>OU744801.1:19940426-21338684 GCA_916614155.1 Mesoligia furuncula
TTGTGAAATGACAAAACGTACTAACCACAAATATACCGCCAACTGTCAAATTGACAATCACTAGAAACAATGTTGCCGATTTAAAAAACCAAACCTCTAAAAAAAACACCTGTTATTTTGCCAGAATCATTTTTTCCTAAGAGTTTGGTAGATGTCACAAGTCCTTGTCTGGGACTGTGTGGTAGATTATGGCCTATCACGGAGAGGCCTGTGTCCCAACCGTGCGGACAGTATAAGTTGATCTTGCTATACTTATGCTTTCTTTCATATTATTAGGTGTCTTTAGGGTCTAGTGATCGTATTGAGGTCAGCCGATCTATTCTGTAAATATCTCACCGTGAAAACTTAGGTGAAGTGAGCATAAAGTGAGCTGCCAGTAGAAACTCAATCCCTAGCATAAGGTGGAATGACATCTCACTTCACCTAAGTTTTCACGCTGAGATTTATACAGAATAGAGACTGGCTGGTCCTTATTCATACTGGATAATTTCTGCTTAGGGGTAAATTATATTATATGAGTTATTAGGTTGCCAATTAATAAAGAAATTAATATAATTTAACAAAGATTGGTCCATGGCAGCTCTGGACAGAGAGAGATGTAAGGAAAGTGGGGAGGCCTTTGCCCAGCAGTGGGATATCAAGGGTTAGTAAAACAAAATGCATTGCCAAAAATATCCTCATACTGTTATGATCACTTAAGAATTTTCTTAATTTTATAGGAAACTAGCAGCGCCCTGCGGTTTCGCCTGCATAAGCATATGGATGATAAAGGAATAATGTTTTAATAGGAAGAACCATCAAGCCGGAAACAGAGTTGTCTTCCCTCTCATAGATGCTCATTAGAGTAAACGAACCATCATACACGAACTATTACACTAACTTGGAGAGAATGGGAAGTTTAGTAGTTCGTGTCACACTTTATAGCGGCTCTGAAGTGCGCTACTCGTTGCGCAGTACCTCACCCCTCACCCCCGCTGACAGATGAATATGCCACTGCGCAGCGACTCGCCTCACTCACCACCCCCGACGACGCCACTACCCTCCTCCAGGAGAGTAGTAAAGCCACCAGTAATCTCAAGAAGTACAAGTCCCGTCATCCGTCCTTCCGCCCTCGCCGTCGAGGCCCGTCGCGACACCCCGTACCATGCCCGCCCCGACCCTTGCTCGAGCCAGCCCGCGCCGCTGAGCCTGTAGTTTTAAATTCGGTCCCAATCATTTCCAATTCGGCCAGCGGGATTGTCCGAAAGGGTTACCGCTCGCCCGGAACATAAAGGGCTAAAGAAGGAATACGGGTGGGTTTTAGTCAGTGAAAGTCTGACACTCCCTTCCGCTCCACCCAGAGCGGGAGGAGTCATTTGATGATTTCCCATCCAAAAAAAAAAATCAATTCCGATCCAGCCTGTCCCTTGCTGTTATCTCCCAGTGACGCTCCAAGCCGAGGCCCGAACCCCACCGGGGTGCCCTTAGCGTGTAGTTGCTTAGTTTTTAGTTAGTTTTTAAGCCCTGGCTGGAGGCCTCAATTTATCTTGGCATCCACAGGAAAGCCCGGTTAAGCAGTCGACAAACTCACAGGTTGAACTACGAGATGCCATCCACAAAAAAAACGACTCGCCTCATGTTCCGAGCCGCTATAAAGTTTGAATCGAGCTGTAATAGTAGTTACGCGTAACGCATAGTTTAGTCGGAATAGTATCTTATAATAGTCAAAATATGTCACCTATATTACGCTTTTATAATTTTCAACGTCCCGATATTATTGTCGACGTCCACGTCCATAAAATGTATGGAAATACCTACGTGCACGTTAACACATTATCGTGGATGGAAATTTAAAAGCGTCTTCTTAAAATATGTCTATACTATTTACTTCGCTGTATTATCGTGATGCAGTGACGTGGTCGTGGATGACCACATTGACCACGATGATATCGTCACGTTAGAAATTAAAAAAGTGAACATGCAGCATGAACCAAAAATTCGTAGATATGTAATATCTACCAACCCGGGTAGGCCCGCATGGTAGATTACGGCCCACTCCCTCTCATCGAGAGGAGGCCTGTGTACCAGCAGTGGGAACTTAATAGGCCTATTATGCAGCATGTTTGACAGTTGAAAAAAAGCAAAACAAAGAATGAACGCAGTAATTATGGTGTCAGTCGATTATGTACAGTCAACAAAAGAGAGAAGTACACAGGATCGTCGGATATAGTTGAAGTTTAGTAAGAAACCGATGGATGTTCTCGAATAAAATTTTATTTTATTAATAGAAAACAAACAGCTCATTTATCAAATTAAATTCCAGTCGTCAACATCCATCGGTTTCTTAGTAAACTTCAACTATATCCGACGATCCTGCATACTCACTCTTTTGTTGACTGTACATACTATATGTTATATATGTTCCCAATATCTTATCGAATGATTGAATTAACCAAACCTAGAAGTATTAATAGAATTTCCGTGACTACAACTAGCAATTGAATACAAATCGCTAATATTGGGACCCTAAAAATATCATAAACGTGAAACGGAGGTATATCGTGGGCCAAACGGCTTTTGTCATATATGTATGGTGACACTAGCTAAACTACAATACGACCAACTACGTGGACCAACATAAAGAGATCTTTCGCGTATCGTGTAAATGCTCCTGAATTGTCTATGATTTTGAGCGTGGAGAGGGTTGCGGGAGGACAAGCAAAAGTGGTTGGCTTACACAGGCTGGTTCGTTTTTTCTTCTATTCTTTTTTTCAAAAAGAATAGTGTGCAACTAAACATACGCTATCAGGTCGGTAGCGTGACTTTCTAGTGTTTTATAAGTCACATGCTTACATGCAAATGTTGTACCTAATATAAGGCGAGAATGCATTAAATTAGTTTGCTTCGAAATACTAAATGGGCCTATTTAACTTTGAGCGAATTCATGGAATTTCAATTCGCTTTGGTACTTAATTGCGTTAAGTATTTTTATGGTCCATTATTTTAATGGATATGAATTTTCTTCTTTGATTAATATGAAAGGTTTTTTTTGTATTATACACTCGAGAGCAATGAATCCGGGTCACTTAAAGAATGTTAAAAATCTCGGAAACTAAAAATGATAGGTTAATGCAATAAATTGTATTTAATAGACAATGTAATACTCCTTAAATGAAAGTAAAAAAAATATGAGTCACCATACATTTTATTAACACAAAATTACATAAAGAAAAAAACTGCTGATCTCTCCTTAAAACAAAAATAGGAAACATGAAATTTTTGAACTTTATTACGATTTTCTTGAATTTTAATACTTCGTATTGCCTCCTCGTGCTTCCATTACTGCGTTTACGCGGTTTGGCATGCTGTACACCAAGTTCCTTATACGATTTTGGGGAATATTCTCCCATTCCTCTGTGAGAGCAATTTTGAGCTCACGAAGCGTGATTGGGGGAGGGTTTCGTTGTTTTACGCATCTGCCTAACTCGTCCCAAGCATGCTCGATCGGGTTGATATCCGGGCTGCGCGCTGGCCACTCCATACGAGTAATGTTCATCTCTTGAAGGTAGTCATTCACAATCCTACCTGTATGAGGTCGGGCATTGTCATGCATAAATATAGCATCCTCACCTAAATTGACCATAAATGGACCAACGTGATCATTGAGGATTTCTTCCACATATCTTACGCTAGTTAAAGAGCCGTTTTCTATGATCACCAGCTCTGTGCGACTTTCAGAAGAAATTCCGGCCCACACAAGTACAGACCCACCACCGTAGGCTACTTTTTCTTCGATGCATGCTTGCTTGAATCTTTCCCCTGGTCTTCGATACACTCTGTGTCTTCCATCGTGCTTGTAGAGCATAAATTTTGATTCGTCGGAGAACATAACTTTTGACCAATCTTCAATACTCCAATTTACGTGGCTCTGGGCATATCTTAGTCTTGAAATACGATGCCCACGCTCCAGTTTAGGGCCGTTTGCAGGTCTAAGGGGTTTTAAGTTAGATTCAGCAAGCCGACGTCTTACTGTCCATGCACTTGGGTTACTTCCTCCGAGGCGTCGAAACTGATTTGTGAGTTCAGTTCCTGTGAGAAAGCGATTTCGAAGCATGGTGTTCACCAAGTATCGGTCTTCTCGTGCTGTGGTACACCTAGTTCTGCCCGTTCCTGGTCTGCGTAGGTTAGAACCAGTTTCTTCGTAACGTCGGAGAACTCTTTGTACTGTTGACAGCGACACACCGACAGTCCTGGCTGTATCGCGCTGACTCCGGCCGGTTTCCAGCATTGTAAGTATTCTGGTGCATTCTTCAGGCGTAAGCGACATAATTTCAGCTTGAATAATGAACATAGAGCACTATCACTAGGTTTATGTACCCACATAAATGACAGATTACAAACAAAAGCAAAACCAAATGCTGTAATTTCGTAGTTCCATCTTCGAAAGTGGCCCTTTTTCAAATTTGATTTTTTTATGATATAACTTTACAATAACTAAGAAGTTTTAATACCTACATTTAAGGAGTATTATATTGTCTATTAAATACAATTTATTGCATTAACCTAGCATTTTTAGTTTCCGAGATTTTTAGGATTCTTTAAGTGACCCGGATTCATTGCTCTCGAGTGTATTACTAATTTATTACGTATATACATTTTTTCCTAGAACCAACATTTCGAAGACATCCAGTAACCCGCACGAGGCCTGTGTCGCAGCGGTGGTGCTATTCTGTAAAAATCTCACCGTGAAAACATAGGTGAAGTGAGCGTGGAGTGAGCTGTCAATAGTGTCAATTCCTAGCAAAAACAAACTCACTTCACCTAAGTTTTCACGGTGAGATTTTTACAGAATCGACCGGCAGTAGAGACATTATAGGCTGAATATGTAGTTTTGCTGTATATTTATTATGTATCAGGTCACTTAGCCCAAAACCCTATCAACCGTCAAGAAGACATAGAAACTTGTTGAAGTACTTTATTTCTCTTAGGGCTGATTTTCCCAACGCCAGATAACTTTATCGGAGGAATAATTTCAATTTTTTGACAGTTCTTTCTTACAAAAACTGTCAGACGTCAATTTTATTCCACGAATAAAAATTATCGGTCGATTGAAAAATCAGCTCTAAGGGCTGATTTTTCAATCATCTGATAACTTTATTTGAGGAATAATTTTGAAAATTTGACAGTTATTCATACAAAAACTGTTAAACGTCAATTTTATTCCTCGAATAAAAGTTATCAGGCGATGGGAAAATCAGCCCTTAATATTGTTGAATCACTAGTTGGTATTTGTTATCGTGTAACGAAATAATAATAATAAGCCTTTATTTACTGGTAAAAAAATGAGTAGAAACAAAATTAAGCCTTGACTTTTGCGCTAGGTAAAAACAATTGAATATGTTATAAAAAAAATACATAGACACAGATTTATCCAGTGAGTTTAATAACCCTTTTTGTCTGCCAAAGTCGGGTAGAAATCTATTACAGGTATTTACACTAGTTATTAAATTAAAAGACTAACTTAGTGTATGTGTGTGTGTTTATATGTTTGTTACTTCTTCACGCTCAAAAGGCTGGGCCAATTTTGATATAATTTTGTATGGAGGTAGCCGACTCGCTTGATTAACATATAGGCTACTTTTTATACCAATATTCCCACGGGATCAACACTTATGCGGGTGAAACCGCGGGGCGTTGCTAGTAAATGATAAATAAACATGTCCTCAATCTCCTGAAAGGCCCACAAAAATTGACTAATTATTGGTCTCTATTATAGATAAAACAACACAAGCCACGTGTACCTAACGTATTAACACCAATTATTTTAATGACACAATTCAATAACAACATGAATAGTGAGGGGACTTATTATCAACACTTACGAAAACAGTCGCTAACCAAAATAGCTAGTGTGCGACTTATTACTGTGTCGCGTGACTAAAAATATCGAGCGAAAATCGATAAACAAAAGCGCTGGAGAACGGTTATCTCATGTGCTTGCAAATAACCTAGGAACCGGTATTTCCAGGTTGAATGATTTGAGAAAGGAAAAACTATGTCAAAGTTGTATATTTTGGATTCTAATAAGTATTAGGTATTTGACTGGGAATAAGTATGAGTAGAAATTATACTATTCCTATAGATGACCCGCACTGGGCCCGCGTGGTGGATTAATATGGCCCACTCCCTCTCATAGAGAAGAGGCCTGTGTCCCAGGAGTGGTAGTGAGTGGGAATATTATATAGGCTGATTATGCTTATGCTATAAAATAAATAAAAACTTTATTGTACAAAGAAATACATAAGTATACTTAGACATATACATGATTGTACAAGTGGTGGTCAAAAGCAGTAAGAACAGCTGGCTCCTGAACTAATTAAAAAAATACTTGTATCTCAGGAACCAAAGTCGAGACTCCTTTTCTAGCTTAACAAATGTTAGTATTTCAAGTTAAATTACACTAAGCAGCCATGACTTTTTATGCTCTCGGCATCTTTCTCACGGACCCTTAAAGGTCACCAGCCAATCACTACTTCCCATCTCGTTCCCTTCAATCAACGCCAGCATTCATTGACTATAACAAGCTGTCAGATCCTTTTTCCTTTACCGTTCATCCTTCTCAATGACCTTGGTTTTATTCGCTTTAAGCGCTTTTTTACCCTCTCCCCACCGGGTTAAAGTATATAGCGTTCATTTGTTTAATCAAGGGACACTTTATTTGATCAATTGTCGAGCTCTGTTGTCATTGTCGGCATTTTGGGTTTTCTCTTTACCTAATGGTATTTGACTGTTGGTTTTTTTTTAGGTTTTGTAAATGCTCTGGTTATTTGTGTAATTGTTTGTTTTAGTTTTATTAGCGTCAAAGGATTAACATCCATAATAATATGTCATGGCAACTCGTTTCTCGGGTACGTATCGTATAAATAAGTAAGTACTAAAAGCCTGTTCTTATCCACATTTTTTTTATTAGGCCTGGTCTTGAGCTCGGTTACGCCTGATGGAAAGCGATGGATGACGTCTGTGATGGAACAAGCGCGCCCAGATCTCTAACACTCTTGCTTGGAAGGCAAGAGACCGTTCACTATTGGCGAAAAGCTTCTCTAGATCGTCCTTCCATTCAACATCAGACATTTTTAAGTCTACTAACACCTGCCTTGCTTAATTTAATTTGAATCTTATTAATATGATTGGGTGCCACATTAATAATAACTGCGTATTATTTTTCCACTGCAGGGTAAAGACCGCCTCTCATGCAGGGAAGGCACGAGCATTGATCACCACGCTTTCTCAAGATGGGTTTGCAATTTCAGACTTATATTAACTACTAGCTGTGCCCGCGACTTCGTCCGCGTGGAATAGTGACTTTTCGGGAAGCATATTTTGAATTACATATACCTACCGTCTACAGACCGGGCATTTGCTGTCCGAACCCTCTGAGAACTCAGGCGAATTTCAGTGAAAGTCTCAGACTCTAGTGCTTGAGCTTCACGATCGGCAGTGAGACGTATTTCTCGTGCTTCCTGTGTTTCCTGAGACCGAACATTTTCTGTCCGAACCCTCTGAGAACTCAGACGAATTTCCCTATCAGTGAAAGTCTCAGACTCACGCAATAGTGTATGAGCTTCACGATCGGCAGTGAGACGTATTTCCCGTTCGTCCTGTGTCTCCTGGGATCGAGCATTTGTTGTCCGTACTCTCTGGGAGCTCAGGCGGGTTTCCCTGACAGCAAAAGTCTCAGACTCACGCGATAGCGCGTGAGCTTCGCGATCGACAGATAAACGTGCTTTTCGTTGTTCCCCGTTTTCCCTATTTCGAGTTGTCATCATTCGAGAACGATTTGAACTCAGTCGGGATTCTCGCTGAGTCGAAGTTTCTGCAGCACGAAACCTAGCCTGGTGCAGAGAGCCTTTTGCCTCACGACCTTCCTCAGATTCCTGTGATCGAACTAATCTCATCCTTTTAGCATTTCTGCTATATTGGGAGAGGTTGGATCTTCTTCGAGGCATTCTTACAATAAAATAGTACTTACTACTTAACACACAGTTATTTAGTAAACACGTACTATCGTAAACAATTAAATTATAAATACTTACAGATTATTATACAGTCTAAAATTATCACAGTTTAAGTAATAAGTGTTATGACGTGTAAACCAAACGTCATTATCATCATCATTTCAGCCGATAGACGTCCACTGCTGGACATAGGCCTCCCCCAATTTTGGGGGGGTTTGCCATAATCGCCACGCTTGGCAGGCGGGTTGGCGATCGCAGTATGGTATGGTGGTGGAATGCATAGAAAACGCTGCTGCCCATTCTCCGGTGAGACCCTTAGTCGCCTTTTACGACACCCACGGGAAGTAAGGGGTGGTGCTATTCTTCTACACAGACAAACGTACTAACTTTATAAAACAAAAGAATTGCTAGAAAAAATAATTACTAACCTAAGCTAATGAACTTATACTTAATAAAGAAAATCAAGAAAAGAAATGCCTAACCTATACCAAATACTTATAATATTTATATACAAACCCTAAATACAAATTAAGATAAGTATGTATACCGAAAATCAGGGAAAGAAATGCCCAACCAATAATAAATGCTTACAATATTTATTTACAAAACCCTAAATAAAAATTAAGATAAGTAAATACCCAAAAATCAAGGAAAGAACCGCCTAACCTATACCAAATACTTACAAAATTTTAAAGAAAATTAAGAAAAAGAACCTAACCTACAAATCCTAAAATATAAGTAAATGAAATATGCAAACAGTCAGTATTCAAGTGAATCGCAATAATCGAATCCAACTATTCGCCTATACTCTCCAGGATACGTGCGTTCGCTACGAATAACTGAATCCTTATGGCAGCGGCGCGTTTTCTTTTGAAATGGTCATCTCGCAGTTCAACCTGAGGGGTTGTCGACTGCTTAACCTGGCTTTCCTGTGGATGCCTCAATAAATTAAGGCCTCCAGCCAGGGCATAATACACAACTTGACTACACAATATAAACTTAAAAACTAAGCGACTACGCGCTAAGGGCACCCCCTGTGGGGTACGGACCTCGGCTTAGGGCGTCGCTGGGAGAGGGCAGCAAGGGACAGGCTGGATCGGAATTATGGCAGTGGCGCGGCTCTCAGCGCGCTTTATACAAGGTGTAACGGAAAGGGGGTATCAACCCTGAAGGAGGTGAATGTGCTCATGAAACTGAACAAATTTCCCCAAAGAACATAGGTCGAAATATGAAAAAAATTTTGGACCTCCCATAGTAATAGTAAATCATTGATGTGCTATTACTATGGGAGGTCCAAATTTTTTTTTCATCTTCATTTACCTCCTTCAGGGTTGATACCCCCTTTCCGTTACACCTTGTATATATACTCTGATAGAATACCTTAACAAATGTTCGCCGTGATTCTTTAAATTGACATAACTTTTTTATTTATGAACCGATTGACATGAAATAAACACTAAATTTTAAGTGAAGCTTACTACAATATATTAGTGAAAACCGCATCTAAATCGAATAAGCCGTTTCTGATATTAGCGTGCACAAACACAGCAGACAAACAGACAAACAGACAAAAAAAAATTTAATTACAATTTCGGGTTCGGCATCGATATAATAACAACCCCTGCTACTTTTTTTTAATATATTTCCATTGTACAGACACCACTTTTCTACAATTTTATTATATGTATATAGATAAGTCCAGGTTTCCTCACCGCGTATTTCTTTTACCGATGTTAGTAATGTCCAAGATAAACTCGGAAAATACATAATGAATTGAAAAAGAGGCTAAGCATTGCCATGCAACGTGGTAATGCCGCCAGTCTCTTGGATACATTACCAGTCGACAGCGATGCAGATGAATTTTTCGACGAGTTTGTGTATAGTTTTAGTTAAGTTAGGATTTAATTTAGTTATTTTTATAAATTAATTAGGTATTAATTATTATTTGCTTACTTAATATTTTAATTTAGTACCTAGTAGGTTGTTTTGGATAGTCGATATTTTTTTATTGAAAAAGACACATTATTCGATAAAAATCTAATCTTCAGAATAGCCACTCGTTACACTGCGGTGAACATCTAACTACTAGGTACTTATGTTAAGGCCGAGTTAGGTTAGGTCATGTTACTCCTTTGTACATCGGATTAACAGTGTATGTAAAGTGATGTAACTACAATAGATTAACCTTTTCGATGCAGACGCGATGTGTCTTATCCATGCAATGGTTGGCGCCGGTAATTTGAAAGGACGTATTTAATTTGTCGAGTTTTTGTTGAAATACTTTGTTGAGTTGAGAGGTACAGTAAAAAGTATGTGATCATTAACAGCGTCAGAAGCAATTAGGTCGTTAACTTATCAATTATATTTTTGAGCAATAATTTTGATGAAGGTATAATAATAGGTTAAATATTATAATGAGGCCAAGAATGATGATGAAATAAATGATTTTATTTCTGTAAGTAGGTTTCTACGTCAAAAATAAATGATGTCTTTAAAACTAGATGAGCTCGCTTTTGCCTATCTGACTACTCAGTCTGACAAAATGAAATGTGTGAAATGAAATGTTTTTTTTTTTTAAAGTTCAGAGAGTTCTTGGTACGACCACGTACAAAGTCCACTTGAAGGACTAAGTGAGGACCATATAGATTCAAAATACTTCATTTTGCACAATGACAAAAAAAAGGTGGTAACTTAAAATTTAATGAAATCATTTTGGACTCGATCAGGCTGAGCTGCCCTTGCCGCGGTAGGTCTGTGGATGGGTGACCATCTTTGCATACCGTAACCTTTTCGTGCCTTTGTTTCTAACTTTTTGCTCAGCTCCAAAGGATCCTAGCGTGATTTTAAATAGCCTATGGCCGTTTTAAAGAATTGGGCTATCAAATGAAAAAAGAATTTATTAAATCCGACCAGTAACTTCAGAGATTAGCGCGTTCAAACAAACTCTTTAGCTTTATTATTAGTATAGATTTAGTGCCTAACTAACATGGTTTACTGATTCCGAAATTTTGGGCTACTTTTTTATGTCAGACATAGATACGTAGATCTACTCAAATCCGAAACAACACGTTTCTGATGACGCACGACACTTTATCCTGAACCAGTTTTTTGACAAGTTGTAAAGGCGAAAGTTTGCGAGTATGTTTGTTACTTCTTCACGTACAAACGGATGGCCTAATTTTGATAAAATTTGGTTTGGAGGTAGCCGACACCCTGGATTAACACATAGGCTGCTTTTTATCCCAATATTCCCACGGGATCGAAACTTATGCAAATGAAACCGCGGGTTGCTGCTAGCTAGAATCAAAAACGTCTGTAGGTTTCATTAAATCTTAGGTGCTCATTCAATCTTACCTAGCTCTTATAAGATTACCAACAGCTAAACGAACAAGGCCATAACTTACAAAACGAATTTCATCAAAAATCACCTTTACAGTCACAAAGGGTACCCGCTATATCTTCACACAATTAATTACAAATTCGCATGAATGCAGCAATCTGCTTGAAACATCTATAATTACAAGCTACTTCGTAACTTTAGTTTAATATTCACTTTTGATATATTTTTTATCGACTTCAAAAAAAAAGGAGGTTATCAATTCGACACGTATGTATGTAATATTATTGTAACTGCATTATATTCACATATAACAATCTATTAGGGCTTCCAAACAAATACATAGATGTATGTATGTATGTAATTTTTGAAGTGAAAACTTCTTTAGAGGCGTTGTACACTTTTTTTGTAATGGGTAAAAAATGTCAAATTCGCGTCAGGAAACGTGACCCTGATCGAAAATTCGTAAGATTCCAAAATATCAAAAATTGAAAACAAGTATACAGGATCAAATTAAATTAGCTAGCGAAACTTAGCCACAAGTATACAGGATCAAATTAAATTAGCTAGCGAAACTTAGCCACAAGTATACAGGATCAAATTAAATTAGCTAGCGAAACTTAGCCACAAGTATACAGGATCAAATTAAATTAGCTAGCAAAACTTAGCCACAAGTATACAGGATCAAATTAAATTAGCTAGCGAAACTTAGCCACAAGTATACAGGACCAAATTAAATTAGCTAGCGAAACTTAGCCACAAGTATACAGGATCAAATTAAATTAGCTAGCGAAACTTAGCCACAAGTATACAGGATCAAATTAAATTAGCTAGCGAAACTTAGCCACAAGTATACAGGATCAAATTAAATTAGCCAGCGAAACTTAGCCACAAGTATACAGGATCAAATTAAATTAGCCAGCGAAACTTAGCCACAAGTACCTATACAGTATACAATGGCAAAGTTTTAATATGTGTTTTGTTTTCACTTCTGTCGGCACTCCCGGAGTGCCACTGTTTTTTTTTAATTTGTTAGATTGAAGCGTTTTGAAATACCTTCAGATGTTGCGATCTCCTTTTACATGTGGTTTAGAGGACGACCATTAATAATACCCAAGTGATTCTGATGCATTCCATTGGAGGTTTCATTGGACATCCAGGGTCTTAATTCACTATGACCACTTAACGATTCCTTACTCGAAACCACGTCAATTCCTTATCTAAACCCGCCAATGTCGCGTTCATTTCGCGCGGTTTCGTTCAGATGTGAATAAGACGATTTCCACAAGAAGTTTTAAAGACGAATGAACAAATTTATTATTCCACTAGCTGGGCCCTGCGGTTTCATCCGCATAAGTATCGATCCCGTAGGAATATCGGGATAAAGTGTCAGCTACCTCCATACAAAATATCATCAACATTGGTCCAGCCGTTTGAGCGTGAAGAAGTAACAAACATACACACATACTCACAAACTTACGCCTTTATAATATTAGTGTGATAAACTTAGGTGACGCTCCTATTAATACAGTCACAAAGTAGACAATCGGAATGTCTACTCATGTGATACAGCGGTAGAGAGTTACGCCATCTATATACCAAGAATTTCCGCTGAAATTGAGCTTATAACTCAAAACATAGCCTGAAATATACGTAAGCAAGTACATACGCAGAAAATTACTTCTAGTAAAGTAAATTAATGTAGCAACTTTACGTTAAACATAACTTGATTTAAGACCTTTCTATATGTAGGTACATAAGTGGGTTCACCTGTTCAACTCTAACCTTTTGCCTAAAACGCCTACATTAAGGCGCTGCCCAAACGTTGCACACCGTAAAAGGCTCAGTTTTTTGTCGTATACGTAGGCGTATTGGAAAATATTACAAGCCAAAAAAAATTAGAGTATTGTCAAAATTTCTAAGAAAAGACTTTTTCAAAAATGTTTCATAAAAATAAAATAGTATTATCATAAAACAATCTTAAAACAGAGCTCGAAAAATTGTTTTCGTCGCATAATTTTTAAAATAATGAGCGTAAACTATCATAATTATTGTATTTTTACCCGACTGCGTCAGAAGGAGGGTTATTACCCGACTGCGTCAGAAGGAGGGTATGAGGGAGGGAGGGATGTTTTTCGAGTGTATTTATGTATGTATGTATGTGTGTATGTATATTTCTTTGGCACGCTCTGTAGCCTAAACGGCTTGATCGATTTCAGCTTGAGAGGTTCCGTTAGATTCGTCTTAATTGTGAGAGTGACACTGGGTATATCAAAATTGAAAAAAAAAATTAAAATGGCCGATTTTTGGCGCAATATTATGTCTTCAAAAAAAAATTTATTTTTCTCAAAACTTATACGGTTAAAAGTAATTCGAAGTGCCAAATCGTCAAAACACGTATCAAGAACTAAATCATCTGCGAAATCTTTCACATTTATTTTATGAACTAAAAAGCTGGAAATAAATAAAGTTATTTAAAAAAATAAAAACCCGACTGTGGTAAAATACTAAAAAGCTAAAAACAAGGCCATTTTAAATTAAATAAAAGTTGGAAGCAGGCGGGACCTGTATCATTTTTATTATATTTTCAAATTCAAATGGGTCTTGCCTGCTTACAACTTTTATTTAATTTAAAATGGCTTTGTTTTTAGCTTTTTAGTTTTTTACCACAGTCGGGTTTTTATTTTTTTAAATAACTTTTTTTTCCCTATTGATAATATAGAGAATTCCATCAACTAAAGAAAAAAGCATAGATTATGGAATATTATTCACAGAATACATTTTAATTATTGAAGTACCCAAAAAAAAAACTAAAGAAATACCCATCTAAAAAAAATCCACTAAGCCGTACATTTATTTTTTAATTGAATGATTACTGCAAAATTACTTTTGTTTTGTTTTAACATCAATCGCATCGTTGTTTTGAACCTTATTTGTTGCCGCGATACGCTATTGTCGATTACCTAAACATTTGCATCTTGCCGCGCCTTAACAGTACCTAACAAGAAGAAATATTAATTATTAATTATAAGTGCCTATCAACAGCTGGCAACATTTTGTAAGATTATTAAGAGGAGCGTGTAATTATGATTGCCTAACACTTCCCACTTTATGACTAAACCATTGTTAGAATTTCGTTAGGATGTTAATTTCCAACTGATATTAGTAAACTAATGTGTGTGTGTGTGTGTGTGCGTGTAACTACTGTGTAATTAAGGTGCACCTCTGCCTCACCCTTCGGTGAATACAGATGTGTTATGTGTCATTGACTGATGTAATGTAGGTATGTATGTACAGATGCCAGCACATCAAGCTACCCGAAACTGTCAAATTTTCCCAATCAACATTGAACCTTATACTTTAGCGATAAAGTTGAAAATAGAAATTTGACAGTTTGTAGTACTTAACTTGATGTGCTTGGCGTCTGTACAAATTCAGTCAAATTAATTTAATAAAAATTGGGTCTTCCCTTTACTTTAGCTGTAAGTAATCCTGGTAACACGGTATTATTTTATTGATACGCAGGAATGAGGAAAATGTCGTGAGGAAAGTTTTGAGGAGGAATGGTGATGGCTATAAGAGTAGGGGAAGACCAAAGAAACGATGAATGGACTGTGTAAATGATGACATGGTTAGAAAGGGGATGACTACCGAGATGACGACTAATAGAGAAGTATGGAAGAAAAAGACATGTTGCGCCGACCCCAAATAAATTGTGATGAGGGCAGGAGAATGATGACGACGGTATTATTTTATTGCTAGTATGCTATCTCCTGGACAAAGACCTCCCTCCACCACTAACTGACGGGGTCCACTAGGGCAGATGCCTGCCAGGGTCGCGGGTTGTTCGAAAAAGATACCGTGGCCCCTGGCACAGGCAACTGAAGGAACACGGTTTTAGTCAGATAGAGTCTGCCAAAGTCCCCCAAAAGTCCAAAGTTAAGGTGTCCCGCTCCGCCCTGAGCGGGAGAAGAATTTATGTCTTTTTTATATTTTTTTATTTGCAATGTGCGTTTTGTTTGTGCAGAATAAACAGTTTTTCTTTCTTTCTTTTTCTTTTTCCACGCTTCCAGTTTTGATGGAATCTATCGGTTATGTATAACTATAGCATAATCCATATTATAATATCGATACAAATATTATAAATGCGAAAGTGTGTATGTCTGTCTGTCTGTCTGTTACCCCTTTACGCTTAAACCGCTGAACCCATTTAGCTGGTATAGAGATAGTTTGAGTCCCGGGAAAAAAAGTAGGATAGTTTTTATCCCGATATTCCTACGGGATCAAAATTTATGCGGGTGAAACCGCGGGGCACTGCTAGTCAGCCTATAATTTTCCCACTGCTGGGACACAGGCCTCCTCTCTGTGAGAGGGAGTCGGCCTGGACCCTCCACGCGGGCCCAGTGTGGGTTAGTGGATGTCAAACGACTTCGCATTCTTCATTCTAGGTCATGCCGGTTACCTCACGACGTTTTCCTTCACCGTTTTGAGAGCAGTGGTGAAAAAAAAAATACACAAAGTAAAGAGCCTGTTTGGGTTTGAACCTACGACCTGCAACACATAAGCCACGGCCGTTACCACTGGGCTACCATCCTGCCACCTTTATGTACTATAACACCGTCTTTTTCGTGACATAACGTCTGACTGTCTTAAGGTCATAGCACACGTATCAAATCGGAAAGGGATCGGCACCGTATCACCTTTTGCCTCACCTGCGACAACCTGACGTAAGCACTTAACCAAAGCGGATCAGAAGCTCAGATACGTCGACTCGGCTACGGCTAGGCGACGCCGCGCTTACGGCTCGCCAACCGCTGGTTGATGGTGCAACAGGCAAGCCAGAGGGGTGAGAGGGGCAAGGGTGGTCGAAGAGACGTAAGCTCGGGTACGGAGATACGTAAACGTGGAGATGACGAGCATTAAGCGTGGGAACGACGAGCAGTAACGCATCGCACCGCGGTTCGTGAGCTTGTCCCGAGGCGAGGCGATTACGTTACGATTCCGATTAGTGTGCTTTGCAGTAGGGAGTTTCATACAAAGAATACTGAACAGCTCAAGTTGATACGGTGCCGATCCTTTTTCGGTTTGATACTTGTGCCTACCTTTAAGGCACACACCTTCCAAGAGTGGATAGTTACTAAACTAGTTCTTTGCCTATCAAAGTCAAAATACGGAGAATCTTAAAATGGAATTTAATTCGTTCCGTCCTTTTAGAGACAAAAGTTATGGGTGTTATACATAGCATCGTTACTGATTTCTCAATAGACATCATAAAGCTAAAGGTCGTATCTATGCGAACCAATGAAGCATACCTACCTACACTCTCATACGCAATCAAAGGTCAAGTGCATATTAAGTTTATCTCCGTATTTGTTAATATTATAACAATGGTTGATATAATGAAAATTCTTTATTGTGCGTTTGTCCGTAGCCACCTTGAATATGCTTCTCAGGCTTGGAATCCAAATTATAATGTATACATTAATCGGCTTGAAGGTATACAAAGGCGATTTTTGAGGTACACTCAATAACGCTCAAATACCTATCTCCCTAATTATATAAGTCGGTGTAAAAAATTTCATATTCTGCCTCTACAAGAGCGAAGAAAAATTGCGTATCTTGCTTTCTTATTTAGCGTTATGAACGGATCTACTGACGTCCCTGAGTTGGTTGGCAAGATCGGGCTTCGTGTACCGAGTGCATTTTTTCGTAGACCACGTCTTCTTCATGTGCCTCAGGTCAGAACTATCTACAGACAGAACTTGTACGTGATAAGAGCTTGTCGTACTTTTAATGTGGTGTGTCAGGATGTCGATTTAGATTTATTTACTAGTAGTGTTAAGGAAGTAAAGCAAAGTTTGAATAATTGTTTTTTCGATGTATAGACATAATTTTCTTTTTTTTTATTCTCTTTATTATTGTATTTTTTTTTTTTGAGCGTGAGATATTTCATTTGCGTGTCTCTTACGTCGCTGTTTTCGCGTATTTGTTAATGTTACTCACATTATTAATTAGTGGAAGCTTGTAATTGGCCATCGCTTACACATTGTACTAGATATTAAAATTTATTAGCTGTAAGTTTTCCTAAAACTAATAAAATAAAATAAAAATAAAATAACGCCGACAAAGTCGCGGGCAACAGATAATCTGATAATAAAGACGTATTCCACATTGGGCACCCGCTTAAATGGCACCTGAGTGAATGTACCTGACACAGCGGCACATTCACTCAGGTGCCATTTAAGCGGGTGCCCAATGTGGTATACGTCATAATAAAGGCTACTGGACTCAAACACAAAAAAAAAATAAGTGCACCCGTTTAAACTGATAAGTGATGTTTTATTGGTGTAAAAAAAACCGTATCGTTACCACAGGTATGTGCAGTTAGGCCTGTGCAGCTTATACCGTTTTCATGGCAATAAACACTAAAGATTACTGCCAAGATAACTTCGCATTTGAGCACTAAGTGCAGCTATCTCCCTCGGCTCATCGGTGCCAACAAATAACTTAATATACGTAAATATATTCTAGTTTGTAGATATTTCACGTGTTACATTGCTTCGTATCACTGCATGCATTGCATTAGGCGGTCCTACCATGGTCTTCAAGTGAAAATTGTGCCGTTCGATTGTGGCGTTCGATTGAAGTATTCTTCATTTCGAAGCTTTAAAGAGTGCTTTACGATCGATTTTTTTTTTTGCATCCTTTCTGCAACAGTGTCTATTGATAAACTTACTCCTGCTAGTACACAGAACCTACGTAATTTATATACCATTATGTAGATAACTTAATGGAGATTAATTCTGTACTTTTCAAAAATTTATTTAATGCAGTAGAAACGAAAAAAACATCAAACAAAATATTTCTAAAAAAAAATCCCTTCAATCAAGTGTTAAGCTTGCGAAAAATAAATAAATTGAGTCAATTTTTATTAATAGATTCGGTTCGCCCATAAGAGGAACCCTATCAAAAATGACTCTTTTATTCAAAGTAGTTTAATAATAATTTATAAAAAACTAACTAAAACAATATCTATCACTATGGTTTTTTATACGATTATATAAGCATTATGAGTCCTGCACTTTAGGATTTTCCAAATTTCCATTTCTTACTTGCAAACACATACTCCCTAAAAAATATTTTGAAGACACACAACACACACATAGCCTCATGCCTGTATTCCCCAAGGGGTTAAGCATAAGTGCACCTATTTCCACACACACCATATTTCGCCAGTTTTGTAAATAAATTATTGCTATCTAGAAACTTGAGATAACTTTTAGTAGAATTAATTTCATTTTTAAACTAGGTATGCCAAGTCTCAATGGCGCCTTAAGTTGAAAAAACAACACATAACCGAGGTCCTCTTTGCCATTATTAAAGGGATCCGTGTTGATATTAATAAGGCAATTTTATTAATAAACTGAATTAATATAAAATAAAATAATAAATTATTATCATATTTTCGACCATTTAGATACAAAACGTTTGACAAGATTACGCAATGTGAATTTAAATTAGCATTATTATTTTAATTTTAATTATTAGTTGGGTATCTGACGTGACAGTGACACAAATAAAATTAGATAAAACTCGGCAATCGAAATATTGTTATTTTAAGAAACTTGGGATGATGTTGCTGTTATGACCTAGACATAAGGCTTAGCACGCACTGCGATTAAACGCGAGCGGTTTAGGAACAGCTGAAATCGCCAAATTGCCGCCAAACCGCGTACAAATAAGTACTGCGGCTGGCGTTTTGCTTAATTTTATTTCAGTACCATCATGGATTTCTAGCGAACAGCGTGTTTTGTGGCTTTGGTTTTAAAATAAAAAAATAGAAAACGTAAACAACGTTGCCGTCACAAATACTTATAGGTACTTTTTCCACTTCAATAACAATGTTTTTAGATACATTATCGAAGTCTACAGACGTTGTTTCTAAGTCGGATGACATGACATATTATAACCTCTGCAGTACTCTGCACCAACATAAACAACTATCATCAACACAGACTAAAATACTGAATAACAAACCGGTTAATCGCTGTGCGTGCGTCACCATACTATTACTATGGGACACAAAAAAATCTCGCGTATACAAACCGCGATTCAAATGTAGCAAGTTAATTTTTTTAAATCAGTCACTGGAAAATGTCGCTAATGCGTGCGGTTGTATAGAAAGCAATGTGTTACTAAATTGCGCGGTTTCAGACCTACGATTAAACGCGCGCGTTTTACGCAGTGCGTGCTAAGCCTAAGACACTATTGTACCTATAAGACATATGATCATTGTTCAAAACGGTGAAGGAAAACATCGTGAGGAAACCAAGAATGTTCAAGAACCAAAAATTCGAAGACAGGTGACATCAGCCAACCTGCACTGGGTCCACGTGGTTGATTATAGCGTACTTCCTCTCATTGACAAGAGGCCTGTATCCCAGCAGTGGGAACATCATAGGCTGCATGATTATGATGATCAATGTTAGTAGGTAGGTAGGTATTGTCATTCTATCACTAAACACCCAAAGTAGAATCCTTTGCTGACTGCGATCTGTCAATCACAATCAAAGATATACAGACGCCAGCACATCAAGCTACCGGAAACTGTCAAATTTTCCCAATGAACTTTGAATCTTATATTTTGACGATAAAGTTGAAAATCTATTAACCGCTTGTGTGTCGTTATTACAGACACAATTAAAAAGCCATTGTATCTCGCGTAGATCTACGTTCCGGCAGACTAAGGATTAAAGAAATTTGTTAGATTGTAGTTGCCTGATGTGCTGGCGTTTGTACCAAACTAACAGTAGATATTAATTTATTTTATTTATTTATCCATTTGTTTCAGGCATCAAGGCCCTTATAAAACACATACAATTCAATATTAATAACTTAAAAATACCATAAATACGTTACAACATTATAATTAAGTACACTTAACAAACTAAAGCACACGAAGTGTTAATGTCGTCATTACTAATATTGATTCATCATGATCATCAACCTTTAACCCTGCCTTTATCCCAAATTACCTGAAGTCGATGCAGCATGTCTTTTTTTCCTATCACCTAATATCAGGAATGTAATGTCAGTTTGATTGATATTGTTGTGTCTTCATCATCGTGCTCCTGCAAGGTAATTGCTTAAATCACTATCACTAGCAATGGCTTTCATTTTGACAGTTCAACAACATTCATTGCGTTATTTACATTGCTGAGCAGACAAATTTTTCGAACACATGAAGCAATGGATTAGCAATATCCTTCAAAATGATTCAGATTCTGATTGACGGGTATTGTTACGCAATTAGGGTTCTTATCCCAATTTATTTGGTGTCATTACAGCATGTCTTCTTCTTTCGCACCTACATACATTTCTATTAGCTGTCATTCTTAATAATCTTTTGAAAGCAGCACTGTTTTTGATTTTTACTCTCTCCAAAAACAAACGCCTAATACTTTCAAACTCATTCAAAACTCACTCACACTTGCACCACCTCCAGTAGTAGGTCCCCACGTCAGAGATCTGTATCGCGAGCTACGCTCCCAGGTGTATCCAGTAATAAGGATGCAGATACACGACACGACAACTGTGAAATTGCTTGATCGTGATGTATGCTGCGACATTTGGCGCAGGACGAGTGTATACAAAAACGGTTGCAGTGCGAAAGAAGTTGGGGATATTGAGGGTTACTTGAATGGGCTGTAGAAAAGCAAGTTGTGGATGGTGAAAATCTTATTTTTTTACTAGGTGTCTTATCTAAGTGACCGTTATATTGAAATTCTGGATGACAAGTTTGGGTGCTTCAATTCAACGGAAACGGCTTTCAATTATTGTTGAGTGTATTTTTACTGGATACTGTCAGCCTATCACTCGACTAGAAATCCATATTTATTTTGGTGCCAAGCTAGTGTTGACCATTGGTTGTTGTCCAGACAACAAAACAACAATAACGTTATAATTATTTATTTACATTGTCTACTTTGCAAACATTAATTTAATGCAAGTTGCCTAAAAAAAACCTGGCAAGAGCGAGTCGGACTCGCGCACCGAGGGTTCCGAACCATATGTTTTTTAAATTTTCATCGGCGAGGCCTATATTCATCATAAAATTTTAACGCTGTGCACTGCGGTGTAGAATATTGCAGTTCTATGTCAGCGCCATCTCTTGACCGATAGTGGAACTAATATAACTTTTGTTGATGATATCTGAAAAAGTGTGCTATTTAGAGACTTCGTTTTATTTTCTGTAATCTTTACATAAACTTCTACCACATAGAATAATTTCAGATTTTTCTCTTTGCAAACTTCGGAGATACGGGGGGGGAGGGAACGGTATTTCTTTTTACATTTTTCATCAAAAGTCGAAAACTATGCGGCTTAAAAAAAAGAAAATGTTTGAGAATGTGCAAACTGCGCTCTTTCATATGATACCCCACATGCCCTAGTAGCCGCACTTCGAATTTTTCAGACCCCCTTTCAGTCCCTGTTGCAAAATATATATATATATATATATATGTATATATATATATATTTAATTCTTTCTTATTTGCAAAATTGTTGGGCAAACGTCATCTAAAACTATTCCAAATTTCAAGTTGATAGCATTAGTAGTTCTTGAGATATCCAGCGGTGACAGACAGACAGACAGACTTAGTCTCACCATAAGGGTTCCGTTTTTACCATTTTGGTACGGAACCCTAAAAAGGATCACCAGAGTCAATGTCACGATGTAACGCTCCAATCACAATAAAAACCAGACATTTTTGTTCATATCACGTCAGATTGTTCACCAGTAGGTATTGGAAAATACGTTCCTTAATCCTTTTAAGGTTTTCTCGTACATTTCCTTCAGAAAAAGAGGAAACATATTGATGTGATGGAAATAAATTTTCGTTTACATACATCCCGTCTGCGGCGGGAAAGGAAATTAATATCCTGATAAAAAAGTTGCTTTTCGTCTACGTTACTTCCTTTTGTTTTGTTGACGCTCGACTTTGTGTATGTAAGCTACGTTATGATTGCATACGGGGATGTTGGAATAATATGAATGATAACTTATGGCCTTTTGCTTTTTATAAGCTATGCAGACGACATGGTGCTGCTGGCCCCCTCAGTCGGTGCGCTCCGTAAGCTTGTTGTACGCTGCTTCTCATGGCTTTGTATACAACGAAGGCAAGTCAAAATACGTGGTCTTCAAGTCTGATACCAAGTGTCCCTCCAACGTCCCTCCTGTGTTACTGAACGGTGTGGAGTTGCACAGGGTGTACTATTTAAAATACCTGGGTCACTTGGTGACGAATGATTTGAAGGATGACGCAGTTATGGAGCGCAGAGCATTGTCGGTTCGGGCTAATATGCTGGCCCGCCGCGCCGGTTCTTCCGATGTACAGCGGCGGTCAAAATAACACTGTTTAAAGCATACTGCATGTCACTGTACTCGGGAAGCCTGTGGTTCAGCTACACCCAAAAGGCCTACAATGCTCTGCGGATCCAGTATAACAACGCATTTAGAGTGCTGTTGCGTCTGCCTCGGTTCTGTAGCGCGTCTGCCTCGGTTCCATAGCGCGTCATCTATGTTCGCTGAGGCACGTAGGTACCGACTGCTTTTCAATGCTGTACGACGTAAGAGAGCGGCCTCGCTGCTAAACAGACTCCGTGGCAGCCCAGCAGCATTCTACGCGCTATAACCGGGAGACATGACAGTCCGTTGGTGAGGTCACTTGTCACCTGTACATTGTCGGTGTTATTAGTTAAGTACTAACATAGGTTAAGACTATTGTTACTAACCCAATGGATCTCTGTTATCTGAATAAATAATAATCATAATAATAAATAACTCTTCACGTGACCAGAGGGATGCCCAATTTTTTTGGCTAAAGAATCAGCATCGCACTACAACGTGGTAATGCTGCCAGCTTTTTGGGCACTTTTCCTGTTGACAGGACTTTAATTATTTCCCCTCTTTTTTATAAAAGTACTTAAATACATTATTTACTTTATTTCATAATATAAGTACATATTATAAATTATATTTTTAAATATTAGGATATAAAAAATATAAAAACACATAAAAATATAAAAAATAGTAGTAGCCCACCGGTATCGGGAACAGGGTCCAAGCTACGCGGTCAGGGCTCAAGAGAGAGGAACCTCCTAACAATGCGGGCCGTGTCCAGAAGTACCACTTTCTGAATCAAGCCCTTGATCCAGCTGCTCAACGAGAGCCTCCTTAGGTGTTGGTCGAGGCTCTTGGCTATTAACCCATTCATTCATCATCATCATTTCGGCCGAAAGACGTCCACTGCTGGACATAGGCCTCCCCCAAAAGGGGGGGTTTGCCATAATCGCCACGCTTGGCAGGCGGGTTGGCGATCGCAGTATGGTATGGTGGTGGAATGCATAGAGAACGCTGCTGCCCATTATCCGGTACGCCCCTTAGTCGCCTTTTACGACACCCACGGGAAGTATGGGGTGGTGCTATTATTTAAGTCCGGCACCACACAGACAACAATTAACCCATTGGCTGTTACGATTATCGGCACAAGGATCGATGAGTCCACATCCCACATGTCGACAACCTCGCGAGCCAAGTCAAGATACTTGATCTGTCTTCTTCTCTTTCTCGGCTTTCACGAGGTTCTCATCATGCGGGACGGTTATGTCAACAATCATTGCGCGCCGCTCAGATCGATCCACCACCACTATATCAGGCTTATTGGCAACAATAGTCCTGTCAGTGATGATGGATCGATCCCAGTACAATGTGATATTACCATTTTCGGGAACTGGGTCGGGCACATACCTACAGTACGGCACCTCCGATTCCACAAGGCTGTATTTCAAAGCAAGCTGCTGATGGATTATCCTGGCTACAAGGTTGTGTTTATGCAAGTACTCTCCGTTAGCCAGACGAGAACACCCGGAGATGATATGCCTGATTGATTCCCCCGGCCGGTGACATGCCCGACAGCTGATGTCAACCGTCCCGTCTTTCACAATAAATCTCCGGTAATAAAATGTAAATATAAACACATTATTATTATTATTTTAAGAATTTTAGCTTTTTAAATTATGTAAATACTTCTAAATAATTATGAATTTTATAGAACCACTATGACACCTCAAAAAATCTGTTATCTTATTCGACGTAGATGTAATCACAATATATTTATGTACCTAAATGAAAACAGAAGTAGTACAAGTTCAATATCAAACAATTCGGCCTTTAAAAGGGAATCTACACAAACCTTCCAAACTGACATGAATCCAAAGAATTGTACGTTCTTGCTTAGCCTGATCCTTCTCAAACGAACATTAAACAACTGATAAGACTGTGTTTCCTTCACTTATCCTTCACTTTCGTTCACCTCATCCGTACTCAACGTCACCCGGGATCGCGAAATACTTGACGGCTTCTTCTCTCAAATATGCGATAAAAGCCATTACTTTGGTATAAATTGCTACCGTTTTCATGCATTGCAATCAAGTTTAATTTCCTTTGCGAAGCAATTGGGCAAACCAAATGGTTAAAATTGAGTGGTGACGGTTTCGAGGGGAGAAGGTCGAAATTTAATTGCAAACCTCCCTTTGAGCGAAACTGGAATATTTGAGATGTTTACTGAACCTACGAAATTTTGGTTAGGTACCAAAATAAAAGATATAAAATAAGTTCTTTAGAAGTCCTAAAGATGGTTTCAGGACTTGTAAAGGACTTACTAGAGTAACAGTGCAGTACCTAATAAAGAACACTGTTTTTATCTTACCTACTTAGAAAAATCATCGATCAGAATCACCTGTCCATTACAGTGAAACGACATTATAATGAATCAGACATTCCGCAGCCAGGTGCATTCAGTTTGACAGATCGTTTATTAAAGCTGTCTATGGGCCTCCCCATGTTGTAGACAACAATAGGCTATTACGAAACCATTACGAAGCCAGCAACAGGCATTAGTGTAACATTAACAAAAACGCAGTGATCCACAACGCAAACTACGTTATACCTACAGATCATTGCATATTTCACCATCCGTACACCGTGTATTCTCGTTTCATACGTATTTGGCGCAAACGCCAAATTCGATAAGTCGAACGCTTTTGAGTACCACTCGAAACGCAGTTAATCGAATTACGCTCCCCGCTCGGTGGTACTGCGACGGCTAAATGAGTTTTCATGTATTGTCAACAGTTTTATAAGGATGCATACATTAGTGTTTATTGATTCTTGTTAGAATTAGGAAACTGTGGTGGTGTTAGTTGGATGTAGTCGTAGCAGGGACAATTTCCTCTGTGTATAGTGTGTTCTGCCTTTGTCAGAAAACAGGTTAGTTACCGTATAACATTTACGCAATAGTGATGAAGTTCTAATTAACCTTTTGAATGTCTTAAGTTATACAGTTCGACATAAGCAATTGTCTTTCTATTGTGTCTCTAATTACGGCATTCGATGAGTTAGTGTCTAAACACACTATGCCAAAGGTACGCGACCGAAGTTCGGCATGATTACGCCTGCAAATGCTATTTGATTTACTGACGACACATTATGCCGAAATTACGTTGCGTTATAGCATACAGCCGAACTTCGGTCGGGCGTAAGTTCAGCGGCAATTCGGCGGCAACGTATTCTGAGCACACATTATACGCGACCGAAGTTCGGTTCATTGCCCAAGAAGATTCAAGCGGGGAATTTTGATTTCTGCCGCGTAAGTTCTGCTCTTATGGTGTGTCATAACAGCCGAGTACGTCGGAACGCAAAATCAGCCGCGGAACTTCGGTCACCTACTTTCGGTATAGTGTGTCTATACACTTAAGGTCAAGAAGAGGTGTTTGCTAACTACAGAATAATCAGTCTACTATGTTCCCACTGCTTGGATACAGGCCTCCTGTCTTTGAGAGGGTATGGGCTTTTGCCTAATTGTTGCACAGTAAATAATGAGTATCATAATAATACCGGGCTGTAATCATCGCACTGCTGGACAAAGACATCTTCTCATGCACAGAAGGAACGAACATTGGTAATTGTTAAAGATTATCTGAATTATTTACATATCATTATCAGCCTATAATGTTCCCACTGCTGGGACACAGGCCTCCTCTCTTCGAGGGAGGGAGTGCGCCGTAATCCAACACGCGGGCTCAGTGCGGGTAACAACCCGAAAAAAAAAAAATCGAAGATATGTGACATCTACCAAGATGTCAAACAAAAAACAAAACTAGCATCTAACAAAAAGTCTGACGTGGACGGGGAGCCTATAGGGGCGTACCGGAGAATGGGCAGCAGCGTTCTCAATGCATTCCACCACCATACCATACTGCGATCGCCAACCCGCTTGCCAAGCGTGGCCTATGTCCAGCAGTGATGATGATGATGATGATGATGACAAAGTCAAGTGCCTTGAGTGTATTTCCTTAAATTTGTGTAAATTATTTCATCCCCGCTGCTCTCAAAACGGTGAAGGAAAACATCGTGAGGAAACCGGCATGTCCTAGAACCAAAAATTTGAAGACATGTGACATCCACCAACCCGCACTGGGCCCGCGTGGTGGATTATGGCCTACTCCCTTCACAGACAGGAGTTCACGGTTTCCTCACGATGTTTTCCTTCACCGTTTTGAGAGCAGTGGTGATGATTATAATTTACACAAAGTAAAGCGCCTGTCTGGGTTCGAATCTACGACCTACAACCGAAGTTTCGTCATATCGTATCCTACATATTTTAGTACTTCATTATGGCTCATTATGTGTTAGGTTCGACGCCCACCATAAAACAGCTGATTAATGTTCAAAAGCTTTTTATTGCGTTTTATGAGTCTTGTATTCAACTGTATTTTAATGGACTGCTACATTGTGACTGACTAGCTTCTGCCCGCGACTTCGCCCGCGTGAAATTTCCTGCTCTCACGTCCCACCCCGTCGAATCGCATCGACCGCCCGCGGTATTCTTTCGTTTTCACTTAGCGTTCTTTCTGACTTTTTACTCGGTCCTTAAGGGTCGTAGTGTGATGTTATTATGATGATATTATTATTACGCCTATAATCTGCCTCAAGAATTGGTATATCAAATGCAAACAATTTTTCAAATCGAGATTAGGGCGTTCAAACAAACTAACTCTTTAGCTTTATTAACAGTATAGATACATTTAACTAGCCATTGTTCGCTACTTCATTCTGTTCCAAACTTCATCTGCGTAAAACTCACTCAGTGGTGGCCTTTCAAGATAATATTTTTAGTGCGCCTTTACGGTTATTTCAGTACATGAAATTTCGTCGGGGAAGAGTTAAAAGGTTATTTCATTTCGTGTCGTGTTTCTCATGAAATAATGCCGCTGTCCTTCCTAAAATCAACACAAAACACTGCACGTTCGTAATTAGCTAACATAATTATCTTTTGTTTTGTTTCTCTCAGATCATATTCCACAAAAATATTCATAACACGCAACCCCACAGATCCGACGAAACACCAACACCGCTAAACAGTACCTTTATCCATCGAAGAGTGAAATTAATTACATCACTCATTGCTAATGAAGCCTGTTGGTTGCGAGACAATATTTACTCACACGCCCCTCCCCCTCCCCACCCCCCGCTGTCGCCTGCGCACGTCAGGATCAGCCTTTGTTCTGGTTTCAGTGAAGCTATTATGAATCTGGAGTGTTTGTTCGCTTATTATGTTTGTGTATCGATATTTATTATGATTATGCGTGTGCTTGGCAGATTCACGTGCATGGAACTGTAGAGGATTGTTATATGTGATGGATTGTGGTATGACTTCTTGTATTAAGGATATGTACTTGTTATGGTGTGATTACATAAGATATACATAATCAGCCTATAACGTTTCCGCTGCTGGTACACAGGCCTCCTCTCTGTAAGAGGGAGTGGACCGTAATCCACCACGCGGGCTCAGTGTGGATTGGTAGATGTCTACGTCTTCAAATTTTTGGTTCTAGGACACGCCGCCGCCGGTTTCCTCACGATGTTTTCTTTCACCGTTTTGAGAGCAGTGGTAGAATGGTGTGATTAGGGAGTTCTAATTCCGGCAGTGGACTGTGAGAATCTTGGATTTTTTCCGTATCTTTGGTCTGTTTGTATATATTATAGACTATTTAAGTACAAGAAAGCAAAATAGGTTTATTTGTCATGAAAACACGTTGTACATACAAAAATATATGTCAACCGACTAATATAGTAAAATAAAAAAAATAAAAAAATATCTCTTCAATTCCCATGTCCAAGTTCATATTTTTTAAATATATTTTTTATTAAATTAGCTAAGGTAAAATTAGTAACGACAAACATGTATATAAAAAAACTACCCCCCTTTTTTATTTATGGGGTCACCTACAGGTGACACTGAGTATTGTGTAAAGTTAAGACTAAAGGACACATGCGATTTCTATTATTCTTTCGGTAGGAATAAAACGTCAGTTATTATAATAATATTTATTTATATAAAAAAAGAACACTTATTTATTGTGAAAGGTGTACTAACACTTTAGATGCAAACTGATATTGCATTTGGCATACATCTTTCTAGTGCGTTGATGACAAAGTCCGCATCTTCGTTGAAATCAGTCGATTGGCGAGTGATCGTAAGCACTTCCTGCACCCTTCACCTCTGTAGGCTGCACTCTTATCTGCACAGGAATGCCACAAGCAGAATTACGAGTCGGAGGCTTGCCATATTTTTACAGGTCGCTGTAGGTCCAAATGTTATCTGACTGCCTTTTGATTAGCCATGCATTTTGGCAAGTTGCATCTAAGCCAAAAGCAAACAGGGGAAACCACTACTTTTTGCCGCGTTTAGCTACCCTCATTGTCAACATTTTCATTAAAACGATCTACCTCGCCCATGTCCTTATTGTGCTTGCTGGGTAATCTACTTGAATTTTTGCCTTTTTTATATACAAATCCAATCCGATCTACTTTTGTGACAGGATCCAATCATGTCATGCCACTTAGCTACAATAATTTCTTCAGCAGCTTTATAGCAAAGCTTTCCCTCTTGGCTCTTTTTTCATTCCTTTGAGTTTGGAAAATTTCAATGCTCCAAACGGTATTACTGAATAGTACCTCCCTGTACCCCCAACATTCTGCTCTCGCAAATACTTTAGTAAATGGCCAGTAAAAAAATTGCCATAGGAAGATAAAGTACAGGTATTAGCTTCTTTTTCATCTCCACTGTCTTCGTCAGTCACCACAGCATCATCAGGAGAAAATAAAATAATATCTCCTGGGTCCTCCCCGGCCTGTAACTCCTCGGCAATCTCATCTAACGTCAACCGTAAACAAGCTCTAAAACATCATCACTACAAAAATAAGACCAAATGTAAATAACAGTAAGTTATTACTTAGAATGAATTTAAAAAATAGGGTATTATATTCCTCAGTGTTACCCACAGGTCGTATCGTTCGTATCGTTTCAGCCGATAGACGTCCACTGCTGGACATAGGCCTCCCCCAATTTTGGGAGGGTTTGCCATAATCGCCAAGCTTGGCAGGCGGGTTGGTGATCGCAGTATGGTATTGTGGTGGAATACATAGAGAACGCTGCTGCCCATTCTCCGGTACGATCCTTAGTCGCCTTTTACGACACCCACGGGAAGTAAGGAGTGGTGGTATTCTTTAAGTCCGGCACCACACAGACCCGGCACCACACAGACCCATTACCCACAGGTGCCACGGCTTATTTCTAACGTTGTAGCAATGATGCTATAAGTTATTTTCATCGTAAAATACGATTTTATTTTAGCATATACATTCATTTATTACATGTGCTAAGAAAAAAAAATACACTCTGAGCATTTTTATTACAAATTTTTACGCAAGAAGTCACACAAACTCGCACTGCTCCAATTACGCACGAAACAACCGAATGTTTTTTTTTAAATGAAGTATGGGTAGCGTTGCCGTGAAAATAAAATAAAAAGTGTCACTAATTGGCTTTGTTACAATTATAGTGGTAGAAATAAAAAATAAAATTGTCTTGTGTTAGAAAAAAAATATAAAACTTCTGTCACCTACCAAGTGACACTGGGTATTGAAGAGATATGTAGATCTACAATCACGAGCACAGGACAGAAATATTCGGCAGCTGCAAGTCGGCGTCGTAACTGTGAAAAGAAGGCTTCCACTCCGCATGATACTGAACTATGGAGAACCCACAGCACAGCGCGTTCTATTCTTTTCTCCAGAGTAGTAAGTCGAGCAAACCCTAGTGTACTTCTCGTTGTTTAGAAAAGAGACCAGCCACAATCATAGCCTTATGTGACATATGTATAGTGAAATGGATGGCTAACTATAGTATGGCTTCGTTCTTGTCCCTTCATTATTTTTTGGCATTCCTTGTTTCCCACTAGTTACTGGGCAAATGTCTCTCCTTTACCCTTCCTGCACACCTATTTTGTGCAATCTCTGGACATGTTCACCCAGCAAACATGATCATACAAGAAAAAAACAGGAAATTGTGCCATAAAAGATTACATTCCACAATATTGCACCAGCCACGTGATCTTCATTATCACGCATATCAATTAGCATTTAGACGCAACATGGTGCGAATTTATTTCATATGCCACTTAACTTTGTGTCATAACGTATCAAGTTATGTCATTTTGCACATCGTTTTGTTGTAGCTCATCCAGGATAATGGGTAACCATTTTTTCCTTATAGCGCTTTGTTTATAGGATAATAATTTTGAGTAGATTGGCCGTGTATCAATCAATGAGATTCACCTAGTTGGGGCATCACTACAGTCCGTTGGAGTATCTTGATGCTAACAGAACGGCCTCGAGAGAACGCATTCCTGACTGTCATTGCGACAATTCTAGTAGCTAATAAAGATCAAATTTGCAAAACACTTATTCGTTTGTATGCAACTGACAGGTGTCAAGAACGCATTCTCTCTTTGGCCACGCTTTAATGTGTTAAATTTAACTATTGTTTTATCGTGTTTTAGCTTAGATGGAATTCGACAGGTTCTTGCTAAATCCTCTGACCGCGTCTTCTCAATACGACTGTCATCGTCGTTAGGTAAAAATTATCTCAGAATGGTAAAGTGGCAATACATAATAAAATTACAGGGGAAGACCAAAGAAACGATGGATGGAATGTGTGAATGATGATATAGTTAGAAAGGGGATGACTACCGAGATGACGACTAATAGAGAAGTATGGAAGAAAAAGACATGTTGCGCCGACCCCAAATAAATTGGGATAAGGGCAGGAGAATGATGATGACATAAATAAAAGTACAGCCAAGGAAATTAATTGTTAAGTAAATTGACACCCTATATCAATAGTTCTAAGGTGCATTTTTTTGCCGTAATGCCAATAAACGCACTTTTCTTTCTTTCTTTCTTTTGCCGTGATATTTCATAAGGTGTGATTTGAATTTAGATACGCATAGTTGAAGTTGGTAGTCAAACACAGGGAAATGAATTCCCTGACTTTACCTCTGGCTCACTTGTAGTCACTTGTTGTGTGCGTGTGTTGTTGTTGTTGTGACGGCACTGTTGGCGCAGTGGTCAAGCAATTGACTGCTGCGCTGCGTGTCGCGGGTTCGATTCCTGCACAGAACAAATATTTGTATGACCTACAAGTAGTTGTTCCGGATCTGGCTGTTTGTGTATGTGAGTTTAAATGTTTTTAAACGCACCCACAATACAGGAGAAATTCCTAGTGTGGTGCAACGTTTTTTAAAAAAAGAGAAAAGAAAGAGTCCCAGCAGTGGGAACATTATAGGCTGATTATGTACTTGTAGTTCACGCCCATAGGAGAGAGAAAGTCCAATGGCTTTGAGAATAAAAAGATGTCTGCATTTCTACCCAACACCTTTAAATTCCTAGGAGTGATTGCAATGTATAATGTATTACTTTATAACCTTAGGTCTTTGACCGCAAGTCAAAACTAACAAGCGAATTCTCACGGGTGACCTAATGGCATTTGATGAGTTCAGCTAACATGTAGAGAATGGCCTACCTATAAGTTTAAACACTTAGTATGAAATTGCTGATAATATTACAATATTTACCAATATTGGTAATATTGGTTACATAAGAGTAGATTCTACTTAGTATGGTGTTAGTAAACTGCCTAACACCTAAAGCCTATTCAAATTTATGTTTCAACTTGATATTATTTCAAGTTAAACAAATATCAACCTTATTTTAACGTTAATTAAGTTGATTTCAGAGTGACTAGCATTATTCAAAAAGTTATAAAAATGTAGTGTGTAATTATTGTGTAGAAATTAAAGTGATTTTTTTTGTTTACGTTTTTGGCAAATAAATCGCGAATGCAGATTAGGGCGTTGAGTAGTTTTGTGATGTAACTACATCAATATTGAGGAAATATAAGAAATACCTAAAATACCTCGGTAACAAATAATTTACCAACCAGACAAATTCATAGAACCGACTTTACGGGGCATAATTTTAAGGGGCATAACAATACCAATGTAAACTCTAGTGGTTGCAAGCGCGACTGCTGAGCTAGTGGTCCTGGGTTCGATTCCCACGTCGGGAAAAGTGTTATTGAGTTTTTCCATCAGGAATTTCTCAGTAACAGCCGGGAGTTTGGAAATGAGCAGTGTGATACCCCGAGTCTCGGGAAGCACGTTAAGCACTCTCCGGTCGTGTCGGATTGCTAGCCGTCCTATCGGACTACGAGAGTGAGGGAAGACAGAGTGCACCAAGTCTCCGTTGAGATTAGCCGCCATGGCCGATATATAGTCTGGAGGACTCATAAATAAAATAAATAAATATTATTTTAGTGTATGCGAAATCTAAATATAGTTTGTTCAGAATAAGTAACTGAATCGATTCCAATAATGTTTACCCCATGTTATATTTTGTCCTAAAAATATTTAAAACAAGTTAAAAGTTGGACACAGGGCGACACTAAGTAGATTATCCAATCTCCGCGCCGAACAGTTAGGTAAGTACCTAAGTACTATTATCAATGAGCGCAAAACGACGCGGCGCGGGTGAGCATGTACGGAAAAACAGGTAACTTAACAAGCTTATAACTTTGTGATGTTTCATGACACAGTTTTGAAATTTTGTACATAGATTCTTTACATAAAAATACTAGAAAGGTGTTTCGGGGTTCGCATATACTAAAAATAATGATGTATAATGTTTAATCTGTCTGTCTTCTGTTAGTGAGAATTTACGTATATTCAAGAACTTTGTGTAAGCTTATCATATCTTAACTTATCGTTATTTAAATGAATTTTAATACCACTCTAATCAGACTTTCGATGCCTATTTCCAGATGTGCCATGAAATTTCAAAGTAAAAAATTCATCGCTTTAAAATAAACCGCAACCGAAAAGACTTTTTGCGGATGGGAAATCATCAAATGACTCTTCCCGCTCTGGGTGGAGCGGAACGGAGTGTCAGACTCTTACTGACTAAAACCCAACCGTGTTCCTTCCTTAGCCCTTTATGTTCCGGGCCAGCGGTAACCCTTTCGGACAATCCCGCTGACCCGGCAGGCTTCGGCCCTAAGGGGCCCCTCCTCGATGCTGACATCTCTTTGAGGCGCGCGTGGAACACGTACGCGCCGTCCGGCACGGGCCTGGTCCTGATCGGACGGTGAGCTACCCATTACTCTCCACCCGCAGGCCCGCGCCTACGGTGGCCGGGAGTCGTCACGCGGCTCCCGACGCCTGGGGCGTCCCCCGCGGCGGCTGAGACGGGAGGCTCTCTCCCTGAACCGTCCCGCCGCCTCCTTCGCTAGCATGACTGCTTTGCAGAAGGAGATGACTGCCTCCCACTCCATCTCGCCCCGGACCATGGCTTGCACCAGGGCCGGACGCGAGAGGTCGCCGTCGCTGCCGATCGCCTCTACGAGGACACGGCGGTGCTCCGCCCAAGCGGGGCAGACCTCCACCGTGTGCTCCACCGTGTCCTCTGGGCGATCCTGGCAATGGTGACACCCGGGCGTTTCCTCCCGCCTGATGATGTGCAGGAACCTCCCGAAACTTCCGTGTCCGGTGAGGACCTGCGTCAAGCGGTAGGTGAGGGCGCCGTGGCGCCTCTCTAGCCACTCCTCAAAGAGGGGTCTTATCGCGGCGTGCCCTGCGCTGGGTTGCGACAGTCGCTCTTTCCATGCCGCCATGAGATCGCGCCGGAGATCCGTCCGCTCCGCAGCGATTTGCCGCGGAAGCGGATCCTCCCCCCGGCGTAGTGCCTCCGCGCGCCACTCATACAGGCGCGCGAGGACTATCGCCTCCAGATCCCATGGCGGCAGTCCGGCAAGGAGGCTTGCCGCCTCGCCAGAGATCGTGCGGTAGCCCCGGATAACCCTTATGGCCTACCTTATGGCTTACCTTCTGGGGCGCGTTCAGGTAGTGGGCGGCTCGCCGCCGCAGTGAACGCGCCCACACAACATTGGTAACCTTGACCTCCAAATTAATCGTGCAGCTAGTTCCCCAACCATCTCGACAAAAACCGCAATGCTTATTTTACTTAAGGAAAACCGCAAACAAAAGCCGTACTAGATAATCTAATAAGTAATGTACAATATTCTGAGAAAATAGCGCCACCATTTTCTCAGAATATTGAACATTGACGAGCTGGAAATCACAGGAAGATAATTATGGACTCGAATATCAGTCGATAACGAAAAATGGAAGAAAATGGAGAGGACCTTCGGGGCACACAAACCAAGACAGCCCGCGTCAGTACCTAATATAATTATTTTTTATTTTAATTTGCAACTTTATTTCCATTTTGCAACTTGTCAACAATTGTATTTTATTAGCATACGTTTTAAAAGGCCTGATTAAATAGTTTTTATTATTATTTTCAATATTCTGAGAATGAAGAGAGGCCAGACCGGGTGTCAGAGAGTGGTCGACACGTAGACGTTACTAACACTGACCCCGTGTCCTAACCAAAGCGACTGGCCGCGCGAAAACGCGGTCGTTGCGTTCGTATACATTTGTTCGGAAAACCGGAGGGCGTTCTCTGTCGAAGGGACGACGCGTTCAAGTTTGCCGAACAAAATGAACGTGAAAGTCGCGTGTTCATGCGTCGTTTGCTATGTTTAGGACACGGCCTGATGCTGATTATTGCTGATACTCGATTGAATGATCTGCTTACGTTACAACTTGAGCTTGCCTTATCTCTTTGTGGTGTCCTTTGTGTTTTTTTAGAGGTGAGGGGTCCACAAAGGGCATTGAAGCTGAATGAGTGTATGCTGTCTTCAATGGGTGATGAGAACACATCGAAAAACAATATTTCTAGTTTCTCTTGCTTACGCTGCTACATCGTTATAACAATAATAATACGTTAAGGATAAAAGTCAATTAATAATAATAATTACGGTTTAATTGGCATTTTAAATATTAATGTCTTATCTTGTCCTTCTTTGATTTGAACAAGTTATGTTAGTTTACATAATTGCATCGATTGATTGCAATTGTTGTCAAAGTTTCATTAATATTCTAGAATCTTCCACAGTCTCTTACACAAAAAGTTGCGTACTGCTACAATAGGTCCAGTCTCTGGTATATTACACAATCATGCGCACACTTACTGTCTGAAAGCCTATTCATGTTTATCTGTTAACAAGTGATTTGATTAGCTTTTGTTAGCCAATCTAGGATTTAATCAACTATCAACTAGCTTCATCTTTCTGACTGACCGACCCCTTGACAATTCAAAAGTGCCTGTAATTGGTTTAATTGAAATAAATGCTTTGAGTTTGAGTTTGATGAATCAGGCTGTTTGAAACCAGTAAATAGATATCTTTTCCGTAGGTACTAACTACGCTTTGCAACGGGTAACTAGTTTCCACATTTTCACTCCATGGCGGTGTCGTCTATGAATCTCCACCAGGTTTTCCTTGCTTCGGCCAACCTGGGTTTGAAGTCTGTTTAAAGACTTCCAGGTTACCCAAGGCAACTCATGTCTAGTCATATTTCTGACTGATTGACTCCTTGACAACTCAAAATTGCCTGTAAATAGTTTAATTGAAGTAAATGCTTCAAGTTTAAGTTTTGAGTTTGTGTTTGGATAGTTATCGTTTTCGAGGACTTTATTTAATCCATCCTCTTAAAAAGTCATCATCATCATCATCGTTTTGTTTTGGAGTAATGCTGATGCCTATTATTTTTTGTTTCTCGTTGATCTATTTATGGGATGGCGCTCCTGGCAAGATAAGATAAGAGCCGCACAGGTCGATCGAAGAGTTAAGCTACGCTTATCGTGGTCGGTTCGTATGTGAGTTGAGATGATGAGACCATTCATTACGATCGAGATCGTTACGGGTACTCAGAAGTCCAAAAGTCTGACAACAAGTCTTACAGGAGGTCAGATAGGCAGTCGCTCCATGTAAAATACGGGAGCTGCATCCAGTTAGATTGGAAGCCGACCCAAACATATTGTTGGTATAGATAGGTAGTTTGAGCGATCTACATGCTGACAAGCTATATAAAAAGCCACTAGCAAAGTGCCTAAAGAATCGAAATGGTATAAGAGATATCCTCTAGCACACATGTTAGTTTCATGAGGGAAACAAAATTCTTGAAAACAGTATTATATTGAACATTAACCTTATTACATACCTGGCCTGTTTGAAGTCATGGAAAGAAAAAAGTAAAAAAAAAATTGTCACGTTTCATAATTTTGGATTAAGTGCATTTAAATACTTTTATTTTGACGTTGATTTAGTTATTATTGTTCTTGTCACCGCCGTGCCAGCTATTTTAGAACCCAACGCAAATTACCATAATGCCCTGGAAGTTAATCAGACCTTTGGTGTGGGATGCAACATGTGTCGACATCCTTGCGCCATCCCATCTTCCTAGCACGGTGGGCTGTGCTGGATAGGCCGCTGCAGGTGCAGAAAACCTCAAACGGCGAGAATATTTCAACCTCATTAGGACTTAAAATTATGTTCGAGCCATTTGGGGTTGGTTTTGGGTGGGTCCGAGTGCCCACTTGGTTTTTCGAGACATCGTTAAGCGATTGGTCGACTCTTCACGTGACCAAAGGGCTGGCCTATTTCTTGGCCAAAGAATTAGGCATCGCCATAGAACGGGGCAATGCTGCCAGCCAGCCTTTTTTTAAATATTCAATATTTGGAAGAGGTGCTTCCCTTTTTCTTTTTCAACATTTCTGACATTACGAACATAACTTTCTTATTTTATTCAATCCAGTTTTAATTGTTGCATAATGCAATATTAAATATCTCTTCCTGTTGTAGTAAATTATATTAACATCTTCAATAAATTGCAAACTATAGTTTTATATAATTTAGAAGCATTTTTTTAAATTTTGTAAATGTAAGAACCATGTTTCCGTTTATTATGATTTTTTTTGATGTTGACTTGAAAGAGCATGGCAGTTGAGAACGTGTCATGCTCACTTAAATGTCTCACCGATGGTGGCGCGTATGTTGGATCATTCGGTTCCCTACTAAATGGTTGAGCTGGATGGTGCTGATCCACGCGTCATGTTCGTGAACGGGCGCCGTCGGTTGAGACTGGTCATCTCTTAACTGCCAAGGCTTATTTTTAATCTTATATTTTGAATTGTTTCTTCATTTGTCTTTTTTTTACATTGTTCTCACATATAGAAGCAACAAGAATAATGTACCCAGGATTTTGTAATATCTTGATTTAAAAGAGTGTCCATGGAGTTTCTTGCCCGTTCTTCTCCATAGTGATCTACATTTTGGAATGGGCAACTAGCTTCAACTTTGTACTGACAGACTATTTAATTTTGACAATTCAAAAGTGCCTGTACAAGGTTTAATTGAAATAAATGCTTTGAGTTCGAGTTTGGGCACTGTTCTTGTTGACAGCGATGCGGACGAATTTTCTGATGCCCTATGATTCTTTTGCTTCTTTTGTCATATACATGTACATATCATTATTTTAAATGTTCGCTTATATTGTGTAGGTAAATAAATTATATAGATATTAGATTATTAAAAAAAATGAATAATGCATACAAAAAAAAAATGTTGTTATTGTTTAATCTGGTAGGTACTCAGCATGCCAAATGGTGTTGAAGTCGTATTGAAAGCACGCGGAGGCAATAAGAAATATTGAATTAAAAATTTAGTTTCAATTTCGTATTAATTCTTTTGTGTCAAAATGGTTTTCGTTTTTCCTTCTTTTATACATTAAATGATTTTTAATTGTTTCATTTTGGTCTACTTTTGATACGTTATTAAATACAAGTGAATGTTGTTTTTCACTTCAAGAACCTATCTTGGTGGTGGTGGGGTGGTTTCGGAAATATTTCATGATAAGTTAATGTATTTTATTATATTGCTCGTCGTTGTATTTATGACCATCCACCGCAAAAGCTTCCACAAAAAACAATTTATACCAAACTGTCGCAAAAGATTAAAACTAATAAGTAATAAAACAATAGCGACATTTTATACAATTCGGTTTTACTTGATGACCTTATAGCGTGACTTACTTCAGTTATCGCCACATATAACATGTATAACATTTAAGTAAGCTAAGTGAAATAAATTGGACCTATATGAGGCATGTTACGCCGTACGTTTTGAGGTCGGGGTCAAAATTTGATGGTGTCTAAATGAGCTATTAATTAATCTGAATAAAAATAATAATTTTGTGTTAATAGTTAATCGTTTAAAACGTATTTTTATCGCACCTGTACTGACAAAATTTAATGTATTCCGAATTGCTTTTAGACAGAATATATTTGACATTGTTGTATTTTACATTTATCTACACGATTTATGTTTTAAATCGTGTAGATAAACAGTCATATGTCGCAGTTATTTTACCTCTGAATTTACATTACTGTCAAAATGAAAGTGATCTTTATCCTTGTTACAATAAGGTTGCTATTGGTTATTGCTTGGTTATTGTTTGGTTATTGTTATTGATTAGTCTGTCAAACTCACAGTAGTCACAGTGGTCTTTATTCACGATACAATAATTTTATTGTAGTTGGGTTGCTGCTGTCAGAGGTAAAATAGCTGTTAAAGGTCTGTAGGTGGATATTATTTGTTTGCAGGTCTGTCAGTGTGCTAAGAAACTTTTGCTTATTATAACTTGCAGTATGGTTCACGTACTAAGCAATCAAAGTTCATAATATGTTTATGGTGCACTATGAACCATTGTTGGTCGAAATAAACGTTTTTTATTTATTTATTGAATTAACTGTCAAAGTCACTATTGAAGGTAAGATGAATGCAATTCAAATTAATTGAATAAGAGCTCTCGTTCACACGAAGAGATAGACACTTTGAGATCATATGGATCCTACTGAATCATGTCTAAAAGGAGCACATCAAACTTCTAAAAAGGTATCAATCACAACTTTAACTAATTCTATTAGAAGGAAAAAAAGAAAAAAATAAATGACTGTACAACAAGAAATCCTTTTTATTTTACGAAATTTACAAACATATTGCGACTAGAGGAAAAATATTGGCAGTGTTAGAAATGGTTTCTTAGTTATTTCTTAACATTTAAAAAGTTAACTTAAACTCTAGTACTTCTGGCCGGGTTCGGGCTTGGCGGGGTGAGTCCTGATGTACTCGATGGACCTCAGGATGTACTCGGGGATTGCTTGAGTGGGAGGGGGAGTGGGGAGATGAGCACCCTGGAAAAGAACATGATCGTGTTAGCACAATTTGATAATCAGAATAAAAAACAAAAATGGCCAGACTTCTTAGGTAGGAGTGTCATAGGCCTGTGCATATCTAGTTTTGTATATCAAAATAGAAGACATAAACAATAAAATATACTTAGTACATAGTACTAATACTAAAGACTATTCATAAGCTACGTTAACTGTGAATGAAGTTGTATACGGTGATCAATCGCAAATTCGGAACCATTCTATTAGATCAGCAGTCGTCGATCATAAAAACATACCGAAAGAGTGGTTAATCATAACAAATCTTTAAACCTTTAGTGTGTGAATGAGTTACGTTAACTTGTAGAATTTATTTGTAGAGCTAATTACTTGATTACATGTTCTACATTTTAATAATATCAGTTACTGTCCGCTACAGGACCTCTTCTCAAAAAGAGAAGAAATTAACATGGACCATCACGTTTGATATGCGTGGTTTTCAGACCAATTTGATCCAGTTATTGAATTTAGCTATTTAAAAAAATCGTCAAATAAATTTGTTTTTAATCACAAATTGATAGATGAGGAATAATTAACTTTTCTCCGAATAATACTAACTAAGGTCTTTTTACTCTTAGATATGTTACCTGGGGCTGGTATCCGTTCTCGTCAGCGACGTAGTTGACAGCGATCACTTCACCACCGGGAGCGGTGTACTGGTTTGAGCCCTGGACGGCAATAGATGCGGCTTCCTGGATGAATAAGAAAGTATTTAGTATTCGGAAAAATGAACAACTAACTAAAAAAAAAATAAGAGTGGACGACATCCCAATAAATATAGACCAAAGATAAAGATTCTTTGAAGCGAATGTACAGACGCCAGCACATCAGGCTACTGCAATTTGTCAAATTTCTTTAATAGATTTTCAACTTTATCCCTAAAGCATAAGGTTCAGAGTTGATTGGAGAAATTTGACAGTTTCTGTTAGCTTGATGTGCTGACGTCTGTACTTTAAATAAAATCAAATCACGTTCCTATGAGCTGATGATCATAATTTAGTATGTTTCCACTATTGCGTACAATTTTGACCTTAGACGAAATATCAAGGATCAAGACGATGAAATATATTAACATATTTTGTACGCAAGATCATCCGTTGTGACTTAAATGCCGTTTGCTGGCCTTGATTCTTTGGGACAATATATTGTTTTTGGAACTGGTTCTTGCATTTTTATTGTCGTTGATGTTTTGTCGTAATAGCTTTCATTATTTTAGACTCTGGTGATCGCCATTTAAAGATATTGTCAGAAAAAAAAGATCTTGAACTACTGTGCCAGTGTGACATGTAAATGTTCCAGACTTTGGACGACGCCCTTTTAGTAGTTTATTTACCTTACAAAATATCTTTGGATACCCACGCTAAAATCATGATGAAGTCAAATTTCTGACTCTAAAACAAAAAAACTGTACTTACAGAGCCAGCGTTCTTGAGGACTCCGGATTCCTGGGCGGCGATGCCGTTGCTGGTCTCGTAAGCATAGTTGTACTGGTCAGGGAAGACGTCAGCGGTCTGCTTGAGGATCTGGGCGTCAGCCTCACCGCTGCGCACCAAGTGCGAGACATCGGCGGCGACCATGGCCACGACGGCGAAAAGTGCTACGAAGGATTTCTGGAAAAAAAAGGAGGATAAGTACGGTCCTATTTTTGTTTTTTTTTTATCTTGGCGGCTGGTATTGATAAGATTTAGATTAAAGATTAGAATCATTTTCATAAAGAATTCTTTTCACTTTTTCACATTCCCTAAATTTTATTTTTAAACCCTTCCAATGCAGGTGGTGTCCTGAATTTGTTATCATAATCACAACCACTTTTATTGAACGATTGTTCTCAACCGCGAACTTAAGACGAACAACAATACCATGTGATTGGCCACATGGGTGCCGTTCTCAAATACTAGCCAATGATGCAACTTTATCTTCACTCACCATCTTGTGTGTCAAAGTTAAGAGACGATGTGTAACTGTGATTAGAACATAAACGAGCTGTGGTTTTATACTCGACCCTCTTCCTTCGTATATGGTTCTAAGCAGCGGCATTTGCATTATTTTGCAACAAAGAAGCTCTGGTCTTCGATATGATTTGTTAGTTTACAAGGTGAACGCGATTCGGTGATTTTTCTGTGGTCAGACCATATCCATATCCGTGTATGATTATTTTTGTTTTAGTTATCGATCTTCTGTTGGATTAGAACGTGGTGATCCCCGCTGATTTGATAGGCCTTAGGAAAAAAAAGCATTATTTTTCAAAGTTACAATAAATTAATTAAAATCTAAAATAAATATACTCGCACCTTTTATAAAGCTTATGTTCCGTTTTGAATCTTTAAAAAAATTGTTTCTAATATTCTCACAAATCACCCTTTTTGGAACTACATAAAACTACAAGTTCGATGTAAATACGTGTAATACCCTAACTAAAGACGGGCCAGTGACTAAATAATAACAGCCGCACAGGTTGATCGATCAGGTTAAGCTACGCTTTCTGCAGTTGGTCTTTGGATGGGTGACCATCTTTACATACATACCGTAATCCATCCGTGCCTCGGAAAGCACGTTAAGCCGTTGTTCCCGGCTGTCATTCGTGGATCTTTGACAGTCGTTACGGATAGTCAGAAGCTCGAAAGTCTGACAACTAGTCTTACCAAGGGGTATCGGATTACTCAGTAACTGGGTTGTGGAGGTCAGATAGGCAGTCGCTCCATGTAAAATACTGGTATTCAGCTGCATGCGGTTAGGCTGGAAGCCGACCCCAACATAGTTGGGAAAAGGCTAAGCAAATGATGATTCTAACTAATATTATAAATGCGAAAATAATTTTGTTTGTTACCTTTTCACGCTTAGACCACTGAACCGATCATCCTGAAATTTTGCATAAACGTTGTCAGGTGTAGAGACACGGACATAGGGTACCTACCTTTCATTCCGAAAAAAAGTGCTGTTCCTGAGGAAAACAACAACAACATTATTATGATAATAGATGGCGAACCGCGGGGTGCTGCTAGTTAATTTATAAATACATTTTAATTGTTACTTGTTCATGAACAAAGACTCATCTTGGAGACGTAAATGTTTTTATTATATTTTCATTTATTATTTCTCAAAAATAACTTGAAGTTTTAAGGGAAACTAATTACCTATTTCTAATAAAACAGTTTTTAATTTAAAAACATAGAATTTAATAAGTCTATTGCTGCTTGGTTAGGTAATTTGATATTTCATAGTGGCCATTCAAGGTTATAATTATTTTCAGTTTATAATAATGAAACGTATATAGGTATGTGTGTGTATTACTACACATACATACCTATACCATCATATTATCAGATGATGATGATATAGGTATGTGTGTGTAATACCGTTATTAGAAGTTTAATTTAAGATCGTAATTGGAAACTTTGCAAAGAAATGATGTATGATCAATTGATCATTCGTTGTCAGTTTCGCGTGGCCATGATGTCCGTATTGGGAAAGCAGGTATTTTACGAAACCAAATATCTCATGATAATGTTGACCTATCGAAAATTTCGTTTGATTGCTAGTGTTTTTGGAAGACAATACCAAATTATTCGGAGTACTTATTTTATCCGGTTTCATAAAATATAACAATTTAAGCAGTTTAAATGGTATGTGTGAGCTTGAAATTGTACTTCTCTTTCAAATTTTATGTTATAGTTACATTAAATTTAGAGCTAGTAAAATGTTTAGCTTATTACGGACGAATTGTCACTTTTTAATAATACTATTTTATCTACGGTGACTCGCACGAAGGGCTAGTGAGCGAGTCGACAACTCCAGAAATATGTATTAGGCAATTGGCACATTTTGAATCTTATGCAATGAATTTAAGAAAAAATACACGTCTTATAATATTATTATTACTTTTATCACTTTAGTGCGCTAGTTTCCTTTTTCAAGCCAAATTTTCGGTTTATGATAAGTCATCGTAATATATAAAACGTTTCCAAACAAGCATCAATCTACATTAAGTGTCAGTAAATTTATCAGCATCATCATCATTTCAGCCGAAAGACGTCCACTGCTGGACATAGGCCTCCCCCAAGCACCTCCACTTCGACCGGTTCTGTGCTTCCCGCATCCAACGGGTTTCTGTGGCCTTCACAAGGTCGTCGGTCCACCTTGTGGGAGGCCTTCCAACGCTACGTCTTCCGGTCCGCGGTCGCCACTCCAGAACCTTTCGGCCCCATCTGCCATCTGTTCTGCGAGCAATGTGCCCTGCCCACAATATATAAATAAACTTTATTCAAATTAAAATAATGTAACGTGATGTCTATGTAATGACTGAGTGAAGACACATGTTAGCTTTATATGTACTCCAACTATTTAGGTTAATGGCACATACACATACATAAGGCAGTTATTTTACAAGTATCAATAGCAAGGTTAAAACGAATACATTATAAATATATGGTTACAATCACATTCCGAGGGTAACCCAGGCTTTAATTTGTCTAATTTATTTTCATCATCACCGCTTTCAAAACGGTGAAGGTAAACATCTTGAGGAAACTAAAAATTCGAAGACATGTGACATCTACCAACCCGCACTGGGCCCGCGTCCACTCCCTCTCACAGAGAGGAGGCCTGTGCTCCAGCAGTGGAAATTTTATAGGCTAATTATATTATATTAATTTTATATATAAAAAATAATATTTATAAAAATAAAAGTTAGGATAGTAATCCTAACTTTTATTTTTATTATTATTATTTTTTTATTATAAATGCGAAAGTAAGTTTGTTACCTTTGCACGCCTAAACCACTGAACCGATCATCCTGAAATTTTGCAAATACGTTGTCAGGTGTACAGAAACGGACATACGGTACCTTTTATCCCGAAAAAAAGTGCTGTTTCCGAGGAAAACCAGAATAACATTATTATGATAATAGATGGCGCCACGTGTCTAATATTAATAAAATATAAAACTTATCCGACACGCACGTGAACGAAGTCGCAGGCACAGCTAGTATTTTATATATTAAAGACCCAGAAATGTACACCTAGGCTAGGTTCACTTTCATTTCTTGGTCGACCTGATTTAAAAGAATGGTCCACACAATGTGTACCTATCGCCAAGGACGGTTACCGATGGCTAGCTTGGCGCAGAGGCGTTCCGATTACCTACGTCGAATCGTGGTGGGTTCAATTTCCATTTCCTTTGCTTTTCTTCCGCATGCCATCAAGTAAGGAAGTAACTACTCCGATGAAAAAAAAAAAACAGAAGGTTCTCAAATCGACGCGTATCTATACAGGGTGGATGTTTGAGACATAAATATTTTTTTGAGAAATTTTGGTCCCAAGTCCCAGATTAAAAAAAAAATTACAGTCAGCAAGAGAATGTACCACTTTCACAAAACTTTTTTTGATGCCAATCGATCCTGTTTCTTATACTCTGTGGACCAACTGAGGTTTGAATACTAGAAAAGTCAGAAATCGCTAAAAAATATTCCCCTACATTTTTATCATCATAATCAGCCTATATCGTTCCCACTGCTGGGACAGGCCTCCTCTCTTCGAGAGGGAGTGGGCTATAATCTACCACGCAGGCCTAGTGCTACAATGTACTTTTTTATGATGCTCACTAATCAATAAAATGACAAGAAGTCTTTCTCTTCATTTGGCCACCCTTCGGCAAATCCCACAATTACTAACTCAATTTTAACAGAGAGAAAGAGAGAGAGGCAGAGAGTTTACTTTACCACTCTTGATAACAATTTACTTTCCTTTTAACATAACATTACGCCTAAATTCCCCGAAGTTTTTGGCAGAGGTACACCTACATTTCGCCAGTTACGTTTTAAGTCATAGGGCCAGCCTATTGCTATCAACCAGGTACAAATCCAGACTCCGGGCTACTGAGAACAGTCTGAAAGAAATAAACAGTAAATACAAATGAAAAAACATTAATCTGAACTGCTTTAAACAGTTCCATATAAGCTTTACCTTCAAAACAGTATTTTTTTACTGATCAGAAAACAGTTAAAGCTTGAGGCAAAATGTTACCGTCATGACAGTAAACTTTAACGTTTTAAGTAGCTAAAAGGTCACAAAATTAACTGTTTTATTCATTTGGTGATATCGTTCAAACCATTGAAATTTATGTACATTACAGTAATGGTGGTTTTCCTTTTTTTTGTTGTTTTTTTTCAGTAAATAGTATGTTCAATCATTAAAAGTTACTGTTTTGTCTTTTACTGTTTTACAAACATTTCTTCTTACTTTAAAAAGTCAGTAAGTCTTAATGAAATCGCTTTAATGTGATGTAGTAAGAAATTATATTTTTTCAGTGTAGCGGCAGTAGTTCCATCAGGAATTTCTATTCCAGTTGGAAAAACCCAGTAACACATTTTACCCGACTCGGGAATTGAACCCAGGACCTCATGTTCAGAAGCAGCGCTTGCGATCATAAGACTAACTAGGGCTTTCCTTTTAATTTCCATTCATACTTCACTAAAGTTCAAAATATCTTGCTGTCACATATGCAAATAGACCTTGTCGTGTCATGACGAGCAGTGCGAATGATATTCGACCTTGGAATGTTAAAGCAATTACGAGGTCAATTATACAACGTCGAATAGACAAAGATAATTATACATCTGTATGTATAACTAATAATAAAGCTGAAGAATTTGTTTGTTTGTTTGAACGCGATTATCTCTGGAACTACCAGTCGGATTTGAGAAATTCTTTTTGCATTTGATAGCCCTATTCTTAAGAAAGGCTACAGGCTATTTAACATCACGCTATGATCCTTAGGAGCCGAAAAAAAGGCAGGAAGAACGCTAAGCGAAAACGAAGTAATAGCTCGGACAGGTGCATCGGGGGAACAAGAAATTTCACGCGTACGAAGTCGTGGGCAAAAGCTAGTTCTTTAACCCTTAGTCTGCCGGAACGTAGATCTACGCGAGACACAATGGCTTTTTAATTGTGTCTGTAATTACGGCACATAAGCGGTTAATATAAAGCAACTACTTCGCGCCGTTTTACGGCTTGACAAAACATAGAGATTTCTTTATTATCTGTAAGTTTAATACTAATGTTGTATACCCATAAACCTTCCAGAATAAATTCTCTATACGATGGTGAAACCCGCATCAAACTCCGTTGCGTCCTTTAGAAGAACAAGGTGGTCACACAGACAGACACGAATAGCGACTTCAATAAATATATTATTATTTATAGAAGCTGTCTTTACTGTTTATTAAGCATGCTTAGCAGGTGTATAAAATCGATGATGGCAGCGGATGTTACAAGATTCCATTACTGATAAGTTATGCAGTCGGCTCTTTGACCAATAAAATATCAAGATCAACGTGTAACACTAGTTTATTGTATAAAATGTAATTGAATAACTCAAACCCTCAGACACTGCAACTCATTTTATTGTAATAAATTGACAGTAGCAACATCATTTGCCTAGGCATTTCCTAACTATGTTGGGGTCGGTTTCCCTTCTAACCGGATGCAACTGAATACCAGTATTTTACATGGAGTGAGTTTTTATCTGGCTTCTGGCTTTCTGCCTGGAAATTATTTATTTTCATAAATGATTGTAAAACAGACCTAGTCTTTGACCAGTGCGTGTTGCCAGTGATGACTTATGGCACTGAAACGTTATCGCTCACAATGGGCCTTAAAAGGAAGGCTAAAAGTCACCCAAAGGGCAATGGAGAGGGCTATGCTTGGAGTTTCCCTGCGTGATCGAATCAGAAATGAGGAGATCCCCAGGAGAACCAAGGTAACCGACATAGCCCGAAGAATTGCCAAACTTGAGTGGCAGTGGGCAGGGCACATTGCTCGCAGAACATCTGTTCTGGCCGATGAGGCCGAAAGGTTCTGGAGTGGCGACCGCGTACCGGAAGACGTAGCGTTGGAAGGCCTCCCACAAGATGGTCCGACGACCTTGTGAAGGCCGCAGGAACCCGTTGGATACGAGAAGCACAGAACCGGTCGCGCACCGAGGGTTCTGTACCATCATTATGTTTTTAAATTTTCATCGGCGAGGCCTATTCGTCTGAGAATTTTAACACTGCACTGCGGTGTAGAATATTGCAGTTTTATGACAGCGCCATCTCTTGACCGATAGTGGAACTAATGTAACTTTTGTTATGGATTTCTGAAAAAGTGTGCTATCGTTTTATTTTTCTGTAATCTTTACATAAACTTCTGTCACATAGAAGAATTTCAGATTTTTCACTTTGCAAACTTCGGAGATAAGGGGGGAACGGTATTTTTTTTACTTTTTTCATCAAAAGTCGAAAACTATGCGGCCTAAAAAAAAAGAAAAAATATTTGAGAAAGTGCAAACTGCGCCATACCCGACATGCCCTAGTAGCCCCACTTCGAATTTTTCAGACCCCCTTATACTTAGTTCGTGTAGCAAAATATTATGTATACTTACATATATTTTTATTTCTTTCTTGTTTGCAAAATAGTTGGGCAAATGTCATCTGAAACTATTCCAAATTTCAAGTTGATAGCATTAGTATTTCTTGAGATATCCAGCTGTGACAGACAGACAGACAGACCGACAGACAGACAGACTGAGTCTCACCATAAGGGTTCCGTTTTACCATTTTGGTACGAACAAGGTGGTTTAGATCGATTTAAACCAACGAGCCATTCATTGAATTAAAACCTAACTTGGTATTTATAGAAATGCAGTTCTTTAAACAAAAATGACAACTTAGTTCGGTTCTAAGTTGCCATTTTAGTATTAAGAACTTTGCCTAGGACTGATTTTTCTAGCGACAAGTAATTTTTATTCGTAGAATAAAATTGACGTCTGACAGTTTTTGTATGTAAGAACTGTGAAAAATTCACAATTATTCCTCCGATAAAATTATCTGGAGTTGGAGAAATCAGCCTTATGTCAAAATAAAGTTTGAAATACAAATACTGGCTCAAAGGTTTAGGCTAGTACAAAGTTAGATTTCGTTTTGTAATAAGACGGACTAAGTTTAATTAGTCTAGCTTGTATACTTTGGATTTTATTAATACCCAAAACACGTCGATTTCGTCACCCAGTCGCTCATCAAACCTCTAGGGTACTTTCCGAGGTCCTGGAAACCTGAAATTTGGAATGCAGGCTAGGATTTGCACACAAACAAAAAAAAAATTGCAAGTTTCACCCTCCAACCTTTTAAGGGAGGTGCAAGTATGTATTTCTTACGGATAATAGGTACCATGCTAAATGAAATTAAATCCCACCAAAAATATTTCATGCAAAGACGGACGGAAAGCTCTCAGGGTAGCATGTGACGAGCTGTTGGGCAGTAGCGACCCCACTAACCATAAGTCCCGGGAGAAGTCTTGTTACTCATCTCTGGCTTGTGTTTATTAAACGGCTAGAGTTAACACTGACGAGGAACAGAGCTCCCACTTTTTTCTTGCCTTGATTGGCCGACTTGAGTGAAAATTCGCAAGAGCAAATGTGCTCGAAGCCAAGAAGTATTTCAGTAAGATGCTGTACGATCAAGACCACTCTTGATCGTACTTCCGGGATTGCACTGATAGTCGTGAAATATCCCACCACTTCTCAAGCACCTCAGTATATATTTTGCCTCCTAACGCTACGTCACTAAGTGCCAGCGACAATTTACGGGGGCCCATAGAGTGTGCAAGTCACCCCCTACCATCTTATCCGTGAACATATAAACGTTGGTCAGACAGGAGCTATAGTCCTTCCATAGTTCTTAGTAACCAATCTACTACAGCCACCCAAACCCATAGCCCAAGATGTTTTGTTTCCATGTTCTGTAATAGTCCGAATCAACCGGGAGTTGTCCTTTGGGTGTACTTGCAGAGTGTATACAAGGATAATCGTCGATTGGTGCCTCATCTCATTAAAAACGTTAGACGCTTTTCCTCTTAGGCCTTTGCGATTTGGCTTCGGCCCCTCCCGCCTCTCGTATGCCTTCCAAAGGTCCGGGACCCCAGGGACCCGACATGAGTCAGGGACACTTTAAATAATAATAATAATAAGACGCAAATATATTGGGTCCTTAACTTTGAAATTGCCGTTTTGCATAGAAAAAATCATTAATATTTTTTTAGAGAAAATTTTAATCGGAGAATGAATGTTTGAACTTGTTCTTGTGTTAATTTTGATTTAATTTTTAGTTGAAGGCTGCTGCAAGTCCCAGCGAGGTTTGAGATGAATCTGCTTCCACTATGGCTTTCAATTCATCGTTATCAACTGTCGCCACGAGGCTCATTGTTGAGATCAAAATTTCCAGAACTGGAGCGATCAAACCAAAAACGAACCGTGCGTTCACATGCGGTACCTATTGCGTGCGGACTGTGCTGCGTTGGTGCCCCGACGGAACTCGAATTCGAAAAAAAGCGCTTAATTTCGATTTTAACATGGTCACATGAGTAGATCCGTTTATCTATGTGACATGGTTCAGAAACAGCGAAATTTAAAAAAATGAACGACGGGAAAACAAATGAACATCTGATTTTAAAAAACAAAATTTCATGCTATATTATAAAATTAATTTGAATTCTAAATAGAATGAAAAATATCGTTCTTCACAATAGCCAGTATCAAAAATCGGCAATTTCATAGGTAAGGACCTAATACTCGTACAAGCTCACGACTGCCGTGTGCTGTTGCGTTCCGGCCTTTTTCAAATGATTAAAGAGATTTTACTGTATCAAAATGTTTTAAATCTTTTAACATGAACATTTTTTGTTGTGTGTACGGGTGTGTGTTTATTCAGAGAGGAGAAATACTAAATTAAAAAAAAAAACACTATTTAAATATCAGAATGTATTGTTTAATTATACATTTTACATTTTTGAAACTGTAATTTATAGATCATTTATCTACAGTATCCAGCGACCCAACCAGGTTCCTTGTGACAATAACCAGAACAGCAGTTTCCTTGACGGCCATCGGGTTGACACCCGTCGCCATTGTTAATGCAGGCCAAAGCCTGATCTGGTATGAAGATAACCGCAACGACGAAGATAGCGATTAGGATGAACAGGTTGAATTTCATTTTGATTTTTTGTACTTTTCTGAGTCGTTATACCAAGAAAAACCACTTGCTGTACTAAGGGAGGCTACTCTCGATATTGCTCTGTGAGTTCATTCCAAGTTGCAAGTGTATATATACTTTTAGGAATTAAAAAGAAAATAAAAGAGAAATATGAGGAGCCCTTTTTGTTCTCATAGTCAATAATGATAATATTATTCCAAGGTAACCTGTCGGACCGCGCGAAGGTCACCAGGATTATTATTTTTTAGGGTTTCGCACCCTCACGGTGCCAACGGGATCCTGTTTGTACGTCGGTCCGGCTGTCACAGGGCTGTATCTTTTGAACTAAAATAGGTAGGCACTTAAAATTTTCACAGAGTGCTTACTGCTTTGGCCGCTATACCATAAATTCATAAAAATAAAATAAAGTTAAAACTGAAAGAGGGCCCATACAGGAAATGTGTTTTTTTACGTACGTATTTAAAAAGACGTCATTGTACCGTTAAATATTGTACGGTGGTCGGAACCCTTGGTATGTAAGGGGCTTATGGCTAAGCTAAGCTCGATCGATCCTGATCGATCGCACAAGGCGATCGATCAGGTTAAGCTACGCTTGCCGCGGTTGGTCCGTGGACCATGTTTACACACCAAGACCCCTCCGTGCCCCGGAAAGCACGATAAGCTGTAATTGGTCCCGGCTGTCATTCGTGAATCTTTGACAGACGTTACGGGTCCTCAGAAGCTCGAAAGTTTGACAACCAGTCTTACCAAGGGGTATCGTATTACCCACTACCTGGATTGTGGAGGTCAGATAGGCAGTCGCTCCATGTAAAATACTGGTATTCAGCTGCATCCGGTTAGACTGGAAGCCGCCCCCAACATAGTTGGGAAAAGGCTAGGCAGATGATGATGGTACGGAACCCTTGGTGTGGCCGCTTTTTTGCTATGCGATGAGAAAAATCAACCTCTGTTACTGCTTTTTTAATCTTAATAAACTTTGTACATAGGTACGGTACACACACGATAATAACAGCAATTTATATTTATGTAAGTACAATGTTTACGCAAAATACGCGCATTGACGTGGAGTTGCGGACACCAGCCCCTATTACCTTTTACCTAAGTACAATGTTTTTTATTTATTCTACAAAATTATCGAAAAGAAAATGTCAAAAGTGACGTAGGTACCAATTTTTTTTCTTTATTAATTATTTAAATCTATTTTATTTTTCTATAATAATAACTGTAATTCGAAAACTTCACAACAGTATTAGAAACCTATAGATTCTTATTAAAAACCAAGAAGAGAAGAAACCTCCTCAAGCTCCCATTAAAATTTATCTACATAGCCCACACGGTAGACGTGTAAATTGGACGCGACGCTGTACGGTTCTTTTCCAGCAAATTTACCTCTAATTTTCATCACTGTCAAAATCAACAGTGCCCTTTATTCTCGTCACAGTAATTTTGTTGTGGAATTGCTGCCACTGACAGAATGGACTGAACGTCTACTTGTCTCACGGCAACGGTTGCCCGGGCTGCGCCTGGTTCGTCGGAATGTCAGCGCGACTGCACCACTGTCAATACCTGTATATGCTTCATTAAGCTTCATTGAAATATTTTTTTTGTTATTTTTGTTATTTCATCACCACTGCTCTTAAAACAATGAAGGAAAAACATCGTGAGGAAACCGGCATGTCCTAGAACCAAAAATTCGAAGACATGTGATATCTGCCAACCCACATTGGGCCCGCGTAGTGGATTACGGCCCACTCCCTCTCACCGAGAGGAGGCCTGTGTCCCAGCAGTGGGCTGATTATGATTATGATATGATTTTTGTTATGTTTATTTTATTTTACCTTTAACTTTTATATTCAGAAGATAAAGCTGTAAGTAATTTAAATACCCACGTAATTTTTATGTAGAACAATGATGACAGAAGTGACGGCAAACGAAGCGCCAGTCAACCTGCCACATCACTGGATGCCCGCCCTAGTGCGATGCCCGCAATGTTTCCAAGCTTTTTGAAGGGTGAACCGGAAACCACCTCACTGGAAATTAAAGCTCAACAAGTATTTGCGGCCGTGTGCTCACACTTCAACATCTGTAGGACCTCATGTGTTCAGGTGTCGGGGAGGCCCTTTTCCATTTTGAAAGAGATGACCCTCAATGATCTCATGTTCTCCAGCAATGTGAACGAAGCTGTCATTGATATTTTGTATGGGTTTTGCAAATCTATATGCCCTGCGCAAGACAGATAGCGGTATTCGTCCTATTGCCGTAAGGTCCACTTACCGTCTTATCGCAGCCAACATTTGCTGTGCAAATTCTAGCCCCTACAGCTAGTCTAAAGGGCTGTAAGGCTGCTATTAAGAATGCTTTCAATTTCAATTCCGTGGGATACCTAGTTGATAGAAGTAAAAAAAAAACTTACAATTTACACTTTTCTTTTTCGATGAAGCGGAGTGCCTGTCTAAACCACTTTATAAAGATGACCTTTAAAATCAGCCGTTGGATTTCAACAGGGTGACCTACTAAGGTCAATTATTTTTAGTTTGGCAATAAATCGAATTAATCGACAACAAAATTCTAAATTCAACGTTCTTTTTTCAGTTCAAATTGTTGATCCCTAGGAGGTAATATAGACACAGTCTTAACTTAAGTTTTAACTTTTTTTAATGAAAAATTCAGTTCCATTGGCCTCGGCCAATTTATCTTCCCCAAACCACTGACAGACAAACCTGTTTTGGGGAAGATCATTAATTGAAGCAAAATTTTATACAATAGCACCAAATATCAAAATTATGGATTTGTTCACCTCCTGGGTCCCAAATATTTGACGAATAAGTACTTTCCAACGTTCATTAAGGAGAAAATTCAAAATGTTAATGTTGTCTTCCGAGACATCATTAAAATTTTGGTATTTTCTCCAAAATGATTTCTTCAAAAACTATTGAAAATAAAAATCATTCGGCCTTCACACTTCTTCGATACTGTTGCTTTGGACTAAAATATACATAAAGCCTTCACTACTCCCGTCTATGGAAGCTGCAAAACTTTAGAAAAAGTAGACCAAATTATGCCGAACACATATATTATATAACGTTGACCCTAAACGTGACCCTGAACGACCGAGCATGGCTGAAAGCCACACTTCCCATTCGCCTAGGTGGTCTCAGCATCCGCAAAATTTAAAGCATAAGTTTACCGACTTTCCCCTCCTCGGTGCACAGTACTGATAAATTTTATCTTCCTCACTAGTCGAATTTTAACTAACGCGTTTAACCGATGCATTAAACGCTTGAAAAATGGCTTGTTCCAAGCACGAATTTGCCTGAAAACCCGACCTCCCAGAGACGGTGGGACGTGCCGCTCTGTAGTATGATACGGAATATCCTGGTAAATACTTCACCTAATACTGTTGAGCGTGCCCGACTGCTGGCTGTGGGAGAATGGGAGTGAGCCTTCAGGCGCAGGGCAGGCAGGGCAAAAGCCTCCCCTCTCCTTTCACTTGGCTTTTTTTTCAGAGCTATGAAGGACCAATCTTTGTAAAAGAAGTCCAGCTTATTTTAACTATCCAACCTTGTATAAAAATCGCTCTGATTCTGCCTACTGTTGCGTAAATATTTTAGCCGGTAGACAAAGACGCCTTTTACAGCAGCAGAATGAGGATTCCCCGAAAACAAAATGTGTGGACAGAGGTAAAAATCACGTTTCCTCAAAAGCTAAGACAAATAAAACCTTGGCATCATAACCAGAATCACGCCACACATGTTACATTAGGTATTTATGAATAATTTAATGTATTTACTTGCTTAATAGGTCACATATTTATTTGTTTATTAGTTAACTAGCTTTTGGCAGCAGTTTCGCCTGCATGGAGGTGAAAATTATCCCACGGCAACGTAGGTACTACCGGGATAAGATGTACCTATAAACGTCTATGTCCTAACCCAGATCATGGCCTACTTCTCTATGGATCAGTTTCTTCGTAGTAGTTAAGGCGTGAAAAATGATAGACAGACATACAGAGATAAAATACTTTCGAATTTATAGTACCTAATGAAAGTAAGGTTTGACGCATGTGCCTAGATTCCTAGATTGTGTCAATATATATATTATTATTACATCATGAATGCGAATAGCAGAACGATCGATATCTAAAAATATTTTTAGGTATTGCTAGATTTATTCAGCTCGAACGAAATTGAGATATTTTGGTACGATTCGATCGCTCCCACATTTTAGATAATCTGAAAATTATCTGTTCGTTGTTCATATAAGACATTGAAATAATTATAGATAATATTAATAGTCCTCTTGACCAAACAGTCATGGCAGCCAATCTCAGCAGGCAATTATAGTGAACACTGAACAGTGAACAATTATGTGCGCAGGCACAGGTGCAGGTGAGTTCGTTGGGACGGCAATCCGACGATGGAGTTTCTTGCCCGTTCTTCTTCATAGAGATCTACATTTTGGAATGGGCAACTAGCTTCAACTTTCTGACTAACTGACAGACTATTTAATTTTGACAATTCAAAAGTAACTGTGTACAGTTACTTTTGAATTGTCAAACGAAATCTCCTAATAAACCTTGTAAGGTTTAATTGAAATAAATGATTTGAGTTAAGTTGAGTTGACACGACCGTAGAGAGATCAGAAGCAGGACTAACGGCTTTACGTGCTTTCCGAGACACGGTGGATTTACACCACTAACTTCCAAACTCCACGCTACTAAGAATAATTCACAATGGAAAAATCCAATAACACTTTAGTCCGATTTGGAAATCGAACCTAGAGTCCTCGCGTTCAGCAGTCCCGCTTGCGGCCACGAGACCAACAGAGCAAGTGAGCCGATATTATTAAATGTCAGCTATGCACTTAAAAAAAGAGGAATCTTCTCTAGAACGACTGCTTCGCTAAATACGAACGTACTTGACATTAACAAAGATCAGGTTTTAATCCTGACATTTTAAGATGTAAATAAAGTAAAACATAACATGGACTCTTTTGCTTTTTCATTCATAGTATTTTTAGCATCCTATCATCATACTATTTCATTCCTTTTGTTAGGGTTCCGTAGCCAAATGGCAAAAACGGAACCCTTATAGATTCGTCATGTCTGTCTGTCTGTCTGTCTGTCTGTCTGTCCGTCCGTATGTCACAGCCACTTTTCTCCGAAACTATAAGAACTATACTGTTGAAACTTGGTAAGTAGATGTATTCTGTGAACCGCATTAAGATTTTCACACAAAAATAGAAAAAAAACAATAAATTTTAGGGTTCCCCATACTTAGAACCGAAACTCAAAATTTTTTTTTTTCATCAAACCCATACGTGTGGGGTATCTATGGGTAGGTCTTCAAAAATGATATTGAGGTTTCTAATATAATTTTTTTCTAAACTGAATAGTTTGCGCGAGAGACACTTCCAAAGTGGTAAAATGTGTGTCCCCCCCCCCCTGTAACTTCTAAAATAAGAGAATGATAAAACTAAAAAAAATATATGATGTACATTACCATGTAAACTACCAACGAAAATTGGTTTGAACGAGATCTAGTAAGTAGTTTTTTTTAATACGTCATAAATCGTAAACCACAATTTACCATTCATTCAATCAACTCAAAAATAAAAAAAACATTTAATTTCATAAACATAAACCTTATGCATAAACCCGGATGTTACGGAACCCTCGGTGCGCGAGTCCGACTCGCTCTTGCCCGGTTTTTAATCTTTTTGTCTGGTATTTGTAGATTTCTACGAGTATAGCTGGTTTAAAGTGGGTAATCCTATTTTGGTATCAGTTTATTTTAATGCTGCTCTTTAGGTGGATGATGAAGTTGATGAGGAACTTTTGGCTCAAATATAAAAGCCGCATGGGTCGATGGATCAGGTTAAGCTACGCTTGCCGCGGTTGTTCCGCGGATGGGTGACCATCTTTACATACCAAGACCCCTCCGTGGCTCGGTAAGCACGTTAAGCCGTTGGTCTCGGCTGTCATTCGTGGTTCTTTGACAGTCGATATGGGTCGTCAGAAGCCCGAAAGTATGACAATAAGTCTTACCAAGGGGTATCGTATTACCCAGTAACGATTGTGGAGGTCAGATAGGCAGTCCCTCTATGTAAAATACTCGGACTCAGCTGCATCCGGTTACCCTGGAAGCCGACCCTAACAAAGTTAGGGTAGCTCGCGAAATTCAAATTTAGCCTCAATTATCATGATTTCATTAAATATTCATTTAATAGGGTAATAGGAACTTAGAGACCGTATTGATGACTTGTATGATATATATTCGCGAGCTATTTATTTATTTAATACTTCAAGCACATAAATGTACAAAGGCGGACTTAATGCCATAGGCATTTTCTGCCAGTCATCCTTTGGGTGATGCGGAGACAAATAGTGGTAGGTGCAATCATAAAAATTGAGGAATAAATATTTTAAACATAAAGATTCACATAAACCTATTAAAACTATAAATATAATATACACCTTATTACATATAAATATAAGCGGTACAAATAAATATACATAAATAAATGAATATACTAAAAAGAAATAAGACAACAACGAAACAATGAGAAAATATTACCGTTGTGATGATACAATGTGCTCTCGAACTTTAACTTTAATTGATAATTGGTTGGTTGCCATCTTGATGTCCTGGAGGAGCGCATTCCACAGAGTGATAGACTGAACGAAGAAGGAACAGTGAATAAAGTCTTCTAAAAAGGCTTTTTAGAAGCCCGAAGCCTTCCGAAGAGTTAAAATTCACAATTAGGCTTCATCCACACTATAGAGCACGTCCAGCCGTTTTTTTAAAATTAAAATCCTAAAAAAAACAACAACAACACAATAGTTATTTAACCTTAGACATATGAAAAACTTCAACAATAATAGACAGATCATTAACGCTTTTTGCAATGGTCACTGTATCGGTAGTTTGGCCCTGACTTATAGTTATAACAAAAGTTATTATGTACGAGTATTTCAAGTTCAAACAATATTTTTTATGTAATGCTATTTATATTTCATAGGAGTTTTATAAGAACAGTTTTATATACTATGCTTTTTAATCGCAGGATTGTAAACCTACTTTCTGAGATGGTTGAACTCATTTTATGAATATTTTGTTTTCAACTGATACTGTGCCCGGTTGATGGCTTGCTCCCTAATAATTGGGACTTCAACATAACTGGCGAAAAGTGGGTGTAGATTCTATAGGTACACCTTCTTTTACCCCTTCGGGGTACACAGGCATGTTGATGTGTGCAGGGACTCAAACTGTAACCGTAATAAGTGTTCTTAACACTGTTTTAAAAGAAAAACACTTCCAAATGTAACAGATACAATAATGTTACAGAATCAAAGTATAACCCGTTATATGTGTTAATATTTGTGACAGAAATAAGCGTTTGTCGATATGATTGCACGGTAGGTACCTACCGCAAAAACACGCGGCGGACAGACAGACGCGGCGATGGCAAAATAGCCTCATTCCAGTCGGGATCACCACTGTTATCAACACTGTTAACACTTTTAGATCGGTTACAGATATATTACTGTTACACTTTTAAAAGTGTTTTGGGTTATCACATTGTCAAACACATTTATAAGGGTTAGGTACATGATTCTGTTATCAATTCAATGTGTAACACTTATAATTCTGTAACATTTATGAAGGCGTTTTTAAGTCCCTGGTTGTGTGTTGTTTTTTGGAATAAAGGTATAGGGTGTTAAGGTAATTATGAAACGTCATCTTCTGATAGCACATTTACGCGTTGAATCGTTGGCATCCGCAGTAAACTGGCGCTAAAGTAGGCTTGGTAAGCGGACTTCCGCACAGAATAGTCTGCCCTAGTTGATATGAAGTATACAAGAGCGATACGTGCGAATTCTTCCCTAACAATGCGACTAGTTGCGGCACAATGTACGTTACCTTAACGGTGCTATAGCTTGGATTTAGCCTACTTAGGGTAGAAACTACTTCTATGAAGTTATTTTCTTATCTCTAATGTTTATAGACAAAAAAAACGTCGCTTTCATCTTTTCATGTTGTTGAACTGTCATTGCGTTATTTACGTTATTGCGCAGACAAATTTTTCGAACATATGAAGCAATGGATTAGCAATATCCTTCAAATTGATTCAGATTGAGATTAATAGTGTTGCAATTAGAGTGTTGGTGGTGGAAAATACTGCCACCATTATTTTTTTTTGTCGCCAATCAACATTGCTGTATCTAGATTAAAGGGTATGTGTGGATGCAGGTGGACTCGTGAATTCAATGAGACAAATAGACACATCTAGGGTGACTAAAGTACTCGTAGCTGTTGAATGTAACTCACAATTGAGAGTGAAGCCACACTCACAGAGTACTTTTTGTTAAACACTGCTCCGTTACGTTGTGTTGCGACGTCGCAGATTTTGATTCGTCAACGCAGTGTGGCATGGTTTAAAATGTATACAACGCAACGCAACGGTGCAGTGTGGCTTCACTCTTACACTAGATATATTATACCAATCTATTACTGGCAGTAGGCTTACCCCCTATTCAATCAATCAACTCAGCCTATTGCAGTCCACTGCTGGACATAGGCTACAACACCCTGTCCTCCGCCTTCCGCATCCAGTCTGTTCCAGCCACCTTAATTAGGTCGTCCGTCTATTTAGCTGGGGGGCGTCCCACACTTCTCTTGCCGATACGCGGTCTCCACTCCAGGACTCGTCTGCTCCACCGGCCATCAGTCCTTCGACAAACTTGGCCAGCCCACTGCCACTTTAGTTTACTTACTCTGCAACTATAAACCATAACCATAATCCGCCTATAATGTTCCCACTGCTGGGACACAGGCCTTCTCTCGGTGAGAGGGAGTGGGCCGTAATCCACCACGCGGGCCCAGTGCGGATTGGCAGATGTCACATGTCTTCGAATTTTTGGTTCTAGGACATGCCGGTTTCCTCACGATGTTTTCCTTCACCGTTTTGAGAGCAGTGGTGATGAAATAATTTACACAAAGTAAAGTGCCTATCTGGGTTCAAACCTACGGCCTACAACTCGTAAGTCGCGGCCACACTACTACTAATACTCTGCAAGCTATGTCAGTAACTCCGGTTCTTTTCAGGATAATTTCATTCCTATTACATGGGACTAATACGTTACTGGCGAAAGGTGGGTGTAACTTAGGTACACCTCTGCCTAACCCTTAGGGGAATACAGGTGTGATGTTATGTTATACAGAATGGCAGAGACATCGACGGGTAACCTGTTACCATGAATTTAGTTCCTGATGCTAAAAAAATTAACTGTTATAATTTTGACCGCGTGCTTTTCTATGAAACAGCTGATATATTTTTTGACGTGAATACCTACTTCTTTAAAACTGCTTCCATAGTGGGAGGCAAGTTAAAAAAACCAATGATAACAAAATCGGTGGATATTACAGTTTCGTTTTGCAGCTTCATATCTATCATCTCTATCCTAAATTCAATTACACCATTGGATAGCTAAAGGATCAAAGAATTCATTACGCCAAGTGAGGACTGTGACGCACCCTGCCGGAGGCTCTACGCGGGGGTTGTGCGATCCATGGCCCTTTACCGGCACCGGTGTGCCACCATGGGATCTGGAGGCCAAAGTCCTCGCCCACATATTTATGGGAGTGGCGAGAGGAGGTAAAACGCCGGGGCGTAACTCCGCTGATCGCGGCGCTGCGACAGAGCTCCGGCAGGATCTCATGGCGACATGGAGAGTGCGACTGTCGCAACGAGATACCGTGGCCCCTGGCACAGGCAACTGAAGGAACATGGGTGGGTTTAATCAGTAAGAGTCTGACACTCCCTTCCGCTCCGCCCAGAGCGGGAGGGGTAATTTGATGATTACCCACCGAAAAAAAAAAAGGACTGTGACGCATCGCGCGCGGTGGAGAGGGAAGCGCCGCCATTTCTTTTTATAACCTTGAAATATTTCTACGCTAGGGTGTTTGGAATCAGGTGCTGAATTCATGTTTACAGTTTGCGCGTCGATATCCCTGTATATACTAACCTGAAAATTGTAACGTATTATGTTGTAGATCGCATTCATCCAACAGTAGACGTTTTCCTCCAAATTCCTCTATCTTGTTTTACCTAACATGATCAACATTCTGTACCAAGCATTAACCTTAAGTTCACCGAATTATTAACTTAAGTGCTAAATGCTAGCATTAAGAAACGTTAGGTGAACTTTACGAATATCGGGTCCGAATTACAAATACATAGATTTTATGGACATAATCTTAATTTATATTGCGTGCACGTAATTCATATGCATATTCCTAGAGTGAGTGCAAACAAAATTATTATAAATTGCTCTTACCTCATTAAACAAATACCTACCTACTTTTAAATAATTATGAGAAAAAGCGTTTGCGTTTCCTGTACTTTTACCAGGTACTGTTTGTAGAAACCGAATGTTGTGGTCAGTTACCTCATTCGATAATTCGATATAATATATTTCTTTTTTGAGGATAAAAATATATACACGGGGTTAATAAACTAACTAATTATTTAGTATAAAAATATGTAACTAAAACTATTAACAAACTAAAATATGGCGCCGAAAAATTCCTCCTCCTCAATGTATACCTTCTTCTTTCGCGGAGCCACACTCTTGTAGGTGCATCTTCCAGCTCCCTTCAATGAGGGCCAGCACTTGTTCATATCTTAGCTTTCTGTAAATAATTTCATCACCACTGCTCTCAAAACGGCGAAAACATCGTGAGGAAACCGGCATTTTCTAGGACCGAAAAATCGAAGACATGTGACATCTACCAATCCACACTGGGTCCGCGTGGTGGATTACGGCCCGCTTCCTTTCGCCGAGAGGAAGCCTGTGGCCCAACAGTGAGAACATTATAGGCTGATTATTTTTTGTTTATATATTACTCGTTCACATGACTGAAGAGTCCATCAGGTTAGACTCGTTCTTAAAAAGCTTGTAATTACAGTAATTTTTGTATTTGCTTATCATGTTTATAGACGCATATCTACGCGTCACTCACGTCTATTTTTAATTATGTTTAAATGAGTTTAGAAACATTTCCATAGAATTGGAGACGAAATCATAACAAGGTAATTTGGTAACACGTGTATCTATTGAATAGATCATGTTCGTTATTCCAATCGATTTAGAAGAAGTCTAGTCCAACAACAGCATCGTCCTACAGACTGGTAACCTTTTTTTTTATTAATTTGACATTTTTACTGTAATTAAAACGATTTGATATTAAACAGGATAAAAATATATATGTTACTGTAAAAGCCCGAACTGCGGTAAAGTAAGTTTTGTAGTAAGATTATTATAGAACAATTCGGACTTTTACCGGTGAGACTTGGTAAATCTTAGGATTTACCGGTAAATCATAAGATTTACCGCAGTTCGGGCTTTTACAGTAACATATACATACATTAGATAAACTTCATATACTAATTCAACTAACAAACTCATCATCATTTCAGCCGAAAGACGTCCACTGCTGGACACAGGCCTCCCCCAAGCACCTTCACTTCGACCGGTTCTGTGCTTCTCGCATCCAACGGGTTCCTGCGGCCTTTGCAAGGTCGTCAGGCCACCTTGTGGGAGAACACACTAACAAACTATTAACATAGAAATATAAAACTACATACTTACATTTATTTGTATTTTGTACTAGCTGTGCCCGCGACTTCGTCCGCGTGGAATAGTGACTTTTCGGGCAGCATATTTTAAATTACATATACCGTCTACAGACCGGGCATTTGCTGTCCGAACCCTCTGAGAACTCAGGCGAATTTCAGTGAAAGTCTCAGACTCTAGTGCTTGAGCTTCACGATCGGCAGTGAGACGTATTTCTCGTTCTTCCTGTGTTTCCTGAGACCAAACATTTGCTGTCCGAACCCTCTGAGAACTCAGGCGAATTTCCCTATCAGTGAAAGTCTCAGACTCACGCGATAGTGTATGAGCTTCACGATCGGCAGTGAGACGTATTTCCCGTTCGTCCTGTGTCTCCTGGGATCGAGCATTTGTTGTCCGTACTCTCTGGGAGCTCAGGCGGGTTTCCCTGACAGCAAAAGTCTCAGACTCACGCGATAGCGCGTGAGCTTCGCGATCGACAGATAAACGTGCCTTTCGTTGTTCCCCGTTTTCCCTATTTCGAGTTATCATCATTCGAGAACGATTTGAACTCAGTCGAGATTCTCGCTGAGTCGAAGTTTCTGCAGCACGAAACCTAGCCTGGTGCAGAGAGCCTTTTGCCTCACGACCTTCCTCAGATTCCTGTGATCGAACTAATCTCATCCTTTTAGCATTTCTGCTACATTGGGAGAGGTTGGATCTTCTTCGAGGCATTCTTACAATTAAATAGTACTTACTACTTAACACACAGTTATTTAGTAAACACGTACTATCGTAAACAATTAAATTATAAATACTTACAGATTATTATACAGTCTAAAATTATCACCGTTTAAGTAATAAGTGTTAAGACGTGTAAACCAAACGTCATTATCATCATCATTTCAGCCGATAGACGTCCACTGCTGGACATAGGCCTCCCCCAATTTTGGGGGGGTTTGCCATAATCGCCACGCTTGGCAGGCGGGTTGGCGATCGCAGTATGGTATGGTGGTGGAATGCATAGAGAACGCTGCTGCCCATTCTCCGGTGAGACCCTTAGTCGCCTTTTACGACACCCACGGAAAGTAAGGGGTGGTGCTATTCTTCTACACAGACAAACGTACTAACTTTATAAAACAAAAGAATTGCTAGAAAAAATAATTACTAACCTAAGCTAATGAACTTATACTTAATAAAGAAAATCAAGAAAAGAAATGCCTAACCTATACCAAATACTTATAATATTTATATACAAACCCTAAATACAAATTAAGATAAGTATACCGAAAATCAGGGAAAGAAATACCTAACCAATAATAAATGCTTACAATATTTATTTACAAAACCCTAAATAAAAATTAAGATAAGTAAATACCCAAAAATCAAGGAAAGAACCGCCTAACCTATACCAAATACTTACAAAATTTTAAAGAAAATTAAGAAAAAGAACCTAACCTACAAACCCTAAAATATAAATAAATGAAATATGCAAACAGTCAGTATTCAAGTGAATCGCAATAATCGAATCCAACTATTCGCCTATACTCTCCAGGATACGTGCGTTCGCTACGAATAACTGAATCCTTATGGCAGCGGCGCGTTTTCTTTTGAAATGGTCATCTCGCAGTTCAACCTGAGGGGTTGTCGACTGCTTAACCTGGCTTTCCTGTGGATGCCTCAATAAATTAAGGCCTCCAGCCAGGGCATAATACACAACTTAACTACACAATATAAACTTACAAACTAAGCGACTACACGCTAAGGGCACCCCCTGTGGGGTACGGACCTCGGCTTAGGGCGTCGCTGGGAGAGGGCAGCAAGGGACAGGCTGGATCGGAATTATGGCAGCGGCGCGGCTCTCAGCGCGCTTTATACAAGGTGTAACGGAAAGGGGGTATCAACCCTGAAGGAGGTGAATGTGCTCATGAAAAGGATGTCACCACAATCTGCCCAAACGAAGTACCGAGGTACACTTAGTGGCATAAAATACACTAGATTATACTGAATAATGTTGCATTTATATATTTTTCTTATAGTTACCCGGGGACGAGAATAAAATAACTTTTATCGTAATAAAAAGCTCGCCATTTTAGGCACAATTAATTATACTACCTTGGTCCATTACCTTACCTAATAAAAGAAAAAACTGTCAAGTTGACGTTTCAGTCTATCAAAAAGTACTACTATGTGAAGTTGACAGTTTGACAGTTGTCTGCTGTCGACTTCAGCTGCTGTTGTTTTTGTTTCATTTCAAATATTTTTATATTATAATTCAATCTAAATTATATAATAACTCTCATTGTCTATTCGATTATCGTTAGGCAACGTTATGTACCTACCTAACATAAGAAAGGATGCTTATACCCAAAAGTAGCTGAATACAAGCTGTTAATGTTGATGACATAATATTAAAAGCAGTGTTAGAAGTCTATCAGAGCGATTAACAAACTCGATAAATAAATGAGTTCCTTAGCGTCGACATACAAGGATTTCAAGCAAGTTTAACATAAGCCAGATCATCAAGTTTCAGTGAATAGAAGTCTCATTTAAATAAAGCCTTTTATTGACTTCATTGATTTCTTGAAATAAATAAAACATTGGGCCAAGAAACATCGAATACTTACATAAAACACCCTTTTTTATGCATACTCTGCCTTTATTGTGATGTGCATAAGGGGTGGAAGTTGAATTTGAGATTCGATACTGAGTAGCCCACTTCATGGAATCCAAAAGCATTTCCTATTGTTATCGGGCCCTGGAGCCCGAGCGGCACTCGAATCAATTAAAGCCTGGAAGTCATCTTTCCAGTAATGTCTACCAATAACATTGGAATAAATAGACTTATCGAGTTAGTTGTATGGAATAAAACAATAAATATTTTTGTTTTTTTATTAGCGTTCTTCATTTTCAATTTTATCTCTCACTAAAATATTATCAAGGAAAGTGGCAGGCGCTGTTATATTTTCTTGATGCCGAGCCCAACCCATATACCAAATAATTGTCATAATGTGAGCACAGCAATCCACTGTTCATTTGCCAACAATGCAACTACAGTAGTAGCTGTGGATTCTGTGCTCCCAATTGGTATGAGCCATATTTAATAAAATGTAGGTATAATATATTTTAGACCCTGTCTGTTTTGATTTTATTCGTCCCCTTATTACTTTTTTTTCCTGTGCACTTTTAATTGGTATATGGATTTGCTCGGCATCACAGATTTCAATGAAAAAAAATCCATTTTCTCTTAATGTGAATGAAGTTCCCAGTGCAAACAATGACATTGTCATCATCGCGAACTCTTCCAAAAGTGTTACACCTGCATCAATGCTATGAAAATGTGCTCTTCATCTATTCATATTAATAGGTAATATTAGATATGCTATTTCATCTCTTTCAGGTCCTTGAGGCAAAGAATGCGTATGGATACCAGCAAGGGATTGTTGACACGATACACAATTTGATGTTTCATTTGATGGTTGGCTTTCAATCACAGCAATATTTTGGCTATCACTATCACTATCTTGGTGATGTGCCTTGCCGGTCTTCTTAGATATATTACATGAGAGATATTGTAAGACTGTATGTTATCATCCTGTCAAGGAGTGACAAGAAACGCACCTCATGTTTGTAAGCACTAGCCTGAAAGCAATAGATTTGTCAAAATCTTAAGTATTTTATTCTCTTCATAATGATAAAACGTGAACAGGATACTTACGCGACGCTCAAACCAAAAGCCTGAGTATCCAAATCGTAATGTCCATTATGAATACCCAATCCGTCAGGACAGGAACCAAATCGTAAGGTGACAAACGGAATACCAGAAAGAATAGCCAAGTTATTAAACAAAATACACAACACAGACGAGTATCCCGAAACGCAGAAACATTTATATATTAGTCTATGCAGAAACGAACGGATTATCATTTACCCACGAAATAATGTGATGTCCACAGAACACGTATACTCTTAATGTCAACTCGTACATCCAAAGTTGCCACATGATTTAATTGTGTTACAGGTTATTAAAACTTTAAATAATTTATTATGTAGTTTTAAATTATTTATGGATTAAAACACACTTATTTTCGAATTCCCCTATTTTTTCTCTACGATTTGGTGCACGTGTACCTCGAGGTACATGTTTGGGCAAAGTTGTATGGGCTTTTGCTGACCTCCTTTCCCCAAAGAACATAGGTCGAAATATGAAAAAAATTTTGGACCTCCCATAGTAATAGTAAATCATTGATGTGCTATTACTATGGGAGGTCCAAATTTTTTTTTTCATCTTCATTCACCTCCTTCAGGGTTGATACCCCCTTTCCGTTACACCTTGTATATATAGCCACGGACGCGCAGGCGCGAGGCGTTTACATACTCTGATAGAATACCTTAACAAATGTTCGCCGTGATTCTTTAAATTGACATAACTTTTTTATTTATGAACCGATTGACATGAAATAAACACTAAATGTTAAGTGAAGCTTACTACAATATATTAGTGAAAACCGCATCTAAATCGAATAAGCCGTTTCTGATATTAGCGTGCACAAACACAGCAGACAAACAGAAAAACAGATAAACAGACAAACAGACAAAAAAAAATTTAATTACGATTTCGGGTTCGGCATCGATATAATAACAACCCCTGCTACTTTTTTTTAATATAGTTCCATTGTACAGACACCACTTTTCTACAATTTTATTATATGTACTAGCTTCCGCCCGCGACTCCGTCCGCGCGGATGTCGGTCTTCGCGTGGATGGTTTATTTCTCCATTTTGAGTAACTCTGACAATGACATCTTATAAATATCTATTGGACCCAAATACGGCTAAGCCTATAATAATTAAGGATATCCCTATATTGAGCTACTGCTGTTGAGCTCGCGTTCTGTAGTAAATATTTTTTTCATAGTAATTCCGACCTTGATAAGTAGCATGTAGCAGTAAATTACTGACAGTGACGAAAAGTTTGCAATAATAAAAAAGTGATCGTGACAATGCGACATAAAGTTAATTGAGAGCTTCAGCATACACAACATTGTTAGTGAGCTCGTCCGGAATATGAACATGAAGATTTCTTGTCTGCTCACACGGGAAAGAGCTACGTAAAGTTGCCCGTGTGAAAAACAACTCGCGGTAAGATCTACGCCAGCAACTCCTAGGGTCTGACCTTGAGCCTTATTTATTGTCATGGCGTAACACAAAGCTACAGGAAACTGTATTCTCTTAAATTGAAATGGAAAATTATCCACTGCGGGTATTGCAACGTGTGTTCGCGGTTCTACAGAACAACGTCTATGAATAAAACTGAAAAATAAGTTTTTTTTTTCTACGTATTTTTCCAGGATAAAAAGTATCCCATTTTATGCCCAGGATAATAAGGTATAATTATACCAAGTTTCATCGAAATCGAACCGTTAGTTTTCACGTGATGCCTGCATATACAGACAGACAGACAGACAGACAGACAGACAGACAGACAAAAATTTTTTTAATCACATATTTGGGTTTGGTATCGATCCAGCAACACCCCCCGCTATTAATTTTTGCAATATTTTTAATGTACAGAATTGACCCTTCTACAGATTTATTATATGTATAGATAGATTATTATAATATCTTGTTGTGAATTAAAATTATAATATACTAGCAGCGCCCCGCGGTTTCACCCGCATAAGTATCGATCCCGTAAGAATATCGGGATAAAAAGATATAGGCTACTTTTTATCCCGATATTCACACGGGATCGCGAAAGTTTGTGCGTTTGTTACTTCTTCGCGCACAAACGGCTGAACGGATTTGAACGAAATTTGACACACAGATAGTTTATAACCAGATTTATAATCAATTTGTGATTGATTGCATCGTGTACGATTCACTATTTATTTATTTATTTTAAGCACTTTGGAAGACTTACAGCTAAACAAAAGAGAATAAAAAATTGTTACTCTAACTGTAAACCCATTCTACAAGTCTTCACTTATAATCACCATATTATTATTTTAATGTCTCATCATTTATGATTTAAATGTTTGTATATTTTCACTTGTTCGCAGAACAGATGGCCTATGGAGCCGAAAGGTTCTGGAGTGGCAACCGCGTACCGTAAGACGGGTAGGCCTCCCACCAAGGTAGAACGATGACCTGGTGAAGGCCGCAGGTAACCGCTGGATGCGAGAAGCACAGAACCGTGGTGAATGTGGTGGTACTTGGGGGAGGCCTTTGTCTAGCAGTGGACGTTTTTCGGTTGAAATGATGACGGTGATGGTGATATTTTCGAATAAATAAATTATTCTTCTAATAATAGCACTTTAGTGTTTTGAAATAAGTGCTACGATATTCTGGCTGCTCATTTGAGTTTGTAACATGTTACTTTTGAGTAGCATCGTGAACGATCGGCCTTAATATAAATTCTTCAGTCAACACAAAACATGTTTCACAAAAGAAGATAAAAACGAGCTACCTATCGGATCGTTTCGTAAAACCCAAAGTGCAAAGTTGAGATAGTTTCATGTCCATGAAAGCGAGTTTGTCATCATGAATAATCAACTTCGGGCTGTCAAGAATGTTTCATAACTATCCATGTATCGATGCTTGTTTCTTGTTTTTCGAGAAGTTTATTTTTGTGTTAAAAAATTCTTTGTGATTCTTGTTCAGTTTCACTTTTATTCCAATTTTGGCTGTTTCTAAGTTGAACATAAATTATGATTATAATCCTTATCCTCACATTCGGGTCGTAAAAAAGCAAATGCTGTGCGAAATGACCTTAGCTACAAGCGCCGGTCTTCGCGGGGTTATAGTGGATGCATGAGGGAACCGAAGATTGACGACCGGCGACCTGTTGGACAAGCCTATGTTCAGCAGTAGACTGCTAAAGGCTGATGGTGGCGACAATACAAAAAAAACAACACAAATACTCAAACAAAAATAATATGTATATTAACTACAAAATGGCAGTGAGTTTGTACTAGCTTCAAGCTTGGTCAGTTGGTTGACTTGATGTTCTTAACCGTAGGCGGGTTTGGGTACAACCCTGACGCCCTCAGCTGGTGCGGGGTGAGCAGCATTGTAGGCCAGGCTGCGGACAATCGCTTCAGGGATGGGGGGTCCCACGGGGAGATGGCTTCCCTGAAAATTGAAGAAGGAAATATTTAGAAGAGTCAAATATTATGTATTGTGTTGGCTTGTCAGGTCTAATTGCAGGTACGAGAGAACTCTTCTATCCTACTAGAGACACGCTTCTCCGGTACACGGGACAGTTTTTTGATCCGTAGTTAACTCAACCAATTGTTGAAAATAGTAAACAATGGTTAAATTTTGGCAAAATGTGTTTTTTTATCAATAGTTTGTCTTTGAATTGTCAAATAACTAACTATTAGTTGACCCAGTTGACCATTAGTTACTATTTTTAACAATTGGTTTGTAATTATTTAATTAAGTGAAGTACCTAGTTATTTCTATATCGATAGTCACAATGGTCGGTAACTTATAAAAAAGGAGGTTTTATTGTAGCCTCCAGAGAAGTTATATTTAAATGTACGTTCAGGGCGCCCTGGACAGTTAGTCACATCACAAATTGCCTACTGGCTAATTTCTTTACAACGACATTAGCTATTATACCATGTACCATATTACCTATGTTCAACAAATAAAATACTTTGACTATTCTCATATAGTTTGCACCGATGCAACGCAGAAGAAGAAGCAATTGGCAGTTTAAGCCGACGTACGGGCAACGCAAAACTGTTCTTAAGTAAATCACTTTCGTACATTTTGCATGAACCATCGTACACAACAGGTGGGCCGCACCGGAATTTTTGTATTGGAAAGCGATGCCGACCGATGCGGTTGTACCTTATGCCTTATAGAATCGTCTAACATGTGACAGTAAAATATTTTTTTTTATCACATCTATTTAAAAAGAGCTAGTGTATTCTTCGTAAACAGGGACTAAAATAGCTCTTTAATCCCTAGGGACTAAAAGTGATTTGAATTTGGAATGTGGATATTGTTAGTAAAAGTTCCAATCACCAAAGAGATCAATCACGAACATTGTATGAACAAATAACAGGCTGTATGATAAAGTAAAGAGCGCGAGTAAAAAAAGTTTGGGAAAAAATAAAAAAACGCGCGAAAAGCTTTCTGCCTGCGTTCGGAATTGTTAACTCAAGTTAGGATTTTACTTAGTTTTACAAAAAATGAGTATGTCTTCCTCAAGTAATTATATGTAAATAAATAAACGTACTATTCTTATTCATAAGTTGCTCTATCTTATTTTTTCTTAGAGGGTGATAAAAAGTAGAGTGCCCGCCTCGGGAACAACACTATTTTAAGCTCGAGTGACGTACTTTGAATCCCTCGCTGCGCTCAGGATTCTACTTAAGAAACACTTTCACCTTCAAAATAGTTGTTTCTTTCCTTGACAAACAATCTACTATTTATTCTTTATATTTTCCGTTCTTTCTTTCTTACCTGGGGCTGGTATCCGTTCTCGTCAGCAGTGTAAGTCAGCTCGATGGGCTGGCCGTCGGGAGCAGTGTACTTGTACGCACCTTGGACTGCCAGGGATGGGTGTTCCTAGAAAGTGAATAGAGTAATATATATAATTATTTGTCTAAAGGCACGTTCAGAGGTGCCACATGCCTCATTTGTAAGCCCAAGAGTGGAATTAATGGAAGGCAAGGAATCAAATATATCTTTTTTGTATAATAATAATATATAATAGAGAATCTTTAAATTGTGGCTATTATTAATACTAATGGTTCAAGTTGAAGTTTCCAGTCGAGTAATTGACATAATCTAATCAATTAAATATACCATGCGGAATCGTAGTTAAAAAGATAATTTATCACATCCTTCCTTGTTAAATTAAGACTTTTATTGAATCCCAACATACTATCATTTACGATCACACGTGGCCCGAACGTGATACAAAACTAGTTTCCATCAATTTATTTGCGTCCACAAGGTCTCTTAAAGCTTTTATTTTACGATCAATATAATTTGAATATATTCTCAGTATTCCTTCCATTAATTTAACATATAGTTAACATATATTTTGGCCTTGACATAACATCAAATGGTGATTTTGTCTAGACGGTCATCAGTGGTTCAGTGGTAACGTTAGAAACCCTTCACCTACAAGGTTGAGGCAATGAACTTCTGCAGTATTTATGAATTATTGTTTCTAATTTGCTTTGCTCCCGTCATTAGCATTCGTTTGTGTTAATGATTTTGTTACAATCTACGTCCTGATTCGTTCTGGCTGTAACGACTATTATTTGTTGCTTCGGATTTATAAATCTAAAATTTATAAGGCTATAATAATCCAATTTTTATCGACGCAGAAACAATTAAGAACTATGAAATTTTTAAAAGGACGCTAACTATGATCTATTAAACAATGATAAATATTAATATACATTATTATTATCCGACTTTGTCTCTGTCACCTCTGACCTAGACTAGAGTCAAGAGCAAACGAATTTCACATTAAAAAAAAATTTAAAATGTAACTAAAAATATTGAAGCCAAACAAGGTTTTGGGAATCTTTTAAAATGTATTTACACTGAACATGACGAGTTAATCAAAGACCAATTAAAATGTAAGTATGGTCGGGCAAGTCACAGTTATAATTTAATTTTGATTTATGTCTTTTACATCCATTTTTAGTTATTAACAGTACACTATATTCAGCTCGTTAATAAGTTCTATGAAGCATAAATAGTGTGTAACACCTATTACAAACGTCAGTAAACTGGCGCCTACGCTCACGATCTCATCAACAGTTGAATTAATTATAGCTGCGAAAGTTTTTGCAATGCGACGTGAACTCTGAGTTCCTGCACTTTAGACTGTTTTTATGTAAGGTCAGTCGTAGATTAACAGCAAGGTTTTATTATCTTCTTTATCGTTTTTTTTAGATGACAATTGGGAACTCAGACTGGCACTGGCATCGTCCATTTTAGTTTATTCACTTTGTGAAACACAGTTGGTATTTTTGGCATGATTGATATTAGCACTGGCATCACTTTATGTTGCTCTTATTTTGTATCAATTTCATGTTTTTTTGGCATCTAGCACGAGTATCATTGCTGTAACCTATGTCTATACTTCCAGACATGGTTCTAATTTGTATTCTGCCAGAGTTTAACCATTTGTTAAACCACCACTGAAGGATTTTTCTTTTGCATATATTTATTTGTTATAGCCTTACAAAACCATTATGTTCGAAATGCATTTTGGAATAACAAGATTTTACATATTTTAGTAGTCAGAATCTATTTAGCTATACATAAATAATGCAGTGGTGTCAATTGGAAATAAATGCATCTCAATTTAGGTGTCAATTACTTTTTACCCAACTATGGAAGATGGAATTTCACAACATAAAGCTAATCTATTAGTTGGTATTTGAGATTATTTTGTTAGCTCTTACAGTCTAAACTATTGACCCATTTGATCAAATTAGAAGTTGAATGTCTCTTGGTAAAGACCGAGTTTTATTGGATCACAAGTCACTACACAGAAAACTCAATATGTCCGAACGCTACACGTCAAGATGTGAGGTTCTTATCATGATTCCGTATTCTTCTTTAAGTTTTTTTTCTCTAGTTTATAAGATTAACAGAAATATCTTACCGAGTTCAGGTTATTCACGACACCCTGGGCTTGGGCGGAAATTCCATTGCCGGTCTCATACGCGTACTGGAAAGCTCCTTCGGGGGTAATATCGTACTCAGACCTAAGCACCGGCGCGTGGGCATCATCGCCGGCGCTTGCGCACGCGACTGCTACTGCGAGAACTACTAGGAATTTCTGGAAAAGGGTTTATGATTATTACATGTCTGAAGAAGTTAAAGAATGAATAGTAAGTGGAATTGACAAGAAGATAATATACGTCATAAAGGAGTTCCTAAAGATTTCAGTGGCTATCACTGAGTACTTAGCAGTTTCATCATTTTGGCAATTTATTTGCAATGTCAAAAAACTGAACAAGATACTTTTATTTTGTTGAACTCAACAAATAAATAAAAGAAAATTTAATTAGAACTGCTACACGGATGTGATGTGACAGAAATAGAAGATCACAAAGTTAATATTGTAAGCGAAAAGAAAAAAAAAACTGATTTTATTTAACAAAACAACACAAAAAAGTAACTTTTTTAACACGTGCACTTTTTTTTTTTTTCTTTAGTGTAATCTTGTAAATTTTAATTTAGTAGTATTGTGTCCGCTATAATAAACCATAATTATAATACTGTTTGTTCCATTCCCACAGGCAACCCGTGAAAACGGTTTTGCGGGGCACAGTTCATAAGGCAAGATTATTTTAAAACTTGTAAAAATAAAAAAATAAATTGCTACCTAATAGTGAACAAAAAAACCAATGCTTACCATTTTGCTATTGGGATGTCAACAATTTGTTTCGAACTGATTGAGGTATTCCAAAACGGTCTTTATATACCAAACGTTCAGAATAGAAATGAGGCTTTATCTCTTTTTTTTGTACAGCCATAGGTCAAATATTACAAATGTCATGCAGATTATGCGGAGATGCAACTCAAAAACGCATAATTATGTTTTATTCGATCAAGGCTGCGTGGGCGCTGAATATTAATCAACCGGTGATCCATATTACCTTATTAAGAGCCAGTTTAAAAAAATACATCTATCTTCGGAGAAGACGCTAAAACTTGTAAAAGATGAAAAATGACAAGAAAACTGTGCTGGGTAATTAGTGCATTGAAAAGATGGGTGGATTGTGTGAAGAATGATTATGAAAGAAAAGGGAGTGAATGATAGCGTGACGGTTTACAGAGGAGATTGGAAGAAGAAAACGTGCTGCACCGCTTCAATTATATGGTATAAGGGCAGGAAGGTTATAATGACTGAGTCACTGAATATGAGTTGGTTGGTCTACTATAGGTACTACTGTCATTCTTGGATCTTTTACAGTCGTTACGGGTAGTCAGAAGCCTGAAAGTCTGACAACCAGTCTTACCAAGGGATATCGTATTACCCAGTAACTGGGTTGAGGAGGTTAGAAAGTCAGTCGCTCCATGTAGAATACTGGTATTCAGCTGCATCCGATTAGACTGGAAGCCGACCCCAACATCGTTGGAAAAAGGCTAGGCAGATGATGATGAACTACTTTCATTTGTTTGTGACTGATTCATTTTTAGCGATGCAAAATGCTTTTGTCTCACCCCTTATTCGTCTATTCCCTTGCTTTTAACAAGACAAAGAATTCTAGGCAAGACCGGGATGGACTTGTACAAGTTGCTAAAAATTAAATTAGTTGTTTTCCAGTAAAACGTCTTCATGGTTCCATTATTTTCCTCAAAATGAATCTTAGAAAAGTATTTATTAATTAGGAACTAAAAATTGTAAAAATAATTAGAAAATTATGCATAAAACTGGCTAGAATCTTAACTGATTATGTGAGGTAAAAAGAATGAAAACATAATTAATTATATTCATTTGGATGCTAATAAATAATTTTCTCGCCTCTGTGTTTGGAGTTGTTAGTAGGTAGAATATAGACACAATATATATATTTCTATCTAATTATTGAAATTTGAACAGGCGGGTAACTGCGTAACACACTATTACCTAGTAGGAATGGCTTTAAATGATAAAAAGATAAATGATTTTATTTTTGTAAGTAGGTTTGTACAAACACTTTTACACGTCAATCATGTTTTTTTAAAACTAGATGAGGTCGGCGTTTTCTATCTGACTACTCTGAGAAGAAAGGCCGAAACAAACTCAGAGGTCACAGTCTCTTTTAAAGTCCAGACATAATCTTGGTCAGGTTATATGAAGACCATGTAGATGGATGTCTGAGACGGTCTTTTGAAGAAAGAACCACACAGATTGAGAGGACCTGTCCAATCAGTGCACGCATTTGTCAGAAATCGTGCAGCTCAACTCAAGACTTAAGGAGCTCAACGATTCAACGAACAATACCAAAGAAAGGACATTTGGGTAGGTCACATAAATTACACAAACTGCCAGACCATGAAAGAGAAAAAAAACAACTAATAGAAGAGAGAGAATAATAAAAAAATATAAAAGTAATAAAATGACCCACATCGTCTTCACATTCATAAATAAAATAATATAATATTTTACAAAGTAAGCAAATGTCATTGTTTATAAAAAAAATCACTAATGTCGATGTGTATATAAAAAAAGAACGTTCAAAATGCAGAAATTGGAAGCTGCTCAATCCCAAGCCTTTTTGTCCTCAATATAATCTTTAACTGTATAAAAGGCTTTCTGGCACAACTTACGTTTAATGAATGATTTGAATTTATTGAGGCTTAGATCTTGAACCTGGCTTGGTAGCTTATTATAAAAGGGTATACATTGGCATCTGAACGAGCCACCTATTTTTTTGAGCCTTGTTGTAGGTACAACAAAATTGTGTTTGTTCTAGTATTTATATTATGGATATCACTGTATTTTTTAAACAATTTTATATTTTTATGGTCATATAAAAGATTTTCATAAATATACTGAGGAGGCACAGTCATTACATTAATCTCTTTAAATTAGCCTCTGAGAGAGTGTCTCGGACTTAATTTATAAATTGATCGAACAGCTCGCTTCTGTAAAACAAAGATAGTCTGAATAACGGCGGCATTTCCCCACAATAGAATATCGTACGACATTCCACTATGAAAATAGCTAAAGTACACTAAACGGGCAGTCTCTATATCAGTTAAATTACGTGTTTTTCTAACAGCGTATGCTGCGGAACTTAGCTTTTTTGACAATTTATCTATATGTGGACCCCACTGAAGCTGGGCATCCAAAGTTATGCCCAAGAATACTGTGTTGTCTTCAGGATTCCATTCCTCGCCCTTTATCAACACATTAGTTTTCACCTGCCTAACGTGCGGTAGCGTAAACTTAATGCATTTGGTTTTTTTCTGGTTTTTTTCTCGTTTAGAAGCAAATTATTAACATTGAACCAGTGGACTACTTTCGAGATTGCGCTATTTACATCGTCAGTAACCAGCCGCTGACGTTTAAGTTTAAACCAAAGAGAAGTGTCATCTGCAAACAACACTATATCATGATTATCCTTTATGAGATACGGCAAGTCATTAATATAAATAAGAAACAAGAAAGGACCAAGAATTGAGCCCTGTGGGACTCCCATTGTTACTATAGATCCGGGTGATCTTTTTCCATTAACGTCGTCTTTCAATTTGATAGTTCAACAACATTCATTGCGTTATTTACGTTGTTGAGCAGACTCATTTTTCGAACATATGAAGCAATGGATAAGCATTATCCTTCAAAATTATTCAGATTGAGATTGATCGTGTGTTATGCAATTAGGAAAATCCAGTGCACGAAAAAATGCCACCGCGACAATTTGACGTCCGTGCGAACCTTTTTTTTTCTTCACACACACACATACACCTGCCGACAAACTCTTATGCAGTTTGGCAGACTTTATGTCTGCTATTGTTAATACAGATTTTGTATAAATAAATTTAAAAAAAAACGTAGTCGCCAGGTGCAGTTTCTGAGATAGTAACAAATCACCTATAAACTTAATATGACATGTAATTAGCACACATATGCAATATTTGAAGACAATAATAAAGTGATGACATGACATAGTAGATGTCTTTTTGTTTAAAAAAATATATACGGTCGAATTGAGAAACCTCCTCCTTTTTGAAGTCGGTTAATAAACTAGCTTTTGCCCACGACTTCGTCCGCGTAAAATTTCTTGTTCCCCTGACCCATCACATCGTCTGCCCGCGCCTTCACTTCGTTTTCACTAAGCGTTCTTCGGACTTTTTTCTTCCTGCTCAGCTCCTAAGAGTCCTAGCGTGATGTTAAATAAAAGGATCATCATTCTCCTGCCCTTATCCCAATTTATTTGGGGTCGGCGCAACATGTCTTTTTCTTCCATACTTCTCTATTAGTCGTCATCTCGGTAGTCACCCCCTTTCTAACCATATCATCATTCACATATTCCATCCATCGTTTCTTTGGTCTTCCTCTACTCTTATAGCCATCGACATCCATACTCAAAACTCTCCTCACGACATTTTCCTCATTTCTACGTAACACATGCCCATACCATGACAACCGATTCCCACGCAACTTTTCAGTTACCGGTGCCACTTTCAAACTTCCTCTTATGTACTCATTTCTTATTCTATCCATTCTTGTAACACCACACATCCCTCTTAGCATTCTCATCTCTGCTGCATGCAATTGCCTTTCATTCATCCCTTTTGTGGCCCAACATTCTGATCCATACAAGACAGCAGGTCTAATCATGTTTTTATATATCTTCCCCTTAAGTTTAAGGGGAATGCGGGGGTCGCAGATTGTTCCCGTGACCTGCCGCCATTTCATCCATCCAGTGTTAATTCTGTGCTTAACCGTCCGATCTACTTCGCCATCGCTTTGCACGAGTGAACCGAGATACCGAAAGTCGGAACAGACTGGGAGAAGTGCACCATCAAAGGATATAATCAAATAATTGAAAGGAAGGCCTAAGGCCTCCCTCAAAAATTGGGCTATCAAATGCCCTAAGGCTGAGGCCAAACGAGCGTAATTTTTTGAGCTGTGAGTCGCGCATTTTGAGTATCGCAATTTACGTTGAACTGAAATTCGGTTAGACGGACGGACGTAACTTCAGTCGCACTCTGTAACTTAACTGACGGTTGCCTCACTCCCCTCCCTCACCCCGAGCGCAATTCGGTTGAAATAACGCGCGTGAGTCAGCAGACAACTCATTTTGCGTCGCCGTGTGGTACAAACAGGACTTTAGTATGAAACCGATTGCAGCGTAAATTCCGCGACTCATTTTACGCGACTCACAGCTCAAAAAATTACGCTCGTTTGGCCTCAGCCAAAAAGACTTTTTAATCTGCCTGGTAGTTGCAGAGATTACCGCCATCAAACGAACCAAAAATCAAACAAATTAAACCAAAAACTGAAAAACAAAACCAAAAAAATCTGACGTTGTTGGTACCTATCATCATCATTTCAGCCGAAAGACGTCTACTTCTGGACATAAGCCTCCCCCAAAAGGGGGGGGGTTTGCGATAATCGCCACGCTTGGCACGCGGGTTGGCGATCGCAGTATGGTATGGTGGTGGAATGCATAGAGAACGCTGCTGCTCATTCTCCGGTACGCCCCTTAGTCGCCTTTTACGACACCCACAGGAAGTATAGGGCGGTGCTATTCTTTAAGTCCGGCACCACACAGACAAGGTACAGAGGTACCTATAGATAGATGGTTTTGTTTTTAAAGTTTATTTTCCCAATAATTACTAGGTATTCCTTTCTAAGAAACAGAAATTCTAAAGAAAATAGAAAACAATAAATTAATTAAACTCGCGAGTCAAAACAAAATCGAGCAAACCGTAGCTTTTGTTTTCTGTAGAAGTTCTAGTATTAGTATTTTTTTTTTTTGTTATTTATTTATTTGTCTTTGTAAACAAAGCAGGTAGTGTTTTGTTTATGGAATTCAACTTTCCAGTGTTGGATCAACTAATAGTACACACACATAATACATAACATCACACCTATAATCCTCGAAGGGTTAGTCAGAGGTGTGATCGTCATGTGTGAATTGATAAAAATGTAGTATTGGCGATATGTACAGTTTTATCAGTTCAGTTCCTTAACCTGTCCAGAAATTGCGTGATTGCGAAATTGCACGCTGTGGCAACCATACATATGAAAAAAATCATTTGCGGCGCATGCCTCGCAATGTCTAGGTGCACCCTTAAAGACAACCTCCAACGCATAGGTGCACAGTTTCTGGGATATCAGATACCCGTATCACCCCTCTGAGCTGGGGCTGGTTATTGTTATACTGTGTCCGGACAGTCATAGTGACGTCATGTGAACATCTCAATACTTAAATGTACCGCTAGTCAATTCGACATCGTTGCAGAGAGGCCAGAACTGCCTATATTTCGATAGAGTCAAAGGCTTTCTCGTACTCCACATATGACATCACACATAATACCACAGCGGCTGATCCTACATCCTACTCTTCGGTCTTTTGTACAATTTATCAAACATTAAGGATGTGGTTTTCGGTACTTCAGATGTTAATTAATTTAAAACAGGTTAAGCTATGCTTGCCCCGGTTGATTTGTAGATGGGTGACCATCATTATATACCGAGACCCCTCCGTGCCTCGGAAAGCACGTTAAGCCGTTGATCCCGGCTGTCATTCCTGATTCTTTAACAGCCGTTACGGGTAGTCAGAAGCCTGAAAGTCTGACAATCAGTCTTACCAAGGAGTATAAGGAGTATCGTATCTCAGTAACTGGGTTGTGGAGGTCAGATAGTCGGTCGCTCCATATAAAATACTGGTATTCAACTGCATCCGGTTAGACTGGAAGCCGACCCCTACATAGTTGGGAAAAGGCTAGGCAGATGAGATGTTAATGGAAAACAAAACGTTACACAGACCGATTTATCAAGTAAGAAGCTATTTCACTTATCATTATCATCATGGTCTTCCTTATACCGATTTATTTGGGGTACCTAGTATTTGGTTAAAGAAGCTGTTAACTACACTATCAATAAAAAATGAGTAGGTGGTCAAAATACCGGAATTTTAACTAGGTAGACAGAAAGGCGTTTTGGGGTACTGTCTTACGTAATTTTGACATTCAAATATGGCTGATTCAGCCCAGATTGATTAAATGACTTTTGATATTGAGGCGGGGTTACAGTAATTTTATTGAATGCAGACTACATAAATAATTTTACATAAAAAAAGTTTCCAATTTCTCAGCTAATTTCAGAGGGTTACAGTTATAATAACTACAGTTATTCTAACTATTTTCGATATAATTACGGTTGATTCACATAATTATGTTCATAACACATATTGGTCGACTGAACTACTGGTTTACTTACTTAATTTCGATTAAACTAAAATTAATTGCACTAACGAACGTTTAATCTAATGGTTTTTTTAAGATATTGGATATTTCTACTTAGGTATTTCATACATAGTTGAAATATCCAATATATCGGACGACTCGCCTACAGCTTATTACTGCGCGCTCGTTTTATTTCTAACAACGTCAGGTCGAGCAGCGGGGCTCCTATTTCTGTCTGCAGGGTTCAAAAGAACCTAACCAAACCGAACCTCGAGGTGCCCCTGACGTCAACCGTCTTCTTCTGGTTCAAAAGCACAAAAACAGACAAAATCAGGTTTTTGTTCAAAACCAATAGTAGGTGAATTGTCCGTTAGTTCAATCAACCTTAGGTTTATTATATAGGAGTTAACCGAAGGTGAATTCTCCTTTATGTATTTCGGTCATTAGGTATCATATTATATTAAATACCTAAAGATCGTTTCACAAAAATCGGTGAAACGATCTTTAGGTATTTTAAACAGTCTTTTGACAGTAGTTATCTCGAAAAAAGTTAAAATAACCTTTCAGAGGACACATTTACCTAACGGCTGAAAGTACTTGTGGCGTAATTGCGTAATACACTATCAGTAGCAATGGCTTAAATTTTGGCAGTTCTAGAACATTAATTGCGTTATTTATTTTCACTTTTTATTGCTAAATAGGCCCTCTCTTGACCTCGATCACGCCTGATGGAAAGAGATGGATAATGTCTATGATGGAACGAGCGTGCCCAAAAGATGCATAAGGCACTGAAACTCCCACGCATCGACGAAACACAGCAGCCTGCCTGACGCCAGACTCCGGTGGGAGGGTGGTCGCAAACCTGGCGGGCGTTAGCCCTACCACCGCAAGGGAAGAATTGATCAGTCAAATAAGGTGTTGGGTGTGACCAGAGATATAGAGAGACCTAGGTAACTGAAGTATCACGATCTGTATGAAAATAAGCATGCCTTTTTTGACTACCTACTATGACGTCATAAGCACCATTTAGTGATGGGAAAATCAAATCGAATCAAAGACGCCGCCGCGTGCGGCACCCATCTCGCCCAACATAGCGCCAGCGCTCACGCTCACCTAGCCAGCAGTACACAGGACTGAGCGCGAAAGTGGAGGCTTAGACGTGAGTGATTTTTGTACGTAAGCTGCTGCAATTTTTGGCACGCGAAGTAGTTGCTCTTGCGTTATCTAGGTGTATCTATATCTGTGGGTGTAACTGTCCAGGATGCGCCGAGCGCTCGGTTCAGTTGAGTGACTGGCGAAAAAAACTGCGCTACACGAGGAGGCTTCTTTATGCATCCCAAAAAGTTATTTAAGTTATTGAGCGGACAAATTTTTCGAGCATATGAAGCAATGTATTAGCAATATGCTTTAAAATGATTCAGATTGAGATTGAAAGTGTGTTACCCAATTATGGTCTAAAACTTTGTCAATCATTTACTCTTGATCTCTACAAACGTTCAAGGCCACGTTGTTTATCGTTTTCCGTTCCACATGCTCATTATGGACATTAAGATTATATGTATATGCAGATGGGGCAACTTTGAGACAGCTTTCATTCTTTATTTCTAACTCCCACGCAACTTAGCATTAAATACGTTCGTGACCTTTTACGTTTTATTGTTACGATATTGTGTGACCGTGTTCAGGTTCCTTATTCAACATCCCATCTGCCTAGCCTTTTCACAACTATGTAGGTGTCGGCTTCCAGTCTAACTGGATGCAGCTGAATACCAGTATTTTACTTGAAGCGACTTCCTATCTGGCCTCCACAACCCAGTTACTAGGTAATACGGTACCCATTGGTAAGACTGGCTGTCACACTTTCGGGCCTCTGACTACCCGTAACGACTGTCAAAGATCTACGAATGACAGCCGGGACCAACGGCTTAACGCACTTTCCGAGGCACGGAAGGTTCTTGGTATGTAATGTAAATGTCACCCATCCACGGACCTACCGCGGCAAGCGTAGCTTAACCTGATTGATCGAACCTTGCAGCTGGTACTACTTAGCCACAAGCCCCTTGTTCAATATCATCATCATAATTTCAGCCGAAAGACGTCCACATCAAGCTACTACAATCTGTCAAATTTCTTTAATAGATTTTCAACTTTATCGCTAAAGCATAAGGTCCAAAGTTGATTGGGAAAATTTGACAGTTTCGGGTAGCTTGATGTGCTGGTGTCGCCACTTCGACCGGTGGTGTAGTTGCGTAACACACTATCAGTCAAATCAAATCAAATCAAACAGTTTATTTGTGATACACAGGTTACAATATAGGTCTTACAACATACAGTGAGTTCATGCTGTGATCAGCCTCATGGGCATACAAATTTATATATATTAATATAAATATAAAATAATAATTAAACAAATAATAAAACAGTTCACAATGCGCTCAATCAGACATCAAGGCCGCTCGCCCACGTCCGATAATCGGTGACCGATTTTTTGTAGGAGAAAAATAGAACACACTGATAGCAATAGTGCAACGCACCACGTCCTACAAAAAGTAGGTCAGAAATAATGAAGTTAACTAAATCGACCCGATTATCGGTCCTACAAAAAGTCTGACGTGGGCGGGCAGCCTAACACTTTATTTAAAGCAGTAAAAAGGAAAAAAAATATAAAAACATAGGTAGTAAAATCATTTTAAGTCTAAAAATTCCTTCACTGAGTAAAATTAGTGCTCTTTAAGTAATTTAAATAATTTATTTTTGAATTTAAGGATGTTATTGCGGTCTCTAATGTCCTTGGTAATTTTATTATATATTTTAGGTGCCATGACAAATGAACTTTTCCCATAAAGAGCAGTTTTATATTGCGTACTTTGTTTTGTAAATATTCTAGTTCTGTTGCTCTCGTGATCTCGTCACTATTTCAAATAAATATGGATGGTTTTTGATAAAAAGGGCCATTTCAAAGATGTAACAGTAGCAATGGGTTTCATTTTGACAGTTCATCAAAATTCATTGCGCTATTTACGTTGTTGAGTAGACAAATTTTTCGAACATATGAAGCAATGGATTAGCAATATCCTTCAAAATGATTCAGATTGAGATTGATAATGTGTTACGCAATAGGGTGCGGTTCTGGGGCATAAAAAGGCTACTTTGGCAGAATCATAAAAGGATAACATTATGAATCATAATGGACAGTTAACTGTTGAGTTAATCGTACCAAATCCCATTGGTGAAGGATTTTTCAGTTATTTTTTTTTGGCTGTGCTAAAATACCAATCAATCCAATCCGAATCCAATCCCAATCTCTTTGATTATACCTATTATTATTATATCATACCTCTTATGATTCTGCCAAAGTGGCCTTTTTAGTCCCCCAGGGCTTTTCGCATCCAGCAGATTCCTGCGATCCAATAAACCCACTTGTCTGTGTGGTGCCGGACTTAAAGAATAGCACCACCCCATACTTCCCGTGGGTGTAGTAAAAGGCGACTAAGGGTCGTACCGGAGAATGGGCAGCAGCGTTCTCTATGCATTCCACCACCATACTATACTGCGATCGCCAACCCGCCAGCCAAGCGTGGTGATTATGGCAAACCCCCCCTATTGGGGGAGGCCTATGTCCAGCAGTGGACGTCTTTCGGCTGAAATGATGATGATGATGATGAATAAACCCACTTCCTCATTACAATAAATTAATTTCGTAGTGATGTACTTTTTGTTAATGAGTAGGTACTCTGATGTTTAAGTGTGTGGTTGACATTTATTAATGTGTAAACGATATTAACATAGTGGCTTTCTGTCGTATTAAAGAAGATTTATGTTTCGCCTTGGGACATCCTTCTTCCTTATAGCATTACATACATACCTAGGTATTTTACGACAATCGACAGAAACCCGAAATTCACCTCTGATTGTCTAGAATTCTCCAATCGCAACCGCTTTATGTAAACTACGAATATACAGCACTATAACTTCTGCCCGCGATTTCGTCTGCGTAAAATTTCTTGCTCCCCCGACCAACCCCGTCGCATCGCATCGCCTGCCCGCGCTATTACTTCGTTTTTACTCAAAGGGTACCCGTACCCCCAAAGGGTAAAAACGGAGCTTAAGACTTCGCTGTCTGTCACCAGGCTGTATCTCAAGAACCGCGATAGCTAGACAGTTGAAATTTTCACAAATTATGTATTTTTGTTGCCGCTATAACAACAAACACTAAAAACAAAATAAAATAAATATTTAAGGGGGGCTCCCATACAACAAACGCGATTTTTTTGCCCTTTTTTGCTCGATATCAAAAATGGCAACAGGTAGGCACTTGAAATATTCACAAAATACTCAGTTGTATTTTAGCTTTAATAATAAATAATAAAATTAAAATAAAATAAATATTTAAGGGGGGCTCCCATACAACAAACATGTTTTTTTTCGGCGTTTTTGCCTTGTGGTACGGAACCCTTTCTTGTGCGAGTCCGACTCGCACTTGGCCAGTTTTTCACTTTTTGCTCGACTCCTTAGGGGTTCTACTGTAATGTCAAAATAGCCTTTCCTAAAAATTTGGCTATCAAATGCAAACAAACAAACTCTTTAGCTTTATAAATTAGTATAGAATATAGATTATGGGTGGATGATACGAATCAATCCATCTACCGTGTGATTGTCCCCAAATTGATGTAATTACCTAAATGTTTTTCTGATTTGGGACTATCTGTTATACAAAAATATATATCCGCCATAAGTGGGTTTCATTCTTTTTGCTTTGTCTCTTTTGACCTTTCAACCACATTTTCGAAAAAAATTAAGTCATGGCCATAACTTTAGACACCTGCATTTTATGTTTATTCATTAGTTTAATGTCAATCTGGTCTACTAACAAGCTTTACTTGGAAACCAAAGCTGTAAAGTCAAGTTCACGGCTGTCTACGGAATGTCACCTTCGAGCCATCTTATTTTGAGGGTGATATCATTCGCGTGAATACCAGATGTGCTGAACGCGTGCGGAATACTTAAAGGATAATATGCATTAATGAGGTGTTCTAGGGTACCCACTTCGTTTGAGGCTTTTACTAACTCCTTCTAATTCGTTATGGTGTATTTTTGGATGGGGTATTTCCTTATGGCTTTGGTAAATAACTCTTACGGTGTTATGTAAGTAAGTACCTACCTACGGTTTCCAAGTAAAAGATTCTTTCATTATTAATGGCGTTAAAATTTCAGGTAATCTTGGATCTTTGGGAGACTAAATATTATCAATACATTTAAATGACAAGAGTGTAACAAATAGGGCATTAAGTTAACTGAGCTTATTGCAGATTATTGCTATACGTGCATTTGTAGTACAGGTAAATTGCACGATAAGGCCTGGCTCTCCTTAATTAACAGTACGTAATAAGTATAGGATAATGCTAGGGATTGACAGGTCACTTCACCTAACTTTCCAGGCAGAGATTTTTACGGAATAATTCGGCAGTTTGTACTTTTTCTTTTTCCAAAATATAGCGGTATTTCCACCAGATCCCAAAACAACAAGTAATAAAGCAGTTTGCAATCAATATGTGGTGCGTTTCGTCTCGACATGGCGATGGAGGCACGATACATAGCGTGCACACGACGAATGATGAATTTATAATGCCGACATAATGTCGTTAATCACTCTAGGGTTGAACGACTGTTCGATTGAGGGATAAATAATATTTCTCTGCTTACATGGAAGTGTTTTGTTTTATGAAAGAATTTCGTTGCGTTTTTTCCAATGCGTCACTTAAAAATGAACCTAGGAAAAGAACATGCTATGTATAAGTTATTCTCAGATCGTAAGCACACGGAAAAATTGTGGTCAAGTTGAGTCAAGTTGCCAAGGATGCCATAATATCTCGATGCTTTGAGGGTGGGTTGGGGATCACAGTGTCCTTGTGGCGGCATCTACATCGCCTCACGCGAACTAAACAACACACTGAGATCACGCAAAATCCTACATCTCGCAAGCGGACTTTACCGCGCAACTAGCCCATATAAAACGTCCCGACATTAATCGTCGGGCAGTGGTTCACTAGATACGACACCCGGTGGTCGGAGGATCCTTCCTTTCATATGGACGTTGAGTGAACTTTACACCCTGTTCCTCATGCCTTTCTTAGCCGTTTTGCGTGGATGTGACGCATGTTTCCCCCAATCCTTTCTTATTTTTTTATTTTCTTTATTGCGTCATGTTTACCGCAAATAAAGGTATTTTCTTTTTTTTTCTACACACCCAGATAACGGTGCTGAGATCTCATCTCCATCTTCGTCGTCGTCGTTTCAGCCGATAGACGTCCACTGCTGGACATAGGCCTCCCCCAATTTTGGGAGGGTTTGCCATAATCGCCACGCTTGGCAGGCGGGTTGGCGATCGCAGTATGGTATGATGGTGGAATACATAGAGAACGCTGCTGCCCATTCTCCGGTACGATCCTTAGTCGCCTTTTACGATACCCACGGGAAGTAAGGGCTGGTGCTATTTTTTTTTCCATTTTTTTTTTCTTTTTTTCTTTCTTCTCAATCTTGCCGAGCCTTTATCGATATTCACAGAACGAGATGGGGTGATGGTGCTGTATTTCGTGTGAACCCACACGAAATGCAGGCACAGATAGTGGCTAAGTACAGTAGAGCATGGAGTTACCTCAGCAGCCGTTGAGAAAGACGGCATTGTCAACATTTGCATTTTTCACGGTGAATGACAGCGATGGTGATTGTCAGATCGAAGTCAGCAAGAGATTCTACAGTCCTTCCCTACTTATTTTGCCCCTGATTTTGCATCACCGTCAACGCCAAAGTGATATTTTCTCATTTTAATAAGGTGGTTGGTTGCCACCAACAATTTTAATTTAAATTTAAGAAATATTTAGTGTTGTCAACATTTGCTGATGTTCAGTGTCTTTTCTTTTTGTTTGTTTTCGTAATAATTGTATTAAGTACTATTTGTTTTAGTTTAAAATAAGTACAGCCTCTTTATTCCCTTACTGTCTTCTTCTTTGTGTTTCTGTAACTTGAATATTTTACCTATCTTCATTGTATCATGAACCTAGGTAATCTGTGGAAACATTGTGGATTGTACATTTACCCATTTCTAATGTAATCTTAGATGTAATATATCATGTACAATTGTTTGTTTTCCCTAACAAAATAAATAAATAAACAAATCTGTCAAAATCGCTATGATCTTTACTGTCGTTACAATAAGGTTGCTGTTAGCTTGCTGCTGTCAGAGGTGAAATAACTGTCAACAGACTGTACCTAAAAAACGTGTCACCGTTTACTCGCAATAAGAATGACACAAATGACGCATAGATACTGACGGCTTTTGCACTCAACGCACTTTCGAAGCCACAATTTTTATTAGTACTACCGTCTTTGCTCTATGGTACGTACAGATCAAGCTACCCGAAACTGTGCAATTTTCCCAATCAACTTTGAACCTTATGCTCTAGCGATAAAGTTGAAAATGTATTACAGAAATTTGACAGATTGTAGTAGCTTGATGTGCTGGCGTCTGTACCTATAATCAATATACTAATAATAAAGGTGAAGAGTTTGTTTTTTTGTTTGTTTGTTTGGGCGCGCTAATCTCTGAAACTACCAGATGAATTTGAAAAAATATTTTTGCTTTTGATCGTCCAATATTTGAGGAAGGTTATAGGTAATAACCCTAGGTATACCCTTCCTCATTCTTCTTTATAACATCATGACAGGACCTTGAGGAACCGAGTTTTGAGAAAAGTCAGAGATCGATAAGCGAAAACGAAATAATAGCGCGGGCAGGCCATGTGATGCGAAGGGATAGAGCGGTGGTAGGTACAGTCAACTCAAGCGATAAGTATGCAGGATCGTCGGAAATAGTTGAAGTTTAGAAAGAAACCAATGGAAGTTCTCGAATAAAATTTAATTTTAATAATAGAAAACAAACAGCTCATTTATCAAATTAAATTTCAGTCGACAACATATATCGGTTTCTTACTAAACTTCAACTATATCCGACGATCCTGCATACTTATCTCTTTTGTTGACTGTACAAGAAATTCGACGAAATCGCGGCCAAAAGCTAGCTATGTATATGTATGTTCTATGCAACTACAATGAATCCGTCTACATAATTAACTTACTCGTAGTTTTACATTTAAATGACACCGTCTAGATAACAGCTGGACTCCCAAGGGAAATGAATACGACAACACTGGCTTTAATCTGTACGTGGTACGTCAGTGGACGTACACTACGTGACAAAAAGGTGACAATGTTACATTCACGACATATCAAACTTTTTTTGTAAATATAATCTGAGCTTGCATGTTGTCCCGATCCCGAAAGGTAATGTTCTCCATTTTGTGGTTTTGGTATTTTCCTATTTTTTCTAGAGGATATTTTCCTATTTATTTTCCTGTTTGAGGGGCCCGTGGCTAAATAATAACAGCCGCACAGGTCGATCGAACAGGTTAAGCTACGCTTGCCGCGGTTGATCTGTGAATGGGAGACCATCTTTACATACCGAGGCACGGAGGGGCCGTGCCTCGCAAAACACGTTAAGCCGTTGGTCCCGGTTGTCAGTCGTGGATCTTTGACAGTCGTTACAGGTAGTCAGAAAGTTTGAAAGTCTGACAACCAGTCTTACCAAGGAGTATCGTATTACCCAGTAACTGGGTTGTGGAGGTCAGATAGCCAGTCGCTTCATGTAAAATACTGGTATTCAGCTGCATCCGGTTAGATTACTCAATCTAACCGGATGCAGCAGTAATACAAAGGGTATTACCCAGTTACTGGGTAATACCCTTTGTATTACCCAGTAACTGGGTTATGGAGGTCAGATAGGCAGTCGCTCTGGTATGCATCAGCATCCGGTTAGACTGGAAGCCGACCCCAACATAGTTGGGAAAAGGCTAGGCAGATGATGATGGTATTTTCCTATTTAGGTAATACAGGGTTATTTTAAATTGGCTAGCTAAACTACGCAGACGCAATGGGTATCGATATCCAAACGCGATAAAATAGTAGACAAAAAGATTTGAAGGTTTTTTTTAGGGATGACAGACACTAACAGCAATGACTGCTGTTAGTGTTGTTACTCAAAGTATGAGTTGAGAAAAACTGTTAGAAAACAGAAAACATTTTGACGAGTTATACGAACATAAATGTATGTAGGGAACAGCTGATTTTTTATTCGTGATTTCAGGTTTGGTCCCATAGTAAAAGTTGTTCATAATGATGAGTACAATAACCTCTTAAGAGGTTGTTAATGTTTTACCAAAAACCCTGTATATCTGCCTCGTTGGTCTTCTGGGCGATAGCAATACTGATGAGCATGAAGTCTTAGGTTCCATTTCCAAGTCGGACAAGTGTTATTGGGTTTTTCATCTTGAAAGTTTTAGTAGCAGTTTGGAGTCTGGTGTTTGTCTTTGATTGATTTCCCCCCCTATTACATGGTACACAAACATAACTGGCGAAATGTGGGTGTACTGTAGATACATCTCTGCTTAACCACTCGGGGAATACAAGCGTGATGTTATGTTTTCTATGAATTATTAAGTACTAACTGCGCCCCGCGGCTTCACCCGCGTAAATGTCGATCCCGTGCGAATATCGGGATAAAAAGTATATGCCTATACGTAAACCAGGGTGTCAGCTACCTCCATACAAACTTTTATCAAAATTGGTCTAGCCGTTTGAGCGTGAAGAAGTAACAAATATATAAACACACACACACTCAAAAACGTTCACCTTTATAATATTAGTGTGATATTTTTTTAAACATAATTTTCCAAGTGACAACCCTACATACTGTAAGATTTGCACAATTTTATTATAAATTATAAAACCTCAATTGTCGAATCTAACATTATAATATTTCCGTTAGATTTACAAATAAAAGGCAAAAGTATTTAAGAACATACGTAATGCAAAACATTTCATTATCTCCAAAGCTGTTAATCTTTTTATTGTTACAAAATACCTATCAGAATGGATATTAAAGTCCAAGATTCAATTTATATTTATTATAAGATAATGGCGACATTCAAATATGCATATTTCATTTATACATGTATAGGTATACAAGCGAAGTAATCAATTTCTTCAAAGCGTGTATTTTTGTTTTATATTTTGATGTTGAAAGGAAAGAAAGAAAGAATGAAAATACGTTTATTTGCGGCAAAAATGACGCAGAGAAAAAACACAAAAAAGAAAAACTTGGGGGAAAATATGCGTTACATTCATGTAGTTTCAGTTATTACATTATTAAGTTCTTGAAGAAGATTTGTAGGTACTTTACTTGTATTATAAATAACATTATTTTGCGATTCATATTTTCTCAACATTCTTGATCTATGTTCGGTCGAATTATAGCCACAGAGCAGATAAAATAAGTTTTATTAATTTCTAGTTGTTTTTTCTGCAATTTTTTTTTTATTTTTTTTTATTAGGTTCAGCTATTTGTATAGTAAATTACATAAGGGATTGATTTAATTTTTTTTTGCGATATTTTACCGGGAATATTGATGACATAGACAGATATAAATTGAAAAAGTACGATTAACGATGTATGTATAATATAATTATTGTGATATACTAATAAAGTATTTATGAATATACCTACTATGTTTGACATTAAATAAAATCTTGAACAATGAACTTTAATAAAAATCAGATGACATTAATATGCATGTCAATACAGAATCAATAAAATGCCATAAATGGCAAAACTACATTTAAAATATTATCTACTTATTGAAATACTGCTATGAATACTTAATTAATTGATGGATAGGTTAAAATATTGCATCGGCATTAATTAAAACGCATTGTATAACTACTTCAATCACGTTTAGGTTTCATACTGATTATGCAGATGTGTTTAATTAGATATGTGAATCACCTTATTTTTTAATTAAGTCTAGGCAATGCTTAATACCTTGTACCTTGACCTTAGAATGAAACTTTTTAATCAAAACCAAGCAAAGTACTTTGATTCACCCCTGCATCCCTATTCACCCCGTTTGACGGTACTTATTTTTGTTGCTGACGATCCTTCAGGATCAAAAACAAAAGAAAAAGCGGCTCAAACCGGTATGGGAAAGTTTTTAGTGGATATAAGACAGAGATTAAAACAGAAGACGATCTAGGAGGGGATCGAGGCGGGGGGGGGTGGAGGGGGGGTTCAGGGGATCAGAACGGAATAATTCTTGCCATCAAACCACTGCTTTTTAAATTCTGGGGAAATATAAATTGAAAGAAGAAGTATTCTTTATCTCCACACACTATCCTGGGCACATTACAAGGGGACGAGGTCACAGCCCCAGCATTCAGTAGGCATAGAAGTAGAGGAAAGGAAGTGGAGGGAAGGAGGAGAAAGTGGAGGAGGGAAGTAGAGGTTCTCAGTGTAAAAACAGTAAAGCGAAAGCATTTATTTCAAATCTAACTAATATTATAAATGTGAATGTTTGTGTGGTGCCGGACTTAAAGAATACCACCACCCCTTACTTCCCGGGGGTGTCGTAAAAGGCGACTAAGGATCGTACCGGAGAATGGGCAGCAGCGTTCTCTGTGTATTTCACCACCATACCATACTGCGATCGCCAACCCGCCTGCCAAGCGTGGCGATTATGGCAAACCCTCCCAAAATTGGGGGAGGCCTATGTCCAGCAGTGGACGTCTGTCGGCTGAAACGACGAATGTTTGTGAAGATGTTTGGATGTTTGTTACTTAATCACGCGTGAACCGTGGATGAAAATTGGCACATATAAAGACCATTTCCTGGACTAACACATAGAACACTTTTTATCCCGATATTCTCACGGGATTTTGCGGGTGAAACCGCGGGGCGCAGCTAGTAATCACACTATAATATTATAAAGGCGAAAGTTTGTGAATGTGTTTGTATGTTTGTTACTTCTTCACGCCCAAACGGTTAAACGGATTTGGATGAAATTTGCCACACAGATAGTATATAACCAAGATTAACACCTAGGATACTATTTATTCCAATATTCCCAAAGGATTGACACTTATGCGGGCCGCAGCTATTAGGCACATAAAGAGCACTTTTGAACCTCAAAATTTGCAATGAAAAAGAATTGATTCTAGTCGCCCCTCTCAAAAGGAGTTTTCCTATAGAGAAGAACCGGCAACTCCACAGTTACTCTTTAAAAGATTTTACAATATTTTGTAATACATTAAATTATTATATAATTATACGAGAAGACGAGGCACCTAGAATAAAATTACTATACCATAATTGGTTAAATAATTAAAAAGGAAGCCATGATATATGATAAATTAATTATGTGATAGATGAACGGTGCTCACATATTTACAAATATTGTAAAAGTAGATGATTTTCATTAAAAAATTAACAAATAGGTAATAATAAGTCAGAATGTAAATCAATGTCAAGAAATATTTTATTTATTAAATACAATTAATTTAGCAACCAGTTTGCTTTTATGATAATAATAATAATTTTATTTCAGAATTATAAAACTATATTTTTTTACTAAAACATAAAAAACACTGTTAGTACACGTGCAGGTTGGACAAACAATGGACGAGCTTTTGTCTAGACTAGATTGTCCGATGGAGCAGGATCAGCATATTTCCAAGCGTTGTTACTGTACTAAATAAAATAAATAAAATTTATTTAGGTCCTTTTACAAAGTAATACATTTACAAACTTATAAATACTTATTAGTACCAAGTTCTTAACAAATTGGCTTAAATAAGTACTTATATAAAAGCTAGTTTAATTTACACGTTTTTAACTATCTATGAAAGGTGTTTTGGTACTGACATCATAACTTGTGGCGACCTGCCAGAGCCAGGTTAATAAAAACCTGTGTATCAAGCCATTCTCATACTAAGCGATCAGCTGATTATTTGTCCATAGTTAGTTATAATACTACATAATATAAATACATAAATAGTAAATAATACTATCCTACTTATAAGAGGCACTAAACACAATTTTTTTTTTATTTTTTTTTTTTCTTAATAAGAACTAAAGTTCTTAGTAATTGATTACAATCTAGCCTAAATAGACTAATAAGCAATTTAACTCTAACTTAATATTTTACGAGACTTATGTTATAACTAAGAATAGTGTCAATTTGCACTTTTACACAGTTTCGTGGCACTTTCTTAGGGTCTGATAAATATATGAAACACTTTGTTCATGTGTTACGTGTATAGCACCATTAGCACCGCACTATTATTCATTCACTATATAAATACTACACTAACTCAAATGGTTTAGTTCTTTTTAGCCTACGCACTATGTCCGTGTTGTCTAGCAGCTGAATTGCCTCTACATTCACATGTCGGTGAAGTCTGTGTTCGTGGGCTTCAGCAAATTTTTGAATGATGGTTGTGACGAGTTCCATTTTAAGGTCACGGTGGAGGTCGTCATTTCTAATGTACCATGGAGCATTTACAACATCCCTGAGTACTTTATTTTGGAATTTTTGGATTATCTTAACGTTACTTCGTTTAGTACAGCCCCAAAGTTGGATGCCATACGTCCAAATTGGCATAAGAATATGCTTGTATAATATAATTTTATTATGTATTGATAGGCAGGATTTCCTTCCGAGTAACCAACTCATACTTTTATAACGTATGTCGAGTTCCTGTCTTTTCTTTTTGACGTGAGATTTCCAACGCAGTTTGGCGTCAAGAGTTATGCCAAGGTATTTGGCTGTGTTAGCATAAGGCACTTGCATGCCGTTTATGTAGATTGGGTGGTAATGGCAGTGTTTGTTAGTGAAGTCAATATGAATTGATTTTGACTCATTCAGTTTGATCTTCCACTTTTGTGTCCAGTCATAAACTTTATTCACAGCTAGTTGAACTTTTTCTACTGCTTCTTTGTGGCTTGATCCGGTAGCCATAATAGCAGTGTCATCTGCAAAGGTCGCTATGGTGTTGTTTTCCAGCTCTGGAATGTCACATGTGTATAGCAAGTAGAGCAATGGGCCTAACACACTTCCTTGTGGCACCCCAGCTTTTATAGTTTTTAGCTCAGAATATGCATCCTCTTGCCTTATTCTAAACATTCTGTTACTGATATATGATTCTAGAATGTCTGCAAATTCTGGAGGTAGCATGCGTCTGAGTTTAGATACCAGACCCTCATGCCAAACTTTATCAAAAGCTTGCGCGACATCTAGGAATACGGTGGCGCAGACCTGCTTGTTTTTGAGTGTTCTTTCAATGATGTTAGTTATTCTGTGTACCTGGTCTATCGTAGAGTGTTTTTCTCTGAAGCCAAATTGATGGTTTGGTATTAGCTCTTTTTCTTCTATTATTGGTTTTAACCGTTTTAATAGCAGTTTCTCGAAAAGTTTTGATAATACTGGCAACAGGGAAATGGGTCTATATGATGATGCTTCATAGGGCGGTTTCCCAGGCTTCGCAATCATAATGACTTCAGCAACCTTCCATGACTCAGGCACATATTTTAGCATAAATGCAGCATTAATAAGTCTGGTCAGCTTTACAATAGCTTTGCGCGGGAGGTGTTTTAGTATTTCTCCTGTTATGAGATCGTAACCCGGAGATTTCTTCGAACTTATGTTATGTTGAATTTCTCTCAGAACTTCTTTAGGAGTAACAAGTCGAATTCTTTGACTTTGTGATAACTTTTCACTCTCAAGCATTTCTATGGAGCTCTCATTGGGTTGAAAAGTGTTTTCTAAGTATTGGGCAAACCTAAACGCTTTTTGTTCATTGCTTATGGCCCATTTTCCGTCGCTGTTTCTGATGGGCGGAATTTGCATAATCGGCCTTTTAAGTTTCCTTGTAGCTTTCCAAAGAGAGAAATCTGTTGATTGGTCATTGGTGAGCTGTACAAGGTGAGTGTTTAGACAGTCATCCTCAAATTGTAGAATTTTTCTCTTTAGTCGTTTAGTTAGGTTATTTAATAATGTTTTATCCCGTGGGCATCTAGTTTGCTGCCACCGCTTTCTTTGCTTTCTTTTATCAGATAGTAAACCTACAATTTCCTTGGGATAGATATGTCCTTTATATTTGCGTCCTAGCTGTGGTGTGTTGTTCCACGCACATTGCTGGATATTAACAACGTATTTGTTTACTTCTGAGTCCAGCTGATCCTGATTTTTTAACGGAGTTTTTAGGTCGATAATATTATCTAGATCAAGGGCAAAACCGTCCCAATCTGTAGATTTATTAACCAGGGTTAAATGGCTTTCTCTTAATAGGATTTTTTGACTGAGTCTTAGGATAATCGGGGAGTGGTCCGAATTCATGTGAAAATCTTCCTCCAGATTAACGTAATTGGTGGATATATTTTTTATTATAAAAAAGTCTATAAGATCCGGTATTTTCTGGTGGTCAGTGGGCCAGTATGTCGGTTTGCCTGTGCTCATAACTTCACAATCTGTGTCTTTAACTGCATTTAAAAGCTGCCTTCCCTTTGTTGTAGTAAGCCTTGATCCCCAGTGCGTATGCTTGGCATTGAAATCACCGCCTAGGATGAATCTCTGGCCTAGAAGTTCAAAGAGTTCCAAGTATCGCTCTTTTCTTATCATATGCCTTGGAGGACAGTACACGGCTGCTATGGAAACGTGACAAAATCGGGTTTTAACTGATACTGCCACGGCTTGAATGTCTGGTTCTTCAAATTTGCTCTGCTCATAATGTTTGATGTTTTCTTTGATTATAACCGCGCTACCTCCTCTGGCCGAGTTGTCAGGGTGGAGCGAATTATATACCTTGTATCCTCTAAATTTGATGAAAGATTGTTTAGTGAAGTGCGTTTCGGAGATCAAACACACGTCTATATTTTCTGTCTCTAAGACTGCCTGTAACTCATTCTGATGTTTGAGGAGCCCATTGGAGTTCCATGCCATTATTTTTAGCGTGTTGCTCATTTTTGGTTATTAAAAGCAGCTGTTTTGGTGCTGGATTCTAGCTTCTCTAATCTTTTGTCAAAGGTAGTAATTACACTTCAAGATTTGATTTATCTTATCTTCCAGATTCAAAGGTTGTGTGACTTGTTTTGCAGCTTGTGCATAGGAAAACGCTTGAACAGGTTTTGCAGTTGTCGGTAAACCTTCTTTCCGTGCCTGTTTGTGAGGATTTATTATGGGAGGAAACTGTTGGGCAGTGGGCACAACAAGTTTCTTTTTGATGTTTTTATTTTTCATCATTTGCATCTCCTTGGCTACTTCACACCCTCTATAGTTGGCAGGGTGGGGTAAGCCACAGTGGACGCATTTTGGTTTCTCTTGCGGAGATTTAGTACAGCTGGCTGTAAGATGCTTGCCAGTGCATTTGACACACCTTGGCTCTTTTCTGCAGTATTTATGAGTATGTCCATATGCCTGGCATCTCTTACACTGAGGAATGAGTTTCGGATTTTTGAGAGGGTGTATTTCAATTTTACACCCTAAAATGTACTTTATGCCATAGATTTTGTTGACATTTTCGTCATTGTTAAATGATAAGACAAACATATTGAGTGGTTCTTTGGTCTTCCAGCTCAACTTGTTGTCAACTTTTTCTATTTTCAAACCTTGCGATATTAAATCATCTTTGATTCGATCTGGCTGGCAAGAGGAATGTATTTTTTTCACTACAACTCTTATTGGTCGAGCCTGTTTGTTCTCGTATGAATGCCAGAGATATTCTTTTTCTGACAAAAACCTAGCAATAGCTCTATAAGAGTCTTCGGTTTTGGCGTTGATCTTCACACAATCTCCGTTCATCATTTTTGCGGTGAATGATTCAGTTAGTTGAGTTACAGTTAGTGAGTCGTAGAACATTTGGTAGTTCTTAACTCCGTCTATTATGATTGGCGGTGGTAGAGACACTTTTTTGACTAAAGTCTGTTCTTTCTCACATTTCTGTTGTTGTTGGGCGCTTGTTCCAGGTTGTTGTGGTGGAGAGAGGGAGATGTTAAGCTTCCTTTTCTTCCGACTTTTAGCCCTAATCCACTCAGTCTCTTTAGCGAGTTCTTCCTCGTCTGTACAGTACTCGAAATTTCCCTTTTCAGATTGAGCAAATTGTATGTTGCTCTTAGCTTCCAACTCCTGGTTATTATTTCCTTGTCCCTTGGAGCTGGGATTTGCTTTTTGGAGGCTTTGCAGTTGTTGCTGGAGGCCTTCTATTTGGATCTTCAGATCATTAACAAGAAGTTCCAGCTGCTCTCTTTCCGATTTTTCTTGGATGTAACTGTCATACAACAGCTTTTCCAGATCAGTTTTAATTTTTACCTTTTTTGACGACATATTAAAGTAAGTAAAACTTCACCTTCACCTTTATTTAATTGCACTGTTTACACTATAATTAATAACTGGGTCATCGTGGCGATGTTCATAAACCGATTTCGCAACGCGGCGATGACGGTGTTATTGTGATGCGCCAGCGTATTACTCTAAAGTAGAGCACCCGCGCGCGAATGACATACGTCCGTTCTCGATAGAAGCCAAACACGGAGTGACACAATTAAAAAACGTTTCTTTTATACCCCTTTTAATTTTAACTTTATTTTATTTTTATTATTTGTTAGCGGCAAAAGAAATACATCATCTGTGAAAATTTTAACTGTCTAGCTATCACGGTTTATGAGAATACAGCCTGGTGACAGATAGACTGATAGACAGTGGAGTCTTAGTAATAGGGTCCCGTTTTGTTCTATGACCCCAACATAGTTGGGAAAAGACGAGGCAAATGATGATGTTTCTTAGTAAAGCATATGATACAAGAACATGATAATTATATTTTATTCATGGAAATTGTTCCCAGTAGTCAGGAATTTTATCTTTCTCGGAGCAATAACATAGCCTGAGATAACCTATGTTTGCGAACATGATCGAGATACTGAATTTCAGGCGAATACCTGCCCAACAATGTGACATCAACTAGCCCGCACTAGGCCCACGCCACGTGGCGGATTACGGTCCACTCCCTCTCACAGAGAGGAGGCCTGTGTATCAGCAATTTATTGAAAACCAGCAGACCATGGGATCTTAGAATTAGATAAGAAGATAAGATAAGATAATATTTCTTTATTTGTTAAACATTGTATACATGCAAGAGCATGCAAGATATTACATAGTTTGAGTCCAATCATGTTTAGCCGTAAGTGTCGGCGTACAAATATCTCCATAACAATGAAAAGAATTAACAATACTAAATATCGAAAAATGCAATTACAAAGTTCTAATTAAACTTCCAGTTAACGTATAACTGCCAGACTCAAAGTATTTCATTATATTTTAGCCCCATGTAATAGGGGTAGGGGTTGAGTAAAAAAAAATATTAATCTGAACTGCTTTAAACAGTTCGTTACGTGACGTTTCTAACGTTCAAAACAGTATTTTTTACTGATCCGAAAACAGTTAAAGCTTGAGGCAAAATGTTACCGTCATGACAGTAAACTTTAACGTTTTATGTAGCTAAAAGGTCACAAAATTAACTGTTTTATTCATTTGGTGATATCGTTCAAACCATTGAAATTTACTTGCATCACAGTATTACAGTAATGGTGGTTTTCCCTTTTTCTTGTGGTTTTTTTGTCTGTAAATAGTATGTTCAATCATTAAAAGTTACTGGTTTGTCTTTTACTGTTTTACAAACATTTCTTCTTACTGTATAGTCAGTAAGTCTTAATGAAATCGCTTTAGTGTGCTGCGGTGCTATTCTGTAAAAATCTCACCGTGAAAACTTTGGTGAAGTGAGCGTGGCGTGAGCTGTCAATAGTGTCAACTCCTAGCAAAAACAAACTCACTTCACCTAAGTTTTCACGGTGAGATTTTTACAGAATCGACCGGCAGTAGTAAGAAATTATTTTTTTCAGTGCAACCGGGTACAAATCCAGACTCTAGGCTGGGTCTACTGGGTTCTTTCATCTGGTATTTCTCAGTAGCAACTGAGAAATACCAGATGAAAGAACCCAGTATCACTTTGCCCGAACAGGGAATCGAACACAGGACCTCATGCTCAGCCGTAGCGCGACAACAGTAACTAGACCAACGAGGAACTCACCCAGAGACGTCATATAAGAATAATCAATCATTCACTTTAATTTACTTAAATGATGTCTCTAAATGCGGCAGAAATTACTTTTATTAAATTGTTTTATAATATATTATAATATTAATTATTTCTAAAATTATAAGTAAGTCAGACGACTTACTTATAATTTTAGAAATAATTAATATTATAATATATTATAATGAAATAAAACAATTACCAAATTTAGCTATTTTCACGCACGTTTTTGGATATTTTATTAACTTAATATATTTGCATAAAAATCTAGGCTAAGCTAGGCTTAATAACGAGATAGCAATATATCATTAGTTTTGTTGCATGGGATCCTTGGCATTTATGTGTCACTAATAAACTTAATGCAATTAATTACTTAATGATGCGCCTAGAGGCACTAACAAGGTGGTTGTTAACTATTGTCTGAGATTAAAGGTATGGCCAGACTAGCGTTTTTTGAATGCATGTTTGATATAACGTGCGTCTATTCATACTATTCTACTACTATTCTAATTTTATTAATCCACCTATTAGGTGGTAAAGTAAAATTACTTGACACACAAAATGAATACTGTCTCCTTACCTTTTCACATTAATTACGCAAGTTTCTACGTAGTATGTAGGTACTGTCATTGAAGCGGAGTAAAACACTTTCCTTTATGCAAAACGTCTCAAGCAATTATAAAATGCGTATTTATTAATAACATGATAATATTTACCTAATCTATGCTAATATTTAAAATAATAATAATATGTACATTTATATGAAAAAATAAGCAAAATTAATATAATTATAATAATTATAAAATTATAATATGTAATTACATAAAAAAACACATCGATAAAATTTGTTTTTACGTTGCTATGGCGTTTTTATTTTATGTTATTTTTAACTTGTTCTCGCGTCGCGTCCTCGCATGGTATGCAGACTAGTATGAAAACCCGCACCACGATTACCGTTGAACGTGTTCGTCAAGATAATATTCGTCCCTCATACTGCGGTGGGATCCGTTTTTTTTTTTATTGGTGATAAAGTTAAGACTAATTGATACTTATTTTGATTAAGGTATAAAAAAATTGTACTACTTTTTTTTAAATTAACTAATGCAGATTCTGACATAGCAATAATATGCAGAAGCAAAAGTTCAATATTAAGCAAATATTTTAACTCTGCTCACATTTAAAAACGCATAGACAAAACGCAGCAAAAAGACGTGCGGTCTGTACGGAGCCTAATTGTTAGTTCAAACCACTCTGCAGTTTAAGATGTTTCGCATAATAACAGGTTGTACCACCGGCAGATTCGAAGGTTCCTTAGCCAGTTTTTGTGCTTATAAATAACATAGTATTAATATGAAAATTATTAAAAAACGACGGCTAAAGCTCAGCACCTTTAAGACGTTTTCATAGGTGTGGATAATTATTAGTGGAACATTTTAAAATAAATTTAATATAACATTATTGTTTTTATTTTTTGTTATTATGTGTCCCACTCCTAAGCAATTTTTTTCTTTAGCATTCATTTCTACACATATTTTATAAATAAATAAAAGTGTCTGTTTGTAATGTTGAAAGCGTTTTACTAAATGCATAAGTACCGTATAGGTACATAATATTATTATGTATAGGTACGGTACTTATAACAAAATAACAATTTTTCAAATTTTTGTCTGTGTTTGTTCCGGCTAATCTCCGAAACGGCTGAACCGATTCTTATGAAATTTGGTGGGAATGTCGATAAAAAGTATATGTTAAAACTATCCCCACTTTGAACATATACTTTTTTTTACCGACGAACCACGCGAGCAAAGCCGCAGGCGGAAGCTAGATAAAATACATAGGTACATAATTTATCAAAGAGTGGCCGTACCTCTTCGGGAATAGGTCAAGCTACCAGCGCGATGCAAAAATCATCTAATGACAGCTCATTGGATGATTTTTGATATTAGCGGACAGGGCAGCTCCTGCTGTCCTGTCCTGTCCTGGGATACAAGTTCCTTAGTTGTCAACTTCTTGGCCCATTCTTGGCCCAGTCAGCTCAATGATTGCCAAATCCACATACCTCATATTGACAATCTCGTACGGTACGTGCATTTTTTTAGCAATTACTTACCCCTTTCAGATCTATAGGCTGACCGCTTTACTGAGACATTACCTGAGGTAGCTGCGCGGTGCTCGAGGGGTGACAGTTGTCACAAGAATTACTGAGCTCTCGCATCACGTCACCACACCCCTCCCGCACCGCGCTGCTACCTCAGGCAACATCTCAGTTAAGCGGTCGGCCTATAACTTACAAGGTAGCCTACCGAGCCGGCCAACCACTCCGGTCAATCGCATATCACTATCACCGACCTAAGCAAGCGCTTACATCTACATGCATGTACAGACGCCAGTACCTACATCAAGGTACCCGAAACTGTCAAATTTTCCCAATCAACTTTGTACCTTATACTATAGCGATAAAGTTAAAAATCTATTAAAGAAATTTGACAGATTGTAGAAGCTTGATGTGCTGGCGTCTGTACATAGGTATAGTCGACCTCGTTAATACTTTACCAATTTTGACAACAATTCCCAGATAAGGGAGATGCGCTAAGGTTGCCCGTGAAAGCATCTGCACTTTTTTTAGGGTCCCGTACTTCAAAAAGAAAAATGGAACCGTTATAAGATCACTTCGTTGTCCGTCTGTCTGTCCGTCTGTCAAGACCCTTTTTCTCAGGAACGTGTAAAGTTATCAACTTGAAATGAAAATAAAATTCTCAAGGCTGTTATTTCTTGAAGCAGTGAAAAAATCAAACTTCTAAGTCAACGCAATCAAAAGATACGGGTATTAACGTTCCGGTTATGGTGCATATTTCGACACTCGCAAGGAAATCAAAACCTATAGGGTACTTCCCGTTGACCTAGAATCATGGAATTTGGCAAGAAACAATGCCATGTAACACAAGTAAAGGAAAATATCCGAAAACCGTAAATTTGTAGTTACATAATTACAAATGTGTACGGAACCCTCGGTGCACGAGTCTGACTCGCACTTGATGGTGTATTATTTCTTTGTAGGTCAGTGTCAAATAAAAAAAAAACAAATCAAACTCATTTATTTGCATAATTAAGGAGTTCTGAACATAATTAATCGATCTTATTATGACTTTAATGTCGGCGTGCAAATTTTACATATTTAATTTTTATTTTTATTAATTAACTTGAATAATGCATGAGATTATTAAATGACATTAAATTCAATCAAATTTGATAACAATTAATTCATAAATTACATTATACTAGAATTCACAACTTATAACCTAGGAACTCAAGCATTTATCAGTAAGAATAGAATAGAAGACTCTTTATTATGTACACCATATTAATTACAGACATAATTATAGAAACTGTACAAAGGGTGACACAATGGGAGGTCTTATCGCTAAAAGCGATCTTTTAAAGACAACCTTTGGATGGATTAAAAAGGGGAAGGACAGACAAATACTGTAGGTAGTCTGTGGTGTACCATTTATATAATACAATAAATACATACATAATGTATATTATACTAATCTAAATAAATATATACATATAACAATAAACTTGAAACAGGAGCAAAGAAAATATAATGATGATGTATTAAGGAGAGAGGAAGTGCTTTTTTATCATAATTTTAAAAGTGGACAAAGATTGAGCACGCCTTACCGACACGGGCAAGTCATTCCATAACCGTACCTGCTTGAACAGTAAAAGAAGTTGAACGGTAAGTATTTTTGTTAAATTACGCTAAAACTTAAAAAATTGAAGTGTTTGATGAAATACTCTTTCTGGGAAATTTGAACTTATTCAGCCTTATTATAAAACAAGATTTATCTTTAATCCCAGGTTTAAACCATCCAGCCATTTTTAAATTTCGAACCATAATCCGACGAAGCTAAAGTTCTTATTACAAAAACTGACATTAAACCTGAGTCTAAGTTATCAATTTTGCATTAAGAACTTTGCGTTTGTCGGAATAAAGTTCAAAATAGAGTAACTGGCTCGAAGGTTTAGGCTAGGTCTAAAATTAGATCTCATTTTGTAATAAGACGGATAGAGTTTTATTACGGTCGCCAATCACATTTTTAGCGACAGAATTATAACCTGATAATGACCTGCCAATTCGCAAAAACCTAAGAAAATTTGAACATCGCGGGAGACCCTGGTGCTTTCATTTTAATTGAAACTTCAATAACATTGACACTATTTTACTGTCACAAACACAATAAGACCACGTCGTTTATGGCGTTCAAGTGACATACAACCCTAGAGTGGTAAAGGTATTACGAGGTCGACTATACCAGCTACGGTCTGTTTACAACATAAATCTGTATCATCAGGAGACGGACTCCACAACCACCTGTGACCTAATGACGTCACTGGCGACTCCGCGGTCCACTATGTGACCGACTAGTGATGTGGTAATGGCAGAATGCCACGTGTTGTGGCCATTAATGTGGTAGGCCTACGTTCTATAGTGGATGTACGTGTACTATGACTCAGTGTGTCCTAAGGCCGAATTTCGTCATTGAAACACTCATCTAAACTGCGTTCAAGAGCTGTCCGTGTCAATACAACGCGATTTAGATGTGCTCATTGAGTTCAGTTTCATCGGTGAAATTTTTTCTATAAGACTTTGGGTCTTAAAACTGCTAAGTCACACCGTCATTAAATACTAATATTACATCTCGCCTGTATTTCCCAAAGGGTAAGACAGAGGTGTACCTATAGTATACCCACATTTCGCCAGTTATGTTAAAGTTCCATTAATAGAGGGCGAGCCTATTGTCAATAACATAAAAAGGAGGAGAAAAAACTGGCCAAGTGCGAGTCGGACTCGAACACGAAGGGTTCCGTACCACAAGGCAAAAACGCCAAAAAAAACATGTTTGTTGTATGGGAGCCCCCTTAAATATTTATTTTATTTTAATTTTATTATTTATTATTAAAGTTAAAATACAACTGAGTATTTTGTGAATATTTCAAGTGCCTACCTGTTGCCATTTTTGATATCGAGCAAAAAAGGGCAAAAAAAATCGCGTTTGTTGTATGGGAGCTCCCCTTAAATATTTATTTTATTTTGTTTTTAGTATTTGTTGTTATAGCGGCAACAGAAATACATAATTTGTGAAAATTTCAACTGTCTAGCTATCGCGGTCCTTGAGATACAGCCTGGTGACAGACAGACGGACAGACGGACAGACAGCGAAGTCTTAGTAATAGGGTTCCGTTTTTACCCTTTGGGTACGGAACCCTAAAAAGGAGGTTTTAAAATATCAATCTCTGACATAATTATTCAAGTAGTTAAGCTAAAAATCAGAAACTTGACTAACAATTTTATAAGCTGGTGCCCTTGATTAATAGTCCACTATTAATCAAGGGCACCAGCTCATAAAATTGTCAGATGTTATTTTCGGATGCATTCGGGTCAGTTTTCGGTTTATATTATAAAATAATATTAAATTACTAGTATTAAATTATTATTATGTTATCATTCATACTAATAAACTTTATGGTATTATTACGCTTAATTAAAATATAATAGGTATATGTTTATCTACAATAATATCATAAAGAGGCAAAATTTGTTTGTATGTAAGTTTGTATGTAGGAATAATCTCTGGAAATTCAAGTCGGTTTTTAAAAAAAAATTGCCTTTGGTAGCCCAATTCTTAAAAAAGGCTGTAGGCTGTTTAACGTCACGCTGTAACCCTAAGGAACTGAGCAAAACAAGAAAAAGTCAGCATCAACGATAAGCGAAAAAGCGAAGTGATATGCGATGCGACGGGGTGGGTCGGGGAAACGAGAAATTTCCCCCGGACGAAGTCGCGGGCAGAAGCTAGTCATCATCATCATCATCTGCCTAGCCTTTTCCCAACTATGTTGGGGTCGGCTTCCAGTCTAACCGGATGCAGCTGAATACCAGTATTTTACATGGCAGTGTTTTTTATGCCTATCTGACCTTCTGCGCGCAGAAGCTAGTAGGTAATTATATAAAAAGAAAAATTATGTATTTTAGGTGTGAAAATCTAAATAAATTATTAAAGATAACACGGTCTATAAAAAGATAATTAATTATAGAAATTGGTGAGAACTCGGAAATCTATAATGATAATTATTATTACTTAAGCAAAAATTAAATTGGAACCCGTTGGATGCGAGAAGCACAGATTTATTTTCGTTAGATCCCACTTTTGAATCCCAGTTTAATATTTTTGGCGTTGGAGCGTTGGATCCCACAAAACATTATTATGTATTTCCGTTGGAACCCAAATCGAAGTGGAGGTGCTTGGGGATGCCTATGTCCTGCAGTGGACTTCGGTTGAAATGATGATGATGAAGAAACAATATTAATATTACAACAACAACATTAATTAACAACATTATTTGAGATAATATTCATAGTTTTAAAATCATTGTACGTATCGTTGGCTAATTTCGGAATACATTTAAATAATCGATTTTGGTAATTTTATAATTTATTTTAATGAGCCTGACAGCTGCATAATCGATTACAAATTTGCTTAATAAAATGATACAAATCGTTAATGTCTTTACAAAATTAGTAAGTTTTGGTGAAACTTTTATTTCTTAAACTTTTAGGTTGGTAATCATTGCATCCGACGCGGGCCCTAAACCGGATGTAGAAAGAATAAAATTAAAGTTACATATTTAAATGGTAAGAAAGTCTTCTTTCAACCTGGGTATCAGTGTACTGTTGGGGCTGCCATGGCGTTGCAGTGCGTCAGGGATGTTTGCTGAGGCGCGAGAGGATGGCTTTGCTGCTATTGTTAGGAAAAGATGCGCCTCCCTACTCACTCGCTTTCGTGGCAGTACCAACACTATACTGGGTGTCTTTACTGATCGGTGGGAGTCCCCCACGCTGCAAAGGTGGGTGCGGCTTCATGCCGTAATTTAATTTTGTTGCCAATACCAACATTAGTTTTAAGTACCATTGTTACTAACAAAATATGGACCTGGTCTGAATTAAATGTTTATTATTATTATTATAGTTAAAAGTTGTTTTAGTAATAAGTAATTAGTTATTTGTCCCTATTAAAAATTACTTTTGTTTTTCAGGATGGGAATTCCTCAAATGACGGGCCCGCTCTGTGTGGAGCGGAAGGGAGTGTCAGACTCTTACTGACTAAAACCCACCCTTGTTCCTTACTTAGCCCTTTATGTTCCGGGCCAGCGGTAACCCTTTCGGACAATCCCGCTGGATTAAAAATTACTTTACAAATTCATAATAGTCCAGCAGCGGGTAAATTGCATAACCACACTAACAATAGAAATGGCTTTTCATATTGACAGTTCAACAACTTTCATTGCTGTATTTACATATGAAGTAATGGATTAGCAATATCCTTCAAAATTATTCTGATTGTGATTGATAGTGTGTTACGCAATTAGGGTGCAGACAAAGAGAAAAGTAACTATAGAGGAAAAGAGTAACAACTCTGTGGTAAAATTTGCATGTATGGAAAGTGCTGCCACCTTGAGTTTGGTGGGTGAACTAAGGCTATACACCTACTTCATCATCATCATTTCAGCCGAAAGACGTCCACTGCTGGACATAGGCCTCCCCCAATTTTGGGGGGGTTTGCCATGATCGCCACGCTTGGCAGGCGGGTTGGCGATCGCAGTATGGTATGATGGTGTAATGCATAGAGAACGCTGCTGCCCATTCTCCGGTCTCCCTTAGTCGCCTTTTACGACACCCACGGGAAGTATGGGGTGTTGCACCTTCTCATAGATACAAATATACGTAACCTACCTATAGATATGCAATGCATAATATCTCGTATATTCTCTTGTATATTGACTCGCTACTCATAGTAATATGCATACTTACTTACTGTGAGTAGCAACAAAACAAATAACAGTAATAAGTAACAATTAAAACAGAAATAACTGAGATAAACTCGGAATTTCCCAAAAGCCGGAATTGACAATGGCGGATGGCATGGTCGGCGACAATGACATTGTTTGACAAACAAGACAAGATGGCTGCCAAGTTTCTTAACCCACCAAACTTTAGATGTCGCTGTCGTCTGTGGAAATGATGACAGTGTTAAGTGTGCTCCCCCTGGGTGCAGATCTTTTTCACCATGCGCTTGATTTTCATGAAAGAAAAGTGAACAGAAACCTGTGCAAAAATGCAACCCCAAAACTGCTTTCACTTCACTTTTGTGAGTGCGACATGACAACGAACAAGACAGTAAGAAAACACATTTGATAAACGTTTTCACATTATTTATTGTCTAGAAAACAAAAAAATTAACAAAAACAAAGATGTTAAAGCCGTTTTACGCTTTATTGCAGGTTCGTCGAGTAACATCATACATTAGCTTGGTTTGGTTCAGATCTTAGTTTGCTAGAATTGCTTAAATTACATTTAGTTCTTCTCTGTGTAGGGGTGAGCAGCGATGTAAGCGATGGACTTCGCGATGTATTCTGGGATGGGCTCAGCGGGAGGGGGAGTGGGGAGATGGTCACCCTGTTGACAAAAGAAAAACAAAATGAGCAACAAGGTCAATTCCCGTTATTGAGATAAAAACGTTAAAAATCTAGTCGCTCCCTCAACTCAGCAATAATAAATGACAAAAAAATGTTGGGAAATTAGAAGTGTTTTTGACATATTGAAAAAGATCAGACTGCGAACGTTCATAAAATTACGAGATTAGATTGCCCCTCAGGAGATAGGATCATAGAGATATGCAATAACAGCAGTGCAGTTTTTTAGCATTTTCCAGTTGAGGACTGTCGAATCACGAAGTCTGAAAGTCTGAAAATTCAGTATCCAGTACTGAATTTGCTGAGTTGTTCTTAGTGGCTAAGTTCTGGGTTGACTCAATATAAAATGCTAATTGATCACGTTAAAATAATCCCATTAATTTTTTTCCTATGCTATGAGAATCTATTAAAATCGACCATCTTACCTGTTATGGCGACTAATTATAATAGATAAGTAAAAATTGATACCGCGTAGCTGGTTTTGAAACAGAACTCTTTAATTATCCTGATAATTTGATTAAAAATTAAATATTTTCGAAGACAAACACTTTCGTTTTCTTCGTTAATTATCATAATATTATCTTAAAACACCAATGACTTAAAGCTTGGTTACCATATTAAATAATGCATATATTTTCACCAACTATCAAACAAAATATATGTCGTTCATATACACAGATATTTTATTTCAGCCCAAATCACCATACAAAGTGTGCGCTGTCCTTATATATTCATTGGAGGATTCTGTGTTGTGTACTGACCTGGGGATGGTATCCGGTCGCGTCGGCGACGTATGTCACGGAGATGACCTGTCCCTCAGGGGATTTGTAGCTGTTGGATCCAGTGACCTCAAGAGCGGCTTCGTCCTGAAAAATAATAAACACCGTTTTAGAAATAGTAATTTAAATGAGAACTTTGTTGAAATAGAACTAAGTATTAAAGGGAAATACTGATACGGCCGTTGCTTAGTGTCCGTATAAACACGATACAATAGATAATTTCAAAAATAAAATATCTATAACAGACAAGTTAACCAAAATGTACTCAGAGGGAGTATGAAAGGCCAGTTAATGCTCTAATTTTGCAGATAATGGCTTTCATTTCTACATTACTGTGATTCCAGATCTGTCAGCAAAATGATTTTTAATAAAAGTCTTTCTTTACTAATTCAATAGAATAAGAAGCCAGCTTATACTGGTTATGTTTATGGGCCTACTGTACAAATAGCTGGATTTGGATGTAACTCACCTTTCCGATGACCTTGACCGTCCCAGCAGCCTGTCCACTGATGCCGTTGTCGGTCTCATAGGCATACTGGAAGGCACCATCGGGGGACTGCTCGTAGTCGCTGCGCAGGACCTGCGCGGCCTGGTCCACGCTGCCGGCGTACACGCACGCGAAGATGCAAACGGCTACGATGAAGGATTTCTGTAGGGGAAATTAATTTTAATATTTTTTTGGACTGAAAACACATCATGAAAAAAAATACATCGATCTCCCTGAGATTAATCAATTTTTTAACTGTTAAAAGTCAAAGGTCTTGTCGTTTTTTCAAAAAATATTTGGACTATCCAACTTCTTCTATAAATCGATAGATTTCATCTAGAATTCTTCATATTGTAATAATATATAATAGTCTTCTAAAAATGGCAAGTGTTGTGTTTTATATTTTAATAGCATAACAAAAGCTAATTAGAGCATATTTTAAAATATCCGATAGGGCAATTACTTTTCTTCATTTTATTCCAAGTCAGATGACGAAAAGTCTACACATAATATAATAAATAACACATAATATAAGTTCAAAATATTATCAGAAGAACGATTAGCAAGTTTTCATCAACAACAAGAATAGATCGTTAACTCTACAAATGAACATGTCAGAAATACAAAGTAAACAATGTGTAGGTAATGAAGAAGTCAAGAATTAATGTCATAATGTAACAAATGAGCAATCTGGCATTTCAGAATTACGCCAATATTTAGTAAACCACTCACTAACACACGAACTATATCAGATTCACTTGTAAATGAAGTTAGTAGGTATTATTATTTATACATTAGATACGCATCTTACAAATCATAATATTCTGCACATTTCATTTTGAAAAACTGTTACTATGACGAAATTATTACTTTTACGAAATCTTCACAAATTGATTTATGGGCAAAAACATTTTTAATTACAACCGAACACTTTTTACCAACCAGTTTGAAATCACTAATTCACTATTTTTATTTTTTTACACGAAACAAAATGCTTTATTATTTTATTTCCGTCTGTACTTACCATGATGTTGCTTATTCGAACTACAAGTTCAATCTAATGCTGGAGTAGAATCTAAGTTTCTTATATACACATTCCCAGGAATATCGAATATGAAATCATACCTACCAATAACTACACCACACCGGTAGGAAAGGTCAACTTTTGTTTTTTTTTCGACGAATTATCTATCGCCAGTACGTTTGACATTTTCGGTTTGAACAAACGATAAACGTGTTTAGAACTAGGGAAAAAAGATATTACATAAATTGTGGCATCCTATTTTCGTCTGAATATATTAATGAATAGTGAAAACCAAGTGGTGGTCGTCGACAGATAGGTAGTTTTAAGATACCTTTCGTCTGATTAGCAACGTAGTTGGCGGTCGTCATGGAAAATATGATACAAACATGAAAAACTTTTCGATACAGAAGTGCTTTTGGAAAAATCAATCTAGGTACCTACATTACACAAAAAGTAAGTTAATCTGTTACTACATAGGTTTTTTCGTTTTTTGATTACAAGTGGACATAATTTATTTCGTTAAAGAACTATTTTTTTTACTACTTAGATATCTATTTCATGCAATAATGAAGAAATTCATAATTCCTTCATAAACATCATTTATTTTTTTCATTTCAAAACAGAATGCTGTGCAATGCCAATCAACGATAAACGATTGGGACTTTAATTATCTAGATATCCACTTGAATCATCTCAAAATACATTCGGAAAGCTACATTCTTGAAGTCTGTTAGTAGGTAATACCAGTGCCTCAGGTCATTTAAGGTGAATGGGTAGTTGAGACCGCGAAATTCAAATTTTCTTACGTTTTTTGCAATTTGCAGGTCAGTGTCAGGTTGTATCTTGATCAAAAGATGATTCGCGACAATAACAGGTAGGTACATATTTAGGGAATTATAATCATTAGAATCATTAATAGGTACATCTTTTTAAGTTACATTTTTACCATTAACACTTTTCCATAAGAGATTTGTGGGTGGTGAACAGATTTTATTAAAAACACATTTGAGACAATTATTTAAGTTAGAATAGCGGACTAGTTACGTAACACACTATCAGTAGTAGTGGCTTTCATTTTGACAATTTAACAATATTCATTGCGTTATTAAAGTTGTTGAGCAGACAAAGTTTTCGATCATATAAAGTAATGGATTAGCAAAATCCTATTCAAAATGATTCGGATTGTGATCGGTAGTGTGTTACGCAATTAGGGTGCTGAATTGTATTTATACTATTATGGGAACATAATCTCTTCTTTTATTAACACGCTTTTATTAGATCGGCCTAACTAACTATGTAATGGAATCTAAGGTAACTAATTTAACCATCTTCCAAGGGTCGTAGCGTAATGAAAATTGGCAGCTGTATGTAATTCTGATGACAATACAATAATATGGTACTATCGAACTGATCTGATGATGGAGCCGAAAGATATGAACTGGATCTTCATGATGGAAAATCGTATCATAGCTGTTTTGGATTTCTTAGAAAAGTCTTCTAATGAACTTTGACCACGATTGGGTTTCAAGGTCTGATGATGGAGCCGGAAGATAGGCACTGGCATTCATGATAGTTTTTGTTTTTACATGCATTTATAAAAGCGTGTTTTTCTAGTGTTTTTTAAACTATTAATTTATTGATGTTATACAGTTGTTAACGTCCAACGCTGGACTTGAGCCTGCTCATGCAAACATGACCTTTCCTCATAGATGCCTTCTTATATGACCGACTATGACAAGACAAGAATTTTTGATAAAAATTGTGTTAAATAAAAAATTGACGTACAGGATAAAGCCGCATCCACATTGCATTGATAGGTACAGCATATTCAACCTATAGTGTCCCCATTGCTGGGTTAGAGGACTCCTCTCTGTGAAAAAATTATTAAGATCTGTCACACTGCTTTGTCCCTATAAGGGGACAGATCAGGAAAAAAAAGTTTGACCTCCTTTTAGCAACAAGGAGACATGACAGTCCGAACTTTATTCACTCCTACTGATAGGGGGACAGATGAAACTTACTACTACTACTACTGTGATTTATGGGACTGTGTCTGATTAATAGAAAAACAAAAAAAACGCAAGTTCAGATGATTATAAAACCAAACCACTAGTCTTTTATTTAATGTATTGTGGCTTATAATGTTTGGCATTACTTTTAAGAATTAATATATTGATATCCAAGGGGGGGGGGGGGAATCAGGAATAAGTGATAGGGGGACAGATAGGAGTGAATAAAGTTCGGACTGTCATGTCCCCTCGTTGCTTACAAGGCGACAGATCAAACTTTTTTTTCCGATCTGTTCCCCTAAGGGGACAAAGCAGGGTGACAGATCGGAATAATTCTGGTGAGAGGGAGCAAGCCGCAATCCACCACGCGAGCCCAGTGCGGGCTTGTAGACGTCACATTTCTTCGAATTATTGGTTCTAGATCATACCGGTTTCCTCAAGATGTTTTCCTGCTCAGTTTTGAGAGCAGTGGGTGATGAAATAATTTACACAAACCTAAGACCTGCAACTAGTAGTCGTGTTACATTGGCAGAAGCACAGCTAGCACAAAAATGACAATAAAAAGTATCCTTATTTAGGGATGTCTTTTCAGTATCATTAAAGAAGATAAGGACCGCAGAAACAGCTGATGTGTCCAGGTCAAGGGCAACATGACGAAACGAAGAATTTAAGTCCGTAAGTGTGGGCTCAATAGAATGCCGAATATTAATTATATTTACTTATCATTGCGCACTTAGGTATTTGTTATATGTAAATTTCAAACGCAAAGTTCTCTCAAACATTACAAAATATGTAACATCCTATGCAGCCTATTAATAATTTCATAGTTGAGCCAAGAGTTTCGTTAATCACCTGGTGTGGTAACCATTACCACAGAATAGATCAGTACAGAAGATCGTCTCTATTATAACGAGTGAACAGACGCACGCACACAAGGACTATCACACACTAGCACTATCTTTCCGCTTTATCATAGTTGTGTTTGTATTTATTATTTTGATTACGTTATATTTATTAACATTCTTGTGATATTTATTTTAGAAATATATATGTTTATTTGAATGTATGTAAGTATATTCTCATAATACTTGTTTAGTTTTAGATTTTATTTATTATTTTTTTGTCTCCTTTACTCTTTCACACAATGTCTACATCTCGCTATTTCTTGTCCTATCGCTAGTATGCCGGAAGAGATTTCTTGTGAAATAAGCATCACATTTGTGCCTATTTTTCTGTTCTGTTTTTTTCATAAATGTTTCTGTTTATGTCATAAATGGTAAAATTAATAAATAAGGACGTTCCGCGTGAGCAGATGCTCATCACCAATATGTGCGCCTTCTCAACTTGACTGGTGAGACCCGCTTGTGGGAGGCCAGCCGAGCCGATTCGCTATTGATGAAGACACCTTCTCTCACACTTCACTTGTAGTCTCGAAGGACCAAAAATATGTGGAGTCCTACCGCTTAGGTGCGATGTGTGCCGGGAATTCTTATGTGTAATGTGGAAGAAAACACCGACAAGTGTATTCACCAAGCAGGTTTATTGAACTGAATTATTTACAGTAATGCGACTGTAATAATGTATAAACGTAAGTAAATGTGATCGCGGACGTCAGCATTAAATTGTCGAGCGTGCTCGTACATATATCCTATTAAGAGCAGTCATAGTGTAAAATCTTCAATCTTAGATTCGATTTAAACAGTAGTAAATTATCATGTTCAAATTGGAAAAAGTAAATGGCAGGAAACTTCGTTATAAATGTCAGGGTCGACCCTAACGAAAACATAGTACGATAAAAAATTTCTAGATAGAAAACCATCACAAAGTTACCTCTAATTTTCAACTTTTTTGGTTAGCATTCTATTTTGGTGCATATTACGGAACAATAAATTAGATAAGTCTGAAGTGAATGCAAGCCGCAATCTGCGCTTGCACACGCTGTACCTGCGACAGAAAGAAAGTCAGCTTATACTGAAAATGAATAGCTTTATATATCGCCGAAGAAAGTCAAGTATGACGTGAAGCATGTATATTATTTAGTGCGTGCGTTTTCGCTTAGTGTTACGCGAATGGTTACAATAAAAAAACCGACTAGTGCGAGTCGGACTCGCACACGGAGGGTTCACATAGCAAAAATTGCCGTTTCTTGTATGCCCCCCCCCCCCTTATTATTTGTTGTTATAGAAATACACACTGTGAAAATTTGAACTGTCTAACTATTACGGTTCATGATCATGAGATACAGCCCGCTGACAGAGAGACGGAAGGACAGCGGCGGTTTAGTAATAGGGTCTCGTTGGCACCTTTTAGGGACGGAGCCCTAAAAATGAGTAACAATATAAGAGAAAATCTGAAAGTGGCACCGGTGACTGAAAAGTTGTGTAGAAATCAACAGATTTAATAACAAATAGAGACAGACAGGTTGTCATAGAGATGGCTATAAGAGTAGGAGAAGAACAAAGAAACGATGGATGGACAAAAGAAAGATGATATGGCTAGACTGGGGCTGACTACTTAGATGATAAGTCTATTACTTATCATCTGAGTAGTCAGCCCCAGTCTGGAAAAAAAAGACACTGCGCACACACATCACTTATGTACATCATCATTTACATCTATTCAAATAAATATAATTTAAGTGTAGGTTATATGTTTGGCATATCAAAATAATAGCTTTTTACTAAATGCAAGTGAAATTATATACGATAATTATAACAAAAAAACAATTTTTTTTTTCTGTCTGTCTGTTTGTCCCGGGTAATCTCCGAAACGGCTAGACCGATTTTGACGGGACTTTCACTGGCACAGCTGATGTTATCAGAAATAACTTAGACTACTTTTATTTTACAAAAAGAAATAGAGATTTGCGCAAGAAAAATTAAAGCCCATGAAATCCTATATGCACGCGAATGAAGTCGCGGACACAGCTAATCCTAAATAAATTGGGATAGTAGCAAAAGAATGTGTTTTTTCGCTCATTGTAATAAGGTGGCCCTATGTATTTATTCATTTAGTGTCATCACGGCACAAGCCCGAAGCTTGTATCGTCATTTTAATGAAACAAAGCTTCGTATGACCTAGATATTATCGTCATTGTTGACAGCGTCACTAAAGCCCTCTTGATTACTAAGTACCTATTATGAAACAATGGGTTGCCGTGTATCCCTCTCGTATCTGATTAATATCTTAATGTAGTATGTTCAATGATGAACTTTAATCATTAAATGACCTTGGGGCCTAAAACAGCCACTTTGGCAGAATCATAAAAGGATAATGAATCATAATGGACAGTTAACATAAGTTAATCGTATCAAATCCCATTGGTGAAAGATTTTTCAGTATTTTTTTTTATCTGTGCTAAAATACCAATCAATCCAATCCAAATCCAATCCCAATCTTTTGATTATACTTACGTAGTGCAGCGAAAAAAGAAAAACACGGACTGTATTCGCCATATGATGGTTCATAATGTTATCCTTTTATGATTCTGCCAAAGTGGCCTTTTTAGGCCCCCTTGTCTATAAACTTTGCTGAATTATTAGTACGTTATCAGTAAACATCCCCGAGTCGGGCAAAGTATTACTGGGTTTTTCCATTAGGAATTTCTCAGTAACAGCCCGGAGTTTGGAAGTTGGTGGCGTGAAACCCCCGTGCCTCTGGTCCTGCGCCTGATCTCTCTTCGGTCGTGTCGGATTGCCGTCCCGTCGGACTATAAGAGTGAGGGAAGAGTGAGTGCACCTGTGACTGCGCACACACATCTTATCGTTTTTTTTTCTGCTTCAGTATTTTAACACCCATTGTATTCTTACCAAAAGATTTCATCATCAAGTTTGCTAGCAAAATCCTGAATCTTTGGAACTAGTATCGTAATTCAACTCGAGTATTAGTTCAGCTCGAGCCGAGCTGAGCGGTGGCACGTCGGTGAACAAGAGATGTACCCACCTACATAATTATGTGATGTGTGTGCACAGTGCCTTTTTTTTTCCAGAAATCTCTATTACTTATCATCTCATAAACATCTGCACTATAATATCGCCTCCGTAGCCGGTCAGTCTCCTCCGAGATTGGCCGCCATGACCGAAATCCGCGAGGCAATTGCGTAAAACATTATCATTGGGAATCGATTCCATTTTGACAGTTCAACAACATTCATTGCGATATTTACGTGTTGAGCAGACAAATTTTTCGAACTTATGAAGCAATGGATTAGCAATTTGCTTCAAGATGATTCATATTCCGATTGCCAGTGTGTTACACAACTAGTTATAAACTGTCTGTCGCTGAAAACCAGCGCTGGGGCTCCGTCTCGTATAGGACCTTAGCATTATGCTGAGCGATGGCCGTTTTGCATAGATGTGACGCATAATTTCTCCAAAATTGTTATTTTGTTTTTTAACCTACTTCAAAAAAGGAGGAGGCTCTGAATTCGACGATATGTTTTTTTTTGTGTTTGTTACGCAATTACTCCGCCAATTGTGAACCGATTTTCAAAATTCTTTTTTTTTTTTGAAAGGTTAAACTCTCAAGGTGGTCTCATTATCATCAAGTTGGAATCTGATGAGAGGATCCCATGGAAATCGAGGGAAACCCTCAAATTTTATAGGCAAAGCTATAACGATTTGGGTATTTTTTTAAATAACTTGAGCATTTGCTAAAGTGTGCTAAATTGTCATTTGGTAAAGTGGAGCTGATGAAGAAGACCACATACGGCCATTGGAACTACTCAATGACAAATATTTCACGGGTTGCGATTCGATTACTTTAATATGTTTGCTAAGCAATTTATGCTCGTCACAATGCGTATGGTGAATGGTTGTTGAGGAGTTCTCCTGGTTCTTACCAGGAGAACTCCTCAACAACCGCTCGCTCGCTCGGGCGCGAGCGTTCCTCGAGCGTATGTCCGACGTGCGTGCCGCGTAGTCAATTTCACTGCGCGGCGCACGTCGGTCACACGCCCGAGGAACGCTCGCGCCCGTCGCTCGTCTAATGTGGGGGGGGGGCCTTACCCAGTGCGGGTTGGTAGATGTCACATGTCTTAATTTTTTTTGGTTCTAGGACATACCGGTTTCCTCACGATGTTTTCTTTCGCCGTTTTGGGAGCAGTAGTGATGAAAAACTTTACACAAAGTAAAGCGTCTGTCTAGGTCCGAACCCTCGACGAACAACTCGAAAGTCATACATACAATTGTATACCTACTACTATTGCTTTACCTACATTTTTCGTGATAAATATTCATAGAAAAATTTTTTAACACTTTGTTAAAAATAAAAGCATTTTAGTACATTAACGCGGACTAGAGCCGTAATGGTCTGAAAAAGATTTATTTTTAGAGAGCACCTGTTTTGTTAGTACCAGTATTAGAATTCGACTGCTTTTTATACAAAGATATTTTTCAGATAAAAGACATCTCCTAAAACCGTGGCTACCCAATGAAATGTATAAACTGTAACCTTTTAATAACATGTTTGATCCTATTTTAGTGGGCATTATACATTCATGTATATTAATAAGTAGGTACCTATAATTATCTCCAGCATCGTTATTAGGCGAAACTATTTAACCTTTTACCTATAATTATTTGAATGAAGGATTTGAGATAATTTTCAAGATAAGAAACAACAAACTAAATATCTTATTTAACAAAGTTAAAATAGCGTTGCAACCAAAAACTTTTCGTTACAAATGGTCACTAAAAAATTAATTTAGAATACCTTTTTACATTTCACTAGATGACTGATTAAAAGGCGATAGAATGTAAATTATCTGATATTAGGAACACTGCTATAGTCTTTCTGTTTGGTGCCTTTTTTTTCAGGTGGGAAATCATCAAATGTCCTGGAAATCCTCCCGCTCTGGGTGGAGCGGAAGGGAGTGTCAGACTCTTACTGACTAAATCCCATCCATGTCCTTAGCCCTTTATGTTCCGGGCCAGCGGTAACTTTTTCGGGCAATCCCGCTGACCCGGCAGGCTTCGGCCCTAACGGCCCTTCTCTGATGCTGACATCTCTTTGAGGCGCGCATGGCGCTTACAGTGGCCGGGAGTCGTCCCGTGGCTACAGCAAACAGTTTAGGACATGCATTTCAAAAGCTATTGCTGTCACAGTTGATAAAACCCCATGAAGATAGAAGAGATCTATTGATAAGAGCCAAATATTCACTAATTGAGTAAACTCCCACGATTCTCAAAAGAAATTTCAAAAAATGTTAAATCAATCATGTACTTTCAAAGGCACGGGAACTTTTTTGAAAAAAATATTTTTGAAAGATGCCTTCGTTCATGATCTATCGCAAAAGTCCCATTCAACCGTCCAAATCGGAGTAGATTTCTCACAATTAACCAATTAGGAAATTTCCAAAAAAACTTAAATGTTCGATATCTCCAAAACAATCCATTTTGGACCTTCAGTTATTGGGGCCAAAACTGTTGCAAGTTAACTATAATGTCACGCATTTTAACAAATGCACCCAAATACCATATATAGACTGAAACCACTTATTACAAAATGTGGTTTTGGCTTAACTTAAACCAAAACCAAACCACGTTAAGCCAAAACCACATTTTCATTTTGCATAAGTTTCAGTCCCGTTCGAAAGAAACGTAGCGCCATCTATTATCATAATAACATTATTGTGGTTTTCCACGGGAACAGCACTTTTTTTCGGGATGAAAGATACTCCATGTCCGTTTCTGTACACCTGACAACGTATATGCAAAATTTCAGGATGATCGGTTCAGTCAATTCAGTGGTTTGAGCATGAAAAGGTAACAAACAGAATAGTTAGAGCTAGTTAGAATGCCACAATATTGTTTGCCGATGACATTGTCCTCGACGGTGAAGATGGACCTGAGATCCAGAGCAGATTGGAGAAATGGAAACAGAAGCTGGAGAATGATGACTTGAAAATCAGCAGAACTTAAACCGAATATATGTTCTGCGATTTCGGCGGTCTCTCCAGTTCTGGAGCCATAGCGCTTGATGTTGCACTTCTCCCAGTCTGTTCCGACTTTCGGTATCTCGGTTCACTCGTGCAAAGCGATGGCGAAGTAGATCGGACGGTTAAGCTCAGAATTAACACTGGATGTTTGAAATGGCAGCAGGTCACGGGAACAATCTACGACTCCTGCATTCCCCTTAAACTTAAGGGGAAGATATATAAAACCATGATCAGACTTGCTGTCTTATATAGATCAGTTTTGAGTATGGATGTCGATGGCAGTAAGAGTAGGGGAAGACCAAAGAAACAAAAAAGTTAGAATGCCACAAATTAGCGTTTATTACAAAACAAAACCAAGTATAAAGACAGCGATAAAGTCTAGATCTTGCACGCAACATTCCATTATACTAATCTCTTAAAAGACTTCAACATTCCTTGACTAATTTACTTGACCCTTGACCCGACATACTCTGGCGAAGAACACACTCGGTCACCTTGAATCGTACACTTTCATCCGAACCGCTCTATGCTAGAGGAAAAAGCCAGATAAAATATATACATTTATATAATTAATTTTAATTGAATAATTGGTTAAGCCTTCAGTTTTTTTTTTGGGTTATTTAATTATATCGGAAGAGGTTTTACGAAAAGGTTAGATTTTTGGTGAGGTCGGCAATTTTTTTTTGTGAAGCATATAATGAATTGTAGGAAACTTCCGTTTTAGACGTAAGTCATGAACATATATTTTCCAGTTTTGGAAAACATTGGTTCTATCGCAAACTTGCACAATCGAAGCAAAAGAAAATTATATTTTCATCTTAGGCTTTTAAAAGCTATCTGAGAATTACCAACCGCGCCCTTGTTGCTACGCCGAGAATCTCAATTTAAAACCGACAGATTTGACGGGAATCTCGAATTTTCATTACCATTAAATAAACCTTAAATTACTAGGAATCGGTCTTGAAAACGGGCCTTAAATTATTAATTATGTAAGAGGATTTAATAATCAAATTGTTCCGTAACTCATAACCGCACCCAACGGCTTAGCACGCTATAATATTTTTTTATTCGCGTGGCGACATTAACACCATTTCTAAGATAATGCGTAGGTATTAATCTATTATTTTTGTTGCACTCTAATATTTAGTGTTAAAAACTTCCTTTTTCACATGTCTAAAATAAAGATATAAAATAAATACTGATTCGATTTTTTCTTTGTTTCTTTCAATAGGATCAAGAAAATGTCAATTAATGTCGTGTTGTTTTGCATGATATTAAATTACCAGATTGACTTATATAAAAGCGTGGAGTTCATGCTATGTAGATCATTTCAAAATATAGTGTGGATAAGCAATAGACTCTGTTATCACCTGCCGATTTATTCTGTAAAAATCTCACTTTGAAAACTTCGAAGAAGTAGGCTTAATGTGAGCAATCCATGGCATCAGGTGGAATGACAAGTCACTTCAAGCTCCAATTACCTTAGTTTTCAGAGTGAGGATTTTGAACAAACCGGCAGTTAACCGGCAGTTAAAGCTAAAGTTTACGGAGGTAGTAGAGGCCGCGATCCGGGACGTGTTCCTGAAGAAGGTACAATCTTCTAAGAACAGGGCCATAGTCTCGGCGACGACCGCCATGGGGTTTCTCCAAGAGGAGAACGGGAGGCTCGAACGGACGGCGCGTACGTGTTCCACGCGCACCTCAAAGAGATGTCAGCATCGAGGAGGGGCCCCTTAGGGCCGAAGCCTGCCGGGCCAGCGGGATTGTCCGAAAGGGTTACCGCTGGCCCGAAACATAAAGGGCTAAGGAAGGAACACGGGTGGGTTTTAGTCAGTAAGAGTCTGACACTCCCTTCCGCTCCACACAGAGCGGGAGGAGTCGTTTGATGATTTCCAATCCGAAAAAAAAAAGGCTCGAATGGACCTGGCCGGCGCGCAGGCGCAACTGACAAGCCAGCCCGTCTCGGTGGAGAGCCAGGTCCTGAACCTGGTCCGGCAGGAGCTGGCGGCCTTTCAGGCGCAGTTCTCTGACCTGGAGGGCGTAGTTGTGCGCCGCCCCCCTGGTGGGCAGGACGACCCCGGGGCCGAAGGCGGCCTCTTAAGCGGCCGCTGCAGCAGCTGCCGCCCCTAAACCGGCGTCGGCTGGCGGGGCCCCGGCGCCGGCCCGTAAGAGGGGCAGAACGGCACGGGAGGCGAAGGCCCCAGAGCCTACGCCCCGCCCCCAAAACTCCCCCACTTCTCCCACGACCGACGCTGAATGGCAGGTGGTCGGAGAAAAGAAGAAGGCGACTAAAGCGGCCAGAAAAAAGGCGCAAAGGCGGCGCCGTAAGGAGCAAGCCGTTGCGGCTAGGCTTCGCGCCCCGAAGACCGCGACTGTAGTGATAACGATACAACCGAACGCGGTTAAGAGGGGCGTGACATACTGCGACGTACTCGCAAAAGCGAGGAAGACGGTGAACCTCCAGGAGCTGGGGATCACCAGGGGTCTCCGGCACAGGGAGACTGCCACTGGCGCCCGCATGTTGGAGATTCCAGGTGCGACGAGTGGCCCCACCGCTGACGCCCTAGCTGAGAAGCTAAGGGCGTCCCTCAATGCGGATGAGGCTCGAGTCTCCAAGCCCGTCAAGTGCGCAGACATACGCATCTTAGGCCTGGATGACTCCGTAACGGAGGGAGAGGTAGTGGCCGCCATTGTCAGGACGGGCGGGTGTCTGGCCGACCAGGTGAAGGCGGGCGCCATACGTTCTGACTTCACGGGCATGCGAACCATAAAGGTAAGCTGCCATGTGACGGCGGCCAGAACAATAACGGAACGCCGAAGGCTCCTGGTGGGCTGAGGCTGGTGGCTGTGCTTCAGTGCAGGCTAAACTGCTGGAACCCAAGCCTCTGAGGTGCTTCAGATGCCATGTGGGGCACCACGTTGGCGTCCAGTGCACCTCGGAGGTAGACCGCAGCACACTGTGCTTCCGCTGCGGTCAGCCCGGACATAAGGCCGGCTCCTGCAACGCCGCGCCGCACTGCGAAACGAACATAAACTACTGCGCCTGCGCTCAGGACCTGTTGCTCCAGAGCGTGGCGCAGTGGTCGATTAACATCGTCGTAGTCGCTGAGTCGTACTTTGTCCCGCCCAGGGATGACTGGGTGGGGGACCTGAGCGGCTCAGTGGCCATAATTTTGTCGGCCGCCGCCGGTACCCCGTCCCTTGAATGTGTCATGAAGGGACAGGGGTGCGTAGCAGCACGGTTCGGAGAGATTGTAGTACTGGGGGACTGGGCTCTGGAAACAGGCCTGGTCATCCTAAATCGGGATTCTGTTCCCACGTGTGTGCGGATGCGGAGTGAGTCCGTGGTGGACATCTCGTTCGCCAGTCCCGGTCTGTCGCAACGTGTCATTGACTGGCGCGTCATGGAGAAGGTGGAGACCTACTCGATCACCGGTATATCCGGTTCGACGTCTCCGCCCAGACCTCTAGCGCGCTGGTCCAACAGGCCCCGAGTGGTCCACGGTGGGCGCTGAAGCAGCTAGACCGGGAGCTCCTCCTGGAAGCCTCGATCGTGCAGGCCTGGGTGTCATCACCGGACAGGCCTGCCGATATCGACGATGAGGCGGAGTGGTTCCGGGAGGCCATGTCCGAGATATGTGACGTGGCAATGCCCCGAATCCGGCCAGGACGCGCCTGACGTCAGATGTACTGGTGGTCGCAGGAGGTGGAGACGCTACGCAAAGCGTGCGTCGACGCGCGACACCTGTACACCAGGCACCGCAGGCTCCGCATCGCCCTCCGGATGCGGAAGCCACGGAGGCGGAACTGTGCGAGGGGTACAGAGCGGTGAAGACCGTCCAAGAGGCTGTACAGGGGGCCAAGGATATGGCCCGCGAGGAGATGGTGGAGACTCTGAACAGAGATCCATGGGGGCGCCCTTATAAAATGGTGCGAAATAAACTCCGCACCTGGGCCCCCCCGCTGACGCAGAGTCTTCGCCCCCAGCTGGTGGAGGAGGTGGTGAACGGACCATGCGGACGAGGATGACGACATCCCTGAAGTGACCGGGTTAGATCTGAGAGTGACGGTAGGAAGGCGACGGTGGACGCCATCATGCGCGTGTGAGCCCTCACGACAGGGGACGCGGTGTCCCGGGGTGGGGACGTCGTGGCGGTGCCACTCGACATCGCCAACGCGTTTAACACCCTGCCCTGGGGCTGCATTGTGGAAGCACTTCGGTATCACCAGGTGCTGACCTACCTCCGTCGAATAATCGAGGTGTATTTGACGGACAGAGCCGTCATCTACCCCAGTCGCGACGGGGAATGGAACCGGCGAGAGATGTCGTGCGGTGTCCCGCAGGGATCGGTTCTGGGGCTGTTCCTGTGGGATATTGGCTACGACTGGGTTCTGCGGGCCAACCTCCCTGATGGCGTCAGCGTGGTTGGCTACGCTGACGACACGCTGGTCCTGGCGCAGGGGAGGTCGCATCAGGCGGTGGCCGATGCGATGACACGCGGGGTTGCGATAGTCGTGGAGAGGATCCGGCAGTTGGGTCTCGAGGTGGCATTGCACAAGTCCGAGGCCATGTCGTTTCATGAGCCCCACAGCACGCCACCGGGATCCCAACTTACGGTAGGAGGGGTTCACATCGGCGTCGAGACGATGAAAAATACCTGGGTCTCGTCCTCGACAGCCGGTGGAACTTCGTCGAACACTTCCGACGTTTGGCCCCAAACTGGAACGGGCTGGGGCCGCCTTCAAGTGGCTCTTGCCCAACCTGAGGGGGCCAAACGCCTCCAGCCGAAGGCTTTAAGCGGGGGTCGTGCGGTCCATGGCCCTATACGGGGCCCCGGTTTGGGCGCGTTCACTGCGGCGGCGAGCCGCCAACTACTTGAACACGCCCCAGAAGGTGGTAGCCGTAAGGGTTATCCAGGGCTACCACACGATCTCGGGCGAGGCGGCAAGCCTCCTTGCCGGACTGCCGCCATGGGATCTGGAGGCGATAGTCCTCGCGCGCCTATATGAGTGGCGCGGGGAGGCACTACACCTGGGGGAAACTCCGCTTCCGCGGCAAATCACGGCGGAGCGGACGGATCTCCGGCGCGATCTCATTTCGACATGGAAACAACGACTGTCGCAACCCAGCGCAGGGCACGCCACGATAGCGGCGATAAGACCCCTCTTTGAGGAGTGGCTAGAGAGGCAACCTACCGCCTGACGCAGGTCCTTACCGGACACGGATGACTTGGGAGGTTCCTGCACATCATCAGGTGGGAGGAAACGCCCAGGTGTCACCATTGCCAGGATCACCCAGAGGACACGGTGGAGCACACGGTGAAGGTCTGCCCCGCTTGGGCGGAGCACCGCCGTGTCCTCGTAGAGGCGATTGGCAGCGGCGGCGACCTCTCACGTCCGGCCCTGGTGCAAGCCATGGTCCGGGGCGAGAGGGAGTGGAAGGCAGTGGCGGAACGGATGAGGGAGAGAGAGAAAAAAAAAGCATGAACGCGCAGCATAATCAGCATAATGTTCCCACTGCTGAAACATTAAAGGCTAGTTTGACACAGACCTCTTCTCTGTAAGAGGGAGTGGGCCATCCACCCCAGAGGTACAGTGCGGTTGGTAAATGTCACAAGTCTTCGAATTTTTGCTTCTAGGACATGCCGGTTTCCTCAAATGTTTTCTTTCATTGTTCTGAGAGCAGTGGTGATGAAATAATTTACACAAAGTAAAGTGCTTGCCTAGGTTCCAACCTACGACCCCGTAAGTCGCGGACATTACGATTGGGCCACCACTGATCTGAGCTTTGGATGAATTGAGCGTGATAATGCCAAATTAATATTTCACCCCCATACACAATAAAAGATACAAAAAATGGTGGGCCTTTCTTTACACTTACAGAAATAAAGTATGCCTTATGAGAAAAAAAAACATTTTGATTTAAAACGCCGTATTGTGCGAGGAAACGGCGGTGACATCCTTTCGAAAACAATGGGGTACCCTTGTACGCCAGTGCGGAACCATTGTACACCATGATTTATAAAGTTTCCGCTTAAAGCGGACCGCTGCTACTTTTCTTTCGTTATTGGACGTTTTATGGGTTCTTGCAATTCGTGACTGAGATTTATAATTTACATATTTTTAGGGGAGACTGAAAGGTATGAAAATTTAATTTAATTTTGTGTTTGTTAGGCTTTTTTGTTATGGTTGGACCATTAAAAAAGAACACCCTAATTCCATCAAATAAATTAAAACTAAAACACCACTACCAGCACCACACACCATGGCAAACCATGACTACAAAAATACCCCCTTACTAATATACGTTGTATAGCGTCTGTGCACTTACACAACACTTTGTCTTCTTCTTTCGAAAGTCAAATTACTGACGACTGAAAGAAAGAAATCAGTGTGCAACAATTCATTCATACCAATACCTACATTTTTGACGTTTTTGACTATTAATTGTTTGTTTTTTGTTGAGATGATGACTACATTTTAAACGTTTTTATATAAGTCAATGGTTTTATTTACGGGAATTCGCGTTAAAACATAGAAAACAATGATAAAAAATATAGAAAACGTAGAACCATCTTCTAGGAATATTTATTGAACTAATATGACAAGTTGTGGTTTTATTTACTCGTCCCGGTTCTGAGAGTTCGTAAAGCTCTCAAGGTAGGTACTTACTCATGTTGGGGTCAGCTTCCAATCGAACTGGATTCATACCTCGTTGCCAGCAATAGTGTATAATGATGCAAACAAGAGCGGGCATCTCTCTTAAATATTATAATAAATATATACAAACAGCTTTATTAAAAAAATATTTCTAAGAAGCTCCATCGTGTTAAGTTATGTGCAATCATTGCAAGGGCGTCTTATATTAAAATAATAATTCACAAAGACACCGTGTAAGTGCCAGGTATTAAACATATTTATCATACTTTGTATTAAAATAATAAATATTTGCGAACTTGCATTTTGTAAGATACAGCGAAGGAAACGTTTTGTCTCGAGAGACCGGAACCAATGTATCATGATAAAATTGAATAGAACTCTTTGAGAATTTAGTTTTAGAAATTCCCGTACTTTTAGTACGGAATAAGGAACATCGTGAGCTTTGTAGCTATACAAAAATTCGTTTGTTGTGACGTAGACGTTATTTTTGTGGAAACAATCTTTTTGTTATATCATTTTCATAGGTACTTACGTCTCTTCGAGAAAGAGGTCAATAGTCGAATCCGACTCGGCTGGGCAGCGTTCGGGAAACTACGCAATATCTTCTCGTCCCACATACCGCAGTGTCTCAAGAGGATAGTCTTTGACCAGTGCGTGTTGCCAGTGATGACTTATGGCACTGAAACGTGGTCGCTCACAATGGGCCTTATAAGAAGGGCCTTATAAAAGTCACCCAAAAGGCAATGGAGAGGGCTATGCTTGGAGTTTCCCTGCGTGATCGAATCAGGAATGAGAAGATCCGCAGGAGAACCAAGGTAACCGACATAGCTCGAAGAATTGCAAAACTTAAGTGGCAGTGGGCAGGGCACATTGCTCGCAGAACAGATGGCTGTTGGGGCCGAAAGGTGCTGGAGTGGCGAACGCGTACCGGAAGACGTAGCGTTGGAAGGCCTCCTACAAGGTGGTCCGACGTCCTTGTGAAGGCCGCAGGAACCCGTTGGATGCGAGGAGCACTGAACCGGTCGAAGTGGAGGTGCTTGGGGGAGGCCTATGTCCAGCAGTGGACGGTTTTAGCTGAAATGATGATGATGCCTTAACAACAAAACTGAAAAGTTTGTTCGTTGGTATGAATGCGCTCATCTGTGGAACTACCTGTTACGTTTGAAAAAATCTTCTTGCTTTTGATAGCCTATGTCTTGAGAAAGGCTATAGGCTATTTAATATCACGCTAGGACTCTTAGGAGTTGAGCAATCAGAAAAAAAGTAAGAAAGAACGCTTAGCGAAAACGAAGTAGATAATAACACGGGCGATGCGATGCGACTGGGTGGGACGGGGAACGAGAAATTTCACGCAGACGAGGTCGCGGGTAAAAGCTAGTATATCATATTTCTTAGAGTGAAACCGTGCGAAGTACCTAATTAAAAACTTCTTACTCAGTGATTAATCAATAAAATCTTGCGTGGATTTACGATTCAAATTAAGATTGTATTTAAACAGAAGTTCATTTCGAAAAAGGCAATTCTATAGACATGACGGCCCAGCAACTGTCTAGGTACTGCCTAGTTTTGTTACAGAGTTACTGGAGTCACAAAAAAGGTCGGATAAGTCAGAGAATCACCAAAAAGACCGGAAAGTCACTCTAGCGTCGCATCGATTCGATGGTTGCTTGGCGGCTGTCTTCAGGGGGTCTACTCCCTAACTCCGTTAACGAAGCAATGAGCCCGTCCGATAGTAGTCCGATACGTCGGAATGAACCCTACTCCCTAACGATTTCGGATTCATCAGTTTCAAACGGAATCATAGACAATATTCGTGAACGAACGACGCATGGCGATAGAGATGCCCTATTTTACCGGTCGATTACCGGTTTACTTATTTTGTAGTTTTCTAGCTTATTAAACAAAAATTAATACTTTTGTCGTTAGAAAAGTACCACATTTAAAAAAATATCCTTTTTATTATGTCTTTAAATACAGAATTGAATTATTTTTGCCATTTTTGTCCGGAAACCGGCATCATCCTGTTGATACCTTTGCCTGTTTACTTTTTGAAGGACATTTTCCACAGACTACTTTTGACACTTTCAAATGAAATGTCAAATTGTAAACCGGGAAGTTTTAAAATTTCCAATATTTTATTATGCTTACTAGTTAATTTTGTTTATATGGCCCCAACCGCTGCAGCAACACACGGGCAAATTGAGGCCCTTCTCGATTTTATGGGTGAGAACCATGAATTAGCTCGCGGGTTATTGAGGGGTGCCGACGGGAGAGTTCGCTCAAAACGGCTGTAGGAAAACCTGTGCAACTCCTATAACTCAATGGGAAGTTGCACTAAGTCCGCCTAGCAGTGGCAAAGGGTGAGTTTTATACATTACTCGTCAATATTAATATGATTTTAAGGTCTTGTCATCAGTAAAGTGAATACAATGATAATAATCAGTCATCCTCCAAATACTTATCTGTAGGAGTACTTACGAGTATAGTGGTTTTTATATAGCTTCATAAAATTAACCAAATATTCAAATTTTAGGTGTGGTCTGACAAAAAACGCCTTGCCAAAAAGGCTGCTGGAGCTGCCAGAAGGTCAGCAAATGGAGGCCCATCGGTAGCACAACCCTCTCCCAAGTGGAATTAAAGATACTATCGATAATGGGAGAGGGTTTTAGAGAGCTGGAAACCGGAGCAAGAGTGCCAGCTTTTCCATTGGTAAGAATTACATTTATAATTATTTATGATAGTAAGTCTGTTCAATGGTAAAAAAAACTAAAAGCAATAAGTATTGTATTTATAATTATGAGTCTTTCCCGTGCCTTTTTTTTATTAAATAATAATAAATTACAGATAACTATACAATTATATATGTTTTGATGTATCCGTCAATGATATTCAGTTTTTGTTGTACAGCTTCCACCTGTAAGAGATCCAGAGCCAGTAACTACCTCACCCACTCATGCTCCTACACGTGCCGACCCACTCTCCCAGGAGCAACTCTCTACATCCACTGAGGAAAACCTAAGATGTAGTACCTACCAACTCTTGATGGTGCATAATGAAAATAAATGAAATAAACGATTAAAGTTAATTCATTGTTTTATTCCAAAAAAAATCCAATAGGTATTGGCAAAACTTAGCATGTACTATCCCGAAACATTGGCGCCGATTCTGTTGTTAACAAACTAAACTAAATTTAAGTTCGGGCATCTTTTTCTTTCTATTTCATTAAGAAAAGGACAGAAGATAAATATTAGTTTAGTCCTGTCAAATTAGTCAGCGCCTGACATAAATTGACGTATTTTTAATAGCCAATTTTTTAATCTCATCTAAATTGTCTATGGAGTATCTTAATTTGACAGGACTAAACTAATATTTATCTTCTGTCCTTTTCTTAATGAAAAAGAAAGAAAAAGATGCATAAACTTAAATTTAGTTTAGTTTGTGAAAAACAGAATCGGGGCCATTGTCTCTTTTTACCCGACTGCGCGGCGGCTGCGCGGCGTAAAGGAGGGTAATATGTTTATCAGTCTATATTTATGTACTTGTATGTATGTATGTCTTCAAAAGAGGAATTAAATCCGCACATAAGTCCTCGAATTATTCCCGAGTGAGCCTATAGTTCCCTATGAACTCAACGTCGGGAATTCTCGCCAACCTAAAATTTTGGCGAAAATTATATCGACGTTGCCTCCGCTCTTCCTGTAAAGCTTCTTCAATAATTAAAAAAGCAGCCATAGTTCAAATTCTTAACTTTCGTCTACAGCACGAGAACTATTTTGATGTCGTATCAACTGACATAACTATCCGTCGAAACCAATGTCAAGTTCAACTGTTCGGACGGGCAAAAACACATCGGGAGTAGGGACAATTGTCAAATCGCGTTGAAATTCATTCTTCGCTCGGACCCCGGAGCGAATCATCCGTCCGTTGGTCATAGGGGGTAGGAAACGCCCGTAACGAAGGCCGAAGCGACGGACTTCGTGCTTAGGGAGTAGACCCCCTGATGACAGCAGATGATGTCACAGCCGCTGTCGATGTTTTACCTCTGACACCAGCAACCATATTTTAACTATAATAAAGATCACTGTCATTTTGACACATTTGACAATGGCAAAAACCTAACAGCAATCTTATTACAACGGCAATAAAGATCACTATGATTATGATAATGATCCAAAGTCAGAGGTTAAATGACTATGAATGGACTGTACTCTAACCCAGGACAATCCTGAGGGTCTACTCCGAAGTGGTAAATTTATCGTTTCGGCCGAATGTTCGGTCATTTCCTACTACGAAGTTCATTCTATTTGGTTCTGTCGGTTCCGATCCGACTTAACTTCATTTTGACACTTGTTCCCCAATCCCAAATATAAGTCAATGGCTGAACCACAATATGATGATTACTTCTGCTAAAGGCTATCCTGCGCAGTAAGAATTATAATAATTTGATACGGGACTAGAAAATAAATAGCACCCAGCTTATCAGCTTATTCATTCAGAACAACCAAAATAAATGAAAAAATACAATACACACACTACGCTAGTAGGTAATATATAAGTCAATGACACACACACATTTCAAGACAAGAATTTATTTATTTACTAGCAGCGCACCGCGGTTTCACCCGCATAAGTGTCGATCCCGTGGGAATATTGGGATAAAAACTATCCTATGTCCTTCCGCGGGATGCAATCTATCTCTCTGCCAAATTTTATCGACATCCGTTTAGTGGTTTAAGCGTGAAAAGGTAACATACATACAGACAGTTACTTTCGAATTTATAATATTAATATGGTTAACTTTGCCTTTCTTGAACTCCTGAAAGTCCATTTCAGCCCATAGTATGTCGTTTAAAAACCAAAAAATACCAAACATAGTTTTCCCGTGACCTGAATGATGCTACCGTCTCATCTAAGTTCCTAAATCAGGTTAAAAGGACAATATTTCTTTGTAGCTCTGACAAGAAATAGTGCCGTATTTATCTAGGATCCTCATCTACGCATTTTCTTTCAGCGTAATGTAGGTAAGAATACCGAATAAATGTATTGAGGTTGCTAAACTATTCTTTTCTTTAAAAGCTTTAAGTAAATTAAAGTATTCCACAAAGGAATCCTTTCGTTTGTAGTAGCAATTTACTTTTTCTTCTCTAGTTTTTTGCCTCCATCATAAAGATTAAAACGTCGTGGCAGTCTTTGAAACTACATTACGGATCTTTTAGAACTATGTTTTTTATTTACTGAGCAGTATTATTCTGACTTTAATAATGGAGCTTTTGCCTTGAATAATCGCTAAAATAGAGCCAGTTTTCTCACTTCGGAACGTTTTACACAAACTTGTTTCGAAGAAAAAGTCCCATACGGGGGAGGGAGGTTCTGTACACGTATGGGCTGGTCATCACATGGTCGCATGGGGCTTGTGCCGATAGAAAATGGCTATCTAACCGCCTGTGAGTTACGTAAACGAGATTCTCTATGAACATGGTCCAGCATGTCATGCCGGTCCGTATTTGATCAATATGGGCGACAATGCATTGTTTATGCATGATAATGCTCGGCCTCACACCGCTGATTTGGTAAACGAGTGCCTTCAAGACGTGGCAATCCATTGAATGAAGTGGCCAGCGAGAAGCCCTATTTAAACATGCCTGGGACGAACTTGGCAGATGTGTTAGATGCCGAAATCCTCCTTCATGCCCTGAAAAATGCACTTATTGAAGAATTGGAGAATATTCCTCAGCTTATGCTGAGGAATCTGGTACTCGACATGCCAAATCGTGTAGAATTATCCGTATTAAGAGCACGCTGAGGCAATACGAAAAGTTTAATGATTAAACAATTTTGTGTAATTTCGTAAACCCAATCCATCAGTTAAATGATTTTTTTTCCAAATGGCCCTATTTTGTTTCTTCCTTCTTAACCGATTAAAATTTTTTTGTTTCAATTTGGTGTTTTTTTAATGTGTTGTTAAATACATTTTAATGTTGCGTTTCACTTCAAGAAGCTATCTTGCGTAGTTTCGGGAATATTTCATAATAAGTTAGTGGCTTTTTATTTTGCTCGTCAGTGTAGGTAAGTATTTATGGGAGGACAGTGGTAGTTTCATGTTCATTCAAAGTTCTTTCTTTAGAAACCTTTTTTTCACTTCTTGATTACTTATATCGCTTCTTCGAAAGGCTTCTTTATCGCCTCAACAAAATTAAATTAATCCTGGGTTCGTGTCAGGACCCCGGCGGCGTCGGAGAGGCAGATTAGTCGGAATCCTACAATTAACTCTTGCAAAGCTCTTATATTGTAAATTCAGTCTGACACCGCCTACGTGACAGACTCCTGTCCAGATTAAGGCATTAGACACTGATTGTTGCTGTATGGATGCTGTTTTGCGAATTAAATGAATCTGAATTTAGTGTTTTAATCCTGAAAATAAAAAAAAACCTGCCTTTATTCTTATTTATTAATCAGGCTTTTCTTCTTATGACTTCTATCAGCTATCTTTTGTGTTTAACTACTTCTTTCCTTGCCACACCACATCTCGTAATCAGAAAATCCAAAGCTTATCATAGTATTTATCATTTAATTTTCGTCCATTCAAAATTGAGCGTCATACCTAATACCTTGCCGTCGCTGTCGACTTTTACATAACATAGCCCGCAGAGTTATTAATCAAACTCTAAAAATGAACAAACGTCCAATTGTGTTTTATAGCATCTGCGTTAAATTCATTGTCATCGTTTATTCCATTTACATTTATATGTATATTTCGCAACCAACTGGTTAAATCAGCCGTTTAGCCTGGCCTTTGAAAGTAGCGCTAGCCTCGCTTCGCTCTCTTTGCTCGCACGCGGTTGATCACAGTTCTAACCTAACCCATTTGGTCAATTTGGTGACCAATTCGGCTCTCGCGTGATTGGTTACAGTTCCAACCTAAACTATAATATTGAATATCATTCAGACCGTTAGTTGAACGGCCGCCGTTTAGTAAACGGCTGATTGAACCAGGTGGCTGCGACATATACACATTGAAAAAAACTGCAGCCCGAAATACACAATAGGTAAAAAACTAAAGGTCTCAAAACACCCAGACGAAACAATCACCTCCAAAATATGCCACAAATAATATAATGTAATAAAAATCTGTCTCGGAATAGTAAGAGAGACCTACTTTGCGCGTGACCAACATATGTTATAGCCAACAGATTTCGCGAGGATCTAGTCAAATTACATCCGAAATCCACCTCGTCTCGCAGAGATAGGTTTCAGAATGTAAATAAGCCGTCAAGTATAGTTCCTTACTAAGATATGGACTTAGATATTTTGTGCTTTAAAAGCTTCTTGGTTGCGTAAAGGCATTGAATCAAAGTGACATATAGAACGTGTGAATTCTGTGTTTAAATTATTTGGTGTCTCAAGGGGGCTACATTTTCATATTCACCTTTTTAATGGGGACATGTTTTAAAGGATTCGTCAAAAAATCAATAAGTCTGTCCATCGTAGGTCTATATTGAATTTGGGCCTCCAAATTACCAAATAACATACGGCTTCCCTCATCCATTCTGCCCTAGATGTCAACTTCTGTCCACCTGACTGGAAATATAAATTGTTTATTGTCCTGGGAGGAGTAGCTTAAAATATTACCTGCTAGAGTAGACAGTGTTAGTCTGTATCTTGGGGCTCGGGGTAGGTACGAATTCCAGTGCGGCCTGAGGTGTTTTCAGGTATGGTATAGTATGTGTGTATGTGTAATGTGGAAGGCCTCCAAATTCTAAAAGGTAGGTTTTCCGAGAGTTGAACTCCATAGAAGTATTCTCATCAACTTTGTGTAGTTAAAGCCATTTCAGAGATATGACTTTCTACTATCTAATAAACCAAAAATTATTCGCAGCACTAACAGAATTACAATATCGGTATCCTTTGTACTAGGCACATACAGTCAGGTCGATCGATCAGGTTAAGCTACGCTTGCCGCGGTTGGTCTGTGGATGGGTTACCATCTTTACATACCGTGACCCCTCCGTGCCTGGGAAAGTACGTTAAGCCGTTGGTGACAGTCATTACGGGTAGTCAGAAGTCCGAAAGTCTGACAACCAGTCTTACCAAGGGGTATGTATTACCCAGTAACTGGGTTGTGAAGGTCAGATAGACAGTCGCTCCATTTAAAATACTGGTACTTCAGCTGCATCTGGTTAGACTGGAAGCCGACCCCAACATAGTTGGGAAAAGGCTAGGCAGATGATGATACAGTAGCCATTTATAAAACCTAAAGCGGACGGGTCGCTTTGTCTACACCTGCCCCCATTCCCTTAAAATACTTACGTTTCAACTCCTAATTCCCAAAACTTGATTCAATACAAAAAAAACTTAATTTCAACCTAATGAGCCTTCTTCACCATTTTTCCGGTTACTGGATTGTCTCCACAGACTAATCATAATTCGTCAAAAAATCATAAAGTCTGTCCATCGTAGGCCTATGTTGGATTTGGGCCTCCAAATGTTTTCACAGTTCTAACCTAATCCATTTGGTCGGGGTGCCCTGGCTTAGTTACTGCGACCAATTCGGCTCTCGCGTGATTACAGTTACAGTTCCAACCTAAACTATAATATTGAATATCATTCAAGCCGTTAGTTGAACGGCCGCCGTTTAGTAAACTGTTAATAATAACATAACTGTTACTGTTAATAACAAATAATAACTGACAATTTTTTCCCTCCAATTTTTCACCACTGTTTCCATATTATGTGTTAAACGAGCTCTCCCAACAATTGTAATTTCGTGTACGTGGGCACCGTACCGTGAATAAATAAGGATCAAACGATGTAAGGGTATACATGTATAATATTTCTTTGATGTTAACGGTACAATTTGGCCGATGGTCACATTTCTGGAGTAGGTAGGTAATGTTTTACATTGTCATGTGTGTAGGCAATAGGAGGATCTTTCATTGAGATGAAAGGAGCCTTACGGTTTTGTATTAGCAATGTCGTTTGTATGTTCATATTATTTCAATTGTCCTGTTTACGAAACTTGGGTTTAAGAAGGTTTTGCACATCTGATTTGGTCTGTGAAAATTTGTACCCGATCAATGTACAAAGACATAAACCGTTGGCTTCAGCGACCTCTTAGTAGATAAAGTTTTTATTTGATTTCGTAGTTTTTGACTAATCAAGAACAAGACAGCAGACTACGTAGCTACCTACAACTAATTTTGAAATAATTTTTAGCTAGAGAGTAACACAAAATACCTAGACGTTCAATAAAATAAAATATTATACTATCTTAAATTCCCGAACAAACACAGGAAAGCCGATTCAAGATCTTAATCGATTCAAGGTCTACAGAATCGCTACGGAATTCAATAACATTGGCAAAACGATTCGTAGAAAATTCAATAAGACTGAAATTGAGAGCCGGTGAAGTAATATCGTGAAAACCCAATTCCCCTCATTAGAAACGCGTTCAAATTCAAATGGGGTTGAAAAAACCCCGTCTCCGGCTTCCCGACTGGCGATTGGCTATTCAAAACAATTTTCGAGTCCGATTATCCCACCGATATATCGATGAGTTTATATCGAAATTTTATTGGAACGAACTGATTGGATTAGGGAATGATAAGGCTTTGACAATATTGGGTTCTTCTGCTTATTTTTTTTGCTAAGGTAGCTGACCTGAGCAGGGATACCTACTTATGTTTTTCAATTAGAGCTTTTTATACTGATTACTAGCTAATTTGTTTTTAGATATCAAAATCATAATATTTTGATAAAACTTGAGGTTTGAGGACTTACCACGGATATCGATTTACCTACATGAAGTCGGTTAAAAACCTATTCCTTAACTACGTATTTTTACCCGACTGCGGCGAAGCCCAAAAGGAGGGTTATGTGTTTGATTACCCGACTGCGGCGAAGCCCAAAAGGAGGGTTATGTGTTTGACCTGTATGTATGTATGTATGTATGTATGTATGTATGTATGTCCATTTCTTTGTTCCCTCGTAACTTCTAAACGAATGAACGGATTTTGATAAATTATACGTCTTTAGATTTGTCTTGGTAGCGCGAGTGTCACTGGATATATCAAAATTGAAAAAATATAAAATGGCCGATTTTTGGCGCAATATTATGTTTTCAAAAAAATTTATTTTTCTCGAAACCTATCGAGTGGGGTATCAAAAAAAAAGGTTTTTAAAGGTGATTACAAAAATATATACAACTTATATGGTTAAAAGTAATTCGAAGTGACAAATCGTAAAAAACACGTACCAAGAGCTAAATCGTCTGCGAAATCTTTCACATTTATTTTGTCAACTAAAAAGCTGGAAATAAAAAAAAATATTTAAAAAAATAAAAAAACCCGACTGCGGTAAAAAACTGAAAAGCTAAAAACAAGCCCATTTTAAATTAAATAAAAGTTGGAAGCAGGCGGGACCCATATCATTTTTATTATATTTTCAAATTCAAATGGGTCCCGCCTGCTTCCAACTTTTATTTAATTTAAAATGGGCTTGTTTTTAGCTTTTCAGTTTTTTACCGCAGTCGGGTTTTTTTATTTTTTTAAATATTTTTTTTTATTTTAACAAAGATTCTAGTTACCGGACGGCGAGCTAGGGCTATGGGGACTTTGTTTTTCGAGACATCGCCAAGCGGTTGTTCGACACTTCCCGTGACTAGAGGATTGCCCTTTTTTTTACCGACTTCAAAAAAGGAGGAGGTTCTCAATTCGACGGTATGTTTTTTTTTATTGTGTTTGTTACGCGATTACTCCGCCAATTGTGGACCGATTTTCAAAATTCTTTTTTTGTTTAAAAGGGTATAATTACTCTCGAGGTAGTCCCATTATCATCAAGTTGGAATCTGAAGAGAGGATCCCATGGAAATCGAGGGAAACCCTCAAATTTTATAGGCAAAGCTCTAACGATTTGGGTATTTTTTAGAATAGCTTGAACATTTGCTGTCGGAAATCATCATTTGGTAAAGTGGAGCTGATGAAGAAGACCATAGATGGCCATTGGAACTACTCTATGACAAATAATTCACGGGCTGCAATTCGATTACTTACTTTAATATGGTTGCTAATTAATTTATGCTCGTCACAATGCGTATAGTGAGTGGTTGTTGAGGAGTTCTCCTGGTTCTTACCAGGAGAACTCCTCAACAATTAACGTCCCAACATCGGGAAAAGCAATATTTTGTAACAAGTGATGAGCAGTTGACAGTAGGCTATTGTAACTTAGATAAACTATTTGTAGTTTATCTAAGTTACAATAGCCTACTGTCAACTCGGAGCCACTAAAAAGTGAAAAATAAAAACTTACAAAAAAAAAAGAACCGACTTCCAAAAAAAAACACTACAAATTGAAAAAGAACTTTAATTTCGGAAGTCGGTGTCAATAAACGAAAATGCGGAACCAAAGACACCGACTTCCGAAATTAAAGTTATTTTTCAATTTGTAGTGTTTTTAGGGTTCCGTTGCCAAATGGCGAAAAACGGAACCCTTATAGATTCGTCATGTCTGTCTGTCTGTCTGTCCGTCCGTATGTCACAGCCACTTTTCTCCGAAACTATAAGAACTATACTGTTGAAACTTGTTAAGTAGATGTATTTTGTGAACCGCATTAAGATTTTTACACAAAAATAGAAAAAAAACAATAAATTTTGGGGTTCCCCATACTTAGAAGTGAAACTAAAAAATTTTTTTTTTGTCAAACCCATACGTGTGAGGTATCTATGGATAGGTCTTCAAAAATGATATTGAGGTTTCTTATATCATTTTTTTCTAAACTGAATAGTTTGCGCGAGAGACACTTCCAAAATGATAAAATGTGTGTCCCCCCCCCCCTGTAACTTCTAAAATAAGAGAATGATAAAATTAAAAAAGTATATGATGTACAATACCATGTAAACTTCACCGAAAATTGGTTTGAACGAGATCTGGTAAGTAGTTTTTTTTAATACGTCATAAATCGTAAACCGCAATTTACCTTTTATTCAACCAACTCAAATATAAAAAAATAAAAATAAAACATTTAATTTCATGAACATAAACCTTATGCATAAACCCGGATGTTACGGAACCCTCGGTGAGCGAGTCCGGCTCGCTCTTGCCCGGTTTTTTTGGAAGTCGAATCTTTTTAGGGTTCCGTAGCCAAATGGCAAAAACGGAACCCTTATAGATTCGTCATGTCTGTCTGTCTGTCTGTCTGTCTGTCCGTCTGTCTGTCTGTCTGTCCGTCCTTATGTCACAGCCACTTTTCTCCGAAACTATAAGAACTATACTGTTGAAACTTGGTAAGTAGATGTATTCTGTGAACCGCATTAAGATTTGCACACCAAAATAGAAAAAAAACAATAAATTTTAGGGTTCCCCATACTTAGAACCGAAACTCAACATTTTTTTTTTTCATCGAACCCATACGTGGGGTATCTATGGGTAGGTTTTCAAAAATGATATTGCGGTTTCTAATATCATTTTTTTCTAAACTGAATAGTTTGCGCGAGAGACACTTCCAAAGTGGTAAAATGTGTGTCCCCCCCCTGTAACTTCTAAAATAAGAGAATGATAAATCTAAAAAAAATATATCATGTACATTACCATGTAAACTACCACCGAAAATTGGTTTGAACGAGATCTAGTAAGTATATATTAATCGTAAACCACAATTTACCATTCATTCAATCAACTCAAAAATAAAAAAAAACATTTAATTTCGTAAACATAAACCTTATGCATAAACCCGGATATTGCGGAACCCTCGGTGCGCGAGTCCGACTCGCTCTTGCCCGGTTTTTTTTTTGTTTTTTGTAAAAAGTTTTTTTGGCCCAACGAATCAGCAATGCAATACAACGTGCTAATGCTACCAACCTTTTGGGAACATTTCCTATTGACAGCGATGCGGACGGATTTGTTGATGCATTTAATTATTTCCACTACATAATGAACAATCATCACTAATTACTGTCAGACTCAAACAATACCAGCTTAAATTAATTACCTACACAAAATTATCAAACCTCTAAACAACCTACACACTCACTAAACAATAGCAACAATTGATTGGTATGTCCTTCTGACATACAGCTTCCCGCTCCGTTAAATTACAAAGGAAGCCCGAAAACCTTAAATTAGCTGCCTCCATACCAAAATCATAAAGTCGTAAATATACATTTTTGCGTGTTCAAAGAGCTGTATGTTGGCTATGTTGTATCTCATGACAAAGGCTTTCAGCCTCATTAGGCAGAAGTACGAAAAGCTTTGAAAAAAAACTCGCTTTCCATCTTTTGAAGGGGAACCAAATTTGCCTATTGAGAGCGATTTATTAATGCGATAAATTCTGATACATTGGAGCTCGCTGATTGGCTCGTATTATATAAACTGAGAAGTCTAATTGGTGGCAAGATTGTATACACTCGGGATGGACGCCTGGATGGAATACGGTTTTAAAGAAAATTGGTACTACTTTATTGGTACCGACTACTTTGGTACTTTAGTCTGTCGGTATTCAGAAGGACCATTTACTTTACTCTTTAACGGTTTCGTGGATATTCGTGTATTAAAATTTTAATGTTTACCCCCTTACTAATAAACGTATTATATCAGATGAATAGTTACACACCGATTTCTCTCTTTCAGTCGTCTGTAACAAGTTACAGACGACTCAATGACTGAATGACTTCTTTCGAAAGTCAAGACTTTCGAAAGAAGAAGACAAAGCGTTATGTAATTGTACAGACGCTATTCAACATTTATTAGTAAGGGTGATAGAATATGGCGACAATACACTGAAAGAAATAAGCAGTAAATAAAAATGAAAAACTTAAACAGTTCCATATGAGCCTAACTTTTAAAACAGTATTTTTACTGATCCGAAAACAGCTAAAGCTCGAGGCAAATGTTAACGTCATGACAGTAGGTAAGCTTTAATACGATTCATTTGGTGATACCGTTCAAACCATGGAAATTTATTTACATTACAGTAAATAATGGTGTTTTTTTTTTCAGTAAATAGTATGTTCAATCATTAAAAGTAACTGTTTTATATTTTACTGTTTTACAAACACTTCTTCTTACTGTATAAAATCAGTAAGTCTTAAAGATTTTTTTTTTTAGTGCAATACGACAATAAATGAAAACACTGACAAAACAAATGCCGAGTATTTTAGAACTATTAATTAAATCATAAAATCTAAATTTAATAAATTATTTTTTTTAACCAAACTAAAGGTAGTGATGGGCGGACTATGGGTTTTGTGACTAAAATGTTGGCTAAATTTAGTTGAATTTTTATATGCAGACTACGAACGATATTTATTACGACTATTACGAGTTTAATTTGTTGTCCTATTATCGTCTCCATCTTGTTTATGTATTTTAAATCAAATGTGTATTAAAAAGATGGTAGCGCAAATGGGGAAGGGTCTACGCATTGTTTTACTGCGTCATTAGTATTGGACTGCAATTCCAATTCAATTGGCTAATTCTTCCATTGCGGTGGTAGGGCTAACGCCCGCCTGGTTTGCGACCACCCTCCCACCGAAGTCAAGCAGCCTGCTGTGGTTCGTCGATGCGTGGGAGTTCCAGGGCCTCAGGCATCTTCTACGGTGAAGGAAAACAACATGAGGAAACCGGCATGTCCTAGAACCAAAAATTCGAAGACATGTTACATCTACCAACCAGTACTACGCCCGCGTGGCCGGCCCACTCCCTCTCACCGAGAGGAGGCCTGTGTTCCAGCTTTGGGAACATTATAGGCTGATAGTGTTGTGTTGTGTAGACATCTTCTGGGCACGCTCGTTCCATTATAGAATTCATCCATTCGTTTCCATCAGACGTGATCAAGGTCAAGAGCGGGCCCATTCAGAAAAAAAAGTTGGTTTAGTTGAGAACAGTAACTGCGGCTTTTGGTCTGTTACAGTTTAAACTCCTGTAGCATAAAATGGTCAGTTGCAGACGCCAAGCACATCAAGCTACAACTGTGAAATTTTCCCAAACAACATTGAACGTTATGCTTTAGCGATACAGTTGGAAATCTATTAAATAAATTTGACAGATTGTAGTAGCTTGATCATGCACATATCCCGCACATGTTCATGCACATATCCCATAGTATTCACACGCACCTATTTCCTCTAAAACTCAAGTTTTGTAAGAATTCGAGATACACCTACACTTACACTTTATTCAAAATCGTCCACTACATTTTATTGCTATAATAACTGCGACCTAAATGAGTACACGCATTAATTATGATGACTAAGTAAGTGTTGCTTCACTATCAGAGTTCATCTACTACCCACGGGCAGATTCCTGCATATGATATTCGTCTGACATTCAAGTTTGTTAGAACAATCGTTCGATCAAGATGGAGCTTTCGTAATGCCATTAGGTGTTAAAATACAATGCGTGTCATATATCTTCTACCTATATTATGTAAACTTATAAGATGAAAAGCATGATATGCCAAAATAGTCTTAAGAGGAAATGTGGGTGGTCGTTTGAAATGATAAATGATTTATTTTCTGTAAGTAGGTTTGTACAAACACTTTTACACGTCGATCATATTTTTTTAAACTAGATGAGGTCGGCGTTTCCTATCTGACTACTATGAGAAGAAAGGCCGAAACAAACTCAGAGGCCACAGTCTCTTTTAAAGTCCAGACAAAATCTTGGTCAGATCGTGTGAAGACCATGTAAATTGGTGTCTGAAATGGTATTTTGAGGAAAGAACCACACAAATTGAGCGGACCTGTCAATCAGTGCACGCATTTGTCAAAAATCGTGCAGCTTTTGGTATATGCAGGTTTAAAGGAAACAACGGGTTCGAGACGCTAAACGGTAATGTTCTATTTTCTAAAAATAACAACTACTTATACAAATTCCTAAGATAACAAAATATAATAGTGGGCACTTTAAAACTTGTGAGTTTAACAACCAATCGGTGCGAAGCTCATATTGCCCAATCGCTGCTCGACACGTTGAGGTTGTAGTTCGCTGAGCTCTCAACAGGGGCGCCACTATCGCGGTGGCGATAGCAGAGCGCTAGGGCTAAGGGCTCCGCGGTGCAGGTACAGGCTCCGCGGTTGGTTGCTGAGATGATGAATGATGATGCAGCTACAGTACTCCCCCTCAAGCGAAGCGTACCGGCAGTTTGATGGCACGGCCCGAGCGCGATGTCATGTTGCTGGCGGGCTGTGACGTCATGCTGGCCGGAGGTACATCGGTTTGTCGCTTGGTAACTGCTGGAATGGTACTGTTCTTGGGTGTGGTAATCTTAGGTGATGGTAAGGTATCTTCTATGACAACATATGCAGGCTTCAATCGATCGATGGAAATATTGGTTTGCCGATTAGGTAGTTGTATGGTGTAAACTTTATCTGTTCGGCTTATAACTCGATAGGGGCCTTCGTATGGAGTCTGAAGTGGTTTTTTTACTGCGTCTGTTCTGATAAATACGTGACTGCACTTGAGTAAATCTTGATGTACGAACAAACTTTTGTTTTTGCTGTGATGCTCGGTGTCAATTTGCGGTTTGTTTGCTTGAATAATATCACGAAGTTTTTCAACGTAGTTATAATCCATGGTAGGTGAACAGGTGCTTGCAGTGAAAAATTCTCCAGGTAAACGTAAATTGTATCCGTAGGTAAGTTCGGCGGCGCTCACGCAGGTGTCTGTGCGTAAGGCGGCTCGTAGTCCCAGTAGCACGGTAGGTAACTCGTCGATCCATGTACTGGCGTTGGTGAGTTTCGCGCGTAATGCGGTCTTGAGAGTGCGATGCCATCGTTCGACGATACCGTTACTTTGCGGGTGATAGGGTGTTGTGCGATTTTTCTTTATTCCCATTTGCTTCATTAGGTTTTGAAATAGTTGACTCTCGAACTGACGACCTTGGTCGCTGGTTAGTGTGGTCGGGCATCCAAATCTTGCGATCCAATGTTGATATACGACATCGGCTATTCGAACAGCTGTTATTTCGTCGGTCGGGATTGCTTCGGGCCACTTAGTTGCTCGGTCGATCATTGTTATTAAGTACCGATGGCCTTGAGCTGTTGTAGGTAGCGGTCCGACGATATCGACGTGCAGATGTTGAAATCGCTCGCTTGGCGGGAAAGATGCGATGTTCGAGAATGTGTGTCGTTGTATCTTGTTTTTTTGACAATGTATGCAGGTACGCGTCCAACGGCTGATGTCTGCATTCATTGATGGCCAGAAGTATTTTTGAGTGATAAGTTTGCGAGTCGTGCGCGTGCCAGGATGACTGATGTTGTGCACGTTGTCAAAAATTTATTTCCTATGTTGCTCGGGTATGTACGGGCGTACATAAGGAGTAGATGCTTCGCAGTATAATTCGACGTTGGTGTTAGGTATCACTATTTTCTTGAGAATGATGTTATTTTGTGATAATAGTTGTTCGATGTTGGTGTCCTTTTCTTGCGCGCTGGCTATGTCGCTGTAGTTTATTGTAGATGGGCATGTGATTGTTTCTATGCGACTGAGTGTGTCGGCGACAATGTTCTGTTTACCGCTCACGTGACGTATGTCTGTGGTAAATTCGCTGATAAACAAAAGTTGTCTCGTTCGTCTCGGGGTTTCTGTATTCGATTGCGTTTTTGTCATTACGAATGTTAGCGGCTTGTGATCCGTAAATATAATGAGGTGGCGTCCTTCAAATGTCTTGCGGAAATGTTTGACTGCCATGTAGATTGCGAGTAGCTCTCGGTCGTAAGTGGAATATTTCTTTTGCGCGTCATTGAATTTTTTGGAATAATATCCGAGCGGCTGCCATGTTTCGTCTATATATTGCTGTAGTACGGCACCAGCTGAGTTGTCGGATGCGTCGCAGAACAAAGCAAGTGTAGCATGATGTGATGGGTGAGCGAGTAGAGCTGCTTGTATGATGCTAGCTTTACATTGCTCGAAAGCTTGAGTTGCTTCGTCTGTCCACGTGATTTGAGTTTTATCCCTCTTCTTGACGTTATGTAGGTATGCGTTCAATGGTGCTTGAAGGGATGCGGCGTTGGGTATGTGTTCGCGATAGAAGTTGATCATACCAAGAAATCTTCTTAACTCTTCGATTGTAGTCGGCTTGGGATAGTTGCTGATAGTTTGAATTTTATGTTCCGGTGGTTTGATGCCTTCTGATGATACAGTGTATCCTAGGAACTGAACTTCTGGTTGTCCTAGGTTGCATTTGGCGGGGTTGATAGTGATGCCATTATCTTCTAATCTCTTTAGTACGATATGAAGGTGTTTTCGGTGTTGAGCTTCGTTTTCTGATGCTACTAATAAATCGTCGATGAATGGGAAAACACAATCCAATCCTCGTAGTACTTCATGGATGTATCGTTGAAACGTTTGTCCCGCGTTTTTTAAACCAGGGCACATACGTGGAAATTCGAATAATCCCATTGGTGTGATGATAGCTGTCTTTTCAATGTCTTCTTCTCTTACGCTCAGTTGTTGGTATGCTCGGTTGAGGTCTATTGTAGAGAAGATAGTTTTCCCAGCTAGGTGATGAGTAAAATCTTTGATGCGTGGAACGGGGTAACGGTCTGGTACGGTGATGGAGTTGAGTCGGCGGTAATCACCACAGACTCTAATATCGCCATTCTTCTTGGGGACGATGTGTAGAGGTGATGACCATGGACTTTTACTAGGTCTGCATAATCCTTGTTCGATCATGTTTTCGAATTCTTTCTTGACTGTTTCGAAACGATGCGGTGGAATTGGTCGAGCGCGGCAGTGTATGGGTGGTCCTCGAGTTTCGATGTAATGTTGCACGTTGATGTTTGAGTTTAGTTGCATCGATGTCAATCTTGTTACGCCGGGATATTGAGCTAGGATGTCGTGGTATGATTGCGACATGTCAATGCTGCGTACGGTGGGCACGTTCGATGCTCGTACCGGGGCGTTGACCTTTAGGCTTGTAACACCGTCGATTAGTTTTCGGTTATTCAAATCGACTGTGAGTTGATGGTGCTTGAGGAAATCGGCTCCGAGTATTGGTTTTGAAACGTCAGCTACGATGAATTTCCATTTGTAAGGGCGTCGTAGATTGAAATCGAGAGATAATGTTTTCTCGCCATACGTAGCTATTTTAGTGTTGTTCGCAGCGTATAGTTGAAATGGTAGCGGCGTTTCTACTCGACCCTTTGTTCTCGGTAGCACGGATATGTTAGCTCCAGTGTCGACTAAGAATGATAGTTTCGAGTTTCTGTCAGTGATGTATAGGCGGTGAGATATTTCTTGAACGCCGGTGTCCGCCTCTGCCAACGTTCTGTCTAGTTTTCCGGATTTTGTTTCTTGAATGAACAAGCCGATGTGCAGTGCCTAGCCTGGTCTTTGAAACGTCGGTGATAATAACAGAATGGTGATGGCGATGCTTCTCGAGTGCGTGATCTTGATGTGTTACGGTGACGAGATGGGTAGCGGCTGCGGCGATGGTTGTTGTTGTATGATGGTCTTGATTTGAGCTCGGCTATTTCAAGCGATAGTTTTCTTATTTCGCTGATGAGAAACTGTGTATCTACTTGCGGTGTTCTTGACGTAAGTGGTGCGGGTGACTGCAAAGCTGCGACTTCTGTTGATGCAGTCTGCTCCATCATTTTGTCGGCAAGTAGCGCGAGTTCTTCCGTTGAGCAGGGATTCGACATCTTGAAATTGGTGAGAAATGATAATTCTTCTAGGCGATTGACTATTTTCTTCAGGTGTGTTTAGTTCGGGGTCACCACTTTGGAATAAGCAGGTTTAAAGGAAACAACGGGTTCGAGACGCTAAACGGTAATGTTCTATTTTCTAAAAATAACAACTACTTATACAAATTCCTAAGATAACAAAATATAATAGTGGGCACTTTAAAACTTGTGAGTTTAACAACCAATCGGTGCGAAGCTCATATTGCCCAATCGCTGCTCGACACGTTGAGGTTGTAGTTCGCTGAGCTCTCAACAGGGGCGCCACTATCGCGGTGGCGATAGCAGAGCACTAGGGCTAAGGGCTCCGCGGTGCAGGTACAGGCTCTGCGGTTGGTTGCTGAGATGATGAATGATGATGCAGCTACAAGCTCAACTCAGAAGTTGAGGAGCTCAACGATTCGACGAACAATACCAAAGAAAGGACATTTGGGTAGGCCGCGTAAATTACTCAAACTGCCAGATCATGATTAAAACTAAGAAGGAAAACATAAAAAGAAATGACCCACATAGTCCTCATATTCACAATAATTAAATAAAAAAAATACTTTACAAAGTAAATATTCATGTCATTGACTAAATTAAATTCATCAATGTCAATGTGTATATAAAAAATCCGGACATAATCTTTGGGGACCATGTAGATTAGTGTCTGAAATGGTGTTTTGAGGAAAGAACCACACAGATTGAGTGGACCACCAGTCAGTGCACGCATTTGTCATTAACCGTGCAGCTCAACTCACAACTTAAGGAGCTCAACGATTCGACGAACAATACCAAAGATAGGACATTTGGGTAGGCCGTATAAACTACTCAAACTGCCAGACCATGATTAAAACGAAAACAATGACCCACATAGTCCTCACTTTCACAATAATTAAAATAATATAATACTTAATACAGTAAATGTACATGTCATTGTTTAAGTAAATAGATACTTTTAAAAAAATATTAAAGTGTAAAATAGCAAAATAACATTCACTGTCAAATTTGCCACACAGATAGTTTATAGCCAGAATTAACACTTATAATATGTTTTATCTCGATATTCTCGAAACTTATGCGGGCGAAACCGCGGGGCGCTGCTAGTATATTATGAAAATGAAATGCTGTTCGTTGGTAAGCGCATCATTTGAGAACGGTTTGACGGATTTGGCTATATTTTTTATTTTAAAATGTTCGTAATAAGTTGAATTAGGGTTTTGTGAAAAGAAAAATTGGAAAAGTTTCCTGGATGATTTTCGAATACGTGAAAAAAAACCGGGCAAGAGCGAGTCGGACTCGCGCACCGAGGGTACCGTAACATCCGGGTTTATGCATAAGGTTTATGTTTATGAAATTAAATGTTTTTTTATTTTTATATTTGAGTTGATTGAATGCGGTTTACGATTTATGACGTATTAAAAAAAAACTACTTACTAGATCTTGTTCGAACCAGTTTTCGGTGGAAGTTTACATGGTATAATGTATCCATCATATATTTTTTTTAGTTTTATCATTCTCTTACTTTAGAAGTTACAGGGGGGGACACACATTTTACCACTTTGGAAGTGTCTCTCGCGCAAGCTATTCAGTTTAGAAAAAAATACATTAGAAACCTCAATATAATTTTTGAAGACCTATCCACAGATACCCCACACGTATGGGTTTGATCAAAAAAAAAAATTGATTTTCTGTTCTAAGTATGGGGACCCCCAAAATTTATTGTTTTTTTTCTATTTTCGTGTGAAAATCTTAATGCGGTTCACAGAATACATCTACTTACCAAGTTTCAACAGTATAGTTCTTATAGTTTCGGAAAAGAAAAAAGTGGCTGTGACATACGGACGGACGGACAGACAGACAGACGGACAGACAGACAGACAGTCAGACAGATATGACGAATCTATAAGGGTTCCGTTTTTTGCCATTTGGCAACGGAACCCTAAAAATGAAGTGTCCGTTTGTAATGTCAAATTAACAGCTTTTTACTAATTGCATATGAAAGTATATACGGTACTTAAAAAAAACAATTTTTAAATTTGGTGTCAGTCTGTTTGTTCCCACTAATCTCCGAAACGGCTGAACCGATTTTGACGGGATTTTCACGGCAGATAGCTGTTGTTATAAGGAGTTGTATTTTGGAAAAAAAGAATTAGGGTTCCGCACAAAAAAATGAAATCCCATGAAATCTAATTTGTTGGCTTGCACGCGAACCTCACGGATATTGCTAGTGATAATTATATAAACTAATAGGAATGTTTGGAAGAACATGATGAATGCGCTGACCATAACTAAATTAGGATGCGGGCAGAAAGATGATGATGACGTCTATATATTTGTCACGGAAAACATCATAAGAACTTTATTGGACATTTGGAAAGTAGCTTTCCTTGGGTATATAGACGTCTTCATAAACTGTAAGTGGTATAGTCTGAACACAGTTACGGTCCCGCCGTGGAGAGAATGCGCTCCTGATACCTGTCAGGGCGACAATTCTAGCAGTTAATAAAGATCAAATTCGCAAAACGCGTATTCGTTTGTATGAAACTGACAGGTGTCAAGAACGTATTCTCTTGTCGGCCTCACTGGAAGTTGATGAAATAGTAGTAGTTTCGTCAACCAGCCTTTATAACACTCTCAATGTTACATGTTACAAATTCTGTAGACATTTTCTACTAAACAGAAAGTTTCAATAGCAGTATTAGCAAAATATTACATCTTTGTATGTTTGTCTTAAGGCGCGGCACAAATAAGGTTCAAAACAGCGATGTGTTTGATGTTAGTTGAATCGAATGACCACCAAAATAAAAGTAATTTTGCAGGTTTAATTAAAAAATAAATGCGCGGCTCAGTGGAATAATTTTTAGGTACTTATTTCTTTAGTTGGTTGAATTCCTTTTATTATCATTATATAAAATATGATAGCTTACGCTCAAAATTTTGAAAATTACCTATGCGACGAAAAATATTTTATTGAGCTCTGTTTTACGATTGTTTCATCATGATGCTATTTTATTATCATGAAATATTTTTGAAAAAGTATTTTCTTTGAACATTAAGTACAATACACAAAAAAAAAATCTGGCTTGTAATATGTGCCATTATTACGTTGTAATATGTAACGCCTAACAGTGCGACAAAAAACTGAGCGTTTTAAGGTCCTACATTTGGGCAATGCCTAAACAACATTAGATGTAATTAAAAAAACAAACCTTGGCCCCAGAGCCTCCGTCAATCAATCAGCCTAGCCTTTGCTTAGTACTTTTTGAGAAAATAAACGGTTACACATTACAGTAGGTATTACACAGAGCTACTGAGTGAATTCATAAATACACATTTACATTTACATTTTCCACATATTATTAAAATAACAAAGGAATTTCAACAAATTAAATCGATTTCAAAAAGAAATTAACTCAAAATTTATTATGAAATAACTTTAATTTCGGAAGTCGGTGTCTTGGGATCTGTATTTTAGTTTAGTTTTTTGCCACCGACTTCCGAAATTAAAGTTATTTCTTAATAAATTTTGAGTTAATTTATTTTTGAAGTCGATTTAATTTTTTTAAATGACTTTTTTATTTCGTAATTTTTAGTTTTAAGTAAAAACTGGAGTATTTGTTTTCTAATAAGTACCTAGGTAATAGGTTTGTTGTAAATAAATATTGCACTAGAATTTGACCAAAGTTTTGAGATGTTTTCCCTTTGACACTACACCCATAGCTCGTATCAATAAGTCAGGCCGTCACACTTACATGTATTAGTCCATATCTTGAAAATTAATGAATCGATTTTGATGAAACTTACACTGTTCTCACTTGAAATAAATGTAAGCCAATAAGAAAAATGTTCACTATCCGATTAATAGTTGCGGAGAAATGCGTGGACAAACATACATAAGTACCTACATACATACATGATATCTATAAAATGTTGTATATTTGTTTGGAAGTCCTAATAGATTGTCATAATATGTGAATATAATGCAGTTCCAATAATATTACATACGTATACGTGTCGAATTGATAACCTCCTTTTTTTGAAGTCGGTAATTCATGCGATGTGCGCTTAGCATTTTGATGATGGGAGTGTGTGTGATTGAGGTTAGTTCACAAGCAGGAGGAATCGTATGAGAGAATGAAAACCTCAGGAACTTTTATTTGGCACTATCTTCTTCATAGCGTATCGATGGCAAAAAGTTCGAACAGCTTTGGCCCAAAATTCAGTTGCTCGAACTCCGCTCACTGACACAGTCATAAGATTATGAAGTGCGATGAGGCCAGGTTTTGAGCATTTGGTGTATTTTTCATGAAAATATAGTCACGTTTTACAAACTGAGACTAAACTAAACAGACAATCAAAATATTTCAATCTCAAATCATTCCCATAACATTCGTCTGCATTTCATTTTCTCATCACCAGCCATTAGATATGCTCACAATTTTCCTAATAAGTCGGCAGGAGGTAGGAGGTGCATAATAAAATGGCCGTGTAATTTCATGTATCGCAATAGGTACATTAGTGTGGCAGGTGCGAACGTTGCCATTTCGGGAGAAGATTCTGGAAGGTGTTACGTAACTCCTTCGGAACTTAGTTTTTATTTTATTTATTTTAGGATCTTCAACAAAAGATATATACATTAAACATTTTACAGGGTTTTTTAAGAGGTTTTTAATGTTTTACCAATAACCCTGTATAGTTAATGGACGACAAAGTATTTGTGTCGTGAACTCTTTCAATTACAGGAGACCACAGCATGCACAAATAAAATGAACAACTAAGCTAACAAATTAAATACCTAATAATAAAAGAAAAATGTTGACAGTGGAACATAAAAACACAACAAACTCTGTAAAAGATTAGAACATAGAATAATAAAATACCGAACAATAACAAAAAAAAACACAAAAATAAAAAATATTCACAATAAATTTTTAAGACACATCTTATATTTATCGAGAGATTGGCTGATATCTTGCTTACCAATGCTTTTTTGTTGTTGTTATTATACAGGCCTTCTAAATTACCCAAATTCTGTCTGTGGAAACTTGGTCTATATGCCTGTAATGGGAAGCTTTTTTGGGGTCAAGAAATGTTATCCAACAGAAAAAACATGTATTATTCAATGTAGTACATAAATAATGTATTACAGAAAATATTTAGGTAATAAGTCATAATGAGTGCTAGTCTCTAGCTCAACGCCTGAACACCTACCAATAAAACACCCATTCGGACAGCTGCAGCAACACTTGCAAACATTCCAAATTTTTTAAATCACCCTGTATAAATGTAGTCAGAGATTTTTTTAAGCCTACAGTCGCTGACGCGTCGATGGTTGCAGTTTGCCGCTGCTGTGTGTATGAGAACTTAGTGTGATAGACGTCGACGACAGATGTAATGGCAGCCGTCGACAACGAGTGACACGTTGACGACGCATGCAGCTTTTTTGCAGATAATTTGTAAGTATTTTGTATTTTGTTTTAAACGAGTGTCCGTGGAGATTCTTGCCCGTAGGTAGGTACCTAATACGCTTTGAAATGGGTAACTAGCTCCATCTTTCTGACTGACCGACCCTTTGACAATTCAAAAGTGCCTTAATTGGTTTATCACAATTCACACTAATATTATAAAGGCGAAAGTTTGTGAGTGTGTGCGTGTTTGTGTTTATATGTTTGTTACTTCTTCACACTCAAACGGCTGGACCAATCTTGATAAAATTTGGTATGGAGGTAGTTGACACCCTGGATTAACATAATATAGACTACTTTTTATCCCGATATATCCACGGGATCGACACTTACGCGGGTGAAACCGCGTGGTGCAGCTAGTTTGAAATAAAAGCTTTGAGATTGAGTTACCTCTGTCGTCGACATGTGTCGCTTTTGTGTATGAGCGCATAGCCCTTTCATACAACTGTCAAAGAATGACAGTTGAGATTTGAATATAAGAACAATATAACTGAACTCGTTGCTATTCTGTCATTACGCACGAATTTGATGGGATTACGTCAACGGCCAATATTAAATGTACCTTTTGCAATGACCAATTATAGGCGAAATGTTTTCTCAATAAGAAGTGCACTTAGTTTCAATAGGCTTCCTAGGGACCTTAATGTCGACTTGTTCTGCACTAGTGTGGCGACCTTAAGACGGCTTTTGGCACAGTCTTTTTTCATGGACAGTTAACTTATCTGCTATACTCTAACTAATAATTTAAATGTATGTACTTTATTTTTATCGACTATTTCTTTAACTATATTTTTCCTAATATTACATTCTTTATTTAATTGGTTTGTTAGTCTGTAAGCCTTCTTTAAAATAAAATAAATAAATAAGACGGTAGTCAATTTGCTGAGCAATATTTATTTCATTGACTTTATGAAGTTCCCATTTTCATTATTATCGTCAAGGATGTCACAAACCTCACATGTATTGGCGAGCACACACCCATCGGTCGTGAAAGGTCAGGCACCTCGTTTGGTTAGCAATCATTCAATCAATCATCCACTTAGCTATCAACTGCTGGATCAGTACTTATCTTATCTCTGGGAACAATTTAATAGCACTATTTGTGAAGGTTAACTAATAAAATTGTTCAGGGCATGATGCGTCATTAAGTATTGTTGCTTGTAAATGTGGGCTGATCACAATTTCCATAATACTAAAAATAAGTAACTTGTTTCATAACCATATTAGTGATAGTAGCTTTTTTTTAATGCCCATAAGGGGCTTACAGGACCTAAACGCAAAAAACGCAAGTTTTAGAAACGATAAAAGTATATGATCGACTACAATAAAGAAAATCAGGAAGATATACATATGATATTCTTCAGGATATATGCTAGGTAGATAGTATGTTGAAGACATAATACAATTAATTTGATAAGATAGTAAAAAATCATGAAGATACCTCTAAAAACTTTATTTTTACAATAAAAACCATACTCATATACATACAATCATTCTGATTTTATGTCAGATTTTTATAATAATAATACTTTATTTGCCAAAATGTAGGTGTACAAAATAGTATGATCTTATTATAAATGTGGCCCAATTACATTCTACCATTACATGTGGTGTGTAAATATTTAATTCCAGAATACATTAAATTATTAAAAATATCATAATATTCTATAAGCAACATATTAAAACACTAATGTTTAATTTTTTTAGGCCAAACAATAGATTTTTTGTAATTAAATTATTGCTTCTTAATTTGCACTAAATTACCAGCGTTGTGTCACCGCGCTTCTCTTTCTTTTCTAATATGCAGTTCGAGAGTGACCACGTCAACAGCAGAGGTAACTGCAGCAGTCAACGAGTGTCACACGTTGTCGATGCGTTGGCGGCAGCCAAGGTGCTGCTGCTGAGTTGTCGACATCGTGCCACTCGTGTATCTGAGTACGGAAGTGAAATACACGTATGACATGCATAGGCGCAAGTTTATTTTCAGGGGGTGTAACTTTAGCTCAACGAAGCAGGTTCGATCATTTTTGCACTTCACCTATGATGTAGTGCATATATGTGTGGTATAGATTATCGTAAGTCCATACAAAGATTTTAGGAAATAGGAGTTCGGTACTTTGTTGACTTATGCAAAAAAGGTTTAGAATCGAGAGATTGCAGAATACAATCGAAAATTTTAGGATCTCGCCTCAAATGGGTTGAATTCTCTATTGTTATATTAGGCGTATTCGGATATTTTTAGTTCTGGATGTTTTTACATCTACATGTTATTTTGAAGCCAGGGAGGTGCAAGTGTACCCTCGTGCACCCCGCTCCCGGTGCCCATGATGACATGTTGTCGATGGTCGCAGTTGCCTCCGCCGTTTACGCGTGTCATTTCATCACCACTGCTCTCAAAACGGTGAAGGAAAACATCGTGTTGAAACCGGCTTGTCCTAGAACTAAAAAAAAGGAAGATAGGTATTCGACATCTACCAACTCCCACTGAACCCGTGTGACGGATTACGGCCCACTCCCTCTCACCGAGAGGATGCCTGTGTCCCAGCAGTGGGAATATTACATGCTAATTTAATCGCGGAAAGGGTGGATTTATTTACCTGTTCTCTGAATGAGTTCACAAAAATTACTTTACATGTTATAATAAGCTGTAATGAAAAAAATATTGTTTATGACTACGCTACCGATTTGGGGCAACCTGTAAAGCTAGTTGTGTTGGGAATAATCTATAATATGAAAATGAACCGCTGAATGTGTTGCTAAGCGCAAATCTCGAGACCAGCTGAACCGATTTCGCTAATTCTTTTTTTAGAATATTCCTTGAAGTACGAGGATGGTTTTTACGCAGAGTAAAATTTAATATATCTATGGGAGTAGGGTAGCAGTAGGGTAGGAGTAGGGTACGAGTAGTGTAGTTGTAGGGTAGGAGTAGTGTAGGAGAAGGTTAGGAGTAGGGTAGGAGTAGGGTAGGAGTAGGGTAGGACTAGGGTAGGAGTAGGGTAGGACTAGGGTAGGAGTAGGGTAGGAGTACTGTAGGAGTAGGGTAGGTTAGGTTAGGTTAGGAGTAGGGTAGGAGTAGTGTAGGAGTAGGGTAGGGGTAGGGTAGGGTAAGGGGTACGACACCACGCAAACGAAGTAGCGCTGGGCAGCTAGAAATAATTTATATGGCAAAACAACGTTTGCCGGGTCAGCTAGTATAATATTAATGCTCCGATATTTTAAAAATAAAACACTACAGCGTTGTTTTACTTTGAGAATTTAGTATATTAACAAAACAAATCCTCATTTAGATTTAAAAAAAAAACTGTTTGCAGCTGCAGCTCATTCGTGTCATGTTGTTGTGCCATTCATAGACCCTACTGATAATGTAGAAAGTCTATCAGGCAGACGACTGCATTATCTAAAAAACTGTTATCAAACACTTCCTGACACTACATAATGATACAACGACACAATTGTTATTTATGACTCAATCTAAGACGAAGATTTAAATAATTTTTTCCGTGATTATTTTTGACAAATCTGTCCGTTAGCCAGCTGTTTCGTCGCCAATTTTAGAGTGGTTGCTAACAGAAACTAAACACGTCCCCAATGTCAATGGCAGGTTGTTAGGGGAACCACTGGCAAGTTGCCACTGTGTACATGCGGTGCTTTCGAACCTAACACGCTAATGTCAAGTGATGTTCACGCTTTCGGTATTAGCCGAAGATTAACGACATGCGTATAAATCCGATAGAATCCAAGCTTCATGTAGAAGAGACCTTACTGTGCCTATTGCAGTGTGATTTTGAAGATTAGTCTTTGTTCGTTGTTTCATCATCATCATCATTTCAGCCGAAGACGTCCACTGCTGGACATAGGCTCCCAAGCACCTCCATTTCGACCGGTTTTGCGCTTCTCGCATCCAACGAGTTTCTGTGGCCTTCGCAAGGTCGTCGGTCCACCTTGTGGCAGGCCTTCCAACGCTACGTTGTCGTCGTAGTTGTTTGTTGTCTACTTATGTAGTATGTATCATAATCGGCCTATAATGTTCCCACTGCTGGAACCAGGTATCGTCTCGGTGAAAGGGAGTGAGCTGGAATCCACCACGCAGGCCCAGTTCGGATTGGTAGATGTCACATGTTCAAACTTTTAGTTTTAGGACATGCCGTTTTCCTCTCGATATTTTCCTTCACCGTTTTGAAATGGTGATGAAATAATTTGCACATAGTAAAGTGCCTGTCTGGGTTGTGAATCAAGGTATCTGGAAACAGCGGTTTCTATGAACAAAGTTTACGGCAGGAAGTGCTTGCTATCTATGAACAGACATCGCTGTCAACAGTGTTTCCTATGGACCAAGATATCTACGAACAATGTTTTCTATCAACAAAGTTTTCGGCTAAACTTGCTGTCTTGGAATAGAGATTTCTAAGAGCTTTGCTTTCTGTATGTAGTTGTTTCGTACAAGCGTGTTTCTATCTTAGGTTCTTAGACACTGGGCCACCTCTGCAATACGACTGTGCTATCGGTAAACTTGACGCTTAGTAGCTTGGCAACACGTGTATTTGTCATTTGTCTAGTGCCTGGATTGAACATGTCCCTTATGTATGGCTTGGCTTTAGGCGCTGTGTATGACTATTATGTTACAAGACACACTTTTAGAATCGAAATTATAGGTGTACCTATATCCAATAAATTCAAGCTTCATAAGAGACTCTAGTGTGCCTATTGCAGTGTGATTGTGTGGATCTTTGTTCGTTGTCTACTTATGTGCTACCAGTAAACTCTACGCTTAGTAGCTTGACAACATGTGTACGTGTCGTTTGTCTCCCCATGTTTGCAGACTGATCTAGTCTCGTGTGTATGCTGTCAAAGCTTAAGGCGTCGCCGCAACGTACATGGCTGTATAAATCACATTACACATACGTTGTTTATTATATACCTACCTAGGTACTTGTGCAGCTACACGGGTCGATCGATCAGCCTATGCTACACTTGTCGCGGTTTGTTCGTGGATGGGTGACCATCTTTACATACCAAGACCCCTCCTTGCCTCGGAAAGCACGTCGTTGTCGTTGGTCCCGGCTGTCATCTGTAAATCTTTGACAGTCGTTACCTACGGGTCGTCAAAAAGCCCGAAAGTCTGACAACCAGTCTTGCCAAGGGGTATCGTATTACGCAGTAACTGGGTTGTGGAAGTCAGAAAGGCAGTCGCTCCGTGTAAAATACTGGTATCCAATTGCATCCAGTTAGACTGGAAACCGACCCCAAACTTAGTTGGGAACAGGCTAGGCAGATGATAAGGTGGCAAAATGGGTAATGAAAGAAAAATGTTGTATACCAACGTATATATTTTGACATCATGTTGATTGCTCGGACAAGTAGTGTTGTTCCATCTTTCATTTGGATCAAGGATGACTGGACTTTCATATTTTGTTGAAGCTAGGTATATAGCTCCAAACATTAACGGTGAACGAAACATAGTGAGGAAACCGGCGTATCCTAGAACCAAAAATTCGAACACATGTGACATATCATATACCAACTCGCACGGGGCCCGCGTGGTGGATTTCAGCCCATTCCCTCTCGAATAGAGGGCCCAGCAGTGGGAACATTAAAGGCTTATGTTATATAGCCCCGATATCGTAGCCACGTACTTCACAGTGCCCGGAATAAGGCTCCCGTTGCATATTTTAATGCGCAGCCGAATGCGACGAAGCGCGAAATGGAAATCTTTCGGGATCGTAACTGCCTGCCTTAACTGCAGCGCAATATCGGAATACTGTTTTGGAAAAAATATGCTATCAAGGATATTGCCAAGCACTTTTACAATATTCTGTATCAGGGATTTTTTAAATTAATTTTAGAGTTCAGCTGTGAAGACGGCGCGGCGACGTGCTAAATTTTGTAGCTAAGTGGCGACAAGATCAAATTAATAGAAATTGATTTTGAAAATGAAATGATTTTACTGTAGTTGTTATAGGTAGGTATTACTCGCTTTTTAAGCAAATTGTAGGTAACGTGATAGTGTACCGCAGCCATCGTTATGGTAAAGATTTAGAAAGTTTTTACAGTCGAAAACCGGAAAGCATGACGAGGGAATTACCTAAAAAGAAAGGTGTTGACTGGCCAACAAGTTGGAGCAGTAATCCCTAAAATATATTGCGGTCCACCTGACTCCTATCTTTGACCTTTATTTAGCTGTGAACTGAAACTCCACAAAACAACATTTTTTTTTTAACAACAGTTGTTTTAGGCTGGGGCTAACTACCGCTTAATATCAGGGGGAACTCCCCCAAGCCCACCACTTACATGTTTTTGAACCCAAAGTATGTACAATTGTACATACATACATAATCAGCCTAGAATGTTCCCACTGTTGGGACACAGGCCTCCTCTCAGTGAGAGAGAGTGGGCCGTAATCCACCACGCGGGCCCTGTACGGGTTGGCAGACATATATGTCTTCGAATTTTTTGTTCTAGGACTTGCCGGTTTCCTCACGATGTTTTCCTTCACCGTTTTGAGAGCAGTACCTAGTGATGAAATAATTTACACAAAGTAAAGCGCCTGTCTGGGTTCGAACCTACGACCTTTTACTCGTAAGTCACGGCTGCTACCACCACTGCTCAAAGATGAAAGTATGTACAGGCACCTAAAAAAAAAGGTAGATACCTACATCCCTACCTACCATTACTTATTTATATTCATAGATTAGTATAATTATGCTGTATGTATTTATTGTATTACGTAAATGGTATACCACAGACTACCTACAGTATTATCCCCTTCCCCTTTTTAATCCATCCAAAGGTTGCCTATAAAAGGTCGCTCTTACCGATAAGACCGCCCATTGTCTCACCCTTTGTAAAATTTCTACATTACTGTAATTCCATTACAACTTTTAAAAAATACTATAATCAGCAAAAAAAACCTTGCTGACTGTATTAAAGTTTTATTTTAAAAGTAGGTATTAATATCAAGTAGCACCAACATGGCGTTGGTTAATTAGTTAATAGTTGCCGTTTCAAGCACTATTCACTGCAATGCAACTAACACAGAAATCAATAACTTTATTCCTGGAATTATTGAAGCGTAGCACGTAGGTACGATTAGTGCCCAGGGCACAGAGAACAATGAAACAACAAACCAATCGCAGATGGCGAGATAAACCAATATATGTGGTAATGATAAATACACAATAGGTAAGATTCTAAATCGAAAATGTTGTTTTTCCTGTATACTTTGAAAACGTGTTGTTTTAGTTTTCGGGAAATGAAAAGAATTAAAAAATGTTGTCGTTGAATATTATTCTACTAGGTAGTTTAAAACAGAGAGCACTGGTGGCCAAGTGGTAACGGCCGCGACTTACGAGTTGTAGGTCGTAGGTTCGAACCCAGACAGGCGCTTTACTTTGTGTAAATTATTTCATTACCACTGCCCTCAAAACGGTGAAGGAAAACATCGTGAGGAAACAGGCATGTCCTAGAACCAAAAATTCGAAGACATGTGACATCTGCCAATCCGCACTGGGCCCGCGTGGTGGATTACGGCCCACTCCCTCTCACCGAGAGGAGGCCTGTATCCCAGCAGTGGGAACATTATAGGCTGATTATGGTAGTTTAAAACATTGTAGGTACAATTTAAAAGTGTTAATGATTAGGTACGTATTTTCGAAAATAAGTTCATTATGTTTTTAAAAATTTGCCCTATGGAAAAAGTCCCTTACTCACACTACAAAGGTGTGCAATATTGTTCATGTTGCATAATTTGTCTTACATACTTCTATAATGATCGTTTTGATAATAGGAAAATTCTAAAGTTATATTAAGTCGTCGTCGTCGTTCGTCGTTTCAGCCGATAGACGTCCACTGCTGGACATAGGCCTCCCCCAATTTTGGGAGGGTTTGCCATAATCGCCACGCTTGGCAGGCGGGTTGGCGATCGCAGTATGGTATGATGGTGGAATACATAGAGAACGCTGCTGCCCATTCTCCGGTACGATCCTTAGTCGCCTTTTACGACACCCACGGAAAGTAAGGGGTGGTGCTATTCTTTAAGTCCGACACCACACAGACATAAATATATATTAAGTACAATCCATATTTCAAGAAATATAAACCACCATTATGAAGTGCACAGTTTTGTTCCAAATAATTAAACGATTTATTCTATTTAGAACAAGACTAATGTAAGCGGAAACACATGAAAAAATACACACTGCATAACTCAGACCTACTCATCTATCCCATCTTTTATTTCAAACAAACGTTTCATCCATTTATTATCTTTTATCAATCATCATATGCATTTCAAATAGTTTCGAAACGAAAGAGAAGAGCTTCTATAATTATACTTATCTATTTAGGACGTCATGATCTGAAACATCGCATCAATCTTTCATTTCGTTGCTATAAAGCTTGTCAAAAATGGTTAGGAAAACAGCTGTGCTTTCAATCACGTGGATAATACTAGCTTATGGACGTGGCTTCGCTCACTCGGAAATTAAACCAAGGATACAACATACTACCGGGATTAAAACTGATGATGATCATGATCTATCTATAAGCCAAACATCGAAATCCGTTCAGGGGGCCTAAAAACGCCACTTTGGCAGAATCCTAATAGGATAACATTATGAATCATAATGGACAGTTAAGTTAATCGTATCAAATCCAATTGGTAAAGGATTTTTCAGTATTTTTTTTTGTCTGTGTAAAATACCAATCAATCCAATCCAAATCCAATCCCAATCTCTTTGATTTATACCTTCGTAGTGCAGCAAAAAAAGAAAAACACAAAAAAGCGTGTCTTCGCCATATTATGATGTGTTCCATAATGTTATCCTTTTATGAATCTGCCAAAGTGGCATTTTTAGGCCCCCAGGTTGCAGACAGACAGACAGGCAGACAGACAGGGTTACTTCCGAACTCAAAATATTAAGTATTAGTTTAAATATATTAGTAGGTATGAATTTTCTGGTGTGATAACACCCTGGGCCCAGAATAAGATAAAATAATATGAACCAAGCTTAATATTCTCTTAATGAGTTCTCTGGTTTGGCTGTAAAAACATACTTAACTGACAAGGAGACTCATTTCCGTATTTGGTAGTTATGCAGTTTCCGTCAGCAAGTAGGTACTTGCCCAAAATATTAACTCCGAACCATAATTGCCGCAAGTACTGTTTTCTGCAAACCTGAAAATATACAACACAAAATGGTTGACTTCCAATGTCTGGTCCTGTTAGCTGTTTTGTAAAAATCAAAAATCAAAATGTTTTATTTCACATAAACCTACATAGGCACTTATGAAACGTCAGAAGCTAGGTGCACGGTTCCAATTGGTCGTTTCCTATGGAGAAGAACCGGCAAGAAACTCCATGGTTACTCTTTTTAAAAATAATTGGCTTTTACAATGTTTCCAGATTACAGTAGGTATAGGAGGACAGCGCAGGCCTGTCAACAAGTACCAAGTACTTGATAAAATAGAAAATGGTCTACAGATCTAAAGTCTATAAGGCCTACAAAGTCCTCACATTTACAAAATATGAATCTATCAAAAGGATAAATAAAAAAATAAAAACCTACTGAAACCAAGTGTTATGATTCCCATTAAAACCACTAATAAAGAGGTGAAAAATTTGAATTGTCTGTATATAATGTCAAATAATAAAGAAATTATGTCAAAAAGTATGTAAAAAAATAAAATAAAAATTAAACATCGTAATTTGAGAGCAGTTAATAGACATTTACATAGATATGCCGTTAATGAGGAGCCAGGGAAGCCATGTGGCTTCCCTGGCTCCTCATTAAACTACGTTGAAGACAAGGTAGTCTGGCAATAATTAGAATTATTGCCAGACTACCTTGTCTTCAACGTAGTCTTTAATCTTATAATATGCTTTTTAGGGTTCCGTAGTTCCTACAAGGAACCCTTATAGTTTCGTCAAGTTCCTCTGTCTGTCTGTCTGTCTGTCTGTCCGAGGTTTTGCTAAGAGACCTTTAGTACTAGAAAGCTGTAATTTTGTAGGAGTGCGTATATTAATTACGCCGACAAAGTGCTAAAATAAAAATTTTGAAAAAAAATTTTTTTGGGGTAGCTCCCCTACACATGAAGTGGGGATGCATTTTTATTTCGTCGATAGGTCTTCTAAAATGACTTGGGGGTTGCTAAAATAATTTTTCGATTTAATGGACCATTTACGAAATATTAAACTTTAAAGTGCAATTTTTTATTCCAGTAGGGCGTCCGTCCCCCCCCCCCTCTATAAACTGCTGGCTTGAAAAATCTGGAAAAATTCACAATGATAGTGCATTTCATGAACTTTAAAGGAAAAGTATAGCGGTTAAGATAACTTTATTAGTTTAGCAGTAATAGTCGTTGAACTTGGGTGTTGGATAATTTTGTACCAAATACCAAGTCCTTAGCATTAATCCTTTAATGTGACTAAGATGAAGTAGTTGCTTGTATAAAACGGGTAAAGACTTGCATTGAAAAACATTTTTTTTTTTGTATTTAGAATAAAGGACAACACAATCGTACTACATTGTGATACCGGGCTACTACGGAACCCTACACTGTGCGTGGCCTAACACGCACTTGGCCGGTTTTTTTTCTAATAAGGACACGTTTGATGAGGCTTTTGAACTTTCCATCGCTAAGTTCTGTCACCGGCTTTGGCAACTTGTTATAAAAACGGATGCTGTTTACAGAAATGACTTGCTAGTTTTAATTAATCTAAATTTAGGTAACACAATTTCATTAGGGTTCCGTACCCAAAGGGTAAAAAGAGGACCCTATTACTAAGACTTCGCTGTCTGTCCGTCTGTCCGTCTGTCTGTCACCAGGCTGTATCTCAAGAACCGCGATAGCTAGACAGTTGAAATTTTCACAAATTATGTATTTCTGTTGCCGCTATAACAACAAATACTAAAAACAAAATAAAATGAATATTTAAGGGGGGCTCCCATGCAATAAACGTGTGCGAGTCCGACTCGCACTTGGCCAGTTTTCTTTTGTTTTATGTTATATACTTGTACATAATATATATGTATAATTTAGTTAGCTTGTACAAAACTTGTCCGCACCGCTGTCAATGGAACAAGTGCCCAAAATGCTGGCAGAATATACATCTAACTATACCACGTTGGATGGTACAGACTACAGACGCCAGCACATCAAGCTACTAAAATCTGTCAAAAGATTTTCAACTTTATCGCTTTAGCATAAGGTTTAAAGTTGATTGAGAAAATTTGACAGTTTCAGTTAGCTTGAAGTACTGGCGTCTATACGTTCTTATTGATACTCCTATAAGTAATCAAAGAAATAATTATTTTCCGTTACGTTTTATGAGTTATCAGCTTGGTCTGATCATTACTTCCTCTGTCTGAGAAAAGATGGCCTAGAATAGGGAGATTAGGGCTAGATTAGGGCAAAAGATTTTTCTATGGACGAAGGAACGTTGGTCATCACGCAAGCTCATTGCGATTGCGCTCAGTATTTCCCTGATGGTGTATTCCTCGACCGTGTTTCACGTACTATTACTACATACCTAAGCACTTTTGAGTTCCCCTCACTTGAAAACGAAATTCACAATTTGAAGGGACGAAGGGACCCATGACCCTTCGTATACGGAAAATGAATCCACACGAGACAAAATGGATTTTTAATTGTTTTTGTAATTACGGGATTCAACCTGTTAAGCCTTCTGACTACCAGGGTAAAATAACAAAAAAACAAAACATAAATAACAAAAAACGTAAAATAACATTATTTTACCTTGGTAGTCAGAAGGTGACGACCAAAGTTCCTTCGTTCATAGAAAAAGCTTTTAGCTAGCTTAAGCTTACGAGCTTGTGAAGGCCGCAGGAACCCGTTGGATGCGGGAAGCACAGGACCGGTCGAAGTGGAGGTGCTTGGGGGAGGCCTATGTTCAGCACAGAAATCACGAAAAAAAAATCGGCTGTTTCATACATTTTGGTCAAGTAGGTATTGCACGTTTGTATTAAACAGCAGATTTTTTCCTGATTTCAGAGTCGGTCCCATAATGAAAGTTGTTCAGTTCAATGGTATAAAGCACCTCTTAAAGTTTGTCAGGTTAATTTTTTAACACCTTATTCAGGATCCCATTAAAATAGATGGCCAAATTTTAACACGGCGCTCAGTTTATCTAACCAAAGATATCAAAACAAAAAAAAAACACTGATTAAAGTGATTTTATTTTGACCTAAAATAATTTTCCAGCACATTAATGTATTTTCGTTAGCGGATTACTTTTCTTGTAAGTATCTATGCGTTTTTCTTATATATTTTTTACCATCGTCCTTATTTTGGTGGTCTGAATGATTTCTAAAAGTTTGTCCATCTATTTTAATGGGACCCTATAGATCCAAAGAAATAGATTTATCAACTTCTCAGGATGCCATAAATGCTATGTTCGTCATGTGTGACATGGTTAATTCCACCTCAGTGCTGATATTAGTAGAGAAACTGGGAAAACGGGAGCGCGACCGTGCCTACGAGCTCGTTGAATTATTGAGACACCGCTCGCGTCCAAATTGAATTCGTGAGCCTCCATATACTATATGCTTAGTTATATCTATGTACGTCCGTACACAATGAAAATAAAATTATTGACTAGCTTCTGCCCGCTACTTCGTCCGCGTGAAGTTTCTAGTTCTCCCGACCCAGACCGTTGCATGGCATCGTCTGCCAGCCCTATTACTTCGTTTTCGCTTAGCGTTCTTTCTGTCTTTTTTTACAGCGGGCCCTATCAGAACACCAGCGCTGAGACATTTATTTTTTAAATGTCGCAGCATCATGCTGAGATAGGCCTTTTGGCCTCGTATAGGACTTCATGTTTCATTTTAATAATTTTTTTTTATATAACTTGGTTTTTATTTTTTATTTTAATGTGTTTAGTTTAGTTTGTGATCTTCCTGTACGAGTCGCAATAAATACTTTTTCTTTCTTTCTTTTTTTTTTTCGGCTCCTTAGCTCATAGCTTGAAGTTGAATAGCCTATAGCCTTCCTTAAGAACTGGGCTATCAAATCCAAAATAGTAGATTTTTTGCAAACAACTATTTTGAAGGTAAGAGTGTTTCATTGAATCGGGAGCGGAGCGAAGGATTGCAGAGTAGAATCCCGAGCACAGCGAGGGGTTCTAAAGTAGAATCCTGAGCGCAACCAGGGATTCAAAGTACGACACTCGAGCTTAAAATAGTGTTGCTCCCGAGGTGGACATTCTACTTTTTATCACCCTCTATGAAAAAATAAGTAAGTGCAACTTATGAGTAAGAATGGTACGTTTATTTCTTTATAAACAATTTTGAGTAAACAATTACGAACCAAGGCAGAATGCTTTTCACGCGTTTGTTATATTTTCTCCTTTTTTTAAAATTTGGTTTGCGCGCGTTTTACTTTATTATACACTTGTTCATACAATGTTCGTGATTGATCTTTTTGGTGATTGGAATTTTTATTAACAATATCCACATTCCAAATTCATATCACTTTTAGTCCCTAGGAAACAAAGAACTATTTTAGTCCCTGTTTACGAAAAATACACTTAGCTCTTTTTGAATAGATGTGATAAAAACAATGTTTTAAATCTGCCTTGTAGTTCTAGAGATTAGCGCGTTCGAACAAACAAACAAACTATTCAGTTTTACTATTAGTATAGATTGGAAGAAAACTAAAGTGCTCAAAAATTCCCGTAGACGAGAGGAGTATTGTAGGCTTCTCCCGCTTTCTCGTTCGTATTGTGTACTTACTTATATTATATGACTAGCAGCGCCCCGCGGTTTCATCCGCATAAGGGTCGATCCCGTGGGAATATCGGAATAAAAATTATCCTATGTCCTTTCCCGGGATGAAATCTATCTCTTAGGCGTTTAGGCGTGAAAAGGTAACATTCAGGCAGACAGACAGAGTTACTTTCGAATTTATAATATTAGTATGGCTATGTTGAGCATAGCAAGATACATATTATGTGTGTCGTAATTTAATCTGGTTTAAAATATGTATAAATTGTATGGGTACGGTGTGTAAGTATATAATTATTTTATTATAACACTAGTATCTGCCCGCGATTTTGCGCTATTATTTTGTTTTTACTTATCGTTCTTGCAGACTTTTTTCTTTTGATCGGCTCCTAAGGGTCGTATCGTGATGCTAAATAGCACAAAGACTTCCTGAAGAATTAGGCTATCAAATGCAAAAATATTTTTTTAAATACGACTGGAAGTTCCTGAGATTAGTGCGTTCAAACAAACAAACAAACAAACAACTTCAGCTTTATTAGTAGTATCCTAGTTAAAGATAGATATATTGAAAACTAAAAAGTGCTAAAACATTCCATTATAATTATACGCGTTGTATTATCGCGTTTTCTCATTCGTATTTTATACCTAAGCGAAGTTTAGCACAGCGAAGATATGTGTCATAATTTAATCTGCTTTAAAATATAAATTGTGTGGGTATGATGCGTAAATATCTTATTATACCATAAATGTAGACCTACGCATTCCTATTTCCATTACAATAATAATTTACTGATTCTTTTGAGATAATTATAGAACGAGTAAACATAACATATTTTGTGGTATTGTGTGAGTATACTTATAGACTGTATTGTATCGGTATACAGACACGAGTGAATCTGTTCTTGACAAACAATTTCTTAGGACAATTGGACAATGACACGTAAGTGGGGTCGGGAGCTAAAGCCGTTGATAGAATCGACCTAAAAATATATAATCTAATGCTGCACGATATCGTAACATTAATCAAATGCAGAATCAACAAAGTAGTAAAAGATAAAGGTTATTGAATTCCATTTGTTATCTCTTGCAAACACTCAGACCAATACTTATAGAAAAAAACAATTTCATTCAAGGTAAGGTAGAACCAATGAACACAAGATAAAATGTAAACGAAAACACATTTCACAGTTCGAGATAGAAAAGAAACAGTGGGCGTTATAGATAATATAGTGATAGACGAAAGTTAGCGTGTATATGTAGTAGTGCCGTGTATCCACGCCGTACGGTAGCTAGTACACGCGCAGCGACCCTGGCGACCCGGCCGCCGCCGCCGCCCGCACATGCGCACTCCGCGCTACCCAACACAAATCACAAAATGACGCCGCTGGACACCGCGACGTAATAACACGCCAAAAGTATTCAAGACAAACCCACAAAAGTGAAAATTAATAAACCATTTACTACAATCTCCGTACATTGTTTAACAATATCGGGTAGTACGCGAATAGACACACACGCACGCGCGGTTCTATGTCAAAACAAACCAGTGCTTTTGCGATGTAAACATGAACGAACGTAAGATCCTGCTTTTTATTCTTTCCGTGATCGTTTACAGTATCTACAATGTGCAACTGTGGTTTATGAAACAAAATGTGGAAGCAAATGTTGTGATCCCTGAGAAAATTGCCGTCACTGAGATCACGCCCGAAGAAAATCAAACAACTCCAGAAAATCCACCGGAAGCATTAAAACCTGTCATAAAACCAAAAGTCATTCCACTGTTTATAAAAGACGCATGCAGCATTTTAGAAGTGTTTACTGTGAAACCGACTGTATCGAAACGTAAACATAAATATCAAGGATGGAGCGCAAATAATAATCCAGTCACCGTCATAGGCATCACTGTGTTTCTCCTGGTACTGCTGCTCAACGCTATACTAGATGTTTTGAAAGTGAAAGAAGAAGAAAGGGCCAGGAGGAAGCTTAACCCAGATGGAGACAGAAGGCAATCGTTAGCAGAATTTGCTAATAAGAAACCATTACGACGAGAATCAAGCAAGTTTGGACTGCAGCTGTTTCAGATTGCTGAATCTGTTGTGACTCAAGAAGAGGACAATAAGAATAATTGTCGTCAAACAAGACCATATTTGTCGTCAAATAGGAGAGGAGATTCTACAAATTCGTACCTAAGTGAACCACATAGGAAATCTCAAGAAGGATCGGCACCGGCTTCAATTGCTGATTCAGCAGGAGATCCGAGACTCGTCAAAAGGCAATCTGTAGCGAAGCTCTTTGGTATGAATCTATTTTTATTTCTATTTCTTTTCTTATACTAACGCAATGTTGATGAAATAATTTATGAGTGCATTGCAAGTCTGCTCTTTATTGATTGAAACTTGAATGTTGATAAAAGTGAATGTAAATGTTTATGGTTTTAATGGTTTCTAAAGTTCTATCTCTTCTTTCACTTTTATATTCTCTGTTTCATAACAAGGTCTGTCTGACGACTGAAAAAGACTTTCAGGTAATTAATGTTCTCACACGTCTTTTAGTTAGATTTTTATAATTAGCTTGTTTTTTTTCATTCTCTTCAGTAGTTCGATTTTTTTGTAGCTACAATTCTTTCTTATCTCTGTTACAATGATTGAACTTAAATTGTTTCATGCCTTGCCTGGACTACAAACATATCTTTCGATGGGATGCCCGTATCGTAAAGAGCCACAGCACTTTAGAGTTCAATAAATCCTTTATAGCGCTGCATGTAAGCACATAGATAGATACCATCTACATTATATTCCTGAACATAATCAAATCTGTCAATACACACATCCGTGTTGGCAAGTTTATATGTAATCAATTGAACTCACAGTCCATTGAACACATGATTACGTTCCAAATGGTTAATCAAAGGTTTCATATACAATCTGTAGCAGTACAATAATTTCTGCCCTGGATCCGCAATCAATAGTATCACGGAGGTTTGTGGCGGATTTAGTTGGCGCCTAATTGGCTTTTAGCTGTAGCAAATCGGTTTACTAGTGAAACCCTTTCATCCAATTTATAATTACTTGTTAGCTGACAAATATGTTCCGTGTTCCCTGATGGTGATATTAATTGGTACATACTTTACATATAGTTAATCTGCTTGCCTCTGCTTTTAATTAAATACGCTAGATAATTCCCTTGATCGATGATATCTAATTAAGAGGTTATTTGTACAACAGTTTCAATTACAATGTACATTTTCAATTTGCGAATTAACTATCTGAACATTTACAGAGGTAATTATAACAAGGAATTTGTAAGTATTACAAGGTTTTAGCTGGAAACGTTAGGGTGTGTAATTCTGGAAATAAACCCATGTAATCCTCATCGTTCATTAGCTTTCCAGGATGTTCTGGTTATTTATTAACTGTGTTAAGCGGAGCTTTAGTACCCTTATCAAATCGGAGACGAAACCCCAGACATGGATTGGGACATTTAAACTGGAAATTGTCACTTGTCAGATGAAGCCGGATGTTCTACAAATTGACATTATAAGCACTACGATGTCGAACTTTAACGAGTGTTATTTCTTGCGTCAACTTTCCCTGAGACCATTTTAGTAGCCACGAACGGCCACAATACACTTTACCATTTTACATCCTAAAGATTCCTGTGTGTTCATCCCATGCACTCTTGAAGTTTACATCAGTCAAAAACTATTAATTGCGTGTGTTCAGTCCAGCTAATTCCCAGAGAAATGCCTTAAAATAGCGTGGAAAATTATCAGGATCTCCTTAGTGGTTCACGAGCAAGATTCTTCTGACTGCATTAAAACAGTGTAGTTGTAAACAAAATTCTTTCTATTTAGGAGGTCGTCCAGTGCCGATGGTTCGTCGCTCATCATTCCCCGTTCTTCCTCTCAACCCTGAGGTTCAGGCCCTGATGTTAGGACACCGGCAGATGTCAATGGACAGCGATGATGAAGGGGATGCTAGGGGACGACGTGTCAGACTCATTCGTAGATTTTAAGTTCTTTGACTCCGTGAAGAATAGATTATCTATTGAGTCTTCTGAATGTTTGATGTACCTCTTATTTATAAACGTTTTTTTTATTTATCAACCTATTGCCCTCTCACTTCATTGATATGAACATGACAAGGACAGAAAGCACTTTTGTTAAAGCAAGTTTCGGTTAACAGTGTAAAGTTGTTATGAATGAGAGTGCTAATTCATTAAAAATATTTTGACGTGATTCTAGTCTTTTTGCTACTTGCCTAATTTATTAATTTTGTGAAATTTTACCTAGGGTATTTTTATGTACTTATTAATGTTATCAAATTTGTAATAGATTTATAAATAGTTTCTTGTTATTGTTGACAATATTAGGTGGAAATAGATTAAAATTACCTATTTGTTGATTTTTAAGTAGAAATGAGTAGTCGCAGTAACGCCTTAGTTAAATTTTTTAGAAGTATTTTCTGCAGGTGTATTAATGGTATTTGAATTATGACTCACATATTCTATTTACATATTTAAAAATACATATTATTAGATGTAATTGTATTCCCTGTCTGCACCAAAATGTATATTGTGAATAATTAAACATTTTATATAAATTAAGGATTTTGGCAAAACAATGAAAATTGACTACGAAATTTTAAACTAAGTATAAGATAATCAAATTATTATTAGCAAAGCTGATGCTTTTTTTATCTAGTCTGAATTTCCAAAAAATAGACTTTACAGAGCGAATGTGAATTCTTCTAACTACTATCCTATATTTTTAGATGTCTAAGAATTTTTTTACTTCTTCCATTGAAGAGCAATCTACGTACCTACATAAGTTTAATAAACATTTCCAGTGTTAGGACGTGAAAATCTCGCGAAGCATGACTACCCACTTTTATAGTTAAGTTATTTAGATAATAAACTTGATATCTCTCAATGTAATCTTTACCAACAATCCTATTATGTTTAATAATATTTTTCATCGAAATAAATCAAAACTACCTCTGAGTTGCGAAGGTCTAAATTTCTAGAATATTAAAATAATCAAATTGATTCTCACATTTATGACATGTATCATTTATTCATCTATCGCCTAATATCTAGTTGGAATGTGATGCGCAAGCAAGGGTTCTCTATTTTGTTACCTAACTTTTTTATTCATAATCTAAAGTGCCATTTTTTTTTGTCCTAATCATCATTTGTCCGAATGATAGCTTGCCCGAAGTTAATGTCACATAATATCGAATGCCATAAAATTGAAATCCCTAAATACAATATGCGCTAAATTTGTTTGTCATAAATATTACAATCAAATAATATAACAAATAATATACAAAAGACCTAAAACCGTTTTCAGTAAAAGTTAAAAGTCATAAATTCAAATTACCTAATGTTTATTTATCCTAATAATGCATGCATGTAATACAAATAAATACAAATTTGTATTACATGCATGCAACATGTAAGCAAACATGCAGCAAGCATGCAGCATGCAAGCATGCAGCATGCAAGCAAGCATGCAGCAAGCATGCACCATGCAAGTGAGCATGCAATATGCAGGAGATGCCTGCTGATGATGAGATGGTTTCTATCACGGCTCCGGCGCTGCGGGTCTCCGGCGGTCCCACGCGCCTACGCGATTCTAAATTACACTCTAGGGGTAGGGCAGACAAGACTGCGTAGAGTCGGATTTACAGCGATTCGTTTCTGTCACTAAAACCTAATTTTTAGCGCGTAATAAAAGCTCCGAAAAAAAATTTGAATTGCCCTTACTCAAAATATTAAATCTACTGCCTAAAATACTAACTTTCCGACTACTTTTGTCCGAATAAAAATGACGAAACGACTGAATGAGATACTGAAATCTTCGAAAAATAAACATGACTGTTTATTGATATATTACTTTTCAACCAGCTTAAATTACGTTCTACTGAAAACTATGAGTCTCTAATCAATCACTCTAATCAATTAACATATCCCTAGGTAAAGGTATTTGTATTCTCATACGCTTGCTCTTGCATTCTATGTCGACGGAGCCCCACTTCACGGGGCTCCTATATTTATATAACTAACCAAACCGAACCTTGCGGTTCCCTTCGCTCGCTCTTGCATCCTATGTCGACGTGAGCCCCGCTCTATTTCTATGTAAAGGGTTTAAAGTAACCTAACCAAACTGAACCTCGGGGAGCCCTTTGCTCGCTCTTGCATCCTATGTCAACGTGAGCCCCGCCCTATTTCTGTGTAAAGGGTTTAAAGTAACCTAACCAAACCGAACCTCGGGGTGCCCTTCGCTCGCTCTTGCATCCTATGTCGACGTAGCCCCGCTTCGCGGGGGTTCCTATTTCTGTGTAAAGGGTTTAAAGTAACCTAACCAAACCGAACCTCGGGGTGCCCTTCGCTCGCTCTTGCATCCTATGTCGACGTAGCCCCGCTTCGCGGGGGTTCCTATTTCTGTGTAAAGGGTTTAAAGTAACCTAACCAAACCGAACCTCGGGGTGCCCTTCGCTCGCTCTTGCATCCTATGTTGACGTGAGCCCCGCCCTATTTCTGTGTAAAGGGTTTAAAGTAACCTAACCAAACCGAACCTCGGGGTGCCCTTCGCTCGCTCTTGCATCCTATGTCGACGTAGCCCCGCTTCGCGGGGGTTCCTATTTCTGTGTAAAGGGTTTAAAGTAACCTAACCAAACCGAACCTCGGGGTGCCCTTCGCTCGCTCTTGCATCCTATGTCGACGTGAGCCCCGCCCTATTTCTATGTAAAGGGTTTAAAGTAACCTAACCAAACCGAACCTCGGGGTGCCCTTCGCTCGCTCTTGCATCCTATGTCGACGTAGCCCCGCTTCGCGGGGGTTAATATTTCTGTGTAAAGGGTTTAAAGTAACCTAACCAAATCGAACCTCGAGATGCCCTTCGCTCGCTCTTGCATCCTATGTCGACGTAGCCCCGCTTCGCGGGGGTTCCTATTTCTGTGTAAAGGGTTTAAAGTAACCTAACCAAACCGAACCTCAGAGTGCCCTTGGCTCGTTCATAAATATGTTTTCGAAAACTTAGTATTTTTTTCGGATGTTTCGTGTTTTTGTTTGGAAATTAATTTATTATTTGAAAGTACAGATTATTTTTCGTAGAATTGTAATTTGAATAAGCTCATTAAAGTTAGTTAAATTCATCATTTTTTTTTTTAGTTAATTTTGTGTTAATTTTTCGGTAATTCATTTTAGCACAGCTTAGTTAGATACAACCACATATCGCCGGAAGTTAATTTGTTTTTCGGAAGCAATAATATTTCTCATTTTTAGTAGATGTTTTAGGACTAACAATTTTATTATAAGTGAACGTTCGGAATAACACACATTATATAATACAATACTTAGGACATATGAAATTATTTCATGCAAAATTAGGAGATACAATTATTATAGTACTCGATATTATGACAGAATAGTTTTTAAATTTCGAATTTTTGAATATTATTGTTACTGAAGTTTATAGCAAACGTGTTATGGATAATGATTTTCGGACAGAGAATTTTAGGAGAAAAAAGAGATATATATGTACCGCAAGCAAGATGTACGTATCCTAGGAAAAATGTAGAAGAAAGGATCAAATAATTAGGAGCCGGGAACATAGATGAGCTTAAAGCGTTAAAAGAAACGGTGAATGAAGAAAGAGTTAAGTGAATACAGGATGAAATTGAAAGCATGTGACTTTCTGTGAAGGCTGAATTCTGGCCAAATCAAATATAAATAAAAACTTGTAAAAATAAATTATAACGATCAAAATCAAGGCAAATTCAATTATAATTAAAATTTGATCTAAATCAACAATAATGCAATCGCGGAAGAAACCAGTGAAGATGTTTCACACAATGAAATCTTTTTCAATTTCAATTTCCCCCTGTATACAATGTTCTAAATATCCACCTGAACTGATTGATCAAAATTACTTCAAAGTCTGATCTACTTGTACTGTATGTGTGATACTTGTGCGTATGTATCTATATAATTATATTAGTGGACACTATGTGACCTGACATTTTGTATAGCACCTTTTGCGTATTCTAAAATATCAAATATACTTAGTATAAAATTATTGATGTAGTTTTTCCTGAAATACATACATATTATAACTTTTTGTGACTCTTATTTTTAGTTAAGCATCACAAATCCTGGATTCAACATGTTTTTGGCATAGTTGTAACTTACGATTGATACAGGCAATCAAACATTCATAAAAATACTTTAATGATGACGATACAACATTGAAAATAATTAATGTCCTCATTAACTTTACGATTCAGACCGATTATATTATTATCAGTAACATTCTTTGTAATATTTTATAGTATGCAAGCGTGGGTGGTCAGTTCCGACCATTCCATGGAATTAGAACCATACGCATATGGAGCTAAAGAATACCACCACCCCTTACTTCCCGTGGGTGTCGTAAAATGCGACTAAGGATCGTACCGGAGAATGGGCAGCAGCGTTCTCTATGTATTCCACCATCATACCATACTGCGATCGCCAACCCGCCTGCCAAGCGTGGCGATTATGGCAAACCCTCCTAAAATTGGGGGAGGCCTATGTCCAGCAGTGGACGTCTATCGGCTGAAACGAAACGACGGCATATGGAGCTCATCAAACTTTATGTTTTGTCTGACATTCCTAAAATCGTGGATAAGCAAATACCTAGATGTTTTTCTAGACAATATGTTAACAAAAACATTAGCTAAAGTAAACTGTGTGGAGTGGAAAGATATCTTTCAAAATGTTTTGAATTTGTTAAGTTATTTTATAGAAAAATAGAAGTGAATGGATGAGACTGACCGACGTTACGAAAAGATCTGTGAACAGGATGAAATTGATGATGATAAAAAGGTTGTGGTTCTAAGCTATCAAAACAGAACACAAGCTTCAGAAATTGGTGACAGTGCTAATATGTGCCAGCTTGAACAAAACGAAGTTTCCCTCAAAATTATAAATTGAATGAATTGAAATCCAAACCACGTTCTCATCTTCTTGGAAAACTCATATCTCTTCGGCACACTTTTTAAGCTGAACACTGTTCTAAGAAAACATTGTTTCCTTGTTAATATATACCAATTAACAAGACTGCAGTGGGTAGACTGATAAAAATAGCCAGACTAATGAATGCAGCGTTAAAACTAGGACGAATATTTTGATGCATGCTCCGGTTTTAGCATACATGATATAATACATTTATTATTGACTTTAGCAGTCTTTTAATATGTCTGGTATGTTATTGTTGCTGTGTTTGGTTTGTACTTCCTATTATATTATTGTCGGAATCGTTCTCCTTCCTGGTAACAGTATTTTCAAAGTGTCTAGTTATACCCTTTTCTCTACGAATGTACATTTGAGGTTTCTCTGAAAATGACGTTGTAGTATGTAGGTATCTGAAGGCCAATTAATTCTCGTAATTAAAAACATTCAGATTGAATTAATTGATCACAGGATCAGGGGGCCAAAAAAGGCTACTTTGGCAGAATCATAAAAGGATAACATTATGAATCATAATATCGCGAAGACAGTCCGTGTTTTTCTTTTTTCGCTGCACTACGTAGGTATAATCAAAGAGATTGGGATTGGATTTGGATTGGATTGATTGGCCTATAGCAAAGACAAAAAAAATACTGAAAAATCCTTTACCAATGGGATTTGATACGATTGACTTAGCAGTTGACTGTAAATTATGGTTCATAATATTATCCTATTATGATTCGGCCAAAGTGGCCTTTTTAGGGCCCTAGACTGTGAACGTTCTTAAAATTACGAAGAATTTATTATATTGGAAATAAAATTATTTATTTCAAAGATTTTTATAAAAAAAAATTAATTAAAATTGTAAATTAAAAATTATTAGATGCAATCTGCTCAGGGTCGTCAAGACAGCCAGTTATAGCAATTATTTAATCTACCTTTGCATAAATGGTTGAGATTTTTTAGAATACGATTCGATAGAATTTTATAATTCTTTTATATTTTATTTTCTTTGCTCAAATAAAAAAACTCAACCATTTATGCAAAGGTGGGTCAGCTAATTGCTATAACTGACTGTACGAATCTTCCACTAATTGGATTTTGATTAGGAATCTTTAATCCATCTGGCTAGTAACGTACGTATTACACATCGGATGTTTCGTCAACGTTGTGGTCTCATTATTTGTTACGGTCGAATGTCCTCGACCTAACACCGCGCGTGAGTTTGTATTGGATCAGCGCCAACCTCTCCGACCACCTTGCATCGCTTTCGTAATGATAATACGGAAAGATATTATAATTTTGATAATCGTTGCACTTATACCTATATCTATTATTGATCCACTGCAAGGCAAAGGGCTTTCCTCATAAAGAAAAGACGCTTGCTTAAGATGGGTTGACTATAAAGTCCAGGTTTTCTACCGATGTTTCTATCTCGTCCATATTTTTTGTTTCATTGGATTATCCATTGTTTTTGTCAATCGTAACCAATATTACGTTGTTATAATAATAATTGGCAGTATTGTATGATTTTTTTTTATACTACTGACAGATTTACAATATTTATTTTAGAAAAAATGTTGAACACGTTCTCATATTATAAAATGAATTTTAAACAGGAATCTGCTAGCTATCCCCAGCATCTATGAGTATTATACCTACCGGTGAAAAATATTTTGACAAAATTTACTCTATCGCAAAAGACCTTGTTATAGTTTTAAAAATAATTCACGTGCGTCCGACCGACATGGGATGCAGTCTTCTTCAGACGGGAATCAGAGCAGCTCGCTCTGACTTTTACGTTCCAAACAGACGTATATACAAAGCTTTTAACTGAACTTACGTTACAACATAAACATAATTATGAAGAGCTGACTGCTGAGTGCATTATTTTTAATAAACATTTAAAAGTGAAGTGAATAACGAACTAGGAAGAACAGTAAATTGACTTTAGTGCAAAAAAGTAAACATGAACTGCTATGATGAATTATCACCAACCACCGTTCTTCACTGGAATTACAGAGGATTTACGGAATTTCCTTTAAACCAACTGAAGGGCGAGGAAGCAGAAGTGACAGACATATATTTGAAGGAGAATCTCTTGACTCGTTTGCCAACTAACATCGGAGTTCTGGAGCATTTAGAGAGCCTGTACGTAAGCGGTAATGATATAACCGAGTTGCCGAGAGAGATATCTAAGTTGCGATGTCTCAAGTGCCTCGATGTTAGCGGGAATAGATTGAGGCGTATTCCTGAAGAGATAGGTGAAGCGAGGAGCTTAAAGTTCCTGATATTGGATGAGAATGAATTAACGGAGTTGCCGCTAAGGATTTCTGAACTAAGACGTCTACGGTACCTATCGGTTTGTGGTAATTTAATTTGTTACTTTAATTTTATGTGCCGTGTGGTCAATTCGATGTTGTGAGTTATTTTTTTTTTTTTGTATATTTGCATGATAATAACAAACTGGTGAAATATTGAATAGGATTATCAATTAATAAAATTATAATAATCAAATGTGATCAGTGGACACGTGCATGAATAATTTGTTGTGATTTAGTAAAAAACAAAAACTCGTGGTAATCGGTGGTTAGCCACGTGCACTGTTTCATAACAAAGCTTTCAAGGCTAACGATCTCACAACAGGTTTGATGAATGTATTTAAAAATCCGCTACATGTGGCAGAGCTCGTCAAGGCCGCTGTCTTTTTTACTTTTTTTTTTAAATACCTATACAACACACACCACTCGCCACCACAACCACCACCGCTCACCACTTTTTTTTTTTACTAAGATAACTCGTTTACAGCATCTCGTAAAATAATGTAGTTATTTGTTTTATGAATAATAGTAAAACTGCAGTAAGTAGGTAAGTAGTGATTTTACTATCCTAGTAGGTAACTATATGTGGAAATCTATTAGGTATGACCCTAATAGACCATTACCATGTCCTAACTGTAAAAATAATATTCTGTCTGTCACGGAAATTTGTCTGAGATAGTACACATACATGCATAAACCCCACGCCTTCTTCCTATGTAGGCAAAAACTACAAAACACCACCTGCTAGTGCTACGATCCTTATCACTCTCCTTTTGGCTCGTTTAGGTACGTTCTGAGTTAGTGTTAGGTTTATTATTAAAAAGACTATATATTTTCCACGCAGACAAAGATCAAAAACATATATAAACTAACACCACAACAATATCCGCATTGCCAATTGTTTTCCTAAGGCCCATTTGAGTTACATCACAGGAACCTATTTACTGGCCATCTCTAGCTAAACAGTGGCCAGTACTAATACGCTCTAGTTGCGTTTTACTATCCTCGTAAAGTTAACGAAAACAGTAATTTTGGCGCCTCGGATAACAAACTATCCGCTATGAATCAAGTTTAGCGTTTCCTCATTGATTTGGTTGACCCATTTACGTGTGTATGTTGGGACTGACGGTGGAGACCACCTCGGGATGTTTGAGTTTGAAAGTGTTTTGGCATTTGTTTTAAAATGTAGGTACTTTGAACATCCTACTAGTTAAGTAGTCGTTGCAATTGTTGAAGACGAGATGTTCATTGTTGTACCTAGTTGTTAAAAGCAAGGTACCTTTATATATTCTCAAACGTAGATTTTTATCCAATGAATTTAGAAGACATATCTAGACCAAAAAAAGTCGAGATATTGATTGTTGTGATAGTTATAAGCAACGTAAATGTATTCGCAAACCTTTTATTTTTATCCAATTAAGTATGGCAGGTTACATAAAAGACATACCAATATCAAAACCTTATCTATAGTTGATTCCAAAAGATATTTCGCAATAACTCTCGAATTGGAAACGGATCTTGAAATTAAGACGGAGAAAGAAGAAATATTGTCTTTATATTGATTTTCAAATGGCGGAGGTTGTTATGTCCCATGTCTTGCTTTCAAATGCAGGTCTTGTTTATTTTTTGTATTTTTAGAAACCTAAAAATAGAAATACTTAATCAATTGTCTGGAGAACACACGGAGCCAAAATCTGACAAAAATATGTACATTAATGTTTACTAAAATATTCATAAATCCGAGGACAACAAATGTCCTGTAACAATTGCATATCGATTTTTGTAAATACATCATATAACATTTTAGTAATTTCAAGAGTGTTAAAGTATAAACGAAAATGCAAATTGATTTGTAATTCTAAGAGTTCAATAGCAATATAGGAAATGATGACGTCATAGACAAACCCTAACTGCCTTGTAATTTTAAGAGCTTCATAGTAATATCGGAAATGATGAACGTCATAGACAAAACTAACTGTTTTGTAATTTTAATAGCTTAACAGATATAGCAGTACTAATTTTTAGTTTATTTAGTGCTTTGGTTTTAGTAATTTATCTAGTATAAGTAAAGACCCATACAGAGTGTTGGAACAGAGGTATCAAGAGATTTTAGGGGGCGATTGTATCCGTCATTTTGATTAGCTACCGTAAGTTTTGCTCATAATGACAAATAGTTTCATCTCTTAATCTCTTTTTCTTTTTTCTTATTTCATCACTACTGCTCTCAGAACGGCGAAGGAAAACATCGTGCATGTCCTAGAACCAAAAATTCGAAGATATGTGACATCTACCAGTACCAACCTGCACTGGGCCATTGTGGGGGATTATGCCTCATTCGCTCTCACAGAGAGGAGGCCTGTATCCCAGCAGTGGGAACATTATAGGCTGATTATGCTGTAGAACTAGAAATAAAGTAGCGTGAAGTTTGAAAACAATTTACTTACAAGTGCCTTTGGTGTGGGAGTTGCTAACGTTAAAGCTAAGACTGCTAAAGACAGATTTATCGAGATCCTTGTTTACTGTTTTGTTGCTAAAATCCACTACGGGAATATTTTCTTCCAAGTAACTCATACAGTTTAAGAGCAATCAACTATGCGGTGGTTGATTTCACTCAGATCATCATAGAGAGGACTGAATGAAATATTCGTAGGAACTTGCATGACATGAATTATGCCTGTTTTAACGACAACTTCAATCGGGTAATGGTACAGACACGTAGTATGGCACATCAAGCTACTACAATCTGTCAAATTTCTTAAATAGATTTTCAACTATATCGCTACAGCATAAGGTTCAAGGTTGATTGGAAAAATTTGAGTTTCGTGTAGCTTGATGTGCTGGCGTCTGTACCTAACTAGCTGTGCACGCGACTTCATTCGCATGCATGTCGGAAAACAAATTTCATAGGATTTTTTTTTTGAGCGTTACATTGTTTTTCTAAAATAATATCACACTAATATTATAACGACGAAAGTTTTTGGGGGTGTGTGTGTGTTTATATGTGTGTTACTTCTTCACGCTCAAACGACTGGACCAATTTTGATATAATTTTGTATGGAGGTATCCGAGTCCCTTGATTAACATATAGGCTACTTTTTATCCCGATATTCCCACGGGATCGAAACTTATGCGGGTGAAACCGCGGGGCGCAGCTAGTCTAAAATAAAAGTATCCTAAGTTACTCCTAATAACATCAACTATCTACCAGTAAAAGTCCCGTCAAAATCGGTACAGCCGTTTCGGAGATTAGCTGGAGCAAACAGACAGATAGATATACAGACAGACAAAAATTTTATAAATTGTGTTTTTGTTCTATGTACCGTATATATACTTCTTTAAGCATTTAGTAAACAGCTGTTAATTTGAAATTAAAAACAGACGCTTCAATTTCATTTTATTGTATGTAGTATGTATATGTATTTATTTATATGTATGTATATACAATATGTCGTTTTGACACCTTGTATATAGTTTAGATGTATAGTATAGATGTACCTTTTCTATATGGATAGTACTGCTTTATATCGCATTTTTACCTATTGTCAACATAACCAATTTATATCAATTTACAGACAATAAACTACGATGGCTTCCCCAGCGACCTGTATACAACTACCACCACTGTGAGTTCAGATTTTGGAGAAACTCGAACTTGAAGACTTTGCCGTACTCACTATGGTATCACATGTTCCGAGATCAACAAACTAGATGTCTCAATATTGGGTAAGTTTTGATGGTGCTTGTCTTTCCCAACCGTTTCCAATAAATCCTCGTAGACATCGTAACTCTCACACGTCATATTGGGAGAGGGAACATTAAACAGAGGGGCAATTCTCTTAATTTTAAGTACGTTTACAGTCTGGGGGCCTAAAAAGGCCACTTTGGCAGAATCATAAAAGGATAACTTAATGGACAGTTAACTGTTAAGTTAATCGTATGAAATCTCATTGGTGAAGCATTTTTCAGTTATTTTTTTTTTTGTCTGTGCTAAAATACCAATCAATCCAATAAAAAGGCCACTTTGGCAGAATCATAAAAGGATAACATAATTGACAGTTAACTGTTAAGTTAATCTCATGAAATCTCATTGGTGAAGCATTTTTCAGTAATTTTTTTTTATCTGTGCTAAAATACCAATCAATCCAATCCAAATCCAATCCCAATCTCTTTGATTGTACCTACGTAGTGCAGCGAAAAAAAGAAAAACACGGACTGTCTTCGCCATATTATTATAATTCATAATGTTATCCTTTTATAATTCTCCAAAGTGGCCTTTTTAGGCCCTCTGATCTCAGTTTCAATCTATCAAAAATACCTTTAATTTCCCTACATTTTTGACAAGTTTTTGACATTTATTGTCGCTGAGATAAGATTGTGAATATATTTTGAACATTTTTAATTACGAGAATTGGCCTTCAGATGAGTGCATATGATATTTTGGTGGTTTATGCTCTTGGAACTTGAAATGATATCGTTGTCAGCTGCCAAGATTACATTTTTATGTAGAAAAGATGTTATAATTCGCAGTGTTTTCTGTATTGAACATGAATCAAGAGGTACGTACCTACCTACCTACCAATGTTCTAATTTATAAACTTATTATTTTCAGGTGTTTAGAAGCTGAAAATTGCCAAACTGCCGATAAAAGAAGGCATCAGTGCAAATTAAAATTGCGGCAAGACTCCAAAGAATTAGAAGTTACAGTTGAATGTCCACCTCAGTACAATGTTATATTAGATACCAAATACTACTCCCCGCCAAGTCTATACGAGATTTGTAGAAAACAATTCTATCAATTGATAAACACTGCAGTGAGAAAACTGAACCCACAAACCTACAGTTTTTACTCTGAACACGTAGGAGAAAATCTGTACAATGAGCATAATAATAACATAACAGATCTGGAAGAGAATTTTCATGGATTCAACATTGATGCTGATGAGAAAAAATATTGTGATGAGAACGGTAACAGTTATCAATCAGTAGTTGTTAAAGAAGGAATTTACAAGAAAACAACGAAACCGTACTACGTGCCAGCTGACGTAATAAGAGAATATTTTAATTTCTTGCCTAACGTATTGATATCAGATCTGAGTAACGGGCCCGTTTCAACATGTGAGAACTTAAATTGCAAGAAGCCTGTATTTGATCATGTCTATTATGAATTTTGTGTCGGGTAAGTTTTTAGTTTACAAATTCATCATCATCATCATCTGCCTAGCTTTTTCCCAACTATGTTGGGGTCAGCTTCCAGTCTAACCGGATGCAGCTGAATACCAGTATTTTACATGGACCAACTGCCTATCTGACCTCCACAACCCAGTTACTGGGTAATACGATACCCCTTGGTAAGACTGGTTGTCAGACTCTCGAGCTTCTGACTACCCGTAACGACTGTCAAAGATACACGAATGACAGCCAGGACCAACGGCTTAACGTGCTTTCCGAGGCACGGAAAGTTAAGTTTACAAATTATTATTGTTCAAAAAGCTTGCAACAGGTACTTTAGTTTACCAAACCTGGCAATGGGCCTGTGTGGTCGATTACGGCCCACTCCCTCCCACAGATATTATATTAAGCCAATAAGCCGTTTGCATAAACAATGGTCCACACTAGCCCTGCCCCGAAACAGCTGGAAGTCATAGACGGACGCCTTTGCCAAGCTGTGGGATGATGCAGGCTGACAGTACCCAACCAGTAATAACTACAATTTTTTTCTTTTCCAGGGAAATCATACTTATCGACAAAATTGAAGACGTTCTACTGAGTGCCGCTTTTTGTTCAAAATATTGTGCAGATTTTTGGAAAAGAAGTAAAAATACAATACCTTGGACATTGGCTTAGAATAACTGATTAAAGTAAATTTAGGTATTGTTGTTATGTTTATAAAGGGACTATTCTTTATTCACGCATTGAAATCGTCAGTCGTCTGCCTAAACTACTTAGGCCGGCCATACATGGACAGCTTGAAGCAGCCAGTATCGACTGCTTCAAGCTACGACTGCATAGCAAACTGCAGTCTTCTACGTAAGCACATACACGGAACCGCTCGAGCAGTCGCAACCGCTTCGAGCGGTCGGCAGCACGGTTAAATTTAATCGTGCGGTCAAGCAGTCGCCAGGGATACACTGACTGCTCAAGCTATCGACTACTCTCGCGTAGTTACCTCCGCTCACGCTCTTCATTCCACGACGCGTGTGTTAAGGCCCGCAATAAAATCTCCAGAGCAGTTGATACCGACTGCTGCAGCAGCAAGCAGGCAGCTTTAAGCGGTTCAATTTGACTGCACGAGCAGTCCGTGTATGTTGATCACTGGCTTATTGCAGGAGCAGTCCGTGTATGGCCAGCCTTTAATATTTAATTTAGGAGATAAGCTAAAATAAGACAACTAACTAGATACCCAACGTCAATCGAGGTGAATAGGGTTGCGAGGTGAATAAATCGGAACGAAACTTGAAAAGGGATTTTAACATATAAATAATATACTTTGTTGCCAAAAAGGACTCTAATGTGTATACTGTATTTGAATTAACTATTACGTGCCCTTGTTGGCAACATACTATGTAATTAGGTACAACGTTAAAATCCGTTTTAACATTTCGTCCCGATTCACCCATGCATCCCTATTCACCCCGTGTGTAGGTAGCTGTTATAATATTTCAGGTTTATTTTAAATAACCAAGGAGGTCTATGTGAATTAGTACGTACTATACCTACAGATTTACCTGAATCTATGGTGTTACCAATTTTTCATTTCTGAGTTGCTACTGTGACAGTTCTTACGTTTGGCAGATTTTCAAGCTTTCAAAAGAAAGTTTAGGTAGCATTAAAACGTATGCATTAAAAACTTACAATTATAGTGATTTTGTTTACTAACTTCATCCATTCAATGATTTTGTTTGCGATTAAGCTGCTTTAATTACCATCATGAGTGAAAAGACTTCAGAGGAAAAAAGTAAATCTGAACCAGAAATAAACAAAGTTAAAAAACCAGATGTGCGTGTTACAACATCCCATGGATATTTCCATGGTCACGGATGCAGCTTGCCAATCGAAAGAATATCATCGTATATGATAACTAGTCGGGGAATACTGAGATGGATATTCAACTTTATGGCCGTTCAGGCTTGTGATATAAGAGCTATCAATATGTACAGGTAATTTTATTTTTAGAACAGATGGCCGATGGGTCCGAAAGATTCTGGGGTGGCGATCGCGTACTGGAAGAAGTAGCGTTGGAAGGCCTCTTGTGAAGGCCGCAAGAACCCGTTGGATGCGAGAGGCACAGAACCGGTCGAAGTGGAGGCGCTTGGGGGCGGCCTATGTCCAGCAGTAGATGTCTTTCGGCTGAAATGATGATGATGATGAATTTTATGTAATTTAACAAAATATGTTTTTATTAGGAGCAGTGTTGGCCCAGTGTGCAGTGGTAACGGCCGCGACTTACGAGTTGTACGTCATAGGTTCGAACCCAGACAGGCGCTTTCATCATTTCAGCCGAAAGACGTCCACTGCTGGACATAGGACAGGCGCTTTACTTAGTGTAAATTATTTCATCACCACTGCTCTCAAAATGGTGATGGTAAATATCGTGAGGAAACCAGCATGTCTTAGAACCAAATTTCAAAGACATATTCTACTAACTCGCACTGGGCCCATGTGCTGGATTACGGCCCACTCCCTCTCACAGAGAGGAGGCTTGTGTTCCAGCAGTGGGAACGTTAGAGGCTGATTTTGCATGCATAACAAAAGAATATAATGTAAGTATATCTAGTGCCAAGGGCTTTATATCAAGTAAACGGCCTGCATAGTCAGCAGGCCTCCTAATGACCGTAGCCAACGAATTTGAGACCGCAATGCAGAAAGCGCAATTGTCAATCCTGTCGCATTTATGCGACACATATTTCCGTGCCCCCGCCGCTTGTGTCGTATTTCTGCGACAGAGAACATGCATGATTTTTTCGTTCTATTCAACGATTGCTCCTCCTTATTTATTGTAGGTATTATTTTATTGATTTAGGTATTCAGCTGCATCCGTTTTGACTGGGAGCCGACCTCAACATGGTTGGGAAAAGGCTAGGCAGATGATGATGATTATTTTATCGATTTGTAGCCGCGCGCTAGGGGCACGGCAATTAATATTTAGCCAAGCGCTTAAAAGGTTAATACCCTTAATAATTTGAAACTGTGGTGTTACCAGTGGTAGCGGCGTTTCGATTAGGGGAGCAAGCACTAACTACTGAAGTACCTACCTGCCTAACCTTTACCTGCTAAAAACCTTACATATAGTTGCCGGCACGTACCTTGGCAAGAGTTTTTATAGTGGGGGAAGTTTGCGCACGCACAATTTCATACATTTTTATATGCGCGAACTTCCCCCACTACGAAAATCTCTTGCCAAGTTACGTGCCGGTAACCCTACCTCCTTCTGCTTCCACGTTCATACAACTGCGGGGTAACTGCGTAAAACACAGTACCTACGAATGGCTTTCATTTTGACCCTTCAACAACATTCATTGAATTATTTACGTTGTTGAGCAAACAAATTTTTCCAACATATGAAGCAATGGGTTAGCAATATCCTGCAAAATCATTCGGATTGTGACTGATTGTGTGTTACGCAATTAGGGTGCAGATCATACACATAGATGTGCGGGACGGGCGTTATCCGCGGACGCGAGGGTTGAGGGGGTGGTCGTAAATCACCCCGTCGCGCGGCGCTGACGTCCCTTGCACCAAGGGGTTCGGAGTATTTCGGAAATCCCGTGGATACGTGTTGAAGACTTGTTGAGGCAGCGGTGATCTTCTAGGGTTCGAGGCGTAGAGGGTGTCTTGAGAATGAAAGGCGATATGTTGATTCTTCAGAGTATTCAGGGAGCGATTTCGGTATAGGTACAGACGCCAGTACATCAAGCTACTACAATCTTAATAGATTTTCAAATTTATCTCTGAAGTATAAGGTTCAAAGTTGATTGGGAAAATTTTACAGTTTCGAGTAGCTTGATGTGCTGGCGTCTGTACCTACTTATGATGATTAATTACAATAATTTCAGTATCATATTTCGCTTTTGCCTAGATCTTATGCAACCTTGTGCGCGGAGAAGTACCGACATCACCAATGTTATCGTCTCACCATCCACCCGTACAGCAAGCTAAGATTCTATTTAGAAATTTTCTTCGTCGCTGTGATGATTGCAGCTTCGCTAAATATTGCTTACCATTACTCTTCAAAGGACCCTAGAATTGTCAAAGTTAGTACGTTTATTCATTGAATCAACTCAGCTTATCATAATAATAGAAAATAGCCTCCCCGACCGTTTGCAGGAGATATTATAGTGCACAAGTGTGTGCGCAAACACAGGTGCACTCTCTGTTCCTTTACTCTCATAGTCCGATTGGACGGCAATCCGACACGACCGGAGAGAGTTCAGGAGCAGGACCAACGGCTTTATGTGCTTTCCGAGGCACGGGGGTTTTAAACCGCCAACTTCTAAACTCCGGACTGTTACTAAGAAATTCCTAATGGAAAACCCATTAGCTGGATCCACACCAGACGAGCCAGTGCGCTCCGATCGGGCGCGGCAAGAACAATGCGCGGTCGATGTGGAGGTGCCGCGCGCGATCGGAGTGCACTAGATCGTCTGGTGTGGATCCAGCTAATAACACATTGTCCGACCCGGGAATCGAACCCAGGACCCCACGCTCAGCAGTCGCGGTTGCAACCACGAGACCAACGGGGCCAACCAGCTTATCATAGTCCACTGCTGGACATAGGCCTCTCCCAGGCTGCGCCACAACACCCTGTCCTCCGTATTTCGCATCCAGTCAGTCCCAGCCACCTCTTTGAATGACGATGGTAGGTACCTTCGTCTAGCTGAGCTAGGAGTCAAAACTAAAGTTAAAATCAACAGTGACAGCACAAGCAGGATCTATGCGACATTTACACTCTTCGGCTTGTTCTGAAGAACCGCGTTCTTCATGGTTTGTTCGAGATTTCAGCCTCAAGGGATGTAAGTACCTGTGGACGGTGCGTATTTGTGAAAACACATATATATACGAGACATTTTAGGAATGCCTCTTGCCAGATGTTTGTGAGCAGGAATGACCACTAAATAAGGCGCCAGTCGCGAAATTAATTATTTTTTTCCTTTTTTTGCAATTCGCAGGTCAGTAGATATCAGATTCTACGTTGATCAAAATATGATTCGCGACAGCAAAAAATAGTATGTACTTATTATAGAATTATAATCATTTCAAATGATCAATAGTTTCGATTAGAAACTCTCTAAGGTAATTTATTAACCTATTGAGTGACTATTTTCATGAAATCAGGACATTTACACAATCAGGCCAATTGTAACATAAAGAGTAAAAAGTAGGTACCTATTGATGATTCCTATACAACCTGACACTGACCTGAAAATTGCAAAATACGTAAAAAAAAAATTGGATATCGCGGGCTATTTTACCTTTGCGCACTCTCCAAGTCTCCATAAGCGAACTTTGTATTCATCTCCGCAGGACTACCACACCGAAATTACGTTGTTTTGCGATATCATGATCGTGTTTAATATTATCGCTAACTTCTTCACTGGCTACATCGAGGGATATTCCTGCAAGGTTGCTGTATTGTCCTTGCCGAAAATTGCATTGAATTATTTAAAAACCTGGCTGATTGTGGACTTGTTTGCATGTGGTGGTATACTGGCCGAATTTGATGACCAGCACCTCACCCTTGGTTTGATTTTGGAGTCTATAAAAATAATACGCATACCTATCATACTGGTTTACTTAAAGAATATTCTCAATGTTTTAAGAGCCTCTGTGAGTACTATATCCTTTCTATTTTTTTTAAATAATGAATACCAATTTGTTCTTTGTTAATACTAATTTTGCAATTTGATCAGCTTTACCAGAAGACATGTGTGGAGATCCTTTTCTTTTTCATAATCTACCTATGTTGGAACATCTACTTCCAATTTGCTGTGGATTACATAATTGAGGGTAGTTTTAGGCCGGCAAATCCTAGAAACTGTTCATGGTTAACCGTTGGAAAGTTATGGAATCAGACTACAAAAGTCCGGCTAGTTTACTCTTTTGACAGAGCAGGTAAGTTGGACTACCTACAACCTAGCTTCGGCCTAACCTGCGCGACCAAAGCCACTACGAAGCGGGAGCGTCCGTCGCTCGGTGGAAGCTGCTCGCGTTGATATAAATGGCGCCTTGCACACCTTTAAGCTACCGCTGTGGTCGCGCAGGTGTTCAGGTGTATTTCGCGTTGTTGACGCTGCCGCTTCGCGTCCGGCGTAGGTACTTGTCGCGCAGGTTTGGCCGAAGCTTAAAACTACCTACCTATCTGCTTTTCCCCAATGATATTATGTGCAGGACAGGTTAGGGTGACAGTTGCACCTGGCTGCCGAAAACTAACTGCGATTTCCAATTCAGTTGCCTTTACCGCCGTGATAGTACACCTATCTGCCAATTTCTCTTTCTATTCGGTACATATATAGATAAAGGTCACGAGGCCATTTTGGGCCTTAGATAAATGTTACATTTTTCTGTGCTTATGTTGGTTATAACCTATTTCAGTTGGTATGCTTACAACAAACACAAACATGAATCTTCTAGAACAAAAGGGATGCTTAGAAAACTTCCTTGTTATATGCTGGCTTTTTTCCAAGGTATGTTTTTAGAAACAAAAATTAAATTAAATTATGTATTGTGTTAATATGAACGGAATCTCTTTTACATGTAGCATAAGCATAAAAATAAGCTAGATGGAGTCGTCACTTTTTGATTACCCCTGAGAAGAAATGGCGAAACACACTCAAGGGTCGAAAGTCTCTTATTGAATGCAGACATAATCTTGGTCAGATCATATGACGACAATGTAGATTCGTGCTTGAGTGTCTTTTGAGGAAAGAACAACTTAGTTTTAAGTGGACCAATAGAAAGTGATAGTTACACCTAGGTACTGTAATAGAGTCCCATTACATTTTCGGGTACTTAATCAATTCAGGCCTTCCGATTTTCCCTAAACGATCATTCTCACTAGCATCAGTAGCATCTCATCTATCCTAATCCCGTACCTATTTTGCAGATCCTCATATTTCATTACGCGCTAAAATATATATTAGGGTTTTTTGGAAAAGAATGTGCAAGTGCCCAATACTATATGATGAAAAAACAGATAGAGACATACATGGTGCAGAGAAACTTCCCACCGAGACTTAAGAGGAAAATCCTGAAGTTCTACGCAATTCGATTTCAGTCAAAATTCTTTGAGGTATGAAATGTTAGTTATTGCTGATTGATATGAAAACCAATATAACCCAGTAGGTACCCACTGTCGGGACAGCATGACAGGCATTGTTAGGTGACGAATCATATACATAGATAATGTTATTAAAACAGAGACAATGTTCAAGGCAACTGCTTATCTCAAAGGACGAAGGCAATAATATAATTATAATAATATCTCCCTGACCGGTCACGGTGGCCAATCTCAACGGAGACTGGCGAAGTACGCAGGAGATATTGTGCACAAGTGTGCGCAAACACAGGTGCGCACTCTGTTACTCTGTTCCATTAGGTGTTCTAATAGTCCGATGGGCCAGCAATCCAACACGACCGGGGAGAAATCAGGCACATGACCGACGGCTTCACGTCTTACTCGTCGTCGTTAACAGAATAGTCACCTATCTAAAGACCGCAGCAAGAGCAGCCGCGAGCGCCTACAGCAATTTTTGCTTTTACCTTGTAAGGGTAATAAAAATGGCACTTGTTTCTGTAGGAATCCCGCATGCTGGGATGTGTGTCTGGTCAATTACGTGAAGACATCCTAATGCACACTGGACGTCAACTGGTGAGGGAACTGGACTTCTTGAAACAGCTGCCTAGCTCCTTACTGCTGCAAATTGCTGTCAAACTACGCCTTGTCATTTTTATCGCTGGTGACATCATATTCAAGATCCATACCGTTGGTAAGCACCTGGTTTAATTTTCTTTAAAAGATGGTTGTGATCTGGAACTTACATCTTCGAGAGGTTCTTTTTAATAGCTGTTCTTTATTAGTTATAAATGGGTCGTGGTTTCGAACCCAGACAGGCGCTTTACGTTGTGTAAATAATTTCATCACCACTGCTCTCAAAACGGTGAAGGTAAACATGGTGAGGAAACCGGCATGTCCTTGTACCAATAATTCGAAGACCTTCTACCAACCAGCACTGGGCCCGCGTGGTAGATTATAGCCCACTCCCTCTCGAAGAGCGGAGGCCTGTGTCCCAGCAGTGGGAACATTATAGGCAGATTATGATGATAATGATTTAAACTTGTTCCACAGGTGACTGTCTCTACTTCATTGACAGAGGTACAGTAGCCGTCTACTCTGATTCAGCCAAAGAGATCTGTCACTTAGAAGACGGGGATTTCTTCGGCGAATTAGAGTTAGTTATGAAAAACCCCTTTAGGTCAGCGTCTGTGGTAGCTGTCACTAACTGTGAGTTGTTCAGGCTAGACAAGGAACACTTTGAGACTACCATAGCGTATTATCCGACAGTATATAATAGTATAAAAGAAGTGGCGATGAGAAGGTTTGAGAAGACTCGCCTGCTTGATGAACATCATAAGGCTGAACTGAGGACGTATGAGGGACGGGTTGCGATTTGAGAAGTGCATTAGGTGGCCGTTGTAACGCATAACTAAAACGTTTTTTGACGCCGAAAGCATATTTTTAACAGACTTCAAAAAAAGGAGGTTCTCAATACGGTTGTATTATTTTTTTGGACAAAATAAGTGAATGTCAGCATTCTAATAATGTTAAAGCTGAACAAGAATCTTTCGGCGCGTGGCCATGATCAGAACTAAGCCGCCATCTTGTTTTCAACATATTTTACAAAACAATTTTGCACAAATGTTTACCAACTTTAGGAGCTTGTGGCAAGTTATAACAGCCACACGGGTCGATCGATTAGGTTAAGCTACACTTCGCTCGGTTGGTCCGGCGATGGGTGACCATCTTTACATACCAAGACCCCTCCGTGCCTCGGAAAGCACGTTAAGCCGTTGGTCCCGGCTGTCATTCGTTGATCTTTGGCAGTCGTTACGGGTCGTCAGAAACCCGAAAGTCTGACAATCAGTATGGTATTGTATTACCCAGTAACTGGGTTGTGAAGGTCAGACAGGCAGTCGCTTCATGTAAAATACTGGTATTCAGCTGCATCCGGTTAGACTGGAAGCCGAACCCAACATAAATGGGAAAAGGCTGGGCAGATGATGATCAGATGATGATGTTGTTTACCAACAGCGCCCCATGACAACTTCAGTCGAGCGCCAAAAGATCCTTGTAGTATTTATTTATTTCCAGAATTATTTTATTTTGCAATAGGAACGATGCCAGCTTAGTTGCAGGACTAATTTTATTTCATAAGTAATACTGTCATTTTAAGGAGACACTATTTTTGAAGACTTACTTGTTGTAATGTTTTCTTCATTAAGATAAGGACAATAAATAAAAAAGTATAATTATTTAACTTTCGTTTTTATTTAAAACCAGCCACCATGTAGGTACAAGCGGAATAACTTCGAAAATCGAATGTAAGGCTAAGAGCACACTGCGATTCATTTAATTGTCAACAATATGCCTTCACAATTTAAAATCCATTTAGTTTATAAATTATAACTAAGGTGAAATTAATCGCAGTGTGCTCTAAAGCTGAACTGTTATTTTGTAAGTTGAAAAACCTTTTATAGCTACAGCTATTTAACACACGATGTACACTAGCAGCTTTACACAAGTTGCCTTTTTTTCTTTGACAGCGGCAAACCCCAAAAGTGGTAACAAGTTTACAGTTTCAAAAGTTCAACTTGTGAAAATCTTGGAAGTGCGCACCATGCTTTAGGATAACATTTATTTTTATGCAACATAATAATTATATCCGCACAACTGCATTTAATAACATAATGACTAATCTCTTATTTCACTCCGTTAAAACGAATAATAAACTTTTCAGTCAGTCGCTTTCATCGAACAACACATAACTCGTAGGTAGGAGTAATATTACGGAATCAGGGTATTGGGGTATAGTAGGCAGAGATATCGATGCGCAACCTATTATTGGACAGTGATTCAGTACATGATTCTGCACCCTAATTGCGCTGATTCGGCGCTGATTCTGTTGTTCACAAACTAAACTAAATTTAAGTTCATGCATCTTTTTCTTTCTAATTCATTAAGAAAAGGACAGAAGATAAATATTAGTGTAGTCCTGTCAAATTAAGATACTCCATAGAAAATTTAGACGAGATTAAAAAATTGCCTACTAAAAATATGTCAATTCACGCCAGGCGCTGACTAATTTGACAGGACTAAACTAATATTTATCTTCTGTCCCTGTCTTAATGAAATAGAAAGAAAAAGATGCCTGAACTTAAATGTTGTTTAGTTTGTGAACAACAGAATCGGCGCCACTATCAATCGGAATCTGAGTCATTTTGAAGCAAATTGCTAATCCACTGCTTCATAAGTTCGTAAAAAAATTCTGCTCAACACATAAATAGAGCAATGAATGTTGTTGAACTGTCAAAATGAACCCGGTTCCAATTGATAATGTGTTACGCAATGGCCTCGAAGGACTCCGCTGCATTGATATTTGTCGTCAGCTATTTAAAAAAAAGAGGTCCACGCTCGAGGTTTGCCAGAGAGCTGTGGAACGGAGTACTCTGGGTATTACACTTGTGGACCGGGTCCGTAATACAACAATCCATTCCATCACTAAAATAACTGGTGACCCGAAACTGTCAAATTTTCCCAATCAACTTTGAACCTTATGTTTTAGCGATAAAGTTGAAAACCATTAAAGAAATTTGACAGATTGTTGTAGTTTGATGTGCTGGCGTCTGTACTTTTCTATGAAACAGCAGATTTTTTTGCATAACCGACGAAAAATTTCTACGCTAGGGTCTAGAATCACGTGGTTACAGTTTGTGCGTCGGTTTCCCTGCCTGTATTTAACATTTTATCTAGACTACCAACAGTAAAGGTGGGTACACAATACATCCACCGCAGAGGTGACCTGTGAAGGTAAAAAACATTGGAATAAGATGTAACATGAAATGTAACAAAGTACGTTACAACGAACATGCCATTCAAATATGCAATGCAACGTGAAATGTCACACGTTGAATGGTCAACGTGCGCAGGCACACCTGCACAGGTGGACCTCCTCTAGACCGAAGCGAGTATGGCTTACATAGCGCCAGTAATGGCGTACTTATCAGAGAAAAAAAATATGCGAAATTCAAATTCGCGTAGAATTCATTGCTTTAATTTCTTAAAACATTTGCACCCCTGACTTTCTCGAAGGTAGTCTAGATACTAGGGCCGAGATTGATAAACTTTACGCAGCACGTACTTTGGCTATGCGATCCCTGTCACTGTCGCACAACTGTCAAACTACAAGTGTAAGATAGATACGGGAACATAGCTAAGCTAAAACACGAGCAAAGTAACGTTTATCAATCTCGGCCTCAATGTCCATTGCATGGCTCAATGTACGTATAATTTAGTGGAAGAGACAGAATTCAGTATTTCACTAATTTACTCGTAATATCACAACCAAAATAAATAAATTCTTACATCTATACAATTTTCAGTGAGTTAAATTACAATGGTGAACAAACGCAAAACAATGTTTTCTGTGTAAATTATAATAAGTGATTTAACACAAATAAACTTTTGGCAACTGATCGTGATTCAAAATTAGTGTTGTCATTTTTATACGATTATTTAAAAAAATATATAACTCTCTCTCTTAGCAATAAACACTGAATAAAGTTATGACAAGCTTATAAATAAAAAAATAACTTATCTTATTATGATAGTTTTCTTGGCATAACTTTATTTAAGTAGTCATTATTTTTAAGGGAGTAAAAACTAATTTATAAAACCAATAAGAGGGACCAATAAAATATGTGACAAGCAGAAAGCCAATTCTCGTAATGTAAAAAGTTCAACATCTAATTACGCGTCTCATCTCAGCGACAAACAAAATGTCAATTTTTTTTTTTAATGTTGGGAAATAAGAGGTACCTACTTTTTTACGGATTAAGACTGAGATCAGACGTTCTTAAAATTACGAGAATTCCCCCTCAGGTAAAAAAAAAACAAATATGATTCAGGACATTCAGTTACATAACTTCATTCATTTACCTATCAATAACCTAGAACAATCATTGAGTCAATAGAAATCTCTTCTCCTTAGATATCGTTTACTAAACTTCACAGTCACATTTATAAAAATACACGCAACAGCCGCCCCCATCTCAAAACTCACTAAAGAACATCAAATTATAGGAACGGAATATGTTTTGAGGTAGATAACACAGTTTTAGGCATTAAGGAATACATATTTCCGTATAATAAGCATTTAGGCACATATTATCGCATATTAATAATAACTGCGAGATGAAATACATATCATTATGTAAAAATCCCTTCAAATTTTGAGATGGGACAGCCGCCTTTCATATGAGTAGAATCTGCATGAATATAAAATTCTTTATTTCGTAACTAAATAATTTTACAATATTCCGCACCCTCAGTTTAAAAAAGGCGTAATTATTCGGCAGACTTGCGAAGAACATAATGAACTAGCCAAACTAAAAAGGCTCATAATTTAAATTAATCATAGACAAAATTCCAATTTTGTCTATGATTTCAATCAGCTTGCATTAGCTTTTCGCTGGAAAAGAAGGCCATATGTCATCTTTGTCCCAGTGCAAGAAAGTGATGGAGCTATACAGGACGAATAACGCCATCCCTTTTTCGCATCGTAAGTATGACTTTCCCTTAAAATCTTATACTAACCTGTAGGATATATGCCAGTGGGCCATAGATTAGCTCACCATGATTTTGTTCTTCTGACTTACAGTACCCAGGCGTTTATGACATATCAAGCTTTAGAAGGAGACGACTCACAGGTATGACAGAGACAACACTCTGCAAAGCCGAACTTTTTCTAAGACTCAATCCATCTCTTATGTCAAAACAAATCTTCAGATCCAGGTTTAAACCACGAAACCATGGAATTTCGAACTTTATTTCGACTACAGTTAAGTTCTTAATATATACTTGATAACTTAGTACCGGACTCAGTTTTAATTTTTGCGTAAAGGACTGTATTTCAATCACAGCTACGTTCACATTACAAAAACTGTCTAGTTTTAAATCATGTCGAAAGAAAAACTTTGTTTTTTAATAAGACCAAATGTGTCTTATTTTTTTCTATTGCTGAATGGGCTACTCTAGACCTCGATTACGCCTGATGGAAAGCGATAGATGAGGTCTATAATGGAAAGAGGATGCCCAGAAGATGCTGGTTCACTCTTGCTTTGAAGACAGACGGGTTCTATACGGCCAGGTACTGTAACTACGCCTTTATTACCCTGAAGATATAATTATTAGCTAAAATCGCCACAATAATTTAATTTACACATACTATCATAATTTAAATTTCAGTTCATACATTTGTTCACACAATTTTGTGCCGCCGAACGTTTTCTTGAGCTTATCGTAATGGAATCATTTTAATTTATTGAACGTAGTTGTAGTGCGTCTGCGCCGGTACTGGGTAGTACATGTCGCTCATTACGTATGGACCGATTATAGCACTGGAATTGGATTGAATAGTGTTTTATAACAAAAAGTTTTTTTTTTAAGAGATAGGTATTTAGATATTAAATGTATATGCTTCTAAAATGCAGGGTAATCTATTTAATAATCAGTGGTCTATGAAGTGTGTTTTATTGTATTAGAAAATCTCCCACAACACTGGTAAAACGCAAAAAAACAATTGATAAAGTCAATTGCATTAATAAAATGCTTGTTTGCATACCATGAGAAAGAACAAAAAAACAACAGACTTCAAAATTATCCTTTCAATAAAGCCAAAAGAAATAATTTTCTAAACACTATTTTCATTTTACTCTCCTCCAAAACATGTCAGTAGGCTCTGTAGAAATTCTCAGAAATTGCCAGACGATATTAATTCCATTTATTCCGACTTACCCATGGCTATAAGGTCCATACAAAAGCGTCGGCTATGACCTCGGCTCGTCCTCTACGGGCGCCAGGCGCGCGCTGCTCGACGTGTAGAACAGGACGCACGGCGTCTTCCACCACGCGCCGAATTGTACCACTTCGTTTGCGGTTACGGGGACGATACTGGAAAACAAAATAGTTATTATTATTAATTATTGTAAGATTTCCGGCAGTAAAAGCAATTCCATTCGGGAAAATGGTGCAATTTAAGCATCGTCGGCAGCACTGCAAAAGTTGTATTCAAAAAGAAGAGAGAGAGAGAGAGTGAGAGAGAGAGAGAGAGAGAGTTGTAGTCATCAAAAGAGATAAGTATGCAGGATCGGATATTTAGTAAGAAAGCGATGGATTGCCGGCTGAAATTGAAAAATGAGCTGTTTGTTTTATAATAATAAAATAAAATAGTATTCGAGAACATCCACCGGTTTCTTACTAAACTTCAACTATATCCGACGATCCTGCATACTTATCTCTTTTGTTGACTGTTCATATGTCCGTTCTATTATATTCCCGACCTAAAACACAGGCACATGCCAGTTTGGGGGTCATAGTCTAATCTGATTATCTAAACGTATATTATAAAGAGAAAAGATTTGATTTGTTGTGTTTGTGTCCAATTTGTATTGCGACATGCACGCGAACGAAGTCGTGGGTACTGCTAGTCAGGCTATTATATTCCAGTATCATCTTACTGGCTTTATCCCAATTTATTTGGGGTCGTATAACACCTAGTCTAAAGAAAAAGTGTGCAGTGCTACACACCCCTACCCTATTTCAAGTTAAACAAATATCAACTTTATTTCAATGATAATTAAGTTGATTTCAGAGTGACTAGCACTATTGACAAAGGTATAAAAATGTTTGAAGATGTATAGTAAACTGAACTTTATTGTATAGTAATTAAAGTTATCTTTCCATTAATTCATATTTGTTTACATTTTTGGCAAATAAATCGCGAATGCACGGTACAGTCACGAGCAATAATATGTCAACACTTGGCAACATTGCGATTTTTTCACGAAATAACGAATGCAACGTTGAAATACGACACTTTACATACACCTATGGGTTCGAAAATACTATGTTCGTAATAATATTTAATTCAAAAATAAAGGGAAAATCGCCTTTGAATAAAGTCAAGTGTATACATCATACTTATGCTCGTGACTGTACACGTGGACATAAATTTGTTCAGCGGGATTGTCCGAAAGGGTTACCGCTGGCCCGGAACATAAGGGGCTAAGGAAGGAACACGGGTGGGTTTTAGTCAGTAACAGCCTTATTACAAAACAAGGTTTATCTTTAGATCTAGGTTTAAACCATCGAGCCATTTTTAAATTTCGAACTTTAATCTGACAAAGTTAAAGTTCTTATTAGAAACAAGTGCGTGTCAGGCCACGCACAGTGTAGGGTTCCGTAGTAGCCCGTTATCACAATGTAGTACGATTCTGTTGTTCTTTATTCTAAATATAAAAAAAAAACATATATTTTCTTTTTCAATGCAAGTCTTTACCCGTTATAAACAAGCAACTACTTCATCTTAGTCACTTTAAAAGATTAATGCTAACGATTTTGTATTTGGTACAAAATTATCCAACACCCAAGTTCAACGACTATTACTGCTGAACTAATAAAGTTATCTTAACCGCTATACTTTTTCTTTAAAGTTCATGAAATGCACTATCATCGTGAATTTTTCCAGATTTTTCAAGCCCGCAGTATAGTTTTTAGAGGGGGGAGGGACGCCCTACTGGAACAAAAAGATTCACTTTAAAGTTTAATATTTCGTAAATGGTGCATTAAATCGAAATATTATTTTAGCAACCCTGAAGTCACTTTAGAAGACCTATTCAACGATACCCCACACGATGGGGTAGACGACGAAAAAAATATTCATCCCCACTTCACATGTAGGGGAGCTACCCTAAAAAAAAATATTTTCAAATTTTTATTTTACCACTTTGTCGGCGTAATTAATATTCTTACGCACTCCTACAAAATTACAGCTTTCTAGTACTAAAGGTCTCTTAGCAAAACCTCGGACAGACAGACTGACAGACGGACTTGACGAAACTATAAGGGTTCCTTGTAGGAACTACGGAACCCTAAAAACTGAAGTTAAAACGAGTCTACGTTGTGAATTTTGTATTAAGAACTTTACGTGTCGGAATAAAGTTCAAAATACATTAACTGGCTCGAAGGTTCACGCTAGGTCTAAAGTTAGAACTCGTTTTGTAATAAGAAGGTAAGAGTCTGACACTCCCTTCCACTTGACCCAGAGCCGGATTTGATGATTTCCCATCCGCAAAAAAAAAAAAGCTTTGTACTCACCTCAAATCATTGAACAGATACCAGACAGGCTCCACGTCTTTCGCGGCCGTCTGTATGTACGCGACCAAGTTCTTAGGGTTGTCTTCAACGCATACAACGGCGGCTGACAACGTGTATTCCTCCTCCGATTGCGTTGTAACGTTCTTTTTCTTTTGTTTCTCAGCCCTACTGTTCGGTGTGAGCGGCTCGGTTGGGGATTCGACCTAGAAAGTATAAGGGATTTTGTTATATTTTTCTGTTTCGATGATTAAAGTCAACAAAAAAATTATAATAAATTACCAGACAAGTTATTACAGTACGACACATCTTATATGTAGCATCGTAAAACCGATCACTTCCGATTTACACCACCAATAGAAATCGCTCACTATCGCGCCATTCAATGCTATTCGCGCTATATATTCCCGCCTCAGTTCAACTCGAGACAGCGTTGAGAATGCACGTGAGTGAATCATTCCGTACACTTCGTGACAATTTAATAGGAAAGTGAATAATATATTTTTTGTTGCTGTTTTTTTTTTCATGATGACTTCGTTGAAACGTGGTAAGCCGTATAATAGCCAAAGTCGTGAAATCATTTTTAATGTTTATCAATTTATGAGTCGAGAGGCTACGGAGTCTAAAAATAGGGTTTTTGGGAATGATCACTTTCAAAACCTTCAAGAGCGAACTGCGAAGGCAACTGGTGTGTCACGTAGAACAATAAGTGTTGTTTTGAAAGAGCATGACAATGCCTTGGCTTCGACTAGTTCAACTCGTGCAACTTTTAGTTCGCCTAAAAAGGCCAGAAAAAAGAAAGAACATCGAGGAAATTTAGACGGTTTTGATTATGATGTCATTAGAAGGAAGATGTATGACTTTCATGTCACTGAAAAAAGGTTGCCTACAATAAAATCGTTGTTAACCAAATTACAGGAAGATATAAATTTCACAGGCAGTCGAGAAACTTTGCGCAGAATATTGCTTGAACTGGGTTTCAAATTCAAGAAAATGGAAAATAATAGATCTTTACTGGCCGAGAAAGATGAAGTAAGACTTCAGCGGATTAAGTATCTTCGACAGATACAAAAGTTCAGAAGTGAAGGTCGGGATATAGTTTATACTGACGAGACTTGCATACACGCCACACATACAAAGAAAAGTAGTTGGACGGATAGTTCTAAGAAAGGCTTAAAAAAACCGATATCAAAAGGTGAAATATTAATTATTGTCCACGCTGGTGGCTCAAGAGGTTTTGTACCTGGCGCTCTCTTAGTTTATAAATCTTCTCAAAGTACTGGCGATTATCACCACGAGATGAATAAAGAAAATTACGAAAAATGGTTAAAACAACATCTCATTCCGAATTTACGACCTAATACTGTTGTGGTCTTACTTCCCGTGGGTGTCGTAAAAGGCGACTAAGGGTCTTACCGGAGAATGGGCAGCAGCGTTCTCTATTTATTACACCACCATACCATACTGCGATCGCCAACCCGCCTGCCAAGCGTGGCGATTATGGCAAACCCCCCCCCCAAAATTGGGGGAGGCCTATGTCCAGCAGTGGACGTCTATCGGCTGAAACGACGACTGTTGTGGTCGTAGATAACGCTTCTTACCATAACACATAGATAGACAATGCACCGAATTCCAATTCTCTAAAAGCATCCATGCAATCTTGGCTTACATCTAAAAATATACCCTTTGCGTCAAATCTGCTGAAACCAGAATTGTATGAAATAATTAAACGCCACAAATCTGAACACATTAAATACTCAATTGACCAAATAATGGCGGAACATGGTCATTATGTTTTACGGTTAACTCCTTATCATCCAGATTTTAACCCAATCGACAATATTTGGGCCCAAGTGAAAGGCCACGTTAGTTCTAAAAATGTCTCGATGAATCTAACGAAAGTCAAAGAACTATTAATGGAGAAATTCGAATCTATTGGCGTATTCGAATGGGAAAAAGTAGTCGATCACGCGATAAAATGCGAAAAAGAGCATATGCGACACGAGGATAGAACAGACCGATATTTGGATCAGTTCATCATAATTGTAAATGACTCATCATCAGACAGCGACGAATCGTTTAACGACTACAATGGAGCTATTGAGACTGAGGATATAAGTATGGATGTCGAAGGTGTATTCGAATAAGAATGAACAATTTTAATAATATCTGGTGTCGTTCAAAGCCATATTTTTTTTTTAATGTAACTTATTCCATTTATTGCATGCCCTTAATAAATTATAATTGAAGTTTTTAAGAGCGTTTACGCCGTACGGCATTTCATACAAACTTTCAAGCCCTTATTTTTCGAAATGAATAAACCGATTTTAATGAAACTTCATACGCATATACAGGATACATAGTTCTAAAAAGTTAGTAGAGAACATTTTCGATTAGTCTTATTTAAAAAAGGATAACCGGAAATCTCTGTTTGTATGGAAAATTTAAAATCAGTCTAATTTAGCTGTAACACTATTTTTCGTAAATGTTCTCTGCTAACTTTTTAGACATTTGTATCCTGCTTATGCATATAAAGTTTCATTAAAATCGGTTCATTCATTTCGAAAAATAAGGGTTTGAAAGTTTGTATGAAATGTCGTACAGCGTAAACGCTCTTAACAATAAACATCTCTAAAAGTTTGATTTGTGATCTTCATCGTTCTAGCCTTGTATTCTTCAAATCGAATCTAAAAAAACAAAGACTTTATTTAAGTGATCATTTATTTTGCAAGCCAGTACATTATAATATGCATCAATTTCACGAATGTGTTTTGTTATATGACTTTACAAGTTATGGAGTTTGCATAAAGATCATTTTCCCTAAAGCAATAATAAAGATTAGTGATTTTGAAGGCGCACTCAGTTCGGATGTGATCGGTTTTGCAAATTTTGCCGATGCTACATCTAAGTTGTGTCGTACTGTAACTTTATGCATTTCATAAGCAGAATTAAATTTGTCGTTTATTTATTTTCATACATATTTAAAAATATAAAAAATAGAGACCCATCAGCATTATTATTATCCATTTATTTTAGGCATCAAGGCCCATATAAAACACATACAATACAATATGAATATAACTTAAAAATACTAGAAATACATACATTATAATTACACTAACAAACTAAAGCACACGAAGTGTCTGCGTCGTGTTTCGCTGACTGGTGTCATGTAGCCGGCCACGAAACCGGCGGTACACAACACCCTTCGGCCAGAACTCGCATTAGGAACAGGGTCCAAGCTGCCGGTGGTCAGGAGAGGAACCTCCTCGCTATGCGTGCCGTGTCCAGGAGTACTGCTTTCTGGATAAAACCCTTGACCCAGTCGCGCAAATAGAGCCTCCTTAGTCCCCGAGGCTCTCAGCTCAAAAGCAGGATTAATTATTATTATTATTGCGTGCGTTATTACTTTTTAAACATAAAATACTTAGGTACAAAGATTTGTCTGTTACTTATCTGTTTTGTTATTAGAGTATTACTCACCCTTCAATAAGATATTCGCAAATCCTACCGGAAAGTAATCGTACGATTTGAATAGGTACATACTTTCAATCTTGATAAGAAAGAAAGAAAAGATAACAAACGGCAAAATGTTATTTATAATTTTAATCAATTTATAACAGTCACAGCAGTAATCTTACAGGAGACCCGTATTAATAGGTACAGATTATAAAATTAGGCGACCCATGTACAGGGTAGCGTGGCCGACCGGTCTAAGGCGCTGGTTTAAGGCACCAGTCTCTTCGGAGGCGTGGGTTCGAATCCCACCGCTGCCAGATATCTTTTTGTTGAATATTCAGGAATGTTGCCGTGTAGTTCGTACAACGTACTCGGAAGGTGACAGCAATTTATAGGAAATAACTACAAAAAAATTTGTTTCCGCGGTAGCGATATCTCCCAAATTAGAGCTACGTCTTCGTAACCTTTCATGATGGAAGGTCATGAACGACTTAAAGAAAATGTTCTGTATTGAATGTTCTACTAAATTTTCTCTACTATTTATATAATAACTTTTATTTAAGTACTACAGTAACTAACTAAAGTCTATTAAAATTCATGTTCTCTCTATTAATGTTATTTACACTCAAACAAAAATCAACTTTATACAAGTAGAAATTAAGTTGATTTTAGACGGTTGAAAATGTCATTAATAATGTTGGAAGTTATAGTGCAAACAGAACTCTATGTGTGAGTATTAAAGTTGGTTTTCCGAAAACCAAATATTTGTTTACATGATTGGAAGGCAAATCGCGAACACAGTATACGTAACATACTATCATCGATGTATTTCTTACCTTATCATTAATAACAACATCTCCATCTGATTGCAGTCTTATAAGTAGCTGTAGGGGCAGAACACAGTTCGACTCCTGCGTCGGACTCTTTGAAGAGCCCGCTTGTGGACTTGGTCTAAAAATGTATTGTTAGAGTATTAGACAAGTAGGCCTGAACTACTTTTATTTTTGCTTTAACCGTAGTAAATTAAGCGTAAGCATGTGGGATCAGGAGCAGTGGTTGCCCGTGGTAACCGGGGCCGTTACCACGGGCAACCTTCCGCAAACTTCCGTGTTGTATGTCGTGTCACTCCCTCTCACCGAGAGGAGGCCTGTGTGCCAGCAGTAGGAACATTATAGGCTGATTATGTTATGCTATAGGTAAGCACGTTTTTTTTTTAAGTAAAAACTTCATACGTCGTAATAAATACCTGTCAGGGTGTTTAAAGTGACAGCCGGGTCTTGCGCAGTGCAGACCATACCGGCACGGTTTGCCGCCACCGCCCCGTTTTGTGTCCGGCTAAAACATAATCAGTATTAAAGGAAGGATGTGGAATACTTTCTGAAACTAGAAGGAGAGGGGAGACATATGGTGTTAAGGGGTAATTGTACTTATAATAAGGAGGATCTCACACTGCAATACGCCACGCAAAAGGCACGGGAAACGGAGCCAAATGCCGCGCGCGGAAGGGTGTTTTTTATTGAATTTGTATGTAGAACGCGCAATGGAGCGTGGCGCGTGGTAGAGTGGGATCCGCCTTATGAACAACGCGAGTTCGTTTGTGTCCTTAATAAAAGTTGTTTATAATGATGAGTACATGAGGTTTCCAGTTCAATTAGATCTTGTATAAAGAAGGGGGTTCCTCACCATTTCTTTCTGCGTGCCTTTCGCCCAGTAAGCTTTTTCTCGAACGGTCGCACCGCCACAATTTATAGCTAGTATCGGTGGTAATCTGCAATAAAAACACGTAAAATGTTGAAAAAAAAAACTTTTTATCTTCTACATTGTATCAAATCCCGTCATTTTGTCAGTTCTTCATAAGCCGTTTTATTACAGGCTTTAGATTTACACGTTCGAGTATTTTACATTTACAGAAAACACAGCACAGTGGAACAGTGGACACAGTGGAAGTCATACCAATCATACCATTTTCATGCTATAAAACATAAACTCACATTCAAAGCATTTATTTAAATAAACCTTTTAAAGGCACTTTTGAATTGGCCGGTCAGTTAGTCAGACAGTTGAAGCTAGTTGCCCATTCCAAAACGTAGATCTCCATGGAGAATGACGGGCAAGAAACTCCAAGGACTCTTTTTTAAATCTAGATATTACAAAATCCTGGGTACATTATTCTTATTGCTTCTATATTATGAGAACAATGTATAAAAATAAAATGAAAAAACAATATACAATTAAAAATAAACCCTGGCAGTTAAGAGATGACCAGTCTAAACCGTCGGCGCCCGTTCACGAAGATGACCATATCCTATAGTGCACTCGGCAATACTTTAGCTTTCTATCAATATATATGGATTTTTGTAATCGGATCAATATTTACAAAGATTACTAGAAACCAAATCATTTATTTATATGTATATACTTTATTGAACACCACAAAACAAAAAAAAATCATTATCATTTTATGTAAGAACTTAATAAAAATCTTAAATTCACTGACAGACAACGCACAGCCTAATTCCACTGGGTCTTGAACCATGAAATTTTGCGCAAGAGTTCCTTTTATAACGAAGGTGAACACAAAGGAAGAATCTTCGAAAATTCATTCCCTAAAGGGGTTAATGAGGGGTGGAAGTTGGGATTTTCGACGATGAGAAATCCCATCAGGCACACGGGTTATCTCTTTATATACGGTGTTCAAATTTTAACCTGACAAACTTTAAGAGGTGCTTTAGACCATCGAACTGAACAACTTTCACTATGGGACCAATTCTGAAATCACGAAAAAAATATCCGCTGTTGTTTCATACATTATGGTCAAGTAGGTATTGAACTTTTGTATTAAACAGCTGATTTTTTTTCGTGATTTCAAAGTTGGTCCCATAGTGAAAGAACAATGGCGAAATCTTAGCTGAATTTAATTTGAGCGTCTACAAGTGACTTATATACGAAGGCAGTTCCATTATTTTTCTACGTTTTTTCAAAGTATCACATTAACTAGTTAAGGCCGGATAAACAAAATATTTTAAATGAAAAGTTATTTGATTTTTCATTGTCTATTAGTGTTGCCATTTTATATTTATTCTGCCAAGTGTACAGCATTATTGTATTGTATTCAGTTTTAGTTTGTTATTGTAATTAAACGGAGTAAATTAATTAACAATACTGTTATTTCTAAGTGAAAGTATTCCTTGCAAGGGGGTAAAAATATTATAGTGTAACAATAAATGAATTACTTTCAATTCATGAGTGGCAAAAAGGCTATTATCCCAAATCTAAAAAAATAATAGGTTGTACCGTTTGTAGTGATCTGTGGTAGTGATACTCATGTCACACGACATCATTTGATTCTTTTCCGTTTTCTTTAATTTTAACTTGACCCGGACTGCTTATGGACTGTGATATTCCCCTGAAGGAAGGATGAACGGTCATATAAGGGACAGGAGAAAAAAATGTGATTTAACAATATTGCCCTTTTACTTCCTCGAATTGGAATTACCATAGACATAACCTACAAACGTTCATGACTGAATTTCTATTATTCTCGGCCTTCTCGAAAAAAAATTATTGCAAAAACTAATTCAGAATTTGACGCCGAGTTAAACAAGATATTTTTCATTTAAAGACGCGAGAATTTAATCTCAGCTAAATTAATGTATGGGTGGCTGCCATTGTTCTTTGTTCAGTTCGATGGTCTAAAGCACCTCTTAAAGTTTGTCAGGTTAATCTTTTAACTCCTTATATAATATTAGTTTAGATTTACCTAACGATCCTCCCCCGCTGCACAGTGGGAGTGAACCTGGAGCAGTGTTCGCACCAGGCGGGCGTGCTTCGTCTGGCTGCAAGTGAAGCGCGCACCAGTTCTAGGAACCCACCGCGGGGCTCCGGTCCTTCGCGCACTGCGGCCGGATACTGCAAGGCGCAGGCTAGGACTACAGATTCGCGGCCTTCCTGATGATAGACAAGAATAGTTAAAACTGTTCAAATATCATAGTTATCAATCATAGTTTATGAACAGACCTTATAAAGAAAGAAAGAAAACTGGCCTAGTGCGAGTTGGACTCTCACATGAAGGGTTCCGTATCACAAGGCAAAAACGCCGAAAAAAACACGTTTGTTGTATGGGAGCTCCCTTTAAATATTTATTTTATTCTGTTTTTAGGGTTCCGTACCCAAAGGGTAAAAACTGAACCCTATTACTAAGACTTCGCTGTCTGTCCGTCTGTCACCAGGCTGTATCTCAAGAACCGCGATGGCTAGACTGTTGAAATTTTCACAAAGTATGTATTTCTGTAGCCGCTATAACAACAAATACTAAAAACAAAATAAAATAAATATTTAAGGGGGGCTCCCATACAACAAACGCGATTTTTTTGCTCGATATCAAAAATTGCAACAGGTAGGCACTTGAAATATTCACAAAATACTCAGTTGTATTTGAACTTAAATAATAAATAATAAAATTAAAATAAAATAAATATTTAAGTGGGGTTCCCATACAACAAACATGTTTTTTTCGGCGTTTTTGCCTTGTGGTACGGAACCCTTCGTGTGCGAGTCCGACTCGCACTTGGCCAGTTTTTAGTATTTGTTGTTGTAGCGGCAACAGAAACACATCGTCTATGAAAATTTCAACTGTCTAGCTATCACGGTTCATGAGATACAGCCTGGTGACAGACGGGACAGACGGACAGTGGAGCCTTAGTAATAGTGTCCCGTTTTCACCCTTTGGGTACAGAACCCTAAAAAAATAGATGTATGTAACACGGACAAAAGACACAATATTAGCATGGCGAACAGTGTAAACTCCGACTCCTCCCTCTCCACTTACGACGGGGTAATTACGTAACACACTTTAAGTAGCAATGGGTTACCTCTTGACAGTTCAACACCATTCATTGCGTTATTTACGTTGTTGAGCAGACACATATGAAGCAATGGATTAGCAATATCCTTCAAAATGATTAGAACCACCCGCCGCCGTCTGAGGTAATCGACTAAACTGCGATTTTGACCCCACTGGCAACGATAACGCTGTCCACCCGACTGGCAGGGTCGCCATGCGATGTAGGGGGGAGGGGTTAAGTAAACAACATGATGTGTAGTTCTCCAGGAGTCAACTGCACTTAATTAGTAACGTATATATCCATAGCTCGTATGTGACAATATGCAAATACTAAGACTACGAACACAACATATCTATCTTAACTTAAGAGCATTTACGCAGTACGGCATTTCATACAAACTTTCAAGCCCTTATTTTTCGAAATGAATGTACCGATTTTAATGAAACTTCATACGCACAAGCAGGATACAAAGGACTAAATAGTTAGTAGAGAACATTTTCGAAATGTCTTATTCAAAAAAAGATAACTGGAAATCTCTGTTTCGGAAAATTTAAAATGGTTCTAATTTGGCTGTAACACTATTTTTCGAAAATGTTCTCTACTAACTTTTTATCCTGCTTATGCGTATGAAGTTTAATTAAAATCGGTTCATTCATTTCTAAAAACAAGGGCTTGAAAGTTTTCTATGAAATGCCGTACTCGAAAATGTTCTCTACTAACTTTTTAGAACTTTGTATCTTGCTTATGCGTATGAAGTTTCATTAAAATCGGTTAATTCATTTCTAAAAACAAGGGCTTGATAGTTTCTATGAAATGCCGTACGGCGTAAACGCTCTTAAACTATGTGCTATACGTGATGTGCTGATGTACGTGCCTTCACACCACATATCCTTCTAAATGATTCAGATTGAGATTGATTATGTTAAGCAGTTAGGGTGGTGGTTGTTCGGTAGCTCGTGGTTGTCTCTTACCTCTTTATTACACTTTAGACACCTGTTGAGCTGGTGCCTGCCGATGGCGAACAGTTGTGATATCTCCGACTCCTCCCTGTCCGCTTGCTGGTTGTTCGGTAGCTCGTGGTTCTCTACTGGTACTGTGTCGGCGTCGCCAGCACCTAGCAATTTAGGCACCAATTTATATAACCAACCGCATTTGGCCGCGTTTTACATTATATAGTCTGTTCCAAAAGCATCTGGTGAAAGTGTAAACAAACCCTTTTCAGGTTATATTCTTACGCAATCACTCACTTAAGGGAATTAGTACCACATTCATCTATATTGTTTAACACGTTGACCGCCAGACAGCAGACACAATAGAAAATCTATTGTTCGCGGTCACCGGTGACCGCGTTGGCAGTCAAAGACTTAAATAACATTGTAATTGAAAAATCGTTGATGAAAAATTGAGGTTAAAAAATTAAACCGAATTTTCCAATGAAAAACATATTTTAAGTGATTTTTAAGATTAGAATTACGGCTTTAAGTATTCAAATAATCAAATTAAAGTACTCAATTTGTAAGTCGCACTACAAATTGACATCCATAGGTACTTTTTCTGATCCATTTGTTTACTTTTTCGTCAGATACTTTTGGAACAGGCCTAGTCTCTATAGCGTGTATCAGAATCGTGTGATCATAAAGGGTGTGGTACACACCATCAAACGGAGCAACTTTCTCCTGGCACCAACATTGCAATCGCGAAAGAATTATCAGCTGCCCCATACATTTGGGTCGAGTAGGTATTGAAGTTTTATATGAGACAGCTGATTAATTTATATCGATTACGATGTTGGATTATATTAGAAAGTTGTTCAGTTTGAAGGAGATCCACACCCTTTAATTTGACCACACCTTTTTCATACACGCTGTATAACAGTGAAGGCCTGCGTTCCAGCAGTGGATTCAGTCTAGACCGATTAAAAGGAAATGATTTTACGATCATAAAACACTACAAAAGAAATAAAAATTCTAAACTTAATAGTTCTGTGATATATAAATTCCCACCTACCTCCATAATCTGGCGGTCCAAATAGGATCGCTACTGGGATTTAATAAAGTCATTAGTGAAATTATTATCTTCATAAAAAATCGCGGATATTAACAAACATACATACGGGTCGAATACAGAACCTCCTTTTTTGAAATCGGTTAATTAAAAAAATACAAACAAACACCAACTAAAACATACATTTTGACATAATTAATAACGTTATTTAGTACGCGTTTTGTCTCTGTTATAGTTGTTATGTTCCCGTCTCTTTCTTGCACTCACAGTTGAGACAGCTGTGCGACAGTAACAGCAATAATGCTTAGCTAAAGCGCGAGCGTTAATTAAACTCAGACTAATGCCCGTTTTGCCTAAAGCTCGGTTTCAAAAAAAAAAAGGGCCAAAACTTGAAACCCCTACAGCACGCTTTTATTTAGGCATTCATTTATGGATCCTCTAATGTTAGTAGAAACGGGCGTAAGACTCCACCAAAATATCTAAGCTAAACTAATAATAAAGCTGAAGAGTTTGTTGTTTGAACACGCTAATCTCTGAAACTACCAGACGAATTTGAAAAATTATAGCTTTTTATGATAACCCAATTATTGGGGAAGGCTATTATGCTATTTTATATAACGCTAGAACCCATAAAAGCCGAGCAAAAAGAAAAAAGACAAAAACGCTAAGGCACTCCGCAGACGGCGGCCATTTTGTCTGCGGATGACCCTGAGAGACATCATCAGACAAACATCGGCGGCGAGGTCTTTATGCCCTCTATGTGCGTTGGTAGTATAGGATTCCCTTTGCACTATCGTTCGCGGTCAAATTGACCGGCCGGGCCCGCCCCGCCGTGTGTTTCGCGGCTAAGCGAAAACGAAATGACAGCGCGGACAGACGATGCGATGCGACGGGGTGGGTCGGGGAACATGAAATTTAACGCGGACGAAGTCGCAGGCAGAAGCTAGTAACATTATATAAACTCACCATCTTCCCTCGCAGTCCACCCATCTTCCCTCAACTCCTCTTGGCACTCAAACTCAGTAGCCGGTCCAAGAAACTCCAACTCAGTATACTGATATTCCTCCGGATACTGTCCATTCATCACTTGTGGGGGGACCGGACGTACTTTAACGTTCAAACTTGGAATTCGAACCGCCTTAGGCGGACTGTTCACGAGTAGTGCCTTCTCTTTCTTGCGCGTCTCGAGAATTTCATAGTGAATCTGGTGTAGGATGAAACGGTTCCAACTCTGTGGGTGTAGGACTGAAATTCTTTAATTGATTTTTGACTTACTTTTGCATTTGTTCTGGTACTAACGAGTTTTGCTTAGTGTATGGTATCAATCCATCTTATGCCAATATATACAGGATGAATTTTTCAAGTAGGCGTCGATGGCCAAATCGATTGGTGTAATAATACAGTATGTTTTTTTTATCAAAATCAACAGGTTCGATTCCTGGCTAGAAATATTGATTTTTCAAAAATCCAATGATGCAGTTTTAGCTTTCATCAAAATCAGGCCCGCGACTCCTTTGAGTAATTTTCGCTATTCCTCAGTTTCGGATTTGGCCAACCACGCCCTTTTGAAAAATTCACCCTGTATACGTATAGGCCATACGTATACAGGGTGAATTTTAGTGAATTTTAGCAGTTCGACTAGGTAGTCAAACTGCTTTATCACCCTAAGCCCACATTCGCACAAACGTAAAAATATCGCGACGGGATTTTATCACGCACCGGATTTTCAACTCTTGGTGTTGAGTGGAGCATTGAGAATCCAACACAGCGTATCCAAGCGCGTCAAAATAACACACTGTTGAATTTTTAACTCTCGGCGCTAAGCAGAACGTTGAAAATCCAGTGCAAGAAAAAACTCGTGCGAAGCTGCGCTAAGGTTGAATATCACTTGTAAGTCATTAAACTAAAACGTCTATTTGTCTATGTGACAGTTATAAATTGTTGTCAAAAGTCATAAAGAAATTAGGAGGTCGATTATACATTGGTTGCTCAATCACAACACACGGTAGATTTACTAAGGATCAGAATCTTAATAAGTATTTCATTACATTGATTTTACAGTTGGATTGGTCTTACAGTTTCATGATGAATGAGACAGAAATCCACAAATTATAGAGCGTGTCTATCATTTAAACCAAGATTTAAAAGTAACTGCGAGAATCATACTTCTTGAGATTCCACTTATTTCACAATTTATTTCGACACGAAATACTTCAGTCCACCAAAAAATAAAGATTCAAAATTGAACTCTATTTCAAACAACACAAGTTTTACCTGTATCAAAGCAACAAGATCAACTCTTGCGTCGGCGCCGCGGTCCGGTATTATAAGTCCTAATGCAGCCGCCTCGGGAACCGTGCGGAACGCTCGGAGGAAGTTGTTAGCCTGACACGGCACGCCTCCTGAAGTGTCTAACATTCTGAAAAGGAACCCTGAAATTTTTAAAGCTTTGTTACTGAAGTCTGTCTGTAGTAAAATAGGTGGTCGCAATCTGGTATGCCAATATTTTGGTGGAGTGCGCATGATCGAATTTTGCGAAATGTTTGGTCGAATCTTATTCGGCGAAGAATTTTCGTCCGAATTTAATTTTGCAAAGATCATTGGCCGAATTTCTTTTGTTTTGTTTTTTTTGCTTTAAGCTTTATACACAAGTAAAACATTGTGTCCAACGGCAGACTTAATGTCTGAGGCCTTTTTTTTTGGCTCACAAATATATTATCTGACATTAATTTCGTCGACGTTGATCTCGTTTAAAAAATTAACTACAGCGAAATGAAACTCCACCAGTCAATAAGCTATCCATACAAGCACACTTTAAATTATATAATAGTGATTCCATCCCGCAGACGACCATAAAACCTATGCAGATTATTATTTATCTTAGGCCCAATTCCCATGCAACGCGCGACCCATGATATGGGAATACTTATAATTTTCAAAGTATGCGTCAATGCACGTTCATGCAAGGTTTTGGAACGAAGTTCTTTAACGCGGCTTCCGGTGGACTAAACTGGTAGAAATCGTCACTTAACGAAAAAGCGTTATGCCCCCTCTATGCGACTTTAATTTTTTTACAATAGAAAGAAACAGAGAGTTTTCATGGTTTTTGAGGATGCTGAAGCCAATAGTGAAAAAACCGGCCAAGTGCGTGTCGGGCCACGCACAGTGTAGGGTTCCGTAGTAGCCCGTTATCACAATGTAGTACGTAAAAAAATTAAATCGTCTGAATATAAAATAATTAATATAAAAAAATAAAATTTTTCATATTTTGTTTTTCAATGCAAGTCTTTACCCGTTATAAACAAGCAACTACTTCATCTTAGTCACTTTAAGAGCCTATACTACCTCAGCTAAAATTCGCTCTTTATCCCGCTCGCACGGTACTGCTCGCGGACTGTGTGAGAGCGAGACAAAGTGCGGAGCTGAGCGAAAGGCAGCGCCAATAGTTTAGGTATTTGCTTTTTACGGTGAAAATAAAGATAATTCAAAAAAACTAAATAACATAAGACCTGCTTTATAGCTAGTTCAGTTAGTATGCAAAGTTTCATGATCTAATTTGAAGTCTTTTTTGAATAACAGCGGTTTATTGTTCGGTTTGGAGGTAACTTTGGAATTTTTTTCTATCGAGAAAATTTTATGGAATCGTGTTTTCGTCTAACATAGTACCTAACATTAATCCTCAACTTTAGCATATATTTATTTCAAAATTAATGCTGCGGTATTTTCGACATAACGGAGGATCATGCTAAGCAATTTGAGGTAGTATAGGCTCTTAATGGATTAATGCTAAGGATTTTGTATTTGGTACAAAATTATCCAACACCCAAGTTCAACGACTATTACCGCTAAACTAATAAAGTTATCTTAACCGCTATACTTTTCCTTTAAAGTTCATGAAATGCACTATCATCCTGAATTTTCCCAGATTTTTCAAGCCAGCAGTTTAGGTTTTAGAGGGGGGGGGACGCCCTACTGGACCAAAACTTTGCACTTTAAAGTTTAATATTTCGTAAATGGAGCATTAAATTTAAAAATAATTTCAGCTACCCCCAAGTCATTTTAGAAGACCTATTCAACGATACCCCACACGATGGGGTACACGACGAAAAAAATATTCATCCCCACTTCACATGTAGGGGACCTACCCTAAAAAAAAATATTTTCCAAAATTTTATTTTACCACTTTGTCGGCGTGATTGATATACATATTGGTACCAAATTTCAGCTTTCTAGTGCTAACGGTCACAGAGATTAAGCGAGGACGGACAGACAGACAGACGGACGGACAGACAGACATGGCGAAACTATAAGGGTTCCTAGTTGACTACGGAACCCTAAAAATGAAAATCCAAGATAGCGGCTGCGAAAACATTCAAATTTTTCGTCATGGGTGTCGTTTTCAAGGTTTTTGAGGGTGCTAAAGCCGATAGCGAGGTTAAAATAAAAATCCAAGATGGCGACAACTTTATGAGAGCTTCTAAAAACGTATACGAGACGGCTCTGTATTAAAAACAAATCAAACTCGGCTCTGTATTAGTAACAAATCGTAAGCTTATTAAATTCACACTCTCTCTGTCTCTTTCTATTATATACGAATATGTGTGGGTGCGAGTATCGCGTAAGGAACTTCGTTCCTAACGGGGGTCCCCCGGCCGCACAAGTTTTTTTTGGCATGGGAACCAGGCCTTTATGTAACCTAAGTACAAAAATATTATAAATAAAAAGTGAGCATACCCAATTCGCAACTGAGACAAAATTCTTTGGCACATGTATGTGCTAAGAGGGTCGCCTTTACCGGCAATGTGTAATATAAAACCTGAAAAAAGTTGTGTCTTATAATCTAGTGATTAAGTAGGTTCTTAGAAGCCCTGTAGCGAACACATGATACTTTAAAAATCTGAGATAATTGTAATATATTTGGTAAGCGCATCACTTGAGAATGGCTGGATAGATTTGCCTATTTTTTTTTTGTTTTCAAATTATCTTAATTAGGTTTTTAGGGAATGGAAAAATCTGAAAAATAGCCCGGAAAATTCTTCCGGAACGTGCTATGGGATTCTATGGGATTTTTGTATGAATTATGGTTTGGACAGGACGTCTGTCGGGTCAGCTAGTATGCTATAATTATAATAGCCGTGGTCATGAAACGCGAGAGCGAGACGGCACGAGACTGAGCACAGACTTTTGAGAAATCCCGTACTGAAAGTTCACCATCCTTCTCTCAAGTTTTATAACCACAACTGCGACAGTTTTGGCGTTTAGAATAGTAACTATTACAAATCGATTGATGAAGAAGATAAACGGATTATGGTCAGATCTTAAGGAATGTCTGAATCTCCAATCATAGATGATTAAAGTATCATATGTAAGCCATTTTATTTGCCACGCTGTATAAAATATAATTAATAAAATAATACTTTTACAAATTACCTGTAACATAGAATTGCAATAAGAATTAGGTAACGTAGTCTCTAATCCCGGAAGCCCTGTTTTGTTACATTTCTCTAATTCCTCGTTCGGACCGTGTTTATTGTAACGTATATCTATCTGTAATACGAAATACATTGACATTTAAAACAAATACAAACTGTCAACAAAAGAGAAAGTTATGCAGTTGTCTAACAACAGTATTGTAGCCCTTATTTGTATTGAGGTTTCAAGTCTTTGAAATCGCTGTGTGTCTTGCTTTAGAAGTTCGCCTGTGTAACAGATTTTAATTCCTGGGGCTGTATTACGAAGTATTAATGCCATCATGATTCCAGTCCGAAAAAGGGATGGTGCTATCCGTCATGCATAGCTCCGTCTCTCTCTTACACAGGAATCATGATGGCAGTAAACAGTCATAATAACTTGGCCAGCGTACCAAATCCTTGACATAGTCTTCCATTACGGGAAGTCTCGCAATGGCTGTGTGTGACCGAATAACATCTTACATTCCAATTCTTTTCAGCCTAGAACTTAGGCAAACCGAAGGTCGGCTTTAGAGCAGTGGGCCTTGTCTTTTTACCCGACTGCACGACAGCAAAGACAGGGTTATGTTTTTAAATATACTTAGGCCAGGAATTTGAGCTAATTGTCAAGTTATGAAACAACAAACTTAACAAAGTTCAAAAACCATTGCAACCAACCAAAAACTCATTAGGACCTTTTTGTTACAAATGGTCACTCAAAAACCAACTTAGATTACATTTCACTAAAGTAGATAACTGATTAAGTGGCGATGGATTGTAAATTATCAGAGATTGTGAACACTGCTATAGACAATATTTTCAGCGATTTTTTTATTTGTCAATCCTGTTGAAGTCCGTAAAAGGACAGAAAATATCGAACGCGATGAAGTACTTACTGAACAAAACACTTACTTAGGACATAACGGAGACACTCTTCAACACTCAAGTTGTCAAACTTAAATAATTGATATTGTACCTTTTGATAATGCTTGGGTATTGGCTGAGCAACATATTTATTTTCGTTCTGTCTTGAAGCATGCAAATCATCGAAATTATCTTCTATATACGGCATCTGCAAATATTACAGATGTATTATTTTAATGATTATAGTAGGTAAGGAATGAGGACAACGTCATGAGGAAAGTATGAATGTAGGCTTTAAGAGTAGGGGAAGACCAAAGAAACGATGGATGGACTGTTTGAATGATGTTATGGTTAGAAAGGGGGTGACTACTGAGATGACGACTACAACTACCTACCTACTTACGTAAATAATTAAAAGATTATTAAGATGATTAGACATAGATTTATTTAAACTGAATATTAATTTATATTTATTATTGTAAATATCCCTGTGCCCTTACAGGGTTTCATGTCACTTTAATGACTTTTATTACCCATTTGAAAGCAATAAATATTTGCATAAAGAAGTTTGGAAAAAGATATTGCGCCAAACCCAAATAAATTGGGATAAGGTCAAGAAAATGGTGAGCAATCTGCGTTCGCGATTTATTTGCCAAAAATGTAAACAAATATGAATTAATGGAAAAATAACTTTAATACCTACACAATAAAGCTCAGTTTACGCTACAACTTCAAACATTTTTATAACTATTTTAATAGTGCTAGTCACTCTGAAATCAACTTCATTGTTATTGAAATAAAGTTGATATTTGTTTAACTTGAAATAGGGTCCGTGTGCACCACTGCGCACTTTTACTATACTTAGATAATTTAATTTTCTGCAAGCTGTGTAACCTTTTGTGATTGAAGGTGCATTCAAGGAGTGAAAATATTAAAAGTATTTCCTTCCATCAACAAAAGCACTAGATTAAAGGATTAGGAATAAAAATGCGTCTCTCAAGTGACCGCGATTGCATTAACTTGATTATAAACAGTATGTTTATAGCATAAAGTTTATGATCGCTTGCAATATATTTACTACTTTGATTAAAAAGTAAACGTATTTTTAAAATAAGAACAAAAATATTTATAGAAATATAAAACATAATTTCTAAGCAATAAGGTTGAAAAAACTATGTTGCAAAATAAGACCACACCATTATTTATTTTGTGGTCTTATTTTTCCGGCCGTTTTTGATGCGCCCATCGGAAATCTAGTCTACTATTGGTGAGCGTAGAGTATTTCAAACCATTCCTTACGGACACAGTGGGCGTATTTTTAACACCATTTGGAACTGTAATTTTCATTCAAAATGTTGGCAATGACTAAGGGCTGATTTTTCAATCGACAGATAATTTTTATTCGTGGAATAAAATTGACGTCTGACAGTTTTTTTATGGAAGAAATGTCAAAAATTCAAAATGATTCCTCCAATAAAATTAACGCCAGATGCGTTAGAAAAATAATAAGGTACATTAAAAATTTACCTAGGTGCCTAACATTTTAATTTCTTAACTGTACACCAGCCAAAAACTTATTTTTGCAACATATTCCAACAAAAAAGAAAACCTTTACTAACATTTTCTGTTTGAGGTCTTTGATAAAATAAATAAAAAACAATTAATTATTATGAGTTTTTATTAGATACCTGATTTCTCTTAAATGTTCTAGGATTAGGTGCGTATCCAATAGGGCCTTGCATTTTCATTGATTTCAATACTTCGGGGTCGATCGGTTTTGGTTTCCTGTGTAATGAGATATTATAATGTTAAAGTTTCTATTGAAAAACATAAAAAGGCCTTCATCATCATTATCATCATTTCAGCCGAAGACGTCCACTGCTGAACATAGGGCCCCCCCAAGCACCACCACTTTGACCGGATCTGTGCTTGCCTCATCCAGCGGATTCCTGCGGCCTTCACTTTGTCAATTTTCGTAACAGTATTTTGTAAAATTTTCAAGAACAACATCCAGTAATCACAAAGTGCATATAAAAAGGAACAATACTTTTACAAGTGAATTTCCACATCGAACGCCTTTTAAATCACGCTATTAGCCTAAAATGTCGTGCTTACGATACGCCTATTTGAAGAATTGTTTTTATTTTGTTGCCAAGTTGCAAATTAACCATGAAAGTTGACAGTTATTGTGCCCACTAATGTATAACAACACTGGCGATGCACCTCAAGGTTTTTACGACTTGACAAAACAAGTAAATAAATTCTCTAATTAATCATACTGAAAACCGCATCAAAATCCGTTGCGTAGCAGTGTGGAACCTAAGATAGAAACACGCTTGTACGATACGACTACATACAGAAAGCACAGCTAATAGAAATCTCTATTCCTGTACAGCACGTTTCGCCGAAAACTTTGTTGATAGAAAACATTGTTTGTAGATATCTCGGCTCATAGGAAGCACTGTTGACAGCGATCTCTGTTCATAGATAGCACTCCTTGCCGTAAACTTTGTTCATAGAAACCATTGTTTCCAGATACCTTGGTTCACAAAAGCGCAACGTAGGATGCAAGAGCGAGCGAAGGGTATCCCGAGGTTAGGTTTGGTTAGGTTACTTTAAACCCTTTACACAGAAATAGGAGCCCCGCGAATCGGGGCTCCGTCGACATAGGACGCAAGAGCGAGCGAATGGGAATATAGCTTACTTAAAAATAATGATTTAAATAGTTCCCGTGAACCAAAGGCGCTTTCTGTGAACCAAGGTGAAATAGTGGTTTCTATGAACAAAGTTTACGGCAAGAAGTGCTATCTATGAACAGAGATCTCTGTCAACAATGCTTCGTATGAACCGAGATATCTACAAACAATGTTTTCTATCAACAAAGTTTTCGGCGAAGCGTGCTGTCTAGGAATAGAGATTTCTATTAGCTGTGCTTTCTGTTTGTAGTCGTATCGTACAAGCGTGTTTCTATCTTAGGTTCCACACTCGATTCGATCTCGAAAATTCTTTCACTAATGAGAAGATATATTATCCCTGTGTGTGTCATAGGCTATGTTTTATGTTAGAAAACGAGAAACTTCACGCGAACGAAGTCGCGGGCAGAAGCTAGTTTATAAAATGTATATAGAATTTTTTTCTAGATTAGTTATACCTGTATATTTTCTTAAAGAACTCCTCAGGCAGTTCGTTGAACCACTTGCTGCCTGACGACAGCGGCGGCAGCGGCACTGTGCCGTACTGGAACGTTGTGTCGCTGAACCCGACGAACGGCATGCCCACTACTTGATCCGCGAACTCTGTTGCTCTGGGAACAAAGTCTTAAACAGTTGAACAGCTCATAAATCATACGATATCTTACCGTATACAGGGTTATTGGTAAAACATTGACAACCTCTTAAGAGGTCATTGTACTCATCATTATGAACAACTTTTACTATTTTTAGGGTTCCGTACCCAACGGGTAAAAACGGGACCCTATTACTAAGACTTCGCTGTCTGTCCGTCCGTCCGTCTGTCTGTCACCAGGCTGTATCTCAAGAACCGCGATAGCTAGACAGTTGAAATTTTCACAAATTAGGTGTATATTTCTGTTGCCGCTATATAAATATTTAAGGGGGCTCCCATACAAAAACGTGTTTTTCGGTATTTTTGCCTTGTGGTACGGAAGCCATCGTGTGCGAGTCCGACTCGCACTTGGCCACTTTTTATTTTAAATCAGCTGTTCCCTACATTTTGACGAGTTATACGAAAAAAAAATATATATATAGTACTATATAATAATATATATATAATAAAAATAAATATAGGGAACAGCTGATATTTTTTTCGCGATTTCAGGTATGTTCCCATAGTAAAAGTTGTTCATAATGATGAGTACAATGACCTCTTAAGAGGTTGTTAATGTTTTACCAATAACCCTGAATACAGGTTGGCAGGGTCATGGACGCGCTGAGGTATTGCACTTTCCTATAAAACAGCTGAAAAAAGCTGTTTCTTAGAAAAGTGCAATATTTACCTACGCGGTCAAAATGTATGGAACAGCAACTTTTTTTTTAATAACCGACTAAAAATTTCAACCCAAGAGGTTCAGAATCATGTACTGAATCCAAAGTAACAGGTTGCGCGTCGGTGTCCCTGTCACCCTGTTTTGTTATTTTGTAAATTACTCAAATTTGGTCCTTACGTCTGTTTACATAAGTCACAGGACGACGATTTACAGGTTTTAATTACATATTTCTTTGTTTTAAGTTCTAAGTAGGTATTTCAGCTAACTTATCTTTCTTTTTACGTACATACATTTCTGTGATAAAATATTTTAATTTCTTTCTTTCAATTTTCAAAAAAGACAATACTGTTGTTAGTTAACTTGTGTAAACAAGAGACAATTTTTTTTTATTTTGCTGAATGGGCTCGCTCTTGACCTGGATCACGCCTGATGGAAAGCGATGGATGAGGTATATGATGGAACAAGCGTGCCCAGAAGATGCCTAAGGCACTGGAACTCCGACGCATCGACGAAACACAGACTCCGACGCATCGAAGAAACACAGCAGGTTGCTTGACGCCGGACTCCGGAGGGAGGGTGGTCGCAAACAAGGCGGGCGTTAGCCCTACCACCGTAAGGGAAGAATTGACCAGTCAAATAAGGTGTTGGGTGTTACTGTCCAGGATGCGCCGAGCGCTCGGTTCAGTTGAGTAGCTGGCGGAACAAACTGCGCTACACGAGGAGGTTTCTTCATGCATCCCAAAAACAAGCATAGATAATTACAAAGTGAGAGGGCAGAAGCGAATGCTTCTAAACAAGAGAATTCAAAATGCAATGCAATCGCCACTTTAACAAGTATGGTGATTATAATTATCATAGTTCTTTTAACCCTTTATTGTTTAAATTTTCGTCGTCTTCTCTGACTATTTTTCGCTGTGTGCTAAAAACCGAAAAAAGAAAATTCTTACCTTGAAAAGTTATTGAAGACCGGTTCATGGTTGTGCTGTGGTGAGAACAAGTGCAGGTGTCCCGCTTGATCGCCGAACACTAACGCCTGGCTAGTGGAGGACACGTCCATCACACTGCACAAAGAGCTGTGAGTGTCCACCTGAAAACATTATGAAGATAGCTGTAAAAGGTGAACTATTATAGAAACCCACGTGCAAAACGGTTTTAGGTACGATAGTATTTTTCTCAAGTGTCGTAAAATAAAAAATTCAGGTTTTCACCTGAAAAATCATTAAACAGCATTGTTGTTTTCGATTTTTGTTCTACAATAGGATTTTTCGGTTTATTCCCGGTCGTCCCCGCCCCGTCGTCCCCACTGGGCACGAGTAGGAGAAAAGTTTAATTCCTCCCTAGTGGTGACGATTGGAACTTTATTTCCCACTCGTTCTGCTATAGATCGAGAGTCAAAATGCAATAATGGGGATTTCAATAAGAGATTTCACGGATTGTTAAAAAATTTTAATTACGACTTTCTGAGCAAGAGAGAACAATGAACAGTGGGGACGACGGGGCGAGGACGACCGGGAATAAATGGATCTTTCATATACAGCTCGATTCAAACTTTATGGCGACTCTGAAGTGCGCTACTCGCTGCGAAGTACCTCGCCCCTCGCCCCCGCTGAGAAGTGAATTTGTTACTGCGCAGCGACTCGCCCCATATTCCGAGCCGCCATACAGTTTGAATCAGGCTGTACAATGGTATATTGAGAGCGTTTTACAAACCCCCAAACTCAAAAAAATAGCTCTTCAAAATATTGGTGTAGAAACTGCAACCCGAGGGGCAAACTTTTAGAACATTCACAGTCTTATCTCAAGTCTCAATCTGTCAAAAATACCTCTAATTTCCTTACATTTTTGACAAGTTTTGGACATTGTCGTTAAGATGAGATTGCGACTAGATTTTGAACGTTTTTTAATTACGGGATTTGCCTGCTGTTCTTTGCGCAATCAACTTTAGAATCTATATATATAAAAGAAAGTCGTGTTAGTTACACTATTTATAACTCAAGAACGGCTGAACCGATTTGGCTGAAAATTGGTGGGGAGATAGCTTAGAACCAGGAGACTTACTTTTTTATCTTTAGTAGTGTAGGGATAGGGTAGGAGAAGGGTAGGAGTAGTGTAGGCGTAGGCAGGGGCGGGCATTCCGTAGAGTGATAAAGACAGTGTCTACCTCGGAGAACTGATCTAATATTACAAGTAAGTCAATAAACAAAACTTAACAAAATATAAAAATTCTTAAATCATAAATCAGCTCCACCTACCGAGCGTCGGTAGTATCATTAAGATTTGACAAATTTCGCATCCTTTATTCGCGCTGCAGTGGCGCCACCTCACAATCTCAACGGCGAAGACACAAACTATTCGTCACTAAATGTTTCGATGTGTGCTCTCGCGGTCAGTCGTGCTCATACGATTTTATGAGTGTGTGCGCGCCTATAACTACGTGGCACACAATGAAAAAAATAACGCACACAACTGCGATAATAGGCAGTGTCTTAATTACTGTAGTTTCTCATAGAAATAAATTTCTTTTTGTTTGTTTGTTATTACGCAATTACTCCGCCAATTGTGGACCGATTTTCAAAATTATTTTTTTGTTTGAAAGGGTATACTCTCGAGGTGGTCCCATTATCATCAAGTTGAAATCTGATGAGAGGATCCCATGGAAATCGAGGGAAACCTTCAAATTTTATAGGCAAAGCTATAACGATTTGGGTATTTTTTTAAATAACTTGAGCATTTGCTCTCGGAAATCATCATTTGGTAAAGTCAGCTCCACTTTATGAAGAAGACCACAGATGGCCATTGGAACTACTCAATGACAAATATTTCACGGGTTGCGATTCGATTACTTTATTAAGGTTGCTAAGCAATTTATGCTCGTCACCAAGCGTATGGTGAGTGGTTGTTGAGGAGTTCTCCTGGTTCTTACCAGGAGAACTCCTCAACAATTAACGTCCCAACATCGGGAAAAGCAATATTTTGTAACAAGTGATGAGCAGTTGACATTAGGCTATTGTAACTTAGATAAATTACAAACGGACCCACTAAAAAGTGAAAAATAAAAACTTTAATTTCGGAAGTCGGTGTCTTTGGTTCCGCATTTTCGTTTATTGACACCGACTTCCGAAATTAAAGTTATTTTTCAGTTTGTAGTGTTTTTTTTGGAAGTCGGTTGTTTTTTTTTTTCGTAAAAAGTTTTTATTTGTCGTATAATATCCTTTTTGTTCGCGTCAACTCGGAACTACAAGCGACAGAGATCTATGGATAGGTATTTAAGCTGGCATTTGGAAATTACCTACATCATCGATCGACAAGACGACGAACCGAAACCAAAGCGCAGTATTTTTGGTGAGATTTTTGTTTTGCCTACCTTCTTTGAAAAATCTGTGCACGCCCCTGGGCGTAGGGTAGGAGTAGGGTAGGGGTAGGGTAGGGTAAGGCTAAGGGGTAGGACACCACGCGAACGACGTAGCGCCGGGCAGCTAGAAATAATTTATATGGCAAAACAGCGTTTGCCGGGTCAACTAGTATTTTATACAAGTTGCAAGAAAAGTATACTTTTGAAACTGTCGTCGTTTCAGCCGATAGACGTCCACTGCTGGACATAGGCCTCCCCCAATTTTGGGGCGGGGTTTGCCATAATCGCCACGCTTGGCAGGCGGGTTGGCGATGGCAGTATGGTATGATGGTGCAATAAATAGAGAACGCTTGAAACTGTATTAAAGGCAAAACCAAATTATCCAGTCTACTTAACACCCACACATATATACGAACCCAGTCAGGCGCTTTACTTTGTGTAAATTATATCATCACCACTGCTCTCAAAACGGTGAAGGAAAACATCGTGAGGAAATCGGCACGTCCTAGAACCAAAAATTCGAAGACATGTGACATCTACCAACCGCGTGGTAGATAACGGCCCACCCCCTCTCACAGAGAGGAGTCCTGTGTCCCAGCAGTCTACATAAACCTCACCTGAAACATAGAGTGCTCAGCCCCACACGGCGCGTTCACATGCAGTAACGCAACATGGCCGTCACCCGATAACGCCACCGCTCTCCCAGAGAAGGCAGGTAGGAAGTGCAGCAACAATGGCGGCGACACTGTGGGGAGAGACCAGGCGCCCTCGCCCGGCGTACTGTTGGCGCGCAGGCAGCGCACGTCCCACACTAACACGTAGGGCTCTGCTACTGCCATGCCGACACTGAGGAGGAGGGGGGGAGGGGGGGGTATAAGTTTTTAGACATGGTTCTGTAATTCTGTATTTACAACGTGTAACGTCAAATGCGCAAAACCTAAACGTTAAACGTCTCTTTTTTTGCTCCGGCTTACCTCTGCCATAAATTCACCCTTCGCCACTGGTAGATAGATAATTGATTATGGGCTGATTGTTCCGATGCTATAATTTATTATACAGGGTTATTGGTAAAATATTAAAAACCTCTTAAGAGGTCATTGTACTCATCATTATAAACACCGTTTACTATGGGGACCAAAAAACAAATCAGCTGTTTAGTACATTTTGACGAGTTATGCGCGCAGAAATGTAGGTAACAGAATGATGAGTACAATGACCCCTTAAGAGGTTTTGCGCATTTAATGTTACACCTTGTATATTATTAAGCTGAATAGGCTGAGAGCAGCCCCCGTTGAGTAGACTAGATAGTAATTGAGAATGATTGAAAACAATAGAGGGGTGCGGGGCACCCTCGCCTGTAATGCACAGGTTTCCACGAGTGCCGGACGGGAATGGCCAGGTGTTCCCGGCCATTCCCGTAGCCCCCCAGCCGGGGGGACATGCGGGGCCCGCCAGATAGGCGGGCATGCGCCGAGGGGGTTGTGGACGCAAAGGCTGAGCCGGATTCCCATGACCCCCCCATCAAGGCGATGAGGGAACACCGCTGAGTTTTAGTGGGTATACTGCCACTCTGGCAGGGAGTCAGTCCCACATACTCCGCCTCGTCCCCCGACGAGCGGAGATGCGTAATGTCATTTCTCAGCGACAAAAAAAAAAAAAAAAAAAAAGGTTAGGTTCCTTCAAAACCCACATGATCTCATGTAGTCTTTTAACTTCTATATCTATACATTATTATAAATGAAAAGTCGCTTTTCGTGTCAGCCTGTGTGATCGCGTTGTTTTTCTAAATTACGCAATGGATTTTAATGTAGTTTTCACCATTTAGAGTTTTTATTTCAAGAAAGAAATCTTTCTTCTTTGTCAAGTCGTAAAAACCGTGTGAAGCAGGGCCGGGACGCTAATTATTTTATAACATGTAAAGATACTAAACAGGGTGAATTTTTCAAGTGGGCGTGGATGGCCATATCCGAAACTATGAGGAATAGCGAAAAGTACTCAAAGGCGTCGCGGGCTCGATTTTGATGAAAACTAAAACTGCATCATTGGATTTTTGAAAAATCTATATTTCTAGCCAGGAATCGAACCCGTTGATTTTGATAAAAAAAACACACTGCTGTATTAATACACCACTCGATAGTGTCCCTAATGTCTTTCATCAGTAAAATTAATCCATATTTATAATAATATTTATAATTAATTAAGTAGTAATAATGCAAAAGATGCCGAACAGTAAGTCGGCATCTTTTGCATTATTACTACTCGTTAGACACGTCCACCAAAGACATAGACGTGACAAAGGTATCATTGCATTGCACCAAACTTAAAAGGACGCGTTTAATCACGTTCATAATAACAATATCAAAGATAAAATACATACGTCTGCGTAAATCCACAAGTGATAAGCAGGTCCCCTTGCATGTCCAAGTCGGAGAGACAAGCGGAATGTGCCCTGAAGGTATGGTTAGCTGTGCTAGGTGCCCGTAAGTCTCGTAACGCGACCATACCGTTCGCACTGCCGCATGCGACTAAAGAACCGCCGCCGCTGCGGAGAACGGCGCAACCTTCTTCTTGTATAGGCTGGAAAAGAAAGATTTTTGGAACGAAGTTCTTTAACGGAGCTTGTGGTAGGAGTAAACTTGGAGAAATCGTCACGTAACGAGAAAGCGTTATGCCCCCTCCATGCAATTTTTTATTACATTTATAATAGAATCAGACAGAGATAGAGATAGTTTTCTTGTTTTTCGAGGGTGCTGAAGCCGATATTGAGGTCAAAATAAAAATCCAAGATGGCGGCTGCAAAAACTTTAAAATTTTTCGTCATGGGTGTCGTTTTTATAGTTTTCAAGGGTGCTGAATCCAAAATGATGCCTGCGAATATTTTCAAATTGTCGCAGCCGCCATCTTGGATTTTCATTTCGAACTTCGTTCCTGCCGGTGGTCTCCATTATTTTGCATGTATATGGGAGTAAAGTATGGTTAACCAGGTTATTGGTGGACAGAGAATACCTATGTGGGAGAATCTATAGGTACATGTAATGAAAAAGTAACGAAGATTTTTTTGTTCGTTTGTCTGTTTGTCTGGATGTATGGTTCGAATTGTTGCAGAAACGGTTAAACAGATTTGGCTGAAATTTGGCACAGTTTAAAACCTGGACACTCTTAATTCCGGTAGTTTATTCCCGTGAGATATTTTCCGACATCCACGCGGGCGAAGCCGTGGGCAAAAGTTCACATTTAGCCATTCCAAAGTTCTTGTCTCCACTTTTACATTCATGATGGAGTGTGCATTTGCCTAGGTCAGGGGTGGCCAACCGGTCGATCGAGATCGACTGGTCGATCGCGACTATTAGTCGAGTCGATCGTGGCAAGGAAAAAAATATTTCCAACTACAAACCTGATTTTGCTAATCTAGCGAAAGATGCTCAAACGCACTGCTCACCTTAATATAAATAAGTAGTTACTAAGAATAATTTTCAGTTTTATATTTTTCCTCATAGTAAAATAAAAAATACTAAATAATTGTGTACTGAACTATGCTGTTTCATATAAGATTCCAAGAAGTATGTAATTGGTAGATCGCACTGGCATAGATCTACTACACACACACACGCACCACACACTTATAGGTTTTCCACCCTACATTGGGCAGATTTATGTAGATGTCAAAACTTGCGAATTGTGCTAAAAATACTCACAATAGCCATCTCAGCCATTTTGTTGAGATCCAGATCAATCAGCTTGTTCTGATGTCCTCCCATCATCAGCTTGTTAGCGCTAACTTGGAAGATACACTGCATGTCTATCATATTAGCTGATCTAAAAAGAATAAGATTATTTAGCATGGTTTTGTGTTTCTTGGAATGAAAGTCTTCAACTATTTTGCGACTAGCTATAATAACTATAATTACATACACATGTAATCTATCTAGCCGAGCAGCAATAAAAAAGTCTGCAAGAACTATGTAGCGGTATCTACAACGCCACATGCGAACAACGCGTCATACTGACGTCACGCAAAATCCTGCATCGCAACCAGAGTTTACCGCGCAACTAGCATAGACACAACATCATAGAATCATCGGGCAGTTGCCCGCCAGACACAACACCCGTCTGGTCGGAGGATCCTCCCTTTTCTATAGAGTATGAGCGAACTAAGACCCTGTTCCCTCATACCTTTATTAACTATAAGCGAAGATGAAGTAATAGCGTGGGCAGACGATGCGATGCGATGGAGTGGATCGGGGAACAAGCAATTTCACGCGAACGAAGTCGCGGGAAGAAGCTAGTTACCAACAAGGTCACTATATGTCCTCCTAGGGCATCCCTCCCTGGTCTTCCCCATCCCACTCACATCAGCCTTGTAAATACCTTATGTTAGTCGCCTTTCATTCATTCTCTCAACATCACCAAATCTAAGCATAAGTACTCTTTGAAATTTTAAGAAGCTAGTTACCAACAAGGTCACTATATGTCCTAGGGCATCCCTTCCCGGTGTTTCCACTCACATCTGCTTTGTAAATACCTTATGTTAGTCGCCTTTCATTCATTCTCTCAACATCACCAAATCTAAGCATGAGTACTCTTTGAAATTTTTGTGACTACATCTTCTTGGAAACTATAATTCTAATGTAATGTAACTAGTCTGTGTTGTTCCACTGTAGGGCAAAGGCCTCCCTGTCCTTTTTCCGCACAATTCTGACTTTTACGAGTGCCGGCCAAACTGTAATTATCTAACAAATATTGCAATCACCAATGCATTTTTTTTATTTTTCTAATTATTTATTTCTAACACACTTAACCTATTTTACAATTTAACACTGAAATATATATAATTATATACAAGTATATAATAAAAAAAAAGGAAAAGAAAAAGGCAGGAGGCTCATTGGGCGTCAAACAAATTCGTCCGCATCGCTGTCAATGGGATAAGTGCCCAAAAGGCTGGAAAAGAAAGATTTTTGGAACAAATGCATTTGGTTACAGATCAGAGTTCTACATGTAACAGGGTGATTGTATTGGTTAGTTTACGTGATATTGTCATATTGGGAGAGCCTAAGTTTCAGAGTAAATAAACAAATAAGACGGAGTGAAAATACCCAACCCACAACACAATCCTGGTTGGGGATAGGGACTATAGCTTAGAACAAGACAAAAAAAACTTTTTACTTCTTGCACTGGTTAAGACCACCAAGCCAACATTATTGTTGTGACATACATTACTTTCATACTTCCGTTGGATGCGAGAAGCACAACCGGTCGCAGTAGCAGTGCTTCGGGGAGGCCTATGTCCAGCAGTGGACGTCTTTCGGATGAAATGGTGATGATGATGATACATTACTTACTTGAAAGTACGTTTCGGAATCCCTCGGCGTATTTGATGGCGCAGAGACGTTTTGGTCAGTGCAAAAATGCCTTGTTCAACAGTTAGGATATCCCTCACTTCTTCGGATTCATGCACTTGGAATGACGTGTACTTTTGCATTCCTGGACCATAGTAGGATGTTACATGACCCTAGAAATAATATGCGAAATTAAATACTCAGGCATAAAATATATTTTCCAACCATTTTTATTCAAGAAATGGTAACATTGAAATCTGAAAGTAGAACATTGTTTTTCCTATATTTTTTGTTAGAAGTTTCATCTGAAGAAATAAACACAAACCTCATTTTGCATGCAAAATGAATGCTTGGTTTCCTATCTTGTAGATTCAGCTTGTCTTTACTAAACATCATTCATCATTAGCTGCAACACACAATCAATGTGCAAATCAACTATGTTAGGGTTGGCTTCCAGTCTAACCTGATGCTGCTGAATACCAGTATTTTACATGGAGCGACTGCCTATCTGACTTCCACAAGGGTAACATGATACCCCTTGGTAAAACTGGTTGTCAGACTTTTGGTCTTCTGAAGACCCGTAACGACTATCAAAGATACAAGAATGACAACCAGGAACAATGGCTTAACGTGCTTTCTGAGGCGCGGAGGGATCTCGGTATGGAAAGATGGTCACCCATCCACGGACCGACACACGCGCTACGCGCCAAACATAGCTTAATTTGATCTATCGACCCGTGTGGCTATATTTCTTGGCCACAATAGATCTACGCTACTGATTTAATTTTTTAATAATATATCCACTTACTCCTTGGTTCCCCATCCATATTAGCTCTTCATACTTGTCGAACACCACCGCAGACACCCCAAACCTGTCGCCGCCGTCCACCAGCACACTGGCCCGCACCTCATACTCCGCTGATTGTTTCGGCACCAAGTATTGCGGAGCATATTCTGTGTTGTATGGCCCTGAGAGTTATGATTTGATTAATGTATTATACAAACTTTGCCTCGATGGGAAAGAGTTCCTGAAGAGAAGAAAGAGAAGTCAAATAGTAAAGTTTGTATAATACGTCAAGTTCGTAGTAAGCTAGTTAGGATATTATTATTATCATCTCCTCTCTTTGATGAGTCTGGCACAGAAGCGTTGAGATTGGCACATGAAAAGAGAGGCCTATTCTCAGCAGTCGGAAAGTCGGGCTGTGGATGATGATGAGCCGCTTTGAATATTTATTGCCTTACTATAGCAGCGCCCTAAGCTATCCTATGATTCCTATGTCCTTTCCCGGGTCCCTGGTGGACTTGAAAACGAAATTAATTTCGTTCCGTTACCAATAATGTTATCGTATAACATTCTAAAATTTGTAACGATACTAAAACCTAAATATATCAATAATGTTACAAAAAAAAACGTTATAGAATATCATTTTCGTAGAATAAAATTACAAGTAACGTTATAGGTATCAGTAACATGAAGCTTATCTGCTTGTAATAAAGTTACAGGTGAAACGTTACAAATTCAATTGTAACATTATTCTTCATACTTTTTCATCTTTTATGTCATGAAGCTGGCAAAGTTGAGCATCGAAATGAATAACGTTATTATATTGTTATGCTAATAACAATATATTGATCATATTGTTAGTGAACAGTTTATGATTTCGTTCCATTTGTCAGTATTGTTACAGCCAAGAATTTAATTTTGTAACGATCCTGGTGGAACGGTACAAATTCTTGGTACTGGAACTACGCGTAACGTTATTTTGAGTAACATTTCAACTCCCTGCCCGGGACTCAAACTATCTCTATACCAAATCTCATGCACAACAGACCGAATGGGAGTGCGGAAAGGGGAGTCCCATAATCCCCATCATCATCTTTATACCAAAGTTCATAGAAAACAGTTCAGCGGTTAAAGCGTGAAGAGGTTACAGACAGACAGACAGACACACTTTCGCATTTATAATATTAGTATGGATTTTACATAATATCTATGAACTTGAATGTTTTATATGAAGCTTATATGCTTTTTGCAGCAATGATAAGGTAATCTAAGATCCAGATGAATTGTTACGACTTCATTTTATGTCAAAAAGCAATGGAAGTGAAATAAAATCACATTAATTTTTAAATTTTTAATACTTATTAAAATAATTGCTGCACATTAGGTACTACTAAACTAACTACCTACCACTGAACATTCTGAGTAAATAACTGTTATTGCATCCTAATTATTTACCAGTGACCCCTAAAGGTCAATGATTATGTACATAGTGGAAAACAATAAATTATCAGAAAACTGGTTAGTGCTAATGAACTTCATAAGAGAAAGTGGATCACTTGAGATGATTTATTTATTTGTTTGATACTTTGATGATAGAAAAACAATATTATTTATTTTTTATTTTGCTGCAATTGAAATGGCCTAACCAATATTTTTAACTAGCAGCACCCTGCGGTTTTACCCGCATAAGTCTCGATCCTGTGGGAATATCGGGACAAAAACTATCCTGTCCTTTCCCGGGACTCAAACTATCTCTATACCAAATAAAAAGGTTTAAGCGTGAAGAGGTAACAGACAGACATATTTCCACAGATTAATACCTATATCATCTAATTCATTTTCTAGAGTACTTAGAAGTTTTTACTTCTACTTTATTTAAGGATTTAAATAGGAACTCGAAGTAGGACATAGGTAAGAATTTTAAAGAACCAATCTAGAAGTAAGTACTTAATTCTAATTTATGTGGCTTATTTCAGCAATCAGAAGTCTGGGTAAAATCTCTTGTTTACATATGTGTTGGCCCACAAACCATACAATGTTAGAAAATAAGGTCTAAAGTCTAACGTATAAACATTTTTATCAATATCTACCAAGAAGTATACTTACTTACATGAGAAAACTTTTTATTTAACAAAGGCTCATTGGCGATAAATCTATCACTATGAGGGCTGATAAAAAATTTAAAGTTGCCTTGAAGAGCTTATTGGTCACATTATTTTTTTTTTAAATTATAAAGCTACCACTACATTAACACTTTTGTTCATGTAGTAACTTGCTGTAAAAACTTGTCTCAAAAACAACATAACATAGACTGTTGAAACAAATATTAGCCCAACTGATTAAAAAAACAACAAGAGAACAGTGCCGACAAAACAACGAATTTGTAAACAGTAATTTTAAATGTAACATTCAGAAAATAACATTAATTCTGTGGGTAAAATACTGTTGTTTACTGATCCGAAAAGAAAATAAAACAGAGAAACTTATAACTGATGTTCCACTCAAGGAATGCCTGAAGGCCAAAGTAACCAATTTAATCCAATAATACGACAAATACCTTTGTATTATAATGAATACCATTGAAAAACGAATACTCACCAGTTAGCAGATGATCCGTCGGCATGCAAAGATCGGAATAATGATATTCCATACTAAAAATATTTCACTTATTTTGTTTCACAACATCTATAATCACTATTTTAACTCAAAAGTCACTATTTAAAAGATTTTAATTTAAAATAAAACGAAATGGATCAAGGGTTCGACGACGGCAATCACGAATATTTTCAAGTTACTCAACATGAAAGTTGCATTTACACTCTGTGTTCGATAACAGCAAATTGGTCTTTGCTGCTATTGAAATACGGCTCACAGATTATACACAGTGTTCTTGTTGGAAAACAAAATACACTCGCGTCTTGTCATCAAACTGTATTTGCGTTCCGTTCTACAGTTTAGTGAAAGCAAAAAAAAATAGAAAAGGTCAAGTTTGTCAATTTAAAACTTATTTGGATGTTACTTGAAATGGAATACTTATTATTTCGGATATTCGGATACGGAAAGACTATTTACTATTATAATTTTATCGTGAGTCTTTCAATTTAACACTAAAATATACATATTATAAGCATATACAAGTATATAAAAAAAAACGAGTGTGCTTATGACCACACGACTGAAGTGAAACTTCTTTAATAAGAAGAGAGGAAGAGAGAAAGAAAATGTGCGCGCGCACTGCTGTCTCTTGCTTATATCCCCCACTTAACTTCCGTTCGCCTTGCCCGATCACACTTTTCGTAACGCTTACGTCACGCGTTCGCCAGCTTACTCCCCAAGTCAAGCGTGCGTAAAGAAGTTTCACTTCAAAAATGGAAAAGAAAAAGACAGGAGCTCATTGGGCATCAAAAAATTCGTCCGCATCGCTCAATCTTATGTCAATGGCATAAGTGCCCAAAAGGCTGGCAGGCGGCAGCATTACCTAACTTGGTTCTCTTCTTAGTCTGTGATTACCACGTTGGATGGCAATGCTCTATTAGGCATGCCCTTAGTCTTTGGTCTAAAAATTAAATACGGAAAATAAAATAAAATATTATTTCGGATATTTTATCAAACTGCTGCATATCATTGAATTTCTGGTTAAGATTTAAGTGGCATTTATCTGAATTTAACTAAATAAAAGGAGCAGTGGTTTCGGCTCCGACTAACGAGTTACTAGGTCGTGAGTTCGAACCCAGACAGGGACTTGATTTTGCGTATTTTTTATTTCATCACCACTGCTCTCAAAATGGTGAAGGAAAACATCGTGAGGAAACCGGCGTATCCTAGAACCAAAAAAATCGAAGACTTATTAATATGACATCATCCAATCACCCACCCGCACTGGGCCCGCATGGTGGGTTATGGTCAACTCCCTCTCACAGAGAGGAGCAAGTTTGTGTCCCAGTAGTGGAAACATTAAGTAAGCTGAATAAGCTATGAGAAGAAAATAAATATCGTAAGGAATTAGAAAAAAATGGTTGTTAGAGGATAGGGACAGAGTACCTAAATTTATGATAGGGATTCTAATTAGATACCCTCTCATGCTAGCAGCGCCTGATCAAAAGCACTGACCTGTATTATACAAGTCTTGTTCACTAGAGGTCAGTGGTCAAAAGCCTTGTCTTATAAGACAACTTTAGCCTAGTGTTTAAAAATGTTTTTTTAGGTCATAAAGACACAAAATCACTTTTCGAGTCTGTCGGTGTCTGGGATCTTCTAAATTGCATAATCGATTTTGCCACCCGCCTGTCCCTGTCTACTAACTTTGCATCGTAACGCTGCGTGGCGCGTTTACACAGGCTCCTGTTAGGCTCCGACAGGATTATATTCAGGGGAGCGAATCTTCAGTTCCACGAAGTGAGCTCGAAAATGTTAGCACCTCCTCGCCTCGAATGGGAAAGATTTACTTTTGTCTGCTGCGGTATTTCCTGCCACAGGCGCGGGTTGGCCGGAACTATGTAAAATCTGGGCGCCCTAGGCCCGGGGCCTCTTCGGCCTAAGAGAAAGTCCGCCACTGATAATGCGTTAATTAGGTATTTTATTTGTTTTGGCACGTCGCCACATTTCTTAATTGGACCCGTGCGAAGCAAGGGATTCTAATAAATAAAACCACAAATAAGTCTTGGAAAATGCTTTTATTAAAGCCTTAAAAATATATTCCTATATTAGTTGATAAGCTTTGCTGTTAAGTATAATATAATATTTAAACAATGCAGAAATAAAATAAATTAGTAGCTTTCTATAACATAATACAGTCGGCAGCACGTAACTTGGCAAGGTTTTGACCTTACCTAGTCGGAGTAAGTTCGCGCAAATACTCTTAGGCTTAATTCCACCAAACTTTTATACATACACAGTCCTATTCTGAGAATAACTTTTGAATTTTTGAGTTTTTCAAAACTAGAACTGTCAGACATCAATTTTATTCCATGGATAAAAGATAAATATCTGATTTTGTTAAAATTAGCCATGGGCTGATTTTTCAATTCTCTGTTAAGAAGAATAATAAATGACAGTTTGACATAGTATTTTCTATACAAAAACTGTCAACCTGCAATATAATATACCTCAGATAAAAGTTATCCGACTATTGAAAAATCAGCCCTTAGTGCAAAAAAAATGTTCACTTTTATTTCATTACTAGCTTCCGCCCGCGACTCCGTCCGCGCGGATGCCGGTCTTCGCGTGGATGGTTTATTTCTCCATTTTGAGTAACTCTGACAATGACATCTTATAAATATCTATTGGACCCAAATACGGCTAAGCCTATAATAATTAAGGAGATCCCTCTATTGAGCTACTGCTGTTGAGCTCGCGTTCTGTAGTAAATATTTTTTTCATAGTAATTCCGACCTTGATAAGTAGCATGTAGCAGTAAATTACTGACAGTGACGAAAAGTTTGCAATAATAAAAAAGTGATCGTGACAATGCGACAGAAAGTTAATTGAGAGCTTCAGCATACACAACATTGTTAGTGAGCTCGTCCGGAATATGAACATGAAGATTTCTTGGACTGCTCACACGGGAAAGAGCTACGTAAAGTTGCCCGTGTGAAAAACAACTCGCGGTAAGATCTACGCCAGCAACTCCTAGGGTCTGACCTTGAGCCTTATTTATTGTCATGGCGTAACACAAAGCTACAGGAAACTGTATTCTCTTAAATTGAAATGGAAAATTATCCACTGCGGGTAATGCAACGTGTGTTCGCGGTTCTACAGAACAACGTCTATGAATAAAACTGAAAAATAAGATTTTTTTTTCTACGGATTTTTCCAGGATAAAAAGTATCCCATTTTATGCCCAGGATAATAAGGTATAATTATACCAAGTTTCATCGAAATCGAACCGTTAGTTTTCACGTGATGCCTGCATATACAGACAGACAGACAGACAGACAGACAAAAATTTTTTTAATCACATATTTGGGTTTGGTATCGATCCAGCAACACCCCCCGCTATTTATTTTTTCAATATTTTCAATGTACAGAATTGACCCTTCTACAGATTTATTATATGTATAGATTCTATGATTAGTGCCGAAATTTATTTTTAAACATGCCTGTTTAGAAGCAAATTAAAGAAAGGAGAGGAACGAATAACGACTCTTGCCAAATTACGTTCCGGCGACTACTTATTACAATAATTATTGTACAGTGGTTGGTAAGAAATGCTGATAATAACTCTTGGTGAATTCTGTCATGAGATCTGGCATTGCTTCAGGTAATGTGGTGATGAGTCGCGCTGGACTGCCGGAGTATCTTGCAAATGAAGGTACAACTGTCTCTGCAGGAAGCACAGAATTGTCCTCTATCATGCAGCAGTCTTTTAGCACACATCTCCGTCCCTGGAATTTAATAGACCAAATTGGAAATTTTGTAATGTTTGGATGAAGAAATAGGGATGTGCACCTACATGAAGAATGATAATGCCCTTCACTAATTTGTATCCTATTTTATTTTACTGAAGTCAATTAACTTTGTTTATTAACTTCTAGTTTATAAGCTGCTTCTGTCCAATGCCTTTCTCTTTAAATGTTATGTACACCAATAATTTATGTATATGTCGCAGCCAACTGGTTAAATTAGCCGTTTAGTTAACCGCCTAGCCTTTTAACTAAACGGCGGCCGTTCAACTAAAGGCCTGAATAATGTTCAATTATAATTTCATTATTATCATCATTTCAGCCGAAATACGTCCACTGCTGGACATAGGCCTCCCCCAAAAAGGGGGGTTTGCCATAATCGCCACGCTTGGCAGGCGGGTTGGCGATCACAGTATAGTATGGTAGTGGAATGCATAGAGAACGCTGCTACCCATTCTCCGGTACGACCCTTAGTCGTCTTTTACGACACCCACGGGAAGTATGGGGTGGTGCTATTCTTTAAGTCATTTTAAGTAATTATAGTTTATGTACCCATAACCAATCACGCGCGAGCCGAGTTCGTCGCAGTAAATAAGCCAGGGCACCCCAACCAAATGGGTTAGGTTAGAACTGTGATCAACCGCGTGCGAGCCGAGACAGTGGAGCGAGGCGAGCACTACTTCAAAAGGCCAGGCAGTTAACTAAACGGCTTATTGGTATACATAAAAGTAGAAAACGACTTTATGAATTATATGAAGAACGGATTTTTATAAACACTGCTGAATTTAATTTATATGTTAAGAATTATTCTAAAATATTTAAAAAAGTTTGTAGTATTGCCAAGTCACGTTATTTGAGTTCAAAAATTAAAAATAGTAGCAACATTATTAAAACGACTTGGAATGTCATTAATAGCGAAACGGGAAGGTCATGCACCCGAAGTAGTGACTACAGCCTTGCTATTGATGACAATATAATTAAATCAGATTCTCAAGTCGCCGCGGCCTTTGAAAATTTCTTTGCAGAGATTCCAGTATCAACTACTAAATCTCTTAACTCATCACCCGCTGCCGCAGAGTCTTTACTTAAAGAAAACGTTTCAGTTTGTGATTCTGAATTTCACTTTGAATATGTAACCTGTAACGATATAATTAAAACCTTTCACACGTTAAATGTTAAAAAGACCGCAGATCTATGGGGTAATTCTGTGGATGTTGCTAAGTCGATTATAAACATTGTAGCACCTACTTTAGCTGTTATATTTAATAATTGTATTGACCGTGGTGAGTTTCCTGATCTTATGAAAAACAGTAAAATAATACCGTTGTTTAAATCGGGTAGTACATCAGACCCTACTAATTATCGACCTATTTCAGTACTACCTACCTTTAGTAAAATTTTTGAAAAACTTATTTTGAATCAATTGCAAAGATTTTTTAATAACAATAAATTACTGCATAATAAACAGTTCGGTTTTACAAGGGGTCGTTCGACTACCGATGCAGGAGTTGAACTTTTAGGACATATTTATAATGCATGGGAGGACAAATGCGATGCCTTGGGCGTCTTTTGCGATTTGTCCAAGGCATTCGATTGTGTTCTTCATGACACATTAATCAGGAAACTGCACCACTACGGAATCCGGAACGCCTCTCTGGATCTTCTTACTTCTTACTTGAGTGATAGGATTCAGAGAGTTGATGTTAACGGAAAAAGGTCACCCGGATCTGTAGTAAGAATGGGGGTCCCCCAGGGCTCAATTCTTGGTCCTTTCTTGTTCCTTATCAATGACTTGCCGTACCTCATAAAGGATAATCATGATATAGTGTTGTTTGCAGATGACACTTCTCTTTTGTTTAAAATCAAACGTCAGCAGCTGGTTACTGACAATGTAAATAACGCCCTTGCAAAAGTAGTTAACTGGTTTAATGTCAATAACCTACTTCTTAACGGAAAAAAAACGAAATGTATTAAGTTTACGATACCCCACGTTAGACAAGTAGAAACTAGTGTTCTCATTAAGGATGAAGAGTTAAAACCCGAAGATACCACAGTATTCTTAGGCATAACGTTGGATGCCAAGCTTCAATGGGGCCCCCATATAGATAAATTGTCAAAAAAGCTTAGCTCTGCAGCATACGCCGTTAGGAAAATTCGTGATTTGACTGATTTAGAGACAGCCCGTTTAGTTTACTTTAGTTATTTTCATAGTGTGATGTCGTACGGTATTCTGTTGTGGGGAAATGTCGCCGATATTCAGACAATTTTTATTTTACAAAAAAGGGCAATTCGTTCTATTTATAAATTAAGTCCTAGACACTCCCTCAGAGACAAATTTAAAGAGATTAATATAATGACTGTGCCTTCTCAGTACATTTATGATAATCTTTTGTATGCACATAAAAATATTAATCTGTTTAAAAAATACAGTGATATCCATAACATAAATACTAGGAACAAACACAAATTTGTTGTTCCTACAACAAGGCTCAAGAAAATAGGTGGCTCGTTTAGATGCCAATGTATACATTTTTATAATAAACTTCCTAGCCACATTCAAGAACTAAGCCTAAATAAATTCAAAGCTTTTATAAAGCGAAAACTATGCCAGAAAGCCTATTATACTGTAAAAGACTATATTGAGGACAAAAAGGCTTGGCATTGAGCTGCTCCAATAGGTTTAGACAGTGAATGTTATTTTGCAATTTTTACACTTTAATATTTTCTTTTTTTTTTTTTAAGTATTTATTTACTTACACAATGACATGTACATTTACTGTATAAAGTATTATATTATTTTAATTATTGTGAATGTGAGGACTATGTGGGTCATTGTTTACATTTTAATCGTGGTCTGGCAGTTTGAGTAGTTTATGCGGCCTACCCAAATGTCCTGTCTTTGGTATTGTTCGTCGAATCGTTGAGCTCCTGAAGTTCTGAGTTGAGCTGCACGGTTACTGACAAATGCGTGCACTGACTGGACAGGTCCACTCAATCTGTGTGGTTCTTTCCTCAAAAGATCTTTTCAGACACTAATCTACATGGTCCTCAAAGATTATGTCCGTATTTTTATATACACATTGACATTGATGAATTTTATTTAGACAATGACATGAATATTTACTTTGTAAAGTATTTTTTATTTTATTTTTCTTTTTTTTTTTTTTTTTTTTTATTTTATTTATTCGGAAGAACAAACAACTACACATTATATATTACAAGTAAATAGAACATAAGGAGTTATACAAATGTGCAACCAACAACGTTCTCCACAGATACACAAAAAGACAAAGACAATGTTGATAAAGTTAAAGTCGGACAGAATAGATAAGTACACAAAATAAGATACAAATAAATTACAGCTACCAAGGAATACTAAAGATTCAATATTATTATTGTGAATGTGAGGACTATGTGGGTCATTTTTTTTTTCTGTTTTCCTTCTTAGTTTTAATCATGATCTGGCAGTTTGAGTAATTTACGCGGCCTACCCAAATGTCCTTTCTTTGGTATTGTTCGTCGAATCGTTGAGCTCCTCATTTCTGAGTCGAGCTGCACGATTTTTGACAAATGCGTGCACTGATTGGACAGGTCCGCTCAATCTGTGTGGTTCTTTCCTCAAAAGACCATTTCAGACATCAATCTACATGGTCTTCACACGATCTGACCAAGATTTTGTCTGGACTTTAAAAGAGACTGTGACCTCTGAGTTTGTTTCGGCCTTTCTTCTCAGAGTAGTCAGATAGGAAACGCCGACCACATCTAGTTTAAAAAATATGATGACGTGTAAAAGTGTTTGTAAAAACCTACTTACAGAAAATAAATCATTTATCATTTATCATTTATTTAACAAGTTTGCTGCGACATAAATATTAGCAGTAATACCTTTCCTAAATACTATTTTATACTAATATTTAATATACAGATCAATGCGCAACCAACTACCATGGAGTCAGTACATGATTCTGAACCCCCTGCGTTAATAATTGGCTATTAAAAAAATAGCTTTTCTATATATTTTGACCACCACTTCTCTATGAAAAAGCAGATTTTTTTTGATAACTGATGAAAATTCTACTCTAGGGGAACATTGTTACAGTTTGCCTGTCCTTGTCCCTGCCACCCTGTATAATTTCGGTACTGTTACTGTTAGTCGGCATCATCCCACTGCTGGGCAAAGACCATAAATAATTATGATGCAGTTGAAGTTTTTTTTAAATAAATACTTAAATGGCTTTATTACCAATATTAATCAAATGTTGATGTGACAATTCAGAGCTTCAACCCTACAAGCTCATTTGGCTCAGTGATGGCATTGCAGTTCATGACACACCTTGTCAATTTTCATCTTAGTTTTTAGTTCCACTTTAAGCCACCGGGTCAGATATGTTTATGGCACTATAAGATGTGTGTCAGTTTCTTAAAAACGAAAGTATTGTAACTTACAATAACAACATTCTTCCCAATGTAGACATAAGAGCCCACAACAGCAGCATTCACAACTGTGTTTTCACCAACAAACACATGGTCACCCATTTGCAACGGGAAGAAGGCAACACTGGAAAAAAAAATTGTGGTTAGTCAGAGTTTCTTTCATAGAGCATGTTAACTCTATTTTTTTTGTTAACCTATTGTGTCCCACTGCTGGGCAAAGATCTCCCCCATATTTTTCCATTGTAATGTGCCTTCTTTGTCCAATCAGTTAGGAACAAGTTCAATGTTGACTCTATACATAGGTATTATAAATTAAAGCTGTTTTTTGTGTCCATCTATGTGACCATGTTGTTTCATTTTGATGTGGTTTTCAGCATCATTTAGAGATTTTTTTCCAGAACTACTGCTTATTTAAGTAATAAAGATATCTCGTCGATTTGTCAAGTCATATAAACCGTGCGAGGCAGGGGTGGATGCTAGTATCATATAAATTTAACTCAGTTGTAAACCAAGTAAATGTGGAAAAAGAAAATAAAATAAACTGTGTACTGATTACCAGCACACTATTTACAACTTGTAAAGGCTATCACTTACCCTTTACTGAATTTCTTAAAAGGAGGCCGTATGACAGAGCCTTTGCTTATAATACAAAATCTTCCAGTCTTCACATTTGCCAAGTCTCCTCTGATTATAGCATCGCTTTGAACTATCACTTTTCCGTGTAGAACAATATTTTGAGATCCACATAGCACTGTTTGTCTGCTTACTTTATTACCAGATGCCTGTAACAATATTAAAACCAGTAATTGTAATGATGTCATGTTCCACAATGTTGATGTTTTCGTGTCTAAACGCCACTTACAGTTTCTACGTATTCTGACTTATTATAATATGTATCTTGAAGCTCCATTTTATTTAAGTAAATATTAAAAGTTATGTGCAAAAACTATAGTGATTCATTAGAGTTTGAATATAATTATTTACGATTTACGAAAACTCGAAAACTGTGAAGGAATGAAATGTCAGAGTTAATGTCAAACAAACGTCACCATGACACTTTTCAATGTTTACGACGTTAGCTATCTTTAATGATATTATAGTGATATTAAATAACATTAAATGGCAGCAGCATATTCATAAAAATGGAAGGAACATAATCATTAAAAGGTTTATTACACTGAATGATTTATGTGCACCAGTATCTAATTATATGAAAAAACTTTTAATCACTATCTTTACTGGCACAAAATTCACCAAAAATATTTTAACAAGCCATAAAATCATTGAAAAAGAAAACAAGTTTTTTTTTTCTTCTGCTCATTAGTGGCTACCAAGGCTTTTTTTTAGGAAAAGTGTCCAGTAAAGTATATTAGGTTGTTATAATTATTTATTAATAGATCCTAGAATTATTTGAATTAAGTATAACAATAATAATAGAAAATCTTAAATTTCTATAACAATTAAAAAATGTTACGATTTTATAATAATATCTAACAACTGGGATGGGCAGAATGAGACAATGACCAACCAAAAAAAACATACTTAACAAATCTTTGAAAAAATTGGCGCCAAACCAAACTGTTCCGTTTTTCCGAAAGTAAAAAGAAAAATTTATTCATCTTTACATAATAAAAAAAAATGGATAGATACGTTGTCAGAGAACCTAGGGTTGGGGCAGGTAAGGATTAAAATTTGATCGGTTTTTTCCGTACCTCGTGTCACAAGGTAGTCCAAACAAATAAAACATATTTTTCAGACTATCCGCAGGGAAATCAAATGATGGCGTTCTCAATAAACGCAGGGAGAAATAATATGATGTAAGTAAAGCCATTTTGCATTATATCTAGAAGTTAGCTGCAGTAACCTACTTTATTGGATTTTACTTTTAATATCATTTGAGTCGGTTAATAAGAAGAAAGGTAGGTAACTTGTCATTTTATTGGGAAAATAAATAAATTAAAAGACCATGACGGGTAATATTTTTAATTTAAGTAGGTGTCAAAATTAAGTAGGTTTATGTATTACTTAATATATTATTATCACAAAAGTGTTTTCGTGGTCTTGCATAATAATAATTACGGTAGCTAGGTATACGCAAAGACTACAATATACATATATACGGTACATAAACAAAGCCTAAACTTCTGTTGCTACGACTACATAAGCTACATTTTTGAGTATAAGCAATTAGCAAGATCGAGATCTAGGCACTAGGTAGGTAGATAGGTACTTATACATATTTTTTCGATGTGGGATCAAAACAAAAATGTTTTTTTCTTGGTTTTCAGTCCTCCTGAGAACGTTTATTATAACAGCGGACCTTATGCACAATTTTCGAACATGCAAAATGTTCCTAACTCAAGTTACATGGAAGTTGCTCAAATGAATACGCCCGTATTTGGTCAAAATGTAAGTAGACTTTAGTATCAGTTGCTTTGATTTATTATTTGTATGGCTGGTAACAGTTGAATGTGTGGGCGAGTTAGGCCCTTCCTACACGACACAGTTTCCGTTCCGGTCGGTACGGCGTATTAACCGTTTAAAGGCTCGTGCACACAGGCGCGACGCGACAGTGCGACGCGATTCTGCGATATATATCCGTAGAACAATTTCTATGGAAACGCGCGCGACACTTCACACTGGAGCGACTCGTCGCGCCGCGAAGCGGTCACGGCGCGACGAGTAGCGCGACACCGTGTAGCCGCGATATCGCCGCGACACCATACTAAATGTTCGTTTTGTACATACTCTCAGACAGCATGGCTGTTCTGCAAGCGCTGAACAGTTACACAGCTGACTCTGGGCTAATATACGAGTGTCACCAGCGCCTCAACCAGGTGGGTAACCTCAATAATATAACCATTCAATGGATCAAAGGACACAGCGGTTCGCTAGGCAACGATGCAGCCGACGAACTTGCCAGAAGAGGGTCGAGTATGGCACCCGTGGGACCCGAGCCCATCGTGCCACTCCCCTTCGGGTACATACGCACTCTGGTAAGGAAACGCACAAGAGAGCAACACAATAAACTATGGACGGACCAAGGTGAATGCAGGCAGGCGAGGGAAGCACTTCCCACATTGGATGGCCGCCTCACGAAACAGGTTCTCCGTCTAACAAAACAAATGCTGCGTATAGTTACCGCAGCTTTAACTGGCCACGGGTCATTCAATAAACACCTCTTTGTCATAGGAGTAACGGACAGTCCGTTGTGCAGGGCCTGCATGGAGGACGACGAGACAGCGGCACATGTGCTTCTAAACTGCCCGGTGATCGCCACGTACAGGGCAAAGTACTTCGGTAACCCAGGTACCCTACGTGAGACGGTCAGTAACATCAAGGCGTTGCTGGCCTTCTTTGAGGAGCTGGGGTGGATCGAATAGTCGATTTTCCCACCCATACGCAAAATACGCGCATTGACGTGGAGTTGCGGACACCAGCCCGTAATACCCGTAGTACCTATGTTCATTTTGTATGGCGTCGCGCCGCGATTCGCGTCGCGCTTGTGTGAAAGGTGTTGCGGCGCGATAATATCGCAGAATCGTCACGCGACGTGTCGCGCGACAAGTCGCGCCTGTGTGTACGAGCCTTTATTCGTTGACGGACACTTCCTTAATAATCCATACACAACACTGATGACCGTGCCTAAACACAGCGAATAAAGGTACAAGTTCGTAGCCGACTGCAAACGACAGCAGCAGGCGACATGTCGCCGCGAGACACTAGTGGTTTTTATGTAGGTATTTCTATGAAATTCCTTACGTGGCAGACGACGTGTCGCTTGCTGCAGAAGGTATTTCATAGAAATATAAATAATTAAACCACTATCACTATACCCAATGCTATTTTTTAAAAATCTCACCGTGATAACTTAGGTGAAGTTAGCTTAAATTGAGTTGTCAATAGTGTCAATCCTTAGCATCAGGTGAAATCACTTAAGCTCACTACACCTAAGTTTTCACGGTGAAATTTTTACAGAATAGCACTGCAGTACACACACACACACACACACACACACACACACACACACACATAAAAAAGAAACTGCACATAGAAAAGTGCAGCACCTACCAACGCGGTCAAAATATATGGAACAACTAATACTTAGATATTTTTTTCAGACGTAGGTATACCTAATTTCTAAGCTAGGGGGTCTAGAATCATAATGATGCCGAATTCATGGTTACAGTTTGCGCAATTGAGGCTGATTATACCAACTAATGGAGGTTCGTTTGTCTTTCAGATGTTACCAGGTCAAACTCAAATGAGGACGGGAATTGATCCCAGGTATTTAGCCAACTACTCTGACAACAGCGCTCAATTTATAGTGACGGGTGAGTGTTTTAATCCTAGCAATGCAGTAGCTACTTGCTGTTTCCATTTTTAGCAGGTATTTGTTTGGGTTATATTATCCCCGCTTTCCGAATTGCGTCAAAAGCGATTATATCGCGAATCCGACCAACGCGCAACGTCACAAATAGTACTCAATAGTCCTTATATTTTGTGACTATTAAATTTGGTCGGATTCGCGATATATTCGCTTTTGACTCAATTCGGAACGCGGGGTATGTTTATGGAGTCTTTCGTGGGCTAAACACGGCGTGACATGGCATGTTTTAATATGTAGGTATATTAAACTAAATTCAGCCGGTCGATTCTGTAAAAATCTCACCGTGAAAACTTAGGTGAAGTGAGTTTGTTTTTGCTAGGAATTGACACTATTGACAGCTCACTCCACGCTCACTTCGCCTAAGTTTCCACGGCGAGAATGGAACCCAATTAATTTTTTATGGTGTGTAGGTACATAACAAAGAGTATTCTACTCTATTATATTCAGAGCCAAAAGCGTTTTTTCGCTCCTACTAGAGTTACAACTTTTAGCAGTGATACAACGGATTTGCAAAAAGTGCTAAGACTCGTACCGGTGCAGCAGTGAACTTGGAAATTGCGCACTTTACATTGCATCCTGATAATAATCTATTCACAGTATAGGTAGGAAACATACAACAGTTTAGATAATGATAGGTAGTCAGGTAACTAAGTATTTAGTAAATATAAGAGAGAGTTAAGTTAAAGTTAAGTTAAGTTATAGAATACATGAGATGAAAGAGAGCGTACCATAATGTGAATGGTAAGATATTTTTAGATAGAGATCAGAACCATTGTGTTAAGATATTTTTCTGATTTATTATGCAAAATATTGAGAGCTACTTGACACGCAACTTGTACATTACGAAGATCTCAATAGGTACTTACTGTACCTATTTCAGATGATAAGCGTCATGAATATTTATCACAGACATCTAAATGGAGTTTACCTACTTAAAGAAGATTATTTAGCCTTGTACGTAGAGTATTAAATGATCTGTGCCTTGGCCTTGATAGAAGTAAAAAAACCACACGATATTAGTCTTTGACAAATCACATATTTTTTTGAATTATTTAAGTATCAACCAGCTAATGGGGTTCTGACGACAAAGAACAGCCAGATTTCAACGTAGCTCGACCCCTCAGGAGAATCAACCGGTTTAAGATGTGCTAAAAGAGTTTCTGCTTAATTCGTATTTACCTTGTACGAGTACTATTCATTTTTGGGACTGTCTTGTACAGCCCGATTCAAACTGTTTGGGGCTCGGAACATGGGGCGAGTCGCTGCAAAGTAACAAATTCACCTGTCAGCGGGGGTGAGGGGCGAGGTACTGCGCAGTGAGTAACGCACTTCAGAGCCGCCATAAAGTTTGAATGGGGATGTAATTGCAATGTAAAGCAAAGCTTTTACGTAAGTACCTAATCATTTAATTACCAAAAAACTTAGCTTAAGTGACATCAGTGTTGTTGCAATGAGGGATGGGTATGGTTATCTATTATACCTACAGATGACTAAGGCCCGGCGCTCATTATCGGCATCGGCAAGAAAAGGGATCCTTCGGCATTCCTACATGCAAGCGCACACTGTCGGAAACTATGTCTTGGCATGCTGTAACGTTGTTAGGGGTGACGAGGCGTCCTTAAGCATGCCGCACCGTCCTCAAGTGTTGCCTCGGCGCCGGCGGCGCGGCGGGCGACGGCGTACCGAAGGATCCCGAAGTATCCCGAAGCAGCCTCAAAGCTGCCGATGCAGTAGCCTCAAGCATACCGAAGCGGTATTTTTGTTACTACGATCATATATCATGGAAATTTCTACTTTTTTGCCATGAAGTTAATGTATAATGCTTTTTATCACCTAAAATCCTCAGCCATGCCGATGCCGATAGTGGGCGCCGGGCCTAAGACCCCTCAAACTAGGAAAATCCTGTATCTTGAAGGACAGTGTATTTTAGTGGGATTGGCACGTTTCACAAAAATATTTATATTTGCGTAATAATTCTGATGTTAACATGATTTATTGAATGGGAGTTGATTGTGAGGGGTGTTTGTGTGAGTGTGTTGCTGTGGATTTAAACGGGTCCGTTAGGGTACGTTTGCGGGTTAGTATACTTAGAAAACATCTGTAATGGAAAAGAGAAGTTAATTATTTTAGTAATTAATTCGTAGAATAAACGAGTTCCTCTGTATCGCAAGAATTTAACTGAAAACTGTGAGGTTTTTTTTTTAGTTGGGAAATCATCAAATGACCTCTCCCGCTCTGGGTGGAGCGGAAGGGAGGCCCGCGCACACGGTGGCGGGGAGTCGTCACGATGCTCCCGATGTTATTGCGTAACACACTAACCGTAGCATTTTTTTTTTTTTTGCGGATGGGAAATCATCAAATGACTCCTCCCGCTCTGGGTGGAGCGGAAGGGAGTGTCAGACTCTTACTGTCCACCCGTGTTCCTTCCTTAGCCCTTTATGTTCCGGGCCAGCGGTAACCCTTTCGGACAATCCCGCTGACCCGGCAGGCTTCGGCCCTAAGGGGCCCCTCCTCGATGCTGACATCTCTTTGAGGCGCGCGTGGAACACGTACGCGCCGTCCGGCACGGGCCTGGTCCTGATCGGACGGTGAGCTACCCATTACTCTCCGCCCGCAGGCCCGCGCCTACGGTGGCCGGGAGTCGTCACACGGCTCCCGACGCCTGGGGCGTCCCCCGCGGCGGCTGAGACGGGAGGCTCTCTCCCTGAACCGTCCCGCCACCTCCTTCGCTAGCATGATTGCTTCGCAGAAGGAGGTGACTGCCTCCCACTCCCTCTCGCCCCGGACCATGGCTTGCACCAGGGCCGGACGCGAGAGGTCGCCGTCGCTGCCAATCGCCTCTACGAGGACACGGCGGTGCTCCGCCCAAGCGGGGCAGACCTCCACCGTGTGCTCCACCGTGTCCTCTAAACAACCGTAGCATTGGCTTTCATTTTGACAGTTCAACAACATTCATTGCGTTTTAGATTGTTGAGCAGACATATTTTTCGAACATATAAAGCAATGGATTAGCAATTCCTTCAAAATCATTCAGATTGTGATTGATAGTGTTTTGCGCCATTAGGGTGCTGAAGTTACTCTGTCTTCGAAAATAACAATGTACAGTCAACAAAGGAGATAAGTATACAGGATCGTCGGATATAGTTGAAGTTTACTAAGAAACCGATGGAGGTCGTTGCCTGAAATTTAATTTGATAAATGAGCTGTTTGTTTTTTATTAATAAAAAAAAATATTCAAAAACATCCATCGATTTCTCAGTAAACTTCAACTATATCCGACGATCCTGTATACTTATCTCCTTTGTTGACTTTGTACATAATTATCTTCAATCGAAATATTTAAACTTTCCAGGCCAACAGATGCAAAGGGAACCCAATACTGCACCACTTTTAAACACTGGATTTGGAACTAATTATCAAAACTCCAACTTCGGAGGAGCTGATAGGAATAAAGCTAAAAGTTATACTCCTCAAGTCTTAACGACTATTAATAGTGGTGAGTTAATGATTTCTTAGAAGAATCTCGAACTGGGCAGCACTGTCTTCCTTTCGACAAAGATTAATGGAATCAAGACTCATTAATTTATACTAGTGGTTGGCAAACCATTGGTCTAGTCTAGAGTTCAGCTAATAGCAAACTCGAAACGATAGCTCTTAAATGATGGGCTCCAAAGGATCTATTGTTCGGCGGGTCCTCAACGATCAATTATATTGCATAATATCATGCATGGCACAATGTTTTTGAAGGTATAGGGTTAATATTGAAGATTCTGCAATTATTGAATAAAAGTTTGAGCTACTTAGTTAAATTTGTATTGCACCGTGTAGGATAACTAAGTATTGCGCAGGTCTTGCTCATGCGCAAACATTGAAGCTTAAGTATAGACCGTCAGTGTAATTGCGTGAAAATAATGGATCGTTTGAGTGCAAGGGCTGATTAGATAAGGGTACAATTTAAATGCTCACCAAAATAATTGTTGAACCTACCAAAATGGATAAATGCTCACCAAATCTTGTTTCCCTGAAATAGTAACATTAATATCCAAAATGAAAAATATTGGCGACGTAGGATGCAAGAGCGAGCGAAGGGCACCCCGAGGTTGTTAGGTTTGGTTAGGTTACTTTAAGCCCTTTACAAAGAAATAGGGGCCCCACGAAGCGAGGCTCCGTCAACATGTGTGTGGTATAGAATAAAAAGGAAAATAGGTTCATTCTACAATACTTTATGAAACACAATTTGGTGAGCATTTATCCATTCTGGCAGGTATTTCGAATTTTTTGGTAGTTAAATAGGTACTTTCTGGTAGGCATTTATACACAAGCCATTAAATAATATTGCGTACTTTTATTATAGGTATAGGGGCCGCCTTAGACATAGCTGTCGTTAGTTGCACTAAGCATACAATTCGGGGTGAAAGTCTGTGTTAATTTTGAAAGATAAAACGGTATATTTGAGCATGTTTATTTCTTGTTTTATAAAAAGCACCACCCAAAGAAACGCCCAAAAACAGTATCTCGTTCGAAGGAACTCCGAAACTCAGTTTCCAGCACAAGCAATATCCGCAAATTGAACCAGTTCAGCAGAACACAATAAATGGTAAGAACTATCTATTATATTATTTAATTAGTGACTGATATTTTAGCCTTCTTGGTGTCTAACTGAAAGAAAAAAGAAAGAAAGAAAATACGTTTTTTTGTTGCAAACATGACGCATAAAAAAAAAACAATTTGGGAGAAAGTATGCGTAACTGAACAAAATACTTCACGATCAACGACTAACTTTTTGGGGAAACTTTCTATAGAAACCTAAATATGAATTAAATTCATCTAATTTCTTCTCTCCAGGATAATTTTACATACCCATGGTGGTAGGCAGAAACTACAGAACGCCAGGATAATCTTTTTCTCAATACTTCCATTACGAGTTCTCTACTTCCCTTATACATAGTAGCACCTTACGTATGTTGTTGAGTAGCTATATGGGTTCCAAAGCCTGTAAAGGGTGATGTATTGAACGATTCCTCAGATCAACAGCACTCAACTTCAAACAAAACATGCATATAAAGTAAGCACCCACAAATTGTGCGCTGTCAAACATAAAAGTATTCTTGGCCGACCTGTGCTAAAGCCTCGTAACTCGGTCTAACAAGCTCATTACTCTGTATTTTCGAGAGAAGTAAAGTTGTAAAGGGAAACTTCGCTATACTTGGCAGGATACGCGTTTCAAGTTGCGCTCCCAATGGGTTGCGAGTTCAAAAAGTCTCCCTATCACCGTAAGAACGTGATTTAATTAAAGACATGTACACACTTTGTTTGGGGCATGTCCGGGTTTGGGTCGTTAAAGCAGATGTTGTTTGTCAGTTTGTGATTTTAAGTCTAACAAATATGGCCAGAAGATCAATAGGTCCTAAAAAAGTTGGACGTAGGTACTATATAGGTACCTACAGTCGAGTTCTTTAATATCTGATGTAGCATGTTCATGAATCAAAAATATATAGGCAATGGTAAGTTTCATAAAACTCTAAACAGCTTGTATTGCGTGTACATGCTTATAGTTGTAACAATATTATGAACTTTTTTGACGTTAATATATTTTTGAAGCCTGAAAGGGCCAATATATTAATGAACTCGACTGTACCATAGATATGTACCTACACACTTGAAAGAGCATTTCCATCAACTGGATTATATGTAGGTCCCTTCCAATTTGTTCCACATTAGTTGGTTCTGCAGTTTTCGCATTCAGTCGAACCCAATAATTCTTGTCTTTTGAAAATTGTCTTGTTAATTTAAACATGTAAACGAAAAGATTTCCTCCTGAAAAAGAAGGAAGTTACATTAAAAATCGTAATATATATTCCAGTGTTACGAATTTTTGTAATATCGTGTTGTATCTCGGTGACAAATTGGGTTTGTCACCAAGATATAAGGCGTTCATCAATACGATATTTTACCGTATACTTTTACGAAACATGGCAGTTTCATGTTCACGTGTGATCCCAACTTTTGGCAGCGCCGTGTGTACGTAATTAATCATTATAATAAAATAAATCTTATTACCAGCGACACCTAAAAAAACTACGGACATTGAAGTAATGAAAAAAGAGCCACAGAACCAAGTCATGACGAGGATGGACAGGCTAAAGGTAAGACCTACACATATCTACTCGTAGAGTATCTACATCATCATCATCATCATCAACAGTCCGATTTTTACCCACTATCAGTATTGGGTAGGCCATAGAACTTTTTTCTTGAGCCAATCTCTCCGGTACCAACAACATACGAGTATCTACGTATACATTCTAGAACCTCTCTTGTTTTAATAACTGATTACGAACTCCATATTTACTTTGCTACAACAAATGTTATACTTCTCAAAGAAAGGGTAATCATCTTGCCTACTAATTTTCATAATTCTCACACGTCATATTTGAGTATAATATTATTACCGTCCCCTTTTAACTACTACTCTGTTATATTAGCGCTGCGTACCTTCTCGAGAGTATAATAACCCATTCTACCCAAACCTGTACCTATTTAATCTCGCATTTATAATTCATATAGCAGTTGGATTATATAACTTTACTGTGGCTGAGGTAGCCGTAACCCAAATATCTCACCTCATTTCATCAAAGTCAAATATCAATCTCGTAAACTTGAGCACCTCCATTTTGTTTGAGCTCCTATCACACCGTTGTGTAACCTTAACAACCATCGATCAATAAAACGGCAATTTAAAATATATAGGACAACGTTCGCTTTCCTCATTCAAGTCAATTTATCATCCGCACATGGTCCTGGTAAAGATATTAAATTGCAATGCGATATCCAATAAAGTATATAAAAAATTTGCTTACGGGTTCTCGCTCTACAGCACAACAGACTGCGAATAGATATAGTAGTTGTGCTTCACAAAATAGTAATGAATGTTCACACTGGCTGTCTAGGTAAATAAGACCTATAGTTTAGTTTTCTAAATTGAGTGTGGAACCTAAGATAGAAACACGCTTGTACGATACGACTACATACAGAAAACGAAGGTCATAGAAATCTCTTTTCAGCACGTTTCGCCGAAAACTTTGTTGATAGAAAACATTGTTTGTAGATATCTCGGTCCATAGGAAGCACTATTGACAGAGATCTGTGTTTATAGATAGGACTTCTTGCCGTAAACTTTTTTCATAGAAGCCATTGTTTCCAGATACCTTGGTTCACAGAAACTAAGATAATTATTTTTAAGTAAGTTGTATTCCCATTCGCTCGCTCTTGTCGACGGAGTCCCGCTGCGCGGGGCTCCTATTTCTGTGTAAAGGGTTTAAAGTAACCTAACCAAACCTAATCTCGGGGTGCCCTTCGCTCGCTCTTGCATCCTATGTTGCGCTTTCTGTGAACCAAGGTATCTGGGAACAGTAGTTTCTATGAACAACGTTTACGGCAAGAAGTGCTATATATGAACAGAGATCTCTGCTAACAGTGCTTCCTATGGACCGAGATATCTACGAACAATGTTTTCTATCAACAAAGTTTTCGGCGAAACGTGCTGTCTAGGAATAGATTTCCATGAGCTTTGCTTTTGGTATGTAGTTGTATCGTACAAGCGTGTTTCTATCTTACGTTCCACACCGTTCTAAATTACGTTTACTGTTTTAATATTACGATTAGGTTCTGTTTGAACACTTCGGTAGAGATTGCACAGAAAATAATCAGCATATTTCTACATAATAAGCAGCACATTCCTCAACTACTTAAGTATTACTAGAATTATCCACACAATTAATTTAATTACACCTGCAACCGTCGTCAACGTAAACCTACATCAAAACACCGCCGCCGGTCTGACAGGCTGCCTCTATCAAAAACCATACAGAGTTGACTCATAAAATGAAAACTTAAAGAAATTGCTTGTGATAAAAGTAAGAGCGGGTCATTTTTCTCCTTTGTCATCTCTGTGGCAGTCAGTAGCCTAGAGGGTCGCGAAGTGGGGACAGTGCCCTTGCAATTTTATAGAATGTGGTAATATTAAACTTTCTACACTTCTCATAGAGGTCGTGGCGAATCGCGATGCAAATTATTTTTTGTACTCATCCGTACTAAAGTGTGTCTGTCTGTTTGTTACCTCTTCACGCTTAAACCGCCGAACCGATTTAGATTTATTTATTTATTTATTTGCTATGGATGACTTACAGCTAAAACAAACAGAATAAAAACTAGCATGTGAGACTGACAGCCAATTACAAGTCATCACTTCTAAAAACAGATTGGAAAGAAAGAGTGTGAACAACACAAAAAAGCTACCAAAAAAAGAAAGAGAAAACAACAAACAGTATAACAATCAAGCATAAACTAAATTCACATTTCATAATCACTACAAGAATTACCTGAACATATAAAATCTTAATTAAAAAAGCTAAGACTTTTTTTTTTTGGATGGGAAATCGTCAAATGACTCCTCCAGCTCTGGGTGGAGCGGAAGGGAGTGTCAGACTCTTACTGACTAAAACCCACCCGTGTTCCTTCTTTTGCCCTTTATGTTCCGGGCCAGCGGTAACCCTTTCGGACAATAGACTCAGGCACTTTCTGGCCGAGGATGTACTCGTCATGAAAGGATCAAAATCATGCTGTTTACATCATTAAACTTACTACTTGCGAGCACTATAAATTAATTTTGCCTGTAATTCGTAGAGGTAAATGGAACACGCAACGGTGCGTTCCACCGCTTTGACATTCCAGGAACGTTAAAATAAAATTTGGATAGAATCGGGAGTTGCTAATAGAATTATTGAAAGATTTATTAGATGAAAGGTATAGAGCTAGTTTGAGTCCCGGGAAAGGACATAGGATAGTTTTTATCCCGATATTCCCACGGGATCAAAACTTGGCGCTGCTAGTCAGTTCTAATGTCGTTTCCCTACGTTTTTTTTTTCAGTAAGTTATAATGTTGTTTCCCTACGTTTTTTTAACTGTGTGTACCTACATAAATAATATAATAAATTAATGAAATTACTTAGGTATCTTATAATATCATGATTTGTCATCATGAGCATTAGGCATCTCAACCAAAAGTCGTTCACTTATTGGACATAGAGATATTTTTCTTCGTTCTAAAAAAAACTTTTTGCTGAAATCGTGATTACGTAGATATTCTAATGTTTGATGATAATGATCACGCGTACTAAACTAAACAGTGTCCTTTCAATCTTTCCGACAAGACATCAATCTCTTAAGCCAATCACAAGTTCAGTTCTTGCCATTGATTTGTTCTAAGTCAACACAGTGAAGTTCATTGCGGGAAGTGTGCCGGTGCGCGCGGCCGATGCAATATCCGTGCTTTTGTCTTTGAAAAAAGTGATTTATCGAACATCCCTTTAGGGCGTTCAATTTAGAGCAAAGAGATAAGTAGGGTCCGCTATTTCCTCTGCCCTGCCTTGGTTTTTTACCAGATTATTATCGGCATCTCTCTCTTTGTTACATTTTGTTTCTTGTATAATTTCCTAGAGACTGAAGGTGATTGAACCTGAAATAACGCTCATTTGTATTTCATAAATCTTTCATCATTTCCATCTAACACATTGCGAGAGTTTTCGATACATAACACGGCTAATTGATCCCTAATATTAGTAATCCAATTACGATGAATACATTTAGCTAATGCCTAATTAAATAGCTGCATTTAGGAATTGTAACAGACTGATAGTGTTAATGCTTTATTGGGAATTCGTAAATTGATTTAGGTAATACAACTTTGATACTACTTTTCCCAACTCAACATAGTTGTCGGCTTTCAGTCTAACCGGATGCAGCTGAATACCAGTATTTTACATGGAGCGACTGCCTATTTGACCTCCACAACCCAGTTACTGGGTAATACGATACCCCTTGGTAAGACTGGTTGTCGGACTTTCGGGCTTCTGACTACCCGTAACGACTGTCAAAGACCCACGAATAACAGCCGGGACCAACAGCTTAACGTGCTTTCCGAGGCACGGAGAGGTCACAGCATGTAAAGATGGTGACCCATCCACAGACCAACCGCGGCAAGCGTAGCTTAACCTGATCGATCGACCTGTGCGGCTGTTATTATTTAGCCACGGGCCCCTCAACTTTGATACTACTAATTTCAATATTTTTTCATTCACGATCCTTTCATCCGTTATTCTTCTATCTAGCAGACATATTTTTAAAACCAAAGTGCCTTCTTATACCATCACTCATAAACAATCTACATACTATCACTATTATACCACCCATCGTATAAAATACATGAGATAAAACCACTATTCCTAGAATCCCTCCCACTCATAAATAGCTTATGATCGCACATATCTACAAAATGTGGCTATGTTATAATAATAAACGGTCGCATTCAGGCTCTACACAAAAGCGGTCCGCGGGCGTTTTCCGGTCCAGTTGAGAAGGTGCTTAAATGGCACAAGGCTTTGCAGGACATCGGCGTTTTTGTATTTTACGAAATAGTCGGTGAGTTTGATTAATGTGATAATGTTGTTTTTAGGTAATGGTAAAACGGAACCCTTATAGTGAGACTCTGCAGTCTGTCTGTCTGTCTTTCTGTCTGACTGTCTGTCTGTCACAGCTGGATATTTCAAGAACTACTATTTTTCTTAAGAGCCCCTAATCTCCGAAGTTTGCAAAGAGAAAAATCAGAAATAATTCTAGATAGAAGTTTATGTAAAGATTACAGGAAAAATAAAACGATGTCTCTAAATAGCACACTTTCTCAGAAATCATCAATAAAAGTTACACTAGTTCCACTATCGGTCAAGAGACGGCGCTGACCTAAAACTGCAATATTCTACACCGCAGTGCGCAGTGTTAAAATTCTCTAACAAATATCGGTTTTTAGTATTCTTTTGATAAGCTTTATGCCTTGTTGAAGATGTAAGAGAAGGATGGACGAGAAACGTTCACGATTTAGCTTATGGATATAAGTATAGATAATAATTATACAGTATACTAGGTAGTGTACAGTACACCGACATTTTGCCAGTTATGTTTAAGTCCCATGTCATAGGGGCCAACCTATTGCCGTCAACCGGGCACATATCTAGACCCGCGCTGCTACTGAAAAATCCTTATGGAAAAAGAATCGAACCTAGAACCTGACGCTGAGCAGAAGTTCATTACTCAACTCAGCCTATCGCAGTCCACTGCTGGACATAGGCCTCTCCCAGACTGCGCCACAGCACCCTGTCCTCCGCCTTCCGCATCCAGTCTACCCCAGCTACCTTCTTTAGGTCTTTCGTCCATCTAGCTGGGGGGCGTCCCACACTACGCTTGACTCGTCTACTCCACCGGCCATCAGTCCTTCGACAGACATGACCAGCCCACTGCCACTTCAGTCTGCTTACTCTGCAAGCTATGTCGGTAACTCCGGTTCTTTTCCGGATAATTTCATTTCTGATTTTATCCTTCAAAGAGACTCCGAGCATGACTCGCTCCATAGCGCGCTGAGCGACCTTAAATATCAGAAGTTCATGACCTCTTACTTAAATTCTTCTTCTTCCATGTCTTGAGATGGTAAAAACTGTTGCTTTATAAGCATGTAAGTAGAGTGCACGTAACACGGATATCTATGGTACGTAACACTAACATGTTATTTTAGCTTAACATTTCTTTCAGCCAAATGCGTTAGCGTAAGATCTGGAGAATCTTGCGCCAAGAACCTTGTAATACGAGACGACAACGGCCCAGCCATGCAGGTCGTTTACTACGAAGTGGACTTCTTGCTACCAGAACTTAAAGTCCCTTCCACCGTAAGGTAGAACAACAAATTGTTTGTAAACACAAAGCTAGATTGTTTCTATTCTTTCGCTTGTGTAAACTAGGGGTTGGTATAATTGAATTGTTACCGTCCTTTGTATATTATAGACCTTGCTGTAATCCGGTTCTTAATCCCGAGTCGTGGCTTTTAGTAGAATGATTACACTAATATTATAAAAGCGAAAGTTTGTGAGTGTGTGTGTGCATGTGTGTTTATATGCTTGTTACTTCTTCACGCTCAAACGGCAGGACCAATTTTTATAAAATTTTGTATGCAGGTAGCTGAAACCCTGGATTAACATATAGGCTACTTTTTATCCCGATATTCCCACGGGATTGAGACTTATGCGGGTGAAACCGAGAGGTGCAGCTAGTAAACAAATAAATGTAACTAGATAGTTTATTTTGTAGATCCAGGATAATTTTAAAAACTCTCAGTTAAAGTTTCTTCATAGTTAGTTGTAGTTGAGTTAGTTGCACTCTAGTTAAGTACAATCAGATCCGAAAATGCATTGCCGTTACCGGGTTTGATTGACAACGTCAGATACGGACGGTAAGGTTCTGTGGTCACTAACAAGTTTGCCTTAATACATCATGACTTGACTGGCTGGTCTTACCTTCCTGTGTGACAGACTGTGAGACATTAGGTATGTCCAGCTCAAGTGGTTATAATAATTAAATAAATAAAAAAATACTTTGCAGGGTGATAGGCAGAATGATGGCGGGAACCTGCAGGCTTCAGGCATTCAGTGTGCGACCAGCGACAGGGGATGACGTCGCGACATTGCAACGTCGAGCTGCAGTATCGGCACATCATGTTGCACGGCTGTGTAAAGAGTATGGAATTAACAATTAGTTGTTTGTTTCTGTTTTAAATGTGATTGATTTGATTCTTAAATAAAATATTTTGTTAATGTCTTGCATAATTCTGTTTTTCATTTTTGACCTTTAACTAAAGGTTTTTTGGATGCTATTTGGTATCAATTCAAGATTATATCTATTACCAAACCAGGTTGGGTTTGGTAATAGATATCGAGAGGAGTTCCCTAAAAGTATCTTAGTCGTTGGTAGCGCTTTGCCAGCCACTATCACAAGTCAAGCCAAGCTTGCTCCATCCCAAGTAGAAGAATATTAAGAATGTGTGTATTTTTATGTTACAAAAACATGCGTCCTACCAAATCTGTGTAACATTATTATCATGTAAAATGTCTACAGAAGAGGTAGAGGTTATCATACTTAATCTTATTCTGAAGGAAGTTTGCACCTGGGGAGTTAGAGTAACTTTACTACCATTCTGCGCATATGATCGTAAAACAAAGATATCTATGAATTTGTAGTTAATACCTGCCCCTTTTTATGGTACCTATATCAAGAGTTGCTTTACGAGTCCCTGAGTAGCACCTATGACTTACTTGGAACTAAGGAAGGAGATGTTTTACGTGAATTGAAAGAATTGTTTCCATTGTTGCTTTTGGTAAGATACAATGAAAACTATTTATTTTGTGTGAAATATTTTATTTTATCTCAACATTGATTGTTCTGTCCATTTGTTGTGATTCAATAATAAGTTTTAAGCCCTATGGCTCGTTTTGAATAAAAGCCTAAATAAAATAAAAATACACTAATTAATGTTTTCCAAAGAATGTAAACTAAAAGCAATCTATCAACATCCTAAAAAATAAATGTCCAAACTACAAAGTAAAGGACAATGACCAAAAGTCGTACCAAAAAGTCTCATGCATGAAGATCAAAATATTATAGAAATTATTTTCATAATTTTTTACGAAATTACACGTCGGGGATTTGGTTTTTGAACAGGGGATTTAATATAAAGTAAAAAAAGTGTTGATATTGTTTTATTCCCTTTACATGACGTTCCGTTTCAAATGATACGATCAATATAACCTTGAATGGAGATAGTTGTATTTATACTTAAAAAAATGTAACGAATTTATCATTTAAATTGGTCCATTTTTTCAATAAAGTCTAACCGGGATCACGAAATCGTAATAAAAAGAAAATATTTTGATAATGCACTAAATTGATTCAATTCCGGTTTCCAGATATGGTCGTCAATGTCATATTTATACAATAAAAAAAAAAATAATAATTTGTATTATAAATATATTATAATACATGTATAAATACTTCGTTTATACTATGCTTCGTTTTTTATGTTTTTAAGAAAAAAAAAAACAAAGTATATACATAATTACAGTTCGAGGTGGTAACCGAATCTGTTTCATACATAAAAAAATGTACCATTAACGCTTTAGTAGGTCTTCCTGTGTTTATTCCCATTTTTTAAAGTTTGCTGACTGTCGCCTAAAGTAGTACAAAAATCAACGTGAAACGGATTTTAGTTTTTTTCGTTGTTTGTCAGTTTATCTCTAGTGACGTTACTCAGTCATTAACGTTCAGACACACGATTGTCTTGATTATGTAATTCGAAAATTAAATTTCCAGCAGTTTCTTTTTTTCTCGAGAGCAAATGGACTTGCCCCTTTATTTTATTATTCGAGTTACGAGTTAATTAAATCGAGCCGCATCACTATCTGACACTGTCAGAAAGACAAGTGTCAATTAATTTTTTTCCGTCTCTTTCGAATTGCATGAAATTGATATTTCTATCTTCCTGTGTATAACTGAAGGATTATAATGCATTTACTCCAGAAGGATGTTGTGTTCATTGTTTATTAAGATTTCAACGAAATATGCGAAGACATTGTCCGAAACTGCTGCAAATGAGCGATTTTTGCCGTTCGTGTATGACATGTCAAACAAAATAAAGTAGGTTCCTAGTTTTTAGGATATTTAGATTTTTTTTGAAAATCTCCTAAGCCCGGGTTTTGTTTACAAGAAGAACTTTTGTAGGAGTTAATATGATAAGTGTAGTCTATAAAAAACAATGTTTGACTTTGATGCAAAATGGTACGGGATTCCATACATCCATGAGCATTGTCCTTTAAAGTTGTCTAGAAACTCTTAGTTGACAGCAGGCGAGTGATTAATTAGAATTATCCAGACAGCAAAAACATGTTAAGCCAAGTTTTGAAAGTCTAGTCCAGCACCCTAATTGCGTAACACACTATTGATCTCAATTTGAATCATTTTGAAGGATATTGCTAATACATTGCTTCTTAAGTTCGCAAAATGTGTCTGCTCAACAATGTAATTAACGCAATGAATGTTGTTGAACTGTCGAAATGAAACCCATTGCTACTGATAGTGTGTTACGCAATAACCCCGCAGTTTTTAATAGTTACAAACTTAAGGGTAACAAACATAATCTCCTACAAAAGAATACTGTTGCGCGCCACAATTAATTCCTGGTACATGGTGACATTAGTTACCAGTAGCGCCATCTAGTATCGAGTAGCGGAACTAGTAGTCAAGATCCTTCTAGAAATTTCGATGCGAGAACTTTCTAGAACTTTCTCGAATTATCGGCATCTGGTCGGTCGGGGCCTGTATGTACTCGAACATTCTAGATGTTTCTACAATGGAAGGTTTTAGAACTATCTGCGGCACTATATAAGGCCGGTGTGGGCCGCGAGCGACACAGTTTGGATACAGCGATACGAGCGAACACATCGAAGCGATCTTCAAGTGCGACTTAGAGCGATCAGTAGTGCAATTTTGTTTGCAGTAGTGCAAATTAGTGTATTTGAGTTGTAATTAGTGTTGTTGATTAAAGTGTAATTTTTTTGGTTCTTAAATCGGCAGTTTTTATTGTCATGAACCCGAAGTTCGTAACAATACTAAGGTTATAGAGAGCATCAAATTGTTTTGTAAAACAATGCGATCCCATTCAACGGGGTAATTTCGTAACACACTAACAGTAGGAATGGCTTTCATTTTGACAGTTCAACAACATTCGTTGCGTGCGTTATTACGTTGTTGAGCTGACTAATTTTTGGAACATATGTAGCAATGGATTAGGAATATCCTTTAAAATTATTAGGATTCTGATTAATAGCATAGTAAGCAAATCATCATCATCATCATCATTTCAGCCGATAGACGTCCACTGCTGGACATAGGCCTCCCCCAATTTTGGGGGGGGTTTGCCATAATCGCCACGCTTGGCAGGCGGGTTGGCGATCGCAGTATGGTATGATGGTGGAATGCATAGAGAACGCTGCTGTCCATTCTCCGGTAAGACACTTAGTCGCCTTTTACGACACCCATGGAAAGTAAGGGGTGGTGCAATTCTTTAAGTCCGGCACCACACAGACAAGCAAGCAGTTAAGTAAGTAAGCAATTAAGGTGCAGGTATTTATGTGGATTTGATAGTTGAAGAGGTTTTTAAAATGTGTTTTTTTATATAAAGTTATTTCTCTGTGCTTTAATACTACAAACGAGGCTATTTGAATATCACTAATAAAATTAAGGTACCCCTTACTAAAGCAAGATTGTGAGATTGACACTGCTGACTTTCTTGCTTGACATTTATTTAAAAAGTACTTTCACGATAGTTTTTTTCTCAGCAGCAGGCAAGTTATTTTCCTAAGTACAGGATCGTCAAAGTTCATCGTATACTGGATATGGTAGACGAACATTGCCCTTAGATCTATAATTCATAAATATCATGAAAAGAAAATCGCGTTTTCATTATGCAAATAATACGAATACAAACAAATTGAAAATCACCGAAAAGCAATAAGAGGACAGAAAATGAACTCTATTCTTATAGGAGCATGCAATATTCATATTTTAAATCACCCAGGTACTCGATAGACCGGTGTATGGTAATGAGTTTTAGTTTTGGCGTTTGTCCAAGCTTTGATAGCACTGTTTACGAAGACTTCTTCAATAATAAAGCTGCTTAAATTCGCCAAAAAGCGTAGCAAAGCATTTCCGAGTGACATTAAGAAAAATACCCACAAGATTGTGGGGCAGATGTTGTTGAGAGTCTGCCAAGAAAGTAATACGCTTGTTTCGCTTCATTGTAGAATGGAATACTTGGAATTTGTATGTAATAGTGAAACTGATTTTCTTCTTCAAATGCATCAAAATACGTCGTATCTGCAATATTAGATTCTCTTATTTATCATTCAAAACTGTTTTAAGAAGGTTTTATAGGAGTATGGGATGATTATTTTTTTTGCAAAATGTAGGATGATGAATACCTTTCATAAACTGGGGATGGAGTTACAATTGCTTTTACCTATACATAGTGTTGATTAAAACATGTTAAATTGATGTTTTTAAGTTCATAGAAGAATCAGTAAATCAATTCAAACTCAAAGCATTTGTTTGAAATAAACCAATTAAAGGCACTTTTGAATTGTCAAGGGGTCGGAAAGTCAGAAAGATGAAGCTAGATGCCCATTCCAAAGCGTAGTAGGCACCTATGGAGAAGAACGTTGAGAAGAACGGGCAAGAAACTCCATTGACACTCTTTTAAATCATAAAATTATAGGTAACAAAATATTGGTTACATCATTCATGTTGAAATTATACATGTGAGAACATTGTAGAAAGACTTGCACGTTAAAAACGTCCGTACCAAAAAAAGATAAAAACAAAAAAAAACAATTCAGAAATTAAAATAAATTAAAATAAGCTGTTTGATTTTTGTCAGCGATGTAATCCCCCAACTTATAATATGCTTAGCTACATAGTGTGCATTTTATGTAAGATTTTAATTTCGTTTCATTGAGTTGGAGGTATTTTATTGTATGTACTTAATATTTTAAACAGTACCTACCCCTTAAAGGATGAGTCTACTTTAGCCAGTCTGAAACCTGGTTGAACTAATTTATCCCTATTTCTAGTTCTACAGGCGTGTCTGCCACCTCTTTTACTGAAAAGATTTAAATTTTTCCTGTTTTCATAGATATATTGACAAGGTACCGGCATGATATTAATATCTTTAAACAGTTCACTTAGACATTCGCGCCTACGGAGGCCATTTAATATAAATAATACTTAAACCTTTTCGAAATAAATTCAAAGCTGAAAGCGCAGTGTCTCGGATAGATGACGGAGAATTCCCTCGGATTAATTCAGAAGTCACAAGAACTCTTAGTCTGAGTTGCATCATCTGACTTTAACCGTAACTTTAACCATAACCGGTGATTTTAGTATGCAGTTTGACAGACTTTTGACGTTTGTTAAAGTTAAAGTAAGATGATGCAACCCAGGCTTAGAAGTTAATCTAAGTTACTGACTTCACAGAAGTGATAATTTTGTAGCGGCTGCGTAATAAAAAAAATAATTAGTCTTGTAAGATTTTTTCATAAGTATGCTTAATCCTAGTTAGAAAGATATAAATAGTGGATAATAAATCCTTTCGAGAGTAAAGATAAGATTTTAAACGATCTGAATTCACTAAAAAGATGACAGCCTAGGGCTGATTTTTCCATCGCCAGATAACTTTTATTTGTGGAATAAAATTGACGTTTGACAGTTTTTGCATGAAAAAAACTGTCAAAATTTCAAAACTATTCCTCGAAAAAAGTTATCAGATGATTGAAAAATCAGCCCTAAATGACGAAAAAAAATCTTTACCTAGATACACGAAAATTCTAGTGATGGTCACTGCAGCGTTTCCCTAAAATTTTCGCGTAACTAATTGCTTACCAGGCACATAACTAAACGTAGATAATTACTCAACATTACAAAACTATTCAACTCGAACCTATTCATTAGGAACAATTTGTACGAGCAGAAAATTTAATTAACAACCTAAGAACTTCATCTTGACTAAAATTAAGATTTTCCTTTTAACAGTCGATTAACATGCAAATTGCATATTAATTTTAGCAAAATGGACGACCATTACAAGTTAATGTAAAGGCTCAAAAGATCTTTTCAAGGTGTTACAGGTACTTGGAGAGTGATTAAGGTTTTAAAATATATTGGGTAGGTTTACAAGGACGCCGTAATTTTCAAAATTTAATTTAGGTTTCCGGTTTATTGATACTTAATTTTACCTATTACAGTGAGTCCCATGTATGAAAAAGTAAAGATTATTTTTATGGTTCCGTAGCCAAAGGGTAAAACTGGATTACTGGACCCTGGTCCAGTGGCCACTGGTCTGTCCGTCTGTCACCAGGCTGTATCTCATGAACCGTGATAGCCAGACAGTTGAAATTTTCACAGATGATGTATTTCTGTTGCCGCTATAAAAAAAATACTAAAACAGAATAAAATAAATATTTAAGGGGCTCCCATACAACAAACTTTTTATTCGGCGTTTTTGCTTTGTGGTACGGAATCCTTCGTGTGCGAGTCCGACTTGCACTAGGCCAGTTTTTAAATCTTGTGCAGCTTACCACAACTTTGATAAGCATAGTAGGTAATCGTTACAACTAGTTGGTAAGTTCAGTGATCATAGTCAAGGCGAAATAAATAATATACTGGACAGCTTTTAACCCTATACAAAGCGCAAGTCCGATCCTGCATGGAGAGTTGCAGCCATCTTTGGGATGGCTCAGCGAAATACCAATTTGCCGTGCTTGACTCAATGGAACGCAGAGCTAAGACGCTCATTGGCGACGTAGAACTGGTGGATGCCAAGCTTCACAGCTTGGCTCATCACCGCAAGATTGCCTGCTTGTCGGTCTTCTACAGATTGTACTTCGGTGAGTGTGCCCAAGAACTCCACGACCTCATTCCACCGGCCCCCTTCTACCTTTGGTCATCCAGACGCACTGCATGTTACCATCCCTGCCTAGTTGCTAGTCCACCAATTCGCACTAAGCGTTTTCAAATGTCTTTTATAATGCGCACAGCAAAAGAGTGGAGCTCTTTACCGCTTCTGTGTTTCCGAGCGCATACAACCCGAATCCCCTCAAAGTAAGAGTGAACAGGCTTCTTCTGGGTAAGCTCACTCCGTCGTCGACTTTGTCTCTTTTACCTCTGACCTAGACTAAAGTCAAGAGCAAACCCAATTCACATAAAAAAAAAACTTACCGGTCAAATATGAACTGAGTAATAAAAGTATAAATACGAAAAATACGAACTGGATTTTCCGTTTGCGTAATATTTTGCTGACAAATTGCGACAAAAAGCTTTTTATACCTTGCATTATATAGTTACAAGAACTATGCTATTGCCGAGAAAATAGACTGACAATTTCGCTTCATAGTTTCATTGTAACAAGACAAGTTGCTCGCCAGTTCCTGAAAAGTATAAAGCTTTTTTGAAATACCGGAAAAATCCGACGCTAGCAAGCCAGTAGAAAGTTGGGACACAAGGAAATTGTGTGCTTTTCAGTGGCCGTGCAAACATACGGTAAGATCCTATTCACGTTGCAATTTTTTTGTAAACTACTGAATTATTTCACTCCCTATGAGGACTGAGATAGCTTCCTAGAATTTCGTTTTGAAAAGTCTTATTCGAAGAATGTAACAGAATATTTACCGTAAATGCTTTGAGTTTGAGTAGGTGTAGGTATTCGTTTAATGTATTCTAGATGATAATAAGTTTATTAAATGTTATGGGCTGATAAATGATGTTCTTTTTAGTGACTTTTCTTATTCTTCATCACGTGCGTCCTGCCCGTTTAGACATATGGTGCCGAAACGTGGACACTGACACTCGGGCTGGTTCAGCGGGCTATAGAGCGGGCTATGCTCGGAGTTTTTTGAAGGATAAGATCATAAAAGAAATTATCCGGAATAGAACCGGAATTACGGAGATAGCTTGCAGAGTAAGTAAGCTAAAGTGGCAGTGGGCTGGCCATGTTTGTCAATGGACCAATGGCCGGTGGAGCAAACGATTCCTGGAGTAGAGACCGTGTATCTGCAAGCGTAGTGTGGGATGTCCAGCAGTGGACTGCGATAGGTTGAGTTGATTGAATTATACCTATGTAGAGCCATGATGCAGAAGGTATAGATAATTTAATTTTTAGGCTCTGATCTTGGAATGTAATCTGTGCAATAAGTATGAGGAATTTGTCTGTGATGGCACAGACAAATTCCTCATACAAACTAAAAACTGTTTAAACTTCCTTCTAAACTCTTAATTAGTTCCACTTGAATATTCACAGAGACTAATTTAAACATAGAGTAAAATTGTTACTTAAACAGGTGTATATATTTCCTTCTAAATTCTTAATCAGTTCCACTTATGTGTTCACAGAGACTATTTAAACGTGGAGTAAAGTAAGTTACTTAAACAGGTGTTCATTACATTCTACATTTGCGGCGGGACAGTGGGCTTACTTGCACCGTCCAGTCTGTCAACACAGACTTAACCGAGGTTTACGATGTTGTCCTCGGCATAGTTCACAACTTAATTGTTAGGAGGTAGCATCATCTGCCTAGCCTTTTCCCAACTATGTTGGGGTCGGCTTCCAGTCTAACCGGATGCAGCTGAATACCAATATTTTACATAGAGCGACAGCCTATCTGACCTCCACAGCCCAGTTACTGGGTTCCCTCTTGGTAAGATTGGTTGTCAGACTTTCGGGCTTCTGACTACCCGTAACGACTGTCAAAGATCCACGAATGACAGCCGGGACCCACGGCTTAACGTGCTTTCCGAGGCACGGAGGGGTCACGGTATGTAAAGATGGTCACCCATCCACAAACCCATACCGATCAGGTTAAGCCACGCTTGCCGCGGCAAGCGTGGCTTAACCTGATCGATCAATCTGTGCGGCTGTTATTATTTAGCCACGGGCCCCTGTTAGGAGGTAGGGTAGGTACTGAAAATATAAGAATATTTATTTGTGTAATTTATTTAATTTAAAAAAATATTTAATTAATTTGTGTAATTATAATCGGTTTCTCAGCCTATTTTAATTTAATCTGTGTTCAAAATTGAGTTTTGCCAACAATTTTGCATTTGTTATAAAATTATTATTGCTATCACTATCAGCAATCTGGAGTGAGTTTTATCTTAAAATAGGGATGGTATAGATCAAACTTATTCCTTCCCTCAATCTAGAATAAATTAAAACAACTATTGTACAGAGACAATTATACTATTACCTCTGTCTACCTGCGGGTGCTTACAACGAGGTACGGCTGGAATTTATTGTAGTTAAGACCAAATGGCTGGTCTGCAATCATCATTAAACCTCATTTAAAACTACAAAGAGCACGGGCTAACAACAGTCATAATGGGAATGGGCGAGGAGAAGCAATTAAACAAGTCCAGACAAGTTTTGACCCGTCCTTGCGGTGGGTCCCTTCGCGCCTCGAATATAATCAGTGTTGAACTATGAACTCAACTAGGAAACACTAATTAACGGTGAACTACAAATTGTAGAAATTCACTGGCTACTTCAAATGTCCACTTGTGTTAAATTAGGTGATTGCAGTACAAGGTTATGTGGCTAAGTTTCGTCGAAGTTGTCATTGTTTGGGTTAAATTCTTGCAGGTTCTTAGTGCTCTCTCTTGTTAATATATTTAACTTATAATTAAAGATTACGAAATTAAAATACTCAAAACTGGATGACCACTTGTTTTCGGTTTTATGACTGCTCTTCGGTTATCATAGAACTAAATTCAGCCCATTTCGACGACACACATCTCAACATAAGGTAAAGAATCAATGAATACCTACAATTTTAGGTCGTACTTATACTGCGAGATTTTCAACGCTCGTAGCCTTATGGCTACGGCGAAGACAATATAAAATAATTTAGCTTTATTTATTTCACGACAATGTTTTATAGGTTTTATGTTAAGCGAAATTAATTATCATTCATGTTAATATCAAAAGGTACTTACGTATTAATAATTACTAATCCAATATATTAGTACAAAGCTTCTGGCAAAATATAATTACCACTATAATCAGTTATGAGCAATGAATGATAGATAATTTAAACACACAATTCAATGTTATATGATTGCCCGTGAGAATCGTCAGCGATACGAAATAATTTCCATTAATCTGAGCAAATAGTTTCCAATGTTTGTTAAATTATAACTGAAAATGGATTCCGTGATGTGCAATATTGAAGCTCTGTATTATATATTTGTTTGTGCATTTTATTTACTTTAAAATACTAGTCATTTGATGTGCAGTTTCGAGTTTTGCTGGAGATTAATTTAGCACACGGCAACAAGTGGGTTTTTCACGGGTCCAATTATTGAAATATGTACGTATAATGTGTGATTTATTTCGTTAAATTTTAAATTACTTTATTTATTTCTGTAAGTAAGTTTGTATAAATACCTTTACACGTCAATCATATTTTAAAACTAGATGAGGTCGACATTTACGACGATCCAGGAGGGGATCGAGGGGGGGGGGGGAAGTGCCGGGGGTTTTCAGGGGATCAGACCGGAATAACTCTTCTTATCTGACTACTCTGTTAGGACTCAGGCCTATCCTGCTTCCAGAGAGGGAGTGGGCCATAATCCACCACATTGGCTCAATGCGGATTGGTGGATGTCACACGTCTTAGACAGTTTTGTTCTAAACAGCTATGCATATTACATACGTTTATCTGTCTTTAAAACATTTTTCATATATCTATGTCAAAGAGCTTCAAAGAAACCCCAAAAATACGCACAAAGACAACCTCAAAGCCAAACGACTGAACCAATAAAATGGGCCCAAAATGTAATAAATTCCGTATCTTTTGACTTACATACTGTTTATACAATACATAGATCGGTAACGCGGGTATTGGCAGGACGGACAACGGTCCGCACTGATTTATGATTGCATATATCGACGATCGTATGTTAATTTATGTCCCTACTGGCTTATTCTAAGCTAATGTAAGCGATGGAGCCAGAAGCTGGGATCGTAATGACATGTTCTACAAAGAGAGGGATATTTTTTCCTCACGTTGTTTTTCTTATATATTAAATTATTTTTAGTTTATCATCACAAGTGAAAATAATACTAATAATACTCGGTGTCCCGAATCCTGAAATTCTAATCAAGACTTCCTTTTTAGAGTTCCCTACCCAAAGGGTAAAAACGGGACCCTATTACTAGGACTCCACTGTCCGTCTGTCTGTCTGTCAGTTAGACAGCTAGACAGTTGAAATGTTCACAGTGGATGTATTTCTGTAGCCGCTATAACAACAAATAATAAAAATAAAATAGAGTTAAAATTTAAAGGGGTGTAAGAGAAACGTTTTTTTCGGCGTTTTGTGCCTTTTGGCACGGAACCCTTCGTGTGCGAGTCCGACTCGCACTTGGCCGGTTTTTTGATATTTATAAGATCAAGATTTATAACAAGACCTAAACATATGACTTTAGGCCATGTCCATATGAAACTTTTATTTTCTTTTGACTGTACTTACCTGTCAAAAAGAGTAAACTTACATAATGTGGATAAGACAGAGATTAAAACAGAAGACGATCTTTCAGGGGATAGAGGAGGGGGTGGAGTTGGGGTTTAGGGGATCAGACCAGAATAAATCCTTAAAATTGATAATGAGTAGCATCGACTACTGACACTAATTCTGCAGATACTTTTTCTTCTACTTACATACCAACAATAAACTAAATTATACTCGCTTTACGAGCGAAGCTTTATGTGATAACATTGTCGGTTTAAATTAAAGTAGGGTTAACAGTACGGGACGACCGCACTTATTGCGGTCTGTGTTCATTATCGTTGTGGTCGATTCACCATCTGTTATTACTTTTATGTTGGCTGTACTACTTTATATCGCATGAATAGGTTTAATGCCAAGTGCTTTTGTAGTTGTTTTTGATGGTGAGGTTAAGGTTTACGGGTTTGCGATTTCATTGAAACGATTATACCTAACTAAATATGAGTAATGTACCGTTATTTGTGGGACTGACTTCGTTTGATATGAAATTAAATACATAAATATAGGTACGGTCACCTGCAAAAGTGCATGGATACCGTAATGGCTATTTTCCTGTGAACGTTTGAGTTAAAATAAACTAGATGGCGTTGGTTTCTTCACAACTGTGACTAATTTACGAAACGTAAGTAAGCAGTTGGGAAGAAACGTATTGAGAAAGGAGTTACACAGCTAATATATTTATCTAACTATTACGTTACATTTGTTAGCATATGAAAAAATAATAAAATAAACCGATAGGAATAATTAAGTATGCGCAGTGGCGCCCTCATCGTTTATTTGGTTATTTCTTAATTACTACTAATAAATTGATATTCAGTAATGTGTATCTGTTGAGATGGGTAATTTATTTGTAGTATAAAATATAATTACACTGCATAACCTTCTTATAGTTACTAAATTAACTAAAAATTACTTAAATAACTATTGTATAATATCCTAATATATGGCGTCGAAAAATCCTTTCTATCGTTGTCGACTGGTTATAAAGTTAATGTACCCACCTTAGAGACTGGCGGCATTTCCACGTTGTATCGCAATGCTTAGCCTCTGCCCAAAGTAAAAGCTAGTAGTAGCTGGTATACTTAATCATTCAGTAATGTATAGAAACAATTAAGTATTCATCCTAACTAATATTATAAATGAGAAAGTAAGTTTGTTTGTTTGTTACCTTTTCATTTATAAACTACTGTACCGATCATCCTGAAATTTTGCATATACGTTGTCAGGTGTACAAAAACGGACATAGGGTATCTTTCATCCCGAAAAAAACTGCTGTTCCCGAGAAAAACAACTATAACGTTATTATGATAATAGATGGCGCCTCGTGTCTTTCGAACCGTGATTGAATTATATTAGAAATCACGGGATCGAGATTTATGCGGGTGAAACCACGAGGCACAGCTAGTAAGGTATAAAGCATATAGAAATGGGTACCTACGGATCGAAAGACCATAGTCAGTTTAAAATCACTCGTAAACACGTCAGAGTATACACAGTGATCAAAGAAGCCACTACAAAGAAACCAATTAATTCGAATCATCTGGAAGCTAAAACTCTCTTAAATATCTTTCAACTTAAACGTTATCAGAAAATCTGAGCGTGTAAATATCACAAAATCCTCCCGACTCGCAACCAATCAGTCGTGAGAGATCGCTCTATTTCCTCCAAGTGCATCAATTCACCGTCGTAATACGTTCACGCCCGTCCCATATTACCCGTATGTCATAATGGAGCTCTGAACTGATTGGGCAAATTTCTATAGAGTGCAAAAAATGACGATAAATCGTGATCAATTTATTTTACGTCGATTCGGAGATTTACCCCTAAACGCTATTGTAGCATGAACAATGGTGGCCTTTGGAAGTGACTTAAATGGATAATGTAAAAAATATTGATGTTGCTATTAATTTATAACTTACTAATTACTACAAGATTGCGAGAAACAGTATAATTTGGAGAATTTTATATGGTTCACATCTGTTAGAATGATGGTGTTATATATCCTTTCATCATGGTTAATTCCTTTGTAAGGACAAACATTTACGGAAACACACACTATTCATCTGCGTAACTTTCGCCGTATGATATTCACAATCATTTATAATTATATAAAATTCTAGCATCAGCCGGGATCAATAGATTAGATCCAATAACCTGTGAGAGAATGGGCTATTTCCCGCGTTTCCATTCAATGGGCAAATAGATTCATGCTCGTTTTATTACACTGGGTGTGTAAAACATAGGCTATCTTAGAGGAACTTTTCTATTTTAAAATAATTTCGATTTGTTTACGTTTTCGTCTTGGCTTTATTCACGCGAACTCACAATTTAAATTCTTATCTGCATTTGATCCTCGATTATATAAACCTGTATTTATATTGTTTACGCCATTCATTTTTAAGCAGTTGTGTCAATCTACAAAAATAAAGAGTTGTTGGTAATCTTACTTAAATAATACTGCCGTAGAAAAGACATTGAATTTATAATAATGGAATATTGGAAGAATAAAGTGGCTATTGTTACTGGAGCAGCACATGGAATAGGTGCACAAATAGCCGAAGATCTTGCGAAGATCGGAATGATTGTTATTGGCTTTGAACCCACTCAAGAAAGACTCGATGAAATGCTGAATAAAATGAATGATTGGGGCAGGTTTGAAGGACAACTAATACCGTGCAAATGTGATGTTTCTAAAGATGAAGATCTCAAGAATGCTTTTGAAGGTATAGTAGCAGCATATGGAGGAGTTGATATACTGATAAATAATGCGGCTATAGGCAAGGAAGGTTTAATATGCACAGGCGTTATAGAAGATCTGAAGGCTATCGTAGACACAAATATTTATGGGTTGATAACATGTACACGATATGCTATTCAGTCCATGGTAAAGAAAAATGTTTCGGGGCATATTATTAATATCAACAGTATTTGTGGACACTATATGCCTCCTTTTGCTGAGCCGAAAATTAATATGTATATTGCGTCAAAGAGAACTATGACAGTTTTAAATACTTTGTTGAAGAATGAGTTTAAATGTCTTAATCGCAAAATTAAGGTTACGAGCATATCTCCTGGGATCGTACGCACAGGAATATTTAAAACAGCTGGAATCAATTTCCTAAATGAAGACTTTTTCGAAAAGAATCCGCATTTGACAACAAAAGATGTTTCTAATGTTGTTCTTATGATTTTAGCAGCTCCTCGTGGTATTCAAGTTAATGAAGTTATTTTTCATGCGTTACATGAAATCTATTAATTGAATTATTATACCTATATGCTTCAAGTTCATCATCGTCTGCCTAGCCTTTTCCCAACTATTTTGGGGTCGGCTTCCAATTTTATTTGTGTGGGGTTGATTAAGTTTCCTAACGTAATTGTTTTGCCAGTTTATGATATTATAATATGTTTTCACAGTAAGGAATATTGTAAAGGTTGCATCTTTGATCAAACAATAAAGATTATTAGAAACAAAGTTTTTTTTTCTTCATTTAACATTTCAAACTTTCAGGCATTGAATTATAAAAGATAAGATTATAATAAGAATTATTTTAATGGTCGATGATTTTTTTGGTGTGTATTTTTGTGGTATATAATAAAGTATATAAAAATAAATAAATGATTTGATTTGTAAGACCAGTTTTGTAGAGTGGCACAAGTAACTATCTTCTAACTGTGATTTTATAACATTAGCCTATGTCACATCATGCCTCCCGTACGCTAAATACGGGCATTGACGTGGAGTTGTGGACACCAGCCCGTATTACCTAATACCTAACATCACGTCTCTACTCCTCGAAGTAGAAAAGATATAGTTTGATAGTAGTAATAGTGAAACCCAATAAAACTGTTCGACCTGAGGAGCGAATTCAGGATCTAACACAAAACAATTGCTCTTGCAGCTATTCGACCAGAGAGGCACTATTTGTTAAAGTAATAGTTCTCGGCGTTAATATAAATAAAAATCCTTTCATATTATTCTAACTAGTAACATACTACTTTTAAAAAATCCAGAGGATAACATTTCAATGTTCTTTTCATCACACATTAAATTCTCGTTAGGTTATCGAAACAACCAATCTGCTTAATGCGCATTTATTACCAGTGATAACATATTAAATGTCCCACTTACAGAGGAAACTTATGTTTTATAAAGGACGGTAAAAATATTCAGAGTGGTATTTGCAGTTTGGACTTTGGTTAAAATACTACAGAGATTTTTAAAGTCGAAATCATGAAGTGTTGGGTTAACAAAGTAGCGGTAATTACAGATTGTGGAGATGGAGTTGGTTTCGCTATTATGGAACAGTTAGCAAAAGTTGGGATGATTGTTATCGGTTTTAATAAAAATGAAGATATATTAGAAAAAGTGACTGTAAAGCTTAACCCAGTTGTTGCAAATAAAATTTCGGGAAAAATTGTGTTGTGCAAATGCGACTTAACGGATACAAAGCAATTGGCAGCAGCTTTTGAAAAAATCAAAGACACATATGAAGGAGTTGATGTACTGATTAACAATGCTCAGTGCAAAATCGATTGTTTGGTTAATACTGGAGAGCCAAAAGATTTTAAGGAAATTATTGACGTAAATATTAATGCTTTGATAGCTTGCACTAGGCTTGCAGCTGGATCAATGACAGAAAGGAAAACAAGAGGGCATATAATATGCATGAACGACTTATGTACTTACCAGATACCAACGGAGTCAAAGACAACTGTGTACATAGCTGCTAAAGCGGCTATAACTTCTGTAAATGAAATTTTGAGACATGAATTTCGTTTCCTGAAAGCCAATATAAAAGTGACGAATATAGCATGTGGTAAGATTGAAGGGTATACAGAATCAGTTACTGATGCTCCAAGACTTCGGGTTAGAGACATAGCCAAGCTAGTGAAACTGATATTGAACACACCTGAACAGCTTCAAGTGCACGAGGTTTTGTTAGATTCTGTGGTAGAATAAGTTAATGGTACAGTGAAATAGTACACTAGGCCATACAACTTATTGATCGAGTAGAATGTTGTATAGTGATTGTTGAATACACAAGTCAACCATGATAAAAATCTTCTGGAAGTCGAGAAAGATATAGAAATAATGTGTCGAAGCTGCAGACTTACGGGATTTGGTGTGTGATTATTGTGACGAAATATTTATAATAAAAAGGTATAATTTTTTGCAATTTTTATTGTTCCTAAATGAAATTATATTTTATTATCTAGTGATTTATTATTTATATTAGGTATTTGATTTTCTCTCTGATAGTGATTAAAGATGGAGGTAATAAAGTGTCATAAATACCCACACGATGGTATCAGGCTGGACCGGTTTTTAGGGTTCCGTACCCAAAGGGTAAAAACGGGACCCTATTACTAAGACTCCACTGTCCGTCTATCTGTCTGTCTGTCACCAGGCTGTATGTCATGAACCGTGATAGCTAGACAGTTGAAATGTTCGCAGATGATGTATTTCTGTCTGTAAGTAAATAAAAACAGCTAGCTGAGAAAGAACACTGACAGTGTACAACATTTTTGTCACTAACAAAAGTGGTAGGTACCTAAGTAGTCGACTCGTTCGTTCTCTATAAATTCAGGCAACCACATTCATGCTAACGGAGTGAATACAAAAAGATTCGCGGAGCGTATCCAACCAAAGGCTGCAGTAGCAAGCAAGCATTATCTTAATTAAACGGATAAAGCATTACCACTCACTCATTTCAAATTATCACTGACTTGGCAACCTCATTTCATTCCGTGATGCGCTTTGTTTTATCCGGGAGATGTGGCTTATGTGTGTTAATCAAATGTGTTAAATTAAACTCCGGTCTTTTAAACATGCAGCCAAAGGGTAGAAGTTACTGTCTGTAATTATAATAAGTTTTCTGACTGTTGTAAAGCAATAACAATGTATTGTAGTAGTAGGTAGGTACCCGATTGTAGGTACCGATAGTAGGTACCAGATTATCTTTTGTGTTGGCAAGATCTGTTTTTATCTCAATAGTTTTTGGATAACTGTAATTCATTTTAGATGGTATAGTGCCACAAACTTAACGAAACCGCGATGAAGTCTGTAATTTTTTGGTTGCCGACAGCGCCGCCACCATCGCCACCGGGACAGATGGTCTAGTGTCTCGAACTACATACTATAATTTAAGTAGTTATATAGGTATGTAGACTAGTAGGAGCTCAGTGAGGCTGAATTACTTTAAACATGACTGTAGTGTTTAAACATGATAAGTCAAAAAATCAGATTTTTGAAGTAGACCTTTCTTGGTTAATCGAGACCTAAATATAGATACAAATAGATTTGTTTAATATTGTTCTTCTTACTTTGTAAATATTAAGTGCTGCGTTTTTTTAAACTTTAACTGGAGACTGCACGGATATGCGGTGTAAGTTGTTATACACTACGGTTTTTGTAGGTATAAAAATAAAGATTCTACAGTCAAAGCTAAGAACCGCACACCGGAGCAGTGTGATAATCACCTAAAGAGTACACTACGACCTACGTTTTATTTATGACCATTTGAAGTAGACCTTTCTTGGTTAATCGAGACCTAAATATAGATAAAAACATATTTATTCAATTTTGTTTTTCGTACTTACTTTGTAAATATTAAGCCGTTGGTCCCGGCTGTCATTCGTGGATCTTTGACAGTTTTTACGGGTAGTCAGAAGCCCGAAAGTCTGACAACCAGTCTTACCAAGGGGTATCGTATTACCCAGTAACTGGGTTGTGGAGGTCAGATAGGCAGTCGCTCTATGTAAAATACTGGTATTCAGCTGCATCCGGTTAGACTGGAAGCCGACCCCAACATAGTTGGGAAAAGGCTAGGCAGATGATGACTTTGTAAATATTAAGGCGGTTATCACACTGCACCAGAAATCGCTCCAGTGTGCGGTGCTGCGTTTTTTTAACTTTAACTGCCGCACGGATATGCGGTATCAGTTGGATACCCTGCGGTTTTTGTAGGTATAGAAATCAAGATTCTACAGTCAAAGCTAAAAACCGCATACCGAAGCAGTGTGATAACCGCCTAAGGAGTACACTACGAGCTACGTTCTATTTTATTTCTCCATCTTGTCCTGTCTTGGCCCTGTGTATTCGGATCACTTCGTAATTAAGATTAATATATTGGTAAATCGACTTCAGCAACAAAGACAAAGGTTCTGCAGGATAAACCTGTTTAATAAACCATTGTCTGTGACAAATATAATCGAGGCGAATTATTTAATCTCTGGATTCTGTTATTCTGTTTTTGAAAATGTGTCATTTTAAGCGATTCGATCGTTCTTCTCAAATAATTGCTTAAACTATAAATATATATTGCAAGAATGTCTTTACCGAAGACAAGCGAACTATATGAGGACCCGCTCAGAAGACCGTCAACAGGGTATAGCATTGTTCCTGTTAGAGGTATTAGAGTAACACACGGAAGAAACACAACTGTTCCATTGGAAGAACCTCACATTGAATGGAGCAATCTAATTTTTCTGCCGTTCCATCCAGTCTTTAGGATGGTCGTTGTTGCCATAGTTTTTATAAAGGCAATGATGGTGAGACATTTATCTGACTTTGCTCCCTTTATTAGTACTAGTAGGTACTAAGACCTGAAATAGAAAGACGAGAGAGTTATTCATAACCCGCTAACAACCCACAAACGTGTAGCGTTTTATAATTATAGATATCATTACCATCATCATTATTTCATCACCTACTGCTGGGTAAAGGCCTCCCCTTTTTTGTGCAATACTTCCTGGTTCTCCGCGGCCCTCACCCACGTGTTTCCCACGACTTCGAGGATATCATCAACCCAACGCTTTTGGACGGCCTTGGTTTCTTTGGCCTAACCTTGGCCACCATTCGGTCACAGCTCTACTCGATCGGCCATCTCCGCGTCGTACTGATAATAGATAGAACAAAAATTAGAGATTATATCAGATTTGCAGCTGCTTAGCAGGAGACATAAGTTATCATCGTCGTCGTCGTCGTTTCAGCCGATAGACGTCCACTGCTGGACATAGGCCTCCCCCAATTTTGGGAAGGTTTGCCATAATCGCCACGCTTGGCAGGCGGGTTGGCGATCGCAGTATGGTATGGTGGTGGAATACATAGAGAACGCTGCTGCCCATTCTCCGGTATGATCCTTAGTCGCCTTTTACGACACCCACGGGAAGTAAGGGGTGGTGGCATTCTTTAAGTCCGGCACCACACAGACAAAGGGTAAGTTATCATACCCGTTGTTTATTTGCAGGGTCCCATACAGTCGGTATACCCAATTGTGTATTGCAATGATCTTATGGACTACAATCCAGTTTTTATATTCATTAAGTATTTTTATTGCTATTGCTGTGATTCTATTTACGCTACTGATACCTTTCTCCATATGGTACACAGGTAACAACTTGTGAAAGTTCTTATTCATAATGCTTTGGTTTTCTAAGCAAGCGGTTCCGTCATATTATTATGGCCATCTAGAAAATCTGTCATTTTACCAGTATTTGAATTTAAGTCAAAATTTAAATCACTAGATTTGCCCTCACCTTTAAAACACTAGATTTGCCCTCACCATAATTAGTCACAAGAGTCGTAGTAATACCGAGGAAAGTGTGCTCACACATTATTAAATAGCTTCTCCATGACAAATTGACAATCAAGTGGAGGCCATGCTTCGTTGTCTGTCGAAATGCGACTGTCTTTTGACGCAATAGGGCGAATCTTACGATTTAAATCACTGCCACTGCCATCATTTGCATGACAGCCGTCACTGCAGCCGTTAGTGGCGGCCACCGCTCTTCTAGAAAACCGTAGCTTAAGGCTGCGTTTTCACCAGAGATGTGCGAGGATGCGTAGCGAGGCATGTGTGTGAAATAAACCAATAATATCGCTTCATTTTCATAGCTTGAATTAAGTTAGCGTTGTTATTGGTTAGTTTTACACACATTCCTCGCAATGCATCCTTGCTCATCTCTGGTGGAAACGCAGCCTTATACTACAGAGTGTAACGTTGGTGTAGTTGTAGCCAAGGCGGCTGCTGGACTTTGTTTTTTCGTTTCCAGACAAGTCGTTGACAAGGCAAGAAGACGTGAACATTTACCAAAATCAGCAAAATGGTTGGCGTGCGATTTAATATCTCTGATTCCGTTTTTTCGCTTAATGATGTCAGACCCCTGCCCACCAGCTCGGATTTGGCCTAACATATTATTGTTTAATGATTTTCTGGTGTAAGTATTCATCATTGAACATAGAAACTGAACCGTTAATCGACTTTCGTTGCAGACCGTCGTCGTTTCAGCCGATAGACGTCCACTGCTGGACATAGGCCTCCCCCAATTTTGGGAGGGTTTGCCATAATCGCCACGCTTGGCAGGCGGGTTGGCGGTCCCAGTTGCAGACCGTACTGTAGCATTATTTGGTATTTTTTGCTTTAGATTAGAACATAAAACGTCTTATTCTTATGTTTAGTTTTTATGATACCAATCGTTGCAACTTCTTGTAAGGATTAAAAAAAATCGTTAGGACCCACTGAGGTTAGGAAGCCACAAATCTCAAAAAACGTTTTCATTTCTCATATTCGGAAAGTACTTAGTGTTTGTTTGATCCGAATATCGCTGCTTCTCACCCTCGGGCGGGAAATACTCATAGTAATTGCATCCCTCCCTAGGGCGGGACTTATTATTTATTTATTTTATAATTTATGTACACGCAGTAAAATACATAGGGATATGACATAATTATAATTTGAGTACAAAGGTACCTACTGCTTATTTCTTAAGAAATTTCTTAATAATAGAACTTATACTACTAGGTACTACTACTACTACTTATTATTTTTAATAATAGAACTAAATTTGGTTAGGTAGTCAGCTACGTTTTTTTTAATAAGTAGTGGTAATGAAGTTTTTTTGATACCTAATATCGAAGTTTCGCGCCAATCGTGCGTAATTTTTACTTTTCACAAATTTCACACACACAGATGTAGATAAGAATTAAAATGTGACAAATATTATTGAAAATATTATAAACAACACGAAAATGCCCAGGTTTTAACGTAATATTCAAACACAGGATCAATAACACGTATTAATCATTACCACTACTCAATTTGTGTTCAAAATTGCCAACCATTTTTATTTTATTGCAATGATGTGTGAAAGCGATTATTCCAAATGATAATTTTAAAAAAAATTCGATTGACTCGAGTAATTAATATGACGAATGTAATCGATACTTTGGAAATAAAATAAAATAATGTTAACCAAGTGCGAATGGGACCAAGTGCGAATGGGACCAAGCGCGAATGGGACCAACTATGAACGCGGTACGAAGTGCGAATGGGACGAAGTGTGAATAACCCCCATAGGCACCTCATTTATTGAAGTTGTTTCTATATTTGAATTTATATTCGGAATGCGCTCGCTGTTTAAAATTATTTTAATTTATTGGTCAATTATTTATTGTGGATTTTATTTTTGATACTTTCTAATAATTTGCTACAGAATTCCCAGTAATCATTTTTTAGGTATACCTAAAAATGTTTACTGGGAATTCTGTAAACAAACTTTTGCTAAGCCTATAGGCTTAGACCTTAGGCTTAGTTTGTTTGATGATAAATGATGATAAATTAATTCTATAAATTAGGTGTTCTGCAAACACTTTACATTTCAATACATTTTGTTAGTTAAAAGAGTTTTTTGTTTGCCTAAATCAACATTACTAGCCTAGCTCCTGTTTATTTGGTAGCAAACCATTGATAGGTAGGTGGCTATTCGAAGTGAGGTCATAATGGAATTTTACTGATGAGTGCTGTGATGAGATTTGTGCTCATTTGTGAGATAAGTGCATCTATCCTTTCTGTCTTCTTTTTTAATAAGAGGGCCTCAAATTTAAGAATAGTTTCATGTAGATTATATTCTACATTTGTTCTCTGTGACTCTGTAGGGTCAACTTTATTTATGGAAGTAAGTTTTCTTCTAGTGTTCTCTGTCGTAGTAGCATTATTACCTTTAACTACTTCGCTATATTTTTTATACGACTTCCTAGAAAAACAATAGTTTTTCTGACAATACTTGTAAATGCTATATTTAGAACTCACTATTTTCCTAAGCTGTGGAAAACATCGCAAATATGTATGATGGCCAAACCAGGGAAACCTCCGACTGATCCTAGCTCGTATAGAGCCATGAGTCTTCTCCCAACTTTATCCAAATTGTTTGAGAAGATATTCTTACGAAGATTAAAACCAATATTAGAGGAAGACAAAATAATTCCCGACCACCAATTCGGGTTTAGAGAGAATCATGCCACAGTGGAACAAATACATAGAGTGGCGCACAAAATCAGACAGTCCTTAGAGAAGAAAGAATATTGCTCAGCGGTGTTCCTAGATATTCAACAGGCGTTTGACAGAGTGTGGCACAAGGGATTAGTCTTTAAACTCAAAAAAAAGTTACCTAACTCGTTCTTTATGATCATGAAATCATACCTGCACCAAAGAAAGTTTCAAGTGAAATATGAAGATGAGTACTCCAACCTGTATGATATCACTGCCTCAGTTCCGCAAGGATCAGTGCTTGGCCCAGTACTGTATGCCATATATAAGTACATCAGATCAGCCAGGCACTGAAGATGTAACGACAGCAAACTATGCGGATGATACTGCATGCCTTGCGAGTGACAAAGACCCGGACGTTGCTACACAAAAGCTGCAAACACAAGTTAGTAAAATAAAACTTTGGCTCTAAAAATGGAGAATAAAGCCTAGTGTAATCAAATCTGTGCAGGCAACCTTTACCCTAAGAAAAGGTGAAGGTACACCAGTCTATATGGAAGGAAAACAACTAACAACGAGTAACTGTGTAAAATATTTGGGTCTACACTACATACAGGCCGAAGACTAACATGGGCCAACCACATCAAGGCAAAGAAAAAAGAGGCAATAATATTATTCAAGACCTTCTCTTGGCTATTGGGACGCAAATCACAGGTATCTCCGAACAACAAACTACTGGTCTATAAAGCCATCATAAAACCGGTGTGGACTTATGGTATAGAACCAGCCAGTAACTCCCATAGAAATCCTACAGAGATTTCAGAATATAGCCCTTTTTTTTTTTTTTTTTTTGCGGATGGGAAATCATCAAATGACTCCTCCCGCTCTGGGTGGAGCGGAAGGGAGTGTCAGACTCTTACTGACTAAAACCCACCCGTGTTCCTTCCTTAGCCCTTTATGTTCCGGGCCAGCGGTAACCCTTTCGGATAATCCCGCTGACCCGGCAGGCTTCGGCCCTAAGGGGCCCCTCCCCGATGCTGACATCTCTTTGAGGCGCGCGTGGAACACGTACGCGCCGTCCGGCACGGGCCTGGTCCTGATCGGGCGGTGAGCTACCCATTACTCTCCGCCCGCAGGCCCGCGCCTACGGTGGCCGGGAGTCGTCATGCGGCTCCCGACGCCCGGAGCGTCTCCCGCGGCGGCTGGGACGGGAGGCTCTCTCCCTGAGCCGTTCCGCCACCTCCTTCGCTAGCATGACTGCTTCGCAGAAGGAGGTGACTGCCTCCCACTCCCTCTCGCCCCGGACCATGGCTTGCACCAGGGCCGGACGCGAGAGATCGCCGTCGCTGCCAATCGCCTCTACGAGGACACGGCGGTGCTCCGCCCAAGCGGGGCAGACCTCCACCGTGTGCTCCACCGTGTCCTCTGGGCGATCCTGACAATGGTGACACCCGGGCGTTTCCTCCCGCCTGATGATGTACAGGAACCTCCCGAAACTTCCGTGTCCGGTGAGGACCTGCGTCAGGCGGTAGGTGAGGGCGCCGTGGCGCCTCTCTAGCCACTCCTTGAGGGGTCTTATCGCCGCTATCGCGGCGTGCCCTGAGCTGGGTTGCGACAGTCGCTCTTTCCATGCCGCCATGAGATCGCGCCGGAGATCCGTCCGCTCCGCAGCTTGATCAGATTTGCCGCGGAAGCGGATCCTCCCCCCGGCGTAGTGCCTCCGCGCGCCACTCATACAGGCGCGCGAGGACCATCGCCTCCAGATCCCATGGCGGCAGTCCGGCAAGGAGGCTTGCCGCCTCGCCAGAGATCGTGCGGTAGCCCCGGATAGCCCTTATGGCTACCACCTTCTGGGGTTCAGAATATAGCCCTACGATCAATATCTGGCGCAGGGTGGTTCGTGAGAAACTCTGAAATCCATGAATACTTAAAGATGCCTACGGTAAAGGAAGAAGTTAACAAAAACTGTACGCGATATAAGAAGAGACTACTAGAGGATAACGATGAATTGGCTAAAAACCTCCTAAATAACCAAACCATAACACGCCTAAAAAGATGGCATAGACTAGACCTGGATCAGAGAGACTGAGAATAGCTCTTATCATGCTATGTGTTGATGTCGGTTCAATGGAGCTACATTGTCAAAAATATATAACCTACTGAAACCACACCTGATTATGGCTAGATAAGCCGATTGCAGATCATAATATAATAATAATAAAAAAAGTTTTTATGCAGTTTCTAGAATGTTTTTCATTTTTTTATTGCGATTATCAATTAGGCTGTATGCAAGTTTTGAAGCGAAATAAGAAAGTTGGGTGGACGGTCAGCACTAAAAAGTGTCACGTCGCAACACAATTTTTAGTAATTTTTATCAAGAATATCGTGTTTTTTATCTAATTTACCTAAGTATGAACAAAGGTAAAAGTAAAAATGTAGACAGAATGATAATACTTACACTCAGGTTTAAGCATCTTGGGTACACGCACCCAGGTATTGTATACTTAAGTGTAGAGTTTCGTTTATTAATCTGTCCATCATTTGGCCACGACTCGGCTGATATCGTAAGCCCAAACCGTAACTTGAGTACGTAAATTATTATGTTTATTAATACGATCATGATCTCAAGATCGATATCAAGTGCGAGCTCTTGGGCTGAGTAACGTATTATAATACGGGCCCTAGTAAACGGGACGGCCCGCGGCGGTGACACAGAATCTACTCATGTGGCGGTGATGCGGTGTATTCCATATTTCAAATTTAAAAAAAAAACTTTTAAATAGGTACAATTCATGTTATTAATATCAATATATATTTTAGAAAAACTACTATTTTTTACTTTCCTTATATTTGAAATGAAAAGTAGTCAATTTACTATTCCATGCCTGATTATTCCGTTTCGAACTTAGAACGTAACTTGATGGAGAATGACGCCACAGATTTTGTGTTTTATGAAATATAACTTATATTTTGTTTGACTTTCACATTTAGCCCAAATATGTATACACGCTTTATGAATACTTTATGTTCCAGCGTTTACCGAGTGATCGAATACTTTTCAATGGGAACTTCTCATTCATACCCAATGCTTCTGTTAGGTCATACTATTGTGATGTGTTTGTGTATCAACTGTATTGCCTGTTTCTTTTTGCTGGTTACACATCAAGGTTTTTGTGAACGTTGCAATGATCCGGACGTTTATTTCGATTGGAGGTCTTTCATCTGGCTTAAGGTAATTTTAGTTAACATTGATGTGTATAATCTATATCTGTCAACCTTGTTTTTGACTTCTAATATGTAATACGGCGAACTATTATAGGCTGTTTGTAATATAAATATATTGTGTATATGAGTGAGTATATGTTTTCAGTTTAACGAGACTGATGTAAATAAAGAATATGCAGCCTACGTTTTTGGAGCAGTATTTGTATATTCCTTTGCAATAAATGAAAGATTCGAAGAATTGATGCCATCTGCAATAATAGAATTCTTAATGGTGTGTATATTGATGGTGACCGGATATGTAATAACAAATTTTATTATTATACCGAAAGCCATTCATGAATCCATATTAAGATTTCGCAGAATAAGTGATGTGTATTCAAAAGTAAGAAAAGTCATTCAGGAGACTAAAAGAAGAAATCCCGACGATAACTCTGGCGAAATAGTTGAAACTTATTATAAACTGTTATGGAGAAAACGAAGTGGGATCGCTACCAAGCCTCCATTTGTTGAAAGTCTACCTAGGTATTTGAGACTTTATCTCAAGCAAGATTTGTTTTGGCCCTTATTTCACCACAGCCCTACATTGAGAAAAACAAGTTATCCTTTTCGACGATGGTTAACCGAGCTAACAGTTGTATCTTACAAATTGCCTGGTGAGAAATTCTTTTCAGGTCCCAATACCAAATGTTCTTTATATTATTTGAAATCTGGCATAGTTCAGCTCATTTCTGTTGATGATGGAGTGACACCAATCCTCTCTGTTACAAGTGGAACAATATTTGGAGATATACATTTTTTTGTGCCTCCATTAAGAAGGAAGGTTATTGCTCGCTGTCTCACATATTGTGAATATTATTTCGTGAAACGACAGTCTATGATAAAGTCGTTGCAGAAATACCCGTCAGATAGAAAAATTGTCATGTATGATGTTAATAACAGACTAAAACATGCAAAAATATTATTAGCTAACAAACAACAGTCAAGAAGCTTCGATAGAAATGAAGACGAAGGAATATGTTGGCTTAAGAAGCGGTGGTGGGAATTATTTAACATAATTGAAAACTATACTAAAACAACCGGCGACCCGAAAGAAGCTTTAAAGGGTAGATTGCCACCTGATGAGTCGTCATACCATTGTTCAAAATATATAGGACAACTTGTATTATGTAATAAAACAGAACTGCGGACGAAATCGATGTTTACCAACTTCAAATTTCCATGGATCATTAACCCGTATTCTATGTTCGGTCTCGTATGGTATCGAATTGTTGCTGTCGATGTGTTTCTTGTACTGGTTTTGTATCCACAATATTTGATAAAACGTGAGATTCCTGTATGGTTCGAGTTTTTTACTTATTGCTCTGATACCATATATACGATTGATATTGGTGTAGCCCTCGTAACTGCTGTGAAGAAAGAAGATAGTGTCACAAATACATTTCCTACAGTTATGTTTGAACGCTTCAAGAGCATTACTTTTATACTTGATTTACTGTCAACAATTTGGATTGAAGATATAGCTGAGCTTTGCGGGGCCTCACGGTATTATTACACTCTTCAGTTTAATAGACTTATTAAAATCTACGTCCTTTTTTATGGACAATACTTAAAGTTTGATTTTCGAAAGGACCCTATGGTGAATGTTTGTCGTGTAATTGCATTAATTCAATTCGCCTTTTTTATTGTAAGTAGCAACGTTGTATTTGAAATGCTTTATTATTTTCCCGGATTGACAATGGATTACTTTTTTGGAGAAAGATTGTGTTCTAAGACAGTTGCAGTAAACTGCACTCCCACACCTATTTTCGGTGCTGCTGTTTCGTGGGCATTTGGATGGACCTGTCATGCTCAAACCCTCCCTCAGACTCTGGAAGATTTATACGTAGCTTGTTCATTAGGCTTTGTATGCTTTATAATAACAATTTATTGTAAAAGCAGATTTATCTCGTATTTGTATTTGGTAAACAAGGATCAAATCAAGTATCAAAGTTTTGTGTTACACCTCAAGGCTTTCTATCAACATTATAGAATTCATACTGATTTACTCAAAAGCCTGGATAGATATCTTATATGTCATTGGAAGTATTATAAAGGTACGGATGTACTGGAGCCAAATAAGATAGATAACGAAGCAAGAGAAATATTCTGGAAAGCCCAAGGCAATATGGCTGAAACCATAATTGCTAAATCAAAGGCATTCAGATATGCTGATCCTACCCTTATAAAGGGCTTGGCCAGATCAACATACCTTTTAGTATTGCCACGGAATACCAATATACTGATGTTTGGAGTTCAGAGCAAGCACGTTATTTGGGTTGTTCAGGTGAGAAATGACAAGTATTTAATTAAAGCGGCCACACCATTTTGCCATTGTCTATACTTCCATAATCAAATTGTAAATATAAAAGTAGGTAACTCTGTATATCTATCTCTCTGGTCAGTTTGTATGTCTGTTTCCTTTCCACGCCTTCGATGAAATTTGGCACTTTGCGTAGACGAGGTTGACCGGGTTAGGATAGAGAATACTTTTATCCCTATTATTATATAATTATCCACGGGAACGTATTTCCCGTGGATAATTTCTCAGTTCCACGCGGGCGAAGCCGCAAGCAAAAGCTAGTGATAAAATAATTATATCAAAAAGTTTTTAAGTTACTTATACTTATTTTTATACGATGTCACACTAATTAGATAAATAAATTTAGACAGACTAGGCAGTTTAATGGAACCTGATTTGAAGGTTTATCGATATATATGTATATCATCATCTGCCTAGCCTTTTCCTAACTATGTTGGGGTCGCTTCTGGTCTAACCGGATGCAGCTGAATGATGATGATGTTTATCGATATACAGGGTTCTTGGTAAAACATTAAAAACCTCTTAAGAGGTCATTGTACTCATCATTATGAACAACTTTTACTGGGGCCAAACCTGAAATCGCGAAAAAAACAGCTGTTCCCTACATTTTGACGAGTTACCTATACGAACATAAATCTAGGGAACAGCTGATTTTTTTTTCGCGATTTCCCGTTTGGTCCCATAGTAAAAGTTGTTCATAATGATAAGTACACTGACGTCTTAAGAGGTTGTTAATGTTTTACCAATAACCCTGTATATATTTTGTTAATTTTTATTTTATTTTATAAAACGTTGCCCCACACTAGGAATTTCTCCTGTATTGTGGGTGCGTTTACAAACATTTAAACTCAAATACACAAACAGCTATAAATAAACTAGAGATATGTAAACTAGATTTTAATATTATACATTATTTTAGGGTAACGTAAAATGCGAGTATGTCAACGAGAAAGGTGAAATGTTTACGGATTATTTAGGAGCTGGTTCTATGCTATCTATCTGTGAAGTATTCCTTAATAGGGTTTCACTGAGATCCTACACATCTATAACTGAATGCGAGGTGAGTCATATGAATATTTAGATAAAAGATAAAAAATTTGTTCCTAGTAGGTAGAAATGAGTTGATATTGTGAACTGACAATTTATTTTTATTTATGCGTATTATACAAGGTTATTGATGATGATAAAGTTGTTCATAATGATGAGTACAATGACCTCATAAGAGGTTGTTGGTGTTTTTCCAATAAGCCTGTATATGTCAGTAGTCATCTTGTACTTACACCAGTACCTATAGATGTTTTATCTCACGTAGTCCGCTCAGCCTCGGTTCTAGTAGTGACGTTTCCCGACATGCGTATTTGTGTGCGTGAACCTAAGTACCGTTAGCAACAAAAATCTTACATGGATTTAATTTTTTACTTTTATTTGAAGAACGAAAATTGTTTAAAATAGGTACCTATATTATAAAGAGAAAAACATGAAAGTAGGGCAATTAAAAAACAAAATAATTAAATTCAGAATCGCTGCTGCTGTCCTCCTATCTTTTACTTTTTTGTTATCCTATACTGTCCTACTGCTGTGCAAAAGCCTCACCAAAATCCTTCCAGGAACTCTTTTTCCCGCGCCACCTCGAATCAGCCCTAGCGGTACGCGTCCAGTCATATCGTTATCTCTTTCTGGGCCGCCCTTGGCGACGCGCGACGCCGTCCGTCCGTCGCCGGCGTTGGCATACTGGGTGTATGCCCGTTGTGGAACGCATTTTATACTTTGTCAATTTAGTAACCATAGCCATTATGTGTGTTATTATGTTACATCTCAAGTTTCATAAACTGGCAACATTATTTTGAGACTTCCTGTAAGTATCCTTTTTAATTCACATAGAAATTTTGTCTGGGTCAAGGCACGTTGTGCTCCTTTAAAAATATAGAAATAAAAGTTTTTATCTTCAAAATTAACGCATTTCTTTTCGAACACTACCATGCTTCGACCCTATAACAAATCAAATTTATTTTAATTGTAAATAAAATAACATAGAACGAAAGAAAAGTTGTTTATTTTGTACAGACAAAACCGCACCACCGTAGGAGATGAGGGCTCGCGGACGGCGAGCAATGGGTAGCTCGCCGTCTGATAGTCTGCTATTTTTATAAATTCGTCATTCCAACACGATCCCACCACCATCCCATTGTCATTTTGCTAAAAGTTCGTAATCTGCTAAATTCATAATGGTTGATCATTGGTCGGTCAAAGGCACAGAAATTATACGATACCTACTCGTAACGAATTAAAAGCAATGACTGCGAATAAAATGATAATAATATTTTACCTGCAACTTACCAATTGTAGGTCGTAGGTTCGAACCCAGATATGAGCTTTACTGTGTAAATTATTTCATCACCACTGCTCTCAAAACGGTGAAGGAAAACATCGTGAGGAAACCGGCATGTCCTAGAACCAAAAATTCGAAGACATGTGACATCTGCTAATCCGCACTTGCCCCGCGTGGTGGCTTACGGCCCACTCCCTCTCACCGAGAGGAGGTCTGTGTTCCAGCAGTGGGAACATTATAGGTTCATTATGGTTATGACTGCACAATGACGTTCTAATGGTAGGTTACTGATCAAAGGAACTCAAAATTTTTGCAGATTACCGCGTAAGTCAATTTAATTCATGTTTCATTATGTTATGAGTGTCAGTGGTTGACCATTGGAAAGTCATAATGACACCATTATAATATGTAGATTACCAAAGTTGTCAAATCAACAATTATGAAATCAATGATAGACCATTCTGACACTATTGTAATAGCAGACTTGAGGCCTAGGCCCGCGTCGACGGCGCGTTGTGTTCCACGCGCGCCTCAAAGAGATGTCAGCACTGATTGATGGGGTCCGCTAGGGCCGGTGCCTGCCAGGGTCGCGGGTTGTTCGAAACAGTTACCTTGGCCCTGACACAGGCAACTGAAAGAACACGGGTGGGTTTTCTGCTCTGTCCACAGCGGGAGAAGTTATTTGATAATTTCCCACCCAAAAAAAATCACAATAAGAGCACTATTGACCCGTTGCGGTCACGACCGAGCGCTCCTGAGCTTACGTACACTAAAACAATGTGCACGTGCATACACAATTACAAACGTGCTCAAACGGACTTCGTGAAATAGAATATCTGTACAAACAAACTTTTAATGGGCAAGGAACAGTAAATGTTTAATTTTAATTAATTAATTAGGAATCACTTAATTCAGAATACTGTAGGTACGTTCCATAACTGGTTAGTAAGTAATACTCAATGTGCTGCTTAACATCGAAAAGGGTACCTCCAGATCCGGGGACGGTATTCCAGTGCCTCACAACAGGCCTTTCGACCCTTTCGAAAATTGTATTCAGAAGTTAGTGTTTCCTCGCAGGCCACGTATCAGTGAGGCCACACTCTTTCGCACTATTAAATTATTATTTAAAAACCTGATGCACTGCAAAATGAGGCAGCCTCAACAGCATCCTAAAGCATTATTGGATAGGACACGTAGGGAATTGAAAGATCTGCACATATCACTGACCCACTGGCTGCAGACATAAAATGACTGACAGTATGCCTTAAAAAGATCCATTTTGACATCTTTTGTGCACCTAGCAAACCTGCGCGCCAGCATATTGCATCTCAATGAATTCATTTGACTTCATCGTCACAATTTTTAATTTTTTTCCAACTTCATAACCGTATGAAATGGTTTTTTTACTATTGATTTTTAGATTATGTACATTAAGATTAATACTTTGTTTGACTTGTACAAGAAATATCCAATTGAATATGCGTTTATGCAGACCTGTGTAGAAGAGTTTAGAGATATGTTCGACAAAATCTTCAAGAAAAACATTTTGAAGCACAGAGATGTGAGTATCTTTCAAATGCTATTTTTACTTGTTTGTATAAATGAGAACCTACCTGGGTTCTATTGTTGTTATAGACTGTAAAATCCTGAATGGACTGTCAAGTTGTGTGTTTGTCGAGCTGAGTCTTGGACGTGGTGCAAATCTGACGAGATGCGTTTCTGTCAATACCTATGCGTTTTCTGGCTAAATGCGTTTTTGACGACATGCTAATAATCTAAAATAAAATAGAGGTTGGAAATGGTCTCCTAAAACTTTTTCCTGTAGCTACAACCGTAAAGTAGCAGCCCAGTAAGATACCTGAAGATGCCTGAAGATCAGGCAGCAGTATCAGGCATCTTCGGCATGTAATTACCCTAAAGTATGACCGATGTTGTTAAAATGAACTCACGTCTTTTTGAAACAATAATAAATCATTCTTCAAGACTGACATTACTGAGATCCCAATACGAAGGTCTATTACACACATAAAGCTTCAAAACTTCATTATTAAGAAAGAATATTATGCATATGGTATCAGTTATTTACAATAATATTTACCTATCGACATTAAAAATGATACAACAATTTTTTTCAAAAAGAAGAAACTACTAGTTGAAAAATGATATTACGCTGTCAGTGAATTTTAAAATGATAACACCCTATGACATTGCTCAATTAATATTTTAATTTATTAAATTTGTTATATTTCTTATTTTGTATAAGATTTAGCAAATTTATTTTTCTGGTGCATGTTGCATGACTATTATTTTTCTGGTGAATTTGAGTTTTAAGATGACATAAAACAATACCTTACAACTATGTTATTACCTTCCAATTATTATTTGATTAATGTTGCATGCCATAAGGTAAAATGTACTAGATCCAATTGTTTTTTATTTTTTACGCCATCAGAACTATTTTTATCTATGATCTTTGCAAATAAATGATTTCTGATTCTGATGTACCTGCGATATATCCGCAGTGAGGTATCCTTCGGCATATGCGTGAGTGTCTATTAGCGTGCATTTGTTTTACATGTAGTTCACATCGAGGTAGCGAGCTAAACTGCGGCCGCGATGTACCGCAGTGACGCATATTCGGCTTGTTATAACCCTTACTAATTCCACTTAAATTACCACCCTGTATAACCACCACGAATAGCAGAAAAAAATGGAAGTTTTTATATTAATAATTTCATTGCTTTCAGTATCTAAGTAGACTAAAGGAAATGGCCGAAGAGTTCATTCGAGGAAATATACCGCTTAAACCTAAAATAACTGATGACATAGAAGCCAATCGTTCGTTACCCGTTGAAGGCTTATTTTGGGGAGATCCACTGTCTGGGTAATCAATTATTCATTTTGCCCCGCAAAGACTTTCATAATTTTAACCAATGTCAGAAGCTGGCTTCGGCTGGAACTAGGGTCATGACTCATAACTCAGTGTAATGTTTCCCTGACGCTGAGATGGACAAACGTTACATAGTTCAAAATCACGTATGAAACTAAAAGTTCACATTCATGAGACGCTTACCTACTTTACTTACCCAAGTAAAGTCAAAGTGCGGTCTGTGAATCTTGCGCTTAGCATAGCATTATTACTGTCACTGCCGCACAACTGGCAAACTACAAGTCCAAGATAGAGACAGGAACATATCCAAACGGAAAGTATGTGCTAAGGAACGTTTATCAAACTCGGCCTATGTTTTAAATTGAGAACTACATATTTTTATTTTTAACTTTTGCGTCTTGTATTATTCTTCATTAAGTTAATAAGTATAAAGTCATCAAAGTTATGACGATTAGGGGGCTACAGCATCAGACCCCCGATACCAAAGTGCAATATATTGGCCTCGTCAAAGCGATCATATGACTCCAAATTCGAGGGGTTTACTAGTAGCCACTTAAGAGTTCCACTATCCGCCTCCTGGCTCCATCATCAGATCTGCTCCATAATACTAAATTATACTTTTGTCATCCGAAGTACATACACCTACAATTTCATTTTGATTCGACAATATTACAAGTAGCTTAAAATGTACTTCTTAGATTTTATTACAATGTTTATTAGTTAGTTACCAATTGAAGCTAATAAAAGCGTGTTAATAATAAAATAGCTAATGTTCCCGAAGACAGTTTCCCCATATCTCTTACTGATTCGGATTTCCCAACTGTCCCAGTTAAAAAAATTAGCACATGTAGTAGTATTCAGTCAATAATTAAAAATGCATGTACGTACAAAAGTAAACTACCAAGGGAATTAATGAATAACGTTACATTACAGGTTCATGAAATACTGGATGCTATTCAGAGTTGTCATTGTGTGTGTATCTATTACATCTGCATCTCTTTTAGGTAATTATTCTACATTAGTTAGAAATTCCAGGGGTTGAGGCTAAATCTTCTCCATAGAGGTCTACGTTTTGGAATGGGCAACTAGCTTCAATTTTCTGACTAACTGACCGACGCTTTGACAGGTCAAACAAAAGTGCCTGTGAATGGTTTAATTGAAATAAATGTTTTCCGTCTTATTACAAAACGAGATCTAATTTTAGACCTAGTTGTATACCTTCGAGCCAGTTACTCTATTTTGAACTTTATTCCGACAAACGTAAAGTTCTTAATGCAAAATTGACAACTTAGACTCTGGTTTAACGTCATTTTTTGTAATAAGAACTTTAGCTTCGTTGGATTATAGTTCGAAATTTAAAAACGTCTGGATGGTTTAAACCTGGGTCCAAAGATAAATCTTGTTTTGTAATAAGGCCGAAGTTTGAGTTTATGGGGTTTATTTATAAATATGATAAAAGTTAAGTGACATTCAAACATCAAAAATGTATGGAATATTAGGGAATAAGTTTTATATTGTTTTAAGGTGGCGTCGGGGCATTATCGCGTTGGACATTTACGATGATCAGTGCATTCTGTGACTGCGTCGCTTTCGTAGACATCGTCATCAAGTTATGTGTAAGTCTAAAAATAATACTTACACGAAAAAAACTTTGCGGAGAATTGTCGGATAAAATGAATGTCAATAGGTACATAATAATTTATCAGCCTATAATTTAACGTTCCCACTGCTGGGACACAGGCTTCCTCTCAGTGAGAGGGAGTGATCCGTAATCCACCCCACAGGCCCAGTGCGGGTTGGTAGATGTGACATGTCTTCGAATTTTTGGTTCTAGGACATGACTGGTTTCCTCACGATGTTTTCCTTCACCGTTTTGAGAGCAGCGGTGATGAAATAATTTACTCAAAGTAAAGCGCCTGTCTGGGTTCGACCTACAGCTCGTAAGTTGGGCCCGTTACTGTCAGATAAAATGAATGCCAATGATATTGCTAAATAATCATTTCAGCTACCCTATTATGACCACCGTGGAGTATATATTACTGACAAAGGAAAATGCTTGAAAAACTATTTAACTAAAGGATTTACCTTAGACATCATCGGCGCGGCTCCTTGGTGCAGCATCTTAAAAAGTCTCTTGTACCGAAAAATAAGCGATGATGCTTGTTTCCTTATTAATACAGTGTGTAAATTTGCCCATTTGTACATTGTGTTTGCATATTTTGGTTATATTACGGACGTTCCGACGGTGAACATGGCTTATGTTATGGTTTGTATATACTTACATTTTGTTTAGAAAGAAAGAAATAATTATTTATTTGAAGAAAATAATACCGATGTGTTGTTACCTGATGTAAAAGTTGGTCGTGTAATGTACATGTAATTAAAACCTAATTGGCACTTATTTTAATAAACTATATGTATAGAATATAAAAACAGCAGTGTTCAAATATGATATAATTTAACTTTGGTCTATATGTATTTAATGTGTGCCTACAATATGAAATAAGTTTTTTTGCAGATACTAAAATGGCAAATCGTTAACATTTTAATCGTTTTGGGGACTAGCCACTACCTGATGATAAACTGCGTGCATTTTGAATTCAATGAAATTAAAGATTTAGTCAGTATCAGCCTCAAGAACAGCTGTTGGATGCCAACGCTTTTTGATTTGCCGAAAACGTTGAATGTGGACCAGCTACATTTGGTATGTAATTGAACTGGAAACTTGAATTTGCTATTAAGGAATTTGCTAATTTAACACCTTTCATTTAAATCTTTCTACACCGGCAACGGAAGCAAAGCTGCTATGTGAAGCTGTTTAATATTAAGATCTTAGGTTATAAACGTTGAATTTAGAAAGTTAAGTGACGTTTAAACGTTAAAAGTGTATGGTTAAACAGTCGCTTATCACTACTGAATTTTAAGCAACATCTATGAATAAAGGGGCTAATGTACCATAAACGAAATTCTACTCTATTTCATGTCAGCCACAAAATTCGCTGTTAATATTGATTGATTAATCAGTCCCTGACTAAATGGTTGCTGAGAGGTGGTAGGAGGTATCTTGGTAGGTCCACAGCCAGAGGGGCGGATTACCTACAAAGGACCAACGAGAGACTCGCACAGAACAGGGAAGCATGACCTAAAAGGGAAGAGGCTTAGTACTCAGCTGTGATTGGAACAAGGCTGCCAATCAACACACAACATCTCATACAACATCGTAATATTGACATATTACGATGTTGTATGAGATGTATGAGGAACAAGGTGTAAAGTTAATTTTTTCTCCATAGAAAAAGGAGGATACTCCGACCAGGCGGGTGTGTATCTCGTGGGCAACTGTCTGATGATTAATGTCAGGACTTTAAGTTAACACTCGGCGCTTGTTGTGGAAGGTGACTAATTTAGCAGAGGACCCAAAATTTACGCGAATTTTACGAGCACTTTTCAGTAACCGTTGATTTCAATTAAATCTTTTTGACGATAAAAGTAGGTGGCATACTCAAAAGAACGGTTTGCCTCAGGGTAGTGTACTGGCCCCTCTGCCGTTTAGCATCTACAATAATGATCAACCAGTGAGCCAACACATAACCCGCTTTCTGTACGCAGAGGACCTGGCATTAACTCACACTAGTTCACATGTGGCGATGTAGATGCCGCCACAATTGTAAATGTATGTACGAGTATAAGATTTGTAGAAAAACGATAGTCCACTAAACCTTAATAACACGATTATTAATTTCAGGTCTTCGCTGAAAGTCTAAATCTAGCTGAACACGGTATGATGAGGATGAGTGTTGGTAGATTTTCCATTGATCGTTCATACATGGGGGTTGGTATGATTCTTTTCACACTCGGTCTAGTTTTTTGGTAAGTATCTACAGTAACACTAACACTAACAATAAAAATATCAGCAATGCTAGTGATTTACATATTCTATTTTATTAAAAAAAAACAGTGAGGAGACGTTATCGTTTGTTTCATAATTTTTGAAGTATTAAGGGCACATTGAGCTTAAAACAAAACGGTCGGCTGGTAGAGCATCGTTTCGTGGTGTCTGTCACTCATACCTGCATGATGGTCTCTTCATAAAGCTCGCTACTGTGTCCTAATAACGCCCGTGCCTTGTAATGTTTTTGGTGTACAGTCACAGGCATAAATATGGACAGCTAGGCAATAATAACTGATTTCATGATTCATCCATTATTATCTGTCGTCAAACGGCATATACGAGTGGCAGCACAAATATGTTACATCGAAGGCACGTCAAAATTGCCTGACAAGTCACAAGACAATCGACGCCGCATTAGTTTCAAAAGATGTGTCACCTTTTATAATTTAATAATATCGGGCATGTCTAGCATTATAAATATTTGCCTACTAGTTAAGGCTTTGACTGCCAACGCGGTCACCGGTGACCGCGAACAATAGATTTTCTATTGTGTCTGCTGTCTGGCGGTCAACGTGTTAAATTCAGAAGAATGTGATACCTTTACAATAAAAAATATTTGATGTCACTGTTGCAGCATAAAAACCTGACGATGAATGGATAAATCATGAAATCAGATATTATTGCCGAGATAATAATATATTTGTACTCGTGGCTGTACTTATTCTATTTTATATTCAGGTTCATATCCTGTTACACTTTGACTCTACTGGTACTCGAAGGCCGTGGAGATACAGTGTTTCAACACTCTGTTTACCAACTAGAGAGATTTCTCAAGTCAGAAAGAGTAGAGAATGAAGTCACTAAGAAAGTATTGGAACACTTTAGATATTGTTGGATGAGGTAAGTAGCTATAAACTTAAAGCTCCTAACTGCTAACTACTGTGAACTAATTAATCGTGTCAATTGCCACTCTTTTTTCGTTGATGTTGTAAAAGGAAGCTAATAATAACAATTTTTATTGCATAATGTTTTGATTGAATTAGGAATGAGTACTTACATAAGAGGAAGTCTGAAAGTAGCACCGGTGACTGAAAAATTGTGCGTAATCGGTTGTCATGGTAAGAGCATGTGATGCGGAGGAATAAAGAAAGTTTTAAGTATGAATGTCGCTAGCTATTAAGAGTAGGGGAAGATCAAAGAACACTAAATGGAAATAAAATTGCTATAAGCACAGCGTATCGTCCCCTATGCTTCTTGGATCTCTTTCTCGACGACGCCACAACTGAACCCATTAGCTCCTTAGTAAAATGCGAACACTAGATACTGCTCGGCGATTTCAATGTAAACATACTGAATGCTACCGGGCAAACTAAGAAAGTATGTGAGTTTCTGAGTAGCTTGAGCCGTACACAGCTGGTAAGTTCGCCCACTCTTAACAGACGATAGCAAAACATTGATTGACCTTGTCTGTACAAATCTCAACCACAAAGGGGTAGCTGATGAGCGTACGGGTCAATAAATGGTCACTCACTTGTTTTGTGCGAATTTGATACTAGCTGCAGCAAATATAAACCACATACACATACAGTTACGTACAATCAAGCAAATAAAAAGGGTAGTCCTCGCGAAACTAGTTGGCCTCGCCCTAGGTATGTGAGCGGTGGGACGGAGGGGCGGGGGCGCTAGCTGTCATTAATCTCATGTGCGTTGCGAACACTAGGCAACCCGCTGCCTCACCTCCGTCCCCACCTAAGGCGCGGCCAACTAGTTCCGCGCGGACTACGCACATTCACTGGAACAACATTTGTGGCTTTTTTTTTTTTTTTTGGATGGGAAATCATCAAATGACTCCTCCCGCTCTGGGTGGAGCGGAAGGGAGTGTCAGACTCTTACTGACTAAAACCCACCCGTGTTCCTTCCTTAGCCCTTTATGTTCCGGGCCAGCCGTAACCCTTTCGGACAATCCCGCTGGCCCGGCAGGCTTCAGCCCTAAGGGGCCCCTCCTCGATGCTGACATCTCTTTGAGGTGCGCGTGGAACACGTACTTGCCGTCCGGCAAACATTTGTGGCTTGCATAATGTAAATGACATGGTTCAGGAGTTAAACAGAAAGATTTTAACAATTTACCATGCGCACGCGCCAGTCAAGAAATGTATAATCAAGGAACCGTCATATTATTATCCATGGATAAAAGATACAATTAAATCGATCTCTGACCAAGTAGCGTAAAATTAAGACACCAGTCCAAAAAAGCATACCAGCTATAGCAGCTAAAATGTCTGTTGGTAATTTCCATATTTAGAGAAAAATTTTAAATTTAATATTAATAACAAATTCAAAGATCCAAAAGCGTTATGGAAACATTTAAAAAACACTGTATTGCCAAAGAAACAAATTGATGTCCTTCCTACTCACTTCAGAAATCCAAATCAAATCAATAATCAGTTTTTGAATGTTCCTGGTAACCCTGTCTACAACATGACAACGCATCTTCTTTGAGTCTCATCATTATGGCGATGATAGCTTGACATTTGCATTACAACCAGTAACTGCTGATCAAATTCTGCAATACTTCCGCCAGCTAAAATGTAACCCTGAAGGCTGTGATAAGGTGACCCTGAATATGCTTTTGCTCACACTCCGACTTACTTAGAAAGTCATCACAGATAATGTGAACAGCTCAATTATCTCAGCAACATTCCCGACATCTTCAACATTGCTATCGTTAGGCCATTACCTAAAAAAATAAATCCGACTTAAAAGACCTTAGGCCTATTAAGTGTTCTGCCTTGTCTTTCCGAAATTGCTGAAAAGGTGGTATGCCAGCAGCTGTCAAAATATCTAGAAAATAAACACATTCTGCCTTAGCTACAGTCAGGCTTTCACAAGCGTGGTACTTCTACGGCTCTTTTGGACGTGACAGAGAATTTTCTGTCAGCACAGGACAAGGGCCTATGCACACTTCTTGTCCTACTTGATTTTTCGCGAGCTTTTGACTGCATAAATATAGATTTGTTTCTATCGAAGCGTAAGTATTATGGGTTTGATCAAAATACTATGGTTTCAAAGTTATCTCACCAGCCGTCAGCAGCGTGTGAACATAGGATTAAGTAATGGCTCATCACTCGTTTTGTCACTCACTTCTGTTTACAGGGGAATCCCGCAAGGATCAATACTGGGCCCCATAATCTTTATTTTGTATTGTGCGGATATCATAAATTCCCTGAAGCGATGTAGGTACCATATTTATGCTCATTACGTCTTTATCTCATTTAGGCCAAGTGACTATGACATCGCGATAAAGGATCTAAACGATGACCTTAACAGGATGGCATGGTGGGCTGAAAACAACGGTTTGGTATTTAACTCCACATAAACTAAATACATACTGTTTGGAGCCAAGAACCAAATCAATGCAGTGCCGGCAGCACTCAACGTTACCCTGGTGGTTGAGTCGGTCAGTCGTGTCAGTCGTGTCAGTGAGGCACGTAATCTGGGTCGGAACATGGACACTAGGTTGAGAGTCGAAGCGCATTTATTTCTATCAGCTAGGTGGTACGGCGGATTCACGCGGCAACGATCGTTCCCCCGGTGTTACGCCCAGGGGTTTTAGCTGGTATCTGTTTTTTTTATGTTGGTCGTCGTTTCAGCCGATAGACGTCCACTGCTGGACATAGGCCTCCCCCAGTTTTGGGAGGGTTTGCCATAATCGCCACGCTTGGCAGGCGGGTTGGCGATCGCAGTATGGTATGATGGTGGAATACATAGAGAACGCTGCTGCCCATTCTCCGGTACGACCCTTAGTCGCCTTTTACGACACCCACGGGAAGTAAGGGGTGGTGGTATTCTTTAAGTCCGGCACCACACAGACAATTATCAATTATTAATATTTATGTTGGTACCTTGTTTTTATTATATTCATGTTATTTGTTATAATTTAATTGTGTTTTTGTGTGTTGTGCTATGTCTTTTGTGTGCACTAAATAACTGGTTTATCGATCTATCAAAGAAACGATGGATGAAATGTGTGAAAAATGATATGGCTAGAAAGATGGTGACTGAGATGACGATCAATAATATGGAAGAAGCGCCAACCCCAAATAAATTGGTATAAGGGAAGGGCAGGAGAATGATGAATGCATGTTAATTTGCTGCTTGAATTCAAAAACGTAAAACCGACTTCAAAACGAATAAAATAATTTGATGACATGAGAAACCTGAATTTCAAACAGTTTAGGAAGCAGGCGCCACTAATTCAGATTGATTTAAAAATAACTATACTAACTATCGGTTTTTTACAGAACCAAAGGTCTGAACATTGAACGTCTATCAAACGCCCGGATCGGTGTGATGTTTCGACAGGATTTGAGTTACTACTTCTATAAAAAGTACGTTGCATATACAGGATGGTAGGGACATTGACGTACAAACTTTTACATGATTCTGGAAAAAAAAAAATTTACTCTGTCATACGTTTTGACTTTTCAACATGTATGACAATTTTATACTTTTCTATGAAACAGCTGATTTTTATGGTTCCGTGCCAAAATGGTAATTATTTAAAAAAATCAAAAAACCCGACTGCGGTAAAAAACTTAAGTTAAAAGAATCTGAAAAGCTAAAAACAAGCCCATTTTAAATTAAATAAAAGTTGGAAGCAGGCGGGACCCATTTGAATTTGAAAATACAATAAAAATGGTGTGGGTCCCGCCTGCTTCCAACTTTTATTTAATTTAAAATGGGCTTGTTTTTAGCTTTTCAGTTTCTTTTAACTTAAGTTTTTTACCGCAGTCGGGTTTTTTTATTTTTTTAAATAACTTTTTTATTTCCACCTTTTTGGTTTACAAATTTGAAATATTTCGCAGACGGTTTAGTTCTTGGTAGGTGTTTTTTTGTGAATTGTCACTTCAAATTGCTTTTAAGTATACAGGGTGTCCCAGAACTCAACGTCAAGCCGAAACGGGGCGACAGAATTGATCGTAAACATCATGAGAAAAATCAGAAAAAAAATCTATCCCATCCAGTTTGAAAATTATGGGCATTTAAGAAAAACCTAAAAATTTGGTCAAACTGTAACCATTTTTCGGTTATTGTGGTTAATTTTTATTATTTTTGTTTATTTAAACCTTGGAAACGTAACTCTAAATAACATTTCTAAGAATCACAGTCAAAAATAATGACACAATTAGCCCAAGTTTCCTAGAATTAACACTTTGTTAAACTATGAATTTAAAATTTTCAAAATTTGTCGACTTTGAAAGGCCCTCCTTTAAAAAAAATGTACTAGAGTGCCTTGGCAAGTGGCATTAAAAGTTGGCGCATTTAATGAGGATTGTAAAATGGTGCAATACTTGTTAGTTTCATACGAAAAAAACGAGTAAAAAAATAAAAACCTCAAGTAACCCGATTTTTGCTAACCCATTTTACTCAGTTTTTTATTTGTTTTTTATTCGCACAAGCTCTTGGTAGGTTCTTAATTTTACGACAAAATGATGAGAGAGATGGATAGTGGACATGTTTGCCATGAGCGAGCGAGACTGATAGCGACGCCACGCAGTGAGACGAAGATGCATCGTTTAAACGAGTGCGAATGAAACAGATTCAGACGCCATACCAAGCAAATGGCTACGCTACCAGTCTGACACCAGTTAGTACGTTTCGCTCATTCGTCTACTGCGCACCTTTCCGTATTCGCTTGTGTTGATTTAGTACTGACAACTTTGGCTTCTCTTTTTGGACAACTTTTTTTTCAACTTTGTTAGAGGACGTACCACTAACAGATATTCGCCACATGTGGTATCAACAAGATGGCTGCCCAGCGCATTACGCAGTGCAAGTAAGAGATTTCCTTGACCAGGAATATCCGGGAAGGTGGATTGGACATTCAGGCACTATCTCGTGGCCAGCCCGTTCCCCAGATTTAAATCCCCTGGATTTTTTTTATTGGGGCGTTCTCAAAGAAAAAGTTTATTCAAAGCCTATTGAGAGCGTAGCCGAGCTGCGCGAACGAATTTCTCAAGCTGCTGAGGACATCAACTCTCGAGGATATTCCCGGCTAATAAGTAGATCTTTTTTAAGAAGATGTAGGGCGTGTATTGAGGCTGATGGTAAACAATTTGAACATTTGTTCTAATAAAAAATGTAATTTCCCTATCTGACTTTTATTCCAATAAACCTCAACTAATCTAGGTCAAAATTTTTCATTATTTTATTAATTTTACTTACTTTTGTTGACTTTGGTAAAAGTGGCGTCACTATCTGTCTCGCTCACTCATGGCAAACATGTCCACTATCTATCTCTCTCATCATTTTGCCGTAAAATCAAGAACCTACCAAGAGCTTGTGCGAATAAAAAACATTTTAACTGAGTAAAATGGGTTAGCAAAAATCAGGTTACTTGAGGTTTTTATTTTTTTACTCGTTTTTTTCGTATGAAACTAACAAGTATTGCACCATTTTACAATCCTCATTAAATGCGCCAACTTTTAATGGCACTTGCCAAGGCACTCTAGAACATTTTTTTTAAAGGAGGGCCTTTCAAAGTCGACAAATTTTGAAAATTTTAAATTCATAGTTTAACAAAGTCTTAATTCTAGGAAACTTGGGGCAATTGTGTCATTATTTTTGACTGTGATTCTTAGAAATGTTATTTAGGGTTACGTTTCCAAGGTTTAAATAAACAAAAATAATAAAAATTAACCACAATAACCGAAAAATGGTTACATTTTGACCAAATTTTTAGGTTTTTCTTAAATGCCCATAATTTTCAAACTGGATGGGATAGAAATTTTTTCTGATTTTTCACATGATGTTTACGATCAATCCTGTCGCCCCGTTTCGGCTTGACGTTGAGTTCTGGGACACCCTGTATATGTTTTTTATATTTTTGTAATCACCTTTTAAAACCCTTTATTTTGATACCTACCCCACTCGATAGGTTTTGAAAAAAAAAAAAGTAGTCGCCATATTGAATTTTCACTAACGTTAGTGACACTCGCCGGACTAAGAGGAATCGATTAACGTGTGAATCATAAAAATCGGCCCAGGCGTTTGGTCTGTATAGTGCTTCAAAGGAACATATAAACATACATACATACATACATAGGCTGATGAACACATTACCACTCCTTTGCGTCGCGCAGTCGGGTAAAAACTAACCCTTATGGTGCGACTCAGTCTGTCTGTCACAGCTGGATATCTCAAGAACTACTAATGCTATCAACTTGAAATTTGGAATAGTTTAAGATGACATTTGCCCAACTATTTTGCAATTTTTTTTTTTGCAACATGGCATGTGGGGTATCATATGAAAGAGCGCAGTTTGTATATTCTCAGGGTTTTTTTTATGTCCCACAGTTTTCGAGAAAAACGTAAAAAACATACCGTTCCCCCCCTTATCTCCAAGTTTGCAAAGAGAAAAATCTGAAATAATTCTATGTGATAGAAGTTTATGTAAAGGTTACAGGAAAAATAAAACGATGTCTCTAAATAGCACATTTTTTTTAGAAATCATCAACAAAAGTTACATTAGTTCCACTATCGGCCAAGAGACTTAAAACTGCAATATTCTACACCGTAGCGCGCAGTGTTAAAATTCTCTAACGAATATAGGCCTCGTTGATGAAAATTTAAAAACATATTATTATGATGGTACGGAACCCTCGGTGCGCGAGTCCGACTCGCTCTTGACCGGTTTTTTTTTATAACTGACGAAAATAACTGAAACCTTGAATTTCCAGCAATTCATGATTTTACACGAATTGCTGGTTAAATTCATGGGTTCAGTTTGCTCGTCAATTTCCTTACCACAGGGTGTACTACGAACATACTTAGGTATGAACATTTAAAATCGCTTATATTTGTTGATATGTCTATAAATCATAAACACAATCTCGCCCTGTTTTTCGTTTAGAACGTTATCTATATTGGACTCGATAATCGGCGGTGGTGAGACGATGCAAAGAATATTGGCTAGTGTTTGCGATGTGGCCTATTTTCTACCAGGTCACGACATATTTAGAGAAATGGATATCGCTTCTAAAGTATATATAGTGCATCGTGGAAGAGTTAATGTCTTTAGAGACGGGAAGCAGATTATAATTCTGACCAAGGTAAGAGGTTTATGAGTATATAATGAAATACCTAATGAAAATGTCTTGAAAAAGCTTTGAAGGTTGTGTCTGTATTTTTTTTTGTTTTTGATGTCTAAGTTATTGTTTTGCATAAGCTAGTGGATTCAATGATATGACATTGTAAGATAATATATAAAGAGAGATAGATTGACAGGCCAACACAACTATAAAAAAATGTAAGTTGTGTGCCATAATTATCTTCAGCCAGACATTTAGAACTACCACTATAATATCATAAAAATAAAAATATTAATGATAAACAAGGTATCATCTTACAGGGTGATATATTCGGTCAACTTGAAGGTGTAAAATTGCGTCCTATTCGCGTGACAGCAACAGCAGATGGTTACGTAGACTTGCTGTATATTGATGTAGCAGCATTCCAGAGAACCATCACTGATGAGGTACTTACTTTCTTAGATTTTACATACCAGATTGATTGTTTATGAGCTCGAGAATTTTATTTATCAATTACCTATATTTGGTGTGACATCGTGTCGTTTACCATGGATTCAGTTTATGATCTTGCAGTGTTAAACTTTTAAATTATGTTCGTGCCAATTCTTCACCCAATCATAGAGTAGTTTTGGGTTCATTAGCGTTGTTCCAAATTGGAACTACTTTAGGATTATTGTTCAAAATTATACTTTTTCCAGATGAGGGCGACTATTAGTAGAAGCAGGCAAGCTCAAAACGACTTTATGGCAACTAGAAATATTTTCATAGAGAATCCATACGACAGTGTCCAATATCTCTTGCGTGGATGTAAAACCATAAATTTACCAGTGAGTTTAAATGGAAATCGTTAATGAGTTATATTGTCTGGGAAACGAAAATATAGAAGAAAAAGTTTACTTAATAAAATCTTGAATGTATTATTTTCACCAAAATTCTTTTTACAATAACTAAGTTTCGTGGTTTTAAAGCAGGTTGTTGATATATTTTTTTTTACTCAGTGGAGTCAGAAACCTGTGGAGGCTCGTAAAAACTCATGGTATATCCGCTGGCTCTACTTGGCGTGGTTGATTGGCCCATTCGTTTCGTCCTGCTTGGTACTTATATTCATATTCCTGCCTTTAAACTCAACCTTATGGCTCAGATTGTATTGCGCCATCTTCATAACGGATGCTATTGATATAGTCAACTTTATAGCAGAATTTTATACCGTAAGTTTTATGTCACATTTTTTTTGTTCGATTTATGCCACAGCTTATGGCTCGCACTCTCTTGGCACCCTGACGTTTAACGCTTAGACAGCATAAGCATAATTAGCCTATAAAGCTTTCACTGCTGGAACACAGGCCTCCTCTCTCTGACAGGGAGTGAACCCTAATCCACCTCGCGGGCCTAGTGCGGGTATAAAAGATGTCATATGTCTTCGAATTTTTGGTTCTAGGACATGCCAGTTTCCTCACGATGTTTTCCTTTACCGTTTTGAGAGCAGCGGTGATGAAGTAATTTACACAAAGTAAAGTGGCTGTCTGGGTTCGAACCTACAACTCGTAAGTCGCATCTAGACCAACACTGCTCATCACCACGCGTGTAACTGAGATATTTGGAGCTGTTACAGATTGCTTCCACATACACGCGTTTCAGAATGTCGGAGCGTCTCGTTTCGTCCATTCCGCGATTAGTACGTTTTATCTGTACATGTATTAAAGGTAGTCGAGCGGGCGATTCACGTATATATAGACTGCGTAGCCAAGATACTAAGAGGTAATACTTTTCGTCCACATGGTCCTATATGTACTGACATTGTATTATTTCTAATTTAAATCTTATAGATTGAGCTTATTGTGGTGAACGATAAATGTACTCTTCGTCGCCTTGGAATGAAGAAATTTCAGGATTGGGGTTTCTATGTGGATGCTTTATCTTTACTAATCCCACTGATTACCTTTATTACTGACGATTGGAGGTTTCAAACTTCAAGATTGTTAAGACTAAAGTTCTTTATTGATTTTGAATACTATTTTTGCAGAGGCTTTAGGGTACGTATTACAGTGTACTTACCATAATTTATTTTACAATATTAACCATAGTTTATTATACAATATTGGAAGGAACCGCACATGCATCTACAAATTGAGAATTTTGAGATAACTGAATTTTTACTAAACAATATTTACCATATCTATTTTTAGGGTTCCGTACCCAAAGGGTAAAAACGGGACCCTATTAATAAGACTTCGCTGTCTGTCCGTCTGTCCGTCCGTCCGTCTGTCCGTCTGTCCGTCTGTCCGTCTGTCCGTCTGTCTGTCTGTCTGTCACCAGGCTGTATCTCAAGAACCGCGATAGCTAGACAGTTGAAATTTTCACAGATGATGTATTTCTGTTGCCGCTATAACAACAAATACTAAAAACAAAATAAAATAAATATTTAAGGGGGGCTCCCATACAACAAACGCGATTTTTTTGCCTTTTTTTGCTCGATATCAAAAATGGCAACAGGTAGGCAGTTGAAATATTCACAAAATACTCAGTTGTATTTTAACTTTAATAAGAAATAATATAATTAAAATAAAATAAATATTTAAGGGGGGCTCCCATACAACAAACATGTTTTTTCGGTGTTTTTGCCTTGTGGTACGGAACCCTTCGTGTGCGAGTCCGACTCGCACTTGGCCAGTTTTTTATATCTATAGAAATGAACTTATACCTTGTAAATACAAGTACATTTTCAGAGTCAAAAAGCTCCTTATATATTGAAAATTGCGATTATTTTGTTGTTATTGCATCTCTTCACGTGTGGTTGGATCTTGTTCGCATGTCAAGGTTAGTTACGGCTTTTATTTATGTATTGTTTACTTTCGTCACAAGATTGTGAAGTTCTTTAGCATGCTTGAGTAGGTATAGCTACTACAGGCTTCTTTTAGAATGGATTAAAACATTATTTTGTTGTTAGGTTATTTTTTTGTTTGTCATTGAAGCCTTTTTTATTTTGTACTAGCTTCAGCCCGCGTCTTATTGTCCTATCTCAAAAATATATCCTGTATTATGCCACGATTCACTGCTTAGCTCCATAAAGGTGCACCATTTAAAAGGTTAAATCTGTAACTATCTGTACTGTAATATTCTAACCTATGGGCTCTTTTATTTCAATTTGCGGTAAACTATAGAAGAATACGAGAGAACTATGTTTTCGCCATTAGAATCGTTCCCTGACATCGTAGGAATTACTTTTGTCAAAAATATTCAATGTACAGTTTTTACTTCGTTACGATCTTATTATATGTAGGTATAGATATAGCGTTAATATGCAAAACTATCATGGTACATATAAACACGATCAACTAGCTTACGAGTTGATAATAGGCGTATAATTTAATAATCTTCTTATTTTGATTCCTATGCTATAATTTTGCTTCATTGCAGAGGAGACATTCCCGATCGATATCATAGACACAAGTCATTTGAACACGACTATCGACTTCAGTCAATGGATGCCACCTAAAGATAGAAAGGGAGGTAAAAATGTCATCTAAAGATTTTAATAATTTCAGAACTTTGACTTTCGGAATTCTAATTACCCCTAACGAAAATCTACAATGAATAACAGCCGGTATGCCTCCTACCAATAATAAAACAATGACCACACAGTATGGTCATAATCTAATTAGGTATTGGTAGGATTAACCTATCTACTTTATTACAAGCTTTTTTGATTTTTGTGCCTATGTTTATCGTCAGGTTGTGCGCGCTCCACGAAACCGCTTGTTGGTCCGAACGGGGTGAAGAACCCATCTTTTGTGGTTCCCAGATTTTGGGGACACGATTATGTCGTAGCATTGACCTATATTTTACTCATCCATACTCATACTCCTAGTCTCGAGACTGTAAGTACGACTGTGTATTGTTTTTTAAAATTATAAATCATCATCATCATCATCATTTCAGCCGAAAGACGTCCACTGCTGGACATAGGCCTCCCCCAAAAGACCCCGGGTTTGCCATAATCGCCACGCTTGGCAGGCAGGTTGGCGATCGCAGTATGGTATGGTGGTGGAATGCATAGAGAACGCTGCTGCCCATTCTCCGGTACGCCCCTTAGTCGCCTTTTACGACACCCACGGGAAGTATGGGGTGGTGCTATTCTTTAAGTCCGGCACCACACAGACAGTATTATAAATATCGTAATATTATAGTCACGAAAAACCTGTTATTAGAACGTTTTAGTTACATGTGGGACGCGGGGCTCAGATATCCCTCGCATGCATCAGCAAATCCAATGCACTACAATTACACTAAAAAACTTTAATTGAAGAATTCTTGATAAGTCAAGAATGTAAAATAAGTCTAATAATAAGGCCTTCTTTAGGTAGTTGCTGTGTCCATCAAACAGATTTATTACCAAGTGTTCATCACCTACTTTATGTATCTTCTGGACATGTGGATAATGGCTGTGGCGATCAACCTTGCAATGAATAAATATCGTGTTTTTTACCAATACGCTTATAATGTACAAACGATGATGAATTATTGGAGAGACAACGGTTTAAGTAAATCTCTTAGCGAGATAGTTAAAAGCTATACTGATCACGTGTGGAAGAGGCAAAAAGGTAATTGTTATTATTTATCTATACTATCTGTATTATCCATGAATCTTTAATATGGAAGTAAAGATTCAGGTTATGATTTTTTTATTACAAGTACTAGCTGCCCCCGCGTAAGTCGCATGAGTCTCGATCCCGTAAAAATATAGGGATAAAAAGTACCCATGTGTCAAATTGCATCTAAATCTGTTCCGCCATTTTAGCGTGAAAGCGTAAAAAAAGAAACACAAAAAATCAAATATTTTCTCTTTATTATAATACCTTAGTTTATATTTGTTTTAAAAATGTGTAAAAATAATTAAAATTTCTTTCTGTAGGGGATTGGCTTCCCGAATTAGCGTACCGAGGGCCACCTTGTTTACGCCAGGACCTATTTACCGCATTATACATACATCATTTGAATGCTGCGCCGACGTTCCGCCAGCTGCCTGATTATTTCAAAAGGCAATTGTGTGCGAGATTTTACAGAGTGGTCATATTCCCAGGTTGGTATGATAATTACATTTTAAAATGTTCGTTTATTCATTTAATATTAAATATTTTACATTTTAAATTATCAAAATAGTCCACAGAGAGACAAACCTCCAAACCATCTCCAAACAGTCCTTACGCACTTTGACCAAGAGTACCTTCTGCTTTTTGTATCCAGGCCCTGAAACAACTGCCGCATTAGAGTCTCTTTAAGTTGCGTTCAAGTTCTTTAAGTTGTTGGTCAATTCTGTTGGCTTTTATGCCATTATCCAAAGCGGCATCCCACATCAGATGCTCCTGGTTCTGTGCTTACCTATTTGGCTCTTTACCTCTCTCTCTCTCTCTCTCTCTTTTTTTGGTCAGCGATTGTACGAGTATCCTCGACGATGTCACCGTAAAGATGGGGCACAGCCCGCTTCGACGTTTTTATCTTCGAATTTCTCCATGCCGTTTTGTAGAAATACACCACTTTATATACCTTCAGAACAAGATATCAGTTTTGTTCGGTTCTTACGGTCTTATTCATAAAAAAATATTCAACACAGCACATTGAATCGTCAAACAAGAAAAATCTGTATATTCTTGTTTGACGTTTCAATATGTTGGCCAATTTGTTGGATGACTGCATTATAATGGCATCATTTAGACTTATAATGAAATTAAAAGACGTTTTAGTTATAGAACGTATATGGAGCGTTTTTTTGTTTTAAAGGCTTATAGAGCATTTTACTTATGAATGTCTTAAACCTTCTAAGTATAACCTTTTTTTATGAATAAGATGGTTAATATTTAAGTTAATAATGGTTACAATTTCTAGGCAAGTGTATAGTGCGGGAGGGAGACATATTCACCACCACTTACTTTATCCATGAAGGTGAAGTCGAGAAGTGGTGTACTGATGCAACGTAAGTGTTTGTTCATCATCTTCCTGCCCTTATCCTAATTGATTTTGGGTTCCATTGTCTCAGTAGTCACCCCTTTTCTAACCATGTCATCTTTCACTCAGACCACCTATCGTTTCTTCCCTTCTCTTACAGGCGTCCACTTTCACACTTAAAACTTTCCTTACAACATGTTCCTCCCGCAAGTTAGAGCTCGTTCAGAGGACACGCACCTCCTAAGCGCACGCCACATTCGTCAGCAACCTCGTCTAACTCGCTTTGAAATTTGTTGTATATAATTTGAGTCTTACGACACATCAAATAGATCTCAAATTGCATTTAACGAAGTCCAACCGCACACGTCACGCGACCGCCTCGCGCCCGACTCGCGCCCGCCTCTTGCCAACCCCGCGCACACCCCGCACACGCGCTGCAGTCACCTAGGTGTCACATCTCACATTGTGACACCTAGAAACCACTAGGTCCAGTGAACGAAGTAGTCCATTCACTATAAGTAAAGTATAAGCGGGTGCGAACCGTGCGTTGATTTTGCGCGTGGCGAGCGCGGGTGTAAGGCGGGCACAACGCGTGTGCGGGTCCTGTGCGTGGTCGGCGCGGGTTATCTGAGCTCGCCCTTAGTATTTGTGCTTTAGGTACAATATTGCTCGAAATTAATATCGCTTTTTAGACCTTTTTAGACATCTGGCATCTACCAACCCGCACTTAGATGATGATAAACACACACTTCTTCCGCTTGGTGGATTACGGCTCTCTTTTTGACAGGGAGAGGCCCTGTCAAAAAGAGAGGAGGCCTGTGTCTCAGCAGTGGGAACGTCATAGGCTGATTTTGTTATGTTATGTTAGACCTTTTTAACGTATTTTTTCTTTTCAGCGGCGAAGGCCATTTAATGTCAGTGTTGTATACCAATGGTTATTTTGGATGTGTTTCTGGATTGTTTCCCAATGCTAGTTTTCGATATTCTTACTACACACGGACGGTTAGTATTTTGTGTATATTCAAAATTGCATTAAATTCAATAGGCAGAAAAAATATACATACAGATATCCCACGAAAAGTATATACTCAGCGCTTCTCCTTCACATATTATGCACACAGCCAAAGTGCGGAACCCTCTACCAGCGGTAGTGTTCCCTTCCACCTTTAACCCATCTAGCTTCACTGTAAGAGTGAACAGGCATCTTTTGGGCATGCTCGTTCCATCATAGACATCATTATAGAAGTCAAGAGCAAACCTACACAGCAATAAAAAATAAAAAAGATGCTCTTCAAGAATCATCGTATACCTATCTTGGTAAATACGAACGCGCCATTCGGAGATCTAATGTAGAGCTGTAACAACCATGAAAGTTACTGTCTTGTCTATTTTGTATAACCATGTTTACAAAATTATAGATTGACGACTCTATGCAATTCTTTTTAATACTTTTGTATGGCCATAGCCATCGTGCGAAAACAGTACTGTATGCACACAATATCGACTTTCCAGAGTCTCTTTTTGGCTGCCTTTCAGGTTTAGTGGGCTCGATTCCCAGGATCCGATGGGCAAAGTGTTTCTGGTTTCCTTTTAACTTCAAGTTTATCTCAGTACTGTGAAGGTCCAGACGGGACCTCCAAAGTTTAATTAAAATAATGTAGACTTGGAACTATTATATTTATAAGAAGACTTTACAGTTCAACGTTATTTCTAGCCCTCGCTTCTACCAAACAAAAATACCATATTAAAATATTTGACACTTGCTTGAACGTTAGAATGGAACACACAAACCATTATGACCAGCCAGTATCTATTGCCTAAGGCAGGTCTACACAGACTCTGCAGTACCAATCCGGAGATTAGATTTGTGAACGGCTCTATTCATCATCACCCGCAGCCCAACTTCACCCACGGCTAGCCTATCTTTTCAAGTGCTATTCCCCACGCTCCTGTGGCAGCCTTATCCAGGTTCTACCCGCGATGGTTTCTGATGGATCGGCTCTATTAGAAGGGATTTAAACATAACGGGTGAAATTGCGGCGTGAAATTTCATTTTTCATTTTCATCTCATTCACCCTCATATGGGTGGAATTTCGAAAAACCCTTTCTTAGTGGATACATATCTTCACAAAGAACACACCCTCCAAATTTCATGTCTCTAGGACCAGCGATTTATTCTGTGCGTTGATATATCAGACAGTCAGGACTTTGAATTTTATATATACTTATAGATTATTCAATGTGCAGGTTGTGGATCTAATGTACCTGAGTCTGGATCAATGGGAAGACTTGTTGGAGAGTTACCCGGAAGTCAAGACCAAGTTGTATGACGTCACCGCCCAACTGATGAAAGATGCGAATGTGTATGTATATACAGCATGCATCAGAAACATGTGTTCATTATTAAGGACGTGGTACAGACCATTAAACTGAACACCATTGTTTTTACCGTTGTTGTAGGGGTAAGACATGCGACCTGAACAATATGGGGGCCACCTCAAGCCGTGCAGGTGCTTCACTTGGCGCTTAGAGCTATGCTACATGAGATGCTATAGCCAACTAGCGATGGTTTTACACAATAGTAAAACCATGGTCATTGCAATCAATGACCTCACTGACGATGCCACGTTGCATGGCCAATACTGCCTTCATAAAGAAAAAGGGACTAACATTTTTTCCAAAATTGAGTTATATACAAATTTGGAATAAAAAAAAAGGCGCATATGCCAGTTTTTTTACTCAATTTTGGAAAAAATGTTAGTTGTGCCCTTTTTCTTTATAACGGCAGAATAAATGTCATGCATTCCCACAGAACGAAATAACTGGACCACTTTTAAGGTTATTTGTAAGACAATAGATGAATTCATCTTTATATATAATTATGACAATGTAAGTTAACGAAAAAAAAATATTTCTTCCAATTTGGGAGACATTAGACCATAATATCAATAAATAAAACAGAATTTTAAGCGTTTATACGTATATACTTTATTACAGCTCGGCAGAGTTGGTACACTTCAGTAATCTTACTCATGCACTACTTGTATCGTAGGCTAACAAGTTTATTGGTACGCATACTTTTACAACTCTCGCAATTTCGTCCTCCGGCGCCCGCAGATCATAGGACTGTCATAAACGAATGTCAGCCAATTTTGAAAATATTCCGAGAAAAATTCTAGTTATCATCATCACTCTTCTGCCCTAATCCTTTCTCCTGCTCCTCGTTTATTTGGGGTCGCCGCAACATGTCTTTTTATTCCATACTTCTCTATTAGTCGTCATCTCGGTAGTCACCCCCTTTTCTAACCATATCATCAATTATAATTAACTAGCACTTTGCCCGCGACTTCGTCCGGGTGTAATTCGTACTTTCCTCTAAAAATTTCGAAAATGTATGATTATGATCTTTATCATTTATTTAGATAAATAAGTATTCGTGCCAAGTTTCAAGTTTATTAACTCAAGGAATACGATTTTTCATACAAACGAAATCCCCCCCTTTTCACCCCCTTTAAGGTTGAATTTCTAAAAACCCCTTTTTAGTGTTCCCCTACATTATAAACGGAAGCCATGTGCAAAATTCCACATTCCTAGACCCAGTAGTTTCGGCTATGCCTTGGTATGTCAGTCAGTCAGTCAGCCAGTTTCTCCTTTTACATTTATATAGATTCTAAATTAGTATCATTGCATAAAGACTATCAAATATGCACATTTATTAGTTTCAGAGTAAACGGATTGTCATAGGCAGAAATATACTGAATCCCAATCTATAGATAAGAGCGGTTGAAAAAACATTTCAGTAAAAAATACGGTCACTAAAGGCAATCGAATAATTTCATTGTTTCGTGGTACCCATTCCTGAACGTCGTTCTGAGGGAGGTAAACAATTTGTGATAATTTGCCTTTGAATATCTTATCCAAATAACACTGTCCTATTATCACCTTTTTATTAACATTAGGGCGAGAAGCACGTTTTTTATGATGCCATTTACACCACCTCTTGGGCAGAAATAATATTTTTGGTTGTAAGAAATTTACGCACGAATGAAATGGAGTTAAACATTTAATCCTGCCAAAGCCATTTCTCGGCAATTCGCAAATGGTTTTTAATCTAGAACCGAACCGTTGGTTGAAACTTGATTGTTTGCTGAATTGGTGCTTATTGTACGCATTTATGGTAGATCAGATACTTAATGGAAAGCTACCATAGCCATACTTCTAAATATATAAAACTCAAAGGTGACTGACTGACATAGTGATCTATCAACGCACAGCCCAAACCACTGGAGGGATCGGGCTGAAATTTGGCATGCAGGTAGATGTTATGACGTAGGCATCTGCTAAGAAAGGATTTTGATAAATTCTACCCCCAAGGGGATAAAATAGGGGATGAAAGTTTGTATGAAACTTAGTCAATTATAAACCGATCGGGCTGAGACTTCGCATGCATATAGCTACTATGACGTAAGCATCCCCTGATGATGATGGAGGATATAAATGTATTAGTTTTTTTAAAAATAATACTTAACGTGAGCGAAGCCGCGGGCAAAAGCTATATATTATAAACTAGCTGCGCCCCGCGGTTTCACCCGCGTAAATGTCGATCCCGTGGGAATATCGGGATAAAAAGCCTATATGTTAATCCAGGGTATCAGCTACCTCCATACAAAATCTTATCAAAATTGGTCCAGCCGTTTGAGCGTGAAGAAGTAACAAACATATAAACACACACACACACTCACAAACTTTCGCCTTTATAATATTAGTGTGATTTGAAAGGAACTCTGTCTGTCTGTTTTCACGCCTAAGCCACTGAACAGATTTCGATCAAATTTGACAGAGATAGATTGCATCCCGGGAAAGGACATAGGATAGCTTTTATCCCGATATTACCACGGGATCGAAATTTGAAACACGGGTGAAACCCCGGGGCGCTGCTAGTTTCGGCATAAAAAGAGATACTGATAGAGACTGGTGCATTAAGTGGGTGCTAATAAACTTATAGCAGTGCACATTGGTCGGGTAGGACATTGTTTATTTGACAGTCAGTCTGACCAGTCCTAGGTATATGGGTTGTAGACAGCATAACCAGACCTGTGTACTTAGAACTGCTCCAGCTAAGGTAGGTAGCAGCGAAGAAATTGAGCACCATTTCGGACGAAGATGATTTTGAGAGAGTTGAAAATATCACTTTACAATCAGTGCTCTACAAAAGTTAGTTGACATTCCTTCACTTCACATGAATTAAAATTCTAGTTTCAAACGTTGATTAAAACATTTTTATTCAGTAATTTACTTACCTATCATGTATTTTTTTAAATCATGTTGCATCACAACTGAAGTGGAAAAATGTCACCTTTCTTTGAAGATCAGGGGGCCTAAAAAGGCTACTTTGGCAGAATCATAAAAGGTTAACATTATGAATCATAATATTGCGAAGACAGTCCGTGTTTTTCGCTTTTTCGCTGCACTACGTAGGTATACCTAATAAAAGAAATTGGGATTGGATTGATTGGTATTTTAGCACAGACACAGACAGGGATTTGATACAATTAAATTTAACAGTTAACTGTCCATTATGATTCATAATGTTATCCTGTCATGATTCTGCCAAAGTGGCCTTTTTAGGCTCCCTGTTCATTCAAGTCTTGAAAGTAACGTAAATGATGATTTACTAGGTTTATAAATGACGAGTTTTAATGAGTTGAACCATAACTGCCTCCAAAATCTGCACTCTTGCCGAAAGCATGTCGTTAGATAAATATACAGAATATGTGTCATTTTACACAAATACAACGAACATTTTGTAACATTCTCTGTGTTACATGTAGCCTATCACACCGTCGTATAACAGACGCACGGTACGGAACATTATTTCGTCATTTCTGAACTTTTCGCCATATCATTGTCTGCCTAGCCTTTTCCCAACTATGTTGGGGTTGGCTTACAATCTAACCGGATGTAGCTGAATACCAGTGTTTTACATGGAGCGACTGCCTATCTGACCTCCACAACCCAATTACTGGGTAATACGATACCCCTTGGTAAGACTGGTTATCAGACTTTCGGGCTTCTGACTACCCGAACGACTGTCAAAGATCCACGAATGACAGCCGGGACCTACGTGCTTAACGTGCTTTCCGAGGCACGGAGGGGCTACGGTATGTAAAGATGGTCACCCATCCATAGACCAACCGCGGCAAGCGTAGCTTAACCTGATCTATCGACCTGTGCGGCTGTTATTATTTAGCCACGGGCCCCTTGCTTTTCGCCACATAATGAACGTAAATAATGCCCCGTTTTAACACTTAATATTTCTATATTTCAACCTACCTAGGTACTAGTGAAAGGACTAAGAAAGGATTGATTGCATTGGGTACTCGAAAACGAAGTCGAATTTCATCAATGAGGGATTTTCTTTTTCTTTTTTTTTAACGCTTCCCTAGTCGCTGGATAGATGGCGCTGAACTTGGTAAGTTACTGCAAGGAACGGAACGTCACATAATTTTTTTATTAATTCACTTGGATGTAATTTTGAGATCGTAAAACGAAAGCAAACGAAACTGTCACTCAACGAGCGTACATGACGTGACGCAATGTTTTTTTCCCAAGCGTTTTGACTTTGGCACGTAGTAACGTAGTCAGTTCAACGCCATCTTCAGGGTTCTTGGAAACTGTTTTTTTTTAATACTCAAAAGAAAAACCTCTCATTCAATTTATAGAAGTTTGAAATGGATTATTGTTTATGATTTTGAGAGATTTTAAAATGGATTATTGTTTATGATTTTGTGAGATTTTAAAATGGATTATTGTTTATGATTTTGTGACGACAGATACCGTTAGGCTCGTTGCACACGGCACGGTTTCTTTACAGTACGGCGTATAAGCAGCACCATAAAATAACGTCTCCTTCAACAAGCTTCCTTTGTGACCCATACAACACTGACGACCATGCCTGCCGTCTTTATTCATGGCAATAAAAACGGGTGTACAGTCACGAGCTTAAATATGTACACACTTCGCTTTATTCAAAGGCGATTTTCTCCTTTATTGTTGAACGAAATTTTATATTATTACGAACATAGTATTTTCGCACCCATAGGTTTATGTAAAGTGTCGTATTTCAACGTTGCATTCGTTATTTCGTGAAAAAATCGCAATTGAAAGTTGCCAAGTGTTGACATATTAGTGCTCGTGACTGTACAGCCTTACCCGCTTAATGTGTTAATGTTGCTACTACATGCTACGGTGTAACATAAGTTCTCTGTGTTTTGTCATACTCAGGTCTGTCACAACATACACACTCCACTGAACAAATTGTGTGTTGGTTCGCATTTATTTTACGTTTCCCACGAAAATGTTCTCATACCGACTCTGTATTTACGCAGATTTCAACTAACAAAACGCAAGTTCTTACCTACTGTAAAACCTGCAGCGACATTTTGAAACTTTGGGCTGGAAATTGAAATGACTTTTATTTCAACTTGCTTAGAAGCTGGTAAGATTATGATAGGGATAATATCGTGTAGGTAAGAATGACGGGTGTATTGTCGCAGAAATGAATGTGTTGTATATGAAAGGAATGTACCTGGAATGTACCTTTAATGAAATTCAATGTACCTCAAAGAAACAAGAACAATTATAATAATAAAGTGAGCCGCAGTCCTGGCAGTCAGAATGACGGGTGAATACTAATAATGAATGTAATAGATATCTTATGGTTACCTAATATTTACCAGACGAATGTACCTACAATGTACCTCACAAAAATATAATCTGAAAATATATTGCGACGAGTAATTAACAAGAAAATCAAGAAAAAAAAATTTGACGCCTACTATTTATCAATAGCAATATCGCACCTCCGCTCATAAAGTGACGTAAGTCAAAAAATCAAACTTTCGAGAAAAATGTGTTTGAAATTTGATTTGAAACGTATGGTATAACAGTCGGTAACCAACATTGTCTGACCCACCCAACATTGCCTTACCCACCGGCATATCTTGTTAAGCCATTTTATTTTTTTATTCATTATCTTCTTGTAGTTAAAGTTGAAAAGCTTTTAAGTAAGGGCGATGCCCCATTAGTGCGTTGCGTCGTCGCAGCGTTGACTCAATACTGACTAATGATTGATTAAATTATGACAATTAAATTATTATTTCAATTAAATTAATCAATCATAATGACTAATAAATTAGACAATTATTGATTAATTTAATTAAAATTTTAATTAATCATTCGTCATTATTGAGTCGACGCTGCGACGACGCAACGCAGCGCAACGCACTAATGGGGCCTCGCTCTAACACGGCAATACTTACTACCTAATTTTTAATTTCGCGTATTCTCAACCAGTCATTGTCAACAACATGTGGGTTCGAAACCACAATCCACCTATTATCAATTTCTTTTTTATTTGTTTTGACAGAATAAATGGGTGTGTTATGATGATCTAAGTAATCGTACTATAAGAAGCCCTAAAAACATGATTGCGCATTGTATTTTATTCGGACAAAAGTAAATACCTTTTTTTGTAAATTCATTTTTGTTATTTATTTCTTTGATTTTCATGAACGTTGAGTAAATGATAATATTATTTTCTTCTCAAATTTTGTTTTATTTATCAAATCACACGTATGTAAAAAATTGTAAACAATCCTCTCATAATCACGTTAAATTCTCAATACGAGCAAATAAAACTATAGGTACTCGTATTGCTATGAAAAATGGTAGGCGTCAAAATTTGTTTTCTTAACCTCTCTCCAACTCTTTTATTATATCATTCGTTTCAGAAAACTTCAAAATTTATTACTATTAAATATCAAACACATTTTTCTCGAAAGTTTGATTTTTTGACTTACGTTACTATATGAGCGGAGGTGCGATATTGCTATTGATAAATAGTAGGCGTCAAATTTTTTTTTCTTGATTCTCTTGTTAATTACTCGTCGCATTATATTTTCAGATTATATTTTTGTGAGGTACCATGTAGGTACATTCGTCTGGTAAATATCAGGTAACCATAAAATATCTATTACATTCATTATCAGTATTCACCCGTCATTCTGACTGTCAGGACTGCGGCTCACTTTATTATTATAATTGTTCTTGTTTCTTTGAGGTACATTGAATTTCATTAAAGGTACATTCAGGTACATTGCAGGTACATTCCTTTCATATACAACACATTCATTTCTGCGACAATACACCCGTCATTCTTACCTACACATAATATCGTATAAAGGAAGATTGTATTGTCGTACTTAATTGTATTGTATTTTTTTAAATAATATTATCACAGGAGAGAGACTTGTTATTAATTTAATCTTGTTATTAATTAACAGTATGTTTAAGGTCATAGCACACGTATCAAACCGTAAAGGGATCGGCAATGTATCAACACGAGCCGTTCAGTATTCTTTGTATGAAACTTCCTACTGCAACGCAAACTAATCGGAATCGTAACGTAATCGCCCCGTCTCGGGACAAGCTCACGAACCGCGGTGCAGTGCGTTACGGCTCGTCGTCCCTGCGCTTACGTCTCTTCGTCCACCCTTGCCGCTCTCACCCCTCCGGCCTGCCTGCTGCACCATCAACTAGCGGTCGGCAAGCCGTAAGCGCGGTGTCGTCGCCTAGCCGTAGCCGATTCGACGTATCGGAGCTTCTGATCCGCTTTGGTTACGTGCTTACGTTAGGTTGACGGCCAGGCGAAAGGCGATACCTACGGTGCCAATCCCTTTCCGATTTGATACGTGTGCTATGTATGACCTTTAATTGTATTATGTCACCATCAGCCTACGGCATTCCACTGGTGGACACTGGCCTTTCCAATTGCACGCAACTCTCATCCAGCTGCTACCAGCCACCCTGCGAAGATCGCCGCTCCACCTAGCCTGAGGGGGCATCCTACCTTACGATTGCCGATTCGCGGTCTCCACTTACGAACACGTCTACCCCAACGGTCAACGGTACTACGGGTAATATGGCCGGCCCATTGCCAATTCAGCCTGTTTAATTGTATCATTATGTATTATAAAAACATAACTTTATCTATAATACATATTTTCATATTGAACCATGTCATACAATTTATCAATACCTCCCATACTGATATCTTGTTCATCAGCACACTGAAATAAAAATTAACAGGCTGAATAAATGTGCAATTTCTCAATTACAAATTCAAATTCCTCCAACGTCTCGAAGTGTTTCACGCTTCATTATATCTCAAGGATCTGGTAGTAACAATATCTCAGTTGTCTAAAACAGGGAGGGGTGAAGACCTTCCTTAAAAGCAATTCCACTTTGTGAATTTTTCATCGCATTATGGTAGCTATAAAAGTCGTGGATATTTTATTAACCCCGCTTTATGGGCGGTAAGGTTAATAAAAGGAATTATTTCAATTACAACTTAATTTTTTCTCTGAATTTAATTTGAGTGCGTTGTTCCCGTCTCATACGTTTATTTTTATGTGGCAGGGTTATTGCGACTTTCGAATCCCCAATTTCTTTTTTAACTTTTTATGAACCGAGCTTATAATTCTGTTATTTTCTAAGGCCTTTATCACCTTTTTTCTCAGAGGTTGTAGATTATGCTACGTTACAATGCACAACTGCAATATCATGCTGGGATCCCAACAATTTCCTATTTTTTTTAGCAGAAAGGCATCGTTTATTTACTTTTACAACACAAGTTTAAGACCTACTAAACAAGTTGAAAAACTTCTCGTTTCATCACAACCATTTGAACTGGAGTGCTAAAGCACTAAATCGTGAAATAACTATCTTCGAATCACGTGTAAGTTCCGTTAAGTAGTTGAAGATTTTGCTGAAGCAGTAAACTTTGAGTGCTTTAACTTTGCCGTTAGTCATTCATTACAGATGTGTTAAGAATGGTTTTATTTCGACTTAGATTTTTGTTCCTCTCAATCTTATTAAATCTTTTTAAATCCTCTCACCGGGAGGAGGCTTGCGTCCCACCAGTGGGAACATTATAGGCTGATTATGGAACTGCAATCTTTTAAGGTTCCACTGTGAATGGTGATCACAACCGTTACAGTGGTGTTGTTATTTAGAATTAAAAAAAATATTTTAAAACGAGCTCCACCCTTGGTTAGGTAACGGTTAAGTTTAGGATAGTTGATCGGGCAGTGTCCTAGGTGACACGTATTTTTCATGCTTATTTTCAGTCATTACTCATATAGAAGATGACTTTAAATTTGACTTACTTCCATCTGCCCGGTACCGGGGCCAGCCCGAAGTGAGACGTAAATTCCATGAAATCTAAAGACGCCGACTTATATAATACTTAACCCGGCGAACTTCGTAACGCCTCAGAGTTTGTTTTGTTATTTTTCCTATGTTTTAATCATTATTCTGCTATTCGGGGCGAAGACAAATCCAACAAATAAAAGATCATAAAAATCGGTCCAGCCGTTCTTGAGTTAAACTAACCCTTGGCAACTTTGTTTTATCTATACATCATCGTTCTCCTGCCCTTATCCCAATTTATTTGAGGTCGGCGCAACATGTCTTTTTCTTCCATACTTCTCTATTAGTCGTCATCGTCATGTTTTATATATACAGATATTGTGTCGAAATGCAAAACATTGCAATATAGAATCTCGGCGAGCAATTTACGAAGCTATTCGATGAAACATCTGAAAAATTTAATAACTCTTTCGGCTAACATTCTGAAACAACTTTATACGTAGCTTTTTTTAATCATAGCTCATTACATTGGTATTTTGGTAAACTTCACAAGTTATTGGACGTTACGGAGCAAAATGTTAAATATTTTTAATAAGACTTCTTTTTTTATTCTAGACTTTAGGGATTGTTTTCTAAATTGCGATGGACGTAATTTCTGTATAGAAATGTAATAAAATGTAATTTGCTTCCATTTATTTAGGAAAATTATTTATATAGCTGTTCTTCAGACTATAATTAAGTATAACCGGACTATGTAGGTAGCACTTACGCACAGAAGGTGTTACATGATTCATACCTTTTACTTAAGTCGAGTGCCCCTTGCAAAATTAAACAAAACCAGAGAAGGGTATCAGACAAAGTCCTTGCACCAAGATTGAGTGCAATCTGCCACAAAGCATGTGTGACGGGGACTGAAGTTATAACTACATGAAGTACCTTAAGCTTAGGGTATAACGGTGGAACTATGTTCACTTTGTGCAAGTGCATGCTCGCTTGCTTTTGTTTATATTTTTTTTCAAAGAGTACAAGTTGAATGTCCTAAAGAAAAGTAGAAGAAAGGTACTGATTTATTTACTTTGCTCAAATAAATAAAATATAAAAGAATTATAAAATTCTATCGATTCGAATTCTAAAAAATCTCAATCATTTATGCAAAGGTGGGTCAGCTATTTTACAAATTTTCCAACAAAGTAGAAATATTTACATAATTTTAAAGCAATCTGAAAGAACGTCTAAATTGACTTGCAAGAAGACTATAGTAAATACATAAATATCATGATATTAAATGAACACGGATGTAACGCGAGGCGAGGTCCCAAAAATGTGTTATGTCATGCACCAGGCCGCATAAAGAATGAAGAAACGAGAGATTGGGCAGGTTTGAATGAGTAGGTCAGAATAATAATGAGGGTGGGCAAATTAATAAACGAGGTATAGGGTGAGCGCCACCTTAAGTTAACGTGTGTAGTCATAGAAATAACAGGTAGGTATAAAAAAATATGAGTTTTAATATGTATCTATACTTAGGTATTTTTTATCTCTTACCGACTCGTAGTCACACCAGATTACACCAGTATGACAAACAGGATTTTTTTTCTCGTTTGTCACACCACTGATTTTTCCACACTATGTATACGATAATAAAATTGCTAGTGCAGTACCAACATATTCTAGTAAAGTCGATCTTCTGATCGGAGTTTGCCGAATTTCGATCAAAAAGTGTTACTATCATTATTGTCAGAGCTTATGGCGAAAAGCGAAATAAATTGGTTTGAAAAGTAAACTACATAAAAGAATTGTGGGACTATGTATGGCATTGTCGCTAACTCCATGAGAAGTTTGTTAAAAACGGATAGGAGTACATATAAACGTACGAGTTATACAGAAAACTTATAGCCTGCCACTGGTTCTCATAGAGAAACTAAAAAATCCGTAATTGTAGAAGAAAAATTGAACAACGCAATGGCAAAGAAAAATTGCGTGCGATTGTAAACTTAACTGTTGATTTACAATCTACACTCTTAGATCATTTCTACATTAGCATTATTCATGAGGCCCAATCAAAAAAGTAAAAAAGAGCGAAGCAATTTTCAGTGTACGCCAAGCTTAAATTTTGCGTTAGTCTTGTAGATTTTAATCTCGTAACAAGGTTAGGTATATTAAGTTCTTAATAGCACGAAGAACTTTTGATTACCTACCTATTTATTTTCTACCCACACGAGCACACGGTGAATAAACTTTTAGACTAAAATATCGTGAAAAGTAATTTACAAATTAGATGATATTCCAGAAGAAACGAAAACGTTGAGCTTTAAATGAAAAAGTTTGTTTTTTGTTATTCTAATTATTCAATAGTCTTGAATATTGATTTGAATAAGTAGATACTTACGCGAGTAGTTAACCTTTTATTAATGTTGTTCTCTAATATTTTCAGCAAGTTGTTCGAAATGTAAAATGAGGAATTTGTAATTACTTTAACTTTTCAATATTTTATCCTATTATCATACTAATACCTATTATTATAAATGTGAAAGTTTGTGAAAATGTTATGATGTTTACCGTTAAACAGATTTGGATGAAAATTGGCACATAGATAGACCATTTCCTGGATTAACACATAGGATACTTTTTATCCCGATATTCTTACGGGATCAAAAGTTACGCGGGTGAAACCACGGGGCGCTGCTAGTTTTGTTATAATTTTAAAACCGTTTTCTCATCTCCTCAAAACCATTATTATTCGGGAAATGAATTTGCGAATAGTAACCTAAAAAAAAAAAAGAACAATCATCCGAACATAGTACCTCCTCCTTTTTGTGAAGTCGGTAAAAACAAAAGGAGATCTCTCGTATCTGAAAGTTAATAATGTCATCGATAGCAATGAGATGTTGATCTGCGGCTAATAAGCGCTCGTGGGAAATCTGAAGAACTCTTCCAGAACCTTCTTGGTCTCTGAGAACTCGTAGAAGTAGTCAAAATATGCTGCCGGCCCTAAGCATACAAAGCTTAAGTCATCACCATTCAGTCTCATTATACGAGATTAGATACTTACAAACAAAACATGTCATAAAAATGCAAAGTAAACCATTTCACTAAATGTTATTCAACAGGAAAGTTAATTGGAAACATAAAAAAAACTGGTTAAGTGCGAGTCGGACTCGCACACGAAGGGTTCCGTACCACAAGGCAAAAATGCCGAAAAAAACACGTTTGTTGTATGGGAGCCCCCCTTAAATATTTATTTTATTTTAATTTTATTATTTATTATTAAAGTAAAAATACAACTGAGTATTTTGTGAATATTTCAAGTGCCTACCTGTTGCCATTTTTGATATCGAGCAAAAAAGGGCAAAAAAATCGCGTTTGTTGTATGGGAGCCCCCCTTAAATATATGTTTTATTTTGTTTTTAGTATTTGTTGTTGTAGCGGCAACAGAAATACATAATTTGTGAAAATTTCAACTGTCTAGCTGTCGCGGTTCTTGACATACAGCCTGGTGACAGACAGACGGACAGACAGCGAAGTCTTAGTAATAGGGTCCCGTTTTTACCCTTTGGGTACGGAACCTTAAAAAACACCAAACTCTACCGCCTTTTCCCTGCAACATTAGTTCAGCAGAAAAGTTTCAAATGGCCAAAGTTTTTAGGCGGGCTTCTAAACTAATTGTGCGCGGAACCACAAAAATGATAGCCGTGTCCTTAATGAGTATTTCACGTGGTTTGGGAAGCTTTCGAGTTAAACTGTAATGAGCGATAATGTACGGCACGGAAATGGTTCAGTTTGCTATTATCATTATGTGGTAGATGGAGTTTCAGTGTAAGCGAGTGTGTGATGAAAACATGTAAATGAATAGAAATGGGGTTGGATCTGAAGTTTCTTGCCCGTTGTTCTCCATAGAGATCTATGTTTTGGAATGGGCAACTAGCTTCAACTTTCTAACTGACCGACTTTATGACAGTTCAAAAGCGCCTGTAAATGGTTCTGTTACGAGCTTGGTACAGTCAACAGCAAAAGTAGATGATCAAAATCAGAAATTCAAACCACTCAACGCCACATCAACGCCACACCGAAATCACTTGACGCCACACAGTTCGGACGCGAACTCCGTTCATTAGTATTGAATTTTTGCTGTTGACTGTACATGGTAACTAATGTGACCATTAAAGCCTGGTACATGGTAACTGATGTCACCATGTACCAGGCTTCAATTGTGGCGCGCAACAGTTCAATGGAAATAAATGCTTTCAGTTTGAGATTTGATTAACGCCATCGAAAACGTCATTGATAAACGTGATCGTGATCGTGATTACGTCACTTTAATGTGTCGAGATAGAGCCAAGCCTTTTTCTAAAGCACACTACGCAGTGTAGTTGTTAATAGTAGTATCTCATGTCATTATACACACATAAAAGGTGACGGTCTACACAAAATGTAAAAGATTTGTGTGTTCTGCCATCGTCATATTACTTAAGTAAATGATGGGCTAAATTAAAAATGTTAGGTATATTTTAATTATTCCCATCATCAACATAAATCAGTCCTATTGGGCTATCCGCTAACAGTGCGACTGCAAGGCGAGGAAATACTTTCAAAACTTTCTTGTATTCATAAAGACAGTTACTGAAAACGCAACTTTAACAACTCGTGGTTAATTTAGACATTTTTATTCCAATTCAAACAAAATTCAGTACATCAGCAATCCTTTTCTTTACATAATTTAAATACAACTGCGACTAACATCGCAACACGTACATGTGCCAACTTGTTTCGTTGAATTTAATACGGAACAAGACGGCACGTGTCTAGGAACACAAATTACATGTGTTTGCAGACATATTTTATTTTGTGTCGCCTTCGGGGCATGTCGTGCGTAAATCAATTTTTGCATGAGATGTGATTTTTTTATGGGTAGTTATGTTTTGTGGATTTACGGTACAGGTGTTCTTTTGTTCATATAAGATAACTTGTCTCATCTTTATTATAATAGTCCGACATTGTACTAATGTTTGTTAACAAAGTTCTCTGGGCGGGGAAAGTCTTTATTGAAAGAAATACTTGCATCAGAAATGCACTAAGTATCTACATTGAAGAGAGTATTTTCATTGAAAAGGAACCAGCTACGTCAGCGCGTAGCCGGGCTACGTGAGCGTAGCACGCCTACGCAGCAGTCGTAGCTCCGACACGGATGTCAGCTGCATCTAGCTGTATTCTAAATCATTAGCAGTATCTTATTGGAAAATGTTGTATTTAAATTTATACCTTCCTATGGTAGTCGCATGTCGTCGTGTTGCAAAAAGGTCATCTCTTGTAAAATTGTGAGTGTCATAAAAGGTGATCGTTAAGTATTGCTGTACGAATAAAATGGTGTCAATAAAATAATTTATATGGAGATTACTAATGAGACTACCAAGCGAATTATTACAGAGACTGGTGTTCATTGTAGCGGTTGGTTACAGACTCGCAGCCCCTTGTTCGGCAGACGCTGATGAACTGATTTTACAAGTATTCAATTACTCATACAATATTTGAACTCACGAACAAATAACTAATAACTACTCAAAACTCGATGCACAAGTGAATAAAACGCAGAGATACTCGTCCGATACTATTGATAAAGTCAGCGCTGCACACTCTTTTTGATCGCTCCTTCATTCGAAAGGCTGTAATTTGGCCGACTCGGTTTATTTTCCCTTAATATCGGATCTCAATCCCGTCTGATTGCAGCCTAGCAGTTTTTTAAACGTTTCAAAAGGCGAGTTGAATAATTTTCACTGGGAGATGAAGCAGTAATTCAGTCTTTTCGATATGAAATGTTCAATTTCTTTTATACAGGGTGGGGAAAAGGGCGTTGGAGAGAAAGCGTCTGAAATATTGGTGATATCAATGTTTACGGCAAGGAAATATGTTATTTAAATAGATTTTCATAATTTGCTTGCCTCGGACGCGACACGAACCGACAAGAAGGATCTTATGACCATTCGTCACATTAGCTATTTCGTCGCTATCCCTAATAGGTCACATTCACCACCACCACACCATTCACCATCACCACCACCACCACCGCCACCACCATCACCACCACCACCGCCACCACCATCACCACCATCCACCACCATCCACCACCATCCACCACCACCACCAGGTCCATTCACCTTTTGCATCTGATCAGTTGTCATAACTCGTTTCATGATGTATTTCACTCATTCCCAACTCGTCCGATAGATATGTACAAATGCCGAAATGAACAGACTGTTCACAATGATCTCAAAACCTAAAAAATAATAAACTTCATTTATTTAAAGTTTTTACATAATTTAGTCTTAAAATAATAATATGTATAAGTATATAAATAGGAGGGGAAATAATCAAAGGGCATCAAAAAATGCGTCTGCATCGCTGTAAACAGGAAACGTGCCCAAAAGGCTAACAGCATTGCCGCGTTGTATGTCAATGCTGATTCTTTGGCCAAAAAATAGGCCAGCTCTGCGGTCACGTGAAGAGCCAACCAACCGCTTGGCGATATCTCGAAATACTAAGTGGGCACTCGGGCCCCATGGCCCTGTTTCAACCCCAAACGGCTCAAACATATAAGTTCCAATGAGATTGGAGTATTTGCGCCGTTTGAGGTTTTCCGCACCTGCAGCAGCCGCCCCAGCACAGCTCACCGTGCTTGGAAGATGGGATGGCGTAAGGGTGTCCACACAAAGGCCTACCTACCTTCCAAGGCATTATAGTAATTCCGTCTGGTCTCTTTCCATCGTCGCGTGTCAAGCCATTAATAGGGGAAGGTTGCTATGAATGGACCACATAACTTTACGACCTCATACCTCAAAAAGTGTAAGTGTTAAAATGAAAGCAGTTTATTATTTTTATTAAGTAGGATCTTTATTTATAATAATCAAACGCCCAAACAATTCAGGCTTACAATTTTTGATATAAACGAAGAAAACAAAATCTAGGGCTGTTGCCTTCTTTGGACCATGGGCACCTTCAATGAACCACCAGGTTGCCATCAATGGACTTAGAGAAATTTGTTCTACAGGTCCAATCGAGGCAACTAATTATAATTATCAATATTACAAAATTGTGACATACGAGGAGAGGCAAACATTACTCATACACATACGACAAGCAAACAAACTATAGTTATAGGCTACATAATTAGTAATAAAATTTTACATTTGGCACTTTTACTACTTATGTTCTTTGGCCTTTTGGTTTACTCCATCTAACCTTCGTTTCAGTGTTGCTTTCAGGATTCCATATATTTTGCTTGCTTCATTTAAACCAACTCTTTATTTCCTTACTGATTCTAAAGCAAGGTTCATACTTGTTTCATTCCATGCAAAGTACTTCCTTTTTTCGGCGACATTCTGGAATTTTAAAAGAGATGTCCAGTTTCTGCCCTGTGGTAATTCTGGTATCAATAAACGTTCATGATTTAAATTTTTACAGTAAGATTTAAAAATTTAGATCTAAATTACTATGGATTTATTAATTCAGTATTACTTGCGTAACACAATTCTCAAAAAAACAGTACTCAATCGTAGCTTCCGCTTTGCCATTTTTAACGGGAAGTAGGTGCCTACTAAAAATATTTTTGACGTTCCATTATTACCTCATTATTACCATCCGTAATTACTTTTAGAGAGTGTGAACAATAACTATGCCGCTTATTTTAGATCAAAGCAATATATTAACGTATTTGCGTATAAAATACGACAATATTACTAAAATATTTTTGTTTACACATCATGTTTTTCTTTGAATACCCTAACATGAAGGTAAGTATTTATTACTTTTTTGACATGAGATCATAGAGTACTTTTTGATAGATTGAACATGCTCTGTGAGATTGACTTATTATTACTAGTTATTTTTTTCAGTATTTTAAAAGTCGTCTGTGTATTTATTGCTGGCTTTCCTTACATTGCGCTTCCAAGTTGCGTGTATGCGTTCCTTCCTTACTGTGCGATTATTTTGTAGTATTGATATATTCTACACGGACTGGCATTGATTCTAGACACGATTACTATTGCTTTTCCTAAAGGATTCTGCTTTTCCTTTCAATTTGGATATTATGATGAGGATTCGCAGACATATCGTGTGAGGGCTCGCGTTACGCCTGCAAGTGGCAAGATGGTTAGCAAATCAGGTACGCCTCTATGCTACGGCAGTGGCGTAAACCATGCAGTACCTAAAGGCAGTACATTGAGCAGTTAGTTGTGTTATAATTTGAAAAATACAATGACTTTTGTTATTGTTCCAGCCCCCATTAGATGGATACGCTTGTCACGATTGTTATAATTGATTAAATACCGAAGTTGCTGACAATGAGTGATTACTATGTCATGGGTATCTCAGCCGGACTCAGCAGAAATCCAAGACGCCGACGTTTCTATACTTTTGCAGGGGACAACCCTTTAGTACCCCTTATTTCCAGTGATAATAATCATCAGGTAAATTATTTATTTTTATAATGAGTAGGAAAGGTCTTTGAAAGAAAATGGGTAAATAAATTGGATAGATCCGTCAAAACTGGAAAGACGAGCAATGGAAACGACTATCAAGAAAAAGGGAAGGAGTGTTCGTCATATAAAACACGACATTCACGCCAGCGATCCCCGAAGGATTTGGGAGTGGTAAACCAGTAGTACACCCCACATGTCGCCAGTTATGTCATGCCATGTAATAAAATGTAATAATATTTTCAGGATATAGCAACAATATATGCACGTCAAGCCTGTTAGGTTCGAGTGAAACGACGCCTGATTCATGATTTATCAAGGGACTTACAAGAGGATGTTGTTCCAACCGTGGAACTTGGATCACCAACACCGCCGCCACCACAGCCTCTTCCACCAACACCACCACTACCACGGGCCGTCCCACCAACACCGCCGCCGCCACTACCACCTCCATTATCACCAGTAGCACAACGAGGTGCTCGTACAACATTAGCTGTAAGCCTACCAAATTACAAGCGAGCTGGTAAGCCGCTGTATACTTATAATAACAACAATGTTTTGGTGTCTCTAGAAGACGTTTATTATTTTTATCATTTTATTTATGTATAATAAAAGATTTTGTTTGGCAACAAATACATACATAGTTTTATTTAATATAATCCCAATTCAGTACCAACAAGTAGCTAAATATAAATAATATTATGGGTATTGAAGATAGAAATTAAAGCTGATACCAATATCATAATATGTGTATTTATGTGTACAATAAAGAATAAGATCGCTTTGTGATGAAATGAAAAAAATGTAAGTACAAAATATTAAATGTTACATTAACCTCACAAAGGCATACCACCAATTAGTATCTGTATTTGCTCACAGATGGCGTTATACTAAAAAAAACTAAGAAAAATACCCAGCATATAAACCTGGTTTTCACCAGTTTGCGCAAGATCCTGACTCCTGAAACTGATTAATTGATAAACTATAAAATGCGACGATTATAATAATATAACAATCATTACTGAACATTTTCTTTGACTACCTAGACAATCGCCCATTGCTCTACCAGACATGTCTTTTATAATGATTTTTCTATGGTTTTCCATAATTAGTGAAATACTCGGGACCTATTCCCACAATTATAACCAGAAAAATACAGTAAGTAAAAAGTTGCTATGATTGGACCGGTCCAACGGTGGAACTCTCTTGGGGTCCATTGATGGCAACAAGGTACTCGTTAAGAAAAAAATGAAATATATATGGTCATGATTAGACAAAATTGAATAACCCTCATGGAATCACAATTAAATTGTCTAATAGTTCATAACAGTGCACACAGACAAACATGAATGCAAAGATACTTACGTCAAATTGTCCTGAATGTAATAATTAGATTTTGACCGCCGCAAAGACGACGTCACACGTCTCTCCTTGCCACGTGCCCCAGCGTCACTGAGGTAAGTGGGGGGTGCAACTGAGTCGTCACGGAATCGTTTCGACTAGTTTGGGTATTGCTAGCTTGCATGGTTTTGGAAATACCTTGGTGGTCCAATGAGAGAGCTAGTCCAATGATCGCAACCTTCCCCTAACTTTATTTTGTTTGGATACTGTGTTCATGAATGAAATGAAACAAGTTAAGAAAACTGACCATATGCACAAGGTGCCGTATTAGTGAATGTGATCTATTTATAGGGATAGCGACGAAAAAGCTAATATGACGAATGGTTATCAGATCCGACAAGAATGTCAAAAACTGTATAGAGTACCTAGGTAGGTATTGGGAAAAAAAAATTGGAAACATTTTTTTTTTCGAAGAAGTAACTAATTTTAAGGTAGAATACTTACATACTTTTCGTACACGGACAAACATTTTCCCAGCCTGTATAACGCTGTAGGCTTTTGAGTGAATGCGAAGACTCGTGGATATATTTTATGTTTTCAGCGTCGAATGTAAATTGCACGCTCATTTATTGTGATTATGATCATCTTTTTTGATTAACTAGAATGTTAGGATGAACGTGATTTGTATTTTTATTATTTCACATTTTATAAATGGAGATGTTTTTGTTTAATGCTCGCATCAGTCTGTGTTATCTATTTGGGCATTTTGTTAATGGTTATTACTAGGAATGTGAGGTCAAAATCACTACTATTTCTGTTAATCGCCATTTTGCTTATGCTTGTGATAATTCGAGTAGGCGGTCGGCTAGGCATTTGAACTCAAGACCTTTGCTTGCCAATCCGCCGTCTTATTCTTTAGGCAATGTCTATGACTTTCTTCTCTTTATTATGTAATACAGAGCGCTCCATATTCAGTCAACAGTTCAACTCTAGCCACCATTAGTTTGTCGTTCAAATAATCTATCTATCATAGCGTTAATGACGCGCAAGTGTCATTCAACCTTAGGGGTGATAAAGCAATAACGAGGTCGACTAAACAACAGAATTATTCATTCTTAGCATCACCATCGACGAAAACATCGCACACCTTACCACGATGTTTGCAGCTCCTGGCACCGTGTCACGTTTGTTACCCCTGCATAAATTCGTCACGCCGACGGTAACAATGACAAATAACCGCGGACGTGAGTGCTGTAGGTGTAAATAGCACTGTTATGGGGGGGAAAGTGAAATGTGACCAAATATTGTTTTTAGGGTTCCGTACTCAAAGGGTGCTAACGGGACCTTATTACTAAGGCTCCGCTCGTCGTCTGCCCGACCGCCTGTCACAGGGCTGTAACTTTTTAACTGTAATAGCTTTGTAACTTGAAATTTCACAGAGTGTGTACTACTATCTATTACCGCTATAACAACAAATAATAAAAATAAAATAAAGTTAAAAATTATATATAAGAATAAACCCTATATAAGCCTACTTGTGAAATCTAATAAAACGGCACAATTTAAAAAATTACATTATTTTCACAACGTAACTCCATCCATTCACCTCACCTGTTCCAACACGATCCGTCCGCAGTGTAACTCATCATTTGCGGACTGTTAATGTACATCATCATTCTTCCCCTTTATTACACCAGCAATGGTTTATGAACAGCACGATGCGATGCGCTCCCCGGTGTACATATTTTACACGAATTGGGGTTATTTGTGCGAATAGGTACTAAAAAGGGGTTTTCAGGTAAATTTTTGGATTGATATTGATAATGCAGTGTGTTAAAAATGAAGGGTAGGTAATTTTTTATGAATATTATGGTTGATTATCTTTACTTCTTTTGTTTTTGTGTATTTAAACTTACAAAAGAATTATAATGTACATACATAAATATGAGGAGGCATGGGCCCGTGGCTAAATAAAACAGCCGCACAGGTCGATCGATCGGGTTAAGCTACACTTGCCGCGGTTGGTCTGGGAAGGGTGACACTTTACATACCGAGACCCCTCCTTGCCTCGGAAAGCATGTTACGCCGTTGGTCCCGGCTGTCATTCGTGGATCTTTGACAGCCGTTACGGGTAGTCAGAAGCCCGAAAGTCTGACAACCAGTCTTACCAAGGGGTATCGTCGTATTACCCAGTAACTGGGTCGTGGCGGTCAGATACCCAGTCGCTCCATGTAAAAATACTGGTATTCAGCTGCATCCGGTTAGACTGGAAGCCGACCCAACTATGTTGGGGTCGAACAGGCTACGCAGATGATACACATACATATAAAGATAAGCACATCTGACAGATTTTTGGCTTCTAGTATGACGTCATGGTGGTAAATATAGGTACCTACTAGTCTAACTTCAAAACCAAACTCTATGGCTGTTTTTGATCACTTTCAAGTAAAGAATAGCGAGTGATATGTTTAGTCTAGTGGATGTGCAATAAAATCAAGGCTAATATAAACTAGTTTTAAAGAGCGGCGTCTGAGCGCGCTTCCATTAAACTCTATCAAGTTGACGCTTGCTCGCAAAGGGAGTCGGGACGATTTGTCTTCCAGTAAAGTGATGTAATAGGTATATATCTGTAAAGTCACGTGTTAAAAGATGTTGCTTACAGTGAGCAATTTTCACTTTTAAATTCTAATCACACTAATAATACGTTGGGTCCATATTGGCTCACCTAAAGTTCTTTACCCGAAATTGTTCTTCCTAATGATTTGTAATCCGAATGATCAATCTTCCTAAAATTTTTCATCCTAAAGTTTTCATTCATACTATTTGTAGTGCTACCGGCGATGTTCATAACACTCATGTTTCCGAAAATTGTAATTAATAATATCATTAAAGTAAATATATTTAAACTCCTACTGTTTTTTATCATAATGCTTTTATCCCTAAACGTTAGATTTATAGTTTTAATATTTATAGTTTATAAATATTAAAACTATAATAGTAATATTTATAGAAGATTTATAGTTTTAATATGAGGGTATGATTATTATTTGGGGGTATGCTTTACATAACGTACTGAGTTGTGTCTATGGAACCACTGTACTTCCACACCCGGCGCTTTTTAATAGTAGTTATTTTTTTTGGATAGAATAGACTCTTTTTAGTGTAACTTTGAAAACCGCAAAGTTTGCGAAAACCGCAAAGTTCTCATAGTAGCCGAGAAAAGAAATCCCAAAGTTTTTTTTTTATCTACAAAAATATGTGGTTAGGCGTAGTCGACTGAGCTTCTGTCTACAGGGTTTAAAGGAACCTAACACGAAGGGGATGACGGGGGCTCGTTCGCTCGCTTTGCTCGCTCACTCGAGCCCCCGTCATCCCCTTCGAACCTAACCTGTCCGAGTCGGGGTGCCCCAAGTCCCGAGCTCGCTTCGCTCGCTCTTGCATCCTAAGTTGTCATTACAAATGTGTTACTTTTGTATATTATGTTAGTTACCGCTTATAAAATCTAAACAAAAAAAAAATCTGTAAAAAGAAATCTAAACAAAAATGATATGACTTTGAATAATAGTGTAAAAGATGGTTATGTTGAGAAAATATAGGAAAACAAATAAAAGTATAATAGATGTTTATTGCTACTGACATTATGAAGTTGAATGCTTCGGAATTATGAACATTAGAGACAGAGTAGTTAGGAATTGTGATTGTTAGGATGAAAAATTTTTGGAAGAACATTTTCGGATTTCCAATTATCGAAGTTGAAAATTTAGGTGAACTTTGGCGCACCCATGTTTGTTACTGCTTCACACACAAACGGCTAGACCAATTTTGAAAAAAATTTGCACGGAGGTAGCTGACATCCTGGAACACATAGGCTACTTTTTATCCTGATATTCCCACGGGATCGAGTCTTATGCGGGTGAAACCACAGAGTGCAGCTAGTAAATTCTAAAATCATCATCATCATCACCATTGGCAGCCTTGTTCACCCACTGCTGAGTAAAGGCCTCATCCTTTTATTTAATTATTTACATAACAATTGCTTGCTTCACATACAGTAAACACCAAAGCGCGCAGCAAGCCAACAACATAATATTTAAGTAAAAAACTTCATACAAACATTTTTAACATTTTGAAACAACATTTTTTATGCCATGCTTCCCTGATCTGTGCTAGTCTCCACACAACCAGGTCTTACCACGATCTTATGATCATGATTACGTGAATTACCGGACCACCGCAGGTCCGTAGCCAGACACTAAGCTGCCTTATAGGTATCATCATCATCATCATTTCAGCCGAAAGAGGTCCACTGCTGGACCTATGTCCAGCAGTGGAAACCCTCCCTGGCTGACTGGCGTTAGCCGCACTAGCAATCAATTTAAAATATGATTTCATCATCATCATCATTTCAGCCGAATGACGTCCACTGCTGGACGTAGGCCTCCCCCAAAAGGGGGAGGGTTTGCCATAATCACCACGCTTGGCAGGCGGGTTGGCGATCGCAGTATGGTATGGTGGTGGAATGCATAGAGAACGCTGCTGCCCATTCTCCGGTTAGACCCTTAGTCGCCTTTTACGACACCCACGGGAAGTATGGGGTGGTGCTATTCTTTAAGTCCGGCACCACACAGACTCATAGGTATACCAGTTTTATTTGTCATAATTTTTAAACCGGTGAATGCAGCAAATGAAAAACTCTTTCTTATCGATTCAGATTGTTAATATTTAAAATTAGATACTAGTTTTAATTTACTCTGTGAATAATATTTACATAATCTATGCTAATATTTAAAATAATAATAATAATATGTACATTTATATGAAAAAATAAGTAAAATAATCATAGGGCATCAAAAAAATTCGTCCGCATCGCTGTCAACAGAAACAGTGCCCAAAAGGCTGGCAGCATTGCCACAAATGAAAATGCATGCTGCAAATGCTTTGAATAGCTTGCAGAGTAAGCAAGCTGAAGTGGCAATGGGCTGACCATGTTTGTCGAAGGACCGGCGGCCGGTGGAGCAGACGAGTCCTGGAGTGGAGACCGCGTATCGGCAAGCGTAGTGTGGGACGCCCCCGCAGCTAGACGGACTGACGATCTGAAAAATGTGCTGGGACAGAATGGATGTGGAAGGCAGAGATCAGGGTGTTGTGGCGCAGCCTGGGAGAGGCCTATCTCTAGCAGTGGACTGCGATAGGCTGAGTTGATTGATTGCTTCTACAATTATTAATAGCTAAAAAGCTTTAACTTTTAGCTTTAGCTTTTTTTCTGTCTGGCATTAATGCTGAAATGAACCTTTTTGGCGCAGCCGTGAGGCACATACTATTGTTGTTTTTTATTTTTTGTTAATTTTGTGTTTCACGGACTGTGTCCAAATAAACTTTTTTCTTTCTTTTTCTTTCTTTCTTTAATAATAATAGTTGGGTAGCTTTTGCTTGGAATTTAAAAAATAAAACGTTAAATTCTGGGCTCTAATAATAATAGTTAAAGGGCTTTTGCCTGGAATTTAAAAAATAAAACGTTAAATTCTCAATATTCGTAGAAAGAGACCCAAAGTCTCACTTATCTATAACCACTTTTTGCTGGCGGCTTCACCCGCGTCGTATTATCCCACGGGAACATACTACCGGGATAAAACTACCCTATTTGGTAATCCAGGTTGTAAACTGGCCATGTGCTAAACGATAAATGATTTTATTCCTGTAAGTAGGTTTGTAGAAACATTTTTTTACACGTCACCATATTAAAAAAAACTATAATTATGAGGTCGGCGTGTCAAATTTCATTTAAATCCGTTCAGCCATTTTTACGTGATTGAGTACCTAACAAACATCCAAATATCCGAACACACAAACTTTCACATTTATAATAATAAATTATTTCGTATAGTAGGATCAAAGTTGTTTTTAAAATCATTCATTGTTGTGGAAATAACAGGTAAACTGTGTCGCAATTCATACATCTCCAGTCGAGATTACTAAAGAAACAAAAAAATATTTAAAATAATCTTACCATTTTCAGAGGAGCACCTTAATGTCTTCATTCACTAACATTTTAGTTTCTTTCATACAATTTACTGCCCCGGTATCACGGCGAAGCGGAGCAGGCGGAAAACTAAATTTAATACTTCCCTTTCAAGAAAAATACTGCAAGTGTTGGTCGAGTTGTAAAAATTCTGGCGTATTTTTTAACTGAAATGAAACGTCGCGCTGGTGACTAGGTGTATGTTGGTTTCGTTTGAAAAAGATTAATTTTGTAATAACTGATCATGGTTATTGTCAGTGTGTTACAAGAAAACATTTGTATGTAAAGGTAGATAAGGGTATCGCTAATGACGGTGTTAATAAAGTAGGTACGGTATATTAAAATTCAAGGACATAAAAACGAAAACAAAAACAAGTGCGAGTCCGACTCGCACACGAAGAGTTCCGTACCACAAGGCAAAAACGCAGAAAAAAAAACACGTTTGTTTTATGGGAATATAGTATTTGTTGTTGTAGCGGAAAACATAATTTGTGAAAATTTCAACTGTCTAGCTATCGCGGTTCTTGAGATAAAGCCTGGTGACAGACAGACGGACGGACGGACAGACGGACGAACAGACAGCGAAGTCTTAGTAATAGGGTCCCGTTTTTACCCTTTGGGTACGGAACCATAAAAACGACTAGCTTACATTTGTTGCCTTTTGCATAACAACTCGCTAACTAAACGCTCTCAAGACTCATCTTCCCCTAGAAATCAACGCCTCGTCTATCCACTCATAAATTGATTGCAAGATCTCGTACGTAGCAGCTGTGTTGAAACTCTCCACTGCACTGTTCTAGTCATCATCAGCATTCATCATTTCAGTCGAAAGACGTCCACTGCTGGACATAAGCCACCCCCAAGCACCGCCACTGCGATCGGTTCTGTGCTTACCGCTTCCAGTGGATTCTTGCGGCCTTCACTAAATCCTTTTTCGGTACGCGGTCGCCACTCCAGAACCTTGCGGCCTCATCAGCCTCTGTTCTGTGAGCAATAACCCATGGCAATAAAACGTGGTCGCTCACAATAGGCTTTATTATAAAGTTAAAAGTCACTCAAAGGGGCAATTGAAAGGGCTCTGTTTGAAGTTTCCCTATGTGATCCCTGATAATTATGAGATCCCCAAGAGAACTACGGTAACCGACATAGCCCGAAGATTTGCCAAACTTAAGTAGGCACGGCACAGTGTGAGTAATCACAGAACTGTTCTACTTGGTAAACCAAGATAAAACTTTGATTGGTAATAGTCGGAAAGACGCAGCAAAATGCTGCGTAGACCTCATCATATCTATAGATCATAAATAATATCTAATCAGCGAACAAATAAAAGCAAAACAAACTATTTACCCCAGTTCATTAGAACCCTTTTCAACTTACCTTAATTACAAACTGTTATTGCAACACTTGAAATTAACAGTTCACATAACGATACCATTTTGTAGGTAACCCAGTATTCAGTGTAAACTCTGCTCCGGCAAGTTTAAATTGAATCGAAGAACTGGTTAGGAGCGATATATAGCCGATCCCAATTGATCCAGGCCCGAAAGTTTGCCGAATATTCGTTGAAACCTCGTGAAAGAACTTGTATATACAGCTAAACGAAATGTTACGTCAGCTGATTGAATGCTCCCTGCAGCTTGCTATTTTTGTGTCGGTAAATTGGTGTTCAGAATAGATTATAAATGTTGATATAGATCGATTTATAAAACGTTTATTTAATACAACAAAAATACAACACACCAAAGCAAGCAACATTATAAGGCACAATTTTAAAAATACATTGCACCGTATGATGAGATAAGCCAATATAAATAACCCTCTTTCAAACGCAGTCGGGTAAAAAGAAACTAAAAGTAAACATCTACTACGATATTTAAGCAAAAAATTCTAATGAAGAACGGTCACGGTCACGGATTTTGCGGTGCGTGTAGAGCCCTCTGGGTATTGACTTATAATCGCCTGATTGCCTGTGGGTCAAAGTCAGAGTCAAATAATATATTTATAAAATAGGCACAAATGCATTTTTGAACGTCAAAAATGTACAAGAAGGTAGGATTCGTTCTAGTTGCTCCTTCCAAATGGTTTGGAGAATAATGGGGAAGAAACTCCACACTTACTCTTTTAATGTGTTTAACAATATTTGGTATAAGTTAATTTATAATTATAATTCTATTGTGAAGAAGATGTACCTACAATAAAATAACTAAACCACAATAGGTATAAAGGATTTTATTAAAAAAGAAGCAATGGCAGATACATTAATTATGTGATAGATACATGGACCTCACATATATTTTCAAATAGTGTAAAAGTAAAGAAGTTCTAAAAAAAATATTTTTTTTTTGTGTAAATGTATAATCATAATTTTAATTTCACGCAATCGTTGCTCAAATGTTTTGGATTACTAATCTACCAAAAAAAAAAGTTCAAAATCACCTTGTAAATGAAATATTTGGGCGCGGCAGCCGTTGCCCCGACCGACGCGCGACGGGGGCCCGACGCTCCATGTAATCACGGATTTGGGGGGACGGCGCTCCCAGTGAATGTCCGAGGCTTTACTACGAATCCGAGGGTGTCCTGTAATCTCTGCTGTACTAGGATGAGCACGAACTGAAGATCTAGAATGGATTATTGTAATTATAATTATTTGGCGGTTCAATGAGCATCATTATCGATACATGGAATGTATGTTTAAAGTAGCTTATTTACCAAAAATCGTACTAGATGAATGATTTTATTTTTATGAGTAGCTTTGTGTAGACAATTTTATACGTCAGTCATATTTTAAAAACTAGATGAGGTCGGCGTTACCTTACTTGATGACTCTGGGAAGAAAGGCCGAAACAAACTGAGCGGTCACAGTCTCTTTTAAAGTCTAGACATAATCTGGGTCTGATCAGCAATGATAAACAGATAAGTAGATTTTCAGAACCTATATTGTTGTTGTAACTCTAATTTCCTAAAAGAAGGTTTCATCAATTGAAATCTAAATGAAAGAAACAACCAGCCAAAAAAGGTGTCAGAAAAAACGGTGAAAAAAATACATACAATATTCACAACACATCAAACACATCTCCAAATTAACTGGTGAGAATGGCAACACTTTATAAAAGGTGTCGGAAAAACAGTGCCAAAAAGACATGCAATATTCACAACACATCAAATCATCTCTAAATAAAATGGCGAAAATGGCAACGCTTTACAGGTAAGAAGATATATACCGTATAGGTGAAAATTTTCAGCACGTTTTTTCCTCAAGACGAATTTTAAAAACAGATCTACAAATACACTTCACATTTCACTTTAACATTAATAAATCATCGAGGTTTCCAAGTAGCGGAACATTAGACTCGTAATACAAAGAATTACTTACCGCGCCGTCTCAGGGGTACAAGCGAGATGAACTCCAAATTATACATTTATATTTCCAGAACAAAGAGAGAAATTAGGTTTATATTTTTGATATTCGCTAAGAGAGCTGGGATTTCTTTAGGAATACTCAGTGCAGTGGGTTTTATTATTAAATGAATTTAAACTTTTAATGTAGCTGCTACCTTTGAATATAAAATGAGGTAAAAGCAATTTTGGCAAGATCAATACATACGGCTAGACATAATTATTAATATATGGCTCTCAGGCTGGCTGGACAAATCTTAAAAATAGCTCGCATTTAACTAGGTCAATAAGGCACTTTATGTGACGGCTAAACACCCTTATTTCAGAATTTGTGACGCTACAGAATCTAAGATAATCGATCGAAAACGTGACCAGTCAGCTTTCGTTTACAACAACGTTTTTCTTAAACTTGACCAATTCTAGTACAGACCCGGAAGCCACGCGAAAAGCAAAGCCACAGGATAAGCTAGTTTAATAATTTGGTTTGACCCAAATACTCAGTCTTATTTTTCTTAAATAAAGATATTTTAAAAAAAATCTTTTATTTCGCTACACTAAGACTGAGTAAGTAGGTAGAGGTCCGATCCGACATAAAAGTAAATACTTTTATGTCGGATCATTTACTAATCGTAGTAAATATTTCCATCCATTAAACACCGTTTCCATTTTACACCAACATAGCATCACGCGCGCCTGTATTTCCCAAAAGGTTGGGTAGAGGCGTATCTATAATCAATCAACTCAGGCTATCGCAGTCCACTGCTGGACATAGGCCTCTCCCAGACTGCGTCACAGCACCCTGTCCTCCACCTTCCGCATCCAGTCTACCCCAGCCACCTTCTTCAGGTTGTCCGTCCATCTAGCTGCGGGGCGTCTCACACTAAGCTTGCCGATACGCGGTCTCCACTCCAGGACTCGTCTGCTCCACCGGCCATCGGTCCTTCGACAGACATGGCCAGCCCGCTGCCACTTCAGTTTGCTTACTCTGCAAGATAAGTCGGTAACTCCGGTTATTTTCCGGCTAATTTCATTCCATCTATAATAGCTACACCCATATCTCGCCAGTTATGTTTATCATCATCATCATTTCAGCCGAAAGACGTCCACTGCTGGACATAGGCCTCCCCCTAGCACCTCCACTTCGACCGGTTCTGTGCTTCTCGCATCCAACGGGTTCCTGCGGCCTTGACAAGGTCGTCGGTCCACCTTGTGGGAGGCCTTCCAACGCTACGTCTTTCGGTACGCGGTCGCCACTCCAGAACCTTTCGGCCCCATCGGCCATCTGTTCTGCGAGCAATGTGCCCTGCCCACTGCCACTTAAGTTTGGCAATTCTTCGGGCTATGTCGGTTGCCTTGGTTCTCCTGCGGATCTCCTCATTCCTGATTCGATCACGCAGGGTAACTCCAAGCATAGCCCTCTCCATTGCCCTTTGGGTGACTTGACTTGACTTTTAGCCTTCTTATAAGGCCCATTGTGAGTGACCACGTTTCAGTGCCATAAGTCATCACTGGCAACACGCATTGCTTATGTTAGTTATATTTAAGTCCCATGTAATAGAGGGCGAGTTTATTGACACCAATCGGGCACAAATCCAGACTCCGGGATGCTACTGAAAAATTACAGATGAAAAAAATGGCCGACCCGGGAATCGAACCCATGTCCTCATTCTGAGCAGTAGCCCTTGCGACTACTATACCAACGAAGCAGTCTTTTAATTTTATTTGAATTGCCGAAAAACACAGTTTGCGCAAGGAATACCTGTCTTTTTTTTTGGGTTGAAAATCATCAAATGACTCCTCCCGCTCTGGGTGGAGCGGAAGGGAGTGTCAGACTCTTACTGACTAAAACCCACCGGTGTTCCTTCCTTAGCCCTTTATGTTCCGGGCCAGCAGTAACCCTTTCGGACAATCCCTCGAATACTTGTCTTGCTCTTACAGTAGGTACAGTGTAGTTACAGGGAATAAAAAAAAACTTTTTTTACAAAAAAAAAAAAACAACTTATTTCAAAAAAAAACACTACAAAGTGAAAAATAACTTTAACCTCGGAAGTCGGTGTTAAAACACGAAAATGCGGAACCAACGACACTTGTAGTGTTTTTTTTGGAAATCGGTTGGTTTTTTTTGTAAAAACGTTTTTATTTTTCACTTTTTAGTTGTACCTACCTACCCCACACAAATTCATATAACACTACTTTTTTTTTGGAAATCGGTTGTTTTTTTTTGTAAAAAAGTTTTTATTTTTCACTTTTTAGTTGTACTTCCTACCCCACATAAATTCATATAACACTACTTGCTATGTGAATATCAGTGACAGGTAGCTATTGAACACATCTGCATACCCCTTTAAAGGGTACAGGCGTGATGTTATGTTGTGTGATTGCGTAAACAATGCATACTAAGCGATAGCAGCAATCGCGGTTGATTTGCTGGCATTTATTGAAGAGTTCCGTTGTCTGTTTCCGAAACTCATCATCGGATCTTTACGAAATTTAAATGGCACCATTTCGGAATAAACTTCTTTCGAAGAATTTTGCAAATCCGTCTATACAATGACGGAGTTACATACATAAAAAATATAAACATCAAAATTGAGAACCTCCTCCTTTTTTGATGTCGGTTAAAAATTAAACAGGTTTTTATTTTATTAATCTAGTTAATTAATTATCTCTTACAAGTAAGGAAAACTAATCTAAGTAAAAGTTCCTTGAACCTGTGTTATGAATTTCATCATGTGCAAGATAAATATCTGGTGTCTAATTGAATTTTTTTCGTCGGAAAATCCACGTGGATTCGATTCGATAGGTTACATTTTTTTTTTACAAAATGCTTGTTAGTTATTCGATGTTCATCAGGGATAATAATTTTTGTTCGAGTAGAGTATTTTTCTTTTTTCTTCTTGTCTGTTTATACAGGCTGAATTTTTCAAGTGGGCGTGGATGGCCAAATCCGAAACTATGAGGAATAGCAAAAACTACTCAAAAGAGTCTCGTGCTCGATTTTGACGAAAACTAAAACTACATCATTGGATTTTTGAAAAATCAACCTGTATATGTGTGTACATAAATAGTTAAATAAATAAATTAACTAAAAAATAAATATGGTGACAAATTTATTTTACCATACAACTTAGGTGACAAATTATGTTATGTATCGTTTTCATTTCGCTTCATTTATACCTCACAATTCATCAGAAGGATACTAAACATAATTTGTGAAATTATTGTTTGGAAAACACATGACAAATACTCGCCATAATATCATCAACAACGTTTCTATTCAATACACATAGCAGAGCCACCGCAAATTAGTGCGAGCCTGCCCAATCGTGACAAATGAGCCGCCATCTCATATTCCTAACCGCGGCCATCGCATCTGATAATGTACGACCTAAAAATGGCTATTAGCTTAATAGGTTGTTCGGACAAAAGGGATTTTAATACGTTTGAAATTGAGTAGGAGGTGCTTTATGCTAAACTCTGTTTTTAATTTGCTAGATTAAAATGGCAGCTGCGATCAACCTTTTTGTCAATATGACATTGATGTAATGATTGCAGCTATCATTTATCAATATGACATTAATGTAATGATTGTAGCTGTCATTTATGTCTAGCAAATTAAACATCACGATGGCCATAGATAAACGGGGTTATTGGAAAAACACCAACAACCTCATTGAGGTCATTGTACTCATCATTATGAACAACTTTTAATATGGGACCAAACCTGAAATTGCGAAAAATATATCTGCTGTTCCCTACATTTATGTTTGTATAACTCGTCAAAATGTAGGGTACAGCCACAAAATACAAATAGTACAGAAGTCAATCACATGTATGCACTTAAATTTTCATACCTACGCTCGGCGGACGCGCTAGGGTCGTCAACTTTGACTTATGCACAAAAAACTATCGTGGTAGTGGCACTCGTATCTAGTTGTTTGATTTATTGTTGAGCTTATTCTTCAATATTAAAACAAAACAATAAACATATACAAAAAGTTTACAGAACAAAAACATATAAAATTTTACATTTGTCAATTTTCATTATCGAAAATCCCTAATAACTTCAAAACGGATTACCCTATTTACACAATTTATTTTGCCCTATCCGTTTTAGACCTAAACCTAACAAATGACACTAAAAACAACACAATATCTACACAAACAAAGAATCATGTTTTCAACTTACGTAATAGTTGGTGGCGTGAATTTACCTTACAAAATAGGTACTTCGTTTATACTGATTCAAAATAGGAAACTATTATTTAGATCGAGCTTAGATTTTTTTGTTGCTCCATTTCTGCACTTCACAGACGCGTGTCTCAAGCGGATGCCACGCACGCTCGCACTGCTCCCAACCCGTCTGAGATAACGTGTCCGTGAGCGGTGTCTATATGTGCGTTGCTCGAGCGCACTTTGTATGTAGATTGACTTCTGTACTATCTGTATTTTGTGGTACAGCTGATTTTTTTTTCGCGATTTCAGGTTCGTTTCCACAGTAAAGTTTGTTCATAATGATGAGTACAATGACCTCTTAAGAGGTTGTTAGTGTTTTTCCAATAACCCTGTAGATGAACCTGAAATCTTCGCTATGAATAATTCCAGGAGGGTATTTTTCAGTTAACCCTAAGCGCTTTCCAACTTACCTACTAAGAATAGTACCTACATTGCTCTGGGTCCCCTAGATTTAGATAAGTTTTGGTTAACTTATCTGACAGATAATTTCATAGAAATTCTATTCCATTTTCAAATTTATCTAACCGACCGAGACTATCAACACACTTTCGATCACAATCCGCAGGATTCTGAAGGAAATTCCTAATCCATTCATAAATGAAAAATTCGTCTGCTCGACAACGTAAATAATATACATACAATGAATATTATTGAATTGTCAAAATGAAAGGTATTACCATTGTAAGTGTGTTACCGTATAATAGCTACCTTGCAGGACACTTTGAACAAGAACGTAGATAAGTGATGTCATTTACCCAGAGGAAAAGTGATCATCTACCTACTCTTTTAACTTAACTCTACCAAAAAAAATTCGCATGTATTTAGTAATCGAACCTTTAAGAGCGTTTACGCTGAACGGCATTTCATACAAACTTTCAAGGCCTTGTTAGGGTTCCGTATAAAAACGGAACCCTATTACTAAGACTTCGCTGTCTGTCCGTCTGTCCGTCTGTGCGTCTGTCCGTCTGTCCGTCTGTCTGTCTGTCTGTCACCAGGCTGTATCTCAAGAACCGCGATAGCTAGACAGTTGAAATTTTCACAAATTATGTATTTCTGTTGCCGCTATAACAACAAATACTAAAAACAAAATAAAATAAATATTTAAGGGGGGCTCCCATACAACAAACGCGATTTTTTTGCCCTTTTTTGCTCGATATCAAAAATGGCAACAGGTAGGCACTTGAAATATTCACGAAATACTCAGTTGTGTTTTAACTTTAATAATAAATAATAATAATAAAATAAAATAAATATTTAAGGGGGGCTCCCATACAACAAACATGTTTTTGTCGGCGTTTTTGCCTTGTGGTACGGAACCCTGCGTGTGCGAGTCCGACTCGCACTTGGCCAGTTTTTTTTTCCAAAGTAAATGAACCGATTTTAATGAAATTTCATACGCATAAGCAGGATACAAAGGTCTAAAAAGTTAGTAGAGAACATTTTCGAAAAATAGTGTTACAGCCAAATTAGACCGATTTTAAACTTTCTATAGAAACAGAGATTTCCATTTATCTTTATTTAAATAAGACATTTCGAAAATGTTTTCTACTAGCTTTTTAGACCTTTGTATCCTGCTTATGCGTAGGAAGTTTCATTAAAATCGGTTCATTAATTTCGAAAAACAAGAGCTTGAAAGTTTGTATGAAATGCCGTACGGCGTAAACGCTCTTAATAATTCCCATTTTGCGCTCCTAAAAATATTATTGGACACTGTAAATAATGATTGCGCCTCTTTTTGTGACCCTCAAATAATTCCTACTTTGGGGTTCTAAAAATACTTAATAGCCAAGGTACTGCGACCAACTTGGATGTAGACAATGCGGTTAGGCACAGTTTAGGGTATTAGCTTAGTTACTGAGACCAACTCTCTCTCTCTTGAAAGGGGCTCAATTATTTAAAAGCTAGCTAATGCCCGCGACTACCTTCGTGTGGAAGTGAGACACCGCAATAGGTACATTAAAATAACAGCCACATTTTTATAAAACTTTTCTGTATAAGACGTTTGTAGTTTTGGTCTCAGCAGTCGAAATATGAAGAGAGTCAGGTCTAGTGATACGGGAGCAAGTCACGTACAGTTGTCCGTGTGAGAAGCAGCACGTCCTGAAGTCAACACACCCACAGCCATAATTTCTCTTTGATTGCGAAGTTTTTCGTTATTAGTAGGTAGGTACATTAATGAATGCCTGCTTTCCTGCGTAAACTACCTAATAGCATAACACTGATACACTGGCTTAGTATTCTTAAAGAAGTGTGCATTATTAGAATCGCAAAAAGCTTTTTTGAAGTTCATTCATTTTCAAAATCAAAATATTTTATTTCACATAAACCTACATGGGCACTTATGAAACGTCAGAAGCTAGGTGCACGGATCCAATTGGTCGTTTCCTAAGGAGAAGAACCGGCAAGAAACTCCACGGTTACTCTTTTTAAAAATAATTGACTTTTACAATGTTTCCAAATTACAGTAGGTACGGGAGGACAGCGTACGCCAGTCAACAAGTACCAAGTACTTGATAAAATAAAAAATGGTGTTCAGATCTAAAGTCTATAAGGTCTACAAAGTCCTCACATTTACAAAATAAGAATCTATCCAAAGGATAAATAAAAAAATAAAAACCTACTAAAACCAAGTGATATGATTCCCAAAACAACCACTAATAAAGAGGTGAAAAATTCAATCAAATAATAAAGAGATTATGTCAAAAAGTATGTAAAAAAATAAAATAAAAATTAAACATCGTCATTAGAGAGCAGTTAATAGACATTTACATAGTTATGCCGTTAATGAGGAGCCAGCGAAGCCACATGTGCAAAAGGAATTTTTGCCAAACTACCTTGTCTTCAACGTAGTCTTTAATCTTATAATATGCTTTTTTGATAAGGACACGTTTATTTTCGTACACGACGTATTTTTTCGGACACGACATTTAAAATAGTTTCCATCATTAGAAGGTCAATAAACTCTTTAGAGGACCAGTTAAATATTTCCAAAAGAAATAACTATCCAACAATACTTTTGGGAAGGCCGTCGTTCACAGTACCTAGTCACTTATTCAGTGATAATTTGCTACAACAGATTGGACTGCGTATTGGTTCGTTCAGGGAGCCTGCATTATCTCCGACGCCATCTTTGTCTTGTAAACCAAATACTTGAACACATTGCAGTCCTAATGGAATTTGTAACTGTTTCTACTGAAGTTTTAGTTAGTGTATTCTCTTTGGGTAGGTTTTGCTTAGATTTGTTCTGTAATAGCTATCTTGTAAGTGTTCAGCAAAGTAATTGCGTAAGTAATTTCATTTTGACAGTTGAACAAAATTCATTGCGTTATTTCCGTTGCTGAGCAGACATATTTTTCGAACATATGAAGCAATGGATTAGCAATATCCTTTACAATGGTTCAAATTATAATTGAAAGTCTGTTACGCAATAAGATTGCAAAGGCTAATTAATTTCAGTTCAAGAATAGGAAAAAAAATACTCTGCTAAAATAAAAATAAAGTCTGCTTTGTTTAAATATTGATTGCATTGGATTACGACATTCCGGGTCCGAACGGAGTAAGTAAGTAGTGAAGCTCTCAGCATTTGAACAAATAATATTGGTAAATGAAATAATGAAGTGAGTGACAAAAATTAAAAAGAGTACTTATGCTTAGATGGTTTGGTCATGCCGAGAGGATGAATGAAAGGGGACTAACAAAAGGTATTTACAAAGCTTTGAATGGGCCCAGTGCGGGTTGGTGGAAGTCACACGTCTTCGAGTTTTTGGTTCTAGGACATGGCAGTTTCCTTGGAAAAACTCAATAACACTTTGCCCGACCCGGGAATCGGACCCAGGCTAACTAAGCAACTCTTACCGAGATCAGTCTGTGGATGGGTGAATTCCAATCCAGCCTGTTCATTGCTGCCCTCTCCCAGCGACGCCCTAAGCCTATGCCCGTATCCCTTAGCGTGTATTCGCGTAGTTTCTAAGTTTTCTATGGCCCGGCCTGGACCCTGTTTGGAGCCCTGGCGTTAATTTATTGAGGCGTCTACAAGCAAGCCCGGTTAAGCAGACTACAACCTCATAGGTTGAAATGCGAGATGCCATTCCCAAAAAAAAAATTGTTCTTCAGAAAGGTCAGTCAGAAAGTCAGGTCGGTGTTCGTGTATGACCAAATGTATGAACGTAAACCAGGCAAAAGAAATACATTTTTTTTTAATGGGTTTGCTCTTGACTCTAGTCTAGGTCAGAGGTGACAGAGACAAAGTCGACGATGGAGTGAGCTTACCAAGAAGAAGCCTGTTCACTCTTACTTTGAAGAGATTCGGGTTGTATGCGCTCGGAAACACAGACGCAGGTAACACTCTTTTGCTGTGCGCATTATAAAAGACATTTGGAAACGCTTAGTGCGAATTGGTGGAATAGCAACTAGGCAGGGATGGTAACTTGCAGTGCGTCTGGATGACCGAAGGTAGAAGGGGGCCGGTGGAATGAGGTCGTGGAGTTCTTGGGCACACTCACCGAAGTACAATCTGTAGAAGACCGACAAGCAGGCAACCTTGCGGTGATGAGCCAAGCTGTGAAGGTTGGCATCCACCAGTTCTATGTCGCCAATGAGCCTGTTAGCTCTGCGTTCCACCGAGTCAAGCGCGGTAAGTTGGTATTTCGCTGAGCCATCCCAAAGGTGGTTATAATAATAATATACCTATGTAAGAATCGTATCAGGTGGCGTTCTGTAGCTTATGCCTAACCATAATGGGAAGAACGCGTAAGTTTTTGTATGTAATTGCTAAATTACCAGAAACAGCCACAGTAAGTACCTAATAATGGTGACATTCAGTTTGAACAGAGAGACACTTTGTGCCTAAGTGATAACAGCCGCACGGGTCGATCGATTAGGTTAAGCTATGCTTGCCGCGGTTGGTCCTTGGATGGGTGACCGTCTATACTTACCAAGACAACTCCATGCCTCGGAAAGCACGTTAAACCGTTGGTCCCGGCTGTCATTCGTGGATTTCTTTGACAGTCGTTACGGGTGGTCAGAAGCCCGAAAGTGTGACAACCAGTCTTACCAGGGGGTATCGTATTACTCAGTAACGGGTTGTGGAGGTCTGATGGTCAGTCGCTCCGTATAAAATACTGGTATTCAGCTGCATCCGGTAAGACTGGAAGCCAACCCCAATAGTTGGGAAAAGGCGCGACAGATGATGATGGTTCAGTTTGAAAATTCTTTGTTATCATGACATTATTTTTTTAGATTATATAAGACACTCACACAAATTATTCATAAGGCTTATATTTCAATGCCAAAGGACATTTTCCTTTGTCTCAGCTTAAATTTCCAAGGAAGGTATTACATAATTTTTTATTTAAGTATTCCGAGTTTACTCGCAATCGCGTTTCTCTGTTAATGTCGTGTTTTCATTTAGAATTAAAAAAATATTTAAATTTGTTTGACAGTTTGTGACGGGAAAATTGATTTAGTGGATCTGATTGAGCAGCCATCGCACTGCTGTTGCATTAATTAATGAATGACTTATCATCATTTCAGCCGATAAACGTCCACTGCTAGACATAGGCCTCCCCCAATTTTGGGGGGGGGGGGGGGGTTTGCCATAATCGCCACGCTTGGCAGGCGGGTTGGCGATCGCAGTATGGTATGATGGTGGAATGCATAGAGAACGCTGCTGCCCATTCTCCAGTAAGACCTTTAGTCGCCTTTTACGACACCCACGGGAAGTAAGGGGTGGTGGTATTCTTTAAGTTCGGCACCACACAGACAATAGACTTATGAATGACTTATAGTCGCGTAGTATACTTATAGGTTCTCTTATATTTCCGTGTCCCAATTGCGTAACACACTTGCTTTCAGAATCCGAAGGATTTTGAAAGAAATTCCTAATGTATTGCTTCTTAAGTTTGAAAAATTATTCTGCTCCACGACGTATACAGGGTTATTGGTAAAAAATTAATAACCTCTTAAGAGATCAGTTGTCCCCTACATTTATGTTCATATAAAGGACAAAATAAAACAGGCGCGACACGCGATACAATCGCGCGCGACACCAAGGCACCGCGAGTCGCGCAACGTGCGCTGCCTTGAGCCTTGCCTTAATGACCTCTTATAGGGTTGTTAATGTTTTACCAATAACCTTTTGCAATTGTTAGTGTGTGTGTTACGCATTTACCCCACTGGTTTGGATTTTGTTAACCCATTAAAGGACACTGAACGAGACAGTAGAAGTTTTGTTGTTGTCGGCGACGAGACCCTATCTGAGCACAGGGGCGCAAGTAGTGCCGGGACCGCTATGCAAAAAGTAATGTGAAATATTGTGTTATTAGATTCATAACTTTAAAAGTGATTTATTTCGTGTTTTCTATGTTTCTAATTAGTTATTTAAGTTGGATTTGTTATTAGCTTTTGTAGTTCAAACCAATAAGACTGTTTTTGAAAGGATTCTTATAAGAATAATTTTGTTCAAGCAAATTTACGTAACTTGAAAACTCACTTTTTTGTTTATGGACGGATTTTTATAATTTTTGTTTTAAAGGATAGGTTTAGTCATAAAACCATGTATACCGTTTGAATTATGCAAATCGGACAATTAGTTTAGGAATTATAAAGGATTTTGTATAGTGAAAATGTGTCGACTCACGAATTTTTACAGTTATTGTTCTAGGATATTTTTATTGTTTATAGTTAAGTGTTAAATTGATGTTTAATTAGCATAAGGGTTACATAAGGAATGATAAATAACAAAAAACTGTATGGAAATATTATAAAAGGTTTATAAAATAAAGGCTCAAAGATTTCGGCTTAGAGAAAATTACACGCAAAAGAGACCTAAAAATGCATGGTTCTCAGTAAGGTAACGTAGGCCGGCCTCGCCGGGTATAAATTAAGCGACATTTGGTCGCAGAATTCACCAGAGGACTCGCCGCTCGACGCTCGCCGTGAACGGACGTGCCGCTCCCCGCCCGCTGCATCGTGACTCACCGCTCTCGCCGCCCGGCCTCGTTACGCTTGCCGTAACGAGCTCCGTAGTCCCCGACTACGACCGACTTCTATCAATAGCTGTCTTTTTCAAGGCACTGTTGTTAGAATTATTTCTTCGGAAATATCGTCAAAAACGTTTCGTCGCTTGTTGTGGCCCCTTCAGGGTAAAACCACAGTTTCGTGGTCCTTGGCGGAAACCTCACGGTGTTAACGAAGCCAAGTGGGTGGTGCCCCAATCCACCAGCCTGACCCCTTCAGGGTGAGGCAGTCAATTGGAGTCGGGAGCTAGAACCTTGGCCTTGGGGGATCTCCTAGTCAAGTCTAGCTTCGTCACTAATCTTGCATTCGTCCACAGCTTTGCACCTAGTGCGGTTGGGTGTGTCAACCCCTTCGTACTAGGACCGGTCTGGGTGTCTCTACACCCATTTCACTAGACCGGTTAGGAACCCGTTCGCGCAATAAGATTAGCGACGGGATTCAAGCTTAGGGCTCACCCTAGGTACTCACCTCCCTGTCTTCACCCGACAGGGAGGGTAGGATCACACACCCGGGCACTCCCACCCGGGGTTAGGTAATTAGGTTTCTTACGCCTCTATGCGTAGTCCCCTTTCCCTCTCCTAGACCACCATGGACGCTGTTATTATAGCGTTCGTCAAGGAGGTCCTTTTTAAGGATCCGTCCTTCAAGGCGAAGTACGGTCCTCAGCTGTTGGCATATCGCCTAGCTCCTTCCCCCTCCACCGACTCCGTCGCTGATTTCAGTGATGTTTTAGAAACCCCGACTGTCTCGGAAACACCGGCGCCTTTGTCCGTCCCGACAAAGGGTTCCGCCAGTGTTTCCGAATCGACTAAGGTCGCCGCAGCCCCCTTGTCGGCACCCATTGCCAAAGCCGCCATTGTCCCAGAGACAATGGACTCCTTACCACCCTCCCAACCCGAGGCTATGGACACGTCCATACCTCAACCCGACCCTGACGAAACCCTCTCTGACTCTTCCTCCTCCGAAGACGACTATCAAGTTGTCGGAAAGGGAGGTAAAAGAAAGAAGGGCTCCTCTTCCCACGCTTCCAAGGCTAAGAAAAGCCTAGCGCCTTCCCCATCTCCCCTCCCCCCCACCCCTCCCCCCGCCTCACCCACCGCAGCATCTCCCGCCGCTTCTCAGGCCGTCCCTGCCTCATGCCCTAGTGCAAACCCGCCAGCTTCTATCAAAAAGAAGCAACGCCCCCCGCCCCCTATCTACATTCAGGAGAAGTCCAAATGGACAGAAATCTCCAAAATGTGTGTTGATCGTAAGATCAACTACACAAACGCTAGGTCCACCCAACAGGGTATTAAAGTCTCGGTTCCCTCGTCCTCGGACTACAGGGAATTCACCCGCCTTCTGCAGGTACGGAATTATTCATTCCATACCTACTCCCTCCCGGAGGAAATCCCCACCCGCGTCATAATTAGGCACGTGCCGAAAGAAATCTCCACTGAGGAGATCAAAGAAGACCTTGCTTCACAAGGCATCCCTGTTTCCGCCGTCCATCGCTTGCACAAAGCGAGGACAGACCTAGTTTACGACATGGTCCTTGTCGTATGCGACCCCACAGACGGACATCACCCTATTTTCAAGGTGAAGTCCGTCTGCTCCCTCTCGGGCATCTCTATCGAGAAGCCCCGAAAGTCCAACCTGATTGGACAATGTCATAGGTGCCAGCTATATGGCCACGCCCAATCCCACTGTTACGCGACACCTAGATGCGTCAAGTGTCTAGGAAATCACGGAACAGCTGACTGCTCCCGTCCCAAAGACCGCACTCTGTGCACAGAGCCGCCGAGCTGCGTACTCTGCGGTCAATCCGGGCACCCGGCTAACTACCGGGGTTGCCCCAAAGCCCCTAAAGCCCCCTCTCCCAAACTGGCCAAGCGCGCAAGCGACCGCCAACAAAGAGAGAGCCCCTCTGTGAAGATCCCATCTTCACAAATGCCCGAACGGCTCAGTCCCCAGAGACCCTCGCCCTGGGCCAATCTCTTCCACCAGAAAGCTCCCGCAGCTTCGGTGCCCTCCCAATCCCCGACCCTCCCTGCACTGATGGCAGTCTCCATCCCACCGCCACCAGTAGCCCCCGCAGCCCCAGTAGCCCCCTCGGCCTCAGCTGCCGCTATGATAGTTCAACCTGCTACCACTCCCTCTGGCCCCAGTAGGTTCCCCCAAACCCTCGTCCCTGGCCCTCAGCCAAACAGCATGGAGGTGATAATCGGTGCTTACGCATCATTCATCGCCCCAGCTAACGCTATGGCAGCCGAAATCCAAGCCTGCCAAGGCAATCCTCGGCGTATTGCTGAGATTTTCAATGCGTATCCTGAGATTACGCAAGTCCTCGCAACTCTTAAATTCTAATTGCTCCCAATGGATCAACAAAGAATAAGTGTAAATAAACCCCGATCCCTTAAGCTAGGCTTCTTCAATGCCAATGGCATTTCTAGTCAGCGTGATGAGATCGCCACTTTCCTCCGCGATCATCAGCTTGACATCCTTTTAGTCCAGGAAACTTTCCTAAAGCCCCACAATCGAAACCCGAACATTGCCAACTATAAACTAGTTCGCAACGACAGGTCTCGATGTCACAAAGGTGGTACCCTTATTTATTTTAAAAAGTTCCTTCATTGCTCCCCCATAGACCCTCCTCCTCTACTCTCTCACCTGGAGGTCTCTATCTGTCGGCTTGGCATGACTGGTCATCAATCTATATCAATCATCTCTGCTTACATCCCGCCCTACACTGGTTCAGAGGATACCATCTCTCTCACCAGCGACTTCACTGCCCTCTTCGGTATGAGTGACTCCGTTATCATGGCGGGGGATCTTAATGCCAAACATCCCGCCTGGAACAGTAACTCGACCTCTACCAGAGGGAGATTCCTGTTCAACCTAAGCTCCACCCTTAATTTCGATGTCATCGCTCCGATGCATCCCACCCATTACCCGGACGATCCAAACCACCTTCCTGACGTGCTCGACATAGCGCTGCTCAAGAATGTAAACCTCCGTTTGCAATCTATTGAGACGCATCAAGAGCTCAACTCTGACCACCGCCCAGTCATTATTCACCTAGCCCCCTATTCGGGCCCCCGTGATCCCAACCAGCCCCCTCAGACCAAAGTAGTGACTGACTGGAGGAAAGTAAGCGAAAGCCTACAATCCACCACGTCACCTCACTTAGATTCCATTCCCGATCATATTGTCTCAGTCGCTGACACGACGGGAGCGATCGCCTCGTTTACAGAGCACGTCCAATCCGTATTGACGGATTGTTCACGGGAAGTTCCAGTGATGGAAGACCATCGCTGGAAATTACCGGCTGACGTACGTGATCTGATAACCGAGAAGAACGCGTCCATTCGTGCCTACGACTCCTTTCCCTGCGATGCGAACAAAGCCCATATGCGCCATTTACAGCGTGCTGTAAAGAAACGCATATGGGAATTGCGCTCTGAGGAATGGAGCAAGATGATCGGTGAACTAGAGCCCAATCACCATGCCTTCTGGCAGCTTCAGAGGAAGCTTCGCTCCCCCGAAGAGGCCTCTATGCCTCCTCTCGTACGCCCTGATAAGACCATAGCCTTTGACAACATCGAAAAGGCCGAATGCCTCGCCGCCAGCTTAGAGTCCCAATGCTCTCCCAGCTCTCAACCAGTAGATCAAGCGCACCTCGACAAGGTGAACGCTGAGGTCGAACGTAGAGCCTCCCTCCCACCAGTCGAAGACCCTGATGATCCTCTGCCTCCGGTCACTCCTGACGAAGTGCAAGACATCATAAAAGGGCTCCAACCCCGCAAAGCCCCCGGTTCGGACGGTATCACCAATAAGGTGTACCAACTCCTCCCCGCCCCCCTCATTTTGCTCATGACCGCTATCTTCAATGGCGCTCTGAGTAACAACATCTTCCCCCAAGCGTGGAAAGAAGCCACGGTCATAGGTATCCCCAAGCCTGGCAAACCCAAGTCTGAGCCCTCCAGTTACCGACCCATCAGCTTGCTCAATGTTTTTGGCAAAATCTATGAGAGACTTATTTATAAGCGTCTCAGGGATTTTGCCGAATCAAAGAGCCTCATCCCCAACGAGCAGTTTGGTTTTCGAGCTAAACACTCGTGCGTCCATCAGGTCCACCGCATCGTTGAGCACATTAGCGCTGGCTTCCAGCGCGGTGCGCCAACAGGTGCTCTATTCTTCGACATTGCGAAAGCATTCGACAAGGTCTGGCATAATGGCTTATTATATAAGCTCTACCAGCTAGGTGTGCCAGACCGTCTCGTGCTCATCTTACGAGACTATCTGTCGGATCGTACCTTCCGCTATCGCATAGACGGCGCACTCTCTCCCCCCCACCCGGTCCGGGCCGGAGTCCCCCAGGGTGGCGTTCTATCACCCCTCATATTCACCCTGTTCACCAGTGACATTCCCAAAAGTAATTCGGCTCAGCTGGCTCTTTTCGCCGACGACACCGCTATTTACTATACGGGTCACAGTCAGGTCTCTATCGCTCGCACTCTCCAAAAATCCGCAAAAGCCTTAGGCGATTGGTTCCGGAAATGGAGAATCGAGGTCAACCCCGATAAGAGTCAGGCGGTTCTCTTCAGGAAACCGCGAATTCTCCTCCCCCCCCTCCCCAGCCCGATCACTATGTATGGCAAGCCGATCCCTTGGGACAAGCAAGCCAAATACTTAGGGGTCATTCTCGACGACCGACTTAGTTTCGGAGTGCACATAAGGACGGCGCGTTCGCGCGCCGCCTTCGCACTCGGCAGGCTCCACTCCCTACTGACCTCCCGCAGCAAATTGTCACTCAAGTGCAAATTGCGCCTCTACACCGCAGTCACCCGTCCCATCATGACGTACGCTTGCGTAGTCTTCGCACACGCTAAGCCTCATCACCTGCATAAAATGCAGACCCTTCAAAACCGTTTCCTCAGAAAGGTCACGGGAGCCCCCTTCTATGTCCGAAACGTGAACCTTCACGTAGATCTCAGACTTCCCACCGTCCAGCAGTTCATGAAACGCCTCTCAAAGCGTTTCTTTGATACTGCCATTAAGCATCCCAATCCCCTGATTGCGGCGGCCTCCCGATACACTCCCTCCCGCATAAGTAAGATTCGCCGACCAAGGCATACCCTCACCGTTCCCGATGACGCCACTACCCTCCGTCAGGAAAGTAGAAAGAGCACAAGCACACTGAGAAAACACATATCCCGTCGTCCGTCATTCCGCCCTCGCCGTCGAGGCCCGTCGCGACACCCCGTACCATGTCCGCCCCGACCCTTGCTCGATGTAGTGCCAGCCCGCGCCGCAGCTGAGCCTGTAGATTTAAATTCCCGACTGTGACCTCTGAGTTTGTTTCGGCTTTTCTTCTCAGAGCAGTCTGCTAGGAAAAGCCGGACTCATCATTCGTTAAATAATATTAAACTGATCCAGCCTGTCCCTCTTGCTGCCCTCTCCCAGCGACGCCCTAAGCCGAGGTCCGTACCCCACAGGGGGTGCCCTTAGCGTGTAGTCGCTTAGTTTTTAAGTTTATCTATGCCCTGGCTGGAGGCCTTAATTTATTGAGGCATCCACAGGATCGCCCGGTTAAGCAGTCGACAACCCCTCAGGTTGAACTGCGAGATGCCATTTTCAAAAAAAAAAAAAAAAAAAAAAAAAAATCGCAGAATTCAGTCACAGCTCAGCCTTCGAAGAGGCAACAACAACTAGAACAAGCCGAAATCTACAAGCAAGAATTCAAGAAAATCCTGCAGTTTTATTTCACCGCCTCTTCGCTGCCCATCTCTCCGAGTTGTACCCACTACAACGGTACGCATTCAGGGGTGCGTGGTGACGTGTGAACACCAGCAAGTACATAGGGAACATACGTCAAAAACGTGGGAGACTGTCCCAGGTACGGCCGTTAGATACTGGTCGTGTCAACGGTCGCTACCGCAACAATTGGTCCTTCGAGAGCCGGATCCCTGCAAGAAGAAGCCAGAAGATTAAGAAGACTGCGAGATGCCAGTAACCAGGTCACAGAAGGATGCCCCCTTACGCCCCCCGTCCCGTCCTACCAATGTGGACGCGACAGGAGAAACGTCAGGGTCAGAAGGGGTCACGTCTGCGTCAGCGTCAGCATCAGCGTCAGCATCATCAGATACTACAGCATCATCAGGCACAAACACTACTTCTTCGGGTACCACTACGGAGGGAACCACGGTTGAGACTGTGACCACGGTGTCATCTAAGAAGACAGAAGATACCACACAGAAGGAGACGACTAAGAAGATCCCAGAAGATGTTCGTGGTTCAACCGCGACCCTAAAGCCAAAGGGGGTCAGTCGTCGTGCCAGGTCTACCAAGACCACGAGCTCCTCGGCCAGAAGACGCGAGCTGGAAGCCAGAGAAGAATTAGCACGCCTGGAACTGAAACAAGCACAGGCTGCGGCGAAGCTAGCCCGAGTCAGACTGGAGATGACACAATGTGAAGACGAGGACTCCGTGGATGAGGAAGACCAGGAAGACAGAACAGCACAGGTGCGGAACTGGATCGAGTCATCAGTATTAGAAGATGGCAGCAAGAAACAACCAGAGCAGCGAGGTCAGCACACTGCAGAAGAGCCACAGAAGGTGAAGCCTGAAGAGAACTCTTCAACAAAAGGAGCTACGATCGAGATTCAAGCGTTGGCGACTGCCTTGAAAGAAGCCTTTTCCACAAGAGGAGGACCAGCAGCACAGCCAAGCTACATCCACGAGCTACCTCACTTCGACGGCAACAGCAGCGAGTGGTTGGCCTTCAAGGTTGTTTATGAAGATACAGCACCAATGTTCAACGAAGTCCAGAATATGGCGCGATTAAGAAGAGCACTGAAGGGCAACGCAAGAGAAGCTATCAAGAGCCTGTTGTACTCCGAAGCCTCTCCGTCAGAAGTAATGCAAGCCCTCAGAAGAAGATATGGAAGACCTGATGCGCTGGTGTTGGCAGAATTGGATAAGGTTAAGGCGTTACCGAAGATTTCAGAAAACCCAAGAGACATTTGCATCTTCGCGAGCCAGATCAACAACAGCGTAGCAGCGATAAAAGGACTGAAGAAACCACAGTACCTGCATTCACCTGAGATGGTGAAACAAATCACAGACAAGATGCCGACGGTTCTCAAGTTCCGATGGTATGACTTCACTGCAGCATCAGAAGAAGGCGACTTCTCCGACCTGACGCTGGTATCCAAGTTCCTGAACATAGAAGCAGACAAATGTGGAGCCTTCGCGACCTCAGAAGAAAGAAGCGGATTCAAGAAGACCAATCGACAGGCAGCACATTCAACAAAAGAAAAGAACTTCAAAGAAAAGGAATCGAAACAACAAGAGAAGACTTGCCCTATGTGTGAGGGTGAACATTTTCTTGTCGAATGTCAGAAGTTCCAGAAGATGTCAGTGCAAGATCGATGGGCAACAGTTAAGAAGAGTCACGTCTGCTTCAAATGTCTTCAAGGGAAACACAGGAAGGAGAGCTGCTGGAAACCACCGTGCAAAGAATGCAAGAGGTGGCATCATCATCTGCTGCACGTTGAGTCAGAAGAAAGGACCTCGGAGGAGAAGAAAAGCGAGACACCACAAGAAGCGGTGAGCGTTGCGGCATCAGTGAACGCAGTCAACAACACAAGGGCATACCTGAAGATAGTTCCAGTAGAAGTCTTCGGGACGAAAGGATCCAAGAAGATATTGGCCCTTATGGATGAAGGGTCAACCGTGTCACTTCTGGATGAGAAGGTGGCACAAGAAGTCGGCGCACAAGGAAGCAAAGAAGAGCTGGTAATTGAAACAGTGGGAGGCAGGTTGATAAAGAATAAGGATTCTCAGATGCTGGACCTTACGGTGAAAGGTGTTCATCAGAAGAACAAGAAGACGCTGAAGAGAGTCCGCACGATCAACGACTTGAAGCTTACCCCACAGTTCCTAGACAAGAAGAAGATTCAAGATTATCAGCACTTAAAGAAGATCGCCGACTCTCTATATTACGAAGGGGAGTCACCACAACTGCTCATCGGTCAAGACAATTGGGAGCTAATTGTGACTCAAGAAGTAAAAAGAGGGAAACCAGGGGAACCAGTTGCTTCAAGAACAGGACTTGGATGGGTGCTTCACGGGTCAGACATCGGAGGCGCAAGACCAGTACACTTCCTGAACACTTGTCTACATGTCAGCACACCAGAAGAAGAGATGCATCAAGCCATCAAGGATCACTTCGCGATCGAAGCACTTGGTGTGCAACCAAGAAGACCCACTACAGACTCAGAAGGAAGAGCACTCGCCATCCTAGAAAAAACCTGCAGAAGACTTGAAGATGGTCGATTCGAAGCTGGACTTCTATGGAAGAATGAAGAAGAACGAATGCCAGAGAGCTACACGTCTGCCAGGAACCGATTAATCAACATCGAAAAGAAGATAGACAAAGATCCTCATTTGAAGACAGAATATGGCAACCAGATCCAGCATCTAATCGACAACAAATATGCAGAAGAAGTACCTGATGAACCAGAAGATTCTAAGAAGTTGTGGTACCTCCCTCATTTCTCCGTAGTTCATCCATTAAAGAAGAAGATAAGGATCGTCTTTGACGCTGCAGCCAAGTCAAAAGGAAGAAGCCTCAACGATGCTCTACTGCCTGGACCAGATCTACTGCAATCACTCTTCGGTGTACTAGTGAGGTTTCGACAAGGACCTTTAGCAGTGGCGGCCGACATCAAGGAAATGTTTCTTCAAGTCCGCATCAGACCAGAAGATAGAGACAGCCTGAGGTTCCTGTGGCGCGGAGATCAGCGGGACGTGTCGCCGAAAAAGTACAGGATGACATCAGTTATTTTTGGCGCAACGTCATCTCCAAGCATGGCTATCTACGTAAAGAACCGGAACGCAGCGGACCACAAGGAACAGTATCCAGAGGCTACAAGGGCAGTCGAGCTGAACCACTACATGGACGACTACTTGCACAGCTTCCATTCAGAAGAAGACTTCAGAAGAATAACAGCGCAGGTAGACTTCATACACAAGAAGGCGGGCTTCGAACTCAGGGGATGGGCATCGAACAAACCTGAGCTGCTGCAAGACATAAAGACGGAAACAATTGAAAAAACAGAAGTGAACCTTGGTGAAAAGGAAGAAAAGACACTAGGACTACGCTGGTTCACAGAAAGGGACTCCATCGGCTTCAGGGCAAACCTCCGGAACACTCCAGAAGAAATAGCAAAAGGATTCAAGGTGCCTACGAAGAGAGAAGTCACCAGCGCCGTCATGTCAACTTTCGACCCATTGGGACTAGCGTCACCAATCCTCATCCAAGGCAAGAAGCTGCTTCAAAACATATGGCGGAGTGGCGTCGGTTGGGATGAAGAAATAGAAAAAAGGGAATACGAAGCATGGAAAATATATCTGGAGAAGATGAAACTCTTACAAGATCTTCAGATTCCAAGATGCCTGGCGCCACATCGCACCGAGGGGGAGCTGCACACTTTTACAGATGCAAGCGAAACGGCGTATGCAGCCACAGTCTACTGGAGAACAGAAGATGCGAACAGAACATACCACGTCAGTTTGGTGGCAGCCAAAGTACGAGTCACCCCACTGAAACCGGTATCGATCCCAAGACTGGAGTTACAAGCGGCCCTCCTTGGAAGCAGACTAGCTCATTCAGTAGAAGAAGAAATGGATCTGAAGATGGTTAAGAAAACTTTCTGGACAGACTCCAGCATTGTGCTCTCCTGGATCAAGACGGACCCGAGAACTTTCAAAACGTTCGTGGCCCATCGTTTGGCCGAAATAGAAGATCTCACCAAGCCTCAAGACTGGAGATGGGTGCCTACGACGCAGAACCCTGCAGATGACTCAACGCGCGACGTGCCGGAGAATTTCAACTACGATCACCGATGGTTCAACGGCCCAGAATTCTTAAGAAAAGAAGAAGCTCACTGGCCTGAAGCAAGAACATTTAAAAAGGAAACCACCGGCGAAGAAAAGATAGCGGACGTCGCAGCAACGGCAAGCACAATCCATCCGTCGCCAGATCCTGAGAGGTTTTCATCCTGGAAGAGACTTTGGCGAGCCACCGCAAGAGTACTGCAGTTCATACAACTCTGCAGAACAAAAGAAAAGGTCAACGTCAGTAAGGAAGATCCCACCTGGAAAAAGACGAAAGGAAAGAAGACGAAGACAGTCGAGAAGCAACATTCGTCTCCAAAGAAGCTAGAAAGAAATTACGCACCATTAAACGCAGACCTACTGGAGCAAGCTGAAACTCTGCTACTAAAAGGAAGTCAAGAGAGAAGTTTCAGAGAAGACATCAGGCGTCTAGAACAAGGAAAACCACTAGAAGGCAGCAGCAAGTTGAAGAAGCTCGACGTGGTATTAGAAGAAGGTCTCCTGCGTTTGAAAGGAAGGATCGACGCGATACAGGGCGTAACCAGAGACTACAAGCGACCCATCGTGCTCGATAGCAAGGAAAGAATAACACGACTCATTATTGAAGAATTCCACCGCCGTTTCAACCACGGAAACCACGCAACAGTAATGAACGAAGTGAGGCAACGATACTGGGTACTAGGGTTGAGGTCAGCAATCAAGGCAGTTCAGCATCAATGCCAGTGGTGCAAGACGAAGAAAGGAAGACCACAAGAACTACCGACGGGCAACTTACCTAAGGAAAGACTGATGCACAGCAACCCTCCCTTTACATGCACCGGCGTAGATTACTTCGGCCCAATGATGATCACCGTGGCAAGACGTCAAGAGAAAAGATGGGGTGCTCTATTCACATGCTTAACCACGAGAGCTGTGCACATTGAGCTCACTCCTTCCCTCTCCACCGACAGCATGATCATGGCGCTGCGTCGATTCGCCGCGAGAAGAGGAATGCCGAAGATCATCTACTCCGACAACGGAACTAACTTCGTCGGCGCAAATAAAGAACTAAAAGAAGCGCTAGATGACATGAAGAAAGAAGACCTCACTTCAGAAGCAGAGAAGATCGGCGTGCAGTGGACATTCATCCCGCCCGGTGCGCCTAACATGGGCGGCGCATGGGAGCGTTTGGTGCGATCAATAAAAACCGCACTGAATGCCACACTCAACGAACGACATCCACGAGAGGAGGTACTCCACACCCTCCTACTTGAGGCCGAGCACATAGTTAACTCTCGGCCTCTCACCCACCTCTCCGAGAGCCTTGAGGAGGAAGCACTCACTCCAAACCACTTCCTCCTCGGGCGATCCTGCGGCGCGGCGAGAATCGGCAGCTTCAACGACAACGAGCTCGTGGGCAGGCACACCTGGAAGACAACGCAGCGACTTGCCGACCACTTTTGGCAACGCTGGCTGCGAGAATACCTGCCCACTCTACTGCCGAGGAAGACGACGGGAAGGTGCAGTGCTACAGACCTGCGCGTCGGAGACATCGTCCTGATCATCGACCACAGCCTGCCAAGATGCACCTGGCCACGCGGCAGAATTCAGCGGGTGTATCCGGGACCAGACGGGCGGACCAGAATCGTCGACGTCGAGACACGAGGAGGAGTGCTGCGAAGACCCAGTTCGAGAATGGTGCTGTTGGTGCCGGGAGTTTCGCCGAGCCAGGAGGACGGTGCTGCGCACGAGGGGGAGACTGTCGGCGACGAGACCCTATCTGAGCACAGGGGCGCAAGTAGTGCCGGGACCGCTATGCAAAAAGTAATGTGAAATATTGTGTTATTAGATTCATAACTTTAAAAGTGATTTATTTCGTGTTTTCTATGTTTCTAATTAGTTATTTAAGTTGGATTTGTTATTAGCTTTTGTAGTTCAAACCAATAAGACTGTTTTTGAAAGGATTCTTATAAGAATAATTTTGTTCAAGCAAATTTACGTAACTTGAAAACTCACTTTTTTGTTTATGGACGGATTTTTATAATTTTTGTTTTAAAGGATAGGTTTAGTCATAAAACCAAGTATACCGTTTGAATTATGCAAATCGGACAATTAGTTTAGGAATTATAAAGGATTTTGTATAGTGAAAATGTGTCGACTCACGAATTTTTACAGTTATTGTTCTAGGATATTTTTATTGTTTATAGTTAAGTGTTAAATTGATGTTTAATTAGCATAAGGGTTACATAAGGAATGATAAATAACAAAAAACTGTATGGAAATATTATAAAAGGTTTATAAAATAAAGGCTCAAAGATTTCGGCTTAGAGAAAATTACACGCAAAAGAGACCTAAAAATGCATGGTTCTCAGTAAGGTAACGTAGGCCGGCCTCGCCGGGTATAAATTAAGCGACATTTGGTCGCAGAATTCAGTCACAGCTCAGCCTTCGAAGAGGCAACAACAACTAGAACAAGCCGAAATCTACAAGCAAGAATTCAAGAAAATCCTGCAGTTTTATTTCACCGCCTCTTCGCTGCCCATCTCTCCGAGTTGTACCCACTACAACGGTACGCATTCAGGGGTGCGTGGTGACGTGTGAACACCAGCAAGTACATAGGGAACATACGTCAAAAACGTGGGAGACTGTCCCAGGTACGGCCGTTAGATACTGGTCGTGTCAACGGTCGCTACCGCAACAGTTGTTATTACGTCTGGATCGTTCAGTGTCCCAAAAAGTGTTAATAATTAAATTGTAATACTCAAAAAATCCTAGTACATAGGCCATTTACAAACTACATACCTACTTACCTACAAACGTTGCAATTGTTACGATACTTGTCACTATAGGCCGACCACTATACTTCCTGGCGGTGACACGTTGGTAATTGTTTTCTGCGAAGTCTCTATAGTACATTTTTTTTATATATCGTACGATTTCGTACATTTTTCGTACATATTTTAGAAATTAGACTGAAGTTCGTACAAAGTCATGTCACCGCTAGAAAGTATGAAATGTTGCCTGAGGTAGCTGCGCGGTGCGGGAGGGGTGATAGTTGTCACAAGTTGACGAATCACTGAGCTCTCACAACACGTCACCACACCCCTCCCGCACCGCACTGCTACCTCAGGCAACGTCTCAGTTAAGCGGTCAGCCTTCAGATTTCGATACTTACCGCATATTAAGGTGAAAGCGCCAGGGTAGCCTGCGAAATTATTATTTTTTTACGTTTTTTGCAATTTGCTGGTCAGTATTAAATTGTGCGTTGATTAAATATGTATTTATAGAATTATAATCCTTAAAGTCATCAACACAACTCTCTAAGACCAAGTAATCCCCGAGAAAGAGTATTTCATGAAATTTTTACATTTGGGGATTATAGATACTAACTTAACAAGTTGTATTACTGATTGTAATAATTATCTACATATAATAAAATTGTAGAAAAGTGGTGTCTGTACAATGGAAATATATTAAAAAAAACTGGCCAAGTGCGAGTCGGACTCGCACACGAAGGGTTCCGTACCACAAGGCAAAAACGCCGAAAAAAACATGTTTGTTGTATGGGAGCCCCCCTTAAATATTTATTTTATTTTATTATTATTATTTATTATTAAAGTTAAAATACAACTGAGCATTTCGTGAATATTTCAAGTCCCTACCTGTTGCCATTTTTGATATCGAGCAAAAAAAGGCAAAAAAATCGCGTTTGTTGTATGGGAGCCCCCCTCAAATATTAATTTTATTTTGTTTTTAGTATTTGTTATTATAGCGGCAACAGAAATACATATTTTGTGAAAATTTCAACTGTCTAGCTATCGCGGTTCTTGAGATACAGCCTGGTGACAGACAGACAGACAGACGGACAGACGGACAGACGGACAGACGGACAGACGGACAGACGGACAGACGGACAGACGGACAGACGGACAGACGGACAGACGGACAGACGGACAGACGGCCAGACGGACAGACGGACAGACGGACAGACAGCGAAGTCTTAGTAATAGGGTTCCGTTTTTATACGGAACCCTAAAAAGTAGCAGGGGTTGTTATTATATCGATGCCGAACCCGAAAATGTAAGGGGTGCCCTTAGCGTGTAGTCGCTTAGTTTTTAAGTTTATATTGTGTAGTTAAGTTGTGTATTATGCCCTGGCTGGAGGCCTTAATTTATTGAGGCATCCACAGGAAAGCCAGGTTAAGCAGTCGACAACCCCTCAGGTTGAACTGCGAGATGACCATTTCAAAAGAAAACGCGCCGCTGCCATAAGGATTCAGTTATTCGTAGCGAACGCACGTATCCTGGAGAGTATAGGCGAATAGTTGGATTCGATTATTGCGATTCACTTGAGTACTGACTGTTTGCATATTTCATTTATTTATATTTTAGGGTTTGTAGGTTAGGTTCTTTTTCTTAATTTTCTTTAAAATTTTGTAAGTATTTGGTATAGGTTAGGCGGTTCTTTCCTTGATTATTGGGTATTTACTTATCTTAATTTTTATTTAGGGTTTTGTAAATAAATATTGTAAGCATTTATTATTGGTTAGGCATTTCTTTCCCTGATTTTCGGTATACTTATCTTAATTTGTATTTAGGGTTTGTATATAAATATTATAAGTATTTGGTATAAGTTAGGCATTTCTTTTCTTGATTTTCTTTATTAAGTATAAGTTCATTAGCTTAGGTTAGTAATTATTTTTTCTAGCAATTCTTTTGTTTTATAAAGTTAGTACGTTTGTCTGTGTAGAAGAATAGCACCACCCCTTACTTCCCGTGGGTGTCGTAAAAGGCGACTAAGGGTCTCATCGGAGAATGGGCAGCAGCGTTCTCTATGCATTCCACCACCATACCATACTGCGATCGCCAACCCGCCTGCCAAGCGTGGCGATTATGGCAAACCCCCCCCAAAATTGGGGGAGGCCTATGTCCAGCAGCGGACGTCTATCGGCTGAAATGATGATGATAATGACGTTTGGTTTACACGTCTTAACACTTATTACTTAAACTGTGATAATTTTAGACTGTATAATAATCTGTCAGTATTTATAATTTAATTGTTTACGATAGTACGTGTTTACTAAATAACTGTGTGTTAAGTAGTAAGTACTATTTTATTGTAAGAATGCCTCGAAGAAGATCCAACCTCTCCCAATGTAGCAGAAATGCTAAAAGGATGAGATTAGTTCGATCACAGGAATCTGAGGAAGGTCGTGAGGCAAAAGGCTCTCTGCACCAGGCTAGGTTTCGTGCTGCAGAAACTTCGACTCAGCGAGAATCTCGACTGAGTTCAAATCGTTCTCGAATGATGACAACTCGAAATAGGGAAAACGGGGAACAACGAAAGGCACGTTTATCTGTCGATCGCGAAGCTCACGCGCTATCGCGTGAGTCTGAGACTTTTGCTGTCAGGGAAATCCGCCTGAGCTCCCAGAGAGTACGGACAACAAATGCTCGATTCCAGGAGACACAGGACGAACGGGAAATACGTCTCACTGCCGATCGTGAAGCTCATACACTATCGCGTGAGTCTGAGACTTTCACTGATAGGGAAATTCGTCTGAGTTCTCAGAGGGTTCGGACAGCAAATGTTCGGTCTCAGGAAACACAGGAAGAACGAGAAATACGTCTCACTGCCGATCGTGAAGCTCAAGCACTAGAGTCTGAGACTTTCACTGAAATTCGCCTGAGTTCTCATGGGTTCGCCTGGGTTCGGACAGCAAATCCCCGGTCTGTAGACGGTATATGTAATTCAAAATATGCTGCCCGAAAAGTCACTATTCCACGCGGACGAAGTCGCGGGCACAGCTAGTAATTAAATAAGTTTCAGAGTCAGAAACGATAAGGACTTCCTCATTTTACCAGTACGTAGTATCCCACGTACGACGTACGTGGAGCCAACTAGAACTGGATTGGTGGAACTATGAGTCATGAAATAAATCAAATACTTCCGAACTTCCGATGGTCCAGATATAGATATCCATTACAAAAGTTAGTTAATTAAAAACGGTATTGATGGCTGTGCGGTGTCGGATGCGAGCGATGTTAATTGGTGCGCGCAGTGTTCGTCAGCAGTTCTCTACTGACCAACAGAAATTGCTGCCAAGTTCCGAGTCTTGAGTGCGAAGATTTAAAGTTACTGGATGTATTTGTACACAAAAGTGTTAACCATTGTAGGTGCTTGAAGTCATAAGTCCTAAGTCCGTTCACTTACAACACCTTTGAATATCATAAAATCTTAAAAGTTATTTTTTTAACTAGTAGTCTAGTTAAAATGTATAGAACCTACTAAGGCTACTTAATCACTGACAGATGGCTTGGTTAGCGCCTAGAGCCTATAATCTGCGACTAGCGACGGCGCCAAGCCCCAGTGCGGCCAAATTGCGATAATTCTAAAGCCTTCGTGTCACTTCGCTACTCGCAAGGTGACTCGCCAAATTCTAGGCGCTAAGCAAACTATCTATCAGTGGGTGTGTAGCCTAAAGTTGCGTAGGTAGGTATCTACTTGAGTAGTCTCACAACGATAAATCGTCAACTTGACACAAACTTGTGGTGCTCAATAGGTATTAGGTAGATAGGCTTACTGTTGTTACTATGCGCATTTAAAAAAAAAATATGTAAGTATATTCTTGTTAGCCTATATTGTCCCACAGCTTGGCATAACGAAAAAAAAACGTATACTCTACCTGCTTTTGTTTGGCTTCGCCCGAATCCGGTGTTAATTCAGGTTATAAACTATCTGTGTGCCAAATTTTATCCGAGTTCGTTCAGCCGTTATGCGTGATTGAACAGGTAACAAACAACCAAACATACAAACTTTCACTTTTATAATATTACTAACAGCGCCCCACGGTCTCACCCGCATACCTAAGTGTCGATGCCGTGGGAATATCTGGATAAAAAGTAGCCTATATGTTAATCCAGGTTGTCACCTATCTCTATAGAAAATTTTATCAAAATTGGTCCTGCCGTTTGAACGTGAAGAAGTAACAAACATATAAACACACGCACACACAAACTCACAAACTTTCGCTTTTATAATATTAGTGTGATATTAGTAGTGTGGTATTAGTGGAGGATTGGTAGTCATTGAAATAGTCCCAAATAAAGTTCAATAGCCATAAAATGTGAATAGTTATAATATCTAGTACAACTTTACATCTTCGTGGGCAAACTGTTAAGTTTTGAATAATAATCGTTGGTCGGCGCGTTTGCTGGACGTCCCAGTTTCACGAATAATAAGTACCGACGCAAGTGAATCTGTAAGAATTTACATTCTTAATTCACGCCCTTGATCTAATGAATACATTGTATTACACTACTTGATTAGTTTAGGGCAGAATAGCCCGTTAACGTTTCGGTAGGTAAATGACAATGCGCTTTCGATCACGTCATGATCATCATCTGCCTAGCCTTTTTCCAACTATGTTGGGATCTGCTTCCAGACTAACCGGATGAAGCTGAATACCAGTATTTTACATGGAGCGACTGCCTATCTGACCTCCACAACCCAGTTTTTAGGTAATACGTTACCCCTTGGTAAGATCCCGTGCCGGATGGCGCGCACGTGTTCCACGCGCGCCTCAAAGAGATGTCAGCAGCAGAGAAGGGGCCCTTAGGGCCGAAGCCTGCCGGATCAGCGGGATTGTCCGAAAGGGTTACCGCTGGCCCGGAACATAAAGGGCTAAGGAAGGAACACGGGTGGGTTTTAGTCAGTAAGAGTCTGAGATTCCCTTCCGGTCCACCCACAGCGGGAGGGGTCATAAAAACCCCTTGGTAAGATTGGTTGGACGACCCGTAACGACTGTCAAAGATCCACGTTCCAAGGAACGGAGGGGTTATAGAGGTATGAGGAACAGGGTGTAAAGTTCATTCAACCTCCACAGAAAAGGGAGGATCCTCCGACCAAACGGGTGTTGTGTCTGGCGGGCAACTGCCCGATGATTCATGTTGGGCCGTTGTATCTAAGCTAGTTGCGCGGTAAACTCTGCTTGCGAGATGCAGGATTTTGCGTGACGTCAGTATGGCGCGTTGCTCTCATGTGGCGTTGTAGATACCGCTACAGGGTCTTGGTCATATCATTGCAACAGAGTGGCATCCCTGTCGTCACGCAACCTATTACCATGGATTTAGTATATGATTCTGATCTGTTCTGAGCGCTGATAATATTTCAAGGTAGGTTGTTAAAAAAAAAACTTTCCAAAAATTTTAACCGCGTAGGTATTGCAATTTTTCTATGAGACACCTCTTTTGATAACCGACGTAGACGGGGTCTAGAATCATCAGCTAAATTCAAGGTTACAGTTTGCGCGTCGAAAGAAAGAAAGAAAGTACGTTTTTTTTGTCTATGGCCCTACCACCCCCTGTAGCTGTAGGTATATTTAGAAAATTACAATAAATAGTACCTTTCTTTACACCAAGTCTTAAAACACACGCAAAAGAAAATAGTTCAAAAACTCTTTCAGCATTTCAACCTTCGTAACAGACAAAACGTAACTAACATATTCACTACCTCTCACCTTAACTCTTCGCTCCTTTTCCTAAAACCCCGACTGCTAAAAGGCAAAGCAGCGAGCAATAAATCCAACTACAATGGAATACAAAAAACTCCCATAGATTCCCCGTGCCGAAAATGTAGGGAAAATGCAAAAGACTGAGACATTTTTAACACTCGGGCTAATCTCGCAACAGGCATTCATCATTCCTAAAATACTCCCTCTTTGTGAGTACTTCGGGACAAGTTTGAGCAAAAAAGTTAAATATGGAGATGGTTATTGTGGTAGCATTCGATATTGGTGAAATGTCGTGTACGACAATTACAATGGAACAGTAGACGAGGCTCATCATCATCTGCCTAGTCTTTTCCCAACTATGTTGGGGTCAGCTTCCAGTCTAACTGGATGCAGCTGAATACCAGTATTTTACATGGAGAGACTGCCTGTCTGACCTCTACAACCCAATTACGAGGTAATACGATATGGGTGATAAGACTGGTTGTCAGACTTTCAGGCTTCTGACTACCCGTAACGTCTGTCGAAGATTCACGAATCACAGCCGGGACCAACGGCTTAACGTGCTTTCCGAGGCACGGAGGGGTCACGGTATGTAAAGATGGTCACCCATCTACAGACCAACCGCGGCAAGCGTAGCTTAACCTGATCGATCGACCTGTGCGGCTGTTATTGTTTGGCCACGGGTCTCTATAGTAGACGAGGCTATAATCATTAAACTGATACAAATCGGGAGACCAGCGGGATAATTGCGTATCACACTTACAGTCGCTATGTCTTTAATTGTCACAGTTCAACAACATTCATAGCGTTATTTAAATTGTTGAGTAGACAAACTTTTCGAACATATGAAGCAATGGCTTAGCAATATCCTTTAAAATGATTCAGATTGTGATTGATACTTAGTGTGTTACGCAAAATATTACATTTTCTGCTTTATTAAACAACAGAGGGGTGATTATCGTAATTTTTAAAACGTTCACAGTCCGATCTCGGTCTCAATCTGTCAAAAATACCTCTAATTTCCCTACATTTTGACAAGTTTTTGACATTTGTTTGTCGCCGAGATGAGACTGCGATTAGATTTTGAACGTTTTAATTTACGAGAAATTGAAAATATCTCAATTTTGTAATTATTTTACAAATATTTGCATTGTCATTTATATTAAATAGGGCTCAGGTCTATCTATTGTCAATTATTTAATAATTGAAAAACCGAGATATCAAACCCTCAGTTACCATTGCTAACACTAAAGTTAAACTAGGTACTAATTAGTTACACACACTAGATAAGTAGATTTTCAAAACATAATATAGCATTGGTGTCTTATAAAATAATTTGTGATGATGAATAATTTGTGATGGCTTCCAACACATTATAATCCCATCAAATGTATTTATAACATGTTTAATGTTGGACTAATTAACAGTATCAACCTGTTCTATTATGAGAAGTTTTCGGGAACATTTATTCCTCCTTTCTACATCAACAATGCACCTGCCAGGCACTCGCCATTACCACGACCTTTCATTTCACGAATGTTATGTCTGAGAGTCTTAAGAATTTCTCAGTATCTTGCAGGAACAAAACCTCATTATTTCAGCCGATAGACGTCCACTGATGGACATAGGCCTCCCCCAATTTTGGGGGGGTTTGCCATAATCACCACGCTTGGCAGGCGGTGTGGGCGTTAGCGGGTCACTGGTCCTGTACGAGAAATAAAATAGCCGAAATTTGGTGAGATCGCGAGGTAGGTGCGCAGGGGCTGACAGACGTGCGCTCCAGGGGGGGCACACTTAACACTGTCATCATTTCCACAGACGACAGCGACATCTGGAGTTTGACGGGTTAAAAAAACTTGGCAGCCATCTTGTCTTGTTTATCAAACAAACGTCATTGTCGCCGGCCATCCAGTGTTACCAACTTATTGAATTTTCCACTAACACTGATTGTTTCGACCCCCCTTTTAGTGGCGAAATATTGCTTTTAGTAGCTGGTGGTTTTTCTAGTGGTTTAGTAGAATTCAGTTTCAAATACTGAAAATGCTATCACTCAACCACTAAGCCACTAAAACATTACGAAATATATTATTTTTACTTCATTTAATTTTCAGTGATATTTACTTTTACTGTGTAGGTAAATTTTAATAAAAGTTCTATAACAAATCAGTACCCAAGAATCATATAAATGTGAAACCGATGATGGTGCAGACAAAAATTCATCGGAAGACGAATTTTAGAATATCATTTTTTTATCCTAGGTGTTTCTTATTGAATAATGTTTATGTTCCTCACCTTGACTTGTTGATTTACTAATAATATTTTATGGTGATTTATTGATTTTAAATATTTCATTACGTGATAATAAATAATTTTTTTTACTAATATAACTACTTTAATTACTGTTTCCTTTCACAAAAACCAAAAATTTATTTAGTGGAAATTTTAGCGAATTTTGTAGTACGGCCGATTTTTATTAGTGGTTTTCTGGTGGTTTTCGAAGTTGAATCTGGTGGAGAGCTAGTTTATCTGTTGGCAACACTGCAGGCATCCGCCATTGTCAATTCCGGCTTTCCCGACTTTGATGCGCTTCCCGTAATTCCGAGTTTATCTCAGTTATTTCTGTTTTAGTTGTCACTTGTTACTGTTATTTGTTTTGTTAAATTTTGTTGCTACTCATAGTAAGTAAGTATGCACATTACTATGAGTAGCGAGTCAATATACGAGAGAATATACGAGATATTATGCATTGTATATCTATAGATAGGTGTATATTTGTATCTATAGGTAGGTGTATAGTTTTAGTTCACCTTCCAAACTCGAGGTGGCAGCACTTTCCATAGAAGCAAATTTTACCACAGAGTTGCTACTCTTTGCCTCTATAGTTACTTTACTCTTTGGTGCGCTCTCCTGTGTTTCGTTAGCGCGACTGACGACTACGAGTAGTGGGAGGCGACTGCGCGGGGCCGGCGCACCTACCTAGCTATACGTTTATTTTATTTTTTTTAAAACAGTAGTTGCGGCACACAGACGCATATACAACAAAATTTGCAAGGTAAGTACTTAATTCTAATTTATTTCACTTATTTATTAATGTTGTCATTAATACATATTTTAGTTTTTTAAGTTTCAGGTGCATAGGAGTGCGAGGCGATCATCACGTCGCGTCGGCAACAGGCGGGTTGGCGATCGCAGTATGGTATGATGGTGAAATGCATAGAGAACGCTGCTGCCCATTCTCCGGTAAGACCCTTAGTCGCCTTTTACGACACCCACGGGAAGTAAGGGGTGATGCTATTCTTTAAGTCCGGCACCACACAGACTTAATAGCACGATACAAAACCTAAAGTTTACGGAACAAAACCTAATAGCACGATATTCTAGGAATAAGGAATAATATCGAACAGTTTCACGAATACGCTCGTCTTTTTGTTCGCAGTGTTACAGAATACGCCACCGCAAAGCCTGCATACGCGGCAACTTTGTTTCCCATTTTCAGTTCAGTTTTTATTTCTACTATTTTCTTGTGTAATTCATATTGACGTGTACCTACTGGATGCTCGTGATACGTATTTAAATAATTTCTGCAGTGAGTTTTTAACAATGTGAGAGTTAGAGTTACTTTTTAATCTTAGTTATGGATTATGGGGTATGTTTAAAGACGCGGGTGTGGATGACTTTTACGCAATAATGCGCAAAAAGTCAGCCTCACTGATGCGTCGAATTAGGGGCAGTAGCGACGGAATCCTAAAGATAATCGCTGAAAGTCCAGAGTCAGCAGTGAGGGATTGGTTTATAAAACTGCATATGCGTATATATTTAAAAATATTGTAATAATTTATGATTTTTTAAATTTTTACTTTGATATTGGTATTGACATTGGTATTTTTGAATTTTAATTATTTTGACTAATATAGTTTTTAAGTTCCATAATACTAACCTCATAAGGACATGCAAAAATAGTCTGAAATAAATGATTTTTTTTAAATTCCTTAATTCATAAATAGCTACCAAGCTTACTATTTATGTGGGCGCCAGAAAAATTTAAAATATAATAATTTTTTAAGTGAAACCACTTTTGTGTTCACCAATCCGTTTTACATTTACATTTTTCTCTTGGGTACCTTCATTACCAGACGACAGCGATGCGAATGAATTCTTCGACGCTATATTTTAGTTTGTGAATAGTTTTAGTTAAGTTATTAAGTCTTTTTGTTATTTGTATTAATTAATTAGGCATTTGTTGTTATTTACGTACCTAATCATTATTTTAATTCTAATTAAAGATAATAAAAATTTCGAAAAAAAAACCTGTTTTATAATCTTAGGGATTTTAGCAATGAAAAAAAGTCACTATATACAGTTATAGTCGTTGAAATGGCTCCGAAAGCTTCTATTTATAGAACAGGGTGATAATTTTAATTAGTCCAACATAAACCATAGAATAAACAATAACATTACATACAAATACATTTGATAGGATTTTAATGTGTTGGAAGCATAGAAATGTAAAAAAATATTTATATGGTTGGAAGCCATCACAAATTCATCAATACACGATGCATTAAGATCCGGTATTCGAACAAAACAAGAATCAAATTAACAACGCCGTTGACAAAGCGTATGAAATCACAATTAACACGCGATTCCCTTATTTGGTACACGTGCCCGAAGCAATTAAAGTCAAATTTAAAAAGTCACACAGAGCACCAGCCAGTCCAACGTAATTTGGCTTTGTTTGTGAGTCATTATTTTCGTGACAAAACTGGCACCCTAATTGCATAACTAACACACTATCGATCGCAATCTGAATGATTTTAAAGGATATTGCTAATCCATTACTTCATAATGTTCGACAAATTTGTCTGCTCAATAACGTAAATAATAATTTAATATATATATTTTTTAATGTTTTTATATTTTATTTATACTAATATTAAAACATATAATTTATATACATGTATTCAATTAAATAAAGGAAACATAATATAATAATAATAAAATTTATTAAAAAATATAAAGACTAATGTTAAATACAGTTTTTCTTAAATCTATGTCGAGTTCACCAATGATTTGTGCCTGAACTAGGTACTCCTGTGTTTCAGGCGATTGGAGGTAACATTAATTGATTAATTAATCACATACTTATAATATTTATCTTTTTGGTACATATGTAAAAAGGTGTATAAAATTATATAAGTAATACGAACAATATTTACTTTAGCACAAGTAATAACTTCTCTGTATCTTCATAGGACATAGCTTGAAGAGCCTCCATAAGGATTTTCTTGCAGTTACTATGATTTAAGGAGTAGATGTTTCCTTTATCTTTAAGCCTATTATGGAGTAGCGGTCCGAAGTACCTATATATAAAATTTGACTGTGAAAGCATGTTTTGTAAAATCGGAACAGCGACAGAATACTAATCGAAATGATGCATCGATAGAAAACGCACCGAGTCGCCAAACACGTTGTAGCATGAAAGTATCGGAGAAATGTGCGATTTTGGTACCGCGACCGAACACAGACAAAACTCCATGCAGCATAACGATTGATGAACAAAAATCGCAAAACCGCCGATCGCAATGCAATAAATAAGTAAATTATCTGCAAAGGCCCGTATTTCCTGGAAGAAAGTTGTTCGAAATGTTTCGTCTCTTTAATTTTCCATTCTGTTGGCTACACTTTTACTAGCGAAACAAATCCAGGGTCTGGACCCATTGAAAAATATAAAAATAGTAGCTTCTGCCCGTGACTTTGTCCGCGTAATTTTTTGTTCCCCTAAATAACCGCGTCGCGTAGCAACGCCCGCCTGCACTATTACTTCGTTTTCGCTTAGCGTTCTTTCTGACTTTTTTCTTTTTGCTCAGCTCCTTAGAGTCATAGCAGAGTCGATTACTGACAAATGCGTGCACTGACTGGACAGGTCCACTCAATCTGTATGGTTCTTTCCTCAAAAGACCATTTCAGACACTAATCTACATGGTCCTCAATGATTATGTCCGGATTTTTTATATACACATTGAGATTGATGAATTTTATTTAGACAATGACATGAATATTTACTTTGTAAAGTTTTTTTTTTTTTTTTTCATTTAAATATTGTGAATGTGAGGACTATGTGGGTCATTTCTGTTTTCCTTCTTAGTTTTAATCATGATTTGGCAGTTTGAGTAATTTACACGGCCTACCCAAATGTCCTTAGCTCCTCAACTTCTGAGTTGAGCTGCACGATTTTTGACAAATGCGTGCACTGATTGGACAGGTCCGCTCAATCTGCGTGGTTCTTTCCTCAAAAGACCATGTCAGATACCAATCTACATGGTCTTCACACGATCTGACCAAGATTTTGTCTAGACATTAAAAGAGACTGTGGCCTCTGAGTTTGTTTCGACCTTTCTTCTCAGAGTAGTCAGATAGGAAACGCCGACCTCATCTAGTTTAAAAAATATGATTTGACGTGTAAAAGTGTTTGTACAAACCTACTTACAGAAAATAAATCATTTATCATTTATCATAGCCTTATAATTATTAAGTAGCCTTTTTCAAGAATTGGGCTACCGAATGCTAAAAGGATTTTAAATCCGACAGGTATTTCCAGAGATGGACGCGTTTAAACAAACAGCTCTTTAGCTTTATTAATAATAGTATAGATTTAAAGTATTGGAATAAAGTTAGTTTTTATTTTGGTCCCCACTAACTAATTGGCCATTTGATTGGACTGGTTTGGTAATAGACAAGCGAAATGACTGGGTATTTCGAAAGGTTGTTCACGTTTGTTATATTTTTGGACGTTCTTAGTTAATAGTTAATGAGGAATAGACACGAGGAGTGGATTTGTTTTGTGCCAATTCTTAATGATATTGGGTATTAATAAGTATACTTATTAATGCTAAGAGGGATGTGTGGTATTACACGAATGGATAAGAATGAGAAATAATTACATAAGAGGAAGTCTCAAAGTAGCACAGGTAACAGAAAAGATTTGTGGAAACCGGTTGTCATGATTGCTATCACACTAATATTATAAAGGCGAAGGTTTGTGAGTGTGTGTGTTTGTTTGTGTGTGTGTTTATATGTTTGTTACTTCTTCACGCGCAAACGGCTGAACCAATTTTGATAAAATTTTGTATGGAGGTAGCGGACACCCTGGATTAACCTATATTCCCACGGGATCGATACTTTCGCGGGTGAAACTGCGGGGCGCAGATAATGGTGTATACTTATGAAACGGAGGAATGAGGAAAATGTGGTGAGGAAGGTTTTGAGAATAAATGTCGTTGACTATGAGAGTAAGGGATGACCAAAGAAACAATGGATGGACTGTGTGAAAGATGATATGGTTAGAAAGGGGATGACTACCGAGATGACGACTAATAGAGAAGTCATCATCTGCCTAGCCTTTTCCCAACTATGTTGGGATCGGCTTCCAGTCTAACCGGATGCAGCTGAATACCAGTATTTTACATGGAGCGATTGCCTATCTGACCTCCACAACCCAGTTACTGGGTAATACGATACCCCTTGGTAAGACTGGTTGTCAGATTTTCGGGCTTCTGACTACCCGTACCGACTGTCAAAGATCCACAAATGACAGCCGGGACCAAAGGCTTGACGTGCTTTCTGAGGCACGGAGGGGTCCCGGTATGTAAAGATGATCACCCATTCACAGACCAACCGCGGCAAGCGTAGCTTAACCTGATCGATCGACCTGTGCGGCTGTTATTATTTAGCCATTTAGACTAATAGATAAGTATGGAAGAAACAGACATGTTCCGCCGACCCCAAATAAATTGGGATAGGGGTAGGAAATGATGATGATTAGATTAAATACCTATACAAATTATATTTTTATGGGACTTATTAGAAGGCTAAAAGTCACCCAAAGGGCAATGGAGAGGACTATGCTTGGAGTTTCCTTTCACGATCGATTCAGAAATGAAGAGATCCGCAGGAGAACCAAGGTAACCACATAGCCCGAAGAATTGCCAAACTTAAGGGGCACATTGCTCGCAGACTAGATGGCCGATGGGGTCGAAAGGTTCTAGAGTGGCGAACGCGTACCGGAAGACGTAGCGTTGGAAGGCCTCCTACAAGGCAGACCGACGACCTTGTGAAGGCCGCAGGAACCCGTTGGATGCGAGAAGCACAGAACCGGTCGAAGTGGAGATTCTTGAGGGAGGCCTATGTGAAGCAGCGGACGGTTTCGGCTGAAATGATGATAATATTTTTAAATATTGGAACATAAAAAGTATAAAAACATTTAAAAATTTAAAAAATAGTAGCCCACCGGTATCGGGAACAAGGTCTAAGCTTGGTTAGGGCTCCAGAGAGAGGGACCTTCTAACAAAGCAGGCCGTGTCCAGAAGTACCACTTTCTGAATGAAGCCCTTGATCCAGCTGCCCAACGAGAGCCTCCTCAGGTCGAGACTCTTGGCTATTAATTCATTGCCTGTCCCTTTGTGACACATTGGCTAGAACCCTCAAAAAACGCTCTAAATTGCCGATTTAAACCGCTGCCAACTGAGGCCTTGTGTAGAAATTTAAGAACTATTAATGAAATAAGAAAAACATAGGGACAGTATATATTCCTCTTATTCAGTTTATGAAATATCTTTTAAATTGGTCGAATATTGGAGGAGGAAATAGGCGAGAGCTAAACCTCGAATTATGACTTTTATTAGACTTTTTCAAAAGTCTCTCCGACCGCATTTACTCTTATCAGTATGTTCAATTTTACTTTAAGTTCTGAACACAATATTTTAATATAAGAGTTCAACACTCAATAAATAATCCTTTTTAAATACTTCTAAACACTTTCTAATTGGAGCGAACTAAAGATGAAAGTCTCTCAACATTTTAACATCTATACGTTTGTTCTTAGTATTTAATTAAGAAATAATTCTAAAGGAGTGGTGGACATTATTGATTGAGTAAGCTTTGAACCTTTGCTATTTGATTTTGTTTTAGACTTATTTATTGTCTTGGCGCGAGTTTTTTTCTTATGCTATTTGTATTGTTCATTTAAGGAATTTATTTTACAAGTTTATTTAGTCTTTATTTAAAGAGTTTTGCCAGTTCTATTTATCTTATATCTATTTTCAGCGCTTTATTTATTTTGTAGCATTGCCAAAGTTTTTTTAAGAACGAGCTTTTGAAATTAAATGAAATTGTTTATTCTGTAAATAACCTATCGGAATCACTTTTACACGTCATTTTATTTAAAAAAAAAAAACTAGGTCAGGTCGGCGTTTCCCATCTGACTACTCTGAGAAGAAAGCTGAAACAAACTCAGAGGTCAGCCTAGATAATGTTGGGAACATTATCTAGGGAGAGTGGGCCGTAATCCACCACGCGGGCCCAGTGCTGATTGGCAGATGTCACATGCCTTCGAATTTTTGGTTCTAGGACAAGCCGGTTTCCTCACGATGTTTTCCTTCACCGTTTTAAGAGCTCAGAGAACTCAGAGGTTAGTCTCTTTTAAAGTCCAGACATAATTTTGGTCAGATCATGTGAAGACCATTTTCTTTTAAGACGTAGGTATTTTATGACTCGTTATTTACTTCACCTTAATAATAATAATAATAATAGTGATCCGCCGGTGTCGGGAGCAGGGTCCAAGCTACCGGTGGTTAGGGCTCTAGAGACAGGAACCTCCTCACAATGCGAGCCGTATCGAGGAGTACTGCCTTCTGAATCAGGCCCTTGATCCAACCACCTAACGAGAGCCTCGATAGATGTTGATCGAGGCTTTCGGCCATCAGTCCATTGGCTGATACGACAATCGGCACAATGACAGCCGAGCTCACATTCCACATGTCAACAACCTCGTGTGCTAAGTCGAGATACTTAATTTTTTTCTCTTTCTCAGCTTTCACGAAGTTCCCGTCATGTGGAATGGTAACATCGACAATCATTGTGCGACGCGCTAATCGATCTATCACCACTATATCAGGCTTATTGGCAACAATAGTCCTGTCAGTAATGATAGACCGATCCCAGTACAACGTGACATGGTCATTTTCAAGAACTGGGTCGGGCACATACTTGTAATACGGTACCTCAGAATCCACAAGCTTATATTTCAAAGCAAGTTGCTGGTGAATAATAATAAACTCGACGCCCTGGATAGAAGAGTCCGTACACTACTGACCGCAAACCGGATGCATCACCCACGATCATCGGTGATGAGACTGTATATCCCGCGGAAGTGCGGGGGTCGAGGCTTTTTAAATGCGAAGACCCTCCACAACCGCGAGGTGTGCAGTCTCAGGGAATATTTTTTAAAAGCCGAAGTGGGTATGCACCGTGATGTGGTCGCAGTGGACAAGGGGCTCACCCCGCTCTCCATGGCTAAAGAGAACTGGCGCAAACCTGTAGTACTTTCTACTGATGACCGCAAGAGGGTATGGCAAAGCAAGGAGCTTCACGGGCGCTTCTATCGGGCTCTTCATGAGCCCGGTGTAGATTTCATAGCGTCCGTATCCTGGCTACGTTTTGGTGACCTTTTCGGGGAAACTGAAGGTTTGGTCTGTGCAATTATGGACGAAGTTATCTTAACGAATAACTACCGGAGACATATTATGAAGGACGGGACGGTTGACGTGTGTCGGGCATGCCACCGTCCGGGTGAGTCTATCAGACATATTATCTCTGGTTGTTCTCGTCTGGCTAACGGCGAGTACTTGCACAGGCATAACCAAGTGGCTAGGATTATTCACCAGCAACTTGCTTTGAAATATAAGCTTGTGGATTCTGAGGTACCGTATTACAAGTATGTGCCCGACCCAGTTCTTGAAAATGACCATGTCACGTTGTACTGGGATCGGTCTATCATTACTGACAGGACTATTGTTGCCAATAAGCCTGATATAGTGGTGATAGATCGATTAGCGCGCCGCACAATGATTGTCGATGTTACCATTCCACATGACGGGAACCTCGTGAAAGCTGAGAAAGAAAAACAAATTAAGTATCTCGACTTAGCACACGAGGTTGTTGACATGTGGAATGTGAGCTCGGCTATCATTGTGCCGATTGTCGTATCAGCCAATGGACTGATGGCCGAAAGCCTCGATCAACATCTATCGAGGCTCTCGTTAGGTGGTTGGATCAAGGGCCTGATTCAGAAGGCAGTACTCCTCGATACGGCTCGCATTGTGAGGAGGTTCCTGTCTCTGGAGCCCTAACCACCGGTAGCTTGGACCCTGCTCCCGACACCGGAGGATCACTATTTTTTATATTTTTAAATGTTTTTTTATAGTTATTTTTTATATTGAAATATTTAAAAATGTAATTAATGAGGAATGTAAACGAATAAACGAAATAATAATAAATAAATTCTTTTATAAATAAATTTTCGCAATAAAGTGAACAATAACACTAGTAACTATGATACGCTAAGAACTGTGTTACCAGAAAATTTAAAAACAACTAGCGTATTTTGAATTCTGGTACTCAAAGTAAGATCTAACTTGTGTTATGAGTACCAGTGTTCTAACAAAAGTTATTACACAAAGGTACACAGGTTGCCACGAGAGACAGAAGGGACATTAGTGCAGTTTCATTGTCACAGAAATGAAGTAAAAATATAAAACAGTAAAAAATTATGCAGAAAATAGAGTGGACAAAGTATGTAAGTGTGTGAGGGTGAGTGAATGTTTAGGAATGTGTAATGTATGTATGTGTAACTTATGTATGTGTAGTGTATGTATGTGTAATGTCGTAAATTTAAAATAATTAGACTTGAATGAGAAATGTGTATGACTTACAGTGAGTGACTAAGTAGGTATCTTATGCAGTTGTTCGGTGTCTTCGTAATTAAGTTTTTGCAGCCATCCTTGAACACTTGTCTTACATTCGTACCTAGTCATTGGATAAATGTTGCAGTTTTTGTTTACGATATTGTACAGGTGGTTGCTTATAATATTGTAGTGACGTTGAGCAAGAGCTGTTCTGGAGTATTAGGTGGAACAGATTTGATATTTCCTACGGTTTAGTGTGTAGTTTGCAACAAATGGGAGAGTAGAGTGTTTTCGTAGCACTATTGGTTGGATGAAAAGTTGGCACACTGTAAGTATTTGACAATTATCGTAGAGTTGTGTAGTAGGATATCTATAGGGTTTGAAGGTCATAACCTTTGTGCTCGTTCCAGCTGCAAAAGATGAGTTTTGGAAGCTCCACCCCAGGCAGTTATGCAATAGTTTAGGATTGAGTGACCAAGTGCACAGTAAACATTTTGTAGTGTCTCAATGACAGCAGAATGTCTTAAGAAGGGTTATTACCCGTTCGCGCTAAGTTTGCCGCTGACCATCAGCAAAACTAACAAATATTGAGAAAACTAAAGAATATTAAGGTGCCGAATAAGTAACAACCACAAGCGCTTGCGATGACTTACGGCTTCCTACGCCGTCTCTGTATAATTCACTTTATACAGAGATGGCGTAAGGTGAATCAAAACGGTGAAGGAAAACATAGTGAGGAAACCGGCATGTCCTAGAACCAAAAATTCGAAGACATGTGACATCTGCCAATCAGCACTGGGCCCGCGTGGTGGATTACGGCCCACTCTCTCTCACCGAGAGGAGCCCTGAGTCCCAGCAGTGGGAACATTATAGGCTGATTATGGTTATGGTTATGGTAAGGTGAAGGCGCAGCGGAGGCATGATGCCGCTTCAAAACGTTTTCATACAAAATGTACGAAGGCGACGTGTCGTGAATTACACACAAGCAGCGCGGCAGCGGGCGGAGCCTTCGTACATTTCGTATGAAAACGTTTTGAAGCGACATCATGCCTCCGCGCGACTTCACTTTACGCAGTCTGTGTATAATTCACGCCTGAGGGTAACTCAGCGAGTTCACGGTCCGATCAGGACCAGGCCCGTGCCGGATGACGCGTACGTGTTCCACGCGCGCCTCAAAGAGATGTGTGATGATGAGCATCAGAGAAGAGGCCCGTTAGGGCCGAAGCCTGCCGGGTCAGCGGGATTATCCGAAAGGGTTACCGCTGCCCCGGAACATAAAGGGCTAAGGAAGGAACACGGGTGGGTTTTAGTCCGTAAGAGTCTGACACTCCCTTCCGCTCCACCCAGAGCGGGAGGGGTCATTTGATGATTTCCCATCCTCAAAAAAAAAAGGGTGACTCAGCGGTGAGGTAGGCGGTTGGGGGGAGGGGTCGCGCATTCCCATGGACCGGCAAACTTAGCGCGAACGGGATAGTATACTACTTATGCGTGCCGCAACAGGATAAAGAAAATAAGATGATCACCTATGAAATCATGTGTACCTAACTAAAATCAGGGGTTCAGGGGATCAGACGTGAATAACTCATTTTTTTTTTTTTTTAATTATTACGTTTGTATAATTCACTTTAAATTAATTATTATATTCATATTATGGGCTAACACACTATGGGCCTTGATGCCTGACAATAAAATATTTTTATTTTTATTTTATTTATATATTTGTACACCGTCATCGGCAAAACATAGTGCACCTATATATTTTAATAACAACACCTGTTTCTACACCACCTATGTTTTACAAATAAATAAAACCGGGCAAGAGCGAGTCGGACTCGCGCACCGAGGGTTCCGTAATATCCGGGTTTATGCATAAGCTTTATGTTTATGAAATTAAATGTTTTTTTTTATTTTTGAGTTGAATGAACGGTAAATTGTGGTTTACGGTTTATGACGTATTAAAAAAAAACTACTTACTAGATCTCGTTCAAACCAATTTTCGGTGGTAGTTTACATGGTAGTGTACATCATATATTTTTTTAGTTTTATCATTCTCTTATTTTAGAAGTTACAGGGGGGGGGGGACACACATTTTACCACTTTGGAAGTGTCACTCGCGCAAACTATTCAGTTTAGAAAAAAATGATATTAGAAACCTCAATATCATTTTTGAAGACCTACCCATAGATACCCCACACGTATGGGTTTGATGAAAAAAAAATTTTTGAGTTTCGGTTCTAAGTATGGGGAACCCTAAAATTTATTGTTTTTTTTCTATTTTTGTATAAAAATCTTAATGCGGTTCACAGAATACATCTACTTACCAAGTTTCAACAGTATAGTTCTTATAGTTTCGGAGAAAAATGGCTGTGACATACGGACGGACAGACAGACAGACAGACAGACGGACAGACAGACAGACATGACGAATCTATAAGGGTTCCGTTTTTGCCATTTGGCTACGGAACCCTAAAAACTTTGACTTTGACATTACAGTGCACTGATTAATAAATTATTATGACAATGTGTTGGAGCATAGAAGCACAGTATAAAGATCATACAGTATGGTAACTCGGCCGTAACCTTGAAATAAATGCCTACAGCCGCGCGGTACGTAAGCATGCGATAGGGCTGCCTGCCTCCAGCATTTTAATTACATTTGCCTACTTTGTGTTTCCATTTAGTTTTTTTATTGTATTTTACTGTGTGTACATAAATAATAAAATAAATAAATAAATATACTTTTTTTATATATTATAAACAAATAAAATACTTTGTGAATTATAAAAATGCTTGTTGAAGTGTTTAATAAAAATGCGTGTTGTTTTTTGATTGGTAGATTTAATTAAAAAAACATGTTTATGTTTGAATAAAAAATCTTATAAATTTGCGACCGAAAAATATTTGCGCCTCGACTGAGACGTACGAAATGTTTTATTATTAAATTTTAAAGTATAAAAAATCCGCATTCTAATTTAAAGCTTCTTTTACTTGGTTATAGATACCTGAGGGGCCCGTGGCTAAATAATAACAGCCGCACAGGTCGATCGATCAGGTTAAGCTACGATTGCCGCGGTAGGTCTGTGGATGGGTGACCATCTTTACATACCGTGACCCCTCCGTGCCTTGGAAAGCACGTTAAGACGTTGGTCCCGGCTGTCATTCGTGGATCTTTGACAGTCGTTACAGGTAGTCAGAAGCCCGAAAGTCTGACAACCAGTCTTACCAAGGGGTATCGTATTACCCAGTAACTGGGTTGTGGAGGTCAGATAGTCAGTCGCTCCATGTAAATCACTGGAATTCAGCTGCATCCGGTTAGACTGGAAGCCGACCCCAACACAGTTGGGAAAAGGTTAGGCAGATGATGGTTATAGATACCTGCAGCTACTTTACAATTTATATGTTTGGTTCCACAAATTAATCTCATTGTAGTCCGTATATCTTAATCATAGTATAATCTTATTGTAGCACAATATAGCCTACTCGTCATATTAAATATGTAGGTACTTAAACTTATTTTTAGTGAAAAAATCGCGCGGTTAATGTTAAAAAAACAACACACCGTCCGTTCGTCACTGCGGTACAGTCGCGACTGTCTGCATGCCGAGCGCATGCCGAGGTCGAGGCGCGTAGGTATAGCTCGCGTTTCGTCCGTTTGTATGAAGTCGAAATACTGTATGATCTTTATACTGTGATAGAAGTCAGGCATCGATTAAACTAAAACAGGTTTTTGTTCTGACTCGTTTCGGAGAATTTCTTTATTTGCATAAAGGTCTATCATGCGGATATCTCACTTATTTATTTACCAGTATTTTTGTTGCTTATTTTTGCAATGTTGCTCAATATCACACTATTTATACATACCTACCTATTCGTTATTGTTTTTATGTGACACAAATTAATTTTTATTTATTTATTTAACTATGCATACACACGTCACGATGCAGTATAAAACCGATTTACATCCGTCACCTCACACATCAGGTCCAGTTGAAAACCAGCGTCAGGCACTAGTTGTCTGGCATTTTTGCTGAACTGGGCCTTTTTGGCGCAGCCGTGAGGCACACATTCCTGCTAATTTCTTACATCGGACTTTGCACTTTCTATTTTTATCTTTATTTTAGTTTTTATCTGATGTATGACTATTATCTAACTATCTGTACTGTACTGTGTGTCTTTTAGTCTGCGCTAAATATATGTATTTTTTTCTTTCTTTCTATAAAGGTGCCATTTTTTCCTTTTGAGGTACAGAAACCTAAAAACCTAACTTTAAACACCCGCCGTCCACAAATTATGACAGAAAGAAATTAATTGGCTTTGACTAAGAAGTTCGCTAATTAAGATTAATTTCTTGCTATTGTTCACTCATCTAGTAATTAGATCAAATCGGTGACTAATTTACGGGACGTTTCCTCTTGAGTTTGTGAATGTTATAACTAATTAGAACGGTTACTTTATTGGCACAGTGGATATAAAATTGGTCTTTTGATCCATGGTCCTCTTCGTTTGGTCCTTCTTTGAAACTAGTAGCTTCTGCGCCTGCCCGCAGTATTACTTCGTTTTCGCTTAGCGATCTTTCTGCCTTTTGCTCAGCTCCTAAGAACCCTAGCGTGATGTTTAATAATATATATAGGTATAGTGACTATATATATACCTATATATTAAACATCACGCGCATCTTTTGCATTTGAGAACCCATTTCTTGATACACACTAATTATAGTGTGTAAATTGATATATGAAAGAGAGATACGAAGTTTATTTTGACTTCGGTTTTTACAGGAAACCACTGAACAACTCGGCATTTTTATATCGTATCACGATCACGGTCGAAAGCGCACTAGTTCGCGCAGACGGCCATTTGCATAGTACAGGCCCATGTTGCTCGTGGACACAGACACGCCCCCTTGCCACTTCTCCTGTTTTTTTCATTTCTATGAGTGTGGGTTATCAAATGCAAAAATAATTTTCAAATCCGACTCGTAGTTCCTGAGATTAACGCGTTCAAAGTAAGAAACAAACTCTTCAGCTTTATTATTACCGCCTTACTAATAAAAGTATCATATCAGAAGAATAGTTACACACCAATTTCTCTCTTTCAGTCGTCAGTAATATGACTTTCGAAGGAAGAAGACAAAGCGTTGTGTAACTATACAGACGCTATACAACGTTAATTAGTAGGGGGGTAAGTATGCATTTACTAATAAGCTGTTATTTTGACATGACAAACGAGACTTCAATTTTATTTATGTGTATATATATAAATAAAAGTATTTTCATTATACCGACTACAAAGAAATAAACTTATCTTGTTAAAACAATCTTTCGATAAACATTCTCCATCCATTAGTGGCCTCTGACACGAATCAAAATTTAATCCGATAAAAGGGTTTAACTAACCAAAAACAATTATTTTTAAGCTTCACCGACTGACAACAATTAATACGATATGAAAATAATATAAAGTAGTTTATTTTATAATTAATAAACTAAATAAACTTATACTTTATTATATTATATAATCAGAGCAGTGGTGGCCCAGTGGTGACAGGACCGATTTGTAGGTCGTAGGTTCGAACCCACACAGGCGCTTTACTTTGTGTAAATTATTCCATCACCACTGGTCTTAAAACGGTGAAGGAAAACATCGTGAGGAAACCGGCATGTCCTAGAACCAAAAATTCGAAGACATGTGACATCTACCAACCCGCACTGGGCCCGCGTGGTGGATTACAGCCCACTCCCTCTCACTGAGAGGAGACCTGTGTCCCAGCAGTGGGAACTTTATAGGCTAATTATGTATGTTATGTATGTATGTATTATATAATTATTAAGTAGATTACAATGTAGGTTTTTCATGAAATTCTGCCTGTCTCGTTAAAATGTGACATGATGTGATAAAACCTGAATAATTTTAACAGGCCAAACCGTGTTTTGTATGACATAGATAGAACGTAGGTACAGACGCCAGCACATCAAGCTACCCGAAACTGTCAAATTTTCCCAATCAACATTGAAAATCTATTAAAGAAATTTGACAGATTGTAGTAGCTTGATTTGCTGGCGTCTGTACAAAAATGTTAAGAAGGTAATTTAACAAAAGTACCTACATACAAGAACAGATGGCCGATGGGGTCGAAAGGTTCTGGAGTGGCGACCGCGTACCAAAAGACGTAGCGTTGGAAGGCTTCCCACAAGGTGGTCCGACGACCTTATGAAGGCCGCAGGAACCCGTTGGATGCGAGAAGCACAGAACCGGTCGAAGTGGAGGTGCTTGGGGGAGGCCTATGTCCAGCAGTGGACGTCTTTCGCCTGAAATGATGACCTACATACGGTGTGGCATGTGGTAGGAACATGGACACGCAAACCGTAAACATTCAGCACATGATTCCAGAACCCCTAGTGTAGAAATTATTCGTCGGTTATCAAAAAAAATCTGCTGTTTCATAGAATTTAATATTATGTTATTAACACTCCATGGTTTCTTTGGTCCGAAATAAAAATCATTATTATTATAGAAAAGTGCAATATACCTACGCTATCAAAATGTATGGAACAGCTTAATGTTTTTTAATAACCGACAATTTTTTTTTTAAGTATCTGAAAAGGTTACCGCTGGCCCGGAACATAAAGGGCTTAGGAAAGGAACACGGGTGGGTTTTAGTCAGTAAGAGTGTGACACTCCCTTCCGCTTCGCCCAGAGCGGGAGAGAGTGTCAGACTCTTACGGGCCACGTGATATCTTAGGGGCCACGGTATCTCTTTCGGGCCCTAGCGGACCCCGTCTGTTGGTGTTGACATCTCCTTGAGGCGCGCGTGGAATGGGCAGCTCGCCATCCTTTCTGGACGGCGAGCTGCCCTTGCTCGCCGTCCGCAAGCCCGCGCCTACGGTGGCCGGGACTCGGCTATCGATTCCCGACGCAGCGGGAGGGGTCATTTGATGATTTACCATCCAAAATTAAAAGGGGTCCTTTTTTTTCTTATTTTAGAAGCATGGACTAAATCCATGGTAAATGCGCATGCTCGTCGATGTCTTTAGCACCTTGTAAACACAACGAAAAAAAACTATATAAATGATGCAATTTTGTCGTCAAAAACAAACGAGCAATAGTTAGGTACGAGCAGGTAACTGAAAAGCTACAATTAATTAGGTAACACTTTCCGATCCCTGCTAATTGGAAAACCTGTCTGTAATAATAACCTAAGCAACGACATTGATAACCAGCCTTATTTCAAGCCCCTAAGGTTTAATTTGCATTGCAATTTGCACATGGTATCAACATTTTTATTCAAACTTTTAATTAGTAGGGGTATGAAACTGTCGTTTAATTTGCTATATTGTTTGAAGGTGATAAATGTTTTGTGGAATTATTAATATATTTTGATTGTATGCAAATAATTTGTTTAGCCTCCTGAATAAATAATCATAATTAGCCTATAATGTTTCCACTGATGGGACACAATGATAAATGATTTTATTTTTGTAAGTAGGTTTGTACAAACACACGTCAATCACGTTTTTTTTTAAAAACTAGATGAGGTCGGCGTTTCCTATCTGACTACTCTGAGAATAAAGGCCGAAACAAACTCAGAGGTCACAGTCTCTTTTAAAGTCCAGACATAATCTTGGTCAGGTTATATGAAGACCATGTAGATCGATGTCTGAGATGGTCTTTTGAGGAAAGAACCACACAGATTGAGAGGACCTGTCCAGTCAGTGCACGCATTTGTCAGAAATCGTGCAGCTCAACTCAAAACTTAAGGAGCTCAGATTCGACGAACAATACCAAAGAAAGGACATTTGGGTAGGCCACATAAATTACTCAAACTGCCAGACAATGATAAAAAAAAAACTAACAGAACAGAGAGAATAATAATCGTCTTCACATTCACAATAAATAAAATAAATATAACACATGCCTCCTCTCAGTAAAATCCCAGTCCGTCATCCACCACGCGGGCCCAGTGTGGGTTGGTAGATGTCACACGTCACCGAATAACTCGAATGTTTGGTTTTAGGACACGCGGGTTTAATGTTTTAAAAAAACTCTAAATAATAATAATTTTTGTCGCCGCGCCCCGCGGTTTCACCCGCATAAATGTCGATCCCGTGGGAATATCGGGATAAAAAGTAGCCTATATGGTGTCAGCTACCTCCATACAAAATTTTATCAAAATTGGTCCAGCCGTTTGAACATGAAGAAGTAACAAACATATAAATACACACACACTCACAAACCTTCGCCTTTATAATATTAGTGTGATAATAATTTATGTATATAATACATAATCAGCCTGTAACGTTCCCACTGCTGGGACACAGGCCTCCCCTCAGTGAGAGGGAGTGGGCTGTAATCCACCACGCGGGCCCAATGCGGGTTGGTAGATGTCACATGTCTTCGTTTTTTTTTGGTTCTAGGACATGCCGGTTTCCTCACGATGTTTTCCTTCACCGTTTTGAGAGCAGTGGTGATGGAATAATTTACACAAAGTAAAGCGCCTGTCCGGGTTCGAACCTACGACCTACAACTCGTAAGTCGCGGCTGTTACCAATGGGCCACCACTGCTCTCGTATGTATATAATAAGTAATAATAATTTATGAAAATCTACTGAAAATTTAAGCTAATTTTACCAACGTTTTCCAAACGATTGAAATGTAAATTAATGAGCTATCGTGAGGGTCTTGATCGGAGGGCAGGTCAAATAAATGCTCCGAAATATGCAAGATCATTTATCAAACTTTTTCAGGTCATTGAGCCTATTTCCTTGAAATAAAGTTCAAAGGCTTGAACTAGATTTCATTTGAAATCGTAAATGTTTAATTCTGAATTTGAATTCATATTGTTTTGTTCTTGCTTAAAAGATTGAAATATTCATTTTGGTAAAATAGTTATCTACTACCATTATTTTATCTGTCAGATGTATCCGTAATAAGTAGTTGGGTTCTTGTCGAATTGAACATTCCTGGTGTTCCAACGTTAAAATCTATTCTTTTGATAAACATCCATTATGTTTCTGTATCCGCTGTAAAAACAAAGTTTTCACTTTGCCATTGACAATGCTCTGGCTGTAACAAAATTGATTTCTGAAATAAGTTTTGGACTCCAAATCAAGACAGAAATTCTGTGATGAGACGGTATTAATTAATGAAGTGCTGTCATTTGAAAACTCTCGTCATTTATCCCGGAACGTTTGAAGACTAAGGTTCAACCAGTGCGCCCTGCCCGTTATCATGACACATAGTGCCAATTATAGAAGCAATTCTATTTTGTTGTAATTTTGATGTTCCAAAGTGCCTTTAACCTCTTGTGTGCCGTAATTACAGACACAATTAAAAAGCGCTTGTGTGTCGTGTAGATCTACGTTCCGGCATACTAAAGGTTAATGTGCCTATTTGAAATAAATGATTAGACTTTGACTTTGCCGAAACGTGGATACCGACAGTCGGGCTAGCACACAAATTCAAGGTCGCTCAGCGCACTATTGAGCGGGCTATGCTCCGAGTTTCTTTGAAGGACAAAACCAGGAATGAAGTTCTCTGGAAAAGAACCGGAGTAACTGACATAGGTTGCAGAGTAAGCAAACTGAAGTAGCAGTGGGCTGGCCATGTTTGGCGAAAGACCGATGGCCGGTGGAGCAGACGATTCCTGGATTGGAGACCGCATATTGGCAAGCGTTGTGTGGGACGCCTCCCAGCTCCCAGCAGCCAGGACCGGCATCCAATCTGTCCCAGCTACCTTCGGCTGAAATTGGATGCGGAAGGTGGAGGACAGGGTCGTGTGGCGTAGTCTGGGGGTGCCTATGTCGAGCATACATGTCATGCATATATATGCCTAGTGGACTGGGATAGGCTGAGCAGATTGATTTGAAAACTCTCTTGTGTGTACTAAAATAAAGTGCAAATTAAGAAGACAGTCGAGAGGTGTCGCATGTCGTGGGTCACCCGGTTAGAACAAAGCTCCGTTCGCTTTTTCACACTCTTGACAAATGAGAGCTACACCGAAAAATGACACTTTTGTTGCGTGACACGTCAAATAAGCCGAAATTTTGATCGGGGTCGAGCTATTGGTAACCTAGGCTGTGAATAATAGTTATACCAGTAATTGCACCTTCTCGACATCCAATGCAAAATAGGGGATGAATATTGTCCCTAGCAACCGCAGGCTACATTCTATACGCCCCTCTCATTAACCATAAGAAAAGTCATTAAAATCCAAACTAGGCGAGAGCAATTTCTTTAAACAATGAGTAAAAATAGCACGGTAACAATTATAAATCAACAATAGGGGGGCACAATGCCGGCTGGGAGCGAGTCGTCAACTTTAATTATGTTTTAAAATGCATTGTTTGTAGACTAGCACTGTGTAGGTAGGTAGTGAGGCGTTATGCATATGAATGCGTTCGTAAGCGGTAATTATTGGTCTTTCTATGTACGTTGGTCCTTTGTTGCAAGTTAATAGTTAGTTGACTTTTAATTTTCCACATTTAAAGGAAATTATGTGGGAGGTTTTCATGACTCCTATCGATCCAAACTAAAGTTTCAGTTGTCTCTGCGTGCTGAAACTGTTTAAATGTTCTAGAAAGATATAAAAACTCACTTATTAGTGAATTAAAAACTAAAAACCTAACTTTTATTTTTTTAACTAAATGAAAAGAAAATTATCGTCGTTTCAGCCGATAGACGTCCACTGCTGGACACAGGCCTCCCCCAATTTTGGGGGGGGGGGGTTTGCCATAATCGCCACGCTTGGCAGGCGGGTTGGCGATCGCAGTATGGTATGATGGTGGAATAAATAGAGAACGCTGCTGCCCATTCTCCGGTAAGAAAGCGGAGAATGATTCCCCTTAGTCGCCTTTTACGACACCCACGGGAAGTAAGGGGTGGTGCAATTCTTTAAGTCCGGCACCTCACAGACAAGAAAATTATAATCTACCCAAATATTCACCCAAAAAAAAATGTCTTGAAATTAGCTCATCCTTTTCCATAAAGGGCTTTCATAGTGAAACATCAAAATCGGTCCTCTAGTTTTGACTGAAAACTTACTAAAGAGACAGACAATCTTACTAAGTAGCTATGTGGGTAAACTAGATATTCTTTGCAAAGAATTCTCCATCTAATCGTGTCCTCTCTCGCTCCACTTTCCCGCACAATCTCGCCTGAATCTGGCAGCTCTTAAGACGTTGATTAAGCCTTAATAGCAGCCTTGAGAGGACAAAATATCGCGTACGCGAATACGACGACGCGATACTTGTTTTAGAAACGGCGTTCATAAAAATGTGATTGGATATTAATGATAGTGCAGTGTTCAGAATTTGAAATATTTATTTAATCTGCATTCGCGATTAATTTGCCAAATATGTAAACAAATATGAGTTTACGGAAAAATAACTTTAAAACCTACACAATAAAGTTCAGTTCAATTTACGCTACAGCTTCAAGCATTTACATAACTTTTCCAATAGTGCTAGTCACTTTGAAATCAACTTAAGTACCATTAAAATAATGTTGATATTTGTTTAACATGAAATAATATTAATTTGAAATATAGGTTTGAATTCCGTGGTTTGAATAGACTTTAGGTGGCTTTAGTTCTAATAGCCTATGTAAAGTAATTGGTAGGTGTGGTAAGCCCTACAGTGAACGCAAGCCCTACGGCCCTCTTGCTGGACCCTCAACTCTAAGGTGATGACCTTAGACCTTAGAATCGAGAGTCCACCCTGCTAATAGCACTAGAATTTTCTGTCTAAACAACTAACACTTACTCTATTATACTTACTCTATTCAGCCCTCACACAAAATCGCCTGTAATTCCATTCCACAAAAGCGACCATTCTCCACCATTTATACAATTTAAGTTCCATCTAACGGAGCTTTAACGAACACACTAAAACACCATCTAAGTATACTGACATAAGATTAATATTTCATTAAATTAGACAATTTCCTTTACTAACAAAGGCTCCTGACTTTACCTTCCTTAATGGCAGCAATTTTTGGACTAATGAGTTAATTTACCTAAATTGCATTACCCGAGGTAACTTCTGTTTTATATGTGCTTAGGGGACTTTATAGGGTCTTATAAGATTGCACTCATGCTCTTAAGGGGTTAATAAATTGTGTTTTTAATTTTATGGGGCTAATTTGTGGTTGGGTTAATTAATTTTTGAGTTACGATCGTGACGGTGTTTTCTTAGGCTTTATGGTACAGCGGTGCTATTCTGTAAAATCTCACCGTGAAAATTTAGGTGAAGTGAGCGTGGAGTGAACTGTCAATAGTGTCAATTCCTAACAAAAACAAACTCACTTCATCTAAGTTTTCACGGTGAGATTTTAACAGACTCGACCGGCTGGTAGCGGTATCTACAAACGCCACATGCGAACTACGCGTCATTCTGACGTCACAAAAAATCCTGCATCTCGCAAGCAGAGTTTACCGCACAACTAGCATTACAACGGCCCGACATTAATCATACGGCAGTTCCCCGCCAGACACAACACCCGTCTGGTCAGACGATCCTCCCTTTTCTCCCTTTACTCTATAGTGCGAGTGAACTTTATACTTTGTTTCTCATACCTCTTACAGGCATGTTTTCTAAGAACCCTTTAGGCAGATAACGTACGTTATCGTTTGTCTGAAGAAAATAATTAGGGCATCATCATTATCTAAAGCCCGACATCATCCACTCTTGAGCATAGGCTTCTCTTTTCAAGTGCCATTCCCCCCACCCCTGTGCCAGCCTCATCCAGGTTCTACCCGCAATTGTAACAATGTCGTCCATCCATCTCGCCGCCAGACGACCGACATTTCATTTAATAATTAATCTGCATTCGTGATTTATCTGCCAAAAATGTAAACAATAATGAGTTTATGGAAAAATAACTTTAAATCCTACACGATAAAGTTCAGTTTACGCTACAACTTCAAACATTTTTATAACTTTTTCAATCAATCAATCATATTTATTGTTGCAATAGTGCTAATACTCTGAAATCAACTTAATTACTATTAAAATAAAGTTGATATTTGTTTAACTTAAAATAACATTTATTTGAAACAAATTTGAATAGACTTTAGCTACAGAGTTTTTATTTTAAAGTTAACTTGTGAAATGTGAGTTTAGTAGGTATATAGGGTGGGGAAAGACATCGACGCGCAAATTGTAACCGCGAAGTAGCAGCCGATTGCCAACGGCAATTGGTAGCGGCGGCAACCTCTCGCGTCCGGCCCTGGTGCAAGCCATGGTCCGGGGCGAGAGGGAGTGGGCGGCAGTCACCTCCTTCTGCGAAGCAGTCCTGCTAGCAAAGGAGGTGGCGAGAAGGCTCAGGGAGAGAGCCTCCCGTCACGCGTCGGGAGCCGCGTGACGACTCCCGGCCACCGTAGGCGCGGGCCTGCGGGCGGAGAGTAATGGGTAGCTCACCGTCCGATCAGGCCCGTGCCGGACGGCGCGTACGTGTTCCCCGCGCACCACAAAGAGATGTCAGCATCGAGGACGGGCCCCTTTAGGGCCGAAGCCTGCCGGATCAGCGGGATTGTCCGAAAGGGTTACCGCTGGCCCGAAACATAAAGGGCTAAGGAAGGAACACGGGTGGGTTTTAGTCAGTAACAGTCTGACACTCCCTTCTGCTCCACCCAGAGTGGGAGGAGTCATTTGATGATTTCCCATCCGAAAAAAAAACCATGAATTACCACGTATAAAAAAAAAAACCGGTCAAGTGCGAGTCGGACTCGCGTACCGAGGGCTCCGTTCAAATTTGTAGGCATGTAAATAGTTTTAAAATTATTTTTCTTGTAATGTAGCTACATACTTACGGTTTTCGGATTTTTTCCTTTACTTGTGCTTCTTGACACATTTCATAATTATTCTAGGTCTCGGAAAGTACCCTATAGGTTTTGATTTCGGAACATAAACGCCCGTATCTTTTGATTACGTTCATTTAGAAGTTTGATTTTTTCACTGCTTCAAGGGATTGCAGCACTGAGTAGGTATGTGACATTGATTTCAAACAGACAGACAGACAATGAAGTGATCTTATAAGCGTTCCGTTTTTCCTTTTGAGGTACGTAACCCTAAAAAACTGCTATTTCCTAGAAAAGTGTGTACCTACGCTGTCAAAAAGTCTGGAACATCAATTTTTTTTACCCGACTTAAAATTTTAACGCAGAGGGGTTCTGAAACATGTACTGAATCTAGGGTTTCGCGTCAATGTTCCTGTCACCCTGTATACCTCTGCTTACGCTCGTATTTGAAGGGGTCAAATACGAGCGTGAGTATATTTTTTTATGTTGTTAATTCTGAAATTCTTGTCTCATCATCATAATCTGCCTAGCCTTTTCCCAACTATATGTTGGGGTCGGCTTCCAGTCTGACCGGATGCAGCTATTTACTTAATACCAATATTTTACATGGAGTGACTGCCTATCTGACCTCCACAACCCAGTTATTGGGTAATACGATACCCCTTGGCGAGACTGGTAGTTAGACTTTCGAGCTTCTGACGACAAGTAACGACTGTCAAAGATCCACGAATGACAGCCGGGACCAACGTGTATAGTATGGTTTTTATTGTAAAAAGAAAGTTTTTAGAGGTATCTTCCTGATTTTTTTTATCGTATCAAATTAGTTGTATTATGTTTTCAACACACTATCTACCTAGCATATATCCTGAAGAATATCATATATTTTGTTTCACGAATTGGAAAAAATTTGTACATTTTCTGCGAAATGTACCTACTAATTGAACTAAAGTATGAACTATGAGGAAGGTTCCGTATGAAAGCTTCTTGGAAACCTTTAATAAATAAACCACTCTAGATAATTGAATGCTAAGTTCTAAAAGCTTAATAAAATAGTTCAAAGCCGAAACGTAACTTTCAATATAAAAAGTATTCGCCTAATGTAAAACTAGGGGAATACCCGTTGACCCCTCTACAGAATGAGTTTTTTTACAGTGATTCCTTTCATATTTGTAGCTCTAAGAGCTTGCTTACCGTAAGTTATCTAAATTGAGGTAAAATATTTGGACTTCTGGCTATAAAATAGTGTTTTTGGAAATCCAAATGTTGTTGTTTTTGGTTGAAATTATCTGCTTCAGGCGCGTTGGACATTTTTTGAGATGGGAAAAAATCATTGAACTCGCGTCACTGTTACCGACACTGCGATACATTCGGGTGTGTTCGGCTGTCCTCGGGATATACTCGGTTTAAGTCCGATATGCCAGTGAGTGATGGCAAAGTATTCTGTTTGTGTTTTGTTTTCACTTTTGCCGGCACTCCGATGTGCCACTGTTTTTATTTTAATAATTTTTCTGTATTTTCGTGGTACGCCGGAAATACAGAACGCCAGGTGCTACGAACCTCACACAATTTTTTTCATAAATACGTATTCATAATCAGCCTATAGTGTTTTCACTCTAGCTAGCATGGGCTGGGGATAAAACTTTTCTCCACCGGTTATTTCCACTGACAAGGGATTTATTTTATCCACCTGCCAAAGCACGGCAACAAGGGGAAAGAGAATTATATCACTTTTGACATTAGACGTGGATACTCACCCCTCGTCTATAGCATGGCGACTAGTGGAAGAGAAAAATTACAGATATTTTGACATAAAAAAGGGAGAAATTTGTCCTTGTCTTTAGATGGTGGGGTTAAGTATATCTCTTGGAGAAAATATAATTAATTGTACTATAAAAATGTCTCGTGCTTACTGCCACCGTGAATAGTTTATCCACCCATGTCGCCATGCTCGGAGGGTGGACAAAATTGACAGAGGGGAATAGTATTTTCTCCTCTCCCCGTGGATAAAATGTCTCCGGCCATGCTAGCCCTGCTGGTTTGTCCACCGTGAATAGTTTATCCACCCATGTCGCCGTGCTGGGAGGGTGGACAAAATTGACAGAGGGGAATAGTATTTTCTCCTCTCCCCGTGGATAAAATGTCTCCGGGCCATGCTAGCCCTGCTAGGACGCAGGCTTCTTCTCTTCAAGAGTCAGTGGGCCGTATTCCACCACACGCGCCCAGTGCGGGTTGGTAGATGTCACATGTCTTCGAATTTTCGGTTCTAGGACATGCCTGTTTGTACATTTTGTATGTTTGTAAAAGGATCTTTTTAAATTGATTACTTATTATTTGCATAATCATCATCTGCCCAGCCTTTTCCCAACTATGTTGAGGTCGGCTTCCAGTCTAACCGGATGCAGCTGAATACCTGTTTTACATGGAGCGACTGCCTATCTGACCTCCACAACCCAGTTACCGGGTAATATGATACCCTTTGGTAAGACTGGTTGTCAGATTCTCGAACTTCTGACGATCCGCGACAACTGACAAAGATCCACGAATTAATTTATTAGCATATTTTGTTTATTTATGCACACAAAACTCTGAATAGAGAAAACTACATTATGATAGAAGAAGAAGAGCACAAAGCGTTTTTAGTGTAAGTTTGAAACTTAAACAAGCTCTATAATTAATTTAAAAAAATTAATATTCCAATTTCTTTAAAGCTTGAATTTGTTACACCACATAATATATTTTCTACCTGTAAACGTTTTCAACCCTGCTTAAAAAATCAACAATTCTCGTATTTACTTAATTCAAGAAAACCTTTCTAGTTAATTTCTTGACCCTTGTTTAAACTTAGCAACAAGGAAAAACTTTCAGTTATTTCGTCAAAGTTTTTAAAGTCCTGATCGTTGTGCCCTTTTAATACCTTTTCTTAATGCAGCGCTTTTAAATCTCAATGAGCCGAAGATTTTTATGTTGAAACTGGTTTTAGAACATCATTCATAAAATGACTGAGCTGTTTAAACTCTATTAAAAGAAGGGTAGATATATAAAAGAGTAGGTTTTAGTTATTGAGTAGGTTTTTTTTTGTGTTTTTTTCGTATGTAAGGATTGTTGTTTCTGCCTAACCCCATGGGAAGAAGGTGTGAGTTATATACCTATTTGATTACATGCACAACATTACAGAATTGAATCCCAAGACGTTGTACAGAGTAAATTACAAACTAAAAAGATACACAAAAACTTTAGTAGGCTAGGTAAAATACAATTTTGTAAAATGTATACACAAGAAAATAGTAGATTGTTTGCCAAGGGAGCAAGTATTTTGAAAACGAGAGTGTTTCTTTGAATCCAGAGCGCACTTCGGGATTCAAAGTACGTCACTCGAGCTTAAAGTAGTGTTGCTCCCGAGGTGGACACTCTACTTTTTATCACCCTTTATGAAAAAATAAGTAAGTGCAACTTATGAATAAGAATAGTACGTTTATTTATTTACATACAATTACTTGAGGAAGACATACTCATTTTTTATAAAACTAAGGAAATTCCTAATTTGAGTAAACAATTACGAACGAAGTTAGAATGTTTTTCGAGCGTTTTTTATTTTTTCACAAACTTTTTTTTTTATCATACAGCCTGTTACTTCTTCATACAATGTTTATGATTGATCTCATTGGTGATTGGAACTTTTACTAACAATATTCACATTCCAAATTCAAATCACTTTTAGTTCCTAGGGATTAAACAGCTATTTTAGTCCCTGTTTACGAAGAGACTCGCTCAGCGAGCTCTTTTTGAATAGATGTGATAAAAACAAAATTAACAACCAAAACACAACACAATAACACTTGTAAAAAAAACAAACCGTAATCAAGTGACAATAAATCTTACATGCATCTTCTAACAAAATCCTATCCATCTTCCGGCAAACAAGTCACACTCCGGTGTTGATGTCAGCAGAGCAATGAGCATAGCGAGGGCCCGAACGAAGGGCAAGTAAGCGAGTAATACTGTGCGTGCTGATGGTACGGTTAGTATCCGGTGACTTCGCAACCTGAGCTGTTGTTTGGGGCCAGCCGGGAAAAAAGCCTTACCAACTGCGCCACCAGTTCCTGGCAATCGGACTCACCCCGCATAATACGGCGGTGATAAGCAGGAAGGACGTAAGTCCTTCAGTGAAATTTTAATTGTCTCGGAATAAGGCTTACGCCTTATTTCGAGACCATTAAAATTTAGTACACCAAGCAAATATTTTGTAGGACAAAGGAAGGGGTAGTGTCCGAATAGTTTTTTTATAGAGAAATTTAGGAAAGGCCTTCAGAACTTTTTCAAGAAGTAAAGCGTAAGTGCATTCATATGGACTCCAAATCATTGCAGCTGTAAACTAGTTTAATCGCCAATTATATGTACCTATGTGTTACTCGATGAATGAAATTCTTTAAAGAAGCATAAAAATAATTACTATCATAATTAATAATAACCAATGTCTCTAACAAGCTAAGAAACAAATGAATATAATTGACAAACTTGCTGTTTCTTCATTCAAAACTTTCAATGTTTTTTTATCAGAAGGTGCATCCACCCTTCCTACAGACAAACACCTCCCACATAAAATCCAACACTTTACAAGATCTTGGACCAAAACCAGCTCACGTTCGCCTTGCAATCACTGCACCGATGAGGCGTTAATTCCAAGCATAAATATTCTGTTCTATCCCATCATGCCAAGCTAAATATATTTAAGCACCAATAAAGTGCTTGATCAAGGTTTTCTATGCTAAGCATAAAGCATTATGGACGGGATGAAGTTTCATGAAATTCCGTGGAACAAAACTCAATCTCCCCCCTCCCTTCTTCCTTTGTGGCCCCCTCCCCCTCTCGTTTACGAAGGCTATAGATTCTGATTAAAAATTAATTAATGAACTTACGCCGCGTAAAAGGCAACATTTGATGCCTTTTGATGGCCGCCGGGAAGTTTGAGTGAAACTTAAGAAATTAAAGCGTGTAGAATTAATTAGTTGGGTATTTAATTTTGGTTTTAATAGTGTCTGGTATTATAGCGAATAAATTGGTCTTAATTTCCGGACCGCGCTATCCCAGCAGATTTATATAGATACTTGTACGCTACAAAAATACATCAAACGCTACAAAGTATACAATGGGCGGCTTTATCTGTTTCTTTGATCTCTTCTAGGCAACCTTGGAATGGACAGTGATTTTCCTGGACATGAAATGGGGCTGTCGTTTGTACAAATGTGTATACAATACACTAAAATAAATATAACGATGTATACATATTATACACAATAAATACATACATACTTAATACATAAGCAATGAAAGTAAATGAAGACTATAGATAATAATTGCAATTAGGTACGAGAACAAGATCACAACGACAAGTCGTGTTTCTTTACGAGTCTCTTATGCACACGTAACAACTACGCACTTTTAAGTTTTTAGTTTTAATTAAGTTCCCACAAATGAACTATAAGCACTCTTCATGGGGTCCGAGTGCTCATACTTTGTTCAACGAAACGTTTTTATAGTGTTAAGGATTCTATTGACAAAAAACAACCGACTTCTAAAAAAATCACTACAAATTGAAAAATAACTTTAATTTCAGAAGTCGGTGTCAATAAACGAAAACGCGGAACAAAAGACACCGACAGTGATGATTTTTCAACGCCATATTTTAGTTACTTAATAATTTTAGCAAGGTTATTTTGATCGTTTGTTAGTTAATTAATTTAAAGAAGTTTATCCAGTGCATACAGGACATTTTTTATGCATTGCGCAAATGAAATAGAACACTCTGTGAAAATGTGCGCACTGCTTAAAAAAATATCCTGTAGGTATATTGTTAACCTCTTTAACAAATAATTACACCCTCCACCCTCTATTATTGCTATCTGTGGAGGCTTGTAAATGGCTTGTCGTGAGTTAGCTCATTTTTATTGTACGGACGTCAGCACATCAAGCCACCCGAAACTGTCAAATTTTCCCAATCAACTTTGAACCTTAATACTTTTGCCATAAAGTTGAAAATCTATTAAAGGAATATGACAGATTGTAGTAGCTTGATGTGCTGGCGTCTGTGCATTCTTCTGTATTGTTAGCTGTCAGCCACCCAAACACAATTAAATGATTACTCTTCGCCAAAACAAATACATCTTCTAACACATGCACATCATAAATAATTCCCCTGCTATCCTGTACAAAAACTCCAGCTCGGTTGCAACAATATGCTTAATGCATGAACCCCTAACCCCTGCTTGACGTAACTTCAATAAACTCTGATTAAAATTTAATCAACCGTGTAACTTCGCCGGCAAGCGTTTTTGCTAACAAGCGAACGATGCAATCTTTGACTTGTTCAAACATTGTTACTTGTAGCAACATAAATTATACCCGAATATTTTTATGCGAGAAAATCGAAGTATTAAACGCAAATCGTTGGGTTAATCTTGCTTGAAAGGTTTGGGGATAATTCGGAAGGAAAATAAGAGAAGATGCAAACTTTGCGCATTTTTTACCGCTATAGTTTGACTTACATAAATTAATATTCCCAAAAATCCGGATGCAATCGAAAGTTGGTTTAAGATTATGTTCGTAGTGGAAACGGCAGCGACTTACAAGTTGTATGTCTTGGGGTTGAACCCAAGCAAGGACTTTACTTTGTGTAAATTATTTCATCACCACTGCTCTCAAAACGGTGAAGGAAAACATCGTGAGGAGTAAAATAAAAAAAATCTAGGAGGTGTGACATCCATCAACCCGCACTGGAACCGTGTGGTGGATTATGGCCCACTCCCTCTCACAGAGAGGAGGCCTGTGTTCCAGCAGTGAAACATTATAGGCTGATTATACGGCTATAATAATAATAAACTTTTATTTGCAGACCTTGCAGTCCATAATGTTAGTATTTACATAAAATTACTTAATTATCTATTGTTAGTAACACATACGATCACAAAGAAAATATAGGTAATATAAAAATAAAAAACGACGGGTTGCACTTCCAGAGTGCCGGCAGAAGTGAAAACTTGAATATGAACGTTGTTTACTGTAACTGTAACTATAACTATAACTGTAACCGTAACCGTAACCGTAACCGTAACCGTAACTGTAACTGTCTGTCTCTGTCTGTCTGTCTGTCTGTCCGTCTGTAATTTGATCCTGTATACTTGTTTTCAATTTTTGATATTTTGGAATCTTACGAATTTTCGATCAGGGTCACGTGTCATCTTACGATCAGGGTCACGTCTATAGATGGGCAATCCACCCGGGTTTAAACCCGGTGCTTTGATAAACACCCAATTTTGTGGGTGTTTATGGGTGTTTACGGGTGTTTATCGGGTGTTTATCAAAAGCACCGGGTTTAAACCCGGTGGATTGCCCATCTATAGCACGTGTCATCTTACGAATCTTACGATCAGGGTCACGTGTCCTGACGCGAGTTTAATATTTTGTAATGGGTAACCATTACAAAAAAAGTGTACAAGGCCGCTAAAGAAGTTTTCACTTCAAAAAAACCGTTATATGCCCGTGAACTATCTACCTGCCTGTGTGTGCAGTCTCATCCACCAGCTAAGCATCGGGCTGTCGCTGTCCCACTGGTCACTCAATGCCGTCAACATAACTACTACTATGGGAGCTGCAGTGCTATTCTGTAAAAATCTCACCGTGAAAACTTAGGTGAAGTGAGCGTGGAGTGAGCTGTCAATAGTGTCAATCTCTAGCATAATGTGGAATGACAGCTCGCATCACCTAAGTTATCACGGTGATGTTTTTAGAGAATCGACCGGCAGATGCGTGTTTTGTGACGGGAGAGAAGCGCATCACTTTCGAATGATGGCATAAAAATAATCCACCTTCGCATCGCCAAACATACCCGAAGCGCTACAAAACCGCGGCAGTCCCACAAGCATTCTGAAGGCATTGTACACGCAGAGCGCTGTATGCCTTCTGCGTATACTTGACCCAGAGGCTGCAGATTGCAGCATTAACAAATCCTGCATTATTTTTTTTTCATCATCAATCCTTTTTGGAGTTGATATTTAACCACATTTTTAATACAGGCCATGTATTACTTACAGTGATTTCAAATTACGAATCGTTGATACGTCAGATGGCATTTTTTTCATGGTGCTAAGCTTGACTTGAAAGAAATCGGTTGACGTGAAAAGATATTTTTTTTCTCCTTGGACTAAACGCATAAATCTCTGAATTTTTATCTGAAAGTGTTTTTGTGTTGAAATAAGTATTTACTATTTTTAGGTTATTCATTGTTTTATTTTTTTCATGTCGCAATATTTTTAATCGCTTTCGTTCTTTACTAAAGGTTCCTCGCTTGAAGACGTTTCATTGAACGAGACGATCGATCGATTGAGACGTTTCGTCTTCACTGCTGATGGAAAACTAAAAGTTTTTTTTCTCCTTCTTTGGTACGTAATAATTATGGCTCTATGCCCTTTTTTTGGGTATATGAGATTCTGCTTGCTTCACGGGTTCTTATGGATACATTTTACTCCAGGTTAAGGCCCGAACTTTCAGCAAGCCGACACACTCGGTTTTTCCTCTCCTACCCAGTCGCTTGCCAATAAGTTATTCTGAAATTCCCCGGAGCAACAGCCGATTCGTACCGACGAGCAGAGCCGTGCTCAGCCGGATTCGCCGGACGTATTGGGCAACGGACTGGAGCCTGTGTTAAACAGATATTTTTTTTTACCCCTATTCTTTTGTTACCTAGTTTGTTGTAGGTAGTTTAATTCTTTATTTATAAATACGGCGGGTGTGATACCCTACCTTTTTTTGCGGTTCGTTTTAAGCACGCGTACGGATTAAAATTGATTGCAATCACGTTTTAAATTCGTCGCGTTTTCAATTTTTTTTTTTTGGTACAATCCCAAGGTATTCTATTTTATATAAACTATTTTCACGACACGGTTTCTCAAGATATTTTCGTCATCATTTTTTACCTGTTTATTTTTTATCTTTTTTTATATTCAATGTTTGGAATTAAAAAAATAAATTATACGTATTAACTAGCGAAAAGTGTTTTTTTCCATTTATTTTTCGCTACAAGATGTAGAAAATCTGACAATAATTTCTATGCTTAGTTTCATGAGGCTAACGTTAGTTATTTGACTTCATACAGTCGACAGACGATTTAGGTTTATAAATAAGAACCACATTGTCGTTGAAAATAAAGAAGAGAGCGCTTTTAATCCAAAACATATGTAAGTACCTACGTGAGTAACTTAAGTACGTATTGTAGCCAATCATAAAACTCCAAGAAATAATACTTACCTACCATAGTTCAACCTTTTTGCCACATTCCACTATCCAAACGTTACAAATAAGATAACAGAGGACTCCAACATCCGCGTTACGTCTTCCGTACCTCATAAATTAGCTCCAGGAAGGGTCTTGTCTCAGGTCACTAAACATCCAAGGTAAAAATATATAATTTATATAGGCTGGTCCTTATGTACAAAGTGGTCCTGCAGGCGGTCCGAAAGAGCTTAATGATCCGTAAACGGTTCGGCTGTGCGAGACGCATCGGGACGAATCGGGACGAATCGGGAAGACTCGAGGGTGCTGTTATGACGGGTTGAAGATAACATTATTATGCGTAAACTTTGGAGTTAAGAAAATTTTCTTGTTGAATGTAAACAATAAGAGTAGAGAACAGGTTGCAAGGTGATCTTAGAAATATAAACATAAATATTTACTAAGAAGAGGGGGGTATAGGGGAAGGGAATATTTAAGTACAAAGAAGAATCTGGATCTCATGCTAATCATTTTGTTCGAGTTTTATATATGTACTAGCTGCGCCCGACGGTTTCACCTGCATAAGTGTCGATTCCGTGGGAATATTGGGATAAAAAGTAGCCTATATGTTAATCCAGGGAGTCAACTACCTCCATAATTTTTTTAATCAAAATTGGTCTAGCCGTTTGAGCGTGAAGAAGTAACAAACATACAAACACACCCCCACCATCACACTCTCACACACACACACTCACAAACTTTCGCCTTTATAATATTAGTGTGATTTTAGCCCAGTATTTTTCCTAGAGGTTCTTCTCTAGGATCTAGGAAAAAATGTGTAAACATGTTTTTATTACATTTAAAGAGATGGTCAATATCGTCCCTCAAACTATATTATCAAGATCTCCAGTTAATACCCTCGCAGAAAACATTTAGGCATTCTCAGTGTAGCCTCTTATAAATATCATGACGATCTTTAAAACTTTTAATTAAGTTACCAGTTTAAGTAGTAACCAGATTACATCGTCGTAAAGTCAAGTTTGGGTAATTCATGAGTTCAGACCTCTTTGAAGTAACAAAGTGTGTGTGAAATTGGTGGGGAGGTTATGATTTTGCTCTTCCTCATAATGACCTTCCTCTTTCTGACTTTTTTGTTAACTGTTTTATTTCTTCTGTAGTTATATTTCAAATATTTATTAATAATCATAATTTGAAGAATAGATTGGACGGTGACCCCCAAACTAGGCATTTGCCTTTACCTTAGAGGTCAGAAATGCGACGTTTTTCATATGTATAATGGAATGTCCAGTTATCGGTACTATATATATTCGCCACTTATGCTGATTTAGAGTACAAAGATTACAACGCTGACCTTTATTGCATTTGCATCGATAGCATTGTTTGTCATTATTACCTCATTTATCTGCACTTTGGACATACTAATTCTAACGTACACTTTTGTAGCGGTATTTATAACGCTACATGCGAACAACGCTTCATACTGACGTCACGCAAAATCCTGCATCGCAATCGAAACCGCTCAGGTGTGCGGTGCTGCGTTTTTAAACTTTGACTATTGCGTTTTTAAACTTTGACTTTTAACTGTGTAGACTGCACGGAGATGCGGTGTCTGTTTGTTATACTGATACCCTATACGGTTTTTGTATACAAATCAAGAATCTACATTCAAAATAAAAACTGCAGCACCGCCCACCAAAGCGGTGTCCGATGCAGTGTGATAACTTACCATAAGGGGCTTACAGGACCCAAACGCAAAAACGCAAGTTTTAGAAACAATAAAAGTATATGATCGACTACAGTAATAAAATAAAAAAAAATACATGATATTCTTCAGGATATATGCTAGGTAGATAGTGTGTTGAAAACATAATACAGCTGATTTTATATGATAGAAAAAAATCATGAAGATACCTCTAAAAACTTTCTTTTTACAATAAAAGTTTCTTGCCGTGGAGTTTCTTGCCGGTTCTTCTCCATAGGAAATTACCAATTGGAACCGTGCACCTAGCTTCTGACGTTTCACAAGTGCCCATGTAGGTTTATGTGAAATAAAAAAAACCATACTAATTACATACAATAATTCTGTTTTTGTCAGATCATTCTACAAGCAACATACTAAAATACTAGTATTTTAGTTTTTTAATCCAAACAATATTTTTTTGTAATTAAATAATTGCTTCATATTTTGCAATAAATTACCAGGGTTGTGTCATCGCGCTTCTCTTTCTTTTCTATGTAGTCCGACAGTGACCGAGCATGTAAGCCCCTTAAGTTATTTATAGCTAAGTACTTATAATAACAGAAACAACTAAGAACGTTAATCTTGGTTTTTTCTGCTATTGTTCTTAATTCTCCCAAAATTAGCAAGGAAAACAGCTAAAGCTTACATGGAAATAATCCTATTAACGTACCCAAATCATCCTTAATTGGCTTACAATTATAATGCTTGCTAACATTAATACGGCAGCGGAAACAATTTCCATGATTAACATCTTTCCACTTGACCAGCAAACCGAACTTAATACGTAGTGGCGAACATATAAAATATTGTAATAGCATTATAAATAATACCGCTATGAGAAAACACGGAAGTTTACAGAAAACTAAGTGTAATTTAAGTTTAGCGTGCTCGACAGAGTTTGCGGACGGAAAAGTAATTTTTAAACTTAATTGTTGGTTTATGTTTAGGTGCCTAAGTTGGAAAACAATCTATTATAGTTTTAAACAAGACTGTAATAAGGGGGACTCGTGGCTACATTACAGCGACTCCAATCCAATGTACGATGTAAGTTTCTGGATAGTTGATAATTCAGCAAGAGGTTCTTGCCTAGACTACTTAGAGATCAAATCATAATGAATCTGATTCATTTTTTATTTTAGTATTCTTGGATATTCATTTGATTTTTAACGTCTTATAGAAAATATTAAAATATTTAACCTTTTGGCTAAAAGGTAGAACAAGCGGCACAAGCGGTTGCTTGTGCCGCTTGTTTCCGTGCCCCTACCGCTCATGTCGTATTTCTGCGACAAAGAACGTGCATGATTTTTTAGTTCTATTCAGCGATTGCTCCTCCTTATTTATTGTAGGTATTGTTTATCGATTTGTAGCCGCGTGCGAGGCAATTACTATTTACCCAAGGCAATTGATATTTAGCCAAGCGGTAAAAAGGTTAAACTTTTACGGCGCCCATGGTAAACCTTGAAAAAAATGTAGCCTTTTCCTAGCTTTAAAAAAAAAAATATTTTGAAACGTGTTTTCTACTTGTATCAATCTTGGCTTTTATTACCAGCACCCTAATAATTACGTAACACACTATCAATCACAATCAAAATTATTTTGAAGGATACTACTAATCCATTGCTTCATATATGTTCGAAAAATTTGCCTGCATAACAACGTAAATTACGCAATGAAACATTCTATATATACTAGATAAACTGTCAAAATGACAGCTACTGTTAGTAAGTACTACTTTGTCTGTGTTAATGTATTACGCAGTTACCCCGCTGATCCCGAAAACTGATAAAACACTAAACACAATATTATAATTAACACAATATTATTACATCACCATCATCATTCATCTTCCATTCCATCATTTTTATCATTTCATTTCATTTTTTTTTTTCTGTTTTGTCATATTTCTTTTTAGTATATTTGTGTATTTATGTATATTTATATGTGATTAGGTATATATGAATTATATTTATAGTTTTAATAGGTAGGCGTATAATTATATTTAAAAATATTTATTTCTCAATTTTCATAATTGCATCTACCAATGTTTGTCTCTGCATTACCCAAAGGTTGACTGGTAGAAAATGCCACCTCTGTACTGTTCTATACACAAATTTAAATTTGTGTGCTTAAACTAGAAACCCCCTTACTAATAAACGTATTATATCAGATGAATAGTTACACACCGATTTCTCTCTTTCAGTCGTCAGTAATTTGACTTTCGAAAGAAGAAGACAAAGCGTTGTGTAACTATACAGCCGCTATACAACGTTTATTAGTGAGGGGGTAAATAAATAAATATAATGCCATCTGATAACAAACATATTAAGTACAACCAGCAATAAAGCTCGATTAACACTTCAGTTTTCTAAATCTTAATTATTGCGAGCAAGACATTTAATTAAAATCGGAACAGAAGTATTGCTAGACATAAGAAATGCTAAAAAGGAGATTATCAAATCAGTTTGTATCAATTTACATGATGTGTAAAAGAAGCTGCGTTAATCGACCTTTGTTGCTGACCGTACCTACAGTGCACCTACATTGCTCACCTTTACAAGTACAACTTAAGCCATACGTCCATACAGCCTCGCGTCGCTGTCCGGTATCTAATTCAAACTTTATCAAACTCGTCGCTATGTTAATAAACAAAGTCGGGCAACTGTTGCAGTGAACTCAGGGTTGCCAGGTTCAACTTTACTTGTATTACCTGCTTCGGAATTTACTTCTGAAATATCTCTTCTTAGAAAGGAAACTTGTCCTGTTTTGGTCTGACAGAGCTCGATGTGGAATAGTGTTTCTTGGAAGGTAGACTGATTAACACCGTAGTTATGATGATGGTGCAGCTTTGAAAGTTATATGACTAGAAGCTTCTGGAAATTATTACCGACTTCAAAAAAAAGGAGGTTATCAATTCGACACGCATACTTATATGTAATATTATTGGAATTGCATTATATTCACATATGACAATCTATTAGGGCTTCTAAACAAATAGGTACAAAATTTTATAGACGTATGTTTTTCATTTCTCCGAAACTACTAATCGGATTGTGACCATTATTTATTGGCTTACATTTACTTCAACTTAGGGAACTGTAAATTTCATCAAAATCGATTCAGTCATTTTCAAGATATAGACTAATATGTGTAAGTGTGACGGCCTGGCTTATTGATACGAGTTACGGGTGTAGTGTCAAGGGGAAAACATCTCAAAACCTTACTCGAATTCTAGTGCAATATTTACAACAAAACTATTACCTACTTATTACAAACAAATATTCCAGTTATTACTTCAAACTAAAAATTACGAAATAAACCGACTTCAAAAAGAAATAATGAACTCAAAATTATGAAATAACTTTAATTTCGGAAGTCGGTGGCAAAAACTAAAATACAGATCCCAAGACACCGACTTCCGAAATTAAAGTTATTTCATAATTTTGAGTTCATTTCTTTTTGAAGTCGGTTTAATTTTTACCCGACTGCGTCAGAAGGAGGGTTATGTTTTTCGAGTGTATATATGTATGTATGAATGTATGTATATTTCTTTGGCACGCTCTGTAGCCTAAACGGCTTGATCGATTTCAGCTTGAGAGGTGCCGTTAGATTCGTCTTAATTGTGAGAGTGACACTGGGTATATCAAATATGAAAAAAAATAATTAAATAGCCGATTTTTGGCGCAATATGTCTTCAAAAAAAATTTTTTTTTCTCGTAACCTATCAAGTGGGGTATCAAAATAAAGGATTTTAAAAGGTGACTACAAAAATAACAACTTATATGGTTAAAAGTAATTCGAAGTGACAAATCGTAAAAAACACGTACCAAGAACTAAATCGTTTGCGAAATCTTTCACATTTGTAAACTAAAAAGCTGGAAATAAAAAAAGTAATTTAAAAAATAAAAAAATACCGACTGCAAAACTGAAAAGCTACAGACAAGCCCATTTTAAATTAAATAAAAGTTGGAAGCAGGCGGGACCCATACCATTTTTATTATATTTTCAAATTCAAAATGGGTCCCGCCTGCTTCCAACTTTTATTTAATTTAAAATGGGCTTGTTTGTAGCTTTCAGTTTTGCAGTCGGGTTTTTCATTTTTTAAATTACTTTTTTTATTCCTTATAAAACCATCTTGGGCAGATAGCATGTTGTCACTTGTTAGTAAAAGGCTCTCTTAGAACTCTCCTAGAACTGAACATAAAATAAAAGCAAAACGGGGTAAAAATCACAAGGCCGAGGATACGCCCAATGGTTACTTACTTAGGTATGTTAACATTTAAAGGTAAAATTACGAAAAACAAATCCAGAAACTGCCCTATGCAAAGAAATTAATTTAGAATTGTTTATTTAACCGCCCCACCTGAAAACCCTGACCACAAACGCAGTAACAAACGAGGAGTCCAGTTCGTTATCTATACAGTTGTCTCTCGTTTCCTATTTCAAGTTGGATAACACAACAGATTTCTGCTGCGGTTCGCTTTTAAATAAAGGCGCCGCCCCACAGCAGCTCAAGGCTAAGATACGCGCATGTCCATGGCATCGCTTTGTATAAAATCGTAGGCGGAAACGTCCACTGCAACCCACAGTCACGCACGGATGCGTGGCTGGTAAACAAATGACGCTCTTTCTTGTGATTATTCCCAATAGTCCCCTCTAGCACTGTCCTCCGGGTGACAGCAGGGAATTGACTTCCCAGTTGTCCCCGGGGTGACAATTTGTGCCGACTGTTCCCTTTGAAAACTGACTAGAGGGGACAAATGGGAAGTCTTGTTCTGGGAAGGAAGGAATCGTAGCAAATGTCACCCCCCCCCCCCCCCCGTGACAACTGAGAAACAGACTTCCCATTTGTCTCTAGTCAGTTTTCAAAGGGATCAGTCGGCACAAATTGTCACCCCGGGGACAACTGGGAAGTCAATTCCCTGCTGTCACCCCGGAGGACAGGGCTAGAGGGCACTATTGGGAATAATCGTTTCTTGTAGTAGAAACACGCTATAAATGTATACGTGAAGATGAGTAGCGTCAGGACATAACACACACAAGCAAACATATGCACGAAAATACACGCACGCAAATACACGCACGTAAACACACGCACGCAAACACACGCACGAAAACACACACACACACAATTTTAGCTTCGCCATTATCTCGGACGCTACCGAGACCTCCTGCGCTTACACTCATATACACAGCGTGGTAGTACACTTGTTAACCACAAAAATCGCGCGTCGCTTTGTGAGATAAAACACTATGGACGGCCGTAACTACATAACGTTGCTCATAGACTAGAAAGCAGTCAGAATAACGTGGCGTTAAAATTATTTACCTGTAACTAACAGTTTATGAAATAGCAGAATTGTAACGGAATTGTTTTGTTACCCAATTAGGGAAATACAGTGTTGTTGTTTCTTATAGAGCCATGATACACTACAAATAATTGTAAATGAAATGTTTTAATACAGATATTACACATCCCTAGTTATAAGTCTGGCATCTGGCTTAATTGAAAATTTTCATCGTGTTTTTTTTTCAGTTTTGTTACAGGTATTTTCATGTGCATTTTCCAATGCTTGCAGATACACAATTTGCCGATACTTACTGTGCTTGCAACAATGATAACTTATAACACAACTACCAGCGCCCCGCGGTTTCACCGCATAAGTGTCGATCCCGTGGGAATATCGGGATAAATACTATCCTATGTCCTTTTCCGGGACTCAAACTATATCTGTACCAAATTTCATTTAAGGGGCTTACAGGACCTAAACACAAAAAACGCAAGTTTTAGAAACAATAAAAGTATATGATCGACTACAGTAAACAAAATCAGAAAAATATATGATATTCTTCAGGATATATGCTAGGTAGATTGTATGTTGAAAACATTACAACTTATTTGATACGATAGAGAAAATCATGAAGATACGTCTAAAAACTTTCTTTTTACAATAAAAACCATACTAAGTAATATACACACAATCATTCTGATTTTTTGTCAGATTATTCTACAAGCAACATACTAAAATACTAGTGTTTTAATTTTTTTGTCCAAACAATAGATTTTTGTAATAAAATAATTGCTTCATATTTTGAAAGAAAGAGAAGAATGAAAGAAAGAAAAGAAAAAGTATTTATTGCGACTCGTACAGGAATATCACAAACTAAACTAAATACATTAAAATAAAAAATAAAAACCAAGTTACATAAAAAAAAAATGAAACATGAAGTCCTATACGAGGCCAAAAGGCTCCTATCTCAGCATGATGCTGCGACATTTAAAAAAATAAATGTCTCAGCGCTGGTATTCTGATAGGGCCCGCAATAAATTACCAGTCTTGTGTCATCGCGCTTCTCTTTCTTTTCTATGCAGTCCGACATTAATCGCGCTTTAGATCATGTAAGCCCCTTAAATCGGTTCAGCGGTTTAAGCGTGAAGAGGTAACAGACAGACAGACAGACAGACACACTGTCGCATTTATAATATTAGTATGGATAATGATTACATTAACAGTAATCATTATGACCCAGGAGAAGATGGCGAGACGAGCTCGATGCCTAAAGATAGGATTGGTCCACACTGGCTAAAGACAAAGAGGAGTGCAAAAGAAAAAGGGAGGCCTTTGCCCTAGATTGGGACAACATAGGCTAATCTATGTAAATAAAACAAAGTCGGGTTAGTTACACGATTTATAACTCAAGAACGGCTAGACCGATTTTTATGATTTTTGATTTGCTGGATTTGTCTCCGCCCCGAATAGCAGAATAACTATAAAAACATGGGAAAAATTCACGAAAAAAAAAAGTTGTGACGATAATTATGTTTATCATACATTCGTTCTTATTGTTCTACTGTTGTTTATTTAATTGTTCTGAATTACCGAGGAGTTAGAAAGAATTAAACTTGAACTATTTACAAAACAAAAAAACTTCGAATTTTTTTAGTAGACAAAGCATATTATAGTGTGACGGAATTTTTAACGGAGAAATTTAAGGTATTTCTTGATTACTTCATACAATGATTAGAAATTTGAAAAATATGACATTTGACTGCAGGAGAATTGTGTATATCATAAATAACTATTGAAGTACCTACTTGCTTCATAATTAAAATTATAGTTATAGTTGTTCAATCTTTATATTGACATTGTTTATCTTTATTATTATGTACCTACCTTTAGCATCTCTAGTGTAACAATAATAATTAAAAAAAATAATATTTAATATTCATTTATTTTATTACCTATATTATTTTTAATTTTTTTTCTTATTGATTCTGAGGCGGTACGAAGGGTCAGCTATAATCATTATATTAATTTTTTTTTGTATTAGAATTGAAATAAGTTGTTACCATTGATTATTCAGTACCTAGTTATCAACCTATTCCGGCACTCATCATTTTAGCCGAAAGACGTCCACTGCTGGACATAGGCCTCCCCCAAGCACCTCCACTTCGACCGGTCCTGTGCTTCCCGCATCCAACGTTATGTTATTTTTATCTAAACTCAACATCACCACGTGCAAAACAATTCAACCCAAAATTGAACAGAAATCCCAACACCGATATTGGAAACAAAATTGACCTGACCAGAACCGTCTCCGAAACACGTCGTCAGTATCACACCATCACACCGGTCACCTCCGTAATTGGCAGGTCGGAATGACCCGATTACAGTAGGTGACGAGAATCCCAGCGTGCTAGCGCTGATCGGAATTTCATTAACCGGTGACGAATTTTACTGCGTTTCGGTCAATTCTCGACGGCACCGAGATTTGATGATTTCTGGTCATTGATTTCCGGGGACTGATAAAGTGTGGTTTGAGATTTGAACGTTTACATTTGCGGATATTTTAGGTGGTTTACTCTATCTGCTTACAACCTACTTTTAATGGGTCTAGGATCCTAATTTACCTTCCTTACTGGCCGTTTTGCGTTGATATGACTAATTTTCTCTCAACTTGTTCTTTTTAAGGTTCCGTACCCATAAGGTAAAAACGGGGCCCTATTACTAAGGCTCCACTATCCGTCTGTCTGTCTGTCACCAGGCTGTATCTTATGAACCGTGATAGCTAGACAGTTGAAATTTTCTCAGACGATGTATTTCTGTTGCCGCTATAACAACAAATAATAAGAACAGAATAAAATAAATAGTTTGGCTCCCATATGTGGAACGGAACCCTTCGTGTGCGAGTCCGACTGAAACTTGGCCAGTTTTTTGTGTTTGTGTTCTTTCTTTCCTTCTTCGGTGTCGTCTTCCTGTCCTGTTCCTATTAAACTATAGGTGGAGACGGCACGGTATGTCTTTTTCTTTCTATCTTATTAAGTATAATTATATTGTCTTGTCTATTTGTCTACTTCTATATTAGACGTCATCAAAAAAAAACTTCCTTGTCATCTTCCAACTTTTCTCGATATTGCTCGATCTTTTTTTCTTGTAGTAAAAACTAATCTATTCCAATATTTTAAAAAGATACAATTTGTTTGTTTGTATGTAGTGGATAATCTCTAGAACTACCAGTCGGATTTGAAAAAATCTTTTTGAAATTGATAGCCTGATTCTTGAGGAAGGCTAAAAGCTATTTAAAATCGCGCTATGACTCTTGGGAGTCGAGCAAAAAGGAAACAAGTCAGAAAGAACGCTAACCGAAAATGAAGTAAAAAGAAATTCTGCTTTAAATTCTCCCAATATATACTTTAGTTTAGACTATGCATTAAACCAAATTACATAAACTTTCATCTAGCTCATATGGCTTTCGTGTTACACAAAAGCTCTATATTCCTCACAACCTCAAGGAGCTGCAAGTTTTCCGGGCAGTCGCCTAAACAGAGTAAGTTTACAGCTCAATTTCGTGTTATGGCGGACATTTTAATTTTGTACAGCCAACGTAACAAAGTTGTTTTAGGTCTTCAACGTTTGACAAGACTGACTATACTGCTAACACTAACTAGACTGTTTACATATATAGAATTGTTGGTAAAACATTAACAACCTCTTAAGAGGTCGTTGTACTCATCATTATGAATAACTTTTACTATGGGACCAAACCTGAAATCGCGGCGAAAAAATCAGCTGTTCCCTACATTTATCGTCAAAATTTAGGGCAACAAAAACAGCTGATTTATTTTTCGCGATTTCAGGTTTGGTCCCATAGTAAAAGTTGTTCACAATGACCTCTTAGGAAGTTGTTAATGTTTTACCAATAACCCTGTATAGTGTAACGTTGTGGTCAGTTCTCAACGGGAAATAGTCGACTGATGCTATATTTTACAATTAGTAAGTTGCGAATCACATCACTAGAATTATGGCACATTTTCTAAGAACATTCTGTCAATTCAACATCCGCTTGCTTAGCTAGCAGGAGTGATTCCCTGACCCTCAAAATACTGTGCACCTCAAATCTAGGGGTTCTACGTCCCTACTTCTACGTTCAGGCTGGCCTCTACAACTTCACCAAACAACTCGCTGCGCGCGTAGCTGAACTGCGTGCTGCATGCAAAGCTAAACTGTGTGCTGCACGCACGCTGATCCGCGGGCTGCTGGTGGCGGCCTGCCGAAGGCCTAACCGGCCTCCTGGGGGCCTATAAAGGCAACTTTGGCAGAATCATAAAATGATAACATTATGAATCATAATGGACAGCTGAATCTCATTGGTGAAGGATTTTTCAGTTATTTTTTTTTGTCTGTGCTAAAATACCAATCAATCCAATCCAAATCCAATTCCAATCTCTTTGATTATACCTACTTAGTGCAGCGAAAAAAAGAAAAACACGGACTGTCTTCGCCATATTATGATTCATGTTATCCTTTTATGATTCTGCCAAAGTGGCCTTTTTAGGCCTCCTGTACCCGTGTTGGCAAGCCCTGCCCCCCGGTGTCCATAACTCCGTGTCCCCGAAACCAAGGACGGTACTTTTCCTATCTTACACGTGCTAGTGCTCAGAACGATAAGTGTGTCCTTACTCGCGGCCTAGTCTGTTACTAGGTTACTACGTATCCTACTTTGAGGATTATACATTTATGAACCTTGCCTAAGTGTTTCTCTTTTATCTATCCTAATTGTTAACGGCCTGCCTGCAAAGCCTTAGTCGTTACAATAGGTATTGTAATGTAATGTAAGGCTTATGGTATATCCTCAATTGGGTTACAATTTAGTTTAGTTCTTATGTAGCTTTTATTATTTTTGGATCCTGAAATTGGGTAAAAGATTAGTAGCTACTGGTAGATACTAAAACGGTTTTGGGAAAAATACATTGGTTTCAACATGTGTTGTTGAAGTGACGTGAATTACGTGTACAACAGAGAAAGGTCGCACACTGTTTTGCGAACTAATGGCAGACACTCACACAGGGCGTCGATTTAGTCACCTGCATTCGTCAAGGCGGTGATTCTATCCGTCATTTTAAACAATTTTCGCTACGAAACTGTTACCCGATTCGTTAACAAATTTCAAATTCCTATACAACAGTAGACACAGAATTACGATGCAAGTATAAATTTTTTTTTTTTTACAATTTGGGCATGAGTATTATTTATGGTAAAATAATGAACACGATCAGGTATTTCAGGAATAGGTAGAATTGCTATCACTCAATGCAAACTCAGCCTTTATTTAACATAGGCATGACTCGGCATTGTTTGACCTAGAATTGTCAACCGAATATTTAGTACTTCACTGATTCAGGCTGATCGAGGTTGAAGTTCGTAGCACTGAAAGCTTCAGGCTCGATAGTGTCATGCAAATGTTCACACTACTCCAGATAACAGTACTATTGTATGTGCAATTTGTCGGTACTATATACAGGAAAAGTTTTTAACCAGTGCGCAAATTTTTTTTGGTGGCTCAGTGTAAGCAATAGAACACATTTCCATTTTTAGTTTATGACTTTTTTTTTTCATTTTTCCACTTTGTCCCAATTTGAAATAAGCAAGACATGGATATAATTTAATAGTAATACTATGAATGAGCATGAATGAAAACGCGAAGGCCGGCCGCCGGCCGCAGGACCACGGGGGCGCGGGACGGGGGTGCGGGGGCATGCGGCGCCGCGCCGGCGTTTGATAAACAAAACGCATGCACATGCAGTACGTCACTTGCGGAAGCGGAGGTCGGATGTCCGTTCGCCGTCCCTGCGCGCGTGCCGCGTACTAGACTAGCGTAGTGACAATGTCTCATTTTACTCACCGCGAGTATTATGAAATGGTGCGAGTGTATTTGTTAAGCAATGAACATTTACGAGCAGCACGAAGAAGATACGAAAGGGAGAGCGTACCTCGTATGCGAGCCCGAAGGATCCTCAATCCCACGGTCCCTAATGAGAGGACAATTTTAGCAGCAAACCAAGGTGTATGAAACAAGTGAAAGAGCCTAGATGACTTGAAAGAAAAAATAATTAACGCTTTCAATGAAGTATAAAGTGGTGTTAGTGTCCTAAACAAACTAAATGCTTACTTATTATACACTTCGAACAATACCTAAAATTATTGTGATTAATAAAATGTAGAGGTAAGAAGAAATTATAAACAATCTTAGTGTCTTAGGTTCTCTTTGATTAGACATTGACGCAAATTGTATCATGTCGTACCTATCATACCTAAATGTTTTATTTTGAATGGACTAAAACGTATTACTTTCTTACTTATTATGATTTATTTTCTGCATTTTGATGGTCCTAAGCCCATGAAAGAATGAAGGATAAATTGGAATTTACGAAAAATTACGTTTACAAATAACTTTACACAGTCTAAACTTAAAAAATTGTAGCGCTAAACTGGGGTCAATAATCCGCGAGCGCGCGTGAGTACTTCTGATAGCAGCTGGCGCGTCAGGCGACCGGTCGACGCGCGGCGTGAATCGGGCGACCGGTCGACGGACTGGCAAGCGACGTCCATAAAATAAATTTCTGAGTAAACAAGTCTCGTAAGCGTTAACTTAATTTTTTACTATTGAAACATATCAAAACAAAAAATACGTGTTTATTAAAATATATTCAAGTTTATTATGTCAAAATTTGCGCACTGGTTAAAAACTTTTCCTGTGTACAATAGCTTTCTAGCCTAGTATATCAAGGTGTGATTGATACAGTAGCCAGAATATATGTTATTTTAAAATTGAGAATTATTAATTGTAAAGGACACAAAAAAAGTACTGGTGGCCCAGTAGAGCCGTGGTGGCCTAGTACAGCAGTGGTGGCCCAGTACAGCAGTGGTGGGCCAGTAGAGCTGTGGTGGCCTAGTATAGCAGTGGTGGCCCAGTACAGCAGTGGTGGGCCAGTAGAGCAGTGGTGGGACAGTAGAGCCGTAGTGGCCCAGTAGAGCCCTGGTGGCCTAGTACAGCAGTGGTGGCCCAGTACAGCAGTGGTGGCCCAGTAGAGCAGTGGTGGGCCAGTAGAGCCGTAGTGGCCCAGTAGAGCCGTGGTGGCCTAGTACAGCAGTGGTGGCCCAGTAGAGCAGTGGTGGCCCAGTAGAGCAGTAGTGGCCCAGTAGAGCAGTGGTGGCCCAGTAGAGCAGTGGTGGGCCAGTAGAGCCGTAGTGGCCCAGTAGAGCCGTGGTGGCCTAGTACAGCAGTGGTGGCCCAGTAGAGCAGTGGTGGCCCAGTAGAGCAGTGGTGGCCCAGTAGAGCCGTGGTGGCCTAGTACAGCAGTGGTGGCTTAGTAGAGCAGTGGTGGCCTAGTAGAGCAGTGGTGGCCCAGTAGAGCAGTGGTGGCCCAGTAAAGTAGTGGTGGCCCAGTAGAGCAGTGGTGGCTAAGTACAGCAGTGGTGACCCAGTAGAGCAGTGGTGGCCCAGTAGAGCAGTGGTGGCCCAGTAGAGCAGTGGTGGCCCAGTAGAGCAGTGGTGGCCCAGTAGAGCAGTGGTGGCCCAGTAGAGCAGTGGTGGCTCAGTAGAGTAGTGATGACTCAATAGAGCAGTGGTGGCCCAGGAGGGCAGTGGTGGCCCAGGAGAGCAGTGGTGCCCCGTAGAGCAGTGGTGGCCCAGTAGAGTAGTGGTGGCCTAGTAGAGCACTGGTGACCCAGTAGGGCGGTGCTGGCCCAGTAGAGCTGTGGTAGTCCAGTAGAGCAGTGGTGGCCTAGTAGAACAGTAGTGGCCCAGTAGAGCAGTGCTGGCCCAGTAGAGCAGTGGTGGCCCAGTAGAGCAGTGGTGGCTTAGTAGAACAGTAGTGGCCCAGTAGAGCAGTGCTGGCCCAGTAGAGCAGTGCTGGCCCAGTAGAGCAGTGGTGGCCCAGTAGAGCAGTGGTGGCCCTGTAGAGCAGTGCTGGCCCCGTAGAGCAGCGCTGGCCCAGTAGAGCAGTGGATAGTAGTAGTGATACGCTGGTTCTGGCGCACCGATCTGAGGGCGGGTGTGCCAGAACCCCAAAACCTAAAAAAAAAAAAAAAAAAAAAAAAAAAAAAAAAAAAAAAAAAAAAAAAAGGTTTTGGGGTGCTCTGATCACGTTTCTGCGGTCCATTTTTGCGTAGGATGCGCGGTTCCGGAGATGTGCAAATCAATTAGCTGATTTATCTAATTGATTTCCGGTGCTACGAACCCTCATTAGTGTTTCATTGTTAATCCTCTTATCTATTCAACCTCGTGCACCCTCATTAGCGATGCATTGTTCGCCTAATCCTTGCATTCCTTGGCGTTCTTATCTACTATTACTCATTGCTAACCCTCAACTGCTTTTCTGAATCATCAATAAAACACATTCCTTCATTTTATTACAACATTTTATTTCTTATTTTCTACAAAATATGTGCGGAACATTTCATCCACTAAAATATCATTGTACAGTGTGTTCCCCGTAAATATGTTCGTAAAACTATGCATTGAACATCCCTGAAACTTATATAGCAAATACATTAAGCAATATTCACCACACACTGAAGTCCAATCATTCTGAATCCTATCAACATTCCAGCCCCATCTTTTGCAATTCCTTTTTAAAAACTCGAGATAATATTGCGTAGGTCCTCGTCCATATGAATCAAAATATTGACCGATGCCCTTCGTATCGATATGTACAGCTACCCAGTGTGAGCCTGGTTTATCATCCGTATCCAAATTGCATATTATATACGTCGGTACATGGGTATACATAGGTAGTCTATTAGCAGCATAAACATTTTTTTCTAGACTGGGATGGATCTTTTTTAGATGTTGCTGTACTTCAAGTGTATCCATGATATTACTGCTATTAGCAGATTATTACAGTACCAATCTGTTCAATGGTTGCCATAGGAATGTTCAATTATAGTGATTTTTGTAAATATATCGCATTCTTTTGAGTGACTCAGAAAACAAGCTGATGCCTGATGGGAACAATGTGCGATAACTTTGTTGACTCATAGAGTCACTATCAGTTTCGTTGAACTTAGGAATTTGCTTTAGATAAGAATGGTGCTATATAAGAGCGAACAGTTGCAGTCATGAAATCAGTCTATGGTCGTTTGACCACAGTGAATTGTATACCGATACTTCGTTTGTGGTACTTCAGCGCATCAATAATCATGGAGGTAAGTGTTTATTCTATTGACAAACTTACTTGTATATCTTTTGTTGTTCTTTTGTTATTTCCTAACGTGTGTGTGTGTGTAATCACAATGTAAACAAATTGATATTAACATGATATCTCTGTTGTTGCAGAGATCATTCAGCTTCGCAGACGATAATGAAAATACCTATAAACAGTATTACTACTCACCGCTCTCCCCTCAACATGAAGAAGAGGGCGATGATATCGTCATTAATAACACATGCGATGGTGGAAAAAGGAAATCGCAAGCGCAACCGATTGATAATTTTTTTGAAAAGATGCCAAAAATAAAAAAGAAGAAACAGTTATCGTCAACCGTGGCACGAGCCGCTAGAGATGGTGTATCATACATTTCTACTAATTCTGACGACGGAGCCCAAGCGACGCATCTCATAAAAATTGAAATGTACGATATGAAGAAGCTATGTAAGATTCCAACTACCGATCATTGGAAGCACGCTACCACGAGGATTAAATATTATGTAAAGAATAATAAGGATAGCATCTACGACAACACAAACGGCCTCGTATACAATATTACAAAGACAATAGCAGAAAGTGAAAACGTTAAAAAATACTTTTTTAACAATGATAGCCATTAGCTGATTAGTGAATGTGATTCTGTTTACTTAAATTACTTCTGTGTACTCATTTATATTAATAATGAGGTGTGTACAGGGAGCTGTCGTCTTGTGATGCTGAGAGAAAGCCAACAACAGAAGGAAGAGATGAGTGTGGTACACGTGTACAGAACACGTCATTGAATAGCAAAGCTACAACACTGAGTGGAGAAGAAAATGAGAAAAATATGCAGCACACAAGAGCTGAATATCCATTCTTCAGTTCAAAATCTAGACGGTTTCTCAGTTTCGAAGGCTGGCCTCTCGTTATGCTACAGAAGCCTGAAGATCTTGCAGAAGCCGGTTTCTTTTATACCGGCTACGGAGACAGGGTCAAGTGTTTCCATTGTGGTGGTGGTTTAAAAGATTGGGAAGATGATGATGATCCTTGGCAACAACATGTTCAGTGGTTTAGTCAGTGTGCTTATGTAAAGTTTAAACTCAGACAGTGTTTTGTATAAGACTAAATGGAGGTTTTTATAGAAATAAAAAATGGTATACTAAATACAATTTGTTTTATTTAATTTTATAATGTTTCCCATAGTTACATAGACAACATGCATTACTCATAACACATAAATCTAACACACAATATACATTATAACCTTAACTACTATAGTCTACAGTAACATTTCTGTTTTTATCTATTTCAATAATGTTATCAAACTCAGCATAAACAATGCAGTTAATTGTTTGTATTAGTGAGGATTCAAATCGTACTTCTAATCTTACACTACCATGCTTTATGAGATTCCAATGAGTTGATGAGTTAGCTGATAAATCAGGAGTTAAATCAAATGCTAATAGGCAGTTACCTTTGGCATATTGTTCATGAGAGATTGCATTTCCTTCATTAAGAAAGTGAATACCAGTTCCTGAGAACAGAGTATGATATGCTGATGTAAATATACTATTATTAAAAGATGGTTGCAAAGCTTTTGAAGGTATTTGTTGACCATCAATATATAAGCTGAAAGAATTAATACCATAGTTTTCAAAATTAAATGGATTTTTAGTAAGGGAACCATTAAATGCAGAATTATTCACAAACCCTATTATACATCTTTTGGGTACCTGTCCTAAGAATATATTATCAAGAGTTTTTCCTTGAACACCCGAAGGAATTGTTAAAACTTTGACTTCAGCTCGAGTAATAGGATATTTAGCAGTAGTAGAAGCTAAAACTTTCTGGTGTGCAAGTAATACACTTGGATTAATTCGTGCTCTTCGGACAATAAGAGTTGCATCTGTAATGCAAACTTTAAACTTTACATCGTTTGACCCAGCAATTAAATTAAAACTCTCTCTTGATCGAACTAATTTTACACTCATTTCAACACCATTAATTAGAAATTTATCTTGATTGAAAATATCACCATGAAGATGTCCAATCATTTCTATTTCCTTACTTTCAGTAACTAATTCTTGCCTTTTAACAAATCCTATGTTTTTACCATCTGTAGAATCCATTTTTCCTGCTGTATCCTCATACCAAAGACTACAAGTAAGATGAGATTGTTTAGCAGCAGGAGCATAGTTTAAAAGGGTTTCCATGTATGCTCGATAGGCATAGGTATTATTAGGTGGTGATACAAGTTTTTGGTTTAAATAAACATCAAGTTGACTAAAAAGTGAGTGCAACCAATTATTTACAGGTGCTACTACTGTAGTCGATACCAAGTTAGTTGAATCTTGATTTAATACTTTTGCCTTTATGTGGAGTAATGTATGAGACAAATCTATGTAGTCATCGCCTGTACCAGGAACTTGAAACTCGATAGGTCCATCATCAGCAAGAGATGAAATTGGTTTATAGTGTATCCACAATCCACTTTCAATGCTTGTTTGTGTAGACGGTAGTGCAAACAAATCCAATTCTGACTTAGCGCACTCACAAGAATGATTATGAAGAAAAGACATATTTAATTTGAAAATATATCTTTGATATTCTTTGGTTTTAAACCAAGTTTTTTCGCAGCTTTCACTTTAGCAGCTAATTGTGGAATGAACGGGGACCGTCGTTTTCTTTTAGTTATATACCCAGATCCTGTCATGTTAAATCGATCAATTTTATCATCAGCCTTTCGTTTTAAGTTTGTACTAACTTGCTTTAGACGATCTTTTATTGAGGTTTCCATAGGACGCGCTTGAACCATATCCGATAAAAGACCAACTCCAGCGTTTAATGCCTCCTTACCAATCACTCGAGCACCACTTGAAAGTAAAGGTAAAACTGATCTAAATAAACCCCCTAAGAAGCTCCCAATACCATGACCGCGTTGATATGGTGAACCCTTATAAATTACTCCAACTCCTGATCCAGCTTGATGTGTATAATAATTTTCATATGGACAATTATGATGATCACGAAGAGAATACATTATTATAATTTTCGGAAATGTAGTTTAATACACACGGTTCCAAACTGGAATGGTATTTTTTGTCCTGTGCTCGATCTTATATCTATTTCCAACGTATCGAACTCTCTTCGCATAACAGGTAAGTAGTGAGGTGGAGAGAAAACATACATTTTATTTGCACCATAAATATATTTTGAAGGATCTAATGAAATTATTCTTAATAAAGGAGTCATGACATCGCCCACGATCTGAGGATCGATTATGTCGCAATACACAAATAGTTGAGGTGGTAACCCTAAGTGTAAATTAGCAGGGCACTTTCCAAAATTTCTTTCCAAGAGATTTTTATTTGGTTCATAGCCTAGTTGTAAACTTAATTTGGGTGATAATGTAACGGATGTTATATTTTTATCCAAAACAGAAACATACACAAATTTTGTTATTTCATCTTGACGAAATGTTAATTTCTCTCTGATACCATTTAACGCTTTTAAAATATGCTCGACGTTATCATAGTTGGTAGCTGGAATATGTTTTTTGTAGTACACTGTTGAGGGTTTATCTTCAGTAGGCATTAACATGGTTTTTGTAATGTATATAACATTTTCATGATCTTGAACAGTAAACATTGTACATGGATATTGAAACTCGACAACTCCAACCGACCATTCACCTTCTAATTTAATAGCTTTTGGTAATTTTGTTGAAAAATTTGTGGTCTTGTTATCAGGAAAGTAGTCCATTGAACTATTGCTGAGCAAAGTTAAATAAAAACTTTCTTTATTCATATTTCTTTTAAACTAGAAGCTAAAACCCAACTGTTAAATTTATCTGGATAACCTCTCCACTTCACTAATACTTCTTTTCTGTGGCCAGAATAACGAGAGTCAATTATTTTATCTATTTTATATTGTGAGGTGGGGTTGTAAGTGACCTTCTGTAATTCTCTTTCATAAAAAGTACCAACTATTGGTTCATTTTGTAAATCTGTTACTGTATATACAACCCATGGAGATCTATCAATTATTGAAGATATAATAAATATTTCATCACTCCAATTTGATTCATACCCTTTTTGGAAAACATGTTTATATTTAGTTATTCGGACATAATCACCCATATTAAATTTTGGTTTTGGGTGTTCTAAAGAAAGTTTGTTTGACCTCCTATCATAAAGATTAGTCCAAACTGTCATAATATTGCTGGAGTTTACATCAGATGGGCACATCCTAATACTAGAGTGAATGCTGTGATTATAAGAGTATATTAAATCTTGTAAAACATCTATGTATCTATAAGTATTATTATGAGTGAAATAACGCCACATTTTCATTTTTAGAGTTCTTTGAAATCGCTCAACAATACTGGCCTTAATATCAGGATTGTTGGTGGTATAGTAATTAATCTTTTTGGATTTAAAGTATTTTTGTACATCTTTTGAAACAAATTCTGTACCTTTGTCAGATTGTATGTGAGTAGGTGTTGAATTACTTTCAGTAAATATACTTTCAAAGCATTCCTTAGTTGTTTCTGAGTTTTTTTTAATCATTGATCTTGCAAAAGCATATTTACTAAATACATCAATAACACAAAGTATGTAGTTGAAACCATCATTATATTGAGAATAAGTTCGCATATCACTTAAATCAGCTTGCCACAGTTCATTAATATTCGATAGAATGTACCTATTACGCGGGAATTTTTTCCGAATAGGTTTATGTAAAGTGTATGTTTCTTGTGATTGTAACCATTCCTTTACTTGCTTTTTATCCATTTTACCCTTCATGGCTTTTGATAATTTATCAATACTACTAAAACCAGCGGGGTTAGATGGGTCATAATAAATTCTATTAATTTCTTCTAGTACGGGGTCCATTTTTCCCAATCGACCTTTTTACGTATTTTATTTATAAATTTTTTATCTCCACTGTTCGGTGTAGAAAACTCTTGATCTTCAATCTCCGAGGTTTTGTTCAGATCTTTTGCTTGAAGCTGATTAATAAACTCACATCTCTTTGGGTTTCCGATATAAGTGAGTGGTACTTTAATATCTTTTAATGCTTTAGCAAATCTATCCCACCCAACTGGATCACTTCTTTTTAAGGGTCTTAGTGAATCATTTATTAAATCAACAATATTACTTCCAGGAATTTTTTCATTATCAATTATGACTGTGCCTTCATTATCCCAATGTATTTTACTTTTATTTGTTCCAACTAAGTTTAATAATAACTCACCTTTTTTATTATAACTTTTTGGTATTAAACTGAGTATTTGAGTTGGTGTGTAAAGCGGATTTGTGTTATTTTCTTTACTTTTCATGGATCCGTTCTCCTCTAACAAAGATTCAGCATCAACTATACTTTTTAGTTCTCTATCTTTATTTTTAAAGTCAATTTTAGACTCATTTAGATCTTCATTAGATGTATCAGAATAAATTGGTAATCTGAGTGGTTGTCGATCCTCTTCGGTAAAGTGAAGGTATCTTTGTAGTGTTTGTAAATATAACATCCACTTCTTACGGTCTTCCGTCTTACTATTCATAATATTTTGCATTTCAATATCTAATCGAGACAAATTACTATTAACCTTATTTTCTTGTTTTAATTTTTCAATCAATCCAGGTTCAATAAGTATCATTTTCTTTGCATTTTCCATGTTAACTGGCTAGTCCACTTACTAATCCACTCAATATTGCACCTAATATTATTGGTAAGAAAGCCCCTCCTTTTTGTATGATTATATTTTTTCTTAGTTTATGTTTACACTTATGCACCAGTTTACGGAGTATATTTTTGTGTTTATTCAATTTTTGTTTATCTTGATCTTTAAGAGGTACTTTTCCTTGTAAAACGTTATGAATACATTCACAAATACAGTTTATTTCTTCTTCATCACATGTTTTAAGTAACGCTTTTTGATATTTTGGTTTAAGCGTATGCAAAGCGCTTAGCAAATGTTTATGCGTTGTGAGTCGACGATGCATCATTTAGAAATGATTTGAATTGTTTGATTCTTGATGTATTTAAACTCTTTTGTTGGGACGTAGACTGTACAGTGTCCATTAAATGGGAAGACATTTGTCTTGATGCGACAAAAATCATTGGTATTCTGTTTTAAATCTACCATTAAATATCCATGCGCTTCTAAAGTTGCATCCCTGTAGGCATCTTCAATGAATTTTGGGTTATCTGGCGACACTTGTCGTGCTAAATATCTTATTTGAGTTTTATCTCGAGGGTTTTTAAAATATATTATATAACTTGAGTTTAAAGAAATGTCTCTTTGACCTTTACCCTGATGAAATAAATTTTGTGTTAAATAAAATACACTAAGATTCCTATGATGACTACCTTTTGTAAATATATCCACAATTCTTCCATCAGACTCTCTCATTAGATCATCAATAATAACAAGATGTGGGTTTTCACCATCAAACATATTAAGATTAGGAATTCCTTGATGATAGTTAACATTTGGTAAATTATATAAAGGTTGCATTTCATCAAAGCACCATGTGATCTGGTTAAAATCACAATTACATATTTTTTTAACTGATTTTATGAAATTTGTTACAAAATTTGACTTCCCACATCCACTTGGCCCTGCCACAATAGCAGTAAACGGATGGATAAAGTGAAACATTTCACACGTCTGGAGTTCAAAGGCATGAAATAAAAAATGAAAATGTTTTTGTAAAAATTAAGTATATATTGCTAAAATTATATTAAACATAAAATTGATGAAAAAAAACTATTATTCATACGCATACTATTTCTAACACAATTAGTACTCATCAGAATTTTACAATCTTCTCAAATGTATGTTCACAGTTTTATCATTACTTATATAACATTATTTACAATCGAATAATTATAACTCTAACACAATTAGTACATCAGAATTTTACAATCGATACAAATTTTGTACATACACAGAAATAAAAATAAAAAGTTGACATCAACACTTAGCGTAATTTATAATGTCCCCAAGCCAATGTATCAATGTTGTTGTCCATAATACATCGTTTGGTATCATTATATGATAAAGATGCTTTATTTATTTTTTGTGTAAAAATAGTGTGTTTGATTGACTTAAATCGAAGCATACTACAATATTGTACATTTTTATTAAACAAACACGATTTGTAATTTTTCATATTCATTTTGTTGGTAATACTTTTGTTAACCCCTTTTGCCTTTGCTATAAATTTATCTTCTACTTCCAGGGCATACATTTTTGATCGCAACCCTACAAATTCCCTCAATACTTTACCATTATTCTCGTCTTTAAAAAAACCTAACTTTTTTTTATTTATGTTTGGATAACCGTAAATATTATTTTCTGGATAATCTGATGTATCAAAATAGTGAAGTAGATCTGGTTTTATATCCTCATAAAAATTGTCTGTAAAAATTTGATATATCAAACTATCGGTATCGGTGTACAATAACTTAATTTTATTTTTAAACTTTTTAATCATGTAGTTATAATGAAATTCATACATAAGGGTCTTAGATATATCTAAAATACAAAATCCTAAATAAATTGGCTTATCATAAATTAATTTTGTTTTTCGTAATTGTATTGCGACTAAATGTTCTGAAAATATTGATAAACTATGGAATTCTGGTTTTGCAATCAAATCCTGAGCACCTAAAACTTTACCACGATTATCCCAGTGAGTTAGTAGTTTAACGTTTACTCTTTTTTCAATATTTTCCATAGTCTTACCGAAGACAGAATTGTTCATTAATTTAAAAAAGTCTTTTTCAAAGTTTGATTTGGCTAACGTTCTCAAACTAGTATTTAAATCGATGTATTTCTTTAACCAAGAACTCTGTTTAAATTTTAAAATTCTATGTACTTTAATTAATATCATTCCCATTTCAATGCATTGTTTTAAATTCCTGTAGTGAATGATGTATTTATTTTTATTATTTAAATTAGGAACTAATTTAGTTTCTGTAGTATTACCCACACATATGTTTTCAGGACATAACGGAAAGTCAGAATGTAAATTATGAAGTTCATCAGGATATTCCAAATCAACTTCTAAAACATAACCAAAATCAGACGTATCCGACACATTATAATCCGTATTACAATTAACCCATTCGAAACCACCAACAGGAAGGGATTGGGACATTGCCCAACCATACAAATTATTCGCATCAAAATATGTTAGATATGAATTAGGTTTTTCACTATCATAATCCTCCATGAATTTGTTATTTGCTCTAGCAAAACGATTGCTACACTGAGATACACCCCCTCTAATACCAGCTTTAAAAAAAGCAATTTTGTCATAGTCCGTTAACAATTCTAATTCTATTTTCGTAAATTTTAACATTGCGTCCCAACTTAAACCTGGAGCAGTATAGTAATGGGCAGGATCTAATCCGTAAGTTTTAATACAAAGCTTTCTAAAGTTTTCGAACACATCGGTCAAAAGTAAAACATCAGTTTTTAAATACAAATTGGAATAATCAGACATACTACTACACTTAAAATGTTGCCAAATATCTTTTGCATGATTATAATCATCATTTGAAATATTCGAATCTGTGAGTGAACTATAAAACTAGTGTTGATCAGGAAGTGATGGATGTTTCAAGCAATCACTATTACGCATAAATTCATAAGGATAAATACCTTTCCGTCTTAAACGTAAAAAATCTTCATTATTAGGATAGTTTCTTTTTAGTTCTGTAAACTGATCATCATTAAGATTTTTAGCTAGTTGATCTAAACTACACGATAAAAATTTCAATGAATCTACGAATCTTAAAGTTACTGGTTGATTATTTATTGTTAACTGTTTTGAAAATGATATGTATCGTTCTTTATTTTGTGGAATAACTTCAATTTTGCCATCATCGAGGTTTAATGCATGGACAATAAAATGAGCATCGTAGTGACTGAGGTTATGTAAAAATATTGGAACATGACGAGGGGTTCTGAACTTAGAACTACACACTTGATGTGCAACACCCCTTAAACTACCAGTGTGCCAATCAAAATCGTAAAAAGGATCTTCATTTAACTCAGTTTCACAAATATGACATATGTTTGAATTTGAAAATTTAATTTTATCTTCATCTGATAATGGAACGGGGCATTTTTGGAAGCTATTTTTTTTAACTATTGTTTTCACATCTTCACAAAGGCGATTCATAAACACTTGTGCACAGTTTGGTCCACTATACGTCTCATATTTTGATAATCTGTTATCATATGAACATTTAATGTAATATCCGAAACTATACACTTCATGTTTTTGAATATTCATTGTACTAGGCTTGGAGGGATCGTTACTACATGATTCTATCGGATTCAAAAAGGCCTCAAAGTCTGCATAAACCACAAAGGGCATTTCCAACTTTTTTGTGAATTTATCAAATTTTAATTTATTATTTGATGTTGCGTTACCAAACCAATCCTTTTTGGAATTTTCACCTTTGGGTAATTCCGTACAAATGTGAGCGCAATCATATTGTTGATGGTTATTAAGTCTTTCCTCTGATGGGAAATGAATTAAACATGAATCGCATATATAAACTGCACGATGTTGACTTGATATTTGTGAACTAACTAATCGCGATAAGTTTTTAATAAAACAGTAATGATTGTTAGTACCATTTGATATATATAGTAGGTTGATATGATTAGGGGTACGACATTTTGTTAAGTATAAAGGACCTACAACAGAATTACACTTTTTTTCTTTATTATACTCTAAACCAAAAACATTTATACTAATATTGTTTAATTTCTCTACTTTTGATATATCTGCAATTTTAACCGGAAAAGAAATACCAGTAAATTTAAGTTTATTTCCATGAATTGTGTAAGATGTTACCCGATCTACACTTTTACATACAGGATATAAACCAGAGAGTAATGCCCATTTGAAGCACATATTATCATTATTTTTAACATTGATTACAGCTTTTTTTGATTTAATATCTTGAGGAAGATCGATATATGAACTACCACGTAGGGGGTTGAATTTGTTAACATTCATGTCTATGTATTTAATTTGATTAAGACTCCAACCACTATCTTTTTTTTCAAATTGACAAATTTTACCAACTACAGTGTCTATTAATGATGAATAAAAAATATTTAAGTCGTCACCCTGACAAATTATGTAATTAAACGTTTGAAAATCAAATGTATTCTTAATGTCTTTAGTTTGTTGTATGAAATCAGCATGCAATATGAAGTTTATTTTAAGAATTGTATGTTGTTGAATACATTCATTTATCAAAAATAAGATATCAATTTTTAATGAATTTAAAAACGATTCCGGTGTTTCAAAATATTGCATCGATTGAGTTGTTTTACTATTAATTCTATATGTTAAAATTCGGTTACCAAAAGCGGTTTCAACAACTGTTACATTTGTTAATGAATTATGTGATTTTAAAAGATTATTTTTATGAGAATTGCTTTTTAAATGGTTATTTAGATACCTTTTATTAATAAAAACATGACATGTGTCACATTCCACCTTATTGTTGTCCACGTTATTGGTTTCAATCGATGATGTAGAAGCTCCTTCATCAAATTTTGTTTTCTTGGTACCCATATTTTCGTCAGTAGTGATACTTCGTTTGTTACCTCTTCCAACTTGTGGTTGACTGTAACAAAAAGCAAGAAAATTATTAGATAAATCTTAAAATAAAACATTACTACAATAATATTTCTTATTGAGTTTGACTTTTAATACTTACATCAACGTTGTTTCAACCATTGCACAGTGATTATACAACTCATCATCATATGATGAATCGAACAGTTCACGCTTCTCCATTTCATCACAAACTTTTGACATCTCCTGATCGAATTCACTGTCGAATGAGCACAGTAAGTAACAGTTAAGTGTCGGTAGACCCATGATACCCAATTTCAAATAATGTTCAATATTTATAGTCTAGCAAAGGATTAGAAAGACAGATAGAATCGAATGAGTACACAGAAGTAATTTAAGTAAACAGAATCACATTCACTAATCAGCTAATGGCTATCATTGTTAAAAAAGTATTTTTTAACGTTTTCACTTTCTGCTATTGTCTTTGTAATATTGTATACGAGGCCGTTTGTGTTGTCGTAGATGCTATCCTTATTATTCTTTACATAATATTTAATCCTCGTGGTAGCGTGCTTCCAATGATCGGTAGTTGGAATCTTACATAGCTTCTTCATATCGTACATTTCAATTTTTATGAGATGCGTCGCTTGGGCTCCGTCGTCAGAATTAGTAGAAATGTATGATACACCATCTCTAGCGGCTCGTGCCACGGTTGACGATAACTGTTTCTTCTTTTTTATTTTTGGCATCACTTCAAAAAAATTATCAATCGGTTGCGCTTGCGATTTCCTTTTTCCACCATCGCATGTGTTATTAATGACGATATCATCGCCCTCTTCTTCATGTTGAGGGGAGAGCGGTGAGTAGTAATACTGTTTATAGGTATTTTCATTATCGTCTGCGAAGCTGAATGATCTCTGCAACAACAGAGATATCATGTTAATATCAATTTGTTTACATTGTGATTACACACACACACACGTTAGGAAATAACAAAAGAACAACAAAAGATATACAAGTAAGTTTGTCAATAGAATAAACACTTACCTCCATGATTATTGATGCGCTGAAGTACCACAAACGAAGTATCGGTATACAATTCACTGTGGTCAAACGACCATAGACTGATTTCATGACTGCAACTGTTCGCTCTTATATAGCACCATTCTTATCTAAAGCAAATTCCTAAGTTCAACGAAACTGATAGTGACTCTATGAGTCAACAAAGTTATCGCACATTGTTCCCATCAGGCATCAGCTTGTTTTCTGAGTCACTCAAAAGAATGCGATATATTTACAAAAATCACTATAATTGAACATTCCTATGGCAACCATTGAACAGATTGGTACTGTAATAATCTGCTAATAGCAGTAATATCATGGATACACTTGAAGTACAGCAACATCTAAAAAAGATCCATCCCAGTCTAGAAAAAAATGTTTATGCTGCTAATAGACTACCTATGTATACCCATGTACCAACGTATATAATATGCAATTTGGATACGGATGATAAACCAGGCTCACACTGGGTAGCTGTACATATCGATACGAAGGGCATCGGTCAATATTTTGATTCATATGGACGAGGACCTACGCAATATTATCTCGAGTTTTTAAAAAGGAATTGCAAAAGATGGGGCTGGAATGTTGATAGGATTCAGAATGATTGGACTTCAGTGTGTGGTGAATATTGCTTAATGTATTTGCTATATAAGTTTCAGGGATGTTCAATGCATAGTTTTACGAACATATTTACGGGGAACACACTGTACAATGATATTTTAGTGGATGAAATGTTCCGCACATATTTTGTAGAAAATAAGAAATAAAATGTTGTAATAAAATGAAGGAATGTGTTTTATTGATGATTCAGAAAAGCAGTTGAGGGTTAGCAATGAGTAATAGTAGATAAGAACGCCAAGGAATGCAAGGATTAGGCGAACAATGCATCGCTAATGAGGGTGCACGAGGTTGAATAGATAAGAGGATTAACAATGAAACACTAATGAGGGTTCGTAGCACCGGAAATCAATTAGATAAATCAGCTAATTGATTTGCACATCTCCGGAACCGCGCATCCTACGCAAAAATGGACCGCAGAAACGTGATCAGAGCACCCCAAAACCTTTTTTTTTTTTTTTTTTTTTTTTTTTTTTTTTTTTTTTTTTTTTTTTTAGGTTTTGGGGTTCTGGCACACCCGCCCTCAGATCGGTGCGCCAGAACCAGCGTATCACTACTACTGTGGATCGAAGACATGACGTGGCATCTACCAACCCGCACTGGGCCCTCGCAGTGGATTATGGCCCACTCACAGAAAGGAGTCCTGTCTGTGACCTAGCAGTGAAAACAGTATAGGCGGATTAAACTGATGGTGTGCAAAACAAAAAAACATTTTTATCTTTCGTCAAAATAAAATTGAGACGAATGAACAACAATTAAAACTGTCGTTCTCACTCAACTTCAAAACAAAACATTAATTCTGTTCGGCAGTATCCGTATTCCGAGCGGCTTAGCGCGCATGATACAATAATCCTTTAATCGTCAGTGGATGAGAGAAATACGACTTTGAGTAATACCCCATTATCTACTTCTTCCTTTTACGGTTCAGAAAATACGGAACAAAACAATTTTGGCTGTAATTGTATCGGGTCTGTTCGAAATCCTGTCGCGTTTGTATACAAATTGATAGTTAATATTTGTAATTGAGAAACTGTGAAATTTTGTAACGGCACTATATTTTTTTTTGTCCGCTTAAAAAAATGGTAAAATAAAAATAAATGTAAATACATAAATAAATAAATTAACCGTATAGTTCGGTAGCGCCCCCGAATGGACCCGAACACACGAACCTCCGCCGGCTCGGTACTGGGTCCCATTGGACCCAGGAATTACGACATACGACACCCTTAATTGATTATGTAAATATTTATTATGCTACCCATCAAATCTTATGAATGTGCGTTAATTAAGAGAGTTGTATAAAAAACTCATATGTTAACGCCAATAAATATTGCATATTTAGCGCGCAAGCTTATTAATTTACCTTTATTAAATATAAGCCTGTAAATGCGATAATCGCCATTTTGTTGACAGAGGTGGTCGAGGCTAAAAAACATAAAAAATGGGGATTTCGAACATCCAAACTCCACCACAGGGGCAGTGAATAATACATCATTTAATTATTTGACGAATTCATCCATTGCCCAAGTTAAATAAGTAGCGGTAATGAAGTTTTTTGATATCTAATGTCGAAGTTTCGCGCCAATCGTGCGTGTTTACATTTTTACTTTTCACAAATGTCACACACACACATGTAGATAAGATTTAAAATGTGACAAATATTATTGAAAGTATTATAAACAACACGAAAATGCCCAAATCTTAACGTAATATTGAAACACAGGTCCAATAACACGTATTATTCATTACCACTACTCAATTTGTGTTCAAAATCGCCGTCCATTATTGTTTTTTTTTATCGTAATGATGTGTGAAAGCGATTATGATAAACAATTTTTTTTAAAATTTCGATTGACTCGAGTAATTAATATGTCGAATGTCGGAAATCGATACTCAGAAATTAAAATAAAATCATTTTAATACAAAAAGCATTGTTTATAACAATGATTTATGCTTTTTTAATGTAATTATAATAGTTTTTTGGACATTATATTAAAACTGAGTCAATAACTGAGGACTTTTGACCATAGTCATTCATTGAATTTCGCGCCGAATTTTTTCTATATTTGAATTTATCTTCGGAATGCGCCCGCCGGTTCAAATTATTTTAATATAATGTACAATTATTTATTTTTGATACTTTCCAATAGTTTGCTACAGAATGCCCAGTATACATTTTTTAGGGAGGCTTAACAAAAGTTTGGGAATGATGATAAATTAATTGGATAAATTGGGTATTCCGCAATCACTTTACATTTCAATATGTTTTATTAGTTGTATGAACTTGGTAGTTTTTAGGGTTCCGTACCCAAAGGGTAAAAACGGGACCCTATTACTAAGACTCCACTGTCCGTCTGTCCGTCTGTCACCAGGCTGTATCTCATGAACCGTGATAGCTAGACAGTTGAAATTTTCACAGATGATGTAGGTATTTCTGTTGCCGCTTTAACAACAAATACTAAAACAGAATAAAATAAATAATAATAAAATAAATAGGGGCGGCTCCCATACAACATTCCTGTTTTTTTGGCGTTTTTGCCTTGTGATACGGAACCCTTCGTGTGCGAGTCCGACTCGCACTTGGACAGTTTTGTATTTAATAGTTTACTTGAGTAATAGAAATTGTTTTTTTTTGTGGTAGGTACTAACCCAACGTAATTTTAAAAACTGGCCTTGTTTATGTCGGACCACGCACAGTGAAAAGTTCGGTAGTTGGGTTGAATATTGCACAATGCTCGTCATTAACAGGTTCACTGTCCACAGACCACATGATGGTCTGTAGAGAGACTTCCATATCAGTCCACAGACCGTATGTGGTATGTTCGCCCGTACAATTTCTAAGTCATCTGATACTGTGGACGTAAGGAGAAAGTCTCGTATTTAATGCGGACTTGGCAGGACACATCATAAGGATTATAAAAAGTGGGGGGACATAGGGAAAAAGTCGATATTTTTTTTCTAAAGGGTATGAAATAAACATAACTGGACTTGTGGACCATTCCCACTCTGGAGCCTGGACAGTGAACCTGTTAATTTGATCGACTGCAAAAATAAGTTTGTATTTCATTAACTCATCATTCATAACGCACCCAAAAATTAAAGTGCCGGCCAGAAAAGAAAAGTACTGTTTTCTTATCCGTTTCGATGTTGACGTCACCCGCAACGGCCCTGTGTCACTTTTAGGGGAATAACATATTGAACATTTCTTACTATTACAGCGAAACTCTGCAATTAACCCCCTTGGCTGCTATTTGAGATTAAAAATGCCAAAAAATCTTATTTTTATAACAAGTGTTTTAAGCATAACATTAAAAAAACAAGCAAGCGCGAGTCGGACTCGCTCTCCGAGGGTTCCGTACCATCATATGTTTTTAAATTTTCATCGGTGAGACCTATTATTCGTCAGAGAATTTTAACACTGCACGCTGCGGTGTAGAATATTGCAGTTTTAGGTCAGCGCTATCACATGACCGATAGTGGAACTAATGTATTTATTGTTGATGATTTCTGAAAGAGTGTGCGATTTAGAGACATCGTTTTATTTTTCCTGTAATTGTTACATAAACTTCTATCACATAGAATAATTTCTGGTTTTTCTCTATGCCAACTTCGGAGATAAGGGGGAAACGGTATTTTTTTTTACATTTTTATCAAAAGTCAAAAAGCATGCGGCTTAAAAAAAATGTTTAAGAATGTGCAAACTACGCTCTTTCTTGATACCCCCCTTAGTAGCCCCACTTTGAATTTTTCAAAACCTTTTTCAGTCTCGGTTGTAAAAAAAAAACAAAAATATTTTTATGTCTTTCTTGTTTGCAAAATAGTTGGGCAAACGTCACCTAAAACTATTTCAAGTTGATAGCATTAGTAGTTCTTGAGATATCCATATCCAGCTGTGACAGACGGACATACTGAGTCGCAACATAAGGGTTCCTTTTACATGTGATGCTGACATCTCTTTGAGGCGCGCGTGGAACACGTACCCGCCAGGGCCGAAGCCTGCCGGGTCAGCGGGATTGTCCGCAAGGGTTACCGCTGGCTCGGAACACAAAGGGCTAAGGAAGGAACACTGGTGGGTTTAGTCAGTAAGAGTCTGACGCTCCCTTCCGCCCAGAGCGGGAGGGGTCATATGATGATTTCCCACCCAAAAAAAAAGGTTTGCTTTTTACCATTTTGGTACGGAACCCTAATAACAACTTTAAATTGAATATAACATCCCCAACATTCCGAACATGTTTTGACGCAGTATATTGAGAGATTTGCTATGTTATTTTAAGACCAGACTTCTGATAGGATCTCCTGGAATCTATAGGTAATCACAGAACTATATTTTGTATTTTTTTTTTAGTCTCAGTGGTCTTATAAAAATATATTTGTGACCCTCACTACAAGCCCTTTCATTTGATATATCACACGGTACCTACAGTATGCAAAGTTTTTTAAATTTTCTAATGTGACCCCAAAAAGTGACCCCATATTATAAATTAATTTATTAATGTAACACGGCCAAGTTCGAGTCACAGAAGTTTATAAGTGTACCAAATTTCAACTTAATCGGTCCAGTAGATTCGAAACAAATCGGTTGTGACAGACCTACACAGACAGACACACGAGTGATAAAGGTTCCGTTTTTTCATTCGGACGTAAGGAACCATAAAAAGTGACACGCCTATCCACACTGTACTTATTAAAATAAAATGATTATATTTAAATAAATAATTAATTCATGAAAAATATACCAAAGAGTTTTTATTCAATTTCTACAAATTTTTATTTTTTTAAATACCGATTATCGATTATGCTTTAAGACATTTTTCAATCGAAATAACAAAATTGGGTGGATGGTCAGCACTAAGAAGTGTCACGCAGCAACAGAATTTAAGTAATTTTTATCAAGATTTGATCATGTTTTTTATGTAGCTTATGTATGAAAAATGGTAAAAGTAAGAATGCAGAGAGAATGACAATATCTTTATATTTCCATTTTGGATATTTTCATCAAGAGACTAAGTGGTTTATGTACATATTTTCAGCGATTTTAAGATGCCTACCTTTTGGATAGGTGTAGTAATATCTATTTTATACATTTTTCGCAGTAGAATAACGCGGTTTGACCGACATCAGCATATAGTTCAAGATATTTGCCACAAACTTATTGTCCAAATAGGCGCGGTAACACATTTTTCTTAATAAATTCGAATGCTGAAAGTTGAAGTAAATTCCTGAAAATCATGACGTAATTCACAACATCCCGTCGAGTCAGCTGGTATGTCATATGTCAAAATCTAGTCGAGCAGAGAGATTAATACATTAATATTATTTTTTATTCATTTAATATATATTTTTTAAATTCTCCGTCCTTTAAATACATTAATTCACACAAAAAATATATGACAGAACCTGTTGATCGCTGTTCGTCCGTCCATCCGTCCGTCTGTCCATCTGTCACCAGGCTGTATCTCAAGAACCGCGATAGCTAGACAGTTCAAATTTTCATTAATTATGTATTTCTGTTGCCGCTATAACAAAAAGTACTAAAAACAAAATAAAATAAATATTTAAGGGGGGCTCCCATACAACAAACGTGTTTTTACCAGACTGCGTCAGAAGGAGGGTTATGTTTTTTTTCGACGTTTTTGCCTTGTGGTACGGAACCCTTCGTGTGCGACGGCCAAGTGCGACTCAGACTCGCACTTGGCCAGTTTTTACCCGACTGCGTCAGAAGGAGGGTTATGTTTTTCGAGTGTAGGTATGTATGTATGTATATTTCTTTGGCACGCTCTGTAGCCTAAACGGCTTGATCGATTTCAGCTTGAGAGGTGCCGTTAGATTCGTCTTAATTGTGAGAGTGACACTGGGTATATAAAAATTGAAAAAAAAATTTAAATGGCCGATTTTTGGCGCAATATTTCATTTAAAAAAAACATTTTTCTCGAAACCTATCGAGTGGGGTATCAAAATAAAGGGTTTTAAAAGGTGATTACAAAAATATATACAACTTATACGGTTAAAAGTAATTCGAAGTGAAAAATCGTAAAAAACACGTACCAAGAACTAAATCGTCTGCGAAATCTTTCACATTTATTTTGTAAACTATTAAGTTGGTAATAAAAAAAAGTTCATCATCATCATTCTCCTGCCCTTATCCCAATTTATTCGGGGTCGGCGCAACATGTCTTTTTCTTCCATACTTCTCTATCTTCTCTCGGTAGTCATCCCCTTTCTAACCATATCATCATTCACACATTCCATCCATCGTTTCTTTGGTAAATTAAATAAAAGTTGGAAGCAGGCGGGACCCATATCATTTTTATTATATTTTCAAATTCAAATGGGTCCCGCCTGCTTCCAACTTTTATTTAATTTAAAATGGGCTTGTTTTTAGCTTTTCAGTTTTTTACCGCAATCGGGTTTTTATTTTTTTTAAATAACTTTTTTTTACCACCATGTCAGCAACCTAATTGCGTAACACACTATCAATCCCAATCTGAATCATTTTTAAGGATATTGCTCCATTAGTCCATTGCTTTACAAGTTCGAAAAAATTGTCCGCTCAAGAGCGTAAATAACGCAATGAATGCTGCTGAACTGTCAAAATGAAAGTCATTGCTGTTTTCCATTTTCATGTAAAAAAAAATCTGTCCATTTTAGCAAATATGTACCTACTAGCTGCGCCCCGCGGTTTCACCCGCGTAATTGTCGATCCCGTGGGTATATCGGGATAAAAAGTAGCCTATATGTTAATCCAGGGTGTCAGCTACCTCCGTACAAAATTTTATCAAAATTGGTCCAGCCGTTTGAGCCTGAAGAAGTAACAAACATATAAACATACACACCGCCTTTATAATATTAGTGTGATTTGTGGGACGTTTAACAATAAAGTTATTAAGTCTATGAAAAAACTTATAAGGTTAAAATTTCATAGTCTCAATCAATAAGCTTATCGAGTCTATGAAATATGCAACAACCAATTAAGGGTCTTACAGGACCTAAACACAAAAAACGCAAGTTTTAGAAACAATAAAAGTATAAGATCGACTACAGTAAACAAAATCAGAAAAATATATGATATTCTACAGGATATATGCTAGGTAGATAGTGTGTTGAAAACATAACACAACTAATTTGATATGATAGAAAAAAATCATGAAGATACCTCTAAAAACTTTCTTTTACAATAAAAATCATATGATTTTTTGTCAGATTATTCTACAAGAATAGAATAGAATACTCTTTATTATGTACACCATATAAATAACAGACATAAATATAGAAATTGTACAAAGGGTGACAAAATGGGCGGTCTTATCGCTAAAAGCGATCAAACAAGCGATCTACAAGGGGTTCCTTCTATTTGGCAGAATCTTGATACTCCGATTTTTATTTGGCATAACTCACATGGCATAATCTTATTTAATCGAATATTTTTAAGGCATAAAAATTATTTAGCATAACTTTTGTTTGGCAGAATATTTACGTGTCCGAATTTACAATGGCATACTTTTATATTGGCAGAATTTTGTTTCGCATAATTACCTTTGCCATAATTAATATTATGCATAATTTTGTTTAGCATAACATTTATTTAGAGATACGATTATTTGGTATGGGTGCATATTTGAACATCAAAAATGAAAATAAATGTATCTTCTTGTAAAAATTAGTGTTCAAAACATCAAAAACTTATAATATATACATACGTGTCATAAAAAGTCAATACGTTGTGCTGCAAAATTTTGTGACAGAAACGAATCGCTGCGAAACCGACTTTACGCAGTCTTGTCTGCCCTACCCCTAGAGTGTAATTTAAACCCGCGTAGGCGCGGAGGGGTAGGGCGGCCCGCGAGCTGAGGAGCAGGTGGTTTGAAGGCCCGCCACCGCGGCTGAGGCTGGCCGGCGAAGCCGGCCAGCAAGCCGAAGCTGCGGTGGTGAGCGTTAAAACCATCTGTGACGATAAGCTCGCGTGGCGCCGCCCAAACCCCGCAGCGCCGGAGCCGTGACAGAAACAATGCTTGCTGCATGTTGCATGCCTGCTTGCATGCTGCATGCCTGCTGCATGTTGCATGCCTGCTTGCATGCTGCATGCATGCTGCAAGTTGCATGCCTGCTTGCATGCTACATGCATGCTGCATGCATGCTGCATGTTGCATGCCTGCTTGCATGTTGTATGCCTGTTTGCATGCTACATGCATCCAAGCCGACAATATTTTTGTAATTAGCATTTAGGTTAGGGTAGGTTTTTAATGACTATCGATATAAAATGTATGCCAAAAGACGATTCTGACTGTGAATTTTCTGCGATATGATGGTTCTGCTTTTTAATTATTATGGATATAAACATTATGCCTAAAGATGATTCTGACTAACAAAATTATGAGTTTTGAATGTATGACAACTGAGTGTATGCGAAATGATTTTCTGCGAAATGAAGTTTATGCTATCCGTTGTTATGCAAAACAATATTATGACGTAAAAAGTTCTGCTATAAAAGGTAGACCCTATACGGGTTCCTTCTATTTGGCAGAATCTTGATACTCCGATTTTTATTTGGCATAACTCACATGGCATAATCTTATTTAATCGAATATTTTTAAGGCATAAAAATTATTTGGCATAACTTTTGTTTGGTAGAATATTTACGTGTCCGAATTTACAATGGCATACTTTTATCTTGGCAGAATTTTGTTTCGCATAATTACCTTTGCCATAATTAATATTATGCATAATTTTGTTTAGCATAACATTTATTTAGAGATACGATTATTTGGTATGGGTGCATATTTGAACATCAAAAATTAAAATAGATGTATCTTCTTGTAAAAATTAGTGTTCAAAACATCAAAAACTTATAATATATACGTGTCATAAAAAGTCAATACGTTGTGCTGCAAAATTTTGTGACAGAAACGAATCGCTGCGAAACCGACTTTACGCAGTCTTGTCTGCCCTACCCCTAGAGTGTAATTTAAACCCGCGTAGGCGCGGAGGGGTAGGGCGGCCCGCGAGCTGAGGAGCAGGTGGTGAGCGTTAAAACCATCTGTGACGATAAGCTCGCGTGGCGCCGCCCAAACCCCGCAGCGCCGAAGCCGTGACAGAAACAATGCTTGCTGCATGTTGCATGCCTGCTTGCATGCTGCATGCCTGCTGCATGTTGCATGCCTGCTTGCATGCTGCATGCATGCTGCATGTTGCATGCCTGCTTGCATGCTACATGCATGCTGCATGCATGCTGCATGTTGCATGCCTGCTTGCATGTTGTATGCCTGTTTGCATGCTACATGCATCCAAGCCGACAATATTTTTGTAATTAGCATTTAGGTTTATTTTATATCGATAGTCATTAAAAACCTACCCTAGGTTTTTAATGACTATCGATATAAAATGTATGCCAAAAGACGATTCTGACTGTGAATTTTCTGCGATATGATGGTTCTGCTTTTTAATTATTATGGATATAAACATTATGCCTAAAGATGATTCTGACTAACAAAATTATGAGTTTTGAATGTATCACAACTGAGTGTATGCGAAATGATTTTCTGCGAAATGAAGTTTATGCTATCCGTTGTTATGCAAAACAATATTATGACGTAAAAAGTTCTGCTATAAAAGGTAGACCCCTTCTATACATATAAAATTCAAAGTCCTGACTGACTGACTGATATATCAACGCACAGCCTAAACCACTGGTCCTAGAGACCTGAAATTTGGAGTGTGTGTTCTTTGTAAAGAGTAGGTTCACTGAGATCTACTAAGAAAGGGTTTTTCGAAATTACACCCCTAAGAGGGTGAATGGGGGGAGGGTGAAATTTCACGCGGACGAAGTCGCGGGCAGAAGCTAGTACCTACATAAAACAAAAGACATCCCATGTTTACCTACCCTACACATCTTCCACATCGAAACGTGAAATAATCACCTTTACAAATAACTGAAAGAGATACTCCACGCATCCGATATGCATTAGTCCGAAAAAACAATGAACGAAACAAAAGACGTTCGCTAAGAAGACAGCGAGCAATCAAAGGGCAATCGAGCGTTACTCGGCGGAGTGCCGACAAATGGGGCAATATGTGGCGGTCGGAACTCGCCGATGCCTCAATTGTCTCATCAACTGGATGTTGATATTACTAGTTTTGTTTGAGCGGCAACACAAAGAGGTTATTCGGTGGGAGTGACACATGAACGGGTACCTTTAAGTATTTGGGGAAACGAAATTAGTGGTGGTAACTTTTGTTATTATCTTTTGTGGACGTAAGTACTTAAGGGGCTCACATGACCTAAAGCGCGGTCACTGTCGGACTGCATAGAAAAGAAAGAGAAGCGCGATGACACAACGCTGGTAATTTATTGCAAAATATGAAACAATTATTAATTTACAAAAAATCTATTGTTTGGAGTAAAAAATTAAAACACTAGAGTTTTAGTATGTTGCTTGTAGATGGGTCTACCTTTTATAGCAGAACTTTTTACGTCATAATATTGTTTTGCATAACAACGGATAGCATAAACTTCATTTCGCAGAAAATCATTTCGCATACACTCAGTTGTGATACATTCAAAACTCATAATTTTGTTAGTCAGAATCATCTTTAGGCATAATGTTTATATCCATAATAATTAAAAAGCAGAACCATCATATCGCAGAAAATTCACAGTCAGAATCGTCTTTTGGCATACATTTTATATCGATAGTCATTAAAAACCTACCCTAACCTAAATGCTAATTACAAAAATATTGTCGGCTTGGATGCATGTAGCATGCAAACAGGCATACAACATGCAAGCAGGCATGCAACATGCAGCATGCATGCAGCATGCATGTAGCATGCAAGCAGGCATGCAACATGCAGCATGCATGCAGCATGCAAGCAGGCATGCAACATGCAGCAGGCATGCAGCATGCAAGCAGGCATGCAACATGCAGCAAGCATTGTTTCTGTCACGGCTTCGGCGCTGCGGGGTTTGGGCGGCGCCACGCGAGCTTATCGTCACAGATGGTTTTAACGCTCACCACCTGCTCCTCAGCTCGCGGGCCGCCCTACCCCTCCGCGCCTACGCGGGTTTAAATTACACTCTAGGGGTAGGGCAGACAAGACTGCGTAAAGTCGGTTTCGCAGCGATTCGTTTCTGTCACAAAATTTTGCAGCACAACGTATTGACTTTTTATGACACGTATATATTATAAGTTTTTGATGTTTTGAATACTAATTTTTACAAGAAGATACATCTATTTTAATTTTTGATGTTCAAATATGCACCCATAACAAATAATCGTATCTCTAAATAAATGTTATGCTAAACAAAATTATGCATAATATTAATTATGGCAAAGGTAATTATGCGAAACAAAATTCTGCCAAGATAAAAGTATGCCATTGTAAATTCGGACACGTAAATATTCTACCAAACAAAAGTTATGCCAAATAATTTTTATGCCTTAAAAATATTCGATTAAATAAGATTATGCCATGTGAGTTATGCCAAATAAAAATCGGAGTATCAAGATTCTGCCAAATAGAAGGAACCCGTATAGAAGATTTTGATAGCCTGTATAATTTGTGTCTGGGAAAGAATTATAGCTACGTAAAGCCTATTAAATTTAATTTTCAATTGAATGTAGTGAATTGTGTAAATATGCTGAGACAAAAGGAAGCGAAATGGACAAATATAATAACTGAATGGTACCCTAGAGAAAGTAAAATAATGAAGACAGTTAAAGCGATGGGAAGATAATTTCAGGAAAGTAGCAGGCCCAGAATGGTTACGTACCGTAAAGGACTGACACAAGTGGAAAGCCTTAGAGGAGGCCTTTGTCGAAAGATAATCTGTTATGACGGGAAACCAACCGAATGACAAGAATATAATTTCGTTTTAGTTAATTAGTTTTCATACCTCTTTGTTCAACTTTCAAATAACTGCTTTGTCAAATAAGTTAACAACAAAAAGAAATAAAAGCTTATTTTATTGTATTTTTATTTTTTAATAGCTTCGCCCGCGGCTTCGCCCGCGAGGTATGTCGATAAAAACTATCCTATGTCCTTTCAGGGATGCAATCTATCTCTCTGCCAAATTTATCGAAATTCGTTCAGTGGTTTAGGCGTGAAAAGGTAACATAAAGACGACAGACAGAGTTACTTTCGAATTTATAATATTAGTATGGATTATCAAAAAGGTACAATAAAATAGCTTTTGAATAATATTACCTACATTAATCTATACTAATACAATAAAGCTGAACAGTTTGATTAATAGAAAACAAACAGCTCATTTATCAAATTAATAAATTTCAGTGGACAACATACATCGGTTTCTTACTAAACTTCAACTATAGCCACCGATCCTGCATACTTATCTCTTTTGTTGACTGTACGAAGGTGGACTTCATGCCTTAGGCATTCTCTACCAGTCAACCAAGGGTGGTGCAGAGATTGCCTCTATTTAATTAACCTTTTTACATAAACAATACAATAACAAGTTAGTTCATAACCTTAGGTACTACACCACTCTTTTTATTCCACTTTCTTCCCACAACATATGAGAAAACTTTCGAAGTGAGTCGGCGAAGTAAATTCATAACAAAATTCGGTGACAAGAAGCCCCGTCATTGTTTGGCAAAAACTTTGGAAAACTTGCAAAGTTTCATCTTATATCCAGTTGTAGTTCTAGCAGTTTTATTGAGGAGGGTTGGATATTAAGTTTTTGCTATTTTAAGAGGCACTTGTACTGTTGGCGAGAACGTTATCGTTTCAGCCGATAGACGTCCACTGCAGGCCTCCCCCAATTTTGGGAGGGGTTTGCCATAATCGCCACGCTTGGAGGGCGGGTTGGCGATCGCAGTATGGTATGATGGTGGAATAAATAGAGAACGCTGCTGCCCATTCTCCGGTAAGACCCTTAGTCGCCTTTTACGACACCCACGGGAAGTAAGGGGTGGTGCAATTCTTTAAGTCCGGCACCACACAGACAAGAACGAGAACGTATTTTTCCTTAATTGATTTTAGGGCTTTGACCGAAGACGTTGAATAAAGGGGCTCGACTTCATAATAACAGCCGCACGGGTGATCAAAGGTTAAGCTAAGCTTGCCGCGTTCCTGGATGGGTGACCATTCATTACATATGTGAGACTCCTCGGTGCTACGCGGTTGAAATGTATGGCAGAACTCATCTTTAGGGTTCCCTACCTCAAAAGAAAAAACGGAACCCTTATAAGATCGCTACGTTGTCCGTCTGTCAAAAAGGCAGTGAAAAAATCAAACTTCTAAGTCAACACAATCAAAAGATACGCCTGCTTATGTTCCATTTATGCCGCATATTTTGACACTCGCAAGGGAATCAAAACCTATAAACGATAAATGATTTTATTTTTGTAAGTAGGTTTGTACAAACACTTTTACATGTCAATCATGTTTTTTTAAAACTAGATGAGGTCGGCGTTTCCTATCTGACTACTCTGAGAAGAAAGGCCGCAACAAACTCAGAAGTCACAGTCTCTTTTAAAGTCCAGACATAATCTTGGTCAGGTTATATGAATACCATGTAGATCGATATCTGAGATAGTCTTTTGAGGAGATTGAGAAGACCTGTCCAGTCAGTGCACGCATTTGTCAGAAATCGTGCAGCTCAACTCAAGACTTAAGGAGCTCAACGATTCGACGAACAATACCAAAGAAAGGACATTTGGGTAGGCCACATAAATTACTCAAACTGCCAGACCATGACAAAAAAACTAACAGAACAGAGAGAATAATCCAACCGATTATCCTTTAAAGTAAGGTTCGCGAGCACATTCGAAAGAAGCTTGCAGTATCATCACAACGGTAATATTTTCTCATTGTTTGTCTTGTTTCGTTTTTAGTAAGTAGGTATATTTATGTATATTTATTTGTGCTTATATTAATATGCAATTAGGTATATATTGTATGCATAGTTTTAATAGGTTTATGCGTATCTTTATATTTAAAATATTTATTACTCAATTTTCATGATTGCACCTACCACTGTTTGTCTCTGCATCACCCAAAAGTTGACTGTTAGAAAATGCCTATGGCATTAAGTCCGCCTCTGTACATTTATGTGCTTGAAGTAATAAATAAATAAATAATAAAAAACACATAAAATAAATGAAATGACCCACATCGTCTTCACATTCACAATAAATAAAATAATACAACACTTTAAAAAGTAAGAAAATGTCATTGTTTAAAAAAAAAATATTGTCAATGTGTGTATAAAAAAAAAACATTCAAAATGCAGAAATTGGAAGCAGCTCAATCCCAAGCCGTTTTGTCCTCAATACCTATAATTTTTAACGGTATAAAAGGCTTTCTAGCACAACTTACGTTTAATGAATGATTTGAATTTATTAAGGCTTAGATCTTGAACGTGGCTTGGTAGTTTATTATAAAAGCGTATAAATTGGCATCTGAAGGAGCCACCTATTTCCTTGAGCCCTGTTGTAGGTACAACAAATTTGTGTTTCTTTAAGGTACTTCCCGTTGACCTAGATTCATAAAATTTGGCAAGGAGCAATCATGTATCATGTAGCACAAGTGAAGGAAAAAATCCGAAAACCGTAAATTTGTAGTTAGGTACATACATACAAATTCGTACGGAACCCTCGGTGTGCGAGTCCGACTCGAACTTGACCGGTTTTTTTATATAACCGACGAAAAATTTCAACTCAGGTGAATGTTCAAATTTCAAGTTCAGAGTTATGTTCTGAATCCATGGGAACAAGTTGTGCGTCGGTGTCCCCGCCACCCTGTATTGTAGAATGTTTTATGATTTATAAAGACTAAACAAGGTTTTTAGGTTTCTACCTTCATATAAAAGAATCTACAGTTTTGGAATTCATAAAAAATCCAACCGAAAGTTATAAATAAAAGGCTATAAATATTATTAATAAGGGCTGATTTTTCAATCGACAGATAATTCTTATTCGTGGAATAAAATTGACGTCTGACAGATTCTGTATGGAAGAACTGTCAAAAATTCAAAGTTATTCCTCGGGTAAAATTATGTAGCGTTGGTAAAATTATGTAGCGTTGGTAAAATCAGCCCTCATCATCATCATCATCATTTCAGCCGAAAGACGTCCACTGCTGGACATAGGCCTCCCCCAAAAGGGGGGGTTTGCCATAATCGCCACGCTTGGCAGGCGGGTTCGCGATCGCAGTATGGTATGGTGGTGGAATGCATAGAGAACGCTGCTGCCCATTCTCCGGTACGCCCCTTAGTCGCCTTTTACAACACCCACGGGAAGTATAGGGGTGGTGCTATTCTTTAAGTCCGGCACCACACAGACAGTTAATGAAATCATTTTTATTCGAGTAATAATTTCAAAATTTTGACAATTCTTCCGTACATAAACTGTCAGGCGTCAGTTTTAGCCAGTTTTATTACAGGCTTCGGCCCTATCGGGCCCCTTATCTGTTGCTGACATCACTTTGAGGCGCGCGTGGAACACGTACGCGCCGTCCAGCACGGGCCTGGTCCTGATCGGACGGTGAACTACCCATTACTCTCCGCCCGCAGGCCCGCGCCTTCGGTGGCCGGGAGTCGTCACGCGGCTCCCGATGCCCGGAGCGTCTCTTGCGGCGGCTGGGACAGGAGGCTCTTTCCCTGAGCCGTCGCGCCACCTCCTTCGCTAGCATGACTGCTTCGCAGAAGGAGGCGACTGCCTCCCACTCCCTCTCGCCCCGGACCATGGCTTGCACCAGGACCGGGCGCGAGAGGTCGCCGCCGCTGCCGACACGGCGGTGCTCCGCCCAAGCGGGGCAGACCTCCACCGTGTGCACCACCGTGTCCGCTGGGCGATCCTGGCAATGGTGACACCCGGGCGTTCTTCCCGCCTGATGATATGCAGGAACCTCGCGAAACTTCCGTGTCCGGTGAGGATCTGCGTCAGGCGGTAGGTGAAGGCGCAGTGGCGCCGCTCTTTAGCCATTCCTGGAAGAGCGGTCTTATCGCCGCTATTGCGGCGTGCCGTGCGCTGTCTTGCGACAGTCGCTCTTTCCATGCCGCCATGAGATCGCGCCGGAGATCTGTCCGCTCCGCAGCGATTTGCCGCGGAAACGGGGTTTCCCCTCGGCGTAGTGCCTCCGCGCGCCACTCATACAGGCGCACGAGGACTATCGCCTCCAGATCTCAATGGCGGCAGTCCGGCAAGGAGGCTTGCCTCCTTGCCCGAGATCGTGCGGTAGCCCCGGATAAGCCTTACTGCTACCACCTTCTGGGACGCATTCAGGTAGTGGGCGGCTCGCCGCCGCAGTGAACGCACCCACACCGCGGCCCCGTATAGGGCTATGGACCGCACGACCCCTGCGTAAAGCCCCCGGAAGGAGGCGTTTGGCCCCCTCAGGTTGGGCAAGAGCCGCTTGAAGGCGGCCCCGGCCGCCATAAAAAATGAAAATCAGCCTTGAAACAACAGAAAGGAAGGCGCTAATTTAAAAATATCTACAGTTCCAACAATAAATTATATTCAACATTGCTGTAGACCGAAGCAAATTGTAAGAAAATTAAAAATGATCACGTTTTTCCTGAACAAACTAAAACTTCTATTTCAGTTCTAAATGAGCTATTGAATGATTAAATAACAAGGAACAATAATAATTAGCTTTTGTAATCCCAATCATTGTTATGAATTTCCAGCTGTTTTAGAATAAGACAGATAAAACTATCGATTAAGAGCGAGATTTATTTGATCGCGCATTCGTACGAACAGCAAAAATGAATAATCAAATATTTTATTCGCGTAAATACACCGCCCATACCTAATTACCTATCAATTAGGACACCAGCTCAACTCCAGTAAGTTTGTTTGTCGCGTAGGTCGCTTTCTAATAAGACATTACTTTGATTTAATTTTATCAATTTAAACACCTTCCATATTTAATGTGTATTAAAGATGTTAGTTTAAGCGGGTTTGTGATCGAAAAACAAAAGACAACTAAGTAAGTCTCACCCCAATAACATCACAGAACTTATTTCACCCAGTTTCTCCCATCAATAAATTGATCGTTCAGAACCGGGAATAAGATCCCACCTGCCCGTATTATCTTACCGGGCGATAAACGAAAGGATTTAAACAAAGCCATGGGCTATTGTTCGACGTTTAAGTTTGTCCGCCATCTTTGTTTTGGAATTTCAGTCGTTACGTACGCTTGATTAATTTGGGGGTTATTACGTTGAATGAATGAGAGGTTGAATTGATTTCAGTGTTTTTGAAGATCTTCTTGTTTATCCCAAGCTGAAAAATAAGTATTTATTTTATAGAAAGAAAGAAAGAAGAAACCCCCTTACCCTATGCTATACAAGGTGTAACGGAAAGGGGGTATCAACCCTGAAGGAGGTGAATGTGCTCATGAAATTGAACAACTTTCCGCAAAGAACATAGGTCGAAATATGAAAAAAAATTTTGGACCTCCCATAGTAATAGTAAATCATTGATTTGTTATTACTATGGGAGGTCCAAAATTTTTTTTCATATTTCGACCTATGTTCTTTGGGGAAAGTTGTCAGTTTTATGAGAACATTCACCTCCTTCAGGATTGATACCCCCTTTCCGTTACACCTTGTATATGTAGGTATATCCAAACATCTACATATATGCCATTAAAACATAACTTGTAAAAAAAGCCAAGTCTTGGAACTCAGTTCTTCTACTAATTTATTCAGTCCCTACTTAAGGGACCTTCTTTTAACAACATCTTATAGTGACCATAATAAAAATCTGTTATGTTTTAAATAAATAGATTGACTTGGCCATCGCATGAAAACACAATGTATCTCACAAGTAATACAATATTATATTAAATTCGATTGTTTATTGCGATTGCCAAGACAATCTGTCAAATTTCTTTAATTGATTTTCAACTTTATCACCAAAGTGTAAGGTTCAAAGTTGATTGGGAAATTTTGACAGTTACGGGTAGCTTGATGTGCTGGCGTCTGTACCTATCTACACCTATTATTCCATTATATTATTTATTATACATACAGGTATACTGATTCATTGACTACAAATGTAACTTTGTAATCCTATATATTTATACGGGATTACAAAGTTATTTAGGTATGCAGTTAGTGTATTTAGAAAAGTGGAACGAAATTGCAAAATATTTTAGTTTTTCCTTGATTATACACTAAACAATAATTGTATTCTAAATTTGAAGCTTCTATGTCTGCTAGAAGTGCCGTAGAGTTTTGATGATCGGTCAGTCAGTCAGTCAGTCAGTGAGTGAGTGACAAAATTAAGAAACTTTGACTAGTTATAATTCTTAAACCACTGGTTCAAATTAAATTTGAAATATACCGTGTTTATACAATGCCTGCTTGCTTACTGAAAATTCATGCTTCTAGTTTTATCCACAACGAAGTTATAGGGGGTCGAAAATGGCCTGAACTGCTTCGAGAAAAGAATGATACGGCCGTGCCGCTTCTTGCTCGACTTGGGGGGGGCAGTGCCGTGCCCCCAGATATTCTATCCATATTTTTCATAGGCCAGAGGGCTGGCCTATTTTGGCTAAAGAATCAGCATTGCCATACAACGTGGCAATGCTGCCAGTCTTTTGGGCATGTTTCTTATTGACAGCGATGCGGACGAATTTTTTATGCCCTTTGATTATTTCCCTTCCTTCTTATATTCTTGTACATATTATTATTTTAAGACTTACCCTTTTAAATTATGTAAATATTCACATTATTAATTAGAGTCGCTTTTCGTGTGGGTCTGTATGATCGTGTTGTTCTTATACACTGCGCAACGAATTTTGATGTTGTTTTCACCACATTTAGAGAATTTATTTCGAAAGATATTAACTTACTTATTATATATTATAATAAAGACATCTAGATATTTTCTTCAAGTCAGAAAAACCGGGTCGCTTAGTACTTAGTCACACAAGAAGGATTTAACCCCGTTCCTATCATCAACTGCCTAGCCTTTTCCGAACTATGTTGGGGTCGGCTTCCAGTCTAACCGGATGAAACTGAATACCAGTATTTTACATAGAGCGACTGCCTATCTGACCTCCACAACCCAGTTACTGGGTACCTAATACGATACCCCTGTGTAAGACTTAGTTTTCCGACTTTCGGGCTTCTGACTACCCGTAACGATTGTCAAGGATCCACGACTGACAACCGGGACCTACGGCTTAACGTGCTTTCTGAGGCACGAAAGGACTCGGTATGGAAGGACGGTCACCCATCCACAGACCAACCGCGGCAACCGTAGCTTAACCTGATCGATCGACCTGTGCGGCTGTTATTATATTTTAGCCACGGGCCCCTTTTATAATAAATTGAATTCCTAGATTCCTAACGTGTTGCTGACGATCCTTCAGGATCAAAAACAAAAGAAAGAGCGGTTCAAACCGGTATGAGAAAGGTTTTAGTGGATAAGACAGAGATTAAAACAGAAGACGATCTAGGAGTGGATCGAGGCAGGGGGAAGGGGGTGGAGGGGGGGTTCAGGGGATCAGAACGGAATAATTCGTATATTCTGCATATTATGCTTTGCGTAGATGCAACACAGAAGTCGCGCTACATAACAACGTTCCGATACGACACAGGCACCTTTTAAAAATACAGCAACTTACAGTAACTTTTATAACTATGTAGCCTATCTAAGAGGACAGTACCCCAACCATTTATGTTGTATACCAGTGTTCATTTGTAAAGTGCAACTGTTTTAATGTATTTACTGCAACACTCTTTATGCAACAAATTTTTTATTATTATTATTATATTAACTACTAGCTTTTGCCCGCGGCTTCGCTCGCGTTAAGTATTATAAAAAAAAAACTAATACATTTACATCCTTCATCATCCCTTATTTTATCCTCATGGGGGTTTAATTTATCAAAATTTTCAGGGGATGCCTACGTCATAGTAGCTATATGCATGCGAAGTCTCAGCCCGATCGGTTTAAAATTGACAAAGTTTCATACAAACTTTCACCCCCTATTTTATCCCCTTGGGGTTAGAATTTATGAAAATCCTTTCTTAGCGGATGCCTATGTCATAACATCTACCTGCATGCCAAATTTCAGCCCGATCCCTCCAGTGGTTTGGGCTGTGCGTTGATAGATCACTATGTCAGTCAGTCACCTTTGAGTTTTATATGTATACTAGCTTCTGCCCGCGACTTCGTCCGCGTAAAATTCGTACTTTCCTCTTATAATTTCGAAAATGTATGTTTATGATTTTTATCATTTATTTAGATATAAATAAGTATTCGGGCCAATTTTTTAGTTTATAGCTCAAAGGGATCAGATTTTTCAAATAAACTGTATCCCAGCTTTTTACCCCCCCAGGAGAGTAATTTTGAAAAATCGTTTGGGATGTGTTCATAACTTGACTCAAAGACCCATACCCATTTTCGAGTTAATGGAAGCAAGCAGTAGAATTTTCCATCTTCGTAGGAGTCAATTTTTGAAAAACCCTAAATCACTTTTTTAAAGTATTTTTAGTTTTAGTAGTACCGAGTTTCAAGTTAATCCGACAGCGGGTTAAATATTTTTCTAATCCATCAACTTTGTCACCCCCCAAATCCTCTGTGAGGGAATTTTTTAAACTAAAAGTGACAATCTTTATTATTTACTGACCCAAATATTGCCAATTTTCTAATTTATTAACCAAATGAATAAGATTTTTCATATAAACTGTATCGGGGTCTTTCTATCCCCATAGGGGTGGAATTTCGAAACACAATCTAGACTATTTATACCAATTTTCCAGTTAATCAAGCCTCGTAATAAAATTCTGCCCTGTGAAATTGACTACCCCTCTTCACCCCATTAGCGGTTGATTTTCGAAAAACCCTGAACCACTTTATTATTTATTTTGATCTTAGATAGGTACTGAGTTTCGAGTTAATTGGACCGCGCATTAAATCTCCCCTTTGGGTTAGTTTAGAATTCCAAAAAAATTCGAACTTTATAATTATTTGTGCCAAGTCCAAATTTATTTGTACCATTTTTTTTTTGAGTTTATCAAGGCACTCATTAAAATCCCCTTTTAAATCGAATTACCACTTTTTGTCCCGTCAGGGGTCAATAATTTTCGAAAACCCCATACACTTACTAGGATTCTTCATGTGCCTAGCCTTTTCCCAACTATGTTGGGGTTGGCTTCCAGTCCAACGGGATGCAGCTGAGTACCAGTATTTTACATGGAGCGACTGCCTATCTGACCTCCACAACCCAAATACGATACCCCTTGATAAGACTGGTTGTCAAACTTTCGGGCTTCTGACCACCCCTAGCGACTGTCATAGATCCACGAATGACAGCCGGGACCAACGGCTTAGCGTGCTTTCCGAGGCACGGAGAGGTCACGGTATGTAAAGATGGACACCTATCCACTGACCAACCGCGGCAAGCGTAGCCTGCGTAATCTTATCGATCAATCGGTGCGGCTGTTATTATTGATTATTTTCTGTAAAAAGTATTAAGTTTCGAGTAAATCGGACCGCGCGTTAAAATTCTTCCACACAAACTTTAACACCCCAACACAAGGGGTGTTGGGGTGTTTTGATAAACGAATAATGATAAACTTTATTACTTGCTTAGGCAAGTATTCTTGCCAAGTTTATTAACCAAATGAATAAGATTTTTCTTATAAACTGTATCCCCGTTTTACACCCCCACAGGGGTTGGAATTTCGTAAAATTGTTTGGGATGTGTTCATTACTCGACTCAAAGATTGTTTAAACCAATTTTCGAGTTAATCAAGCCACGCAGTAAAGTCTTCCCCTATAAAATTAACTTTTCACCCCGTCAGGGGTAAATTTTCGAAAAACGATGATACACGTTATTCTTTATTTTCGGTCTTAAGTATAAATACAGAGTTTCGAGTTAATCGGACCAGAGGTACAAACTTTGACACCTCCCAATCCCCCTTCAGGGGGTAGTTTAGAAAAAAAAAGAGAAACTTCATAATTTATTTAGATAAGTATTCGTGCCAAGTTTCATGGTTATTTACTCAAGGAATAAGATTTTTCATACAAACAAAATCCCCTCTTTTCACTCCTTAAAGGTTAAATATCCAAAAACCCCTTCTTAGTAGATATCTACTCTTCACAAAGAACACACCCTCCAAAATTAATTTCTCTACCCAGCGGTACTGACCAGCGTTTTAGGCTGAGCGTTGATATATCAGTCAGTCAGGACAAAATTTCATCCCCCTTTTCACCCCCTTAATGGATGAAATTCTAACAACACCGTTGTGTTAGCTTCCAATCATAAGCCTAGATAATAAATTTTGTGATTTTTACGTCGAAAATTAATGATTTTCTAAACACAATTTCATCCCCTTTTTTAACCCTTCGGGGGTGGAATTATCAAAAACGCTGAGACACGTATAAATTAATTTTCAATTATCAGCCTAAATACAAAATTAGAAGATCCTAACTTCAAAACTGTCGGACTTTCATATAAACTTCCATCCCCTATTTTAACCCTTTAGGGGTTGAGTTCCCAAAAATCCTTTCTTAGTGGATACTTACTCTTCACAAAGAACACACCTTCTAAGTTTCAAGTCTCTAGGTCCAGCGGTTTGGGCTGTGCGTTGATATATCAGTCAGTCAGTCAATCAGTCAGTCAGGACTTTGAATTTTATATATATAGATAGATTTAGATGTAGGTTAACAACGCTGCACACAACCACCGGTAGCGGGGACCCGGCTCGGGGCCGGATGGCCCCTAAGTCCCAAGCTTTTCGGTGGCCGGCCTCTCCCCTGCCGACGTACGGGTGTTGGCGACGTCGGCTGCCACGGCCGGTGTCACAGCACTCTCAATGGGGCTGGGTTCCAGGGTTCGATTGCCAGTACTTGAACCATTGCTATATGGTTCACATACTGAGCAATCGAAGTATGTAGTATGTCCCAAACATACTACATACTTCGATTGCTCAGTGTGTATGGTCTTTCTTTTTAATATTGTTTTTTTTTTATTTTTTTTTATTTATAATTTTTGTGCCTAATATGATCCTGTGTTGGTCGAAATAAACGATTTATTATTATTATGTTCATAATTTGAAAGTCGACTTTTCGGACGCTTCGATTGAATACAAAACATTATTTTGATCATTCAAAAGTTATAATAAACTTCAACAAAAACTTGGTGCTGGGCATAATTTAGTATCTAAAGTTTGGCATTTTATGTTAATAAGTTATAATAATTCAGTTTTCACAATAAAATTTTAACTAAAGTACTCAACAAGTGGACGTTAGATAACACTTTCAGTAATTTATTCATTAACTTTTTGGTTAAATGTTTAATATTATTTTTATTATAATGCGAGCCTTTGCTAGCTATTCTATAGATATGTATGTATCTAATTTAATTTATGCTTTTGTCTTCGATGATTCAGTTGTAATTAACCATTATTACGTTACACACTATATCCTGTCTCCTGCATGAGTTAACAGATTAATTTTCAAAGAGCTCGATTAATCTTAATCTCTATTGAAATGGCAGTAATAATTATGAAATAATAATAATATTAATATTTTATTTATATATCTCGGAACCATGGGGTCCCGGTCCTTTGGAAGGGCCGAAGCCAATTCGCAGAGGCCCCTTAGGAAATTTTAATGAAATGCGGCGATTATCCCTGTATGCGCTATGCAAGTGTACCCAAGGATAACCCCCGGTTGGTGTAGGACTATTGCAAGATATGGAAAAATAAAAAGTTGGACTATTGGTTTGGGTGGCTAAAGTGGACTGGTTACCAAGAACTATGGAATAACTATGACCCCTTATTTTTTTTTTTTTTTTTTTTGCGGATGGGAAATCATCAAATGACTCCTCCCGCTCTGGGTGGAGCGGAAGGGAGTGTCAGACTCTTACTGACTAAAACCCACCCGTGTTCCTTCCTTAGCCCTTTATGTTCCGGGCCAGCGGTAACCCTTTCGGACAATCCCGCTGAAATGGCAGGGGGGTGACACTCAATAATGGGCCCCCGGAAACGGTCGCTAGCACATAGTGACGTAGCAACATGGGGGCAACATGTCCTGAGGTGCTTATGAGTGGAGAGGTATTCCACGGCTATCAGGACAATCCCGGAAGTACGGTCAAGATCCCTACCAGCATCGTACTGGAATACTTCCTTCCTCCGAGCACGTTTGCTCATGCGAATCTCCACTCAAGCCGGCCAATAAAGGCAAGAATGAGGTGGGAGCTCTGTTCCCCGTCATTGTTCACTCCAGCCGGCCAATAAAGGCAAGCCAGAGGAGAGGAACAAGACTTCTCCCTGAAGATAGGGTCCGTGGGGTCGCTACTGCCCAACAGCTCGCCACATGCTGCCCTGCGGATATAAATATTATTATTAATATTAATTATTATAATATTAATAAACAGTAATATATAATAATATACATAGTTTGTTTGGTGTTTTTGTTTGAACGCGCTAATGTCTGGAACTGCCGGTCGGATTTCAAAAAATATTTTTGCATTCTTTTTTGCATCACGAGAGCACGTTAAGCGAAAACGAAGTAATAGCGCGGGTGGGCGATGCGTCGCGATGCGATGCAGTGGGCCGAGGGTCAAAGGAGTTTTATAAAAATGTATCTGTTATTTTAGTACTTATACTACCTTGCGAACGAAGACGCGAGCAGAAGCTAGTTAATAAATAAAGGGCCGTGAGAGAGTTATTAGAAGCCCTTACACTGAGGCCGACGAAGATCTATTGTAATGATGTAAAGCATTTCCCAAAGGTACCTATCAACCAATCAAATTCACCATAGGCTTTGCGAGAATATCTTCTAAGGAGCTTCTTGTGTAGGGCAGAGTTTAAGGCGCTGCCCAAACTTAGGACACCGCGAAACGCTGAGTTTTTTGTCGCACAGTTAGTACATGCGTACTTACGTACATATTACAAGCCAGAAAAAAATGTATGACTATATTGTCAAATGTTTAAAGTAAAAGACTTATTCAAGATAGTTCATAAAAATAAAATAGTGTCATGATAAAACAATCGTAAATCAGGGCAAAAAAAAGAAAATTCGTCGCATACCTAATTCTCAAAATTTTGAGCGTAAACTAACATAATTTATGTAAAATAAAAAAATTCAATCAACTAAAGAAATAGGTATATAAAAAATATTCCACTGAGCCGTGAATTTATTGTTTAATTCAATTAAGGGCTGATTTTACCAACGCCAGATAATTTTATTCGAAGAATAATTTTGAATTTCAGACAGTCAGATTTATTCCACGAATAAAAATTATCTGTCGATTGAAAAATCAGCCCTAAAACTGCAAAATTACTTTTTTTGGTGATCCTTCGATTCAACTACCCAACACACTGTTTAGTAACTTAATTATTTCTTGCCGCGATGCGCTATTGTCAATCCATACTAACATTATAAATTCGAAAGTAACTCTGTCTGTCTGTATGTTACCTTTTCACGCCCAAACCACCAAACGGATTTCGACAAAATTTGACAGAGAGATAGATTGCATCCCGGGGTAGAATATAGGATAGTTTTTATCCCGATATTCCCACGGGTTCGAAACTTACACGGGTGAAACCGCGGGGCGCTGCTAGTTACCTATAAAATTGCTTCTTACCGTGTCTGAAATAAGCTCCAGCAATTAAAAGCCTTTCCGTGTATACCTGTACAACGAAGAATATATTACGCATCATATTCATATAACATGCAGGGTGCAACTCGAGCGCAGTTACCTTGTGTAAACATTGCTGTGATCACTCAAAACACTGGTTGCTACGTGCACTGATCCGCGGTACACAGTGGGGCCATGAAACAAGCGGTATGATTTTTAGAATTAGGAACTACATATATAAAATCACGCCTGTTTTGACCGAAGGATTAGGTAGATGTGTATCTTTAGACATAGTAGGAACAGTCAGCAACAAAAGTCGATTAACACTCCAGTTTTTTAAATCTCAGTTATTAACTCTTCAGCAAAATATTTACTCTTCAGTGTTTTTAATCTTAGTTAGTGAGCAAAATATTTGGTCAAAATTGCATTGTACTTCTGCTGCAATTTTGAACAAATAATTTGCTCAATAACTCAGATTAGAAAAAACCGGCCAAGTGCGTGTCGGGCCACGCACAGTGTAGGGTTCCGTAGTAGCCCGTTATCACAATGTAGTACGATTCTGTTGTTCTTTATTCTGAATAGGTAAAAAAAAAACATATTTTGGTTTTCAATACAAGTCTTTACCCATTATAAACAAGCAAGTACTTCATCTTAATCACTTTAAAGGATTTATGCTAAGGATTTTGTATTTAGTACAAAATTATCCAACACCCAAGTTCAACGACTATTACTGCTAAACTAATAAAGTTATCTTAACCGCTATACTTTTCCTTTAAAGTTCATGAAATGCACTTTCATCGAGAATTTTTCCAGATTTTTCAAGCTAGTAGTTTAGCTTTTAGAGGGGGGGGGGGGGGACGCCCTACTGGAACAAAAATTTGCACTTTAAACTTTAATATTTCGTAAATGGAGCATTAAATCGAAAAATAATTTTAGCAAGCCCTAAGCCATTTTAGAAGACCTATTTAACGATACCCCACACGATGGGGTAGATCAGGTAAATAATATTCATCCCCACTTCACATGTAGGGGAGCTACCCTAAAAAATATATTTTCCAAAATTTTATTTCACCACTTTGTTGGTGTAACTGATATACGTCCCAAGTAACACACGCATGCTGAATAAAGTTTGAGTAATAGCAATTCGCAAATGTTTACAGCTATAAGTTACAAAACGTGGGAGTAAGTGGATATTGAAAGAGCCAAATTCTGAATAATATTCTCTTTTGGTCTTTATAATTCTTTTAGCTTAGTAAAAGTTGATTTAAGTTGACTATTTTTCTAAAAGCTTAGTAATAACTTCTATACCGCATATAACTCAGACGTTTTTAAGCCTAAAGCATTACAGATGACTTTAATTTGAAAAAGAGTGCCTGGGACAGCATTTATTTGTATAATAGTATAAGTAGCTGAATAAACGTAGTTATCTAATACTAATCTACAAACTTTACTCAGCTTATCTATATATATAAAATTCAAAGTCCTGACTGACTGATTGACTGACTGATATATCAACGCACAGCCCAAACCGCTGGACCTAGAGACTTGAAACTTAGAAGGTGTGTTCTTTGTGAAGAGTAAGACTCCACTAAGAAAGGATTTTTGGGAATTCAACCCCTAAAGGGTTAAAATAGGGGATGGAAGTTTATATGAAAGTCCGACAGTTTTGAAGTTACGATCTTCTAATTTTGTATTCAGGCTGACAATTGAAAATTAATTTATACGTGTCTCAGCGTTTTTGATGATTCCACCCCTGAAGGGTTAAAAAGGGGGATGAAGTTGTGTATAGAAAGTCATTAATTTTCGACGTAATAATCACTAAATTTTTTATCAAGGCTAACACAACGGTGTTGTTAGAATTTCATCCATTAAGGGTGTGAAAAGGGGGATGAAATTTTGTCCTGACTGACTGATATATCAACGCACAGCCTAAAACGCTGGTCGGTACCGCTGGGTAGAGCAAGGGTGTGTTCTTTGTGAAGAGTAGATATCCACTAAGAAGGCGTTTTTGGAAATTTAACCTTTAAGGGGTGAAAAGAGGGGATTTTGTTTGTATGAAAAATCTTATTCTTTGAGTTAATAACCATGAAACTTGGCACGAATACTTATCTAAATAAATTATGAAGTCTGGCTTTTTTTTTCTAAACTACTCCCTAAAGGGGGATTGGGAGGTGTCAAAGTTTGTATGGAAGAATTTTAACGCGTGGTCCGATTAACTCGAAACTCAGTATTTATACTTAAGACCAAAAATAAAGAATAACGTGTATCATCGTTTTTCGAAAATTTACCCCTAACGGGGTGAAAAGTTAATGTTATAGGCGAAGACTTTACTGCGTGGCTTGATTGACTCGAAAATTGGTATAAACAATCTTTGAGTCGAGTAATGAACATATCCCAAACAATTTTACGAAATTCCACCCCTATGGGGGTGAAAAACGGGAATACAGTTTATAAGAAAAATCTTACTCATTTGGGTAATAAACTTGGCAAGTATACTTGCCTAAGCAAGTAATAGAGTTGATCATTATTCGTTTATCAAAACACCCCAACACCCCTTGTGTTGGGGTGTTAAAGTTTGTGTGGAAGAATTTTAACGCGCGGTCCGATTTACTCGAAACTTAGTATTAATACTTTTGACAGAAAATAATCAATAACAATAGCCGCACAGATCGATCGATCAGGTTACGCAGGCTACGCTTGCCGCGGTTGGTCTGTGGATAGGTGTCCATCTTTACATACCGTGACCTCTCCGTGCCTCGGAAAGCACGCTAAGCCATTGGTCCCGGCTGTCATTCGTGGATGTTTGACAGTCGCTAGGGGTGGTCAGAAGCCCGAAAGTTTGACAACCAGTCTTATCAATGGGTATCGTATTTGGGTTGTGGAGGTCAGATAGGCAGTCGCCATGTAAAATACTGGTACTCAGCTGCATCCCGTTGGACTGGAAGCCGACCCCAACATAGTTGGGAAAAGGCTAGGCAGATAAAGAATCAATAGTAAGTGTATGGGGTTTTCGAAAATTATTGACCCCTGACGGGACAAAAAGTGGTAGGGTGTCTTGATAAACTCAAAAAAAATGGTACAAATAAATTTGGACTTGAAACTTGGCACAAATAATTACAAAGTTCGAATTTTTTTGGAATTCTAAACTAACCCAAAGCGGAGATTGGGGGTGTCAAATTTAGTATGGAAAAATTTTAATGCGCGGTCCAATTAACTCGAAACTCAGTACCTGTCTAAGACCAAAATAAATAATAAAGTGGTTCAGGGTTTTTCAAAAATCTACCGCTAATGGGGTGAAGAGGGGTAGTCAATTTCACAGGGCAGAATTTTATTACGAGGCTTGATTAACTGGAAAATTGGTATTAATAATCTAGATTATGTTTCGAAATTCCACCCCTATGGGGATAGAAAGAGGGGATACAGTTTATATGAAAAATCTTATTCATTTGGTTAATAAATTAGAAACTTGGCAATATTTGGGTCAGTAAATAATAAAGATTGTCACTTTTAGTTTAAAAAATCCCTCACAGAGGATTTGGGGATGACAAAGTTGATGGATTAGAAAAATATTTAACCCGCTGTCGAATCAACTCGAAACTCGGTACTACTAAAACAAAAAATACTTTAAAAAAGTGATTTAGGGTTTTTCAAAAATTTACTACTACGAAGGTGGAAAATTCTACTGCTTGCTTCCATTTATTTGAAAATGGGTATAAGTCTTTGAGTCAAGTTATGAACACATCCCAAACAATTTTTCAAAATTACTCTCATGGGGGGGTAAAAAGCTGGGATACAGTTTATTTGAAAAATCTGATCCCTTTGAGCTATAAACTAAAAAATTGGCCCGAATACTTATTTATACCTAAATAAATGATAAAAATCATAAACATACATTTTCGAAATTATAAGAGGAAAGTACGAATTTCACGCGGACGAAGTCGCGGGCAGAAGCTAGTTACTTATGAAACTACTATATGCTGTAAAATAGTGAGTCTTCTGAATAATGGTGTAGTTAATTTCTATTAAATAGCTCGATTTTGAATAACCGCTTTTAGTTGGTCATGAAGTCACATGAGGTTCCATATTTTATCAATTATTCACCTTCTGTATAAAAATGTTTTATGGGTTCTGTAAAGAGCTTATTTCGGTATAATAGAAATAAAGTCATGGTTTATAGCTAACTAACACGAATGGAAGTTGAATGATGTATTCTTATTCCGCAATGACTTCTATAAGTACCATTTTTAAACAAGTTATACAGAGTTTTTCTGGGGAGTAATTGAATAACATTGATGTTACTAAATTTATCGTTTTCTACTCTTCAAGCCCTTTCATTTGATACCCATATTAAGCGGGTTGAGAAAAAATATCCATATTGCCATATTGAAATTATTACAATATTGAGTACTGTACATTGTATTGTTACCAGAACTAAAGGTGTATGCAAAATTTCAGCTCAATCGGATACCAACAAATGGTCGAAAAATGGTTTGCAAATTTTGACGGACAACTTACATACATACATTTACATACTTACATACGAACAGTGCAAGCTAAATAAAAGCTTGTAATAAAAATTGACTTATAGTAGGTAGTCAATTATTATAAATAAAAGCGTTAAAATAATCTCAATTTCTTTTATTTCTTCTTAAACTTTCATTAAGACAACAGTATAAAGTGAAGGTCCATCACATCTATTCTACGTTTCAAAAATCTGGACCAGGTTGAGCATTTTCGTCTTTTCAAAGTGAATCGGAAATATATTTGGGCCATCGAAGTTTTCCTTTGTTTTCCCAGTGGGAAGGTACAGTAGATAATTCTGCTCTGCCCCTTCGACGTGTGGACACTATCTTAAACGGCATTTTCCTGCAAGACATTTCGCTTTATATTAGGAACACAGTACAATATGAAATTCGTACGATTTATTAGTAAAAAAAATCTCAACCATTTGAGCAAATGGGGGGTCAGCTGATTGCTAACTAAGAAGTTTGTCTATTAATCACAATTTATTTCATTAAACTAGCATTCTTAGTTTCCGAGACTTTCAGGTATTTTTATATAACCCTAATTCTTTGCTCTCGAGTGTAGGTAAGTACTTATATAAATTTTCCTGAAAAATTGGGTCTATCGCATTTTATTTTGAACCCTAATTAGCTGTATAATTAATCATATTTAGTTACTTATTCAAGTGTTATTCAGATATTTGTACTACTGGATCACTATTTCTCAAATAAAAGCTTAATAATCAGAAAGGCGTGACTTTTTATTCAGAGTTATGTAAATCTGGAGAGCTTTTATTCAGCTTATAATGAATCGCCATTAAAACTTATTTTTAAGTAAACTATTGACTCATTATCATTAATCATTATTATCAAATGCCTAATTTTAGTAATTCATTACAGTTAAAAATACAGGTTATAATTTATTTAATGACTTTTGAAAGATAATTAACATTAGCTACCCATCCTAAGTATTTTTGTCAACACAAAAGTCTTTATTTATGTCTTATTTACTATCACTAAACTTGATTACCTAAGCGGCGCGTGAAAAATGTTGAGATAATTCATATGCTATTCACGATAAAACTACTTGCGCAGTAATATTTAACGTGTATCATGGTTATAATACATAATAACATTTACTTACCAATTCTTAGTTTCGATTTCGATTTTATTCAATGCAACGACATATGAAGTGTCACAATGCCGCACTGCAAGATTAAACACCACTTTTTTTCTACTTTACAACATAACTCTTAATTTTGTTTGAAAAGTATTACGCAAATGAACTTAATCTTGAATAATTTCTGAATATCAATATCCATATGCATTTGTCTGAATAAATATGAAATAACAGCTCTATAAAAGAGATCTCAGCTTTTTCTCAGATGTTACTAAGCTAAGTGGGCCATTACTAAGCTATTACCCAGACTTTAAATCGCTGTTATACAGACTAAAGAATTTAAAACTGTGCCCAAATTGCTTGATTAACAGCTGAATAGACGTTTAGTCAGACATTATCCAGACAATAGTTTCAGCTTATAGTTTCGCGGATCTCTATTACTCAAACTTTATTCAGAATGACTGTGTTACTTGGGGTACTCCTACAAAATTTCAGCTTTCTAGTGCTAACGGTCACAGAGATTAAGCGAGGACGGACAGACAGACAGACGGACGGACAGACAGACATGGCGAAACTATAAGGGTTCCTAGTTGACTACGGAACCCTAAAAACTGAAGTGTTAATCGACTTTTGTTGCTGACCGTACACCCACATTTCACCAGTTTTTAAGTCACTATAATATTGTAAGTGTAAATGTAAGCTATTGCCATCAACCGGGCACAAATCCTGTATCCTTGCTGCTGCGGAGAAATTCCTCATAGAAAGACCCAATAACACTTTGCCCAAGCTTTTTTTTTCGTGGGGTAACAACCCTCATAAATACCCTCCGCCTGGGAAGAACGGCGGGTCATGTCGGACTCCTACCGACTAAAACTCCACTGTTCCTTCCTGTACAATGTGTCGGGGGCCGCGAGATACTTGTACATTCACCGCAGCCGCGACTGGTACCAGCCCGCCATGCCTAGCAGACCCCACCACTAAGTGCGGCCGATCCCACGACCGCACGTCCTTCCATTACAACCCTGGAATCGAATTCAGGACCTCTTATGCAGCAGTAGGGCTTCCGACCGCAAGACCAATCAGGCAGTCATTTAGTTATGGTTCAGACGCCACCAGCACATCAAGCTACTACCATCTGTCAAATTTCTTTAATAGATTTTCAACTTTATCGCTAAATCATAAGGTTCAAAGTTGATTGGGAAATTTGACAGTTTCGGGTAGCTTGATTTGCTGCCACATACAGCAGCGTAGGTACCAATACGTATACCGCTGCATGTAAACAACAGTCACAGGAAGTATCATAACATCATCAAGATACACAAAGAGGTTTAAATACGTATTATCGAAGCTAACTCTAAAACTACCAAAGCATAGTTAATAAAATCTTTAAGGGGACCACCGCGCAAGCTCCTTTATGAAAGGAAAAAACAAAAAAATTAAATAGGTCCGCAATTGAAGAAAATATTGTTGAACATACATAAAAAAATACAAACAAACATTATAACCTTCTCCTTTTTTGAAGATGGTATTTTGTAAAACATGAAACATTTATTTTGTCTTGACTGTCAAAAAGAATAACGTAGATCAACTGGATAAGTCAGAGATTAAAACAGAAAAAGAACTAGCAGAGGGATCCGCGGTGGGAAGGTTCAGAGGATTTTCAGACCGGAATAAATCGTAAAAAGTGTTATCTAACTATCGCCCACTTCGTAGCCCATAAGATAAGTAAGTTTTCTAGTACGCAACTACATTAAACTGAGACGAGATGCACAGGAACACGTTATCAAGATTATGTACCTAAGCTAGTTTAGAACTTAACAAGTTTTGCTAGTGCCTTGAACTGGAATAATATGGAAATATGGTGCTCATTTCAGTTATTAAGTAGCTTAGTTTAAAATAGCAGCATGTGTCCTAATATGTTTACATTATTTTGACACTTATGGGATTTCTTTTGTGATATTTCGAACTGCCTCGTTGGTTTGGTGGTCGCAAGCACATAAGCAACCTATAATGCTGCTAGGACACAGGCCTCCGCTCGGTGAGAGGGCGTGGGCCGTAATCTACCACGCTGGCCCAGTAAGGGTTCGTGGAAGACACATGTCTTTGAATGTTTGGTTCTAGGACATGCCGGACTCCTTACGATGTTTTCCTTCACCGTTTTGAAAGCAGCGGTGATGAAATTATTTACACAAAGTAAAGCACCTGTTTGAGTTTGAACCCACGATCTACAACTCGTAAGTCGCGTCCGTTACCACTGGGCCACCACTGCTCCTACTAGCTGATCGTGAAACCGCCCGATGCCCAACCCGAGAATCGAACCCCAGGACCTCTCCTGGGGTTCGATTTTCGGGTTGGGCAAAGTGTTACTGGGTTTTTCCATCTAGAATTTTGCAGTTCTAGTAATAGGCACTCCCCCTATTACGTGGCCCGTGGGACTTAAGCGTAATTGGCAAAACGTGGGTGAAGTATGGGTACTCTCTCCCTAACCGAAAAAGACAGAAGTGTGGTTATAATACCGTCCGATCAGGACCCTGGGGGTCTTGCCGGACGGCGCGTAAGTGTTCCACGCGTTCCCCCTTAGGGCCGAAGCCTGCCGGGTCAGCGGGATTGTCCGAAAGGGTTACCGCTGGCCCGGAACATAAAGGGCTAAGGAAGGAACACGGGTGGGTTTTAGTCAGTAGGTAAGAGTCTGACACTCCCTTCCGCTCCGCCCAGAGCGGGAGGGGTTATTTGATGACTTCCCAATTAATATATTTTGTACACATTTATGAATGGCATTGATTTAAAGCGGCAGTTGTTTGTTGTAGTTTTGGTAAATTAAAATTACAAAATGCATGTTTGTCGACAAGTTTGGCAGTAAAAACTGAGCAGTCAACTGAGTAAAATGAGTCATAAAAAATATTTAATTGCGTAATAAAACGAATAATTAAGCAATAAAATAACTGAATGGGCAGTTACGTGTGGGTAGTTAATAAGTCAGAATTAGTCGGTTAGAAAAAGTAACGCTCACACAAATCAGAATTAGATTTACCATGGGCTGAATAGTTAAATTACTACCCGTTAATTTCTTCAACTGATAAGTACCTATTCCCTTATGGCTAACCTAGCTTCTGCCCACGACTTCACCCGCGTGAAATTTGACCCTCCCCCCATTCACCATCTTAGGGGTAGAATTTCGAAAAACCCTTTCTTACTTTATACCTACTCTTCACAAAGAACACACCCTCCAAATTTCATGTCTCTAGGACCAGCGGTTTAGGCTGTGCGTTGATATATCAGTCAGTCAGGACTTTGAAGTTAATAATTTTTGTATAAATTTAATAAAAATTGTAAACATAATTACCCTTAAATACTGGTTGGTTATTTTTTCATACACGCGCCACGTAAATGTAATGTAAATTCGAACGAATTTCGCATCGAAAATACAAGTATCCTAAAACATTTTATTTAAAATTTTTGCGATATGACTATGAAATCTTAAAGGGGATCGAATTTTTTTTTTCAAAATGGCGGCCGCGCGTCAATTTATATGTTTGATTACTTGAAACTTTCAGAGTGATTATTTCTTAAATCAATACAACGCGATGTAAAGAAGTTTAAAACATATGGATCTGCTTTGAACGTTAATATCTCGAAAACGTAATACTTTACGGAAATTGGTCCAATTATATTGTCCTTTTGCATTGATGTCAGCTATCGATTGATATAGGTTTCATGCGTGGCCATAATTATGAAAAAAGAAAGTGTAACGCTAGATGTCGCTAGCCAGCCGTTAAGCTGGCTGTCAAGCCCGCCACGCCTAGCCGCTACCACAAAATACAGATAGTACAGAAGGCAATCTACATACAAAGTGCACTCGAGCAACGCACACATAGACACCGCTCACGGACACGTTGTCTCGGACGGGTTGGGAGTAGTGCGAGCGCGGGTGCCATCCGCTTGAGACACGCGTCTGTGCAGTAAAAAAATAGAGCAACAAAAAATGCCTTCCTAAGCTCGATTTATATAATAGTTTCCTATTTTGAATCAGTATAAACGAAGTAACTTTTTTATAAGGTAAATTCACGCCATCAACTATTACGTAAGTTGAAAACATGATTTTTTGTTTCTGTAGATATTGTGTTGTTTTTAGTGTCATTTAATAAGTTTGGGTCTAAAACCGATAGGGCAAAATAAATTGTGTAAATAGTGCAATCCGTTTTGAAGTTATTAGGGATTTTCGATAGTGAAAATTGACAAATGTAAAATTTTATATGTTTTTGTTCTGCAAACTTTTTGTATTGTAATACTATGTTTATTGTTTTGTTTTAATATTGTAGAATAAGCTCAACAATAAATCAAACAACTATATACTAGTGCCATTACCACGGTAGTTTTTTGTGTATAAGCCAAAGTTGACAACCCTAGCGCGACCGCCGAGCGTAGGTATGAAAAGTGAAGTACATACTTACATGTGATTGACTTCTGTAAGTTACCTGTATTATGTGCCGATAGTGAACCAAAGAGTAAAGTAACTATTGTAGTGAACGAAGAGCGTAGGTATGAAAAGTGAAGTACATACATGTGATTGCCTTCTGTACTATCTGTATTTTGTGCCGCTACGTCACTTCCCCACTACGTGAGCCTTGCCCTACCAAATTCCGAGCCAGGAGGGTGAAGTATAGCCGCCAGCCAGCCAGTCATCTATAAAAGCCCTGAGCGATGATTTTGTTTACTCACTTGATAATAATAATTGATTGTATAACATTGTTAATGGCAATTTTGACTGTATTGATTTAAACAATGTATTGTGCTATTCAGTCCCCAGAACTGTCCATAGACGGCGGGTGCGTGCTGGCAAACTCTTTGCAGTAGGTACCTGCCGATCTAACACTGGTCTACGTTCGCCAGTTCGGCGAATGGCAGCAACCTACAATGAAGCATTCGAACACATAGATATATTTACATGCTCTTTGAAAAGGTTTCGTAGCCTTTTGCATGAGACACTTGAACTCTTAGACTAATTGTTTATTGTAGTTGTCTTAAAAATACTGTTTTGTTTTTTTTTTCATTCTATTGTTTTTATAAATTAGCGTAACTGTCATGCATGAACAGTTCACCTCCTAGTGATTAAGGTTTTATTTATTAATGGTAATCTGTGAACAGCGCTGTGGGTTACATTATTACTTATGTAATTTATGTTTTTTCTGTTTATAATATTGCATAATGTAGCTGTTTGTTGTTCCTATTTAATAAAATAAAATAAAACTCTGCCCGAATAAAAGTATAAATCAATTCCTGTTTATTTTTACCATCTGCCTATAAAAAAGAAATGGCGATCCGATAGGTCTGCCACGGATCTTCAAAGCCCTTTAAAAATATTATGCTCGAAGAGAGTATTTTCTATTTCAAAATCATTCCAATTTACATACGGTTTACTTTTTATAGAGAAGAATATAAAACATATTGCCAGATATTTTTATTATCGCAGTTTTTATTTTATTTTAGAAAATAGTTCATCGCCGCTGGCTACCATTTTGACATCATACAGTGGGCGTTTTAAAGGACAAGAAAACACCACGAAGAGAAAATTTTCACTTCGTGGCCTTCGCCCACGAGCGATACTTAACAATAATATTTATTTATTTTCTCACCACAATATTCTTTTAAAATAATAACAAGAAAAAAAATACTGTCCAGTTATGGGCAATAAAAAACTACCAAACTAATTCCAGTTCTACAATAAGTTTCCTGGCTAGACTTTTTACCAAATATCGTATTTTTTTCTGTCATGTACTCGGTCAAAAGGTTAAAAGAAACATGAAGCTTCCGATAAAGGCCGAAATAAAAAGAAACTGTTTAACTTTGCTAGTTCATAATCTATCATTTTATGGCTGTTGTCCCCGAACTATCAAAGTTGTGACGAAACTTATAATATTTACAATATTTACGGTCTTAACGCTGAGTTCACACGAGTATAGTATTTTTGAGGGGATGATTTAGTCGAAATTAATTGGATTAGATTTTTAGCTTACGAAGAGATTTTTCTTTATACACACTGTGCCTGTAACATCTCTTTCAATTTCAAATGTCCTCATCATCATCTACCTAGCCTTTTCCCAAGTATGTAGGCATCCAGTTAGTGGCGAAGTAAGTCATCATCTTCTGCCTAGCCTTTTCCCAACTACATATGTCGGGGTCGGCTTCCAGTCTAACCGTATGCAGTTGAATACCATTATTTTACATGGAGTGACTGCCTATCTGATCTCCACAACCCAGTTACTAGGTAGTTTGATAACCCTTAGTAAGACTGGTTGTCAGACTTTCGGGCTTCTGACGACCCGTAACGACTGTCAAAGATCCACGTATGACAGCCGAGGCCAACGGTCTAACGTGCGTTCCGAGGCATGGAGGGACGGTCACCCATCCACGGACCAACCGCGGCCAGAGTAGCTTAAACTGATCGATCGACCCGTGAAGCGATTATTACATATCCACGAGACTACAGACTACTCTATATATTTTTTTAAAATCTCCTATCGCAGGTAAATGGTGCAAAAGATTTATAAAACATTGAAAGTACCTACTTGATACTTTCTTCTTTTACACTTTTAAAACTTCCCCAGCGCTACATCCACTACAACTGTTCGACAGGCAAAAGTTTGAATCTATCTGCAATCTTTCGATCAGTTTTACACCATCTTTTGTTCAAAAGTTATATTAAAATGAAAGAAAACTGATACTACGATTTTGCCCGAAGAGTCGGCCACACGTGTACCTACATAGTACACCAACATTTCGCCAATTCTTTTTAAGTCCCATGTAATAAGAGGCGAGCTTATTGACATTAACTGGGCTCAAATCCAGACTCCGGGCTGCTACTGAGAAGTTTCAGATGGAAAAACCCAATAACTCTTTGCCCGACCCGGGAATCAAACCCAGGAATTCACGCTCAGCAGATAACTAAATCCACGAGGCAGTCAAACACTTAACACCTCAAGCGTCCACTGTACACCAAGTGTACGTACATAAGAGAAAGTGCTCGAAAAGTCAACGGTACACCAAGTGTACATAACAAAAAGTGCTCGAAACGTCAACAGTACAACAAGTGTACTTAAAAAAAAATGCTCGAAACGTCAACGGTAAACCAAGTGTACATAAGAAAAAGTGCTCGAAACGTCAACAGTACACCAAGTGTACTTAAAAAAATACTCGAAACGTCAACGGTAAACCAAGTGTACATAAGAAAAAGTGTTCGAAACGTCAACAGTACACCAAGTGTACTTAAAAAAATGCTCGAAACGTCAACGGTAAACCAAGTGTACATAAGAAAAAGTGCTCGAAACGTCAACAGTACACCAAGTGTACATAAAAAAAAGTGCTCGAAACGTCAACAGTACACCAAGTGTACATAAAAAAAAGTGCTCGAAACGTCAACGGTAAACCAAGTGTACATAAGAAAAAGTGCTCGAAACGTCAACAGTACACCAAGTGTACTATCGTGGACACTTCCGCCTGACCACCACTAAGTTCATTTTTGCTTGCACTCAAAAAACAGAAGCGCTCTCTAGCCCCGCCCCGTTGGCCTTGAATAGACGAATGAAAGACAAGGGCGGCCGGCCGAGTGCACTGATAACGCGGTGACGCACGCGCCGTTCGAGATTTATTGTCATTTTCAAACTACTGCTATTATCTCTTTACATATTATGAGGAAAATTCGTTGTCAGTTAATAATCAATTTTTTCTTTATTATTCTAACTAGAAATTTGATTTGATAAATCCTATTGTCGGTTAGGCATTAATTAAAAAGTAAAATACTGTTTTGAAGTTTTATCAGTTTTATTTATTTATTTATTAACTTAATAAACTAAACAAATATATTCATAAAATATTGGATATAGGAATTGAATTTAGTAAATAGGTAAAACACACAATCAAAGAACAAGTAATAAAATCAAGTAAAAGGGCATCCCCCTTTAGTCAGGGTAGCCCGCGAAATTCAAAAATAGTTTACACGTTTAAACAAATAAAACCCTTTCTTTCTTGTGACCTCTTATTTACAAGCAACAGTTTTCTTTACAAAATTACGATCTACTGTCGGTGGTAGACTTAAATACAAAACTTTTAGAATAGCATAATAAATAAAAACTCTTATAATCTTCGTCTGTTAGACAGACCCATAATGGGTCTGTCTAACAGACGAAGATTATAAAGGCCGGAAACAATAGAAAAGTAATTGTGTCTCATTAGTAACAGACAAAAGGACAAATATGTGAAATAATCTAAATTATCTGTAGTAAAATACTTAAAAAATAAAATAGTAACAAACAAAAATTATTTTAGAAGTAAGTTATCGATGGTAAACATTGCTTTTTAAATATTTAATACAAGGTTTTATTATAATAAGTAAAGTTACACCTAAGCAATGGATGACTAGGTTAAAAAAGTAAATCAGAATACTAGGTTACTAAAAAAACAAGAAATCAGTATTTTGTCTATGAGATTCTCTTATGAAGTGGCTTTATTTATAAAATGACTTTTTTTATTAACCAAACATATTTTACAAAAAATATTTTATATAAGCATTTTGGCAAGCATTGATTATTTGAAACCAACTACAGAAATTGAAGCTTTTCATTTTAGATTCTCATAAAAATTAGCATCAATTAACTTTCTTGATTTTCTTTATCTATACATGGTGAAACAGGTAAAGCGTGTTATAAATTATCTGCCTAAGTAAACATTAAAAAAAAACAACAATAAAAAGATACAATAATCAAAAACTTCTCTAGAATTAAATTAACAATTAGTAAATAATATTTTTTCTATTGTAAATTAAAAATTAAATACTAGTTTATAACATAATCATCAATTAGTCACATTCATCATTTTTTTCATTACCGCGATGACCAAATTTTAATATTTGGTCATCGCGCCTCCTGCGTCTATAACGGCATCGCATCTCGTTCTTATAGATCTTACAAGAATTTCACACAAGTTGGAGCCCCTTACAGATTCCCAAACTTCGTCACAATGAGCAAGAAGTTCTACTTGCGTTCTTTCCCGTCGGTGATCCCATCTCTGGACCATTATACCCCACAAATTTTCGATGGGGTTCAGGTCAGGAGATCGGGATGGCCAGCGTAAGGTTCTTATCTCTGGCTGGTTGTTGATCCAAGACTGAACAATGCGTGCTTGTTGTATGGGGCAATTGTCCTGTATAAAAATAAATTCCGGGAGCTCTGCTCTCGGATAAACTGTGCGAACAGTAGGGACCATTATATTTTCTAATAGTTCCCTGTAAGTTTCGCCATTTGCTCGCCCTGGGAAATGGACAAGCTTTCCGGGACCATCAGCACTCATCCAACCCCACATATTAGCACATATCCTTCCAGAATCATTATTGGGAATCACGTTTCTAGTTTCGTAGCGTGTATTCATCACGCGCCACAGGTGTCGACGACCATGTTGGCTCGACCTAAAACATTTCTCATCTGAGAATATAGCGCTTGTAAAATCCATATCTCTGTAGTCTCTTGCGAATCTCACTCTCGCCGCTTTTTGTTCCTCGGTGAGCACAATTTTTTTTGTTGGTTTCCGATGATGGAGCCCCGCTCTATGTAAAGCACGACGAACCGTACGCAATGATGTGTCGTACTCCTCGGCGAATACTCTCGTCGGCGTGAACGCGTTCTCTTGTTGGTAGATGTCCACCATACGCTGGAGATTGTCCTCTGTTATGAGATATGGACGTGGTGCCCGCGGTCTATCCTCTATGACACCCTCTTCTTCATGGCGTCTGATCCACAGCCGGACAGTGTTTCTCTACAAGCAATAAATAGTCTCATAAGAAGTGGCTTCATTTAAAATAACTGACTAAATAGTTGTAAACAAATCACTTTAGGTTTCGTCTACTGAACCCTAGTCCCAACTTTACCGGTCCGTATACATATATCTACATGTATAGTTAGAAGGCGCAAAAGTACTGATGGTAAGAATAGTGCTTGTATGGTTTGTATTTATTTTTATTGTCATCACAAATCACAGTTTGTTAAAAATTCACAGTATAAAATAATTTTAACTATCGTCTGACATGTTGCTGACACACATAAAATGACTTGTTATCAGTTGCACTGGGGCAGCATTGTAATGTCAAAAGAAAGAGATGCTTCTTATCTAGAGATCTTAAAATCAAATTTTCTTCATAATAAATTAATGAGAGAGAGAGAAAGAGAGACCTCTATGTAATTACCAAAACCTGTTATAACAAAAGCATCAAACGATGCCACCGATTTTTACCCACTGCGGTTATTGACTTTTATGACTCTTTTGTTCGGACACGTGCAGGCTTATTTTAAAATTTCTAGAAATGAATTATTTAATACAAAGTAACTACCTACTTATTTGCATGGAATCTAGGTAAGGTCCGGCCGCGCTAAATTTGCCAAAGATGTAAATAACAATGGCTCGAAATTGCATAAAATCGATATAAAAGAACATTTTTTTTTGTAATGTTTGTTTTCGTCTAAATCTCCGAGCTAACTAGACGAAAACAAACATTACCTACTTAAAATAAATGTTATTTCGTGTTCGCGAGTTCATCACGACAAAGCATACCACTCTCATAAAAGGTATAAGTTTAAGCTTTACCAAGTTTTACTCTGAATATTTTTCTGTTTGTTTCTCGTTTAATTATATTTATCAAATACTTTTATTGTTGTAAAACAAACTAGAAAGTATTCAATTACTTACACAAGATACATTTGCATGATAAAGTTTGCATCGTTAATAAAGTTTTATTTATAAATTAAGGTATTTTAAAACAACAAATTTACCATGACAATAATAAAATGATTTACTACTTACGCTCATATGCAACTGCTCAGCAATTTGACTAATATTAAATCCTTGTCCATGCAAAATTATTATTTGATTACGTTCTTCACGTATGAGATTTCTGGAAGACATTATGCACAAAAATGATCCAGCACAGGTCGTTGTCCAATATTCTCGCACAGGTTAACGTTTAGGCAATCAAGGGTCAGGTAAACAGAGCAATGGTCAATATTCAAAAGGTCCGGAAAGCGCGCCAAGATCAAAGAGTTCGTCCGTAAAATTCACAAAAGGAGTACACGTAATGCGTCACTAAGCTGCGCAGTGCAGGTTGCAACTAATTGCGTTATCGCTTTCCTAATAGGCGAAAACTTTAAGGGGGGCGTGGTTTGGCGCCGCCGCAGGATTTAGGCGAAAAAATTTTTAAGTGAGCAGGCGGAAAAGGCCGTGATAGTACATAAAAAAAAGTGCTCGAAACGTCAACAGTACACCAAGTGTACTTAAAAAAAATACTCGAAACGTCAACGGTAAACCAAGTGTACATAAGAAAAAGTGTTCGAAACGTCAACAGTACACCAAGTGTACTTAAAAAAATGCTCGAAACGTCAACGGTAAACCAAGTGTACATAAGAAAAAGTGCTCGAAACGTCAACAGTACACCAAGTGTACATAAAAAAAAGTGCTCGAAACGTCAACAGTACACCAAGTGTACATAAAAAAAAGTGCTCGAAACGTCAACGGTAAACCAAGTGTACATAAGAAAAAGTGCTCGAAACGTCAACAGTACACCAAGTGTACATAAAAAAAAGTGCTCGAAACGTCAACAGTACACCAAGTGTACATAAAAAAAAGTGCTCGAAACGTCAACGGTAAACCAAGTGTACATAAGAAAAAGTGCTCGAAACTATTGTCATTGTTCTATTGTTATGGTCATTGTGAAAACAATGACTTCAATGCGTCCATTCAACTACTCCGACACGTGGGGTGTGTCGACAGGTAGGCGGACAAACGTGTGAGAGGTTAAATGGTATAAAATCCTTCCAATCCTGATCATTCAAACTCACGGGTTCAGTTCAAACTATGAACTGAACCCGTGTGATCCCGCCATTAACCCAGTCAAACATAAATCTGAGAGAGATGGAATCTCATAAATTATTAATAAATAACTTTATTCAGTGAAACTTCTTAAAACTTTGACAAAGAATACCTGATAAAATTATGAAGATAAACTTTTAATATGTACGGTATTTACGTTGGTACGTGAAAAAATCAGGGAATTCCCTCAAAACATGAACATACGGGAAGCTTATACGGTTTTGTGTAATATCATAATTGATGAATCGTGTAAGGGAAACGGAAAACGAGGGAAGAATACTAAAGCATCACTACTCGTGTAAGTGAATTTTTATTCTGATGTTTTCGGGGTAAATTGTACCCCTTTGCAATCCATCACGGAAAAGTCGGGTTATGAAGGAAAGATTTTGGCGTTGGACTAGGCATAATAATGTACACACGTTTGATTCGGATTTTTTTATAATATAGTACCTACCTCTAGTTTTTCTATGCGTGGTACGTGCATGTTAAAGCGCGAATTCCTATGCAACGCACGATAACGTGTGCATGTAAACGGTTGATGTGTGGTCCTCAAAACTGGGCCTAAGTGAAAAGCGGTTATTTAACTTCCTGGATCCTTGCAAATAAAATGTCAAAGTCCCTTTGCCGTCACGAAAAAACGTCTCAAACGTCTTCAAAACGTTCTGCTGGTGCTGATCATGCCAGGAGCTGTTAACTATCTAGAAAAACTTTTTTACAAAAAAAAAAAACAAAAAAAAACAACCGACTTCCAAAAAAATCACTACATAGTGAAAAATGACGAAGCTAATCTGCCTATCCCTTTAAAGGGTACAGGCGTGATGTTATGTTGTGTGATTGCGTAAACAATGCATACATACTTATGCGATATGAGCAATCGCGGTTGATTTTTGGATTGAAGAGTTCCGTCACATAAAGTTTATACTGTGGTTCCGTTGTCTGTCTCCGAAACTCAGCATCAATCTTTAAGAAATTTAAATGAGACCATTTTGGAACAAACCTCTTTTGAACAAAAAAAGAATTTTGCAAATCCGTCTATATGACGGAGTCAAGGAGTTATGCCCGAACATCCACACAAAAAAAAAAAAACATCCGAATTGAGAACCTCCTCCTTTTTAGAAGTCAGTCGAAAATGACCCAGTTACCGTGAGACCGTGTACTATGAACCGATTAGTTCATTTATGTTTTAAAATCGAATTCCCTGACAAAAAATCCCTCTCGCGGAAAATTTAAACTACCTACCAACAATTCACTCCATTCACTATTCTGAAAATGCACGATCGAAAAATGCTCGAATATGTCTCATCGAAAATCGGTCACCGCTTCGCGTATCCGTCACGTATTCGTTCCGCGTCCGATCCGTACGTGTTTGGTAAGATATCGTAGCGTGTAAACGGGCTTGGTGAAATGGAGCGTGGAGGATGATAGTGCGGATTTTTCCACGATACGAGTGTGTTTATCTGTGATTCTTGTGGTGTACTCAGATGTTGAGTTTTTAAGGATAAGCTGCTGACTTTCGCGATATTCAATTTTCCTTTTTTAAAAACTTAATTAATTTTATTTATAATCACTAAGTTCGGTGGCCCGTGGCTAAATAATAACAGCCGCACAGGTCGATCGATCAGGTTAAGCTACGCTTGCCGCGGTTGATCTGTAGATGGGTGACCATCTTTACATTTCGAGACCCCTCCTTGCCTCGGAAAGCACGTTAAGCTGTTGGTCCCGGCTGTCATTCGTGGATATTTGACAGTCGTTACGGGTAGTCAGAAGCCCGAAAGTCTGACAACCAGTCTTACCAAGGGTTATCGTATTACCCAGTAACTGGGTTGTGGAGGTCAGATAGGCAGTCGCTTCATGTGAAATACTGGTATTCAGCTGCATCCGGTTAGACTGGAAACCGACCCCAACATAGTTGGGAAAAGACTAGGCAGATGATGATGACTGCCTGATGATACTTCGCCACATACTGGATGCCTGAGAGAAGACATCACCGTCGAGGTAGACCGCGATGAAGGTGGTGCGACGTTAGGCGGTAATGTGAATAATTAATTGGTAATGTATGCAGGGCCAACATAGCCACCGATCACACAAAATAGACAAGCACGGAACAAAAAAGGAAGTCTTTGCCCAGTAGTGGGACAAGACACAGGCCAACAAAAAAAAACGACGGGTTGCACTCCGGGAGTGCCGGCAGAAGTGAAAACTTGAATATTAACGTTGTGCATTACGTGTCCAAGTTTAACATTTTTTACCCATTACAAAAAAGTGTACAACGCCGCTAAAGAAGTTTTCACTTCAAAGATTAAATCCCCGACGCGTAATGTCGTAAAAAATATGAAAATAATTAGGTACTACAATATTTTGATCAAGATCATGAGACTTTTGGTACGACTTTGGGTCAATCTCCTATAATTTTTTTATTTTATTTTAACGTGTTGAAATATGACAGATGTCAACCGTGCCATCTTTCACATCTGTCTGTCTGTCTGTGCCTGTCTATGCCTGTCTGTGCCTGTCGGTGCCTGTCTTTGCCTGTCTGTGCCTGTCTGTGCCTGTCTGTGCCTGTCTGTGCCTGTCTGTGCTGTCTGTGCCTGTCTATGCCTGTCTGTGCCTGTCTGTGCCTGTCTGTGCCTCTCTGTGCCTGTCTGTGCCTGTCTGTGCCTGTCTGCTTGCCTGCCTGTCTATCTGTCTGTCTGTCTGTCTGTCTGTAATTTGATCCTGTTTACTTTTTTCAATTTTCGATATTTTGGAATCATACGAATTTTCGATCAGGGTCACGTGTCATCTTACGATCAGGGTCACGTGTCATCTTACGATCAGGGTCACGTGTCCTGACGCGAGTTTAACATTTTTTAACCATTACAAAAAAAGTGTACAACGCCGCTAAAGAAGTTTTCACTTCAAAAAAAGAATACCGTACGTCATTATTACTAATGACGTACGGTATTTCTTCGGTTTTCTTTTTTTGAAGTGAAAACTTCTTACTGTAGCGGTATTTACAACGCCACATGCGAACGACGCGTCATACTGACGTCACGCGAAATCCTGCATCTCGCAAGCAGAGTTTACCGCGCAATGAGCATAGATATAACGGCCCGACATGAATCACCGGGCAGTTGCCCGCCAGACACAACACCCGTCTGGTCGGAGGATCCTCTTTTTAGGGTTCTGTAGTCAACTAGGAACCCTTATAGTTTCGCCATGTCTGTCTGTCCGTCCGTCTGTCTGTCCGTCCTCGCTTAATCTCTGTGACCATTAGCACTAGAAAGCTGAAATTTTTTAGGAGTACGTATATCAGTTACGCCGACAAAGTGGTAAAATAAAGTTTTGGAAAATATTTTTTTTAGGGTAGCTCCCCTACATGTGAAGTGGGGATGAATATTTTTTTCATCATCTACCCCATCGTGTGGGGTATCGTTGAATAGGCCTTCTAAAATGGCTTAGGGGTTGCTAAAATTATTTTTCGATTTAATGCTCCATTTACGAAATATTAAAGTTTAAAGTGCAAATTTTTGTTCCAGTAGGACGTCCCTAAAAGCTAAACTACTAGCTTGAAAAATCTGAAAAAAATCTCGATGAAATTGTATTTCATGAACTTTAAAGGAAAAGTATAGCGGTTAAGATAACTTTATTAGTTTAGCAGTAATAGTCGTTGAACTTGGGTGTTGGATAATTTTGTACCAAATACAAAATCCTTAGCATTAATCCTTTAAAGTGACTAAGATGAAGTAGTTGCTTGTTTATAATGGGTAAAGACTTGCATTGAAAACCAAAATGTGTTTTTTTTTTTTCCTATTCAGAATAAAGAACAACAGAATCGTACTACATTGTGATAACGGGCTACTACGGAACCCTACACTGTGCGTGGCCCGACACGCACTTGGCCGGTTTTTTCCTAAAGAGTATGAGTGAACTTTACACCCTGTTCCTCATACCTCTATAATACCTACTATTACTATTAAAACGTGGCTTTAGACATTTATTGGCTGTCTCATCTAGTACGTAAACTTCCGATTGCTTGGTGTCGGCTGAGCTATCTAATTAGTTTTGTTTCTGTGCGTGTACAATGTTCTAGGTTTGTGTGTATACGGAGAGAAATTAAACTATTTTTGGATATTCCTTTTACTCACGTTATGTATTACAATGGAAGTACTTAATCAGATTGCAAACGCGTCTATAGCGGGCGGTGGCTATGGCCGAAGTAGCGTCGCGTTGCACGTATGAAATGAATACAAAATGAATGTGTCAGCGTTCCTACATTAGCATATACCAAAGGTTGACTGCAAACTGCCCCGTTGGTCTCGTGGTTGCAAGCGCGACTGCTTAGCGTGGGGTCCCGGATTTGATTCCCGGGTCGGACAAAGTGTTATTGGGTTTTCCATTAGGAATTTCTTAGTAACAGCCCGGAGTTTTGAGGTTGGCGGTTTAATGTACTTTCCGGGGCATGGGGGTACTCGTGACTCGGAAAGCGCGTAAGGGCTGGCACTCACTGACGGCGTGGCACGGCATGGCATAGCAAAGGATTTTATTACTAATCAAGTTATTTTGAATCTTATTTCAATGAGTTTAGAGTTCATGTTACTTTATTTCGATACCACGATGCCGCGACGTGCCGCGGGATGCTGCGGCATGACGCGACGCGCCGCGGGTTGCTGCGGCATGACGCGACGCGCCGCGGGATGCTGCGGCATGACGTGTCATGCCATTTCATTCCACGGGTTGCCGCGGCGCACCATTGCATCCCGCGAGACGTATGGGTCACTTTGTGTCGAGGAATTATGATTGCTAAGCTAGTTGAAATAAGGTTGAGTTTCAGCAGGATGCCACGGCATGCCACGGGATGCCACGGAAGCCCGCAGGATGCCGAAGCACAACCTGCCATGCCACGGCATGCCACGGGATGCCACGGAACGCCGCGGGATGCCACAGCACAACCTGCCGTGCCATGCCATGCCATGCCGGCAGTCAGCGCCGGCCTTTAAGCCGTTGGTCCTGCGCCTGATCTCTCCCTGGTCGTAGTAGATTGCCGTCCCATCGGACTATGAGAGTAAAGGAACAGAAAGTGCACCTGTGTTTGCGCACACACTTGTGCACTATAATATCTCCTGCGCACCTAGCTAATCTCCGTTGATTGGCCACCATGACAAATATATATACCATATATATACCATAGGCTGGTAATAGGTACCTGCACGAATTCTGTTTAGCGATAAAAATAATCCAAGTGTAACACGATGATCGGTAAGTTATGTTTCTGCCATTTCCAAGATTATATTAAGGTCGCTTTTGTACCTTTTATGTTGTATAAAGTTTAATAAATGTGACGACACAGCAAGTGCAACTAACTAAGGACCCACCGAAGAGGTCGGATAAGAGTGACACTGGCTGGTGACTGTTACTTTAGCAGAGCGTCGCATCGATGGTTGATGACAGATCACAGACTAAGAAGAGATGATGTGAGGGGAGCCGCTGCAGTACCATCTCCACGAAGAACTGCTATATATTTCAGCACAATCCTGATGATATTGAAGCTGCCGAACCCCTAATACGATGACCACTTCTGGTAAAGACCATCCCGTGCCGTTAAATATATTATATTTTATTTATTTGGGACAATAAAACAGTTATACATTACAGAATTTACAAAAAGTAGTTATATTACAGTTGAAAATATGTATTACCCACACTATTGTCCACTAAGTGACATCGGAGTGTGATAAGGATCTCGTGTTGAATGAGAGAGAAAATGAAAAAAAATGTAGTAAAGTGTTTACAAGAAAAACACTATAAACCGACGGATCGAAGGAAGCGGATGAAAAGAGCATCCGTCTTACGGGCGACTTGCAAGAGATTGTGAAACCATTCTTTTAAATTCAGATTGCGACCGCGCGAAAATATCAAAATCAATGAATTGTGAGTTATAGGTTTCTAAGAGTCTGCGGAGAGGGGCTCAAATAAATGAAGATGCAAAAAAAGTTCCTCACTTAAAACCAAAACCTCTTCAAGTTTGTAGATCCAATATAGGTATTATTAGACCATCACCGTTTGAAAGCAATCTACGGTGTAAAGTAACTACATTATTTTCTGTGTGAGAAACACTTTACTTGTAAAAGAAACTCATTTACATATATTTAATCCCTTCAAATAGACTATTGAGAACTGAACTGTAGCTCCCAACGACTTCACTGCAACGTGGACTGGCTGAAAACAAAGGGTTTAATTGAATTGAAAAATGCGACTTTGGCAATATGGATTTCGAAGAAGTAGGTACTTACTCTTTTTGTTTTTGTGAAGAAAGTACGTATCCGGTTTATTGACGATAGTTTCAAAGTGATAGCATCATAATACTTACTGTCCTTCAAGATACTGAATTTTTCCTAGTTTGGCTTCAAACTAGGAAAAATTTAGTATGATCCCGGGATGGGAAATCATCAAATGACTCCTCCCGCTCTGGGTGGAGCGGAAGGGAGTGTCAGACTTTTACTGACTAATAGCCACCCGTGTTCCTTCCTTAGCCCTTTATGTTCCGGGCCAGCGGTAACCCTTTCGGACAATCCCGCTGACCATGACTCCGGTCCTTACGTCTTAGGGTCTAAACAGACGGACTGCATTTCAGCTGCAACATCGCAGTTTTGGCATGCGTGTCAAGACCATCTGAACTTTGAGTGTCGAGAAGATGAAGTCGCGTCACTTTTACTAAAATTTACTGTGTAATCCATGATCTCTGTCACCCACACACACTTACACATAAACACTCACACGCACACTCACTCACCTCTTCATTTTATTTTAGCCATTTAAAATTATTAAATAATATTTAAATAAAATAAAATATTCATATTGACAACAAATGTACCTAAAGACACCAAATTGTAACACTATATATCCCCTGCTGAACGCTGTGTCCCAAAATATAAGCGATAGCTTAGTTTGGGAACCAGTATCACCAACTCCTGCGATTAATGTACCTTTTGTTTAGAAATATTAATTTTTTTAATGCTTTTCTGGTAACAATAAACAACTTTTTTTTAATTTATTTTTTTCTCTCATTTAACACGAGTTCAGTTTAGAAAATTGGGCACAATTATCGTGTCCTCTTGTACTTATTTCAAGAACCATATTCAAACGTTCCATATGCGAATCACACGATACAACGCGCTACGCGACGGGCCGCAGATACGTGCCCCCCGCGCGTGATATTTTACATACAAATTCAATAAAAACGCGTTTTCGCGCGGAGAATTTGGCTCTGTTTCTCGCGCCACGTCGCGTGGCGTGTTGTAGAGTGAGATCCGCCTTACGGGCTATGCTAGAACAAAGTCTAGTAGAAAGGTTATAAGCAAGACACTGTTCTATTCAGAGATGTATTTCCCGCATCTAGTGCAAAACGATGTATATTATCACACGTGTAGTATACTTTTCTGTTACAATATTCTGTCCTTACATGAAATGCACTTATGTGTTGATTAAGCTATTAGATATTCAGACAGCTAACTTGCAACTATTTATTCAGTGAGAGTGGGCCATAATCCACCACGCGGACCCAGTGCGGGTTGGTTTCCTCACGATGATTTTCTTCACAGTTTTGAGAGCAGTTGTGATAAATAAAGTGCTTGCCTGGATTCGAAACTACGACTTACAAGTCGTAAGTCCCCGTCGTTTCCGGTGAGCCACCAATGTTTTACTGTGTCACCACTGCTCTGCTCGTTAACAATTTAACTACTTTTAAACAATGTTGGAGTCCCAACATTGCTTGGGCGACGTTCGCACTGAGTAGTCAATTCTTTTATATCGCTCTGAAGTATGTCATAAGCTTCAGAAGTTATTACTGTTACTAATAGCCTCTCGACCGATTTCGGTCACGGACGGTGGCCAATCTCAACGGGAATTAGCCAGGTACGCAGGAGATATTATAGTGCACAAGACAGTGTGTACTTTTAACACAGGTGCACTCTCTGTTCCTTTACTCTCATAGTCTGATGGGGCGGCAATCCGACACGACCGGGAGAGATCAGGCGCAGGGCCAACGGCTTTACGTGCTTTCCGAGGCACGGGGGTATTAAACCGCGAACTCCCAAACTCCGGACTGTTACTAAGAAATTCCCAATGGAAAAGCCAATAACACTTTGTCTGACCCGGAAATCGAACCCAGGACCCCAAGCTCAGTAGTCGCGCTCGCAACCACGAGACCAATGGGGAAGTCAACCACAAAGTCAGACCACCACTGCTCTGCTCATTAATAATGTAACAAGTTTCAAACAATGTTGGATGCCCAACATTGTTTGAGCGATGTTCGCACTGAGTAGTGAATTCTTTTACATCGCTCTCTGATGTATATGCGCTTTAGAAGTTATTACTGTTACTGTTAACTGCTGGACAAAGGCTTCTCCCCATAACTTCCGAACACGAGCTGGACAAAACAGACGACCAGTGGTCCACATTAGCCCTGGATCGCAAGTAGTTATTACGCTCACATTAAAAATGAATAACAATTGGCAGTGTAGTGGAAAGATTAGTGTAGATTAGATGGAGTGGAAGACGGTTCCTTGTCAATATATATATGAAAACATTATGTACGTTCGAAAAAATCTACATCTTTTTTGTAAGATAAGTGACAGGAATAATTTTAACACTAGAAATAGGGACAAATTAGATCAACCGCGTTTCAGATTGTCTAAAGTAAAAACTTCTTTTATGGGTTACTGTGTAAAATGTTATAATAAAATACCACTCGATATTTTTCAATTAAATGAGAAGAAATTTAAAACATGCATTAAACGTACACTATGTAGACAAGCATATTACAAGTTGGATGATTATATCGTAGATAAAAATGCTTGGCTTAATGCTGGTCCTGCTCCACAGGCACTTGGGCTCACTAGTTAAAGTTTCAATATTTGGAAGAGGTGCTTCCCTTTTTCTTTTTCAATATTTCTGACATTACGAACATAACTTTTTTATTTTATTCAATCCAAAATAAATACCTCTTCCTGTTACGTAGTAAATTTTATTAACGTCTTAAATAAATTGCAAACTATAGTTTTGTATAATTTAGAAGCATTTTTTTTTTAAATTTTGTAAATGTTTCCGTTTATTATGTTTTTTTTTTTTTGATGGTGACTTGAAAGAGCATGGCAGTTGAGAACGTGTCATGCTCACTTAAATGTCTCACCGATGGTGGCGCGTGTGTTGGATTATTCGGTTCCCTACAAAATGGTTGAGCTGGATGGTGCTAATCCACGCGTCATGTTCGTGAACGGGTGCCGTCGTTTGAGACTGGTCATCTCTTAACTGCCAAGGCTTATTTTTAATCTTACATTTTGAATTGTTTCTTCATTTGTCTTTTTAGGGTTCCGTAGCCAAATGGCAAAAACGGAACCCTTATAGATTCGTCATGTCTGTCTGTCCGTCTGTCTGTCTGTCTGTCCGTCCGTATGTCACAGCCACTTTTCTCCGAAACTATAAGATCTATACTGTTGAAACTTGGTAAGTAGATGTATTCTGTGAATGGCATTAAGATTTTCACACAAAAATAGAAAAAAAACAATAAATTTTAGGGTTCCCCATACTTAGAACCGAAACTCAATAATTTTTTTTTTTCATCAAATCCATACGTGGGGGTATCTATGGATAGGTCTTCAAAAATGATATTGAGGTTTCTAATATAATTTTTTTCTAAACTGAATAGTTTGCGCGAGAGACACTTCCAAAGTGGTAAAATGTGTGCCCCCCCCCTGTAACTTCTAAAATAAGAGAATGATAACACAAAAAAAAACATATGATGTACATTACCATGTAAACTACCACCGAAAATTGGTTTGAACGAGATCTAGTAAGTAGTTTATTTTTAATACGTCATAAATCGTAAACCGCAATTTACCATTCATTCAATCAACTCAAAAATTAAAAAAACATTTAATTTCATAAACATAAACCTTATGAATAAACCCGGATGTTACGGAACCCTTGGTGCGCGAGTCCGAGTCGCTCTTGCCCGGTTTTTTTTACATTGTTCTCACATATAGAAGCAACAAGAATAATGTACCCAGGATTTTGTAATAACTTGATTTAAAAGAGTGTCCATGGAGTTTCTTGCCCGTTCTTCTCCATAGAGATCTACGTTTTGGAATGGGCAACTAGCTTCAACTTTTTGACTAACTGACAGACTATTAATTATGACAATTCAAAAGTGCCTGTACAAGGTTTAATTGAAATAAATGCTTTGAGTTTGAGTTTGAGATTAATATTTTTGCCTCTAAGGTATACCAAACATTAGCTTGTTTGACTTTACTTGTGAGTTAGAGAAGGTAAAGATATATTATAAATCGGTGATATTAGATGTGAAATGGTCTGTTAGTATGGGCTGATTTTACCAAAGGTCTCTCTCTCTCTCTTTTTCTTTTCGATCTTTTATTCGTGGAATAAAATTGACGTCTGACAGTTCTAGTATGGGAAAACTGTCAAATATTCAAAATTTATCCGCAGGATAATTCTAGGTATACCTAAAGGTTTAGAGGAATGCGCCCTAAGTAAGCTAAGTGGTGTTGTGACATACTTAGCTTACTTAGGGTAAGTATCGGTTACTAACGATTAATAATAACTGTCTTCTAGGCATGTCTCCTACTTTAGTACAGGCATGTCGGCTACTTTAGTATAAATAGTTAGTTGTGTTAAACATTGTTTTGGTATGATTTTGTGGTATTTTGGACCTGACTTCGAGGGATCAGTGAATTAGAAATTCCGACGCAAATGTGTTTTTGTTCAAATTTGATAAATTTGAGACATGTTAAAATGAACTATACAAATCAAACCAAAGTTATATACGACACAAAATAATGTGTCCATCTTGTCTTATTTATAGGAAAAAAAATCACTTGCATTAATATTCAACGATATATTTTCTTATGAGAATACAAAAGAATACGTTCTAATCACTAATACTTAACCTACTTAATTACCTAATAAAGCGTTTCCTGTCTTAATTGGTAGCAAATCGTAACTCTCCCTAATAAACAAAGAGAACAACTAATGATGGTAAATAAATAATGAACGTAACATGCTCTGAATGCATGTTGAAAGAAAATTAAGTCGGAAAAGTAGGTTACTAGGAACATTGTTATTTTACTAATGATATCCTGAATATATCGACTCAGGGGCTTCTGGCTAAGTAATTAGAGCAGTGGTGGCCAAGTGGTAACGGCCGCGACTTACGAGTTGTAGATCGTCGGTTCGAACCCAGACAGGCGCTTTACTTTGTGTAAATTATTTCATCACCACTGCTCTCAAAACGGTGAAGGAAAAACATCGTGAGGAAACCGGCATGTCCTAGAACCAAAAATTCGAAGACATCTGCCAACCCGCACTGGGCCCGCGTGGTGGATTACGGCCCACTCCCTCTCACTGAGAGGCCTGTGTCCTAGCAGTGGGAACGTTATAGGTTGATTATGTATGTAATTACAGCCACATGGGTCGATCGATCAGGTTAAGCTACACTTGCCGCAGTTGTTCCGTGGATGGGTGACCATCTTCACATACCAAAACCCCCACAGTGCCTCGGAAAGCCCGCTAAGCCATTGATCCCGGCTGTCATTCGGGGATCCTTGACAGTCGTCACGGGTAGTCAGTAGCCCGAAAGTCTGATAACCAGTCTTACCAAGGGGTATCGTATTACCCAGTAACTGGGTTGTAGAGGTCAGACTGGCAGTCGCTCCATGTAAAATACTGGTATTCAGATGTATCCGGTTAGACTGGAAACCGACCCCAACATAGTTGGGAAAAGGCAGATGATGATGATCCTGAACATATCGACATACCTAATTGTGTGTGTTAAGTATATGTTTTGTTTAGATATTTTTTGTGTTAGTTTGTTTATTCCAATCCCGTGTGCAATGTGCTTGAATGATAAAACGTATGGAGTTTCTTGCCCATTCTTCTCCATACGAAACTACCCTTTGGAAGGGGCGACTAGAATCAATTCTATTTTATTGTAAATTTTGACGTTCAAAAGTGTCTTTTATGTGCACTGTGACTGCATTTTTTATGATTGATTTTAAAAAGAATTTAATAATTATATTCTTACAAGTCCAGACCATAGTTATACGAGTCCAGACCTTGTAAAAGTTTCCGTGAAAATAGTAAAATTCAATAACCGAGCTTCGTCCCATCTCTAGGTCGTCCATTAGGTTATCTTTAAGAAATACACATAATCTTTATACAATCCATTTTCCCATTTATATACTAAGGAAATATTTTTCACAGTCCCTTTCTACACCCGAAAAACTTTCAAAGCAGTTTCGCAAACTTTTCTTTGCTGCTGAAATACAGCTAGTTTCATAACCTAAACCTTAGTACTACGCAATAAGATTTCAGTTTGTCCAAGTGGAGTTTCAGGGGTGAAATAAGGTTGTGTTCTTTCTAAAGGCACTGCCGTGTCTATTTAGTTTGCTGCATGAATAGGTGATTGATGTCTTAAGGTGTTAGCTGTCGACGAGTCGGTATTTTGTCCATATAATTATCTATTGTGGGTTTGGAAGTACGTGGACGGAGGTATTTGCACGTGCCTGAGGTTGCCTCTGTGCTGTTGATCACTTTTGATTCGGGGTCAAGGTTGTAAACCTTCTTAAGGGTCCCTATCAGTTTTGCGACTAAAAACAGAAAAAATCTTTTTTTTTCTGCGCAAATTTCTCAATATCCTTAAATTATCTAGTTTTTTTTAAATACACAAGTATTTATCACCTAACTATCTAGTAAGTCTACGAATGTAAGTTTTTAATAACTTCGTTTATGAGGCATTATTTAGATATTTTACTACAATTAAATTAGTAGTCAAAATAAAAATTGAGTTTGGTAGATAAACACCTCAAATTTTAAAATATTTAACGCTATTTGTTATTTTCAATAAATTCTTACGCGTAGACGACGGTTTTGCGCATGACTTTATTGGGTTTTTTCAGCGTAGTCAACATTTTTTTACAAGTACTAATTCATTAGACTTAAAAAAAAAAAAAATCATACACTTACTAATTTGCTATATGCCTAGTATTCAGGATTTTTTTTCAGATCGTTATTTGCTACCAGTTAGCTAAGAAAGCAATCGAAAAACTTGGTGTTTCGTGATTACGTAAAAACCTGTGTTCGTTTTTTTTTTTTGGAATTTGTATTAAGTAGTTATCAAAACTTTATTTTGTACACTTACTAGATAGATAGGTGATAAATACTTGTGTATTTTTAAAAAACTAGATAACATAAGGATATTGAGACATTTGCGCTGAAAAAAACTGATTTTTCTGTTTTTTGTCCGCGAAACTGATAGGGACCCTTAATCGGTTCTGAGTACTGTAGGTATACTTATTTCGTAGCTTTTACTTGCGACTTCATACGCGTGTAATTTCATGTTTCCCCGACCCACTGCATCGCATTGCATCGCCTGCTTGCGCTATTACTTCGTTTTCATTGAGCGTTCTTTCTGCCTTTTTGTTCTTGTTCGGCTCCTAAGTGTCCTAACGTGTTAAGTAGCCTGTAGCCTTCATCGAAAGAGATTAAAACAGAAGACGATCTAGGAGGGGATCGAGGCGGGGGGGGGGAGGTGGAGGGGGGTTCAGGGGATCAGAACGGAATAATTCGAAAATTAGACTATTAATTAATGCAAAAATATTTTTTCTAATCCGACTGGTAGTTCTTAAGATTAGCGCGTTCTTGAACAAAGAAAGTCTTCAGCTTTATTATTAGTAGTACAGATTCAAATCTAAGAAAGAAAGAAAGAAAGAAAATACGTTTATTTGCGGTAAACATGACGCAATAAAGAACATAAACAAACTAAAATGAGAAAGGGTTGGGGGAAACATGCGTCACATCCACGCAAAACGGCTATCGCTCAGCATTATGCTGCGACCCTATGCAAGACAGAGCTCCAGCACTGGTTTTCAGCGACAGCCGGCGCCGACGTATTGACGTCGAACTAAGCGATATTTTATCTGTAACACTTTTTTATAAGAGTATCTACAATATTTATTTCAAAGCATTTGAATGGTTTTTGATCAAAAAAGAATAAATTATGGTGAAGTACCTAAATTATTATTTGTAGGCATGATAATATATTCTAAAATAATGTCGCAAACTTTTTTGTATAGTCGTAATAAATTCTCATTTTATTGCGATTTTTTGAAGAATAGAAGAAGACAAATTATCCTAACTAGATGAGGAGGCTTGAACTAAAGTGATTCCTTAAAAAAAATATATTTCTTTCTTATTGGAGTGCTGCTTGTTATTCAGGTTTCTATTATTTCGAATAGGGCCCGCTCTTAAGAGTTCCATTATTATATTTAATAGCAGTTTTACATGAAAACTGAAGAATTCTAGGGGGACCACTAAACGGGTTATGGCATTTTTATCACACTCTTATTTTACCTTTCCTGCCAGTATTACAGTGGCGGTTTTAGTATGGAAGGTGGCGTTAGGGTTCCGTACCCAAATGGTAAAAACGGGCCCCTATTACTAAGACTTCGCTGTTTGTTCGTCTGTCACCAGGCTGTATCTCAAAAACCGAGATAGCTAGACAGTTGAAATTATTTCTATTGCCGCTATAACAACAAATACTAAAATAAAATAAAATAAATATTTAAAGGGGGGCTCCCATACAACAAACGTGTTTTTTTCGTAATTTTTGCCTTGTGATACGGAACCCTTCATGTCCGACTCGCCTTGGCCAGTTTTTTTTGTTTCCTCGCGGCCATCAACCAAATCTTGTTTTTCTAGTACCTACAGACTAGTGTAACAAACGAAACTTTTCTGACATGCATATCTCTAAACTCAGTCCGAAATGAGATATAAGAGTTAGAAGTTTGTTTTAGATGTTTGTTTATTACCTAGCTTTGTAGGCAATTTTTAACCGACTTCAAAAAAGGAGGAGGTTCTCAATTCGACGGTACGTTTTTTTTTTGTGTGTTTGTTACGCGATTACTCCGCCAATTGTGGACTGATTTTCAAAATTCTTTTTTTGTTTGAAAGGGCATACTCTCGAAATGGTTCCATTATCATCAAGTTGGAATCTGATGAGAGGATCCCATGGAAATCGAGGGAAACCCTCAAATTTTATAGGCAAAGCTATAACGATTTGGGTATTTTTTTAAATAACTTGAGCATTTGCTCTCGGAAATCATCATTTGGTAAAGTGGAGCTGATGAAGAAGACCACAGATGACCATTAGAACTACTCAATGACAAATTTTTCACGGGTTGCGATTCGATTACTTTAATATGGTTGCTAAGCAATTTATGCTCGTCACAATGCGTATAGTTATTAGTTTAGTTCTCCTGGTAAGAACCAGGAGAACTCCTCAACAATTAACGTCCCAACATCGGGAAAAGCAATATTTTGTAACAAGTGATGAGCAGTTGACATTAGGCTATTGTAACTTAGACAAATTACAAACGGACCCACTAAAAAGTGGCGGTGTCAATAAACGAAAATGCGGAACCAAAGACCGACTTCCGAAATTAAAGTTATTTTTCAATTTGTAGTGTTTTTTTTGGAAGTCAGTTTTTTTATTTTGTAAAAAGTTTTTTTGACTCCAAGGTGCACAGTTAGTGTTAAGTTACCACAAAATTGATAGCTGCTAAATGATTTTGGACATTTGAATATTCGGTACACGGGACACGGGCACGGCACGGGGCACGGGAGGGGTCCCGTGCGTTACGCTCCTCAACAATTATACATTGTCAGGTCGGACCGTATGATGCAATTTTTCTTACTTTTGATTTTCGTTAAGTCTTAAAAAAAAACAATCAAACTACAAAAGGTCCACTAATCTGCACTAGAAAAAAAAGTTTTGGTTGATAACCGCGAGAAAACAAAAAGACGGCAATTTTAGTCATTGTCTAAATAACAAAGTATTGTAAAGTTAACTTGATGAAAAGTCAGGCCTGTGAAATGCTTATGACGTAACATCAAGCCTCGATCCTCGATCGTTTAGGCAGAGGTGTACTTATAGAAGGGTACAGCTACATTTTGCCAATTATGTTAAGTCCCATGTAATAAGGGGTGAGCCTATTGTAACCTTGCACAAATCCAAACACTGGCCTGCTACTGAGAAATCCCTGATGGAAAATCCCAATAACACTTTGCCCGACCTGGGAATCGAACCCTGGACCTCATGCGCAGCAGTAGCACTTGCGACCACTAGACCAATGAGACAGTCATGTATTATGTATACTAGCAGCGACCCGCGGTTTCACCCGCGTAAATGTCGATCCCGTGGGAATATCGGGATAAAACGTATCTTAAGTGTAAGGGCCTGTACACATCACGTTTTTTAAACGCGCCGTTGACGCGCGTTTGTAGCTATACAGACGCGATACGCACGCGAGTCAGACGCAGCGTCTAGGTCAGAATGACGGGTGTACTGTTACAGAACTGAATATGTTATATATGAAAGGAATGTACCAGCAATGTACCTGAATGTACCTTTAATGAAATTCAATGTACCTCTAAGAAACAAGAACAATTGTAATAATAAAGTGAGCCGCAGTCCTGACAGTAAGAATGACGGGTGAATACTAATAATGAATGTAATAGATATCTTATGGTTACCTAATATTTACCATAGGAATGTACCTTCAATGTACCTCATAAAAATATAATCTGAAAATATAATGCGACGAGTAATTAACGAGAAAATAAAGAAAATAAATTTTGACGCCTACCAATTTTTGATAGCAATGTGAGTATAATGTTATTTGCTCGTATTGAGAATTGAACGTGATTATGAGAGAATTATTTACATTTCTTTACATACCTACATGTGATTTGATAAATAAAACAAATATTGACTAGAAAATGAATTATCATTTACTCAACGTTTATGAAAAGCAGTGAAAAATGTAAATAATCTACCTTTTTTTTTGTTTTTCCATATCAATTTTCATCAAAATTGGTCCAGCCGTTTGTGCGTGAAGAAGTAATAAACACACTCACAAACTTTCGCCTTTATAATATTAGTGTGATACTAGCTGCGCCTCGCGGTTGCACCCACGTAAATGTCGATCCCGTAGGAATATCGGGATAAAAAGTATCCTGTATGTTAATCCAGGGTGTCAGCTACCTCCATACAAAATTTTATCAGAATTGGTCCTGCCGTGTGTACGTGAAGAAGTAACAAACATATGTATAAACACACACACTCACTCACAAACTTGCGCCTTTATTATATGAGTGTGACGGGATAAAAAGTAGCCTATATGTTAATCCAGGGTGTCAGCTACCTCCATACTAAATTTCATCAAAATTGGTCCAGCCGTTTGTGCGTGAAGAAGTAACAAACATATAAACACACACACACTCACAAACTTTCGACTTTATAATATCAGTGTGATATAAGTTATTATAAAAATAGATGAGCTTAATTATTTATTACATAAAATGTATTCATGAAACGCAAAGCAATAATAGGCCTACTTTTACTTTTCAATGTTAACGAAAAAAACAAAATGAAAATCCGAAAAAGTCAATTGAATAATAAACACACTCATTATGTTCTTCTCAAAGCCGCTGACGGCAAATTCGCAACGATTAAGATTACAGAAATTAGAAATAATTCTTCCCAAACGCACCGGAAGAGATTATAAAAATATTAATGACAGCAGTTTTAGAAACGCCAAACAGGCAATTATTTTGAATTCCCTTATATCTGTAAATCGTTCCTGCTATTTGAAATCCCTCGGGGTCTCTAACTAGGTACTTACTGAGGCCTTATTTATTGGTGAATACATAAAAAGGTTAATCATCAGTCCCAATGGTACGGGAATTATGGTGATAAAATGTTTTGCGGTCTATCTGGTTCGGTATCTATTTAAGGGGCTTACAGGACCTAAACGCAAAAAACGCAAGTTTTAGAAACAACAAAAGTATATGATCGACTACAGTAAAGAAAATCAGAAAAACATATGATATTCTTCAGGATATTATATGCTAGGTAGATAGTGTGTTGAAAACATAATAGGTACAACTAATTTGATACGATAGAAAAAAATCATCTTCATGATTTTTTTCTATCGTATACCTCTAAAAACTTTCGTTTTACAATAAAAACCATACTGATATGCATACAATCATTCTGATTTTTGTCAGATTATTCTAAAAGCAACATACTGAAACACTAGGGTTTTAATTTTTTAGACCAAACAATAGATTTTTGTAATTAAATCATTTTTAATAAATTGCTTCATATTTTGCAATTAATTACCAGCGTTGTGTCATCGCGCTTCTCTTTCTTTTGTATGCAGTCCGACGGTGACCGAGCTTTCGGTCATGTAAGCCCCTTAAGGGCTCTTTCAATTTAGACGTTTCGAGTCGAACCGCTGTCGCACGTTTACCGTGCCGCTGGTTATAACTCGCTGGCCGGGCCGCTGCAGTACGGTAGCAGTCCGATACCAAACGCCTAAATTGAAAGCGTATCTGACTGCCGTGCTTTTGTATGGTAGTGTTAGTGTAGTGTAGTGTATAGTTTGCGACGTTGCCGTGAAGCCAAACCAAATAATGCTAGAGTTAAAAATTTGACTTTAACTGCACCCGCGCAGCGTGAGAACCTACGGATCAAGATACATCTCACTGCTAATGCTCTTCGCTCCCGGTCTATATCTAGCTTGTCCTTAAAATCCTCCCCTACAATATGCCCTAAACAGTTAAACTGAAGAACATGGTTCAAGACACCACCATTTAATGTGACAGTTGACTAGCTCTCTGCGCCCTTATTGGACGCCTGAAAGATAAGCAACTGACTTTACAAATTACACATTAACAAATTAGAGATCTCTGCTGTATCAGTAAGACCTTTAACGCTAACAGGAAAGCTAGTCTTATGGTTCAAGCTGTTTGTACTTTTCCAGACGTTTTTAAAATTATATTAATTATTATTATTAATTTGTAGCCATTTATTAATTGGAATAAAATATATACAAAAGTTAATTAAATTATTATTGTGTCTGCATCATTATTAGCATTGTTATATTATTTGAAAGTTGCTACTTAGGTCTATCATTTATCTTTCATATTATTCTTAGCAAATTTTATACATCATTATACCTAGGTACTGAGAGTGACATCGACGCGCCAATGAGAGGTTTTCTTTTTGAGTATTAAAAAAAAACATAGTTTCCAAGAACTCTGTAGATGGCGTTGAACTGACTACGTTACTAGGTGCCAAAGCCAAAATGCTTGGAAAAAAAAACATTGCGTCACGTCACATTATGCTCGTTGACTGACACTTTCGTTTGCTTTCGTTTTACGATCTCAAAATTACATCCATATGAAATAATAAAAAATGATGTGACGTTCCGTTCCTTGCAGTAACTTACCAAGTTCAGCGCCATCTATCCAGCGACTAGGGAAGAGTTAAAAAAGAAAATCCCTCATTGTAACCATACATTTAGCACATGATTCTAGACTAGCGTACAAATTTTTCGTCGACTATCAAAACAAAATCTGCTGTTTCATAGAAAAGTGATTCATAATTTACTTAGATAAGTATTCGTGCCAAGTTTCAAGTTTATTGACTCAAGGAAAAAGATTTTTCATACAAACAAAATCCCCCCTTTTCACCCCCTTAAAGGTTGAATTTCCAAAAACCCCTTCTTAGTGCTCCCCTACATTATAAAAGGAAGCCGTGTGCAAAATTCCACGTTCCTAGACCCAGTAGTTTCGGCTGTGCGTTGATATGTCAGTCAGTCAGTCAGTTTCTTCTGTTATATAAAAGAAAGAAGAAACCTACGCGGTCAAAATGTATGGTTCAGAATCATGTAGGTACTGAATCTATGGAAACAGGTTATGTGTTGATATCCCTGTATATAATTATTTAGTTACAATACAGAACGGAGTCTTCTGAAGGATAACTAAATGTCAAAATATTAAAACCTTGTGCAAAGAAGTATAAACAAGTTATTAAAAACAATATTTATGAAACCGTAAAAAATTCGGGTACAGCTGATAAATAAACCTTCAATTTTGATCGGATCAACGTAACATGGAAATTCGTTTACGTGGAGTTTCTGAAAGCATTATAATGTTAAGGTCTTGGGCAAAGCTAAGACGCGAATATTGGGTCGCTAAGCCAACAAAGTTCCTTAAAATTGGTCGTAAGGTTTTGCTGGTGCTCCTTGTAACTTAGAGAGAGACTACACATTATATTCTTTTCCTTTGCCTGTTTGTTTAATTAAACTGGACAAGTGCTAGTCGGACTCGTACACGAAGGGTTCCGTACCACAAGGCAAAAACGCCGAAAAAAACACGTTTGTTGTATGGGAGCCCTCCTTATATATTTATTTTATTCTACTTTTAGTATTTGTTGTTATAGCGGCAACAGAAATATATCATCTGTGAAAATTTCAACTGTCTAGCTATCACGGTTCATGAGATACAGCCTGGTGACAGACGGACAGATGGACAGTGGAGCCTTAGTAATAGGGTCCCGTTTTTACTCTTTGGGTATGGAACCCTAAAAATCACATTAGGTCCTGTGTTAGATTACCGGGTTCGGCAAAGTGTTTTTGTGTTTTTTTTCCATCTGATATTTTTCAGCAGCAACCCGGAGTCAGAATTTGTGGCCTGTTAGCGGCAATAGTCTTGTTACATAGGCCTTGTCCTTAACTAGCAAAATGTGCAGGTGAAATACAGGTGTTCTGTTATACAATTTAAATCCGCATAAGGTACCGTAAGGCGCCTCAAAGAGATGTCAGCATAAATTGAAGGAATTCTCTCCCTTTCAATTTCAACAACATCTCTTTTAGGGCCGAAGCCTGCCGGGTCAGCGGGATTGTCCGAAAGGGTTACCGCTGGCCCGGAACATAAAGGGCTAAGGAAGGAACACGGGTGGGTTTTAGTCAGTAAGAGTCTGACACTCCCTTCCGCTCCACCCAGAGCGGGAGGGGTCATTTGATGATTTCCCACAGAAAATAAAAAATAAAAAACCGGGCAAGAGCGAGTCGGACTCGCGCACCAAGGGTTCCGTAACATCCGGGTTCATAAACCCGGATTATAAGGTTTATGTTTATGAAATTAAATGTTTTTTTTATTATTTTTATATTTGAGTTTTGAGATTGAATAAAATGACGTATTAAAAAAAACTACTTACTAGATCTCGTTCAAACCAATTTTCTGTGGAAGTTTGCATGGTATTGTACATCATATATTTTTTTAGGGTTCCGTACCTAAAGGGTAAAAACGGGACCCTATTACTAAAACTTCGCTGTCTGTCCCTCTGTCCGTCTGTCCGTCTGTCTGTCTGTCTGTCACCAGGCTGTATCTCAAGAACCGCGATAGCTAGACAGAGGAAATTTTCACACATGATGTATTTCTGTTGCCGCTATAACATCAAATACTAAAAATAAAATAAATATTTAAGGGGGGCTCCCATACAACAAACGCGATTTTTTTGCCCTTTTTTGCTCGATATCAAAAATGGCAACAGGTAGGCACTTGAAATATTAACAAAATACTCAGTTGTATTTTAACTTTAATAATAAATAATCAAATTAAAATAAAATAAATATTTAAGGCTCCCATAAAACAAACATGTTTTTTTCGGCGTTTTTGCCTTGTTTAGTTTTATCATTCTCTTATTTTAGAAGTTACGGGGGGGGGACACATTTTACCACTTTAGTTTAGAAAAAAATTATATTAGAAACCTCAATATCATTTTTAAAGACCTATCCACGTATGGGTTTGACGAAAAAAAAAATTATTAGTTTCAGTTCTAAGTATGGGGAACCCAAAAATTTATTGTTTTTTTTTTCTATTTTTGTGTGAAAATCTTAATGCGGTTTACAGAATACATCTACTTACCAAGTTTCAACAGTATAGTTCTTATACTTTCGGAGAAAAGTGGCTGTGACATACGGACGGCCAGACAGACGGACAGACAGACATGACGAATCTATAAGGGTTCCGTTTTTTGCCATTTGGCAACGGAACCCTAAAAAGGGAGGTACCGTAAGATGCCATCCGGTTAAGTACCTTAAGATACCCTAGTCTTTAGAGTTTCAATCAACAATCAACTCAGCCTATCGCCATCCACTGCTTGACATAGGCCTCTCTCAGGCTGGACCACAACACCCTCCGCTTTGCGCACTAGTCCGTCTAGCCACCTTCTAAAGCTCGTTGGTCCATCTAGCTGCGAGGCGTCCCACACTACACTTGCCGATCTCTACTCCAGAACTCATCTGCTCCACTGGCCATCGGTCCTTTGACAAACATGGCCAGCCCACTGCCGCTGCAGTTTGCAAACTTTCTTAGTTGCGTCTGCGACCTAAGAGTAATCACCTAACAGTGGCGAAGGTTCCATACAACTCGATTCCTACCGGCTTCCCTTTGGAAAATGGCAGTCAGTATTCTATAGACAAATAACATAATCATTTTAAAGATATCTACTCCGGCTTACCTCTTACAAAAATTGACCCTTCGCCATCTAATAGTTATATTATTGATATAATAGAAAACAAACATCATAGTTCATTGCTTAATTTAGTTGTTAGCTACTGGGCAAATATAGAAAACGATATTGTGACGTAGCTTTGAAAAATACGAGTGTGTATATGCTGAATGGATGGAGACTTTACATTAAATACTTCGTCTGCTTAGCTTTTTCTCAACTATGTTGGGATCGGTGTGGATGTTACTGCCCGCCTACCCACCTACCTACGCCTGTACCTATCCTTCCATCCATTCCGTCCATTTAAAGTATCTTTGATACCAAATATTTAAGACCGTGTATAAGACAAGCGCTAATTCTGCCGACAAACTGTCACGCAGTTTGGCAGGTTTATGATATGTGTACAAGTGCTTGGTCCAAAATAAATCATTTATTTATTATGATTATTTATTATTCACAATCCAGTTACTGGGTAACATGATTGGTACCCCTTGGTAAGACTGCTTTACAGACTTTCGGGCTTATGACTACCTGAGACGACTGTCGACAAAAAAAACCGGCCAAGTGCGACTCGGACTTGCACACGAAGGGTTCCATACCACAAGGCATAAAACGCCGAATAAAAAACGTTTCTTTTTTATACCCCTTTAAATTTTAACTTTATTTTGTTTTTATTATTTGTTGTTATAGCGGCAACAGAAATAAATAATTTGTGAAAATTTCAATTGTCTAGCTATCACGGTTCACGAGATGCAGCCTGGTGACATACAGACAGACGGACAGTGAAGTCTTAGTAATACGGTCCCTTTTTATCCTTTGGGTACGGAACCCTAAAAAGATCTCGGCCCAATATCGAGAAAAACTAAAGTTCACGTTATCATGATAGCCCGAATCTACTCCATCACTCGTACATTCAATCACAACAATATCGATACCGATACCGAAATAGAATAGTACAAAACTGGCGAGCACAAACATTGTATGTTGTTAACGATGTTTCGGACCTTCCACGTCCCACTTCGTCAGGTGTGAAAACAAGGTTGTTTCGGTACACAAGCTTGTTTCCACACCTGACGACGTTGACAGATTGATGGCTCAAATGTTTTCTAACTGTGTTTCTCTTGGTTCACTATAAATAGAAAATTGGATTTGTTATTATATTGTACAGACTAGCTGCGCCCCGCGGTTTCACCCGCGTAAGTGTCGATCCTGTGGGAATATCGAGATAAAAAGTAGCCTATATGTTAATCCAGGGCGTCAGCTACCTCCATACAAAATTTTATCAAAATTGATTCAACCGTTTGAGCGTGAAGAAGTAACAAACATAATATAAACACCCCCACACACACACTCACACATTCACAAACTTTCGCCTTTATAATAATAGTGTATTAGTTTGTTTATTAAAAAGCTTGGTAAAAGGTTCAATCAACTCAGCCTATCGCAGTTCGCTGCTGGACTTAGGCCTCTCCCAGGCGGCGCCACATCACCCTGTCCTCCGCCTTTCGCATCCAATCTGTCCCAGCCATCTTCTTAAGGTCGTAGGTTCATCAAGCTGAGGGTTCCTACGCTACGCTTGCCGAAACGACAATACCAACCTTTTCTCAGTCACTTAAGCTACCTTAAGCTCATTGACTTATATATTAGTAGGGTTTTCTTTAGAAGAGCGTTTATGTCATATTATAACGACAGTCATAAAAACCTGTCATTATCACAAATATTTGACATTAACCTTCAAACAGGCGCGTGGCGTCGAATCGACCACATTCGATACATTTTCGTTCTTATTATCGTTATTTCTTGTCACATGTATTTCCCATCTTAGTAGCCTGTCATTGTTTTACTGTGCACGAAATAAACTGTTTACCTCCCCTCCCCGCACCCTCCGGAGTGCATAGATCGCATTTGTTTTAGTCGCGGCGCAGGAGTCGAAAGCACGCAAGCACGCGAAGGTTAGAAGTAGGTAGGTATGAGATTTATAATGCCAAATTGAATATAATGAAAATTCGAATATTATTTTGATTTTATAATTTTGTTTGTAACGTAATGATAATTATGTTAAATACAAAAAAAATGTGTTTTAAAATTAACATAGTCTATGCTAATATTTAAAATAATAATAATAATATGTACATTTATATGAAAAAATAAGTAAAATAATCATAGGGCAAAAAATTCGTCCGCATCGTTGTCAACAGGAAAATGCCCAAAAGGCTAGCAGCATTGCCACGTTGAATGGCAATGCTAATTCTTTGTCAAGAAATAGGCCAGCCCTCTGATCACGTGAAGAGTCGAACTCTTGTTCATTGTTTTAAATACCTGAAATGTTTTGTTCTTTCTAGGTCTATTAGGTTGCGTGTGACCGCTGGCGTTACAAATGATCGCGCCCGCTTGAAGGTTAAGATGTCAAAAAACGTTTAGAATTTGAACAGTTGTTGTTGTGTAACCGTTCACCCCTTTATAAGGAAATCAAAGCTTTATAATATTTTCACCTCAAACCAGCCCTCGTGGTACGCGTCCAAGTCATCTCGCCATCTCTTTCTGGGCCGGCCTCGGCGGCGCCGTCCATCTTCAGGCACCCATTGTGTGGAAAAGAGTTCCTGGAAGGATTTGGGGGAGGCCTTTGCCCAGCAGTGGGACAGCATAGGCTAGCAAAAAAAAAATCCCTTTCATTTACTGATTTATAGCCATTTCCATTCAGTTAACTAGACTGTGCCAAAATACTAAGAAAAAAAATATCAAAGCGAAAAGACAGGAATTTAATAAAAAGTGGTAAACGGTAATTGTTCCAAGTATACTAAAAGTACTTACAAAGTATTTGGCATAAATGTTTGTAAGTAGCACAGTTACTTGGAGTATGAGGGTCGTTGACTTTTCACCCACGCGTTGGAGAAAATTGTTATAATTTGGATAAAGACAACAACAATATTTCGGTGCTCGAGATTATTTTTTAAAAAGGTGAATTTTTAACTTTGCCGCTCAGGAAGAAATAATTTTGTCATACAAGGCTAATTTTATTAGGTATTTGTGTTCGCTATGATGTTGGCACAACAGCTGAAAATATTAATAAAAGTGATGTTGAATTCACAAGTATAACATCTACCCAATTAAAATGAATGAAACTGTTTCGTCGATATTTCAGTTTTGGACATACTAAAACTTGTTCATAATCAAAAGTAACTTTCCAAAACGAAACTTTCGGAGAATTTTAATGATTTATATTATACACAAATAAATACAAAAACCTATGTTTTTGCGGACGAGTACTTCTACGCCTAAGTGTCCTATGACACTTAGGCGTAGAAGTACTCGTCCGCATCGCTGTCATCCGGAAAAGTACCTAGAAGACTGGCAGCATTGCCACGTTGAATGGCAATCTTTGGCCAAAGAACGACCGTGTCACGTGAAGTGTCGACCAGCTGGCGAGAAATTTCCTTAAAAAGGAGATGCGCTCTCGGTAAATTATTAAAATTATTATTATTAAAACCAAACTAAAATGTCACATTAACCTATTGTTTCCTCGCTATGCAATTTCAGCTGTTAATAGAATTTAAAAAAAGAATATTATTTATAATTTTTTTTTTCAACCTGTCTTGTCCCACTGCTGGGCAAAAGTCTCCCCCACAGCACTCCACTACACACTTGCGTTATCTTCTCTACATAAAAACGATTAAAACTTCAACAACAGCAACACTGGGCACTCAATATAATCCATAATGTCATGACATGACCCTCGTCACGTCAGACGACTGATTAATTTATGAGTGTGTTCATAGATATCACGAAGTTACGACTTTTGACAGTTTACGGTACAGTGCTGAATAAAAGCCTCCCTCTCGAAAGGTTTGGCTGAGCTCATGACAACGATGCACGCTTACTAAGAAGACTCCCAAATTATGATTAGCACATTACTCATATTAGTCTAAACGTTCCCTCTGTTGGTAGTCTAAATGTTCTCTCTTTGAGAGGGGTACTCCCTTTGAGAGGGGTACACTCCCTCTGCTCCAGCTTGCTGGATGTTATGATGTCTTTGAATAGTTATGTTTTCAAAATTATGATTCAATCATTCTGCCTAGCCTTTTCCCAACTATGTTGGGGTCGGCTTCCAGTCTAACTGGATGCAGCTGAATGCCAGTATTTTACATAGAGCGACTGCCTATTTGACCTTCACAACACAGTTACCTACTGGGTAATACGATGCTCCTTGGTAAAAAAAACCGTTGCATTTTAATGGTTAAGTTACTTTTTAATCGTCATGGCTATTGGAACTTTTAATGATGATTAAATCTAAAGACTATTACTAATTGTCGATTTTTAACATTTTTGAGTTTTTCTAAATATTTCGACAATCTTTGCGAAGAAAGCTCAAACAAACTTGAAGAGAGTAGGGGTGCCTTATTGGTATCAGCACCGACTTACGAGTTGTTAGGTCGTAGGTTCGAGTCCAGGCAAGCGCTTTACTTTGTGTAAATAGTTCCATCACCACAGCCCTCAAAACGGCGAAGGAAAACATCGTGAGAAAACATATCCTAGAACCAAAAATTCGAAGACATGTGACATCTACCACCTGACCTCTTACAGAGAGGACTCCTGAATCCAAGTAGTGGGAACATTATAGGCAGATTATGTAAACTCAAAACCGCTTCTCTTACAAATCTAAACATAATGTTAAAACTATTATGAAAGTTTCACAATATGGGGCAGCATCTTGGAAACCCTTTCAAAGAAAGAGCCATCACTGCTCTTAGATGATCTATCCCGACAGACGGTGCTCATAAATCAGATATCGTTTAGCTCAACCCTATTTAGGGAGCTCAACGACCCGATACACGACGCTACCAATCAGTAGGATATTTGCGTAGGTCTTTGTTAGTTGTAGGCTAGCCAAGCTCATTATTGCATGAAATATTTTAGTCATGATCATTAATCAATTGATCTATGTCAGTCCATCACAGGCTAGTGTATCTAATATTTAGGTAATTACCGAAATATTAGATACATTAGCATGTGATGGACTGACCAAATTAAATCCGCAGTGTGGCATCCCTTGTGTGTGCACTAAGCATACTAAAAATATAAGTAGGTGGCGAGAAATCGTGAGGCGAAGCACACTAGCCCCTAGACAATAAACTACATGAGGACCACGACCGCTCTGACAAGAATACAACAAAGAAGACGACTTTAATATTATTAAAATTTTCGAGAGGTGATTAGATCACACATGGTCCTTTACTATACCTAATGACAAATGGACTTTACCCTGCATTACGTGCTAGTATTATAATTTAGTTAACTTTCCATTGTCTGTGTGGTGCCGGACACCACCCCATACTTCCCGTGGGTGTCGTAAAAGGCGACTAAGGGACGTGTCGGAGAATGGGCAGCAGCGTTCTCTATGCATTCGACCACCATACCATACTGCGATCGCCAACTCGCCTGCCAAGCGTGGCGATTATGGCAACCCCCCCCCCCCCCCCCCGCCCCCCTTTTGCGGGAGGCCTATGTCCAGCAGTGGACGTCTTTCGGCTGATGAACTTTCCATTTCTTACCGACGACTTAGTTAAGAAGTCGGTACACCGTATGGTGTACCGACTTCTTAACTAAGTCGTCTTAACTAAGTCGTATAATTTTGTTATGTTAGTATACACTAACATAAAAAAATTATAGAAACTGAAAAGCATTCATTCCCAACTTCAAAAACCAATCCGAGTTAAAACAAAAACAAATGAGAATCGGTACCGGTACCTATTTCATTTTTATTAAAACCCGGAGTTCATAAAAGATTTAAAGTGGTGCGGTATTTACTAGTTTCGTATAATTCCGTATCTTGACTGCACAAGGCCCGGCCATTACTGCCATTAGTATTAATAACGCGCGTTCGCTCTCATTAAAGTGCGCGCTAACCCTCTTAGCGCTGCAGTCTATTCAGTACCGAGTGAGTTTAAGTACAGTTATTGATATCGCTTTTATGGACACTTTGAGCCGTTACGACTTTGACAGGAGAGGTCGGAAAATGCTGGGTTAGTGTGCAAGGTAGGTTCGTGTGCAACTTGGCTACAAAATAAACGAAGTCAGTTAAAAACCAAGTCTTGAAATATAAATGAGGTAAGCCTAAAGGTATTACATAAACCACTCAAGCAAGCAACCTGATAAAATTGTACCCAAAAGAAATTTCTTTCTAAAGAAAACAGAAAAAGAGAAAATGAATACAATAGGTATTTTATACACCTTTTCTCACAGACGAAATATGTAACAACTCTTTGGTAAGTCAAGCCACTTTCATCACAAGTACGCCAATTGAATTTGAACGAGCCCGAAAAAAAAACACTTCATTCGTGAAAACACGAACGCCTATTTACTTTGTCCCTTCATGGTTAATTCTATACATGTGCGCCTCTATTACCATGAACGAAGGTGCACGAAATCACAATTAACATATAGATGTGACACTCGACCCAAGCCGGCCCCTTTTAGTGAAATTACCAAAGACACGCTTTTAACAAGGTCTTGTAAAACTTTGGTCCCTACGAAATAACACAGATTAAAATATATTGCGCGGAAAATGAAGTCCGCACACAGTGCGTCAATAAAAATGGTCGGCTGTGTTTTTTTCTGTGGCACGCTGGTGGGTAGGGTTGTGAAAATGGGAATAGAAAATGAGACGGTGTTTGTGCTTTGACAATGGTATTCATTAGTGCGCCCTAGGGTGAGAGGCTGACTGTGACTTCAGGCCGGTTTAATAAGTAGCTTTCCAGTTAACTGTGTACTCAGCCGATGCGGTACAAAATGGTGATAAGCATATTAATTTTTAATTTTGTGGATTTTACTCGGCGTTATTGACAAAGGCTGCCTTGTGTGCACGTTATGAGTTTAATTATTTTTTGTTTAATTAAAAATTCATACAATTTAAAGAGGAGCGGTAAAAATTACCATTATTTAAACTAGCAAGCTGAGCACTGGTGGCCCAGCGGTAACGACCCCGACTTGCAAGTTGTAGGTCGTGGGTTTGAACCCAGGCAAGAGCTTCGTCGTTCGTCGTTTCAGCCGATAGACGTCCACTGCTGGACATAGGCCTCCCCCAATTTTGGGAGGGTTTGCCATAATCGCCACGCTTGGCAGGCGGGTTGGCGATCGCAGTATGGTATGATGGTGGAATACATAGAGAACGCTGCTGCCCATTCTCCGGTACGATCCTTAGTCGCCTTTTACGACACCCACGGGAAGTAAGGGGTGGTGGTATTCTTTAAGTCCGGCACCACACAGACAAGGCAAGAGCTTAACTTTATGCAATTTATTTTATCACTACTGTTTTCAAAACAGTGAAGGAAAACGTCGTGAGGAAACGGCATGTCCTAGAACCAAAAGATCTAAGATATGTGGGATCTACCAACCCGCATGGGCCCGTGTGGTGGATTACGGCCCACCCCTTCTCACAGAGAGGACACCTGTATCCCAGCAGGCAGCAGTATATTATTATGTAAACTAGCAAGTATAATTATTATAAAGAAAATTAGGTAGGTACTTACAAAAGCTCTTGAAACAGTTACTTTAAAACTTCTAAGGGCGCATTTCACCAAACTTATACCTAGAATCTCAGACCAACAAAAAAAGATAGACAACGCGCCACGAACATTAAAACTGAAGCCACCTTTTTATCTATGTGTGTATCGAAGGCTTGCCATTTGTTAAATGTTTTCCCTATAATTTGGGGATATTTGTGCGAGTAGGAACTAGTATAATATTGTACGAGAAAGATATTGTTGAGTATGGTATTGGTATTAATTGGAAACCCAAAATATTCAATACATAAAAAAGAAAATAGGAATATAACTCGAAGTAACAAATCATATTTATATGTAGGTATGTATTAATCGAATGGGGAAAATTTAAATCGTATTATGGCAACCCCCGCACCTTATGTCACTACTTTCGTTTGTTTTGGGGTTTTTGTTCCAAGTAATCTAAAATTTAATATTATAGAAACGATATTATTTCAAGTACTTACAAGTGAAAAGTGATTCCGTGAGACTTTTTATGTGATTTACTGTTGTTTTTGCAACTTTTCACTGCACAGGAAGGCATAATTATATTTTTTTAATCTATGTTAACTTGACGACGACTCGTGACGTACTAAGAGCGATGAGCATGGTTTTAGTGTAGGTGTGTGCGTGAGGGTGTATGTTTACTTGCAGGAGCATGGTTTTATGGCTTCACTTTTGATGTTCGTGGCGCGCCGTCTTTCTTTTTTTGTTGGTCTGAGCCTAGAATAAGTCTTGACCTGAGAGAACTGTCAGATGTCAATTTTGTTCCACGAATAAAATTTCTGACTTTGGTAAAATCAACCCTAAGTAAATTATAATAATGTTTCTTCACAATGTTGTTAAAGTTAATTTATTTTACTGTTGTTGTGACCGCACTATACCGAAACTAAAATTTTATTCAAATTTCATCTGAATATTATATTATATTTGGTTGAAATTTTATAAACGAAAAGGGTTTTGAAGGTCCGTGGCATACCTACCGGTCCGCCATTTTTTTTTTGAAAATGGCGGCCACGCATTAAACCTACATAAATCGATATCTGACATCAATGCAAACAGAAAACATAAATAAGTGTTTAAAGAGGTTCCATGCGTGGTCACCGTTTTGAAAAAAAAAACAAAATGGCTCCATATAATATAATACAATGTGTCCGGTCATGGACTAGCGATATTCTAGGTCCTTATATAACAACTATTCTCGTACACAAATACACTATACACTAGGGTCCAATTCACTAAAATATTAATGTTAATTTAATGTTGTATTGTAACTTAGCTCAAAATCTGTCGATCTAGGAAAAAAATAAAAGGGGTCATAGGGGTTGTTTTTGCAGTAATTTACAATAATTTGTTGATTGGCATAATTTTTTGAAATTATTTTTGGAGTTTTTTTTTTTTAAAGTTACGAAAATGTGAACCCATTGGATCGTAATGGAAACGATAGACAGTATTGTTACCCTCCGAATAAGCATACTTTTATCTCAGTAGGACCAAAACTTTGAGAAATATGTTTTCTTTGTACACACGTAGAGAATATCTCAACAAAACGACTGCCAAATAGCGGGGAAGCAGATTGGACCCTAGTATCTAGTGAATTTGTGTACTAGAATAGTTGCTATATAAGTACCTAGAATATCGCTAGTCCATGACCGGACACATTGTATAATAATAATACTCCATCTTCAACCTTCTTTGAACTACTGATTAAATTCAAATTATCATCAAACTAATTAATACCAATATGGCAAACCTATTTGCATTTTTATTTACACAAGTTATTTCCTCCTACAATTTTGCCTTAACCCTAAAATGCAGTCGGCAAACAAGTACAGGCCGTTGATACCACATGTCTGTGGGAACCTGGTACCTACTAATGGGAACATGGGCGACGCGACGTCGACATCGAAATTGCGGGCCCATTTACAGGTTTTAATGGTCGAACGAACGTTTTTAAAACCAGACTACGGAGCTATTGGAAAATTTGTGGTGCAGTGGTTTATTAACTGTGCTGTTTATTTTTGTTTATTTATTTGAAAAAAAAAACCAAATGTTTCATATGTTGAATGTATCAAAACCTGTTATTTTTTTGATAATTCGCGGATATTAGAAGGCTCAAAACCATTCGAGTTGAAGACTGAGATCAACTAGATACTTACTAACATAATATTTATAAAAATAACACTTTCTACTGGGACATTAATTATGTAATCTATTTTCTCAATCACACTAATATTATAAAGGCGAAAGTTTGTGAGTGTGTTAGTGTGTGTGGGGGTGTGTTTATATGTTTGTTAGCTCTTCACGCTCAAACGACTGGACCAATTTTGATAAAATTTTGTATGGAGGTAGGTACCCTGGGATTGACATATAGGCTACTTTTTATCCCGATAATCCCACGGGACCGAAATTTACGCGGATGAACCCGCGGGGCACAGCTAGTATATTATAAATTAAAATCTTTCTTCGCGTCTGTGTGTATGGCCGCATTGTTCTTCTAAACTCTGAATTGAATTTTGATGCAGTGTTCACCATCATTTGGAGAATTTATCCTGAAAGGTAATAGTTAACTTACATAATAATAAGAAATCTCGTTTATTTGTCAACTCGTAAAAACCGTCCAAAGCAGTGGTGGGTCGCTAGTTAGTTATTCCATACTGTATGTCCTGTGTAATTTAAGACTGCATTGCTACGACGTAGCTGACGCTACGAATTCATTGCTACGAGCTACGTCCGCTACGCCACGTAGCATCATCGAACAGCTCGACGCTTGAAAGGCAAAATTGACTAAGCGACATTATAGCCTTATGTCGCTTAATCAATTTTGCCTTTTAAGTGTCGAGCTATATTCAGTAATATTATTCCTTGTTTCTGCCTTATTTGAGTGCTATCATAAGATAAATAAGAAGCTACGTTTTTAGATATTAAAATAAAACATCCAACCTTTAATTAAGGAATGCATTGCTACGTCGTAGCTCACGCTACGAACTCATTGCTACGAGCTACGTCCGATACGCCGCGTAGCATCATCGAACAGCTATTATATTCAGTAATATTATTATTATTATGCCTTATTTGAATACTGCCATAAGATAAATAAGAAGCTACGTTTTAAGATACTAAAATAAAACATCCAACCTTTTTGCAGATCACTTAGTTTCTTTTGCAAAAGCTCCACAAACTAAACGAAATCTGTCGAGCAAAACCTTTTTTTGATAGTAATAAATTTCCATTTATATTTTCTATCATAAGGTTAAACTGCATTGTCAGCAGTCATCATTAATATCAATTAGGTTCTAACTGTATGCTAGGAATGTTCGACAGTAATTAGTGACAAATTACATAAGTAGTGACCTATTGTCTGCAATTAATTGCTCATGAATAACAACTAACAAGGTAATCTGGTACTTGAGTACATGAGTTGTGTTAATCAACATAATCCTCCTGCGTTTATTCCAATTTCTTTGAGGTCAGCTCAGCATGTCTTCTACTTCTTTAGATCTCAATCAGTCGTCATCTCAGTGGTCACAACCTTTCTTGCCGTATCATCTTTCACACAGTCCATCCATCGTTTTCTTGGTCTTCTCCTTTTTATTAGGGTTCCGTACCCAAAGGGGTAAAACGGGACCCTATTACTAAGACTTCACTGTCCGTCTGTCCGTCTGTCACCAGGTTATATCTCATGAACCGTGATAGCTAGATAGTTGACATTTTCACAGTTGATGCAATAAAATAAATGTTTAAGGGGGGGCTCCCATACAACAAACGTGTTTTTTTCGGCGTTTTTGCCTTGTGGTACGGAACCCTTCGTGTGCGAGTCCGACTCGCACTTGGCCAGTTTTATAATTATTTATCCACATTCATATTCAAAACTTTCGTCACGACAATTTCCTCAATTTCATGTTATGTTTTAAATTATAAACGATGTTTACTCTGTAAATTGGTTTTAATAAACACTTTTACTCGTTAAAAACTAACAAACACTTATACTCGTCAAAAACTAGTTTACAAACTAGGCGAGGTCGGTGTTTTATAATCGACTAATCTGATAAAGGACACCGTAACAAAGTCAGAGATCATATTATTAACTTTTAAAGTCTATAGACATTATCTTGGTTAAATCAAAATGGGGACCGGGCATATTTTTTATTTAAAATATCAAGCCAGATGCAAAACGGTTCTAAATCAAAAGTCATTTATTAAAATTAGGCTCAGATTCAGCACTTTTCGAACGAAACAACATTACAGAAGACAGTCCCCCAAAACCCCCGCTCTTCACCACTTTCTAGTGCTTTCGCTGGGGAGAAGAAGTTGCGCAACAAACTCCTCAGCAACACAGCTGTTTGTTCAGTTAGAAAAACTTGATCCTTTGGAAAGTATAGTATACAGTAATATTATTATTTCCTTTATCTCAATAGATACATATTATAAATTAAATATTTGTATAAAATAAAATAAAAAACATTTAAAAATATACAAAATATGCCCACCGGTATCGGGAACAGGGTCCGAGCTACCGGTGGTCAGGGCTCCAGAGAAAGGAACCTCCTAACAATGGGGGCCGCGTCCAGAAGTACCGCTTTAAGTAATATTATCATTATGAGACACAGAACATTAGATTAAATTATAATCGTGTTATCCGTGTTATCCGACCTTGACAATATTTCTTTTTGTGACCCAGTTTTATGTGATCCCCAAGAATGTTCCTCACTGTTACCTGTAAAAAATACTATTACTGTGTTGTGTCAAAATATTCGAAGTGTAAAAGCTAATTTCTCTGGGCTACTAACATTAATAGAACGGATCAACACAGATTGCGATGTCATAGTTCTATCCGAATGCTGGCTTTCTTGCAACCCTATTATACCAACCCTTAATGGCTATAACTCATTTACTACTTTAAACAATCATAATCAAAATGACGGGGTAATTGTTTATATTAAATCCACTTTAATCAATGTAAAAATTAAGGAACCGGTGGTTCTTGATTCCAGCTGCTTAGTGATCAGCTTGGGTTCCGACTTGGCCATAATAGCAGTATATAGACCCTATGCTTTTAAAGATGCAACTAACTTTATCCAATCCTTAGACAGTGTCCTCAACGAACTTAAATCTTACAAAAATATTCTCCTCGTGGGTGATGTTAATGTGGATATTAGCCAAGATAATAAATCAACATATTCGTTGGATTATCTAGATCTACTAACTTACCATGGACTTTACCCGGGGCATACCTTCCCAACACATGGGTCCACGTGTTTGGATCACGCTATTATTAAGACCTCATTACCCATGAAAGTTCTAGTATTGGAGACCACTGTCACAGACCATTATGCAGTTCTGATCGCTGTTTCAATGAGGAATCCATCAACACCGCAACGCTCCTTTATTACCAAAGTTAATGAGGAAAATCTAACCATTGATATGAACAAATTAAACTTTGACTCCGTGTACTCAACACAAGACCCCAATCTCGCTGCTAAATTATTAATCGAGCCCATTATTTTTACCTTGTCTGCTAATACTTCCACTATTGCATTATCACGAAGACGTAGGCCGATTAAAGCGTGGATCACACCGGGAATTTTAAAATGTATGCGCCATAGAGATAATCTTAATAAACAATTTTTAAAAAACCCTAAGAATGAAGTTGTCGCTGTTTCATTTAAAAGGTACCGTAACTACTGCATTTCTCTTTTACGACGAGCCAGAAACAATCACGAAAAAAAAGAATTTGAGAGGGCTGGTAGGGACCCCAAACAATTATGGAAAGTAATTAAATCCGTTACAAACACTAATAAAGCACGGGACTCTTCGTCTGCTCTGTTAGAATCTAGTGTGGATAAGCAGGACTCGGTGAACAGGATCAACTCGTACTTTGCCAATATAGGAAGACAGCTCGCGGAAAAGATTAACAAAGCTCCTTCGCCTCCCTCTTGTACCGGTGATAACTCGGGTTCTTTTGTAACGCTCGAAACTGACGTTACAGAAGTTAATGCGCTGATAATGTCACTGAAAAACGACTGTGCAATTGGTAATGACGGCATTTCCTCAGGTTTCCTAAAAAAGTTTAGAACCATTGTTGTTCCTCCGCTCACCTACATCTGCAACCTGTGCATGTCGACTGGCATCTTTCCTGACTTATTTAAAGGAGCCCTTCTTCACCCTATTTTCAAGTCGGGGGATCGAAGCCGTGTCGAAAATTACAGGCCTATATCGGTTCTCCCAACCATATCCAAAATTTTAGAAAAAATTATCAACAATAGACTTGTAGATTATTTAGAATCACGAAAACTACTATCAAAAAATCAATTCGGTTTTCGCAAAAAAATATCAACGGCTGATGCAGTACATAATCTGGTAGATCACATAGTTAGAAAACTTGATAAAAATCAAAAGTGTGTCGCTCTATTCCTGGATCTCGCAAAGGCATTCGACACGGTTTCGATTCCAGTTCTATTACAAAAGCTTGAGAACCTGGGCATTAGAGGCACTCAGTTATCCCTATTTCAGAGCTACCTCAACAACAGAACTCAGTGTGTGAAGATAGGGGCTCATACCAGTTCTGAGATGAGAATTGCTTACGGCGTGCCACAGGGCAGCATCCTCGGACCGAGCCTCTTCTTGTGTTATATAAATGACCTGTGTAACCTTACTTTGGAAAACGGGGCAATATTTTCCTATGCAGATGATACAGCACTTGTCTTTTCTTCGAGCAATTGGCCTGAAACGTATCGTCTTGCACAGAAAGGTTTTGGTGTTGTTAGCGACTGGTTGAATAATAATCTACTTACCCTAAACGTGTCCAAAACCAAGTTACTTAACTTCTCCATTCGCAATACTGTAAGTCCACTTGATGCACTTCTCCAAATTACTGCTTCTGATAACTCTAGTAACGTAGAAAAGGTCACACACATAAAGTATCTTGGCATAGTGATAGACAGTAATCTGAATTTCAAAAAATATATAGATCACCTCTCTAACCGTGTGCGCAAGCTTATTTATATATTTAAACAGTTGCGCCAATCCGCAGACGCAGATGTTATGAGGATGGTGTATCAAGCACTATGCCAATCAACTTTAAATTATTGCACTACCACCTGGGGAGGTGCCGCTAAATCTAACTTAATTAAAGTTGAGCGCGCCCAAAGAGCGGTTCTCAAGGTTTGCTGCTTCAAACCCCGCCTATTTCCCACAGCTGACCTTTACGAATACTGCCAAGTGCTGACTGTAAGACAATTATTTATTCTGGCCACCGTCATTAAGCAGCACCCCGTGACAGTGTACAGTCAAGCAACTACGCGTCGAAACCACCTCGTTGCGACATCTTTTCCTACAAAAACAGCCTTCAGTCGGCGATTCTTTGTTTTCCTGGGTCCATATCTTTACAACAAAATTAACAAAGTATTATCTGCGCACCCACTAAATCGATACAATCTCAAAAAAACAGTTCAAAATTGGCTCCTAAACCAGACGTACACCACAACAGAAGACCTGATGCAGGTTTTAGCGTAGTAAAACACCCACAGCTCCACTCGACCCATTCACATACGTACCCCACATCCACATACACACTCTTACACACACTTACCACACACATCCATACTTACACACAACATATCATCACACCATTTACTATTGTACCTTCTTGTAACCGTATAATACGTACTTGATTTGCTTGTCTTTGTTTTCTTTATAATTTTTTGTTTTTCTTACCTTTTAATATATTGGTACCCTACAGTGCTTTTGTATAAAATCCTCTGAGAGTTGGAAACCTGGTGACCTGTAATACAGGTTTTCATTACCTACCACAGGCACCAGTGATTCACAAATGTTTGCATGTTGTATACTTATGATACCAAATAAATAAATAAATAAATAAAATAAATAAATAAATAATGACAAAAGTTTTTTTATATAGAGAAAATTTTGCAAACTATTACTACACTAGATACTAAATTAAATGACTAACTAAATTACTATACAAATTAATAAAATAAACACAATATTAATAATTAAAATTTAAATATAATTATTTTTAGGGTTCCGTTGCCAAATGGCAAAAAACGGAACCCTGAACCCTTATAGATTCGTCATGTCTGTCTGTCTGTCCGTCTGTCTGTCCGTCCGTATGTCACAGCCACTTTTCTCCGAAACTATAAGAACTATACTGTTGAAACTTGGTAAGTAGATGTATTCTGTGAACCGCATTAAGATTTTCACACAAAAATAGAAAAAAAAAAATCTTGGGGTTCCCCATACTTAGAACTGAAACTAAAAAATTTTTTTTTCGTCAAACCCATACGTGTGAGGTATCCATGGATAGGTCTTCAAAAATGATATTGAGGTTTCTAATATAATTTTTTTTCTAAACTGAATAGTTTGCGCGAGAGACACTTCCAAAGTGGTACAATGTGTGCGCCCCCCCCCCTGTAACTTCTAAAATAAGATAATGATAAAACTAAAAAAAATATATGATGTACAATACCATGTACCTAAACTTCCACCGAAAATTGGTTTGAACGAGATAGTAAGTAGTTTTTTTTTAATACGTCATAAATCGTAAACCGCAATTTACCTTTTATTCAACCAACTCAAATATAAAAAAAACATTTAATTTCATAAACATAAACCTTATGCATAAACCCGGATGTTACGGAACCCTCGGTGAGCGAGTCCGACTCGCTCTTGCCCGGTTTTTTAAACTATAATTAAAATTGGCCATAATTATGTCAGCTAGCCACGTCAAAATACCAACAAACACAATGAAAGTTTAGTAAAAAAATAATAACTAAAAATTACAAATGTAAACAAAACTTAATTCCTAAATAAAAGCTCCAGCCATAAAAGGCGTGACAGCTTACATAATTATACAATATTGAATTAAGTTCACATAGCTGTCACTCGAAGTCACAAATGATAAACTAAGACCATTGAAGTAAAAAAAAACTACAATTAATTACTAATAACAATAACAAAAGTTCGATTCCAGCATGTCACAGAGAGTGGCGAATGTGGTAAAAATATCTTACGAAATTGTTCAAACGAGGAAAAAGGGGTTACTATATATAAATCTTGTTTTTCCATCCACTATCAAAGAGCATTAGTAATATACACAAACGTATTAGGAGTTTCTCCCCAGAGGATTATGACTGACATATTTGAACCAATCCGGGGGATCCGATTAGTAAGGATATTGCGAACCATTGTGGGACCTTTTCTCATACAAATGGAATTATGCCTGTGGATACTTTTGTGAAAGTATAGAATTGTTATGTTTCTGTTAAAAACGTTTTTGGATATGTCTTCTTAATAATAAATATACAGTTCAGGATTTGTTTATAGTCCTTGAATTGACTTTGAATTGTTTATGCTTTATTACAAGAAAGTAGGTACTTATTCTCCTAAAATCGATTAAAGCGGTCTATTTGGAGACTGTTTCGAAAATGTATGATTTTAAATGTATTGTACGATAGTAATATAACATACCTACTCGTAAATTTCCGCCTGTATTCCCCAAAGGATTTGGCAGAGGCTTAGGTACCATAAAGGCGCTAGTTCGAAGCCATAGATAAAGTAGTTACTAATCCTGTTAGCCTGTATCATCCCACTGCTGGGCAAAGTCTACTGCGCTCCAAAACATAGATAAACAATGTTGCTCAAAAAGCCGCAATTTTGAAGTGGGACTGGGCTGGCCACGTCTGTCACATATCCAATGAACTGTGGGCCAAAATAGTCACTAAGTAGTGCCCTAAGACATCTAGAAGGAGTCGCGACAGGCCCCGTAGAAGTAACGGAACGAGAAACACATGATCTAACGACCACTGGTCCATATTCGCCCTATGTGGATAAGACAGAGATTAAAACAGAAGACGAACAAGCAGGAGATCGAGAAGGGGGTAGAGGGGGAGTTCAGGGGATCAGACCGGAATAAATCTCTAATATATGGCCCATTATTCATTTGTTTCTTTCTCGTTGTTTGAATCCAGGGGATAGCAAGGACTGGAAGTGGAAGCACTCGTCAACTTTCATCAAAATAACGTTTAATTTTCATTCACCCATTCACTATAAGGATATTTTCTAACTCAATAACCCACTTCTACCTCCACTAAACAACAAAAAAATATTCCAAGAAAACTTTACAATTCCACCCATGCTCCTAGAACTCTCGCTTATTTGACGTCCGATCTCAAACCAAGATTGATGTTCGAGAAACATGTTCGAAAAACGACAAACAATAAACAGGCCAAAACAGGTGTTTATAAAAACGGTAGCACATCGATCAAAGTTTTTGTAAGGGCGCGTCTATACGGAGTAAGACAAATGAAACTGTTAAGCTAACGGTCTCTTTAAACGGAGGTGCTTTTTTATTGTTTAACACTTGGAGAAAGATTGATTAATTGATTGATTATAATTAATTGTTAATATTGATGTTTAATTCTGGGTAGAATAGCCTTTTCCCAACTATGTTGGGGTCGGCTTCCAGTCTAACCGGATGCAGCTGAATACCAGTATTTTACATGGAGTGTCTGCCTATCTGACCTCCACAACCCAGTTAATGGGTAATACGATACCCCTTGGTAAGACTGGTTGTCAGACTTTCAGGCTTCTGACTACCCGTAACGACTGTCAAAGATCCACAAATGACAGCTGGGACCAACGGCTTAACGTGCTTTCCGAGGCTCGGAGGGGTCACGGTATGTAAAGATGGTCACCCATCCACAGACCAACCGCGGCAAGCGTAGCTTAACCCGATCGATCGACCTGTACGACTGTGATTATTTAGCCACGGGCCCTAATATTTTTATTATAATAATTTTTATTCATAAGTTCACATATAAATTACATAGAAGTTACATCATTACAAAGTTACAAATTAATATTATGAAGAAAATATTAAAGTATGCCTAAAATAAATCTAGTGTATAACTTTTAAATATTGGTTTTAAGGCCAACTGAATTCAATAGCGACCTGCCTGATGTTGGTTTATTCAAACCTGTGTTTCAAGCCAATTAAAAAAAATATCCTAAAATTCGTTGCATAAAACAAAAAGCTCGTATGTAGGTAATGCTGGTTATTACAATCACTGTAACTGGTGTATCTAACCTTTTTTGAAAATGTGCTGTGTAAGCTGTCTAAAGGTCAGCATACGAATCAAACAGGAAAAGGATCGGCACCGTATCAACTCGAGCCGTTCAGTATTCTTTTTATGAAACTCCCTATTGCAAAGGTGCGGTGCGTTACGGCTCGTCGTCCCCGCGCTTGCGGCTCGTCGTCCCCGCGCTTACGTCTCTCAGTACCCGAGCTTACGTCTCTTCGTCCACCATTGCTTTTTCACCCCTCCCGCAGCCTGCCTGCACCATCAACCAGCGGTCGGCGAGCCGTAAGCGCGGCGTCGCCCAGCCGTAGCCGAGTCGACATATCGGAGCTTCAGATCCGCTTAGGTTACGTGCTTACGTTAAGTTGACGCCTGTTTAACGGCGAGGCGAAAGCCGATACGGTGGCGATTCCTTTCCGATTTGATTCGTGTGACCTTGACCTTTATTCAGATCAGGTCTATCAGCAAAATATAGATAACCTCTATGTAACATCACCTAATTTTTGTTTAATGAACTCTGTGCAGTCCGCCCCATCCCCTACGTTGTTGACTGAGAAGTACTGATACTTATAACAACTACATATTCTATTAAGGGGTCGCTGATAGGTGACCATCATTATTACATATTGAGGTCGGTGCCTCGGTAAGCACGTAGTCCCGAGGCTGGGTTGTGGAGGTAAAATAGGCAGTCGCTCCATGTAAAATACTGTTATTCAGCTGCATCCGGAAAAACTGGAAGCTGACCCCAACATAGTTGGGAAAAGGCTAGGCAGATTGATTGATTGTTATGCTATTCTCGCACAAATCTTGCTAACTATAGAGAAGAACATTTTAAGGTCTTAGTACATTGTATCAATTCGGAAAAGGATTAGGACCGTATCATCTTTCGCCTCCCCGTCAAACAAGCGTCGACCTAACGTAAGCACGTAATCAACGCGTATCAGAAGCTCCGATACGTCGACTTGGTTACGGCTAGGCAACGCCGCGCTTACAGCTGCCGACCGCTGGTAGATCGTCCAGCAGGCAGGCCGTGAAAGGGGCAAGGGTGAAGAGACGTAAGCTCGGATACGGAGAGACGTAAGCGCGGGGACGACGAGCCGTAACGCACCGCACCGCGATTCGTGAGCTTGTCCCGAGGCGAGGAGATTACATTACGATTCCGATTAGTGTGCGTTGCAGTAGGGAGTTTCATACAAAGAATACTGAACGGCTAGAGTTGATGCGGTGCCGATCCCTTTCCAGTTTGATACGTATGCTATGACCTTTATTCCCGCTCTGACTTATTTTACTTATAAGTAAAAGACCACAATGTTCTAAATTAAACATTACAGTTACTTTATAAAACAATTTCCAGTAGCAAAATTAAACGGTCGCTAAGCCATTGCATTGGCAATTAGACTTGTATTTATATCCTTGAGTTCGGAAGGTAATTTCCATAGCACTTGCCTCTAAAAGCCTTTCCTTGGGGCATTGATCCGGTTATTTGATCTGGCTGTTATAGGGAACATTTATTGTGACATTTATCAGAATTAAGTACAATACTCGGTAGTCGGATTCTTATATTTATTTTATTTTACCATTTATATACGGTCAGCAACAAAAGTCGTTTAACACTTCAGTTTTTTAATCTTGGTATTTGATTAATATTTGTTCAAAATTGCAGCAGAAGTACAATGCAAATTCAAACAAATGTTTTGCTCAATAACTGAGATTGAAAAAATACTTAAGTGTTAATATTTTGCTCAGCTTTTGTTGCTGACTGTACACACATATAGTATAAACAGACAAGAAAAAAGAACAGAAAATGATGGTACAAAGGTGATGCTTAATAGAAATCTCTTCCAACTTACCTGCGATAGGATAGTAGATAGAGAGATATAGACGGCGTGTGTAAGAATAAAAGAGAGAAAAAAGAAAATATATAAAATGAAACATTAATAAATATATAATTGTATTATATTTTAAGAATCGTTTTTAGTAATAGTTACTACTCGTTACTTGTGGCGGGACGGTTCAGGGAGAGAGCCTCCCGTCTTAGCCGCCGCGGGGGACGCCCCTGGCGTCGGGAGCCGCGTAAAGACTCCCGGCCACCGTAGGCGCGGGCCTGCGGGCGGAGAGTAATGGGTAGCTCACCGTCCGATCAGGACCAGGCCCGTGCCGGACGGCGCGTACGTGTTCCACGCGCGCCTCAAAGAGATGTCAGCATCGAGGAGGGCCCTTAGGGCCGAAGCCTGCCGGGCCAGCGGGATTGTCCGAAAGGGTTACCGCTGGCCTGGAACATAAAGGGCTAAGGAAGGAACACGGGTGAGTTTCAGTCAGTAAGAGTCTGACACTCCCTTCCGCTCCACCCAGAGCGGGAGGAGTCATTTGATGATTTCCAATCCGCAAAAAAAAAGGGAGGTTTATGTTTTATTAATTATATCAGTTGTTACGATTATTACATCGAGTACACCCATCTTCTTCGTTTATATCCCAAAATAAATTACGTCTCGCTATTAACGCTCACTAATCCCACTATAAGTCTACCAACCCATTACGTATTCAAATAATATCTATTTAAATCATTTCGATCGCGATACTAACAATTTATTTGTTCATAGTTATAATAGGGATGGGAAAATAGTATCGATACATACTGAAATAGTAACGATACTTCTTTTACGATATTTAGTATAAGTAGGTACTCGATAGTTTTCAAGTGAAACACGAGAACAATTGTCAGTATTATTAAGGCGACTACATGACCTAATGCGCGGTCTTTGACGGACTGGATAGAAAAGAAAAAGAAGCGCGATGACACAACGCTGGTAATTTATTGCAAAATATGAAGCAACTATCTATTTACGAAAAATCTATTGTTTGGACTAAAAAATTAAAACACTAGTCCTTTAGTATGTTGCTTGTAGAATAATCTGATAAAAAATCTGAATGATTATATGTAGTTGGTTAGTATGGTTTTTATTGTAAATAGAAAGTTTTTAGACGTATCTTCTTGATTTTTTTCTATTCTATCAGTCAATTACAATATTCTATCAATCACAGTAGTCACAGTAGTCAATTACAGTATTCTGTCAGTAGTATTATGTTTTCAACACACTATCTACCTAGCATATATCCTGAAGAATATCATATATTTTTCTAATTTTGTTTACTGTAGTCGATCATATAATTTTATTGTTTCTAAGCCTTGCGTATTTTTTGTTTAGGTCCTGTAAGCGCCTTAACTCAATCAACTCAGCCTATCGCAGTCCACTGCTGGACATAGGCCTCTCCCAGGCTGCGCCACAAACCCCTGTCCTCCGCCTTCCGTATCCAGTCTGTCCCATCCACCTTTTTAAGGCCATCGGTCCATCTAGCTGGGAGGCGTCTCACACTAAGGCTTGTCGATGTCATGCTAGCGAAGGAGGTGGCGGGACGGCTCAGGGAGAGTCCCGTCCCAGCCACCGCGGGAGACTCTCCGGGCGGCGGGAGCCGCGTGACGACTCCCGGCCACCGTAGGCGCGGGCCTGCGGGCGGAGAGTAATGGGTAGCTCACCGTCCGATCAGGACCAGGCCAGTGCGTTCCACGCGCGCCTCAAAGAGATGTCAGCATCGAGGAGGGGCCCCTTAGGGCCGAAGCCTGCCGGGTCAGCGGGATTGTCCGAAAGGGTTACCGCTGGCCCGGAACATAAAGGGCAAAGGAAGGAACACGGGTGGGTTTTAGTCAGTAAGAGTCTGACACTCCCTTCCGCTCCACTCAGAGCGGGAGGAGTCATTTGATGATTTCCCACCCGCAAAAAAAAAGGCTTGTTGATACGCGGTCTCCATTCCAGGGCTCGTCTGCTGCACAAGCCATCGGTCTTTTGACAACCGTGGCCAGCTCACTGCCTCCACACCGCCACGACTCCGGTTCGGCAAATCCTGCTAGTCGTACTCAAATCAAGAATTTGACGAGTTGATATACAGGGTTATTGGTAAAACATTAACAACCTCTTAAGAGGTGATTGTACTCATCAATAAGGACAATTTTTACCATGGGACCAACCCTGAAATCGCAAAAAAAAAAATCAGCTCTTCCCTACATTTTGACGAACATAAATGTATGGAACAGCTGATTTTTTTTCGCGATTTCAGGCTTGGTCCCATAGTAAAAGTTCTTAATGATGACTACAATGACCTCTTAAGAGGTTGTTAATGTTTTACCGATAACCCTGTATAAAAGAGCACATTTTGGATTTTTATATTTTACAGATACTTCGTAGCTACCTACTGTAGAACTGGATATCAATGTGACTACTACAATATAGATAATTTTCATTCGATCCCTAGTTATAGACATCGCAATATATCGCAATATTTGACGGTACGGTTGGCGCAGTGGTTAAGCGATTGACTGCTGCGCTGCGTGTCGCGAGTTCGATTTCCGCACGGAACAAATATTTATATGACCTACAAGTAGTTGTTCCGGGTCTGGCTGTTCGTGTATGTGAGTTTAAATGTTTGTAAACGCACCCACAATACAGGAGAAATACCAAGTGTGGGGCAACGTTTAAAAAAATTATAGTTTGGCAAATTTTCTTGATATAGCTAATTTTCAATTCTGGTCACGTTCCGAAATTGTTCCAGTTTAGGTTACCTAAATAATTTATTGTGATAATGTTGTATTTCGACTCGCGGGAGCGATATCGTTATCAGTTGGAGGTAGGTCCGTTTATTTAAATTCAGCTCACTTTTGTTTCTATTTAAGGTTTGTCAAGGGATTTCATTTGAATTTTAGGATGGTTCCCAGTGAGCGTAGCCGCGTAGGTGAATTATTATTCATCATTATTATTTATATGTATGGCTATCTGGGGATTTTTAGCCTTTTGAAGTGAAATTAATGATAGTTTTGTGTGTTATTGTTAGGTCATCTATACATATAATAAAATTGTAGAAAAGTGGTGTCTGTACAATGGAAATATATTAAAAAAAAGTAGCAGGGGTTGTTATTATATCGATGCCGAACCCGAAATTGTAATTAAATTTTTTTTTGTCTGTTTGTCTGTTTGTCTGCTGTGTTTGTGCACAATAATATCAGAAACGGCTTATTCGATTTAGATGCGGTTTTCACTAATATATTGTAGTAAGCTTCACTTAACATTTAGTGTTTATTTCATGTCAATGGGTTCATAAATAAAAAAGTTATGTCAATTTAAAGAATCACGGCGAACATTTGTTAAGGTATTCTATCAGAGTACGTAAACGCCTCACGCCTGCGCGTCAGTGGCTATATATACAAGGGGTAACGGAAAGGGGGTATCAACCCTGAAGGAGGTGAATGAAGATGAAAAAAAAAATTTGGACCTCCCATAATAATAGCACATCAATGATTTTCTATTACTATGGGAGGTCCAAAATTTTTTTCATATTTCGACCTATGTTCTTTGGGGAAATTTGTTCAGTTTCATGAGCACATTCACCTCCTTCAGGGTTGATACCCCCTTTCTGTTACACCTTGTATAAAGCGCGCTGAGAGCCGCGCCGCTGCCATAATTCCGATCCAGCCTGTCCCTTGCTGCCCTCTCCCAGCGACGCCCTAAGCCGAGGTCCGTACCCCACAGGGGGTGCCCTTAGCGTGTAGTCGCTTAGTTTTTAAGTTTATATTGTGTAGTTAAGTTGTGTATTATGCCCTGGCTGGAGGCCTTAATTTATTGAGGCATCCACAGGAAAGCCAGGTTAAGCAGTCGACAACCCCTCAGGTTGAACTGCGAGATGACCATTTCAAAAGAAAACGCGCCGCTGCCATAAGGATTCAGTTATTCGTAGCGAACGCACGTATCCTGGAGAGTATAGGCGAATAGTTGGATTCGATTATTGCGATTCACTTGAATACTGACTGTTTGCATATTTCATTTATTTATATTTTAGGGTTTGTAGGTCAGGTTCTTTTTCTTAATTTTCTTTAAAATTTTGTAAGTATTTGGTATAGGTTAGGCGGTTCTTTCCTTGATTATTGGGTATTTACTTATCTTAATTTTTATTTAGGGTTTTGTAAATAAATATTGTAAGCATTTATTATTGCTTAGGCATTTCTTTCCCTGATTTTCGGTATACTTATCTTAATTTGTATTTAGGGTTTGTATATAAATATTATAAGTATTTGGTATAGGTTAGGCATTTCTTTTCTTGATTTTCTTTATTAAGTATAAGTTCATTAGCTTAGGTTAGTAATTATTTTTTCTAGCAATTCTTTTGTTTTATAAAGTTAGTACGTTTGTCTGTGTAGAAGAATAGCACCACCCCTTACTTCCCGTGGGTGTCGTAAAAGGCGACTAAGGGTCTCACCGGAGAATGGGCAGCAGCGTTCTCTATGCATTCCACCACCATACCATACTGCGATCGCCAACCCGCCTGCCAAGCGTGGCGATTATGGCAAACCCCCCCAAAATTGGGGGAGGCCTATGTCCAGCAGTGGACGTCTATCGGCTGAAATGATGATGATAATGACGTTTGGTTTACACGTCTTAACACTTATTACTTAAACTGTAATAATTTTAGACTGTATAATAATCTGTAAGTATTTATAATTTAATTGTTTACGATAGTACGTGTTTACTAAATAACTGTGTGTTAAGTAGTAAGTACTATTTTATTGTAAGAATGCCTCGAAGAAGATCCAACCTCTCCCAATGTAGCAGAAATGCTAAAAGGATGAGATTAGTTCGATCACAGGAATCTGAGGAAGGTCGTGAGGCAAAAGGCCATACACTATCGCGTGAGTCTGAGACTTTCACTGATAGGGAAATTTGTCTGAGTTCTCAGAGGGTTCGGACAGCAAATGTTCGGTCTCAGGAAACACAGGAAGAACGAGAAATACGTCTCACTGCCGATCGTGAAGCTCAAGCACTAGAGTCTGAGACTTTCACTGAAATTCGCCTGAGTTCTCAGAGGGTTCGGACAGCAAATGCCCGGTCTGTAGACGGTATATGTAATTCAAAATATGCTGCCCGAAAAGTCACTATTCCACGCGGACGAAGTCGCGGGCACAGCTAGTCCGTCAATAAAATTAGATAGGTCTTTTTAAACTAGACTAAAATTGACTTGTAATTAAACCGACCTTCTCATAAAACAGGCCTTCAAAATAAATAAATTACGAGCAAAATTGTCTTTATAAATTCAGAATAAAGAAGCTTCAGTTGTAAAGAAAAATAATTAGGTTGAAAAGCTTACTCAGGCCAGATTCAAGCCTGCAGATCTTTTGTATAACCGGTGGGTGTCGCCGCCCACGAATTGATTAGCAAACCGTTAATTAATCTTCTTCACAAAACTACCTTTATTTTGTTAACCCGAAAATTCATTTCCAGTCACACTGGAGGCTGGGATCAATAGGTCGGTAATTGGTTTTTGGTAAAGTGTTTTATCTTGAATTCTCTTTGGAAGAGATCATCTTGTTTATTTATCATCAAAAGGATAGTGTAGATAAACATTTTACGCTTTTGTTAGTAGGAGCCTGGAGTCTGGATTTATGCCCGGTTTATGACAATAAGCTCATCCTGGTCACATGTCCTAAAGCGCGGTCACTGTCGGACTTCATAGAAAATAAAGAGAAGCGCGATGACACAACGCTGGTAATTTATTGCAAAATATGAAGCAATTATCAATTTACAAAAAATCTATTGTTTGGACTAAAAAATTTAAACACTAGTGCTTTAGTATGTTGCTTGTAGAATAATGTGACAAAAATCAGAATAATTGTAGGTAAGAATAATTGTAGGTAGGTAAATTAAAGTCACTTATCGTGTCTGTCTGTGTGATCGCGCTGTTTTTCTAAACTACGCAACGGATTTTGATGCGGTTTTCACCATCGTTTAGAGAATTTATTTCGGAAGGTTTGTGTGTAAAAACATATCAATTTTATACTTACATTGTAATAAAGAAATTTCGATGTTAAAACATCGAAATTTCTTGGATGATTTGTATATTCGCATGATTTGTACGACTTGATAAATCAAGTCGTACAAATCAGGTAAATACGATACCCCTTGGTAGGACTGGTTGGCAGACTTTCGGGCTACTGACGACCAGTAACGACTGTCAACGATCCACGAATGATAGCCGGGATCAACGGCTTAACGTGCTCTCCGAGGTACGGAGGGGGTTTTGGTATGTGATGATGGACACCCATCCATGGACCAACCGCGGCAAGCGTAACTTAACCTGATCGATCGACCCATACGGCTGTTATTACTTAGCCACAAGCCTCTCTCTCTCAGTCTCTTAAATAAATGTTTTTTTTTTATTAAATGGTTAACCTATTATGTCTTATATATAAGTAGATTTTGTTTGACAATAACGTTGGTTTTCTATTGATTGACAAAGAATAGTAAACAATACGCCTTACGCAGATGGCCTCCCACAAGGTGGACCGATGACCTTGTGAAGGCCGCTGGAATCCGCTAGATGCTGGAAGCACATAACCGGTCGAAGTGGAGGTGCCTGGCCTATGTACATCAATGGACGTCTGTCGGCTGAAATGATTGTGCAAAGTATTTGTGACTAGCTTCTGCCCGCAACTTCGTGCGCGTGACATTTCTTGTTCTAACATAAAATATAACCTATGGCACTGCACATTACTGTAGCAACACATTGGTGTTTTTTTTTCAGAATTACTAATTTACCCTTCTACATGCTTCTTATTTGTAAAAGTCTGTAGAATGATGCATTCCCCCTTTACTAATAAACGTATTATATCAGATGAATAGTTACACACCGATTTCTCTCTTTCAGTCGTCAGTAATTTGACTTTCGAAAGAAGAAGACAAAGCGTTGTGTAACTATAAAGACTCTATACAACGTTTATTAGTAAGGGGGTTTATGTTCCGGTACGGTACGTCCGGCCCTGGTGCAAGCCATGGTCCGGGGCGAGAGGGAGTGAGAGGCAGTCACCTCCTTCTGCGAAGCAGTCATGCTAGCGAAGGAGGTGGCGGGACGGTTCAGGGAGAGAGTCTCCCGTCTTAGCCGCCGCGGGGAACGCCCCTGGCGTCGGGAGCCGCGTAACGACTCCCGGCCACCGTAGGCGCGGGCCTGCGGGCGGAGAGTAATGGGTAGCTCACCGTCCGATCAGGACCAGGCCCGTGCCGGACGGCGCGTACGTGTTCCACGCGCGCCTCAAAGAGATGTCAGCATCGAGGAGGCCTGCCGGGCCAGCGGGATTGTCCGAAAGGGTTACCGCTGGCCCGGAACATAAAGGGCTAAGGAAGGAACACGGGTGAGTTTCAGTCAGTAAGAGTCTGACACTCCCTTCCGCTCCACCCAGAGCGGGAGGAGTCATTTGATGATTTCCCATCCGCAAAAAAAAAGGGAGGTTTATGTTTTATTAATTATATCAGTTGTTACGATTATTACATCGACTACACCCATCTTCTTCGTTTATATCCCAAAATCAATTACGTCTCGCTATTAACGTTCACTAATCCCACTATAAGTCTACCAACCCATTACGTGTTCAAATAATATCTATTTAAATCATTTCGATCGCGATACTAACAATTTATTTGTTCATAGTTATAATAGGGATGGGAAAATAGTATCGATACATACTGAAATAGTAACGATACTTCTTTTACGATATTTAGCATAAGTAGATACTCTATAGTTTTCAAGTGAAACACGAGAACAATTGTATGATTAAGGCGACTACATGACCTAAAGCGCGGTCTTTGTCGGACTGGATAGAAAAGAAAAAGAAGCGCGATGAGACAACACTGGTAATTTATTGCAAAATATGAAGCAACTATCTATTTACGAAAAATCAAATCTATTGTTTGGACTAAAAATTAAAACACTAGTCCTTTAGTATGTTGCTTGTAGAATAATCTGACAAAAAATCTGAATGATTGTATGTAGGTATATTAGTATGGTTTTTATTGTAAAAAGAAAGTTTTTAGGGCATGTATCCACTATGTTCGCGAACCTCTTGCTCCACATAGTGGATACGTTCGTGCTCCTAGAACGTGCTATGTGGAGCAGTTGCAGGAGCGCGGAGCGCAAGAGTTTCACGAACATAGTGGATACCCGGCTTTAGAGGTATCTTCATGATTTTTTTTATCTTGTCTAATTAGTTGTATTATGTTTTCAACACACTATATACCTAGCATATATCCTGAAGAATATCATATATTTTTCTGATTTTGTTTCCTGTAGTCAGTCATTATACTTTTATTGTTTCTAAAACTTGCGTTTTTTGTCTTTAGATCCTGCAAGCCCCTTAACTCAATCAACTCAGCCTATCGCAGTCCACTGCTGGACATAGGCCTCTCCCAGGCTGTCCCACCCACCTTTTTAAGGTCAACGGTCCACCTAGCTGGGAGGGTCTCACACTAACGCTTGTCGATACACGGTCTCCATTGCAGGCCTCGTCTGCTGCACAGGCCATCGGTCCTTCGACAAGCATGGTCAGCTCACTGCCACTTCAGCTTGCTTACTCTGCAAGCTATGTCGTTAACTCCGGTTCGGCGAATCCTGCCGGTTGCACCCAAATCAAGAATTTGACAAGTTTATATACAGAGTTATTGGTAAAACATTAACAACCTCTTAAGAGGTCATTGTACTAATCATTGTGAATAACTTTTACTATGGGACCAAACCTGAAATCGCGAAGAAAATCAGCTGTTCCCTGCATTTTGACGAGTTATACGAACATAAATGTAGGGAACAACTGATTTTTTTTCGCGATTTTAGGTTTGCTCCCATAGTAAAAGTTCGTAATGATGAGTACAATGACCTCTTAAGAGGTTGTTAATTGTTTACCAGTAACCCTGTATAAATGACCACATTTTGGATTTTTATAATTCTACAGATACTTCGTAGCTACCTACTATAGAACTGGATATCAATGTGACTACTACAATATAGATAATTTTCATTCGATCCCTAGTTATAAACATCGCAATATATGACGGCACGGTTGGCGCAGTGGTTAAGCGATTAACTGCTGCTCTGCGTGTCGCGGGTTCAATTCCCGCACGGAACAAATATTTATATGACCTACAAGTAGCTGTTCCGAGTCTGGCTGTTCGTGTATGTGAGTTTAAATGTTTGTAAACGCACCCACAATACAGGAGAAATTCCAAGCGTGGGGCAACGTTTAAAAAATATATAGTTTGGCAAATTTTCTTAATATAGCAAATTTTCAATTCTGGTCACGTCCCGAAATTGTTCCAGTTTAGGCTACCTAAATAATTTATTGTGATAATGTTGTATTTCGACTCGCGGGAGCGATATCGTTATCAGTTAGAGGTAGGTCCGTTTATTTAAATTCAGCTCGCTTTTGTTTCTATTTAAGGTTTGTCAAGGGATTTCATTTGAATTTTAGGATGGTTCCCAGTGAGCGTAGCCGCGTAGGTGAATTATTATTCATCATTATTATTTATATGTATCTGGGGATTTTTAGCCTTTTGAAGTGAAATTAATGATAGTTTTGTGTGTTATTGTTAGGTCATATAAACTAAATATCGATGCCATCCCGCCGCGGTCCAATCATGTTGAAGAAGAATAGTTTAGATACCTAACTAAATATAGATTCCCCCCTTTTTTAATTTATAAATTAACTCAATAAAGAAAAAAAGAAAAATTGTTTTGTTTTGCCATAGAAACACGTGCATACAAAAAGATAATTAACTCGAATAATAAACAGAAATAGGAAAATAAGGATAGAGGAATAGATCTATAATCACGAGCACAAAACAGAAATCATCAACAGCTGTTCGTCATGACTGTGACAAGAAGGCTTTGTTATCGACTCACAGGATAGAAATTCGAGAACTAATATTTTCATCCGTCAATAAAATTAGATAGGTCTTTTTAAAATAGACTAAAATTGACTTGTAATTAAACCGACCTTCTCATAAAACAGGCCTTCAAAATAAATAAATTACGAGCAAAATTGTCTTTATGAATTCAGAATAAAGAACCCTCAGTTGTAAAGAAAAATAATTAGGTTGAAAAGCTTACTCAGGCCAGACTCAAGCCTGCAGATCTTTTGTATAACCGGTGGGTGTCGCAGCCCACGAATTGATTAGCAAACCGTTAATTAATCTTCTTCACAAAACTACCTTATTTTGTTAACCCGAAAATTCATTTCCAGTCACACTGGAGGCTGGGATCAATAGGTCGGTAATTGGTTATTTGGTAAAGTGTTTTATCTTGAATTCTCTTTGGAAGAGTTCGAGTGTTTATTTACCATCAAAAGGAGAGTGTAGATAAACATTTTTCACTTTTGTTAGTAGGAACCTGGAGTCTGGATGTATGCCCGGTTTATGAAAATAAGCTCATCCTGGTCACATGTCCTAAAGCGCGGTCACTGTCGGACTGCATAGAAAATAAAGAGAAGCGCGATGACACAACGCTGGTAATTTATTGCAAAATATGAAGCAATTATCTATTTACAAAAAATCTATTGTTTGGACTAAAAAATTTAAACACTAGTGCAGGGGTGTCAAACTCAATTTTGCAGAGGGCCATATATTAGATTTAGAATGTGTAGGCGGGCCAGGTTCAAATTAAAATACTAAAACATACTCACTAAATTATTTTAACATCTTTATTTATTTAGTTATATATAGGTAGTTGTTACAAATCATACCAAAAGTAAGAAAGAAGGTGAGGGAGGGGCGCAGTATGCGTTAGCTGCACGGACGAAATAGAAGACGACTTCGCGCGCGCACGAGAGAGAGAGAAAAGCATAACTAACACTCTCTCACTCGTCTTGTCAGGCGCTACTCTTGAAATTACTTTTAAGTAAAGCGCGCGTATTTTTAAATCTGCGTAGAGGCATTGAGTGCAGTCTAAAATCTCTTACAAAAATATTAATTTATCTGTGATATATTGTGATCGCGGGCCGTATCGAAATGGCCCGAGGGCCGGATTCGGCCCGCGGGCCGTATCTTTGACATGACTGCACTAGTGCTTTAGTATGTTGCTTGTAGAATAATGTGACAAAAATCAGAATAATTGTAGGTATGTATATTGGTATGGTTTTTATTGTAGAAAGTAAGTTTTTAGAGGTATCTTCATGATTTTTCGTATCGTATCAAATTAGTTGTATTATGTTTTCAACACACAATCTAACTAGCATATATCCTAAAGAATATGATATATTTTTCTGATTTTGGTTTACTGTAGTCGCTCATATACTTTTAGGCATTATAAAACTTGCGTTTTTTGCGTAACTGGCGAAATGTGAGTTTACATAGGTAGGTATATCTATGCCTAACCCCTCGAGTATCGCAGGCATGATGTTACGTTACGTTAGTGTAAACATTTGTTAAAAAAATATAACAAAAGAAAATGTTATTGAAGTTTCAGTTACTAACGATCAAAGGTTTTGTGTTTTCTAACCTTTTGTTATAACATTATTAAAACACCAAAGCATTTATCTCCAGGCAGCGATCAATTATGTTATTGAAACTAGAGACTTATACTTATTTGAGCAAAGGTTCATAAAGTAAGTGTACGAAAAGATCGACCGTCTTCTGAATAACTGCATTCGATTCGTTTTCAATCTTCGTAAGTATGACCATGTATCCGAGCATCGGCTGCTTTGAAATGGTTACCCATTCGCCAGCGCAGAGATTTGAGGGCTCTGAATACGTTGTTCTCTATTCTCGAAAATCCCACTGCTTCTTACATGACTTCCCAAATTCAATATTTATGCTCTGCCCATGCTAAAAATCTTCGTTCCACTAACAATCGTCTTCTACGATGTCCTTCTTACCGTTCTGGCTTCATTCATTCTTCTTTCTTTCTCCAGGCTCTTTCTTTGGAATCCGCTCCCTCTGAACATCAGGACGGCAACCAGTCGCTTATCTTTTAAAGTGAAGGCATGTGAACATATCCGTCAAAAGTTGGCCGTAACTGTCCAGCGCTGATTTGCTGGATTCGCTTTCAAAAAAAGATTTTTTTTTTCTCCTCTCAGTTCATTTTGTTTATATGTATGTATGTATGTATGTATCTATCTGCGTATTATTTATTATTCTTGTATTTTATAGTCGTTTCTTAGCTATTTATCCGTATGTTGCACCTGCTATGTTTTGTCTCTTCATCACCCTAAGGTTGACTGGTAGAAAATGCCTCAGGTATTAAGTCCGCCTTTGTAAAGTATTTTTTTTACTTGTGTATAAAGTTTTAATAAATAAATAAATAATAATAAAAGCACCTAGCTATGCACAAGCATACGACTTGAGATTCAAATGCAGTGAAGGAAAAATTGCGCGCTTTCCTACAACTGCGACAGTCACACATAAGCCAAGTCTAACCCAGCTCCTTCAACACGTAAATCTCAATTCAATTTAAACTAACTATCACATTGTTGGTTCATAAATCTTTGCAATCTTTTCTCTTGGAAAGTTTCCACCACCAAAGGTTGCAGTCAAAAGTTTTATTAAGTTGCCTAAAGGTGAGCACACACCGGGAGAATTCGTGTGCAGTTTAATGAGCTCGAGTTTAAGCACCTCCTCAGTCAATATGTCGAGGTGAGCGTTAAAGAACGCAGACTTGGAATATTTACGACAACCTTTTACGACAACCACGGTAATGGTTGTCGTAAAAGGCGACTAAGGGTCTAACCGGAGAATGGGCAGCAGCGTTCTCTATGCATTCCACCACCATACCATAATGCGATCGCCAACCCGCCTGCCAAGCGTGGCGATTATGGCAAACCCTCCACCTTTTGGGAGAGGCCTATGTCCAGCAGTGGACCTCTTTCGGCTGAAATGATGATGATGATTTGTCTATAGAATACTGACTGTGCCAGTTTTCAAAGGGAAGCCGTTAGGAATCGAGTTGTGTGGAACCTTTGCCACTGTTATATACTACTACTACGACTACTACCTGAAGAATTTGTTTGTTTGAACGCGCCAATCTCTGAAACTACCAGTCGGATACGAAAAGATATTTTTGCATTTGATAGCCCAGCTATTAAAGGATATTTAACATCGCGCCAGAACCCTTAGGAGCCGAACAATAATAAACAAGAGTCTGTGACAACGAAGTAATAGCGCGGGCAGGCGACGGGGTAGATCGGAGAAACAAGAAATTTAACGCGGACAAAGTCGCGGTCAGAAGCTAGTGTTACTATATACTTCGAACATTGGAGTGTATAGTGAGTATAAGAAGGATAGTGCATACCATTTGTGAAATAACACAATATCAGTTAAGATCGATATTGCCAAATCGAATGAATCAATGGTACACATACGAATTGTTGTAGTTTGTTACCTCCGCAGACTGTTCAACGTCGAGCAGTTACAAAATCGAACGCCTCGGCCTGGCCTTGCCTACCTTCGTCGAGCTGGATCACTAGAGTAATGACATCGACCGTTGCAATTTTACATGGGTACGTCCCGATTTTTGTGATCAATTTTATACCGAATAAATTTCATTTATATTAGTTGTTTTATATTCACTTATCATGAGTGTGAGACTCAGTCGCCGCACCCAAGGAGGAATCGAAAGTTACAGCATGTGAAAGTTTAAACTTTGACATGCTCTAACTTTGGAATCCACCACTACTAGAGAGCTAACGCTCACATATCGTATCCACAAAAAAAAATACTAATAAAATATTCAAAAATAGGTACCTATAAAGACGAACGTTAAATACAGTTTTTCTTAAATCTATGTCAAGTTCATCCATGATTTGTGCCTGAACTAGGTAATCCTGTGTTTCAGGCGATTGTAGGTAACATTAATTGATTAAATAATCACATACTTATCATACTTATCATATTTATTCTATTGGTATCAAGTAAAAAGGTGCATAAAATTATATAATACGAACAATATTCATTTTAGCACAAGTAATAATTTCTCTGTATCTTCATAGGACATAGTTTGAAGAGCCTCCATAAGGATTTTCTTGCAGTTACTATGATTTAAGGAGTAGATGTTTCCTTTATCATTTAGCCTATTGTAGAGTAGCGGTCCGAGGTACATATAAAATTTGGCTGTGAAAGCATGTTTTGTATTTTTTGCGAGCAAACTGTATCTTTCCGTCTCCTTTAAGTAAATTCAGTGCTGTATGGAAGCGCTATGTGTTGTTTTAGTATAGTGCTCATTATAAATAACGAACGAACTGTAAGTACTTTACAAGCTTTATACAGGATGTTAGTGGGGAAAAGATATAGGCGGCAAGTAGCCACCCTGAGAATAGCTGTTTGAGCTCTTTCTATGGGCAATAACAAAGTTTTACTCGCCCCACCCCATGAAGTAAGTAATATAGAAGTAGTAGTAGTAGTTTATACTTTGCTGTTTGTCAGTCAAAATTGACTTGCCTAATTATTTTTAGATCGGCAGTAAATCGTATCTTTCGTAAAGAAAAAAAGAAAAATTATTCATTGTGACTCGTACAGGAATATCACAAACTGAACTAAACACAGTCGTATATAAAAATAAAAAAACAAAATTATTTTTAAAAAAGTAACAAAAAGAGGCCAGAGGAGAGGGGAGATACGAGGCCAAAAGGCTCCTATCTCAGCATGATGCTGCGACATTTAAAAAATAAATGAAAAGTATTATTGGTATGATTTTCAGCCAGTATACAATTACTTTTTCAAACTGTCGCGGACGCCACCGCCCGTTCTATTATTAGACAATATACGCGAATGTTCCCGGTAAGCACTCTGCTTTAGATGCTAAAGAAACAGGTGGTACTGTGGTCGTCATATTTACGAATTTCAAACTAGTTTGTGTGAACTTCGCAACCATTGTAGTGACGCCCCGGGTGAATGCTGTTTTATTCATTCGTCTGCATTTGAAATTCCTTTCGTTGGTAGAAGCTTTTGTTTAGTATTGTAGTCTTCGATTGAAAGTTCTTGTCTCAAGGAGTGCTGGAAAAGGAAAAGGATTTTGAGGCGAATGTAAATAGGTACCTACTTACTCATTTTGCACGCAGACTAAGGAATTGAATATTCTTTTTTTGTTTTTTTAACCCAACAATGTTTACGTAGGGAAGTTTAATTATTCTTGGCGTGACCAATCCCATGGATGAAGATATAATACTTTTTATGCATGAAAAATCCGGGTCCTAATCGCGTTCATTATCGTGCTTCAGTTTCGAAGCGTACGATACTTTTGAACCACGATATCTATGTTTCGAACCATTCAGTCTTAATTTGTAATTTATATAATAATTATTATTGATAGATAGAATAAAATAAAATATCTTTTCATTTCTCGCTGTTTGAATTAAAAATATACATACTGCATGCAATCCTAATTATACATTTCAATTCATAATATAAAATTGTTTTAATGTTTTCTTTACAATGCTTAACTTATAATTTTCACAATAAAAAGTAAATTAAATAATGATTTTACTCTTATTAAAGATTAAAATTGTTTAATTGATTGAGCATTAATTTTTATAAATATTTAAACGATTTACATCAAAATTTGAATAGCAAGAACCCCTCTTATTCGAAGGTGAAGGCCTCCTCCAGAGGTGACCAGCGGTCTTATCTTCTGCTGTTCGCATCCAGCGAGTACCAGCGACTTTAACGATAGATAGGTACAATACTATACTTTTAATTGCAGACCACAAAAAGGGTAAAGGGCAAAGGGGTACTGCACATGGTAACAAATAGTAAGGTAATAAAGTAATTATTTTCTTACTTACTCATCATTCTAAATTACATCCATACTGTATAACGATAACCACATTTATTCCTACACTAATTTGCACATTACCAATCAGTAGGACATTTTGAACACGTGTGCCACGGCTCACAATGACAACAGAATGTCACGTAATTGTAATGTGAAGCAAAAACGCCAACACGCTGTGTGGCTAAATGGTTAAACGGCTGTATGACCAGAGGCTAATGGTTATTGCTCTGATAACTAATCTGGCTTTGTTTTCTAGGCCATGATTGTGAATTTCGGAAGGTTTTACAATACTGTACCTTTATCTGTTTATTTTGGATTTTATATTTGTTTGGGAGTTATCTGTTTATTTGGGATTTTATATAATTTATATAAATGGAACTTCAAGCAAACAAACGCAAAGATAGGCATTTTCAGTCCAGTCTATCTTTGAGTGATGCAGAGACAAACAGTGGTAGGGTGAAATTATGAAAATTGAGGAGTACATATCTATAAAGATACGCAAAAACCTATTAAAACTATAAATATAACACAGTCATATAATTTATAGTTGCTTTAAAGTCTCCAGGTGTACCTACCTAGGTAGATACAATTTGACGTTCAGCGTTGTCCGAGCATATATATTATGTATGATTTTGTCGCGCATTTTCTATTATTAGTAGGCACGTTCTAGCAGCACCCGATATCTTTTAGTATCCGTCTTTAGTACACAAGTTGTAGAACACCCTTTTATAACGCCATTTTTGTTAATGGCGTTTATCCTCTTAGCTTGCAACCGCCATTTTTGAATTTTTAAAAAGAAGTACCTAAGTGGCATAAGAGCGTTTACGCCGTACGGCATGTCATACAAACTTTCAAGCCCTTGTTTTTCGAAATGAATGCAGCATTAATTTTTTTATTTCATTTTGAGATAAGATCTTGAAATAAAATAGACATTTGCAAACCTTTTTTAACTGAGCAATAAACTGCATAAATCCAACAACAAAGGAATGCTAATGCCAGCAGAACATTTTTTATTCGTACAACTTTATAGCCCATGTAAGGACGATACCGCCGTAATTCAAGGACACTTGTCCCGTATCGGACCGCACGTAATCCCACTAGAGAGGATTTTACGCGGACCAGAATTGGGGAGTTTAGTCGTCCAGTTAACTGATGTAATGTGTTCAGGTTCAAGTACAACGGTTCCTACTCTATGTTTGTGTGTTTCAATTTGGGTAATTGGATTTGTAATGTGATTTTCGAAAGTAACTAAATGTCGGAAAATTCGATGTCAAAAGTTTTGGGAGTGCTAAAATGAATGTCGACGTGTTGAGGAGTGTGAAGTTATTGGAATTAAAATTAGACAAACGTTAGTTCAACACAATTTTATTGTTTCATTACAATTTCAGCCTTGCTTTTATAAATAGTTTTATACATTATTTACATCACAAACCTCTTTCTTTTCGAGTACAAATTCCGTAAAAAGTTTTTTCAAATTTTGTTCATTATTTAAAATTATCGTTACAATTTTGTGTAGATATGAGAAAATAATTTTCATTTATGATAATAATGATAACATGGGTTACAATAAATACAGATGTGGATCCAATGAGGAAATTAAATGACGTGGATCCTAAATCAATTGCTTACAATAACGATCATAACATTCTTAAGTGATTATCTGTTGAGCTACAATCACTCTTCTCGTACTGTCATTGACGAGAAAGGCCCAAACTATTAGCTAATTGCGAACACCGAGCGACTACCTCATCTTGAAGAAGGCTAAATGACATAGCTATTAATATAAGTCCAAAAACCAGGTAAGCACAACACGCGATCATTTGAACGTACTCGCTTCTGGTGTGTTCTGTGCTTTGTTTTGTTGTGAGGAAGCTGGTGGGGACAAAGTCTCCGAAGCCAATCGTGGCTAATGCTATGAAGCAAAAGTATGCGGCATCGAGGAAGCTCCAGTTTTCCCAGGCGGAGAAGATGGCAGCACCGACACAGATGTAGGCGAGGAGAAGGAACAAGACGATACCGACGGGGATATGGCAGTGCTCGATCCCGTGGTGGATATGGTGCTGCACGCTGGTAGACGCACTACTGCTGGGCACGGTACAACTTTTCATCTTATGATTCTCTTCGTTCCATATCAAAGGCACTCGTGACGGCGTGTCGTGTGGACATATTCTGTAAACAAATTCAAACGTTGCAAATAAAATTCACTTTTTTATATATAAAGCTCAACTCGCTGCGGAAACTAGTTACAAATGTTTTTAATGAAAACATTTGATCAACGTTTTATTTGCGAATGTGAAAAAATATGCGCTGAATTTATTCTAAACTGAAATAACTGTGCGATTAAAAAAACAACCATCTGAGTTTTTTATTTTTTTTAGATTTAGTAGATAGTTTAAACCCTGTTGGCCTGTAAACCCGAAACCAAATGTTTACGGCATAGGACCATCCACTTAGAACCTCAGGTTTTCTAAATGCGTATTTAGTCTCACAAAGGCGGCCTTATTATGTTTAGAAATCTTCTTTTCGTCGGTCGTATCGGTTACTCTAATGTAAGCTTCGATCAGAACTTGGACACGTCGACTAGGTGTGGTTTCGAGTAGGTCCTTGGGTAGGCAGTATACGTTGTGGATTAGATTATGACAACATCACTGACAGGAAACAGGTTAAAAAAATCACTCACGACTCATCAGGATCCTCCGAATCGTCCAGATCATCCTGGCTCCTGTTCATCTGCAGTTCCCCACACTCCTCAGCGATTAATTGCTCAATGACGGCTCCCCTGGGCCTCTGCAAGGTGGACCGGCCCCTGCCCCGGCCGGGGCCGTGAACTGTGGCCAGGCACTTGGTACTGCCCATGGACTTCTTGCGGTCTAGGGTCTGGGTTTGGAGTGATGATGACGTGTGGGGTTCTGTAGAAAAATATATTGGTTAGGAAATACATACCGTACGCAGATTTTGTCGGAATGTTGAGTTTAAAATCGTGCGAAAAGAACAAAAGCGGTTTCATTGGTAGTACTGTTTCTTATATTATTTTGTCGTTCAAAACACGAATACAAACATTTTTTCTAAGCAACTGATAAGAAGATTTCATAAAAACCGGATAGTTGCTATCTACCACATAATTTAAGCGGATATTATCAGGAGGAACTAAAGAACCGACAATTAACTTTACTAGGTTAATAATTAACGTCTGTCGGTTCTAATATCCGCTTAAATTATGTGGTAGATAGCGTCTGTCCGTAGTCTCTCATATTACATTACTATTCATATCTGCTATACACTCACCATCAGCCAGAGCACTGCGCTTCACCCGCCCGAGCGTGGCCGCTCTAGCAGGGCTAGCAGGGGCTCTCTCGAAGACCTGGGAGTACTGTCCCCTGTCTCCAGCTCTGGCCTTCACAGTACCAGGTGACCGGTTACTTCTTGGTGGAAATGACGTGTACTGGTTGTGTTCTGCAGGGTGTGGGAGAAGACGCTGCTGCTCGTGGAGTTGGAGGTAGTTCTCCGGCTGTGAGAATGAAAGAAAAAGGATAATTTATTTTTGTTGTAGTTGAAAATTATTGCTTTGCAAATTGATTAACAACTTATACTGTCCATAAATTCAATCAGAACTAGTGATTTTATGATATGATATGATATGACTTTAAAACAAAGGGTGCAGTGTGTCAATCTGCCTGAATAACTTTTAATAATAATGAAATGTTGAAAGAGAGAACTCATTTTTCTTGGAAGTCGAAAAGGCAGCGTCAGCCGGAAAATAGGTTTTTAAAGTAAGACGTAAAAAAGTTTGAAAGCTAGTATGACTTTCCTCAGACGCTTACTCTGAAGAATCTTATTATTTCAAGTGCAGCTCTTTTCATTCAAACTTTAAAATGCTGAGAGGTATTTTCAAGTCTTATCTAAATTATTCCGTTAACAGCTCTCTTTTCTATTGTCACTTTAAGTTTATACACTGTCTCATTGTCTAGTATCTTAATTACCTATTTTAATTTAAGTCTGAGGTTGGCATACACTTATGAGTTTGTGATCCACTCTGTGTCGTGTAATTACCGGCGACCGTTGCCGTTGTGATTAAGCCAACTACTACACATTGTTCATCAGGAAGGTCTGCCAGGGACTGCAGGGACATTAATAGCTTGCTACCTAGTCGTAAGGTTAACGCACATTTGTCCGCGCTGAACTAGCCAAATTTTAGAATCTACTTAATTAAACTGGGAAGAAGGATTTTTCAAAGTTCGTCCCCTAAAGGGGTTATTTAGGGGATAAACGTTTGTTAACTAAAGTTCATCATTTTGCTGAAGGGAAATTCGATCGATATCAAAAACAAGCCATGTGGGCTTGTTTACCATCCACGGTGAATCGCCAGAAGAATTCGGAAGGTACCAAATCCTAGACGAATTCCGATGGCATCTTTGGCGTGGGCAATGTGGACGAAATGGTCGCAGCGGCCGATGTGCCCACATTCTATGGGCTACTTTTTTGGGCTAAGTGCATCACAGTTACAGGGCTTTTTTTTTATTTTGGCACATTTATGTCAATAGTCATTTCGAATTATTTGAAAGTTGACAAAAAGCCGGACTTTCGCAAAAAATTCCGGACATTTTACCTTTTAATCTTTCTTTTCTCAGTAGTCATTGAACTCTTTTATATTTTCAAAAAAAATCTCTTAGGTAGAAAAGTCCGGATGAATGAATAGGTCCGACAAAGTGCAGACGCGGGGCCTAAAAGCCGGACATGTCCGGGCAAATCCGGACGGATGGTAACCCTAGTCACGTATCAACCAAACGAATCTATAGGCTCAGTCGGTTAGTTCGGCACGGATAGATGCGCAAACCTTCAGAAACTTCGCCTCTTTCGGCGCAGGCAAATGTGCGTCCACCTTAATAGGTTGCTACCTTGTTTTAAAGAGGTGTCGCGTTTCACTAACGTTTCTCTTTTGTTTTAAAATTCTGTGTGAAAATACGGCTAGTTTAAATTACAGCACATTTTTGGAGTAATATTTTTGCTGTCAGGAAAATATAATTCTGGTTACGTTAATTCATGGTCAGGATATTTATTACACCTTGTGTGAGGATATTGTTGAGCATTATATTTTCAGGTTTTTTCTCGGAATTTAGTTAGCTGTTACTATAAATCATATCAGTAGTTCAGCAATTTCATTCCTTCATTCCCCGTGACACCATCTAATTCACACGACCGGTGGTACCACGAGGGATTCCCGATTTTCCTCGTGCGCCTTTTACCCATTTTTCAACGAACAGTGGTTTAAAGTTAAACGAGGCTGTACGGTTTTCTAATCCAATGATGTGTTTTTTCTAATCATTATAAAATCTTACTATTTTTGACAAACGCATTCACAGATCTTCTTTTCCGTTAGAGAACCATTCGGCAATGGCTAGTAACTAGTCCACAATTTAAATTAATTGCCTATTTGTTACATTAAAGAGAATCTATAGGAATAGAAAGTAATAGTATCACAGTAATTCTTATGTACTCACTTCTCCATCCTTTCTCCAGGTGTTAGGCACTTTCCTCTTGGTTGTCCTGAGCCAGGCCAACCGTGCCAGCCTTGCTAGAGATGCCCCCAGTCCTGCTAAACATGCCAGGGTGAGTGGCACCCCAGCTGCAGCGTATGCAACCGTTGCAGCTCGGCCAGCAGCTGTTCTTGGTGAGACGTTGCCGTACCCTGAGGGCGTAAAGAATATTTAAGATAATGGGATATAATTTAGTTCATAGATTAAACGCAGAATGAGAGGAGAGTATATTGTTATTTTAAAGTACGTATGTAATGTATTGAATCGAGAGTGTCTACGATTGGTCATGCTCGCTGACTTAGTGACCTGGCTAAGATTTACACCACGTCACCCATACCATCATTACACTTTATTACGTACTAGTGTCATCAAATAGCTTGTGCACAAGAAAATAATGACTGAAGGTTTCGATTCGTGGTTAAATGCCAATATTACAAAAGTGAAATACTCTTTACTAAAACCTACTCCAGAATTCTCGCTAAAAGACGTTTTCAGAAAATGGCTATTTAGGTATTTTTATCATCACCATCGTTTCAGCATCCATTGGTCTATTCTGAAAAATCTAACCGTGAAAACTTGGGAAGCTTAGGTTCACCTAAAGTGAGCTGTAAAACCTTAGTATCAGTCAACATATTCTGTAAAAATCTCACCTTGAAAACTGGGATGAAGTGAGCTGTCAATGCCTTTTTTTTTTGGTGCGCGGCAGATATCCTCATTGACTTCCTACATCGTGGGGATGACAGAGGGGCATGCCGGGCTCTTACTGGCTAAAACCACCGCGGTGTTCTACCTCTGCATATGGCGGGGGGTGCGGGATTCGCATAAGCATTTACCGCTCCCCTGACAGTTCTGGACCTGCTGTTCCTAAGCCGGTCCCACCTCCCCGTGCAGCCATTCCCATAATGGCCGCACCCACCCTCGAGTGGAGCGCGCAACACTGCGGGACCAACTCGGGCCTGTCTGGTCGGACGACAAACGCCCCTAGTCCGCCGCCCGCAGGCCTCTCATGGAGGTCGCAGATCGTTTTGCGCCCTTCTCGGGCGCTCAGTGCGTCTTCTGAGGGAGGGGAGGGAAAGTGCGGCTTCTCTCTCAGGCTCGGCCGCCTTCTTTGCAGATATGACATCCTCGCAAAAGAGGAGTCCCATGCGCTCCCGCTATCGACCATGGATTGAACGATGGCCGGAAGCGAGAGGTCGCTCCCGCCTATTGCCGCGATGAGGTCACGGTGAAACTCTGTGCAAGCTGGGCACTCCTTCAACGTGTGCTACGCCGTATCCTCCGGGCAATCCGCGCAGTGGTGACACACCGGTGTCTGCTCCCGACCAATACAACACAGGTACCTGCGACAGCCGGATGCTAAGGCGCCATGCCGCCTCTCGACGCCTCCATGACGGGTCTTACCGCTGCTATAACTGCGTGCCCCAATAGTGTCAATCCCTACCGATCCAATCCAGCCAATCCAGGTGGAAAGCGAACTTGGTTGGGTGGCAGCACACTTCACCTAAGTTCTCAATATGATATTTCTACGGAAAGGCAGTAGTTGTCAGCATCTTACAAATTCCCGCGGCACTCACCTACTTACGTTTAGGGGTATCATTAACTTACCTATCGTAGTAATAAGCGTGATACAATAAATCAATGCTCCGGAGAAGGTCCATTTGGAGTCCATGGCCAGTTCTGGCGGTTGTGCCTCGGGGGACTGCCTCGCAGCTGCCACTATGGACGACTCGAACTTACGGAGCTGCTCGTGCACCAGCCGCGTCCAGTTGCGTTCATACAGGACGTTTAGGCGTTCTGGAACAAGATAAAATAATTAAATTATAATGTTCAGTTTAAGTGTAACTTTGGGAGACATTTTTTCTTATGTATGTCGGTTTAAACCGTATACACGTCAATCATATTTTAAAAACTTGATGCGGTCAGCGTTTCCTATTCGACTACTGAGAAAAGAAATACAGAAACAAACTCAGAGGTCTCAGCCACTTTTAAAATCTAGACATAATGTTGGTCAGATCATGTGAGGACCATAATAGATTAATGTCTGAAATGGTCTTTTAAGGAAATAACCGAACATTTTAGTGAACCTATCCAGTAAGTGCACGCATTTGTCAGTAATCAATCAATGCACAATATTAAGACACTATGCAATGCTCTTGTTTCTCTGTTGATGTGTTAACTTCAAAGTTTGACTTGTTGTTATGGTAGATTTCTTACTTTGTCTTTTTCCGAAGAGCCACAAATAAACTGAGTCGATAAATAGGTAATCCGAAATTACGAAATTAAAATTATTAAGTTTTATAGAATCAAATAGATGATAGAAACACGTTATAGAAACACGTTATACGTTAATGATATGCCCACGTCCATTGAACACCCTTTAACTATGTTTGCTGATGATAGCACCATTACAATCCCTTGTAAAAACGCAAATACATATGAAACGGACATAAATAATTCTCTTAATAATTTAATTAAATGGCTAGATAAAAATAATTTGAATATAAATATAAGTAAGACTAAGATAATGCACTTCAGACAACGTATGCCTGGTGTGCCTAACCTTCATATACATCACAAAACTGACGATATTGATGAAGTAACTGATACCAAATTTTTGGGATTACAAATAGACTGCAGTTTAAATTGGAAAGCACATATAGGCGTATTGTGTAAAAAATTGAGTTCGTCGGCATATGCTTTATATAGGTTATCATCTATAGTCGATACCAAAGCACTTCTTGCGGCTTACTACGGCATAGCTGAATCTCACTTGCGCTACGGTGTCATTTTCTGGGCAAATTCCACCGATAAAGAGATAGCATTTAAGGCTCAAAAAAGATGTCTCCGGTCAATGTTTAAATTAAAAACCACTGACAGTTGCAAGCCATATTTTAAGCAGTACAACATTTTGACACTTCCCTGTATTTATATTCTCGAAGTAGCTGTGTTTGTAAAGAACAATCCAAATCGTTTTGAACGTTTGGCCGATGTATTTCCAAGAAATAGGCGAGACAATACAAAATTAAATCAGGTATCGTGTCAGACAGCTATGATGCGCAAAAGTATTTACAACATGGCCCCGATTGTTTATAATAAATTGCCACGTGCTTGGAAAGAATTGAAAACGGTGCAATTCAAAAGTAGACTTCGAAAATTATTAATAGATAAAACGTACTACAGTGTCACTGAGTTCTTAACGGACAAAACTTTTTCTGAATACCGGTAATTTTTAATTAAATAAATATTAATTTAGTTAAGGAATGTTACATATTATCTAGGACCTGGAATTTTAATGTATGTTTGTTTATTTATGTTCGACCACGATTTTTATTATAATTATAAGTACTGTTAATGACAATTTAAATTTTTAATCATTTTATTTAATGTAGATATATTGTTATAATTAAGTTAATGTTTTAATGACAATTTGAATTTTGACTACGATTTTTATCCTTATTTATACTGTTAATGACAATTTAAATTTTTAATCATTTTATTTATTGTAGGTATATTGTTATAATTAAGTTAATGTTTCAATGACAATTTGAATTTTAATAATTTTATTTATTGAATGTATTAATTAATTTAATGTTTTAATGAGAATTTTAATTTTTATCAATTTTGTATAATGAAAATGTTTGCATGCCGAATGGTGAAATATGGCAGAACTCTGATTTAAACCTTCTACTATCTACTTATGTATTACCCATATTTGCAAATAAATGCTATTCTATTCTATTCTATTCTATTCTAGATTGCAAGTCTAATAAAATAATACCGCAGGTCTACAGCCTGTCACCTTCACCCTGGTCCCTGCTTAGCTAAGAGAAGAGCTTAGTTTTTTTTTTTCGTTTTTTGACACTGTATTACATTCTGTAATTACTTTAACTCACACCCTGACTTATTACTTTTAATTTTTTTTTTAATGAAAATCGTTTATTTTTACCATGTTTGTAAATATGTGAGCACCATGTATCTATCAGATTATTGATTTATATGTCATGGTTTCATTTTTAATTCTTTTACCTGTTGTGGTACAGTACTTTTATTTTAGGTGCATCGTCTTCACATATTATTATTATATAATTTATGTAAGTACATGCAAATATTGTAAAACATTTTAAAAGGGTAACGGTGGAGTTTCTTGCCCATTCTTCTCCATACGAAAACTACCTTTTGGAATGGGCGACTAGAATCAATTCTATTTTAGTAATTTTTGACATTCAAAAGTGCCTTTTATGTGCCTATTTGAAATAAATGCTTTGACTTTGACTTTGAAGACGTTCAATTCCAACCAATTCCAACAATCAGTTCAGGTCCAATTTATAACTCAGAAGAAACCCATCTCAAGCATTTAAAATTATTACTAAGATTAACTGTTAACCCGACGCTGGGACGCGCCATCAAACACCAAGTGTTGACGATAAGATCTTCACTGAACAGACTACTAGCCGACGTACGCACGGGCGCTTTTTAACTCGACTTTTTTTTACCGCGCACTTGATTTTTATCGCTCAACTAAGCGCCGAGCGTTTATAATAATAACAATTTTATGTCGAGCAACAAGACTCATAGTGTTAGTAACAATATACTTATAAACTATGTTAGTAATACAATACAAAGACAAAAACAAAACAGAAAACAAATTGTGACGTCACTGCTGCACGGTGATAGGCCCAGCCGAAACCTTGCAGCAGTGATTCACAAACGCACAATCAAGCCTGCTAGCTATCATAGACAAGATGCTGTTGACGCTGCCCCGCACCCTACGGACCAAGGATGCGCACCGCTTCCGCATCACCGTGTAAAAACAGTCCACATAACCTTCAGCGAAAATCCTTAATGTACTGCAGTACCGGGGCAACCCCATCAACACCCTGAGCGTGCACCTTATAACGTGCTGTGTTGGATTTACAACTCTTTGCTCAAAGCCACTAGAGTTGAAAAAACACTGGCTTTTTGCATCCCCCACAGGCACGGTGAAAATCTCGCGTTTAAAAAGCGCCCGTGCGTACGTAGGGTTAATATGTCGATGAGAAAACTCAAATTAACGAGGGCGGCAATCAAGCTTTGTTTAGTTTAATCAAAAGTGAAAAGTACCATTTAACTTTTAAGGGGAATACTTTGTTGGTAACGTCAGATTCTGAATAGATAAGTACTTGTTGGGACTTTGATTTTCAGATTTCGATCAGTTTTGTTCTATTGTATGAAGATCGTGGAATTTTCAAGGAAAACAACCATTTTTTATCTCCCTGTAGCTTGTCTTTTATGGAACCGTTTTTTAAATTCTGAGACAATAAAATGATTTACAACAGCCAGTCAATCTGAACTAGCCTTAGATCTCAAAATTCTTACAATTTGGCTACGAATATAATAATTTCCATTATTATTTCGGGTATACGTTTGTTAAATTACTATTCTAGACATGCCCTAGATAGAGGACTAATAACAACCTACAACGTCTACTTGCGATCGAAGACTATTTTCTGTTTTTGAGTCCTTCTCATTCCAGAAAAATATAATAAAGTTAACAATTTTTTTTTCCGGTCTTATATTATTTATTTATTTGTTTGACATAGGTACAGACGCCAGCACATCAAGCTACTACAATAGATTTTAATCTTTAGCGCTAGAGCATAGGGTTCAAAGTTGATTGGGAAAATTTGACATTTTCGATAGCTTGATGTGTTGGCCTCTGTACAATGATAATGGTATAATTAAGATAAGAGTGCGCTATGTTATGCCAGAGGGCGTACACATATTTGTAATTAAGTAATCAACCCAGCAAACTCTCAATAATTAAATAAATGAAGGATAATAAAAAACAATTATAAAGATTTACACATTTCATAATACAAATTCTTATTCCAATAAATCCCTCTAACATTAAAATGGAAAACATGTGAAAGCGGACGAAACAAACAGACTTAAAGTTTCATAACTCACAATCGAAGTAAGCATTTAAATATTCCATTGTTAAACAGGTGTTAAATCACCAGTTGCTACTATAACTATTAGCTCTGGTTTAATAGTAAATATTGAAACTACGGAAAAATCTGTACCTATTTAAATAGACAACTTTGGTATACAATAAATTGGATTGGTAGGTAAGTCCACAAGAAGAATATCAAACAATTTATCTCGGAAGTTCCAATTAACCGGACTGTGTCGAGTTGTTTCAATAATTGTAGGGAAATCTGATTTATCTCCAGTAGTACAAATATTCCAGATTACATAACAGATCCAATCCGATATCTGAGATTGACAAAGGCGATAGACACCTGATTAAACCCTGTTTAACCTTTGATTAAAAAAAAATATCATAATAATTAAATAATTCATTAATTTCCTTCAAAAGGTTTAATTTGTCTCGATTATCCTATTCGTTTTTGTTATTTAATTACTTTATAGATAACTAGCTGCGCCCCGCGGTTTCACCCGCGTAAATGTCGATCCCGGGGGAATATCGGGATAAAAAGTAGCCTATATGTTAATCCAGGTTGTCAACTACCTCCATACAAAACAAAATTTTATCCAAATTTGTCCAGCCGTTTGAGCGTGAAGAAGTAACAAACATATAAACACACACACACACTCACACACACCCCCACAAACTTTCGCCTTTATAATATTAGTGTGATTAGGGCACGTAATTTTGAACTCTCCGTTGCACTTTTGGCGTAAATTCACTTCTAGGACAAGCAAAGTCTTAGGTGGTAAGAAGAAAGAAAGAAAGAAAGAAAGAAAATACGTTTATTTGCGGTAAACATGACGCAATAAAGAACATAAACACAAAAAATATATAAGAGAGAGTTGGGGGAAACGTGCGTCACATCCACGTAAAAGAATTCTGGTACAGTTAGAAATAATTATACTGGAAGTCTCAAAACATTATTTAAGTATTTATTGCTGGGGAGTTTGTTGCGCCACTTCATCCCAGCAAAATCACTAGGAAGTGGTGAAGGTCGGACTGTCTTCTGTAATTTAGACTTTAAAAATGTGCTGATTTTCCTAATTTGAATAAATGACTTTTGATTTTTTATTTTTTTAATAGGATAATATTTACATAATCTATGCTAATAATATTACATAATCTCTACATTTATATGAAAAAATAAGCAAAATAATCATAGGGCATGAAAAACTTCGTCCGCATCGCTGTCAACAGGAACAGTGCCCAAAAGGCTGGCAGCATTGCCACGTTGTATGGCAATGCTAATTTTTTGGCCAAGAAATAGGCCAACCCTCTAGTCACGTGAAGAGTTGACTAACCGCTTAGCGATATCTCGAAAAACCAAGTGGGCACTCGGACCCCATGGCCCTAGTGTTTCAACTCCAAACGGCTCGAACATATAACTCCCAATCAGGTTGGAATATTTTCGCCGTTTGAGGTTTTCTACAACTGCAGCAGCCGCCCCAGCACAGCCCACCGTGCTAGGAAGATGGGATGGCGCAAGGGTGTCGACACATGCTGCATCTCACACCAAAGGTATCCTAACTTCCTGGGCATTATGGTCATTCCGTTTGTCTGGTCTCTTCCCATCCCTTCTTTTGATTTTGTTTCAATACACTCCTGAAAAATCTACATCATTAAGCCAAAAACTGATGGGCGTGAAGTGGTGCAATAGAATTATAAGTACAGACGCCAGCACATCAATCTACTACAATCTGTCAAAGAACAATGCCCACTTTCCATACATTTAAAAACCTGATAATGAAAGTTAATGTATAGTTATAAGGTATAGTAGAAAGAGTACCTGTAAGATTAGAAAATAATGTCATAAAGTCATTTTTACGATTTAAAGTCTACAAAGGCCAAAAAATATTAATGTTACTTTTTAGGTTAGGATTTGCCTTTACGATAGTTTGTTTACTTAGAAAAAGTCTAACTTTGCTATTGTATTGTCAAAAGTGATCACTTGCCTACCCATTTCGTTGACCGCAGTACATATATACCTACCTACTACGTCATCCAGAAATTCTGCTGAAGCAGAGATATTGTCTTGAAACCTAGCCCATCTCAGTAGTTACACACACAAAATGGCACAATACACAACGAGACGCAAGCGCAACAACGAAGTCGCAGAACTGTCAAAATATCTAAAAAATCCGTTTCACTCGTGCGAACTCAATTATATTCTGCATAATTAATTTATTTAATTATCATGTTATTTTGAATTTATCTGTATTATGCACAGACTAATAAAAAATAGTTATTGATTAAATAAAACTTAAAATAATATATAAAACTCAGAAAAAGAGTTAAATAAAGTCAAGAAGCAGTGTCCAAAACGGAACGTTGTAAAAAATGAGTAGTTGGATGCGTTCAGGGTAATTGAGATGCGTTCAAAATAAGGTAATAAGACGTAGATTTAGCATAAAGAATAAAAACATTTTTACAAAAAAAAAACAACCGACTTCCAAAAAAAACACTACAAATTGAAAAATAACTTTAATTTCGGAAGTCGGTGTCTTTGGTTCCGTATTTTCGTTTATTGACACCGACTTCCGAAATTAAAGTTATTTTTCAATTTGTAGTGTTTTTTTTGGAAGTCGGTTGTTTTTTTTTTTTTGTAAAAATGTTTTTATTTTTCACTTTTTAGTGGGTCACTTTGTAATTTATCTAAGTTACAATAGCCTAATGCCAACTGTTCATCACCTTTTACAAAATATTGCTTTTCCCGATCCTGGGACGTTAATTGTTGAGGAGTTCTCCCGGTAAGAACCAGGAGAACTCCTCAACAATCACTCATCATACGCATTGTGACGAGCATAAATTGCTTAGCAACCATATTAAAGTACCTAATCGAATCGCAACCCGTGAAATATTTGTCATTGAGTTGTTCCGATGGCCATCTGTGGTCTTCATTAACAACTCCGCTTCACCAAATGATGATTTCCGAGAGCAAATGCTCAAGTTACTTTAAAAAATACCCAAATCGCTATAGGTTTGCCTATAAAATTTGAGGGTTTCCCTCGATTTCCATGGGATCCTCTCATGAGATTCCAACTTGATGATGATGAGACCACCTCGAGAGTATACCCTTTCAAATAAAAAAAGAACTTTTGGAATCGGTCCAGCCGTCTTCGAGTAATCGGTGAATATACACAAGGTAGCTACTGTAAACTGTTGAGTAGTTCCCTTAACTGTCCTTCGTCTTCATCATCAGACCCTTAATGACAATCACAACCTATCTAGGTGTAAAGTTCACATCAATACAAATTAATCAAGCCCAAACACAAGGTAACTGCTGTAAATCGTTGAGGAGTCCCCTCGACTGTCTTTCGGCTCCATCATCAGATCGACTCCAGACCTTCATTAAATTGTAGTGCTTTAAAACACTTAATGAAAAACATAACAAACGCACTAGTTGCTCCTACGATTTTCGAATGTTCCCCTCGATTTCACTGGGATGCCATCATCAGATCCTGGTTTCCTTATCATGGGACCACCCTTGGCATATCTCCTTTCCAACAAAAAAAGAATAATCAAAATCGGTTCATAAACGACGAAGTTATCCGCAAACATACATAAAAAAAAAAAAAATATACGGTCGAATTGAGAAACCTCCTCCTTTTTTAGAAGTCGGTTAAAAATTAATAAATATTTTTTTCCTGGCCTTCTTTTAAAATTGTGATTAGCGTAATGAATGTACAATTAAATTCATCATCATCATCATCATTTCAGCCGAAAGACGTCCACTGCTGGACATAGGCCTCCCCCAAGCACCTCCACTTCGACCGGTCCTGTGCTTCCCGCATCCAACGGGTTCCTGCGGCCTTCACAAGGTCATCGGTCCACCTTGTGGGAGGCCTTCCAACGCTACGTCTTCCGGTACGCGGTCGCCACTCCAGAACCTTTCGGCCCCATCGGCCATCTGTTCTGCGAGCAATGTGCCCTGCCCACTGCCACTTAAGTTTGGCAATTCTTCGGGCTATGTCGGTTACCTTGGTTCTCCTGCGGATCTCGTCATTCCTGATTCGATCACGCAGGGAAACTCCAAGCATAGCCCTCTCCATTGCCCTTTGGGTGACTTTTAGCCTTCTTATAAGGCCCATTGTGGGCGACCACGTTTCCGTTCCATAAGTCATCACTGGCAACACACACTGGTCAAAGACTTTCGTCTTGAGACACTGCGGTATGTGGGACGAGAAGATATTGCGTAGCTTCCCGAACGCTGCCCAGCCGAGTCGGATTCGTCGATTTACCTCTTTCTCGAAGTTAGACCTACCTAACTGGACGGTTTGTCCTAGGTAAACGTACTCGTCCACGACTTCGAGTGTAGCGTCTCCGATTTTTATGAGAGTGGGTGTTACATGGGCATTTGACATGACCTTCGTTTTGTCCATGTTCATTTTAAGACCCACTCTTTCGGAGGCTCTACTGAGGTCATCGAGCATTGTACTGAGGTCCTCCATAGTCTCAGCCATGACTACGATGTCGTCGGCAAACCGAAGGTGAGTTATGTACTCGCCATTGATGTTGATGCCAGCCCCTTTCCAGTCCAGTACCTTGAAGACATCCTCCAGTGCAGCGGTGAACAGTTTCGGAGAGATAACGTCTCCCTGTCTCACACCTCGCTGCAGAAGGATAGGTTTCGAGGTCTGATCCTGGAGTCTGACTGACATAGTGGCGTTTTCGTACAGACACTTCAGCACTTCGATGTACCGATAGTCGATCTGGCACCGTTGAAGAGACTGCAGCACAGCCCATGTCTCGATCGAATCAAAGGCTTTCTCGTAGTCCACAAACGCTAAGCAGAGAGGCAGGTTATACTCTTCGGTCTTCTGTATAACCTGTCGCAGCGTATGTATGTGGTCTACGGTGCTAAAGCCTTTACGGAATCCGGCTTGTTCGGGAGGCTGGAAGTCGTCAAACCCACAATTAAATTAGCTGAATTTTAATATTTATTTCATTTCTATACATTGTCAGGTGAAAAATGGGCATCCTTCTTTCTTTAATATATTTTCAACTTCATCGCTACAGCATGTTTAAATTCAAATTCAAATTCAAAAACTTTAATTCGAGCGAAGACTCATATAGGGTTAGTAACATTGTTCTTATAACTAAGTGTTAGTAAACAACACGATACGATGGCACATGTAACTGACAGCACTGAATTATATACGGACAGTCCACTCTGTCAGCAATCATTTTCAGAACCCTGTTGGGGCTGGCCATGACTCGAGTCACCATCGATGCTGCGCGTTTGCGCATTATTGTGTAAAAACAGTCTACACGCGCCGCCGCAAACATCCCTGACGCACTGCAACCCCATCAGTTTTCTGAATACATTATTATATTGGACACGAAGGGCTCCATACGATGCCCGCGAATATCCCTCCCACAAGCTGCACGTGTAGAAGGTGGAACAGAATGCTCTAAAGAGCGTCACCTTTACGTCTGCTGTACAACGTGCAAACCTGCGGGCTATCATATTCGCACGCACGGAAAGAGCCCTCCGTTCCATTTCAATGTCAGCATTGTCCCTAAGGTCAGTGGTGACCAAGTGAGTTATTTAAATTGTTCCACTCGCTCAAGAGGAACACCGTTTAGCCGTATGGGAGGCACATCAAGATGGTACCGCCTCAAAAACAATGAAAGTAAAAGAATAAGTAAGTGAATTAAAGTTGATTGGGAAAATTTGACAGTTTCGGGTAGTTTGATATACTGGCGTCTGTACTAAAGTCTTCTTCTTCTTAACAAATAATCGTTACAATTAACTTGACATTTCAATCCTTAGTTCCATAAAACTTCATCAAGAAAATCCCTATCAAACTTAATTAACGAAACAAAACAAATCATTGTTTAAATATCCCTCAGAACACTTTTACGGGCGTGTCCAGTTACAAAAGTTAATTTCATTAAGCTTCCAGAATCTTCTCTACGTGATCAATCTTCTGAACGGCTAATTTAAATTCCTACTGATTAGTCTGTAAATACAGCTATGTCGATTTTACTTCGTCTACTTCCCATTAATTGAATTCTTGGTTTTTATCTGTTTGGAATATTGAAACGTCAAATATTGGAGAATTAATTGGCTTCAGTTCAGTCAGACATTAATGAAATCAATCTTTATGTGTAAATATTTAACTTATAGCATCGCGCCTTGGTCTGTGAAGGTGCTATCCTAACTTTTTAATACTATAAATGCGAAAGTAAGTTTGTTTGTACCTTTTCACGCCTAAACCACTGAACCGATCATCCTGAAATTTTGCATAGTTGTCAGGTGTACAGAAACGGACATAGGGTGGTAACTTTCATCCCGAAACAAAGTGCTGTTCCCGAAGAAAACAACAATAAGGTTATTATGATAATAGACGGCGCCATGTGTCTTACGAATCATGATTGATTTTTATTTAAGCCTAATTTGATTGTAAAATTCTAAATTAACGCGAGCAAAGCCGCGGGCAAAAGCTAGTAATCTATATAAATAAAACAAAGTCGGGTTAGTTGCATCATTTATAACTCAAGAACGGCTGGACCGTTTTTTATGATATTTGATTTGTTGGATTTGTGGCCCCGAATAGCAAATTAACTATTAAAACATGGGATGTTGATGTTTACAACGACGCGCGCGTTCGAGTAATTTATTGTGATGTACCCACTCAACAAATTTATTAAAGTAACTAATTATGTACTTGCTAACTGCACGACGAGCGCTCTGGACTATTTAAACAATAACCTGCATGTTAAAACTTTGTTTCTCTTTAAGTGATTATGTAAATCTTTGAGAAATAAATGATATTTTAAACCGAAATCTTTGATTTGTTGGATTTGTGGCCCCGAATAGCAAATTAACTATTAAAACATGGGAAAAAATTACGAAAAATGAAATTCTGAGACGGTACGAAGTTCAGCTATTTAGGAATAAATAAATAGAATATTTAAAATCGATCCATCAAAACATGTTATTAATATTTTAGACATCACTATGGGTCAGACTATGCTGATCGAATGAACTAATTTAACTAGAAACATTATTAAACATACAAGGCAAGTCAAGGTGTGAGAGGACGCCCTAGAAGAATATATGTAAAGAAAAACAGAAAATGCATTAATTTAGCACAAACTAAAAGACACACAATACACCAGAAAGTCAGATAACAGTCGTACATCAGATAAAAACAAAAATAAAGATAAAAATAAGAAGTGCAAAGTCCGATGTAAGAAATTAGGAGGAAAGTGTGCCTCAAAGCTGCGCCAAAAAGGCCCAGTCCAGCAAAAATGCCAGTCAACTAGTGCCTGACGCTGGTTTTCAATTGGACCTGTGTACGATAGTGACATTATTGATAATGTTCTTTAGAAAGATCAGGGGTGTAGTGCAACCGGCGTGCGTGTGCGACCAGATAGATAGGTATATGAATGTAAACGAAGCAAAAAGGAATATTTAAAGTGAATGGATAATTGGATAGTGGTAGACCGCGAAATTCAAATTTTCTTATGTTTTTTGCAATTTGTTCTCTCTTCTCATTCTCTAAATGTACCTGTTATTATCGTGAATCATTTTTTTTGATCAAGATACAACCTGACACTGACCTGCAAATTGCAAAAAACGTAAGAAAATTTGAATTTTGCGGTCTCAACTACCCATTCACCTTAAGGATAGAAGCAGGTGGCCTTCTATAGTTTCCGCCTCCCGCCATGCAAAGAAGGCGTGAGTTTATGTATGTGTATTATTAAAAGTCAGAATGGCTTACGGGAAACACATGGTTCATTTCATAATTGTCTGCGTGATAGGAGTACTGCGTTGTACCAGAAATCCCGGAGCCACTTCACATTTGTAGTAAGAACAAGTAAGTACAGAAGTCAGCCAATATTTTCCACCTTTACCAGACGTACGATATCCATACGGATTGCCAAATAGTGAAATTTAAGCATAAGTTATACCTCGTGACCGATTTCGGTCACGGTGGTCAATCTCAAAATATCAGTCAGGTCAGGTTCGCATGAGATATTATAGTGCACAAGTGCGTGCGTAAACACAGGTGCACTCTCTGTTCCTTTACTCTCATAGTCCGATGGGACGGCAATCTACCATGACCAGGGAGAGATCACGCGCAGGATCAACGGCTTTACGTGCTTTCTGAGGCACGAGTACCCCATGCCTCGGAAAGTACGTTAAACCGCCAACCACCAAACTCCGGACTGTTACTAAGCAATTCCTTATGGAAAACCCAATAACACTTTGTCCGACCCGGAAATCAAACCCAGGACCCCACGCTAAGCAGTCGCGCTTGCAACCACGAGACCAAAAACAACAACAACAACATCAATGATGCAATTTGAAAAAGAAACCAAGACACAGACACCAACTTCGTAATAAAATAGTTGATGCTACTTATTCGTAGTAGGTATTAAATATCTCAAAGGTGCCTGCAGGTATTCAGTTTCTAAGTATTCTGTCTAAGTAAGGTTCCTGTCCACCTGTAGAACTAAGATTCTTGGAAGATACTTGACGTCTTTAAACACTGACTTTTGAAAGGTGAGTAATTAGTTACACAGTTTCATTAGTAATAATATTTAGTTTGTTATCCGTACTATAACTACTGTTTACCTAATCGATAGTAATTAATTGATAAAATAAAGCGTTTCTATAGATACTGGAAATACCATCAGAAGGACAAAACATCGTTTGATCAAAATGTTCGTGGAATTCCTTGGTAACCTTTTCTACCGATCTTTTTAGTGATGAAGTTTCTGTCTACCTTAATAAGCGCAGGAAGGTGATTAATAATCAGCCTATAATGTTCTAACTACTGGGACATGGGCCTCCCCTCTGCGTCAGTCCACCACGCAGTCCCAGTGCGGGTTGGAGGATGTCACATGTCTTCGAATTTTTGATTGTAAGATATACTTACCGATTTTTCACGATGTTTACCTGAAGGTAAAGGATGAATCCTTTAAAGAACAATGGCGATGAAAGAAATTGCAGAAAATATAAGTACATTTTGTAAATCGGGGCCTACCAAGCAGATGTATGTTTGTAAAAATAAATTAATCCTATAGGAACCTATTTTCCTATAGCGGTTCAATTTGATTTAGAAGTCACAAATGTCAGTTATGATGGATGATAGGTCGCGAATCCAAATATAATGAAAATATGATCAATACGTGGTGGAATTGACATCGTGTCGATAGGAAAACGTGTCACAGAAAATCGTATGTGTTGAGTTGAAGTGTCTATTTGAATATCAAACAAGTGCCGCGTTCCCTGCCTTCCCCTATTGATATGACTACACAATTTGTTGGAAGATTACATGATCATTCCACACCATTTCTTCCTTATAAAGTTCCGTGAGCCGTAGAGTGTTTCCTGACAAAGGTTTTTTGGCCACGCCTCGTCATGTGAGAAAATTATAAGTGATTTTTGGTTTAGTGGAAGAGGAACCACTATCACTACCTACAATGTTTTTCTGACATCAACATCATCTTGTGCAATCCGTTGAAAAAGCAAAACGTTCTTGCCTGCTTTTCATTTAATTTTAATTAATATCTTTACATAATCATAATAAGATCGAGCCTGATACTAGAATGTCACAATGCGCTTGATCGGGTAACTGAATCGAACCGCAATTCAGTAACACTACAATGGATAAAAGGACACAGTGGATCGCTAGGCAACGACGCAGCTGACGAGCTGGCCAGAAGGGCTTCCAGCATGTCAGTTTGTGGACCGGAACCTATCGTGCCCATCTCCTTCAACCAACTACGCAGGTGGCTACAGGAGCATACCCACGCACAAGCAGAAAGCTGGTGGACGTCGTCACCAGGCTGCAGGCAGTCCAAAGAAGCCATGCCGTCACTGGATGGCAGACTAACCAGGCGCCTTTTACGACTGGACAGGAAAGGCCTGCACCTGGTGACGGGGACCATCACGGGACACTGCTCGCTAAATAAACACTTTCACACATTGGGCATAACAGACAGTCCCCTGTGCAGGGCTTGCATGGAGGCTGTTGAAACCATTGCGCATGTGCTCTTTGAGTGCACAGGCGTCACCCAGATAAGGTCAGAAACCCTCGGGACATCCAGATCGTACACAGATGTTCTAAACAGACCAGGAGATTTGATCAGCTTCTGGAGGGAGGTAGGCTGGTTGGAATAACCACCGACGGCCGCCATGGCCCACGCACAATGGTCCACTGAAGGACTAAGTGCGGAAACTAAATCCATAACATATTATTATTATTATTATTAGATATTCATAATCAGCCTAGAATTTTCCCAGTGCTGGGACACAAAGCTCCTCTCTGTGAGAGGGAGAAGGCCATAATCTACCACGCGGACCTAGTGCGGGTTGATAGATGTCACAAATCTTTAATTTTTTTGTTCTAAGACATGTCGGTTTACTCACGATGCTTCACCGTTATAAGAGCTGCAGTGGTGATGAAATAATTTACACAAAGTAAAGCGACTGACTGGGTTTGAACCTACGACCTACAACTCGTAAGTCAAGACCGTTACCACTGCGCCACCACTTTACTTATTTGTTAATTAGAAAGATCTGTCGACAAGGTTCTGAATTTAAATTATAACTCTCACCAAATATTTTGTTCATTTTACAATAAGCTGATAGCGATCTATATAAAAAAATGTTTCAGCGTTATTTTTAGTAGGTTTCCTAAAACAGTGTTTATTCTCATTACTTTTATCTAATCTAGAAGCTTTTGAACGCAATCGAGTCGTCTAAAAATTCAATCAAGCACAACTGTTGACTTTGCACGTCGATTTGTGTGGAAAAATTCCTGGCGGCGGATAAGTCTGCGGTGACAGCCCTATCTCGATCTGTTTACGGTTTCCTTCAGAATTGGGTTCGTGATCCCGCATCGAAGGGGTGTCACGTTAACGTGCGTAATTGGTATTGAGGTTTTTGATAGGTACTTAATTTTTTTTCATGGCCTACTTTTTGAGCTTGAATAAACTTTTAGTCGTATTAGCTGAAGGCCAATTCTCGTAAATTAAAACGTTCAAAATCTAGTCGCCGTGTCGTCTCAGTGACAAAGAAATGTCAAAAATATAGGGAAATTAGAGGTATTTTTGACAGATTGAGACTGAGATCAGCCACTGCTGGGACACGGGCCTCCTCTCTTCGAGAGGGAGGGTCTATGAGGCTGCTTTTCCTCCAGTGATGTGCTATGCTAGGTTACTATGCGTTTTATATCTATCAATCATATTTATCGTTCCACATAACCATAGCACTGGTGGAAACGGGTTCAACTAATCTGTTTTAGGGTTCCGTACCATAGGTAATGGTAAACCGGAACCCTTTTGGTGAGACTCAGTCTCTCTGTCTGTCTGTCAAGATTGTGAACGTTCTTAAAATTACGAGATTGGCCCCTTAGATCATGACACCATTTTTAAGTTAGCATACAAAGTGTTTTGTTATAAGCAGCCTCCTCAGCAGCTTTTAATAAGTACCTATTCTAATCTAGTAATCTTTAAATACCTTTCATTTCGGCATAAAAAGTTAAAAGCCAAAATTAATTTCTGCAAACATAACTTATCCTATTAAAATTTATTAACAATAAACTTTCATATTTCGCCATCTAAAAAGTGTAATATAAAATTATTTGAAACACAAAGTACGCAGAGGTAACCTATATTTTGTTATTTTATGATATCCGAACATAAAATGGAGACGGGTATCATTTCGGTCGTGAATTCAAACGTAGGATCGTCCATAAACTTTGTACCTTGCGGCGATATTTTAAACTTTCGTTATAGAAGACATAGAATAAATATTCTGAACATCTGGAGTCTGGATCTAGATACGAGGTTTAAATTATAAGGGCCAGCAGGATAATTGCGTTGTTTACATTGCTGAGCAGATAATTTTTTCGAATATTTGAAGCAATGGATTAGCAATATCCTTCATGATTCAGATTTTTATTGAAAGTCTGTTTTGAAATTAGGGTACAATTTGATTATGTTTTTAAAATCAAACTAGAAAGAAACAGCTATACATACACACATAAACCCACGTCTTCCTAGGCAGAAACTACAGAAGACCACCTGCTATAATCCTCACATATTCCCTTTGCTTTGTTTACGTTCGAAATAGTACATATACTTTCCCGGAAAAAAATTCAGTATACTAAGGGTTTATCTAACGAGCCACCGGCCACCATGCTATCTCCCCAATTAGAGTACCTACATTTCATTGTATTACTTTTCCGGCCAGTACGAATTCATATACGGCCATCCTTAACAAAATTATGAAAATTCCCAATTCAAAAATTTCGAGCGCCCTAAAAAAGGGCACGCGGAAAAAGTTTTATCAAATTGGATATTCCGAATTCTGATACGGTGTTGCCAGCGGATGGATATTCCGATATACATCGTTGCACTTATACAGCCCTCGTTCGAGATTTATTCCCGTACGATTTTTATTTCCTATCCATTCGAGTGTGTTGCGGCAGATACGCGTCCGGGCATTTTGTGAAATGTCGGCAATCGTTGTGCAGTGTGGGTAAAATTTAGTAACTATAAAAACGCACCTACTATAATGATTTTATTAATTTACTAGCTTCTGCCTGCGACTTCGTCTGCGTATGCGTATTTACAGGGTTGAAAAGTAAACTATGTTAGGTTTTAATCTGTGTGCAAATTACATCCAAATCCATTCAGCCGTTTTTGCGTGATTGAATGACAAACACGAACTTTTACATTTATAATAATTATTTACTAGCTGCATCATGCGGTTTCACCTGGGTGGACAATTTTTGCGGCGTAAAATTATATTTCCTATTCGAAGTACTAAAAGCACCTACATGCGAAATTTTATCAAAATCAGTTTTGCGTGAAAAGTAACAAACATTCTCACAAACTTTCGCATTTATAATATTACTAGCTGACCCCGCCGTTTCGGAGGAGTTCGATAACAAACACTGTGACACGAGATTTTTATATATTAAAAAGATTATAGTAGGAAAGTAGCATAGGATAAAATAGTAGGTCACGTTTTACTTTCTTACCTTTGTATAGTATTGACCAACTGTAATGCTAGTCTGTAAAAATATCTCACCGTGAAAACTTAGGTGAAGTGAGCGTGGAGTGAGTTGTCAATAGTGTCAATTCCTAGCAAAAAAAACATCACTTGACCTAAGTTTTCACGGTGAGATTTTTACAGAATCGACCGGCTGCAATGCTATTCTGTAAAAATCTCACCGTGAAAACTTAGGTGAAGTGAGTTTAAAGTGAGCTGTCAATAGTGTCAATCCCTAGCATCAGGTGGAATGACAGGTCACTTTAAGCTCACTTCACCTAAGTTATCACGGTGATCTTTTCACAGAATAGCACCACTATTATGATAGGACGAAATATTTAGTCTGATTGGTGTTCTATTCCAACCATGTTATTAGTTCTAGGAAAAGCCCTTGAGGTCAGAACTAAATTGTTTGAATTTACGCCACTTCATCAACAAACACATCTGTCTGGAAACTTAATTATTAGGTCCAGAATGTTTATAAAGGCCTAAAAAGGCTTCCTAGACAACTGCAATAAAGTCTGTAAAGTAATCAAGTAATAAGAATAATAAGTAATGATAATCGTCAAGTACGCGGAACGCGGGACGCGGAGTGGAAGCGTCAAGAACGCGAAACTAAATGTGAACACCTGCGCGACTACAGCGGTCGCGTAGGTGTGCAAGGCGCCATAGATAAACACGAGCAGCGTCTGACGCGCGACTGACGCTTCGGAGTCGCTTTGGTCGCGCAGGTTTGGCCAAAACTTAAGTACGAACCTCTTCACGCTTAAACCGCTGAACCAATTTAGATGAAATTTGGTATAGAGATAGTTTGAGTCCCGGGAAAGGACATAGGATAGTTTTTATCCCGGTATTGCCACGGGATCGACACTAATGCGGGTGAAACCGCGGGGCACTGCTGCTATATACCTAATATTTTAAATTCGAAAGTAACTCTGTCTGTATGTTACCTTTTCAATTTTATCGAAATCCGTCCAGGGGTAGGCCTCTAGACGGATTTCGATAAAATTTGGCAAAAAATAAAAGAGCCGCCGCATGCGGCACCTGTCTCGCCCCACCCCTGGGGCCTAGCGCCAGTGCTCCACGCTCACCCAGCCAGCAGGACTGAGTGCGAAAGTGGCGACTTACGATTTGTACGTAAGCTGGTCACGCTCTTACGTTATCTATATCTATGATTGCAGAGCTCTCTCATCCACTAGTATGAATATCCCCATAGTGCCCCTTTCCCGATGATTGAAAATCTTAGCATGATAGCATCATACGGTTATTCATAATCCTTCCCAAACTTTAGTTTGCTTCGATAAATTTCCCATTTTAAAACTATAAACTAACTCCAGCCATGTCCCACTAGGTTTTCTCTCTCTTGTTCAAAACCTATCACGATATTTTTAGTTGAAAACTGAAAATTGTTCTCTAGTTTGGCCATTTTCTAACAATAGTTCCCTTTCACGGTCACGCGATATATCGCTCCGTCTTTGTCTGTGTTCTGGTGAAGTTTTTTTGTTTTTATTAATATGTGTTCACGTCACAGCTGTTCGTCGAGAAAGGTGTAGGTAGACATGTTGTTTGAAAGGGCAAGAGAATTAAAATAAATAGTTTTTTTTTTTATTATCGGCTGGTAACCAAGGCACGTTTACACTACAACGCTAAACGCTAAACATAAAACTACTTCCTACTAATATTATAAACGCGAAAGTTTGTGAGGATGGATGGATGGAAATTTGTTACTCTTTCACGCAAAAACCACTGAATGGATTTGGATGAAATTTGGCAAACTGATAGTTTACATCTTGTATTAATAAATAGCATATTTTGTATCCCGAAATTCGCACGGAATCGAAACTTACGCGGGTGAAACCGCGCGGCGCTGCTAGTCTGTCTCTGGCGTCTTAAATCAATTGACAGAAACAGAACGATATTTTAAATTATTTTAGCGCTAAACGTATTTAATGATTTTTAGTGCAAGCGGACCTTAGTATAGGCTATCTAAGGTCTTAGTACTTTGTCACCAAACTAGACTATGGTAAGTGTTATATAACACAATCATAATAAGCCTATAATGTTCCCACTGCATGTGGCTGCGAGAGGGAAGGGGCTGTAATCTACCACGCGGGCCCAGTACAGGGTGGTAGATGTCACATGTCTTCGAATTTTTGGTTCTAGGACATGCTGGTTTGCTCACTATGTTTCCCTTCATCGTTTTGATAGCAGATGGTAAGCATATCATTCAATAAATCAATCAACTCAGCCTATCGCAGTCCACTGCTGGATATAGGCCTCTCCCAGACTGCGCCACAGCACCCTGTCCTCCGCGTTCCGCATCCAGTTTACCTCAGTCACCTTCTAAGTCTTCCGTCCATCTAGCTGGAGGGCGTTCCGCACTACGCCGACACGCAGCCTCCACTCCAGTACTCATCTGCTCCACCGGTCATTGGTCCTTCGACAAACATGGTCAGCCCACTGCCACTTCAGTTTGCTTACTCTGCAAGCTATGTCGGTAACTCCTGTTCTTTTCCGGATAATTTCATTCCTGATTTTATCCTTCAAAGAGACTCCGAGCATAGCTTACTCCATAGCGCGCTGAGCGACCTTGAATTTGTGGACCAGCCCGACCGTCAGTGTCCACGTTTCAGCACCGCAAGTACGCCATTGAAAGGAATAAAATCTTTATCCGAACAACATAGTCTGTTGTTCGGATAAAGATCCTTTGGATTTGTCTCTTTGAGTTCTCTTTGAGTTACGGAGGCCTCTAGAACCCAATAAATACTTAATTTAACCGGAATTGTAGCTCGAGACTCGAGATGCATTATTTAAGCGTTGTTTTGTTTATTTGTGTCCAACAGTAAGATGATAGACGAGTTTACTTTCAAAGCAATTATTGACATAAAATATTCCAGTTACAGATTAACTTCTAATGGTTTATATTTCATTGTTCGCTGTATTAAAGTTAATGTTCACAGTGTTTTCATTTTAAACACAACTCAAACAAAGTTGTACGAATTGTTTACGAAATAACCTTATTTCATAATCAGCCTGTGATGTTCTCACTGCTGGGGCACGGCCCAGGCTTCCTCTCTGTGAGAGGGAGTGGTCTGTCACGAGGGCCCAGTGCGGGTTGTAAGATGCCACAAGTCTTCGAATTTTTGGTTCTAGGACATGCCGGTTTCCTCACGATGTTTTCCTTTACCGTTTTGAGAGCAGCGGTGATGAAATAATTTACAAAAAGTAAAGCGCCTGTCTGGTTTCGAACCTATGACCTAAAATTCGTGAGTCGCGTCCGTTACTACTGGGCCATCACTGATCCCTGAATTTATTTATTTACGTTTTACAACCAAGTATCCCGCCTCTCCCCGAGAGGAGGCCAGTGTCCCAGCAGTGGGAACATAATAGGCTTAGGCACAAATGCTTATACTTATGCTAAAACCAATAACAAGAATTATAGACACAGCTAAAAAAAAAAATTCGTCGAGTATTGGAGGAGGAAATAGGCCAAACCTCGAATTACGACTTTTTTCTTAGGCTATTTTGAGAGCAGTGGTGATGAATATTTTTTTTACAAAGTGAAGCGCTTATCCGGGTTCGAACTTAAGACCCAACTCGTAAGTCGCGGTCGTAGCGAGCGGGTCCAGATGGGCCACCACTGCTCACCCTTATGAAATAATGTGTTATTTTGTAAACAATATTATCATCAATGAGTCTATATTATGATGCTCACTTGCAGAACAAACCACTAAATATGCATTTAGCGCTAAACGTATTTAAAACAAATGTCTGTCTCTGTCAACTTCACACGACTGGTGGAGTACAGATATAGAACGAAGTTTTAAATTCGTTTAGTTCTAATGCATTAGAGCGGGTCGTTTCACGTCCACTTGAGGCACGCGTATACGTCAAAAATGGCGCTAACTATCGTCAAACAAAAAAAAGCGTTGTTACAAATTAGAATTAATTATGGCCTTGGCGTTCGTCAAATAATAACGAGTATGTAATCGTTATTATTTGACATTGACGTAAGTACGTGACAACCGTTTGAAACAACAGACCTGGGTCTTATTGATTTAATGTGCAAGTTGACATACAAAGAATAAACAGACTTTGGTGACTTGGTGAGTGTCAAATCACACCGAGATGGCAGCGAAGCGGCGAGCAGTTTCGGTGTCATATAATTTTAAACTTTATCGTCATTACTATAACACATAGTATCGCTTGAGAAACTTGAAAGGTCGCGCGGCCGCACGCGGCGCCGCGAGCACTCCGACGACTCAAGTTTCTCAAGTGATACTATGTATTATAGTAATGAGGATAAAGTTTAAAATTATATGACACTGAAACTTCTTGTTCCCCCGATACATCCCGTCGCATCGTATCGCCTGCTCGCGCTATTATAGGTACTTCGTTTTCGCTTAGCGTTCTTTATTACTTTTTGCTCGGCTCCTAAGCGTCATAGAGTGATCTTTAATAGCCTATAGCCTTCCTCAAGAATTGGGCTATCAAACGCAAAATGAATTATTTAAATCCGACTGGAAGTTCCAGAGATTAGCGCATTCAAACAATCAAACAAACTCTTCAGCTTTGTTATTAGTAATATATATAGGGGGAACCGACATAAACACTAATAAGTAACATAATTAGGAAAAACAAAAATTTTATTATATTTTTTTTTTTTTTTTTTTGGTTTTTTTTTGTTTTGGTTAAATTAGGAAAAACAAAAACTTTATCAGCCTAGCCTGATAAAAATTTTGTTTTTCCTAATTATGTTAATTATTAGTGCTTAGGTCGGTTCCCCATTCAGTAACGTAACTTTAAACGATGTATTCTCCTCTCTAATGTTACGTGTCAATCTAATCTAATCTAACTAGCCTGTACTGTCCCACTGCAGGGCAAAGGCCTCCCTCTCCCTTTTCCACACGTGTCAATATTATATTAAATTATTATAGATGTGATGAAATATTTTCTCGCTTGCCTACAAGAAATCAAGTTAACTAAGTAGGTACAGATTTAACACAGTCCCTAAAATAATTAATGGAAACCTAATTAGAGTAATTAAACCGTTATTTAGCTAAGAAGCGGCTAAGAGGCGGCAATTTGATTAAATAACAAACTTTTGCATTTTGGCTGAGTAAATTCGTAGCCCTTGTGTAGGTATTAGTTCGGGTCTGGCATATAATAAGGAAAAGTATAAAGAAGTGAGTTCATGAACGTTCTATCAGTGTACCGTGTGTTCAATATGATCACCTAAGTTCAGCTTGGGGACCACCCTGCTTATGACTCTCGCTTTCCAAATCCTAATTTTGTAAAACACTTTTATCATCATCATCTGCCTAGCTTTTCCCAAGTATGTTGAGGTCAGCTTCCAGTCTAACCAGATGCAGCTGAATACCAGTATTTTACATGGAGCGACTGCCTATCTGACCTTCATAACCCAGTTACTCGGTAATACGACTAATACGGTACCCCTTTTGGTAAGACTGACTAAGACTGGTATGTCAGACTTTCAGGCTTCTGACTGCCAGTAACGCCTGTCAAAGATCCACAAATGACAGCCGGGACCAACGGCTTAACGTGCTTTCTGAGGCAAGGAGGGGTCTCGGTATGTAAAGCTACAATTGCCGCGATTGGTCTGTGGATGGGTGACCATCCCATCCACAGACCAATCGCGGCAATTGTAGCTTAACCTAATGGATCGACCGTCCGGCTGTTATTATTTAGCCACGGGCCCCTCATGATCGTAACACACTTTCAATGACAATCTGAACAATTTTACAGGATATTGCTAATCCACTGTTTTGGTAAGACTGGTATGTCAGACTTTCGGGCTTCTGAGTACCCGTAACACATGTCAAAGATCCACAAAAGACAGCCGGGACCAACGGCTTAACGTGCTTTCCGAGGCGTGCTTTCATTGCAGTTTACTATTGTTGTTAAAAAAAAATCCTTTTGGTTTTACAAAAACAGCTGAACTGTACCTACTCAAAGAGAAGACGAACTTCAGTCAGGCTGTCGAGAAATTGCGTTCTTGAGACCTATCAGTTTTATACAACGCCAACGAGTAGGTACTCCTGTGGCGACCCAAGGTCACGCGCATTGTGTTGAATAAAAACTTATACAATTTGTTATCTTATTTAAAGTAACGTTACAACGTATAAGTGTTTTGAGGTTTTAATATCTATTAAGAGCGTTTACGCCGTACGACATTTCATACAAACTTTTAAGCTCTTATTTTTCGAAATTAATGAACCGATTTTAATGAAACTTCATACGCATGAGCCCGATACAAGGGTCTAAAAAGTTAGTAGAGAACATTTTCGAAATATCTTATTTAAAAAAAGATAACTGGAAATCTTTGTTTCTATAGAAGATTTAAAATGGGTCTAATTTGGCTGTATTTTACACTATTTTTCGAAAATGTTCTCTAATAACTTTTTAGACCCTTGTATCCTGCTTATGCGTATGAAGTTTCATTAAAATCGGTTCATTCATTTCGAAAAATAAGGACTTGAAAGTTTGTATGAAATGCCGTACGGCGTAAACGCTCTTAAGGCCTACGCAAACCGGCCGGTATGGTAAGGGATTTAAATTTTCATTGCACGGCATTGAAAGTCGCGCCACGGGCTCCCGTGGCGGGATGCCGTGGCGACCTACGGTATGCAACGACATGCCAGTGTACTTCGGCGCTCGTTGTGACATACCGCGGGGTGAGGCGGCGGGGGTAGAGAGGCGGGGAAGCCGCTGGAATGCCGCGGTATCTAAGCGGCTAGTGTGTGCTGACTGATGGCAAAATCCCTTGCCATGACGTCCTGGTCACTTTTGGTATTACAACTTAGCACTGTCATCCAGCCAAACTAGTTTATAGTCCTGAATAATAATTAATATAACTCATTAAAGAAATTACTTTTAAATTAAGCCTAGTAAATTCGTGTGCCGAAAAAATGATTTTAAATAAATTATTTTGAAATCCAACCGCTGCTGTATTATCCAAAGTTATTTTTACAGATAGGTATCGAATTCTCATTCATCAAAAGTATTAAGTTTCATTATAACAATGGATACCTGCCCCAAAATTTCTGTTTAACTTGAAAAGTTATGTAGGCACTTCTTTCAGATCATTAAGTCTTTTGTTTTCGAAACAAATATTTAGTAAATGTTTGTCGGTTTTGAGGCATTATTCTAAGAATGGAGCTCGCTCGCTATGCCACGACATGAAAGCCGTCCAATTTTGCTGTTTTTTAGGGTTCCGTACCCAAAGGGTAAAAACGGGACCCTATAACTAAGACTTCGCTGTCAGTCACCAGGCTGTATCTGAAGAACCGCGATAGCTAGATAGTTGAAATTTTCACAAATTATGTACCTTTCTTGCCGCTATAACAACAAATACTAAAAACAAAATAAAATGAATATTTAAGGAGGGCTCCCATACAACAAACGTGTTTTTTTCGGCGTTTTTGCCTTGTGGTACGGAACCCTTCGTGTGCGAGTCCGACTCGCACTTTGCCAGTTTTTTATATACTTAATTATTAACTTTTTTTTGTTTAAGTTTTCGTTTTACCAATTATTTAGAAAAAATGCATTGGTTGTCATTTATAATATTCGCTTTAGTATATAGACTGAAGTTTTCGACAACGTCGAACTCAATTGATTTATTTAAAATCGTCATCATCTGTAGATGGGATTTTCCCTTGATGCGGTGCTATCAATATGGTCTTTCAACAAAACGATACACCATCCCGCTGGTATAGTTCGCGTAATCGCGTCCAAGTTTATGGCGGCTCTGAAGTGCGCTAGTCGCTGCGCAGTACGAAAGAAAGAAAAGATAGAAAAGAAAGAAAAGACAGAAGAGAAAGAAAAGAAAGAAACGAAAGAAAAGAAAGAAAAGAAAATACGTTATTTGCGGCATACATGACGCATAAAAATAAAGACACAAATAAATAATAAAACAAAATAACAATTTGGGAGAAAGTATGTAAGTACCCGCTGACTTATAAAGAAGAGGTCAAAAGTGGTAAAATATTCCGAAGATTTTTAAACGCTAATGTGATGGTACCTTATTAGAAAGCTTATTTATTTAGCTACTCGATTATAGTTAAATATGATTTTTTCAGGAGCCTGTTTTTGTAAAAAAGTGAAAAATGTTTCAGTACAAACAAAACGCACATAGCCTTTATTTATTAGTTTCTATGCAATATAATTATTTTAAATGTGGCTAAAGTTGCCGTGTCTATTAAATACTTTTAGATTTTATTATAATTTTAGCTGCAGCTCCATAAAATGAACAAAATGACAATGCAATAACAAAACATTTCGGAAAAAGGTCAAATCTGTAAATGTCAGAATGACGTTGAAATAAAAAAAAAACGCCGTCCAATTCGCAAAGTGGAGTCAATTGTCATTGTCACGTCATTTGCCACAGGGCTGCCAATCCTAAAATATAAATAATGTTTGTAGTTAGTGATACAAGCATTATATTTTTCAACACTTGTTTTAAAAAAAAACGGGCGGCTTTAAAAAGAAATTAAATGCCCGAAAACGTCAAAATAATTACCCTCTTTCAGCCCATATAGCTCAGAAGGCTGTTTAATTTTTTTAATTACTTTAGTACCAAGACCATTTATTGAACGTCTCATTTGTTACTGCGTAGTGACTCGCCTCATGTTCCGAGCCGCCATAAAGTTTGAATCGAGCTGTACTAGGGCTCATTATGTGTTGCATAAGCCCGTGGTTTTTTAGGGTTCCGTAGCCAAATGGCAAAAACGGAACCCTTATAGATTCGTCATGTCTGTCTGTCTGTCTGTCCGTCCGTATGTCACAGCCACTTTTCTCCGAAACTATAAGAACTATACTGTTGAAATTTGGTAAGTAGATGTATTCTGTGAACCGCATTAAGATTTTTATACAAAAATAGAAAAAAAACAATAAATTTTAGGGTTCCCCATACTTAGAACCGAAACTCAAAATTTTTTTTTTCATCAAACCCATACGTGTGGGGTATCTATGGGTAGGTCTTCAAAAATGATATTGAGGTTTCTAATATCATTTTTTTCTAAACTGAACAGTTTGCGCGAGAGACACTTCCAAAGTGGTAAAATGTGTCCCCCCCCCTGTAACTTCTAAAATAAGAGAATGATAAAACTAAAAAAAAATATATGATGTACATTGCCATGTAAACTACCACCGAAAATTGGTTTGAACGAGATCTAGTAAGTAGTTTTTTTTTAATACGTCATAAATCGTAAAACGGAATTTACCATTCATTCAATCAACTCAAAAATAAAAATAAACATTTAATTTCATAAACATAAACCTTATACATAAACCCGGATGTTACGGAACTCTCGGTGCGCGAGTCCGACTCGCTCTTGCCCGGTTTTTAAATAAAAGATTTACAACTGCATTTTTTCAAACGGCAATTTGTTAGATGTAAAAAGAGCCACTATCACAGTTTTGGGTACCGGAACTCACTGCAAACGATAACTGAAAAATATTCACAGTTATAGTATGTTTTATGGCAGTCGTTGCCCGTAAAACCAATAACTCACTATTTCATGGAACTGACCGGGCGACCGGACCTAACGAGCTAAACATAAACCAATCATTTCGACCAATAGGAAAATTGGTAATAGACTGAGGAACTGCAAGAATAAATATCAGGAATTGACAAAACAGGTAACATAATACAAAATCAAACAATTCGCCCAGCCTTATCCTAACTATTTTGGTGTCGGCTTCCTGTCTAACCGGATACAGTTGAATACCAGTATTTTACATGGAGCGGCTGCCTATCTGACTGTCGCACCCAGTAAGTACTGGGTAACACAATATCCCTTGGTAAGACTGATTGTCAGACTTTTGGTCTTTGGACTGGGTAGTCCAAAGACCAAAAGTCTGACAATCAGTCTGTCAAAGATATACGAATTACACCGGGAAAGCAGCGGCGGCGCGGCGATCACTTTCAGTGTGAAATAATTTTAAACTTTATCTTCATAATTAAAAGACCGGTATCGCTTTAAAAGCTCGAAATGGTACGCGGCCGCCCGCGGTGCCGCGAAGACGCTCGCGTCGCCGCGAGCAGCCTCGCAGCCACATACATCTTGTCAGCGGCACTGCCGTCTTCGCGTCGCTGCCGGCCGCTGCCGGCGTCTGCCGTTCCGGTGTGAATCGGCCCTAACGAGCTTTCTAAAGTACGGAGGGGTCTCGATATTTAATGGGTCCCATCCACAAACGGACCGCAGCGAGCGTAGCATAACTTTGATCGACCCGTAAGTCTGTGACCATTAAGGGCCACGAGCAGGGGCTCGTGGCCCTTAATGCCCGTACCGTAAATTATAAACCATTATCTTCGTGACGAATCAAAATAAGAGCGTTCAAATATTAAAATAACATTGAACACATTAGTTGGGTAAGGTACCAGTCTTACTAAGGGGTACCGTATTACCCAGTAACTGGGTCGTGAAGGTCAGATAGGCAGTCGCTCCATTTAAAATACTGGTATTCAGCTGCATCAGGTTAGACTGGAAGCCGACCCCAACATAGTTGGGAAAAGGCTCAGATGAAGAGTTGGGTAAGGTACGCGATATTATAATACAACAGAATCATAAAGTAATTTAAAATATTTCGTAGTTAAAATCAAAAATACCTTCCTATAAAAAAAAAACTTGAAAATCAAACGCACATTTTTATGCGCGTACCACGCAAAAAAAAAAAAAACATTTCTATTCCCATTCAGCGAGGCACGCTACAAAAGGTGGAAAGCGAACATGTGTGATTAAATTTTCAAAACACATCAAACGCACAGCTTGCCTCCAGCTACCAATTAAAAGTTTGACATAAAGCGAATGACCACCGTCAATGGTGGTTAGAGATGGGGTTTTTACACGTGTTATTTGTTAAGGTTCATAACATTTCGTCGTTTCAGCCGATAGACGTCCACTGCTGGACATAGGCCTCCCCCAATTTTGGGAGGGTTTGCCATAATCGCCACGCTTGGCAGGCGGGTTGGCGATCGCAGTATGGTATGGTGGTGGAATACATAGAGAACGCTGCTGCCCATTCTCCGGTACGATCCTTAGTCGCCTTTTACCACACCCACGGGAAGTAAGGGGTGGTGGTATTCTTTAAGTCCGGCACCACACAGACAACATACTACACACATACACATAACATAACATTTAATAGAGGCAAACTGCCTTGTTGGTCTACTGGTCGCAAGCACTGCTAAGCATGCAGTCCTGAGTTCGACTCCGAGGTCGGGCAAAGTGTTATAAGAGTAACCGTGGAGTACCTTGCCGGATCTTCTCCATAGGAAACGGCCAATTGGAACCGTGCACCTAGCTTCTGACGTTTCATAAGTGTAGGTATTTTGATTGTGCTATTGACTTTTTACATCTGGAATTTCTTTATAGTAGTCCGGATTCTGGATTTGTACCCAGTTGAAGGCAAAAGGCTCGCCCCCAAGGCAACAAGGGGCTTAAACATAATTGGCGAATCGTGGGTGCAACTCTGCCTTAGAGGTACCTAAGTTTGCCACCGACTTCCGAAATTAGTCCACGAAGGGTACTTACTTCGTGGACTAATTTCGGAAGTCCGTGGCAAAAAACGAAAATGCGAATCCAACGACACCGACTTCCGAAATTAAAGTTGTTTTTCACTTCGCAGTGTCTTTTTTGGAAGTAGGTTGTTTTTTTTTTTGTAAAAATGTTTTGTCACTCATTTCAAACAAGCAATACTTTAAAATTGCACAAAATAATATGTAACATTCTATTTACCGATCGCGTCTAATAGCCATTCTGGACGTCACCACTTTGAATTTAACCCTACAGTGATGTAGCTAAAATCGGATTTCCAGTAACGGGTCATGTCAGAACTAGCGTGTTTCGTGCAAACACGTATACAGGGTGGTTTCGACATGCGGTAATCGCTAAACGTCCGGTTGGGGCACGGTTCGGGCGACGCCTGTTGCCCCGGTTATAAAACCTTTATTAGGGTTCGTGATGGGATGAAAAAAGGGCAAGAATTTGATGTCTGAAACACATTTTTTGGAAAGACGAGATTTTTGTTAATCATGTGTTTGAAATGTTACTTGGCTTAGGTAAATTCATTTTCAGATTACAAAAATAGAACATACAATGTATATTTTTATTTATGGTTCCCGGAAGCCGATAACGGAAACGAGAGTACGTAGTGTTTAATGGCAGGTCCTGTATTGAAATAATTATAACAACTTGTCGTTAAAAAAGGTTTTGAATTTTATTTATACCACATAGACTGATTATTCTTATGCTGGAATCCATCAGCGAGTCGAGCAAAGTCGCTGCTACAGAGATATTCCTAATGGAAAACCCAATAACACTTCGGCTGTGCAATTTCAATACCTAGCAACTGACATTTCTCAAAAAATCTGTGTTTTTGAATGTCAGTTGCTAAGGTTTTGAAATTGCACAGCCGAAGTGTTATTGGGTTTTCCATTAGGAATTTCTCAGTAGCAGCTCGGAGATTGGATTTGTGCCCTAATGGAAAACCCAATAACACTTCGGCTGTGCAATTTCAAAACCTAGCAACTGACATTTCTCAAAAAATCTGTGTTTTTGAATGTCAGTTGCTAAAGTTTTGAAATTGCACAGCCGAAGTGTTATTGGGTTTTCCATTAGGAATTTCTCAGTAGCAGCTCGGAGATTGGATTTGTGCCCTAATGGAATACCCAATAACACTTCGGCTGTGCAATTTCAAAACCTAGCAACTGACATTTCTCAAAAAATCTGTGTTTTTGAATGTCAGTTGCTAAAGTTTTGAAATTGCACAGCCGAAGTGTTATTGGGTTTTCCATTAGGAATTTCTCAGTAGCAGCTCGGAGATTGGATTTGTGCCCTAATGGAAAACCCAATAACACTTCGGCTGTGCAATTTCAAAACCTAGCAACTGACATTTCTCAAAAAATCTGTGTTTTTGAACGTCAGTTGCTAAAGTTTTGAAATTGCACAGCCGAAGTGTTATTGGGTTTTCCATTAGGAATTTCTCAGTAGCAGCTCGGAGATTGGATTTGTGCCCTAATGGAAAACCCAATAACACTTCGGCTGTGCAATTTCAAAACCTGGCAACTGACGTTCAAAAACACCGATTTTTTGAGAAATGTCAGTTGCTAGGTTTTGAAATTGCACAGCCGAAGTGTTATTGGGTTTTCCATTAGGAATTATTCAGTAGCAGCTCGGAGATTGGATTTGTGCCCAGTTAATGGGAATAGGATCGCCCCCTGTTACATGGGGCTTAAACATAACTGGCGAAATATGGGTATAATAAAGGTACACCTCTGCCTAACCTTCAAAGGAATACAGGCGTGATGTTATGTCATGTGAGCACCCGGACTTAAACGCATTAACGCATTTTCTCATTGTTTGTCTTATTTCTTTTTAGTAAGTATATTCATGTATTTATGTGTATTTATTTGTTCTTATATTTATATGTAATTAGGTATATATTATATTCATAGTTTTAATAGGTATATGCGTATTTTTATATTTAAAATATTTATTCCTCAATGTTCTTGATTGCACCTACCACTCTTTGTCTCTGCATCACCCAAAGGTTGACTGGTAGAAAATACCTATGGCATTAAGTCCGCCTCTGTACGTTTATGTGCTTGAAGTATTAAATAAATAAATAATAAATAAATAAACGCAAAACACGCAAGTTTTATAATGCCTAAAAGTATATGATCGACTACAGTAAACCAAATCAGAAAAATATATCATATTCTTCATGATATATGCTAGGTAGAGTGTGTTGAAAACATAATACAACTTATTTGATACAATAGAAAAAAATCATGAAGATACCTCTAAAAACTTTCTTTTTTAATACAACTTATTTGATACAATAGAAAAAAATCATGAAGATACCTCTAAAAACTTTCTTTTTACAATAAAAACCATACTAATATACATAATTTTTTGTCAGATTATTCTACAAGCAACATACTAAAGCACTAGTGTTTTAATTTTTTAGTCCAAACAATAGATTTTTTGTGAATAATTGCTTGATATTTTTCAATATATTACCAGGGTTGTGTCATCGCGCTTCTCACAGCGCACAGTGACCGCGCTTTAGGTGATGTAGTCCTCTTAAGTACGTGGATTAGATCAATAATGATTATTGAATAAAATCCTGAATATAGCAAATTGTTGGAAGTAAAAAAACACTGGATGTTTTTAAATCCTAATGAGATTTACGTTGCATTTACAGTATTAAACAATGTGCCAGTATGCACGACGCAAATAAAGGCAGCATGCACACTATTTGATTGCGCAGAATTTAATTAGAGAATTAATACTAAACGCAAACCGCTGTTCATGATATGGATAGAATAATAAATCTCACTAGAGACCACTCACTGAAATTACAGTTTTAACTCAAATGTATAGAACAGAAATACAACTGGCTGGTTTTAAAAAGTCAAAGAATAGCATATAAAAAAAAAACTGGCCAAGTGCGAGTCGGACTCGCGCTCGAAGGGTTCCGTACCACAAGGCAAAAACGCCGAAAAAAACACGTTTGTTGTATGGGAGCCCCTTATTTTTTTTTTATATTTGTTGTTATAGCGGCAACAAGAAATACATAATTTGTGAAAATTTCAACAGTCTAGCTATCGCGGTTCTTGAGTTATAGCCTGGTGACAGACAGACGGACGGACGGACAGACAGACCGCGAAGTTTTAGTAATAGGGTCCCGTTTTACCCTTTGGGTACAGAACCCTAAAAAAGAAAAAGAAACTTAACACCTCCTTGTTCGTATCAAGGTACGGATTATTTTGACTTTAGTACATTCAAAAGTTTGGCGTGACGTGAGACTTCGTTTGAGGGTCAATTCCAATAACTGTACGATGTCACCGTATAAACATGAAGAAGTAGACAGGTTGTGCGACAATGATTTTATCAAAGGCAAAATAGAAAAAAACATTTAATATTATTAGCGGAAATAATAATCATAAATATTATTCCTTACCTGTTTCTGTCCAAAATGATAAGGGCTTGTGAAATGGATTAGCGCAAACGCAAAGGTAAACCCATAAATAGATCATAATGCGGGTTCCTGATTTGGTTAAATGTTATGCCAAAGAGAAACCGCAATTGGACCCTAAAATGTCACAACAGAGAAGAAGGTTCGACGTTAAGGCTGGCTGCAGGTTGGGTACGATCACTTGTTCAACGGTTGTTGAAACGACCAATCAGCGCATACTAGGCAACCATCCCGTTGCCCTAGTGACAAAACGGTTACTCAAACTACATCTCTTCATTCTGTCACTCGTCGAATACACTATTTTGCTTGTTGTCCGTCGGAAGATCAGTTGCTTTAGAGGCAAGACTAATCGCCAACTATGTTGAGGTCAGCTTCTTGTCTAACCGGGTTCAGCTGAATACCAGTAGTTAACATGGAGCGACTGCCTATCTGATCTCCAACACCCAGTTACTGGGTAACACGACACCTCTTGGTAAGACAGGTTGTCAGACTCTTGGGATTTTGTATACCCGTAACGACTGTCAAAGATCTACGAATGACAGCCGAGGCCAACGGCTTAACGTGCTTTTTTGGAAGCACCGAGGAACCGTGCGCCTACCTTCTGATGTTTCATCAGTGCCTATGTAGGTTCATGTGAAATAAAAAATATAGAATTTTGATACATAGGCAACTGTAGCTAGGACCAACGCCGAGCAGTTTTTGTACGCCACCTTTAGCCTTTTGAATGTCTTAAGTTACACAGTTCGACATAAGTAATTGTCTTTCTATTGTGTCTCTAATTACGGTATTCGATGAGTTAATTGCGTTGCAACAAGAATAATGTACCCAGGATTTTGTTATATCTTGATTTAAAAGAGTCTTCATGGAGTTTCTTGCCCGTTCTTCTCCGTAGAGATCTACGTTTCGGAATGGGCAACAAGCTTCAACTTTATGACTAACTGACAGACTATTTAATTTTGACAATTCAAAAGTGCCTGTACAAGGTTTAATTGAAATAAATGCTTTGAGTTCGAGTTTTGAGTTTGTGTTGTGGGCACTAAACCAGACCCAGATTTGAGGTCACCCTAAATGCTCTTATTAGGATATGTACAACCTTTAAGTCCGGAAATAGACTATCGTTATTGTTGTGAGTTGGCACAGCTTTCCAGCCCGGATTATATTGATGCCCTCAAATATTCAGGAGCTAGTAGGCATTCCGATGTTTGGCGTGAGAGGACATACAGTCGTAAAGTGTTCCAGACAGTCAATTTTGTGACGAAAATTAGAAAGCTTTCGAACAGTACTTAGCTTAAAAGAATCATTGTTCATGATTCTGGAAATACGTATATTGAAGATCAGTAGCACAAGATTTTTATTTGTAGTGGGTATTTTCGGGAAAAACAAGAAGATTTTTTTTCATATCACAGGACATAATTCACAAAAACAAAATGAGAATACCTCACGATTTTGTAACATTTTATTCAAATTAGTCTATGTTGACGACCTCGACATTTTATCAGATTAAACACCCACCCTGTAAAGATAAGGCCGTGTTGATATTAAAAACAAAACACACAAAAAAAAATACAATCACGATATTATTAAACTGAGCCAAAACGACGGACCTTTGGAATTTTTTACGAAGTTTCAAGTAAACAAACAAAAAAAATTCTACAACTTTTTATTAAAAATATTTGGAATTTAGTTGCCGTGTGACGATAACGTAATTTCAGTTATTTTTTTCGTTTCGTTATTTTGTTTTGACCTGACACTTATTTCATGGCGACTTTTTTCATGACAATCTACAATCATGAAGTATTGTTGCTTCGACCTTTAACTAAGCATTGTATTTATAAAAATAAATGTATTTTTTGTGTTTTATGTTTTGTTTACTCGCGAACACGTGCAAGCCTTTTTGATTGGTAGATACTAAACAATAATTGAGTAGCCATTTGTAAAATGTTTGACCGAGTTTCAACTTAAGGCTTTAATAAAGTTCAACAATTTTTTTTTTTTGTAAAAACTTAGGAGGATTTATGGATCCATAAAGCATTGCTTATTAATTTGATCACGGCTAACACCCGTTTTCTTAAAGGGTATAGGCCTCCCCAAGTTCTTCCAAGAACTCTTTTCTCGCGCCGCATCGAACCAGCCCTCGCGGCAAGAGTTCGGGTCATCTCGCCACCTTTTTCTGGACCGGCTTCGGCGTCGCCGTCCATCTTCAAGCATCCTAATCCCCTAATAACTTTAAAAATACCACTATCCGTCCTTAAGAAACGCCACACCTATTAATCCAATCGTATGAATCAGTAAAGCCAATCAATGCATGCACACATGTAACTTGTGGCACCTTGGCACACAACCCGGCAGTTCTTGGCGCCTTGCCAACTAATTAGTCATGTAAATGGAAGCTACGCAACCTGCTGTTTGGCGACACTGGGGCACACGAAGCTAGGGATCCGGAAGGTGCAGGATCCTGAGAGCAGCGCAAATATTGGACATTCGGTTTGTGATTTGGGATTTGGAATTTGTGGGGAAAGGTAAAGGGAAGGTGGCACGTAGGTTTTGAAAGGATTTAGAAAACAATTACTTTTTTTTTGATAAGAAGGAAAGAAAGAAAGAAGAAGAAAACGAAGAAGAATTTGTTTATGAGGGGTTGTTTTGTTAGTATTTTTTTATGTTGAGTTGTTGTTAGAATGTTTTTTTTTGTTGTCGAAGTTGATTATTGAAACCGCAAAGGTGTCAAAACAACGCTTTTGAATATATTAAACACTAGCTTCCGGCCGCGGCCTCGCCCGTGAGGTATGCCGATAAAAACTATTCTATGTCTTTCCCCGGGATGCAATCTATCTCTCTGCCAAATTTTATCGAAATCCGTTCAGTGGCTTAGGCGTGAAAAGGTAACATACAGACAGACAGATAGACAGAGTTTCTTTCATATTTAAAATATTACTATGGATTGATTTTAATTAAACATGTCAGTTCACAGCAAAAAGGATATAAAAACTGTTTAAAATAACTGTGATAACTTCAGTGTTTAAAGTTATTTTCCTAACCTGTGCTATTGTTGGACACAGCTGCTCGTTTTGAAGTAAATCAAAGTTTCACACATAATACAACATAACGCCTGTATGAGTCGAAGGGTAAGGCAGCGGTGTAGTACCTGTAGTACCTACACCCACATTTCGCTAGTTGTCCTACATTTCGCTAGTTGTCCCACATTTCGCTAGTTGTCTTTAAGTCCCATGTAATAGGGGGCGAGCCTATTGCTATCAACCGGGAACATATCAAGACTCCGGGAAATCGGAACTTCTAGGAGCTAAACGCAAAAAACGCAAGTTTTTGAAACAACAAAAGTATATGATCGACTACAGTACTGCCGTCATAAATAAAAAGGGCACAACTAACATTTTTTTCCAAAATTGAGTTATATACATACCTGTTTGGAATCAGAAAAAAAGGCGCACATGCCAGTTTTTTTACTCGATTTTGAAAAAAAATGTTATTAGAATAGAATAGAATACTCTTTATTATGTACACCATATAAATTTCAGGCATAATTATAGAAACTGTACAAAGGGTGACACAATGGGCGGTCTTATCGCTAAAAGCGATATTTTAAAGACAAGTTTTGGATGGATTAAAAGGGGAAGGACAGACAATTACTGTAGGTAGTCTGTGGTGTACCATTTACATAATACAATAAATACAAACATAAAGTATATTATACTAATCTAAATAAATATATACATATAATAATAAACATGAAACAGGAACAAAGAAAATATAATGATGATGTTTAAGGAGAGAGGAAGTGCTTTTTTATCATAATTTTAAAAGTGGACAAAGATTGAGCACGCCTTACCGACACGGGCAAGTCATTTCATAACCGTACTGCTTGAACAGTAAAAGATTTGTCATAGAAACTGGTGGAATGCATCGGCATCTCTAGTCTCAGGTTTGTTCAGGGGTTATTCTTCAGGATATATGCTAGGTAGATAGTGTGTTGAAAACTAATTTGATATGATAGGAAAAAATCATGAAGATACCTCTAAAAACTTTATTTTTACAATAAAAAACCATACTAATATCACTCATTCTGATTTTTTGTCAGATTATTCTACAAGCAACATACTAAAACAATAATAAAATAATAATTTAATTAATTGTTGTTGTTTGTTTTAATTTTTTAATCCAAACAATAGATTTTTTTAATTCAATAATTGCTTCATATTTTGCAATAAATTAATAGCGTTGTGTCATCGCGCTTCTCTTTTTTTTCTATGCAGTCCGGCAGTGTCCGCGCTGTAGGTCATGTAAGCGCCTTACAAGAACATCCTAGCCACTTCCAGAAACTTTTACTCCCCGCTGTTCTGTAGCGCTCGCGGCGGATTGCAATCACTGATTGATCCCAGCCCCAGCACCATGCACTAGACATTTCTGGTTGACTAAGTACACACATATTAACTTAGTTGTATTAGTTTCCAAACTTTAGTCTCAAGGAAACGTTCATTGTAAATTTCTGGAAATTCTTGAATGGGATTCTAAAGAGGATTTTGTAAGCAAATTACTGAGTGGTCGGGTAAAATTTCAGTTAGAGGTCGTGGTTACTCGGTTTTTAGAGTAGTATACACATTACGAAATGAATATTTGAAAGTAGTAATGAGATTAATTCATAAAATTTCCAACGGAAAACTTGGTACAAAACTTACTAAAATTAGTCAACATTTAATCGACAAAATAATTTTATGTGGATGTGGCTCCTTCACACAGGCACGACACGCGATAAAATCGCGCGCGACTCATAGGCACCACAAGTCGCGCAACGAGCGGTCCCTTTGTGTCGCATGCGATTATATCGCGTGTCGCGCCTGTTTATAGGAGCCTTAAAACTATTAATATTTTTTTCTTAAGATGATTATAAATTGTAAGGCATTTAAGTAAAAATGTAAGTAAGTACAGAAGGGCAAATTAAATTAGGTAGCGTAACTTCAGACTTGATAGGTACGGTACCTATCGATATCTAAGCACGATAAAACATTACGTTTGTGAAGTAACCACAAAAAAACTGATTTATAAACTGATGACTTAACTAACTACGATCGTCAACCCCAAAAATATATTATTAACTAGCTGCGCCCCGCGGTTTCAGCCGCGTAAATGTCGATCCTGTGGGAATATCAGGATAAAAAGTAGCCTATATGTTAATCCAGGGTGTCAGCTAGCTTCATACCAAATTTTATCAAAATTGGTCCAGCCGTTTGAAGTAAAGAAGTAACAAACATATAAACACACACACACACACACTCACAAACTTTCGCCTTTATAATATTAGTGTGATAAATAATAAATAAATATTTATATATATTAAATAAATTAATAAATCTTATTTCTCATTAATAAATTTTTATTTTTTGTTCTATCATGTTTAACTATCTATTTGATTTTCTTTCACGTCTGCAGTTTCGCTAGCTGTTTAATTTGACCCTGTATATATTTCTAGCTTTATTCAGTCCATTGAGTGTTCTTCAATAAAATATGAATACCAACTCAAGGAGAACAAAATAATAGAATTTTGACAAGAAGTATACACAAAACATTTTAATAATTCACCTCAACACACCCGAGAGAAGTCTACAGTTCTCAAACTGATTAAATTATTTCGTCGCAAACATTTGTTTGAGAAAAATAAAGTACATTTCTAACGAATCAAACGGATAATGAATTTGTCACTTGGAAGTCCAACGGACACTTTAATTGGGCGGTATAAAACTTGAGGAAAGTTTTTATTGCGTCTCTCCTAATCAAAATTTTGCTACCCGAAGTCGAGTTTTATTAGCAAAGAATCTTCAGCTATATCTTTAAGACTCATGACTTTTTCTAACGCCATGTTATAATATTAAAAACTCCGCCTTTGATTTAAACTTTGCACAGTTTCTCTAATAAAGGTTGTTTTTTAAGTTGAAGTTTTTAAGGTGAAGTCTGATTTGTCCTGTGTAATCCCGGGCAGGTGCCCAGACTCAGTTCTGGACTGTGCTGGTCTCACTTTATTTGATATATCTGGTAAATCCTAGATAGCGAGACAACTTTATAAACTTTTGTACTGGCGACGTCGCCATCCAGGTGTTTAAAGAAAAAAATGGTAACAGAGCGAGCTCTTTATCTTTTGAGAATTGCGAAGTTTTGCCGAGAAACTTCACAATTCTCAAAAGATAAATAGTAAAGAGTACACTAAACCCATAAAGCTGCCGGCTTTATAGGTTTCAGTGACAGACAGAGAAATGACTTGTCTTTAGAAAGATTTTTTGTTTGCAAAAGGTCTGATCATAATTTTAAATAGGTAGTATGTCCTCTAATTCCTACACCCTAATTGCGTAACACACTATCTGGATTATTTTGAAGGATATCGGTTTCGGTTTAAATAAACTTTATTCCCAATAAAGACATGAGTCACTTACTTGAGAACAATACTAAAAATATAGATTGCAATACGTTCGTCATCAGTATTACAATTTAATAGTTAGGTACCCATCCAATGGTCTAGGTCAGAATGACGGGTGCACTGTTACAGAACTGAACATGTCATATATGAAAGGAATGCACCAGCAATGTACCCGATTGTACCCCTAACTAAATTCAATGCACATCCAAGAAACAAGAACAAACACAATAATAAAGTGAGCCGCAGTCCTGACAGTCAGAATGACGGGTGAATACTAATAACGAATGTATATATTGCTAATCTATTGCTTAACATCGTTACTAACGCAATGTATGTTGTTGCTACTAATAGTGTTCTAATAATAGTGAATTAGAATTTCGTACAAAGCTCAAGTGGCTTCCCATACGTCTTCGCCGGAATTCTCATATCTTGTTTCAGCTCTACAGTATTTTGTTCAATCATAAAACCCCCACTTATCATAAAGAACGTTTCGTTTCGTTTCCTTCATGACACACATATTATGATCGGAAAACCTGAGACTAGAGATGCCGATGCTTTCCACCAGTTTCTATGACAAATCTTTTACTGTTCAAGCAGTACGGTTATGTAATCACTTGCCCGTGTCGGTAAGGCGTGCTCAATCTTTGTCCACTTTTAAAATTATGATAAAAAAGCACTTGATCTCTCCTTAAACATCATCATTATATTTTCTTTGCTCCTGTTTCATGTTTATCATTGTATGTACATATTTATTTAGATAAGTATAATATACTTTATGTATTTATTGTATATTATGTAAACGGTACACCACAGATTACCTACAGTATTTGTCTGTCCTTCCACTTTTTAATCCATCCAAAGGTTGTCTTTAAAACATCGGTTTAGCGATAAGACCGCCCATTGTGTCACCCTTTGTACAGTTTTTATATTTATGTCTGTAGTTTATATGGTGTACATATTAAAGAGTATTCTATTGTATTCTAATAGTGTGTTTGCAATTACCCCGCTGTTCTTAAGCCCGCAGCACACTTGTAACACCCGGCGCCATCCCACGCTTACTTATTGGCCAAATGACGAAAATAGCTCAACGAGATGTGGCCAATGAGTAAGCTTCATTGATGTCACGTAACGTGGTGTGTTATAAGTTTGTTTCCGCCTTTATACCAATTTAGTTAATATCAATAACTTCCTTCAGTTGTAACTTACAACCAAAGTAAAGATAAGTCTTTTATTGCTTTTTGAAATATTTTAAAAGAAAAAGTATATAAATAAAAATTTAGGCATATAGTCAAAATTCTACCTGGTACGTAAGTTGCAAAAAAAAGGTTTTTCATAACAAAAAGTTTGTGTACTGCGTGGTGGTTGAATGGTTCTGAATAGAAAACCCAATGTTTGCCTTTGACAGCAAACATTTTTCAGTTTGGAAAATTTTGCGAGTTCGGCAATGCAGTTAGTTGTATTGTAGTTTGTTGGTAATTGTTACGACCTGGGGGCCTAAAAAAGCCACTTTGGCAGAATCATAAAAGGATAACTGAATGGACAGTTAACTGTTATGTTAATCGTATCAAATTCCATTGATGAGCATCAGTTATTTTTTTGTCTGTGCTAAAATAACAATCAATCCAATCCAAATCCAATCCCAATCTCTTTGATTGTAGGTACCTACGTAAAGCGGCGAAAAAAAGGAACACGGACTGTCTTCGCCATATTATAATTCATAATGTTATCCTTTTATGATTCTCTAAAGTGGCCTTTGTAGGCCCCCTGGAATTCTTTATTTTTGTTATATTGAAATCATCATCATTCTCCCGACCATACGCCAATTTACCTCTCGCGTCCGGCCCTGGTGCAAGCCATGGTCCGGGGCGAGAGGAAGTGGGAGGCAGTCACCTCCTTCTGCGAAGCAGTCATGCTAGCGAAGGAGGTGGCGGGACGGCTCAGGGAGAGAGCCACCCGTCCCAGCCGCCGCGGGAGACGCTCCGGGCGTCTGGAGCCGCGTGACGACTCCCGGCTACCGTAGGCGCGGGCCTGCGGGCGGAGAGTAATGGGTAGCTCACCGCCCGATCAGGACCAGGCCCGTGCCGGACGGCGCGTATGTGTTCCACGCGCGCCTCAAAGAGATGCCAGCATCGAGGAGGAGCCCCGTAGGGCCGAAGCCTGCTGGGTCAGCGGGATTGTCCGAAAGGGTTACCGCTGGCCCGGAACATAAAGGGCTAAGGAAGGAACATGGGTGGGTTTTAGTCAGTAAGAGTCTGACACTTTTTTCCGCTCCACCCAGAGCGGGAGGAGTCATTTGATGATTTCCCATCCGCAAAAAAAAAACCCAATCTCTTTGATTGTAGTACCTACGCACAGTGTTTTATTTTATCTCAAAATGACCACCTTCCTGATTATTAGTGAATCAGATAGAGCTTTTTATTCTAATTGCGAGAGTAAAACTCCCACGAATCTATCTTAACTAGTTTAGGAGATATCCGGGAGTAAAACTTTTTATTATTTTTTTTATTTTATTTTAATTATTTTTTCAATATATGGGTAAAAAGTTTTACTCTCGGATATCTCCTAAACTAGTTAAGATAGATTCGTGGGAGTTTTACTCTCGCAATTAGAATTAAAAGCTCTATATCTGATTCACTAATAATCAGGGAGGTGGTCATTTTGAGATAAAATAAAACACTGTGCTACGTAGTACAGCGAAAAAAAGAAAACCACGGACTGTCTTCGCCATTTTATAATTCATAACGTTATCCTTTTATGATTCTCTAAAGTGGCCTTTGTAGGCCCCCTGGAATTCTTTATTTTTGTTATATTGAAATCATCATCATTCTCCCTTCCATACGCCAATTTATTTGGGGTCGGCGCAACATGCCTTTTTCTATACTGAAACTAGCTTCTGCCCGCGACTTCGTCCGCGTGAAATTTCACCGTCCCCCAACCCTCTTAGGGGTGGAATTTCGAAAAACTCTTTCTTAGTGGATACCTACTCTTCACAAGGAACATACCCTCCAAATTTCATGCCTCTAGGACTAGCGGTTTAGGCTGTGCGTTGATATATGCGCACAAAGACTTGTTGTAACTAAGTGATACTAACATAGTTATTAAGTTTTATTTACTAACAAAATTGTTACTATATTATTATGTATACTTAGGTTAAGGTATGTACCTATGGGTCTTTGTTACCTGATAATAAATGGTTTATTATTATTATTATTTATTTTAAGTCAGTCAATCAGGACTTTGAATTTTATATTTAAAGATAACAAAAATATTTTTTGTTATATTGAAATGAAAATATGGTTTAGTATTTTTACAAGTAAACTTCTACAGCTTGTGATTGGAGCCTCCTTTTAAGCAGATCAGCCTGGCAATAAAACACTGGCAATATCGAAGAGCGGAGTCTGCCGAAGTCTTTAGGCGCGATTGGTCCAATTCGCGATTGGTCCAATGTTCAAAAAGATGTCCAATTCGCAGATGGTCCAATTCGCGATTGGTCCAATGTTCAAAAAGATCTTTAATTCGCAGTTGGTCCAATTCGCAGATGGTCTAATTCGTCATAATCAGCCTATAATGTTCCTACTGCTGGAACACAGGCCTCCTTTCGGACTTCGCTCTTCCATATTGCCAGTGTTTTTGAATTATTTATATAAGTATCATTAAAACAGTAATCATAACATTACAAGATGCCTACATGTGTTACGTAAACCTGTTTAAGTTTCGTATATTGATTTTCATTGAAACACCCTTGGGACATAATTACATACAATAAATGAGTACCTATCTATTAGTAATATTAAAAGCATACGTCACAAAGGCAACAGGTGTCATATGTCTTCGAATTTTTGTTTCAAGGACTTGCCGGTTCCCTCACGATGTTTTCCTTCAGCGTTTTGAGATCAGTAGTAATAAAGCGCCTGCAAGAGTTCGACCCAAGACCTACAATTCGGAAGTCAGGGCCGATACCACTGGGCCAGCACTACTCAGCCTTTCTATAATTTAGTGTTACTAAAAAAAAGGACGATTTAAAAAAAAAAAATATTGTTCTTTTATTCATTTTAGTCAGATTTTTGAAGAGAAAACTTCTTTAGGCGCGTTAAGCATTTTTTGAAATCGGAAAAACCATTGAACTCGCGCTACTGTTACCGTAAGCGACACTGTGCGTGTTTTGTTTATAATACGATTAAAAAAATACCCGCCTCGGATATGTTCGGCTGTCCTCAGTTTTAATGTATATCTGATATGTCAGTGAGTGATGGCAAAGTATTCTGTTTGTGTTTTGTTTTCACTTCTGTCGGCACTCCCGGAGTGCCAAAGTTTTTTTTTTTTCAAATTTTTTTTTTACCTCCTATTTAAAAATAAAATTGGATAACCTTCATGGATTTCTAACTGTAAACCCTGTTAAAAAGCATCTGTCGTACTCTAATTAAGTTAGTTAAGTATAGTTAAAAAGAATTATCTAGCAATACCCTTTAGTTTACTCAAACGAATGTTTTAAATTGATGTTATTTCAAGTTAAACAAATTTCAACTTTATTGTAATGGTAAATAAGTTGATTTCAGAGTGACTATTTATCACTATTGAAAAATTTATAAAAATGTTTGAAGTTCTAACGTAAACTGAACTTTATTGTGTAGAAATTAAAGTTATTTTTTTATGAACTCATATTTGTTTTACTTTTTTGGCAAATAAATCGCGAATGCAAATACGAAGACATGTGACATCTACCAACCCGCACTTGTACCCACGTGGTGGATTACGGCCTAATCCCTTTCACATAGACGGATTAAGCTTATGCTAACCTACATGTGTTATGTCCTGTTTTACAAAAACAATACGTACTCGGAGCTCCATTCACAAACTTCAAAGAACGTACATATATGTCGCAGTCGGATTGTATAATCCGCCATATTACGTTACGGCTAGCCGTTATCAAAAACAGGGCCGTTTTGAAATGTGGCGGTTCAATGATTACCCGGATTGTCATTGCGAAACGTTCTTCAATAAGGCGGTCCACGTTTAGCCGCATCGTACTACTACTTAGATTGTAGGGTGACAGTGAAAGGGTTTAAATTAACCTAACCAAACCAAACCTCGGGGTGCCCTTCGCTCGCTCTTGCATCCTGCGTCGACGTAGCCCCGCATCGCGGGGCTCCTCTGTGTAAAGGGTTTAAAGTAACATAACCAAACCAAACGTCGGGGTGCCCTTCTCTCGCTCTTGCATCCTATGTCGTTGTAGTTCTGTATCCGACGGCATTGTTGTTGTTATGTCACGCAGCGCCACGAGTGTTAAGAATCGGAACTAAAACCTGTCAAAATGGTGGCTAATGTCTCACTGTATTATAACAACGTGTTGCTAACGTGTTGAATAACGTATGGCGGCGAATACATTCCGGCGGTTTTTTATTCAGCTGTATTCAATCCGGCTAATCGTTGAACTGCCGCATTTCAAAACGACCCTGTTTTTGATAACGGCTAGCCGTAATGTAATATGGCGGATTATACAATCCGACTGCGACAGATACATTGTGTGATCACTCGCGACCCACATATTTGTACACCTGAACTATACCGTTGGCGCTTGTATGCTTTTCGTTTGGGATTTCCTGCGACACACCGCTTGGCACGCGGGGACATCAAATCAAACGTTTGGGTCGATAGTGGTCAAACGTTTGGTTCTGTGGTGGCGCTTAAAACACCTCAGTTATTGGTTCACGTTCTGTCTGTGAAATTGGATATAGAATATGGCCGGGCTTTGTCTATTAACTTGGATATAGGAGTGAGGCATATTTATCGTAACAGATAAAAATAACAGATATTCAAAAATAACAAATAACAATTGTTCCTACCAATATAATTATCTGTTACTAAAAATAACAGCCCCTCAAAGACTGTTACCACGGCTGTTACTGATAATTCAATAACAGTCCCCTCACAGGCTCACAGACTGTTACCACGGCTGTTACTTTCATACACACTTACACACACTAAGAAGGAAAATAACAAGGTTATGAATTTCTCTCTCTTCCTCATTAAAGATTGACCCTTGTTGAAAAGAGAAACACCTATTATTTTTTATTTACTTCGAAATCGGAAATAATATTTACTTCTCACTCTTACCAAAGCGGTTAAACTACGCTAAAAAGAGAAGCACTTAGTATTTATTATCCCTAAAATACAGTTGGTGGTCTAACAAGAACTATCATTTTCGAAAAAGTGAATCCTAAATTAGGTCGTGTTACCTACCTGTTATCTGTTACCCCGCGTTCCGAATTGCGTCGAAAGCGATTATATCGCGAATCCGATTTAAAAAATATGATGACGTGTAAAAGTGTTTGTAAAAACCTACTTACAGAAAATAAATCATTTATCATGACCAACGCGCAACGTCACAAATAGTACTCAATAGTCCTTATATTTTGTGACTATTAAATTTGGTCGGATTCGCGATATAATCACATTTGACGCAATTCGGAACGCGGGGTTAGCCAGTTACCATTATAAAAAAACTTAATATTTTATTCTATTTTTCTTTATGGAATTATGTGATGCAACCAAAAAAAATTGCGATCCGTTTGTGATCGTATCCGAATGCCTTTATTATCTTTGGTTTGGTGCAATTCATCGCAAAATGTTCCAAGTTGTTACGATTTTTTTTGATAAACGAATAAATCAAATTATATTGAGAGTAATTTGCCTTAACAAATTTTTTTTTGGAAAGTTGTGCAAAAAAAAAACCGTGATCGTGTGTGGACCCCTGTTATCTATATTGTCTTTGGTTTGACGTTTGACGGGATTGGTTGCAAAATGTTCCATACATGTACGACTTTATTGAAGTAGTAATAAAGATTATATTCAATTGAAAGTAATTTGGCTCGTTTGTTTGTTGACTTTTTTGAAATTTTGAATTTTTATATCCTGCTTTCTTTGTTGGGATCGGCTTCCAGACTAACCTGTAGTCTGAAAAAAATTATGAATAAATGTAATTCTATAATTTAATATTACCCCGTCATTCCTTCATAATCAATACTTCGGAAACAACGAAATGAAATAAAGAATAACAATTGATATTTTAACACGTATTTATCGTCGGTACAAAAATAACAAGCTGTTATTTAATAACAGATATTTGGATCTGTTATTTTTGTGTAACAGTAACAGTGATAACAGATATCGTGTTTAACCTGTTACAACCCATCTCTACTTGGATACCTACTTCATTGGCTGAGTGCCGGTTAGCTGTTTCGCTCTCTATGGATAGTCTTGGTTATATAACAACAGCTGCCCCCGCGGTTTTACCCGCATAAGTATCGATCTCGTGGGAATATCGGGATAAAAGTAGTCTATATGTGAAAGCAGGATGTCAGCTACCTCTATACAAAATTTTATCAAATTTGGTCGAGCCGTTTGAGCGTGAAGAAGTAACAAACATATGAACATACACACACAAACTCACAAAGTTTTGCCTTTAAAATATTAGTGTGATAGTGTGATTAAGTCCGTTCCAAAAAAATCTATACCGGGCACAGATTCGTGAAACGTATCATGAAATGTAACATACATTGAAACAAATTTGCCTGGTCGTTGTGTTACTAATTCATGTATCTACATTTGTGTTATATGCATGTGTGCATTTCTATATTTGTGATAATATATTATGTTCTATGTAAGAAAGTGGCCGATTTATGTTACGTTTCATCAATCTATACCCGACATTAGAAATATTAGCCTTTATCAGTCCATCTAAAAACCTTTACTCAATGTAAACAAAGCAATACCTACTGTAATTAGACGGTATTGTGTCCAAAATAAAGTGCCATCTATATATTTACTAAGGTTATATATACCATTCCTTTCCATACATGTAGATACCCTACCAATTATCTTTTAGGGACGTTGGGTTTTAACTCATTGGAGGTGAGAAGAGGCCTTGATCAACCCAATGTAGCCTGTAAGATCTTACGGGGACGTATCGACTGTCGAACTCCATAGGCTTTTCTGCCGACTATTTGTGCCTGACAAATACATCGGACACCGTCAGAGCACAATGTGTTTGCGCAACTGCCAGCCAAAACTGTAGCCAGAACCGAATCCCCAATCTGTTGTACTTTAAGAGTGCTGAACGCCCTTCTGGTTGCCAACCCTGAATGTGATGTGTTTGCTGATGAATGGTTTAGATTATGCGTATATGTCTGGAGTTCTGTGAGAGAAAGTATGCAAGCGAGTCCCCTTGCATACTTTCTAACACAGAACTCCACTGTTCCATGTTAGTTTTAAATTATATTATTGTGAACGTAATTATTGTCTCTATGTTATTTAATGTAATTGGTGTTTAACGTTTTAATAAACTATTAATAAATAAATAAAACAAATAAAATAAATAAATAAACATTCATTATAAAGCTGAAGACTTTGTTTGAACGCGCTAATCGCTGGACCTTACCGCATTTGACAAATTATTTTTGCATTTAATAGTCCAATTCTTCAGGAAGGCTGTTTAGGCTAGACCCCAAGGAACCGAGTAGAAAGAAAAAAAGTCAGAAAAAACGCTAAGCGAAAAACAAAGTAATGGCGCGGGCAGGTGATGACATGCGGCGGGGTGGGTCGGGGGAACGAGAAAAACGCGGACAAAGTCGCGAGCAGAAATCTGCACCAAAATTAAATTTCAGTTCCCGTGCAAGATAAACACACAAAAATACCTATGCTTCAATACAACAAACACCCTTTTCATTAGAGGTTAATTAAAGCAAGAAATAATATTTTATTAATATATAACTATAAAACAAAGTACCCCCCGCCGCCTCTGTCTGAACGCGATAAACTCAAAAACTACCGAACGATTTTTCATACGATTTTCACCAATGGACAGAGTGATTCATGATCCCGAGGGTTATCACACTAATATTATAAAGGCGAAAGTTTGTGAGTGTGTGTGGGGGGGTGTCTGTGTGTTTATACGTTTGTTACTTCTTCACGCTCAAACGGCTGGACCAATTTTGATAAAATTTTGTATGATGGTAGCTGACACACTAGATTAACACTTTTTATCCCGATATTTCCACGGGATCGAAACTTATGCGGGTGAAACCGTGGGGCGCAGCTAGTAATAGTATAAACGCGAATGTTTGTGAGGATGGATGGATGGATGTTTGTTACTCTTGCACCTAAAAACTATGGAGGTAACTGACACTCTGGATTAACATATAGGCTACTTTTTAACCCGATATTCCCACGGGATCGACATTAACGCGGATGAAACCGCGAGGGGCAGCTAGTGATGTATAAATTCATTAAGGTTTTGTGTAAATTGCCTGAAATATTGCGATGATTGTTGAAGATGTCGGAAAAAATCATGTCGACTGGGAGCTTTACTGGCATGCTCCGCGTAAACATAGAATTAAATTATGCACACATATACCCCTTACTAATAAACGTATTATATCAGATAAATAGTTACACACCGATTTCTCTCTTTCAAAGCGTTGTGTAACTATACAGGCGCTAAACAACCTTTATTAGTAAGCTATCCCGCTTATAACCTGGATAAACTCATAGGGTACTTTAAATACCGGTAGTACGTTCCCGTAGGATATTTTGAACACACACGCGGGCGAAGCCGCGAACAAAAGCTAATATTCGATTATTCTATAAACATTCCAAACCGAGGCCATTTCAATCTACTTCAATTCAGTGTGGAGGTCGTTCAACAAATTATTGGAGGTAAATGCTGCAGTTATTTTGAATTACAAAAGCGTTTCAAATGATAAAGGCTATCAGTTTTTTTCACAATTCCAATTCACATTTAAAGGAAATTAGATTGACTTAATAAATTACGTTTCCAAATCATTGGGTAGGTAAACCCATTATCGTAATGGAGTTATTAACTGGAATCGACACGTCTAGTGTAGGTAAAGTATAACCTCATGATATATTATAGGTGCTACATATATAAGCGTAGGAAAAAAGTGGTTTAGCTTACTCTACCTTATTAGAAAAGTGGTCCGTCCCTTTATAAGATACTGGGTACGGAGACACGTACTAACGTTTGTTGGGTCACCAAATGTTTAGTTTGTAAAAGTTTATTAACATACTTTTTAAGACATTGCTACTAATACTTTATGGATTGTGAGTACTTGTAGTCCGAAATACAGAATATATTATATTATTATTAATTATATGCATGAATTTTAAAGGCATAGGGCCCGTACTTTAATGATTCTCAGGGCAATTTAAGTGCAAGGTAACAGTGGATAGCACTGCACAAGGTGCAAAATCGCTTGACGGATGTGCCACATTTGGTAAAATATTGATTACTAGCTGCTCCCCGCAGTTTCACCCGCATAAGTTTCGATCCCGTGGGAATATCGGGATAAAAAGTGTTAATCTAGGGTGTCAGCTACCTCCGTACAAAATGTTATCAAAATTGGTCCAGCCGTTTGAGCGTGAAGAAGTAACAAACATAATAAACACACACACACACCCTCACACACTCACAAACTTTCGCCTTTGTAAATGATAACCCGTATGCTTATGATTTCGAATTAGTCCCTCGTAATTGAAAATCAAAAGCATACGTATGGTCCGTTCACAGTTATTTTACCTACCTCTGCCTTTTGCCTCTATTTTAGCCGTTTTGCGTGAATGTGACGCGTGCTCCCCCAACCCTTTCTTATTTTTTGTTTATGATCTTTATTGCGTCATGTTTACATGTTTCTTTCTTTTCTTTCTCTGATAGCGGCAACTTAACAGCAACCTTAATGTGACTAGCATAAAGATCACAATGATTTTAACAAACTTGTCACTGGTAGCAACCCAACAGCAACCTTATTGAAATGGAAATAAAGATCACTGTGACAGTTGGACAGTGATACAAAATCAGAGGTAATATACAATAATTATATTACCTCTGATATGCTCTTTTGATTTGTTCTTGGCTGTATAGTTCACTTGTTTTCCTTAGCGTGATTCACGGTAAAATGCATGTAATTTTGGAAGGTAATAATAGAAAGTATTTTCCCTCCTTAATTTGTCAAGGAAGCTACGTACGTATCTGTGTCAAATTCCATAAAAAGTTCTTTGGTAATTCGTGAAAACTTTTCCAACGGAAGAAAGACTAACTTTGGCATTTACCTATCACCATTAAAAAATCTAAGTAACAACAAGGTTCATAAGTATATTACTTACTGATAAGATTACATTAAGATCCATAAGTGTTTAACCTGAAGCGAAGACTTGAACTTTTAATACGTACAAGAACTTTTCAGATCAAGTTTTAAACTTCACATCAATAATAAACAAAATATCATCTGCCTAACCTTTTCCCAACTATGTTGGGTTCGGCTTCCAGTCTAACCGGATGCAGCTGAATACCAGTGTTTTACATGGAGCGACTGCCTATCTGACCTCCACAACCCAGTTACTGGGTAATACGATACTCCTTGGTAAGACTGGTTGTCAGACTTTCGGGCTTCTGACCACCCGTAACGACTGTCAAAGTTTCACGAATGACACCCGAGACCAACGGCTTAACGTGATTTCCGAGGCACGGAGGCGTCACGGTATGTAAAGATGGTCACCCATCCAAAGACCAACCGCGGCAAGCGTGGCTTAACCTCTCGAATGCCGTAATTAGAGACACAATAGAAAGACAATTGCTTATGTCGAATTGTGTAACTTAAGACATTCAAAAGGTTAACCTGATCGATCGACCTATGCGGCTGTTATTATTTAGCCACGCGCCCTATAATAAACAACATATTATATGAAACCAAATTATAAATGCTTGTTTGATCGAGCGTTTAACGCATCGCATATTCATTGTATCGAAATATCAATATTTTTTTATAGAATACAAGAAAAACACAAAATTTACTAATAAATCACATGTTAATCTTTAATATCGCTTAAAATATACAAACAATTAGTTAGTTTCATGTTTTACCACTAAGATCTTCTAAAGTACACAATAGATGTTGATGCGATTTTCTAAATCATCTAGAACATTTGTTCCGGAAGGTTTAGTAGTAGAAGAACAATGTAGTCACAGGATTTTGTCTTATAGTATTTACACTTTCTATTTATCTATTTGTTTTTTTATGTAGGTAGTACGCATATATTATGGGTTATTTTAGTTTTTCATTAATCACAATACAACACACACACACATGTATGTCGCAACATTTCATTTGATTTTGTATTCAGAGCTTTTCTCTAAATCATATTTAATTAATTGTCTTAATTTATTTTAACGGACACACACATCCCTATGTGTTTGTTATTCCAGCTTATGGCACTCGTGGGTTGCAGCTGAAAATCAGCGTCAGGTGGAACACCTTGTGTTGTCATTCGACATTATGCTGAGCTGAGGCCCTTTTGGCATTATAGTCTTTGTTTCTGTTTTTATAGTTTTAAGGTGTATTTATTTTGGTGTATTGCTAATAAATGAATTTTTCTTTCTTGTCTTTCTTTCTATAAAACATTTATATTTTACTAAGACATTGCACAGAAATCTTAATATTTTTGCCGCCGCCATTGTACCCTGGCGAAGCAGCACTCTAATTGAGTAACACACTATCATCCAAAATCTGCAGGATATTGCTAATCCATTGCTTCATATGATCGAAAAATTTGTCTGCTCAACAACGTAAATGATGCAATGAATGTTGTTGAACTGTCAAAATGAAACCTGTTATGTTAGTGTATTACGCAATTCCCGAATTCTCATGTGTCGGGGTTAGTTTAATAACAAAAGCATAAACTGAGACTAGTCCAACTTTATGCAGTAAAGGGGAATGACAATTACTGCAGATTAAGTAAATCACAAATAATTGTTCCAAATCTTTGGCTGAACTAAAACAGTAATACCATAACAGTAACTAATACACAAGACCTACATACACTATCTGTTAATGGGACATTTCTACCAAGTTAATATCTTGTTTCACCCCTTTATGTGGGTAAAAGCGATAAACATACCAATCTACTATACTAATGACTAATATTACTAAATACTAATACTAATATTACTAAATAGTAATACTACTACATACTAATATTACTAATATTATTATAAACGCGAAAGTAACTCTGTCTCTCAATCTGTCTGTTTGTCTGTTACCTTTTCACACATAAGCCACTGAAGCGATCGTTATTAAATTTAACAGATAGGTCAGGATGTAAGCTACTTTTATCCTTTGTAGATGAAGTCGAGGGAAACAGTCAGTCAACGATAATAACAGCAGTACCAAATCTATGTCTTAACTAAAACAGTAATACCATAACAGTAATTAAGTATTACACAAGATCTACACTATGTGATAATGGGACATCTCTAACAAATTAATATCCTGTTTCACGCCTTTATGAGGGTAAAAGCCATATATTGGTTTATGGCAACATTATCGTTAGTATGGATTTCATTCTGACCTTTGGCGTAATATTCGATACAGGAACGGATTTGCTTAGTCGGTATTATGGTGAATTAATATGGCAAAGAATCATGGCAGGATTTGTACAAGAAAATAAAGATATTTAGTGAAGTTTCAATTCTAATTCTTATACTCTAGGGTGCGTATAGAGTATATTCAGGTATTTACAATATTTTTATAAGCCCGCAATAAAAATGTAATGTTAAAAGTAAGTAGTTTAACGAGGAGCTCATTATTTAAGAACGAAAGGGTGGCTGTCAGTGTAAACAGCGGTGGCAAAGATTTAAATCGTTAGATTCGTCTTACCGCGTCAAAACATAGTCGCATTTCTGATTCGTATTGACACCTCCGATACACAATGACGCACTTGATTGTCATAGAAACGCTATTTAATGATGTGTGAACTCACTCTTCTCAGTATGGACACTTTTCGAAATATCGCCAAGCGGCTAGTCGACTCTTCACGGAGGGCTGGCCTATTTCTTGACTAAAGAATAAGCATCACCATACAACTTGTGACTATGTACGGTGAGGGCAAATCTAGCTATTTAAATCTTTTGGGGGCAGGGTTTGATCAAATACTGTATTTTTTTTATAAATTCAAAATGGGCAACGAGATGAATCAAAAAACAGATATTTTCATTTCGAAATATTTTAATTATGTGGGGTTTTAAAAAATGATAAGTATATCAATCTACTCCTGGTAATGTATTCTCAACATTGGAAAATATTTGGAACCCTCTAAATTAACTCTTTTTTTGTACAAATTAATGTAGGGATCTCGCCATGATCCTTTGAGAGGTTCAGGTTTGTCTAAAGTGATGTATTTTAGTTGTAGTTGTTATAACATTAGTCTCTTTTATTTCTAGTTTGTTCTGCAAATAAATCAATCATATAGTAGCACAATTGAACAGGGTGACAGTAACATCGACTTTTGATTTGATTGTTACGATGGATCCAGTTCATGATTCTTTACCCCATTGCGCGTTACGTTTTAAATTTTTTACCGCGTAGGTATTAGGGCGCATTTCCACTACGTCGTGACGATTGATTTATCGTTGGACGACTGTCGTCTCTAGCTGTTCTCATTATATCGACTGTTTATCGTCACTGTGTCGTCGAAATATTTTATCGTTGAACGACTGTCGTAACTGGCTTTTGTTATTGGATAGTGACGACATTTTTACTGTTTTTTACACGGCAGTCGCCTTGTCGTTTGCACATTAGTCACCCCTACGGTCTTTTGAAGATCAGTACTGGTATGATCGTGTGTAGGTATGTGTGATACGTGGCTACGGTAGATAGTCGCTACCATGATTTGTCATCACGATAATTCGTGATGTTTTTTTATCGTTTTACGACTGTCGTGCTAGCCGTTCCCATTGACTTGACAATCTGTCGTCACTACAAAAAAAAGTCATGGACGACAGTTAATTGTGTAGTCCTATATGTGAACACCACCATTTAAATACACAAGCCACGACGCTTTAAACGACACGTTATTCTGTCGTCACGACATAGTGGGAACAGGGCCTTACACTTTTCTTATGAAACAGCAGATTTTTCGTCGGTTATTAAAAAAAATCTGCTGTTTCATAGAAAAGTGTAATATTTACGCGGTAAAAATGTTGCTGTATGGAACAGCGATTTTTTTTAAATAGAAATATTTCTATCGTCTAGAATCATCTGCCTAGCCTTTTCCCAACTATGATGGGGTCGGCTTCCAGTCTAACCGGATTCAGCTGAATACCAGTATTTTATGTGAAGCGACTGCCTATCTGACCTTCACAACCCAGTTACTGGGTAATACGATACCCCTTGGTAAGACTGGTTGTCAGACTCTCGGGCTTCTGACTACCCGTTACGACTGCTAAAGATCCACGAATGACGGCGTGCTTTCCGAGGCACGGAGTGGTCACGGTATGTAAAGATGGTCACCCATCCACAGACCAACCGCGGCAAGCGTAGCTTAACCTGATCGATCGACCTGTGCGGTTGTTATTATTTAGAATAAATTATAATTTTTTCTACCGTCTAGAATAATGTGTTGAATTCATGGTTAAAGTTTTGAGCGTCGATGGATGCCGACCGACCTGTATAGGTTTGAATGAAGATCTGAGGTAGATCAAATAATTTTTCATTTCTTTCAAACTACTTAGGTACGACTTTTAGAGTTTGAAAGTTATACCTACATACATTATGTACAGACGCCAGCACATCACGTTACTACAACCTGTTAAATTTCTTTAATACATTTTTAACTTTATCACTAAGGCATAAGATTCAAAGTTGATTGGGAGAATTTGACAGTTTAGGGTAGCTTGATGTGCTGGCATCTGTACAACCAAATAAAAAAAATAAACAATAGTTATCTATTAAGAAAAAGAAATTCCTTTAAAGCAGTAGACTTTTTTACGAATCAGCGGGTAATTGAGTAACAAACTGTCAGTAGCAGTGGCTTTTAAGTTTGACAGTTTAACAGCATTCATTGCGTTATTTACGTATTTGAGCCGACCAGTCTTTCGAACGTGTCTATGTGGTGCCGGACTTAAAGAATGGCACCACCCCATACTTCCCGTGGGTGTCGTAAAAGGCGACTAAGGGGCGTACCGGAGAATCGGCAGCAGCGTTCTCTATGCATTCCACCACCATACCATACTGCGATCGTCAACCCGCCTGCCAAGCGTGGCGATTATGGCAAACCCCCCCAAGAATGACAAGCTTGGGGGAGGCCTATGTCCAGCAGTGGACGTCTTTCGGCTGTAATGATGATGAGTCTTTCGAACGTATGAAGTAATGGAATAGCAATATACTTCAAAACGATTCAGATTGAGTTCGATGGTGTGTTTACGCAAGTAAGGTGCAGATATGATTGTAAAAACTGGCCAAGTGCGAGTCGGACTCGCACACGAAGGGTTCCGTACCACAAGGCAAAAACGCCGAAAAAAACATGTTTGTTGTATGGAAGCCCCCCTTAAATATTTATTTTAATTTTATTATTTATTATTAAAGTTAAAATACAACTGAGTATTTAGTGAATATTTCAAGCCTACCTGTTGCCATTTTTGATATCGAGCAAAAAAGGGCAAAAAAAATCGCGTTTGTTTTTTTATTATTTGTTATATGTTATATCCTTAAATATTTATTTTATTTTGTTTTAAGTATTTGTTGTTATAGCGGCAACAGAAATACATACTTTGTGAAAATTTCAACAGTCTAGCTATCGCGGTTCTTGAGATACAGCCTGGTGACAGACAGACGGACAGACCGACAGACGGGACGGACAGATGGTCAGAAGCGAAGTCTTCAAAATCAAAAATCAAAATCAAAATGTTTTATTTCACATAAACCTACATGGGCACTTATGAAACGTCAGAAGCTAGGTGCACGGTTCCAATTGGTCGTTTCCTATGGAGAAGAACCGGCAAGAAACTCCATGGTTACTCTTTTTAAAAATAATTGGCTTTTACAATGTTTCCAGATTACAGTAGGTATGGGAGGACAGCGCAGGCCTGTCAACAAGTACCAAGTACTTGATAAAATAGAAAATGGTCTACAGATCTAAAGTCTATAAGGCCTACAAAGTCCTCACATTTACAAAATAAGAATCTATCAAAAGGATAGATAATAAAAAAAAAAAAAAAAAAACCTACTAAAACCAAGTGTTATGATTCTCATTAAAACCACTAATAAAGAGGTGAAAAATTTCAAGAGTCTGTATATAATGTCAATTAATAAAGAAATCTTAGTAATAGGGTTCCGTTTTTACCCTTTGGGTACGGAACCCTAAAAACGAAAGTTGTTTAGTATAACGGGTAGGATCACCCACTTACCGGACACCTACAGTGACTAAATCGCCACCCTGTGTAATATAATAAAACTGGCCAAGGTCGAGTCGGACTCACACATGAAGGGTGTGTTACCACAAGGCATAAAATGCCGAAAAAAACGTTTCTTTTTTACCCCTTTAAATTTTAACTTTATTTTATTTTTAATAGTTGTTGTTATAGCGGCAAAAGAAATACATCATCTGTGAAAATTTCAACTGTCTAGCTATCACGGTTCATGACATATAGCTTGGTGAGAGACAGACAGACAGACGGACAGTGGAGTCTTAGTAATAGGGTTCCGTTTTTACCCTTTGGGTACGGAACCCTAAAATTCATCCATAAAGCCTGTCTTACAAAATACATGTAGGTAGGTAGGTACTTAATATGAGTGAATTACACTTTTTTACCTACAGGTACACACTTACGTAAAGTGTAAAACAATCATGTAACAGGTGGCTCATCATTTTCAAGTATTATGTAACCTCCGAACCTCTCGATCAATCATTACACCCTTCTTCTTTGCCGGATCATTTGCTACCCTTCACTTTAGTATGTATTTTATATTCTTTATTTTATTCTTGTTTTCAGAAATTTTCTCCATTTTTAAATCAATTTTGAGGAATTTACATTTTCCAGCTATCATTTTTTTACGTTTTTTTAATTTTATCTTCTTATCTATAGGCTGAGCCCTGACAGGGTCCTTATTTTTATAACATCTTCTTTACAATATGAAATGCAAAAAATTAACAATATTAAAATGAGCTTTCTTCAAGGCAAGTAAAAATAAATGCCAACAAAAAAAGAAGATTTAAAAATACAGGCACGTGAATAAGTGAGCCGAAAAAGAAAAAGAACTTTTTTGTTCATTCCTTTAAACACATGGGCTCTAAATTAATTGTTCCCAAATGAACCCGTTTTCCTTGCCTTAAAATTGTCTGACTAAAGTTCCCTTTTCTGGGCCCCGGAGACCCTACTTTTGTTACCAAGGGGTCTCCAAAGCCTACTGAAGGTCAACCCATTGAATTACCCAGAAAAGGTCTGGGTTAAAATTTGAATTGTTATACGTAAATTACGTATTCATTTTATGGTTTATTTTGGTCTACCCTAAGATGTGTTTTAACTGCTATTATTTAATTTTCACCTGTTTATTTATTATAATTTTTAGCTTACGTTGTCCCAATCCAGGGCAAAGGCGGCAGGTCTTTGCCCTGGAATGGGACAACATAAGCATTTTTCCTTTCCACTCTCTGTCTTGAGCTAGTGTGGACCAAATCTTGTCCGTATTCGAAAATGTCGTCCCGCCATCTTCTCCTAGGTCTGCATGTTTCATCTGTTTGGGTTTATTTCAATTCTCTTGACCTTCAGGCGACTACATGACCTAAAGCGCGGTCTTTGTCGGACTGCATTGAAAAGAAAGAGAAGCGCGATGACACAACGCTGGTAATTTATTGCAAATTATGAAGCAATTATCTATTTACAAAAAATCTATTGTTTGCACTAAAAAATTAAAACACTAGTGCTTTAGTATGTTGCTTGTAGAATAATCTGACAAAAAATCATAACGATTGTATGTATATTAGTATGGTTTTTATTGTAAAAAGATAGTTTTTAGAGGTATCTCTATGATCGTTTTTATCGTATCAAATTAGTTGTATTATATTTTTAACACACTATCTACCTAGCATATATCCTGAAGAATATTATATATTGTTCTGATTTTGTTTACTGTAGTTGATCATACACTTTTATTGTTTCTAAAACTTGCGTTTAGGTCCGGAAAGCCCCTTAAACTTTGTGCTTCATTATTATTCTCAAGGACCAACAATGCTTAAACCACCAAAACATGGAGTGGTTTGGTGGTTTCATGCATTTGGTAAATCCATTTATTATGGAAAACCTCAAACCTGCTAATATTTATCAGCTCTACCAAAAACTTTTCATAATAAATAAACAATTTCGTTTATTTGATTTTTAACAATATTTTAAAAGAATGACTACCTCGTTGGTCCGCAAGCACTACTGCTGGTCATGAGGTACCTACTGGTTCGAATCTCGGATTGGGCAAAGCTTTATTGGGTGTTTCTTTAGAAGTACTAGCTGACCCGGCGAACTTCAGAATAAAAAAGTCGTTCCATACCTACAAAATGTATGAGAAAATAAATGGTCTTCATTATTATTGCTTGTGAATTTTTCCCATGTTTTAATAGTTATTCTGCTATTCGGTTCTGAGAAAAATACAACAAATCAAAGATCATAAAAATCGACCATCCATTCTTGAGTTATAAATTTAATGGTGTAACTAAACCGACTCTGTTTTATTTACACAGATTTATTTCTTACTAGCGCTCCCCGCGGTTTTTACCCGCGATACCGTGGGAATATCGGGATGAAAGTATCCTATGTGTTATTCTGATGTAGAAACAGCATTACGGTAAAGTTTCATCAAAATCTGTTTAGTAGTTTTTGCGTGAAAGAGTAACAAACATCCATCCATCCATCCTCACAAACATTCGCGTTTATAATATTACTAGCTGCGCCTCGCGGTGTCACCCGCATAAGTTTCGATCCCGTGGGAATAATAAATAGCCTATATGATAACCCAGGGTGTCAGCTACCTCCATACCAAATTTTATCAAAATTGGTCCAGCAGTTTGAGCGTGAAGAAGTAACAAATATATAAACACACCCCCACACACACTCACACACTCACAAACTTTTGCCTTTATAATATTAGTATGATATTATATTATAGTAGGATATTAGTAGGACTAGTAGGATATTAGTAGGACTAGTAGGATATTAGTAGCACTAGTACGATATCTGTGGGGTTTTCCATCTGGAATTTTCCAGTAGCAGCACGGAGTCCGGACTTGTGCCCGGTTGATGGCAATAGGCTCGCCCTCTATTACATGGGACTTAAACATAACTGGCGACATGTGGGTGTACTATACTGCCACAGTACGCGAAAAGGACGAATATCGGCCAAAAATTTAAAGAAAAATAGACCTTACTAAACAAAAAAGGCGCCATCCGTTAAGGCTCATTTTTCTTTATACCCTTTCCTCAGATGCGCCCCTTTTTACTTACGGCGGCAGTATAGGTGTACCTCAACCTAACCTTTTGGGGAATAAAGGCGATAAGTAATGTTATATTAAAAAAAAGAAAAGTATTAATGACGGTACAGGAAGGACTAGTTGCCCTATCTAGATTCAAATAGTTCAATCTGGCTAGCCTTTTCCTAACTATGTCGGGGGCAGTATCCAGTATAACTGAACAGCTGAACACCAGTATTTTACATGGAGCGACTGCCTAGCTGACACCACAATCCAGTTACTGAGTTACTGGGTAATACGATACCCTTTGGTAAGACATGTCCAATTTTCGGCCTCCTGACGACCCGTAACGACTGTCAAAGATCGACGAATAATAGCCGGGACCAACGGCTTAACGTGTTTTCCCAGGCACGGTATGTAAAGATGATCGCTCATCCTCCAGCAAACGTAGCTTTTTTAACCTGATCGATCGACCTGTGCAGCTGTTATTACCTAGCCTCAAGCTGCTCTAAATTCAGATAGTTAAAATTTAATGATTGAAATCATCATATTCTGCAATAATAAAAAAAAAAACAATATGGCTTCTTTCACTTTATCACATAGGTACAACATTAACAATCAAACTACTAACAGAATAATAGGTACAGTCGTGAACAGCAATTGCCACTGCAGCCGCGAACAAACACATCAAAGTTGTGACGACTTTTATTTGCAACGCATAAAAGTTTCGCAATATTATAGCGTTGCCGGGTTGCAAGCACTTGTGTGTGCGACCGTGTTTATTTCTCATTGATGTCGTTTTGCTGGATGTAAATATTTTCTTTCTGAATAGTGAACGAAACTGAACCGTCACGCTCGGGTCAGTGACGCTGAATCGAATATACTCGGCTCCAGTAGGTTGGTGATGCTGAATCGTGTATACTCGGCTCCAGTAGGTCGTTAACGCTGAATCGTGTATATTCAGCTCCAATAGCTCGTTGACGCTGAATCGTGGATAATCGGTTCCAGTAGCTCGTTGACGCTGAATCGTGTATACTCGGCTCTAGTAGGGCGGTGACTCTGAATCGTGTATACTCCGCTCCAGTAGGTCGGTGACTCTGAATCGTGTATACTCCGCTCCAGTAGGTCGGTGACTCTGAATCGTATATACTCCGCTCCAGTAGGTCGGTGACTCTGAATCGTGTATACCGGCTCCAGTACCTACGGTAGTGACGCTGAATCGTGTATACTCGGCTCCAGTAGGTCGGTGACGCTGAATCGTGTATACTCGGCTCTAGTAGGTCGGTGAAGCTGAACGGCGTATACTCGGCGCTAAATCGTGTATACTCGGCTCTAGTCGTCATCTGATTTTAAAATTAGAAAATCATAAGGATAAGTTGTTACTTATCGTGGTCATAAACACACACCCGCCTTTTTAGGGTTCCGTTGCCAAATGGCAAAAAACGGAACCCTTATAGATTCGTCATGTCTGTCTGTCTGTCTGTCTGTCTGTCTGTCTGTCTGTCTGTCTGTCCGTCTGTCTGTCTGTCCGTCCGTATGTCACAGCCACTTTTCTCCGAAACTATAAGAACTACACTGTTGAAACTTGGTAAGTAGATGTATTCTGTGAACCGCATTAAGATTTTCACACAAAAATAGAAAAAAAACAATAAATTTTGGGGTTCCCCATACTTAGAAATGAAACTAAAAATTTTTTTTTTCGTCAAACCCATACGTGTGAGGTATCTATGGATAGGTCTTCAAAAATGATGTTGAGGTTTCTTATATCATTTTTTTCTAAACTGAATAGTTTGCGCGAGAGACACTTCCAAAGTGGTAAAATGTGTGTCCCCCCCCCTGTAACTTCTAAAATAAGAGAATGATAAAACTAAAAAAAATATATGATGTACAATACCATGTAAACTTCCACCGAAAATTGGTTTGAACGAGATCTAGTAAGTAGTTTTTTTTTAATACGTCATAAATCGTAAACCGCAATTTACCTTTTATTCAACCAACTCAAATATAAAAAAATATTAAAAAAACATTTAATTTCATAAACATAAACCTTATGCATAAACCCGGATGTTACGGAACCCTCGGTGAGCGAGTCCGACTCGCTCTTGCCCGGTTTTTTTTATAATGCTCTATTAAATGAGCAAGCTGAAGTGACAAATTGCCGGCCATATTAGCCGTAGAACCGATGACCTTTCGGGTAGACGTGTTGTTGCGTGAAGACCGCCAATCGTCAAACGTAGGATAACGTGGAGCGACTACCTTCGCAGGATGGCTGATAGCGGCTGGATGAGAGTTGCCGAAAATCGAGCTGAATGGCGTGCAATAGGCACCGACCTATGCCCAGAGTGGCCGTGGCAGTGGTTGGAGGCCTATGTCCAGCAGTGGACTGCTGTAGGCTGATGATGATGATGATAAATTAATGGTAATTACGTTTCTGTATGTAACCTTGTGTCCAAAATGCCCCCAAACATATTTAGTTCTTTAAGGCATTTATTTGCGTTTAAAACTCTGTCACCCAGATGCGACCGTGGCGTGCTGGGCACATTTTGGTGTATCGTCTATACACGACTGTGGCGGTCAAAAGGTTACAAAGGTTAAGGTCACAGTCGTGCCACAAACCAAAAAAAAATGAATTTGGCTCTCGTTAAATTGGGGTTCCTTTGAGCGTTCTCTAAGTACATAGTTAAGTAGATAATCGTATAAAAGTCAAGTAGTCTGTTAATTAAAGCATACAAAGTAGAGGGCATACAGATTTCGACCTCAGTACTTATTAATTACTGACTAATTTCGATGAAATAAAGTAAAACTATAAATAGGTATATCAATCTGCCTCGCCTTTTTCTATGTTGGGGTCGGCTTCCAGTATAAAGGCTCCTAGAAACAGGCGCGACACGCGATATAATCGCGTGCGACACAAAGGCACTGCTCGTTGCGCGACTTGCGGTGCCTTTGTCCCGCGCGCGATTTTATCGCGTGTCGAGCCTGTTTAAAGGCGCCTTAATCGGATGTAGCTGAATGAATACTAGTATTTTACATGGAGCGACTGCCTGTCTGACCTCCTCAACCAACTGGGTAACACGGTATCATTTGGTAAGACTGGTTGTCAGACTTATGGGCTTCTGACTACCCGTAACAACTGTCAAAGATCTACGAATGAGAGCCGGGACCACGAGGCTTGGACGGGCCTCGATATGTATTCAATAGACCTATCCACGAACCGACCGCGGGAACCGTAGCTTAACCTTCAATTGACCCGTGCCGCTGTCATTACTTACACAGCTCTAGCTAATAACGTGTAACTCGCCAGTCCGAGAAAAGAACATGAATAAATTCAACGTTTAAACAACTAGGAAAGGTAAACAAGAACAAACCCTGAAGCCATCGCTTCCAGTCGATTTCAAATCTGCGTGTATTCAGGTCAGAGCGCTCAGGTACAGTCGAGCACAAAACTAGAACGTGCTCAAATAGTTATTAAGAGGCGAGTGCCATTGTTTGTTCGTTAGTCGGTTTTAGAAAATGGTATCTCAATTACAATTTTTCCAGTTGCTATTGTGTGGCTCAGCGTTTTCCAACTAACGAAGGATTTAGAGGTAATACGTTGATGATTTTTGTCAACGCTATTTAAAAGGGTGTTCTCTAGCATTTGTTTACATGTTCAGCACGAAAAGAATGAAAAACACTCCTAAAAGTTGTTTCGGGATTGCCTGACTGGTTTCGGACTCGAACAGAGCTCATAAATAAATATTTATTTAGGAAAAGGCAACTCCGAAGTAAACAGAGAAGCACACCCGTAAATTAAATACTTTTATTATAATTCAAATATTAGTTTAAACTTATTTAATAATAATAATCATTTTATTTCAGAATTATAAATCCATAATTTGTTAGTGAAACATTAAAAAAACATTAAAAAAACTGTTATTACACATGCAGGTTGAACAAATAATGGACGAGCGGGAAATCATATTTCTCTGCAATGATATTCAGGAAGATAAATAAATGCCTGTGTGGTGCCGGACTTGTCTGTGTGGTGCCGGACTTAAAGAATAGCACCATCCCATACTTCCCGTGGGTGTCGTAAAAGGCGACTAAGGTGCGTATCGGAGAATGGGCAGCAGCGTTCTCTATGCATTCCACCACCATACCATACTAGAGATGATGATGATAGTCAGAGCTGCCCTCTGCAGCAGCGACGCGGCACGCTTACGTCTGATCACTGCGAAGCCAATTTAAGTCTCGTTTCGATAGTTACAGCTGTTACCTTATCTAAGACAAAATATACTTAATAAAAATAAAATCCCAATAATAATGAATAATTTATTGCTTACGACAAACTAAACATGGCAGCCAAGCAAGTATTATATTATATTTAAGGAGGCTATCACATTTTGAACTCGCTCAAGTTTAGGTATCTGAATCGCAACACAACAACATTACGCGCACGCACACATTGAACCCATTGTCCGCTCGATTTTATACGTAACTATAACTAATTTTGGTACTTGAAGGTATTATTTTTTAATTTTACTGGTATTTATTGAGTAAAGTTAGTTGTTAGTTCGCAATCGAATCGAATTTGGTAACTGTTATTAGTACTTACTATATGTAATAATCACGTTTTTAGTATTGTTGAAGTTCATCAGTCATTACGTACTTACAATAAGTAGGTGCCGAAAAACGATCTTAACATTTTAGTATTACAAGGAACATCTACGTTTATCCTTCAGTCTGTTGTTAGTTTGAAAAGATGTAAGTACTTTTAAATATTATTTTTGATGACAATTGTTGGAGCATTACCTACATAATCAAATACTAGCCTGGGAGTTGTCGTAGAGTTTCGTTGTGATATTTAAAAATAATCATTCACTTATGAAAACAGTAAGTATTTTATTTACTGGGGCGAGAGTTCATTATTTTTTTATAATAATTAAAAAACTTTGTAACAAAAAAAACAGACTTCCAAAAAGAGAAAAATAACTTTAATTTCGGAAGTCGGTGTCTTTGGATCTGTATTTTAGTATTTTGCCACGGCGAAATTAAAGTTATTTTTCACTTTGTAGTGTTTTTTTGGAAGTCGGTTTTTTTGTTGAAAGGTTTTTATTTCTCGCTTTTTAGTCGGGTCCGTTTATAATGTATCTAACTTACAATAACCTAATGTCAACTTGCTCATCGCCTTATACAAAATATTGCTTTTCTCAATGCAGAAACGTAAATTGTTGAGGAGTTCTCCTGGTATTCACCTATCAGCTCCATTTTACTATTCGTATTGTGACGAGCATAAATTGCTAAGCAACCATATTAAAGTAATCTAATCGAATCGCAACCCGTGAAATACTTATTATTGAGTAGTTCCGGTAGCCATCTGTGGTCTTCATCATCAGTTCCACGTCACTAAACGGTGCTTTCCGAGAGCAAATCCACGAGTTACTATAAAAAATACCCAAATCGCTGTAGGTGTGTGTGCCTATAAAATTTGAAGAGTCCCTTCGATTTCCAGGATCCCATCATTAGATCCTGACTTGATGACAATGGACCTGACCACGTACCTGTATATATCCTTTCAAACAAAAAAAGAACAAGAAACAAACATTTATTTTTCAGTTTGTAGTTTTTTTTTTAAATCGGTTGTTTTTTTTTTTTTGTAAAATAGTTTATATTTTTCACTTTTTAGTTGTAGCCACCTACTCCACACAAATTCATATAACACTACTTGCTATGTGAATATCAGTGACAGGAAGCTATTGAACACATCCGCGTACCCCTTTAGAGGGTAGGCGTGATGTTATGATGTGTAGTTGCATAAACAATGCATATATATGCGATAGCAGCAATCGCGATTGATTTGCTGGCATTTATTGAAGAGTTCCGTTGTCTGTCTCCGAAACTCATCATCAGATCTTTAAGAAATTTAAATGGGACCATTTTGGAATAAACCTCTTTCGAACAAAGAAAACATTTTGCTAATCCGTCCGTCCGTATATGACGGAGTTATACAACCTCCTCCTTTTTAGAAGTCGGTTAAAAATACACTCGCCATCTTGAATAAAAAAATGGATGTCATATTCGTAATCACCACCCCAAAATCGACTATAGTATCGAATATCTAAAAAAAAATTGTTTCCATCATTTTTATTTGATTATAATTTATCAACATAAATATTTATACTACTCTTTTTCCGTCATCTACATCCATTAAATAAAAAAATTACAACTAAGTATTCACATCACAAACAAATTCCAAAAATCGTACTTAATTTTATTTCGGTTCGAAAAAGTATCAACATCGTATTGTGGAGTACTCAAAACCGAGCTCACTTTTTAACGTAATTATTTTTTGCGAAATAGCGACATAGCCGTGCTTTCACGGGCGCGTCTGAGCGCGGAATGACCGACCGGCAAGTGTCCGCGGGTAGTAAATGTATGGAGAAATTTGAGAGCGTTTCTTATTTTTCTCACAAATGAAATGTTATTTATTTATCGACAAAATGTTTAGCTTATCTTTATAGAATTATATATGAGCAACAATATCTTCTTATTTTTAAGTTAAAATATGCATTGGATTTAGCTATATTGGGTCCTATTCAGACCCCTTTATATTAATTTTTTGCGATTATTGAGATGGTAAAAACGTATTTGTGTGAAAACTTTGTATGGGGCTATTAATTGCTTTGGGCCCAGTCTGGAGATGAATATATTATCTTTAATTTGAAACCAAGATATCCTCGCAGTTGTGACTCCAGTTTGTTAAAATGGTACCTGAAAAACACTGTTATTCGTGAAAAAATGTGATAGCGTCCTTAATCTACACCCACAAAACACAGCTAGAACAAGCTGCAAAGCTATCATTTCCAGTCGATTTAAAATCTACGTGGATTCAGGTCACAGTACTCAGGTACAGGCGAGTACAAAACGAGAGCAGCGTGCTCAAATATGATTACCATGAAGGTTTTGTCGTGAATTATACCTCTTTTTTTTCAACATTACATGCCGTGGAAGGTAGGGTTATAGACGCGGAGTTCGACTTTTAAAAACGATTTTATGTTATTAAAGTCGCGTTTTGAAGCGTGACTCCTGACATAAATGCTATTTATTGTGAATTTATTTGGCAATGTTTGCAGTGTTTAAATTTTGATGTGAACGTACCTACTGTTTGAATATTTCCGTTTTGCACAAGTTTTCTTTGTTAAAATTAATTGTGTTTTTTGGCAATAGCTGTGAGTCCGGCTAGCCTCGTTTTTCTAGTGATCGCAAGCGCTTCTCGTCAGCATGATGTCTTGTTATGGTTCGATTCCCGGGTCAGGCAAAGTAATATTGGGACTTTCCATCTGGAATTTCTCAGCAGCAGCACTTGAGTTTGGATCTGTGCCCGGTTAATGGCAATAGCCTCGCCCCCTCTTACATGAGATTTCAATATTTAACTGGCGAAAGGACATCATTCAAGTGTCGAACATGTTATTCCCAAAAATTAAAGTCAAGGTCAAGTCAATGAAGGCCAGAAAAAAAGTAGTATTTTCTTATAAGAAATTAACACCTTGACCATTTTTTACTATTACAGCGAAAGCCTAAAATTAACCTCCTGGCCCATTTGACATTCAGAATGCCAAAAATCACATTTTTTCAAGTCAATCAAGTCAGTCAAGCATAACATTAAAAAAATACCAACTTTTAATTGAATTTAACATCCTGAACATGTTTGATGTTAATAAAATATGATTTTTGGCATTTTCAATCTCAAACAGCAGTTAATGGTAGACTTTCGTCGTAGTAGTAAAAAATGCTCAAGAGGTAATTTTTTAGGGTTCCGTACCTCAAAAGGAAAAAACGGAACCTTTATAGGATCACTTTGTTGTCCGTCTGTCTATCTGTCAAGACCCTTTATCTCGGGAACGCATTCAGGTATCGAGTTGAAATTAAAACCATATACTCGAGTCTACAGTCCCTTGAAGCTGTGAAAAAATTTAAATTCTAAGTTAACAAAAAAAAATATAGGACCGTTTATGCCGCAAATCACGAATATTTCGACACTCTCAAGGAAATCAAAATTTATAGGGTACTTCCAGTTGACCTAGAATCAAGAAATTTGGCAAGAAGGAATGTCATGTAGCACAAGTAAAGGAAAAATCTGAAAACCTTAAATTTGTTGTTACTTATCAACAAATTAGTACGGAACCCTCAGTGCGCGAGTCCGACTAGCACTTGACCGGTGTTTTTTTTTGGTCATAAGACAGCAGTACTTAGTTTACAGGCGTCGCGGCGCTTTGATTTTGGGTTACGAAATTAATGATGTCCATTGGGTGTTCCATAGGTGAAACTGCCTAATCTTTCGGGGAATTAAGAGGTGATGGTATGTATAATGTTTCCAGCTTTATATTTTTTTTAAAATAAGAAGTCTCGTGACCAAAAATACATAAACCTACTGGGTATTGCGACGCAATTTTTTTCGTTAACGGATCTTCTATTAAATCTATTGAACTTTGGCGCATTAAACTCATTACCACCTCGTCAACGATGAGTCTGTGTGGTGCCGGACTAGTCTGTGTGGTGCCGGACTTAAAGAATACCACCACACCTTACTTCCCGTGGGTGTCGTAAAAGGCGACTAAGGATCGTACCGGAGAATGGGCAGCAGCGTTCTCTGTGTATTCCACCATCATACCACACTGCGATCGCCAACCCGCCTGCCAAGCGTGGCGATTATGGCAAACCCTCCCAAAATTGGGGGAGGCCTATGTCCAGCAGTGGACGTCTATCGGCTGAAACGAACAACGATGTGTCCTTGGCCTTGTAGGTTTGCATGTTTTTATTAGCACTAGAGTAGATTACGTCTCATGACGCAATTGGCGGTGCCATTTCCAACGTATTCCACATTGGGCGCCCGCTTAAATAGCACCGGTGCCATTTAAGCGGGCGCCCAATGTAGAATACGTCCCATTTCCATCGCGTTGGTCATTTGATAAGATTCGGATTACGGTTGTCATGGGCCGATTGTATAACTTTATATCTTCTGCCAGTGACGTCTTCCGCGTAAAACGGCTTGTTCTCCGAGCCACCCCGTCGCATCGCATCGCCAGCCCGTGCTACTACTTCGTTATCGCTTAGCGTTCTTTCTTGATTATTTCCTATTGCCCAGCTCTTAAGAGTCCTAGCGTGATATTAATATTATATAGATAATAATAATAGCCTATAGCTTTTCTTAAGGATTGGGCTATCAAATTCAAATAGTTCAAGAGATTAGCACCTTCAAACATACAAACAAACTCTTCAGCTTTATTATAATATATAGTAATAAACTGATCGATTGATGAGGTATCTAAATAAAACAAATTAGATACAGGCAATTTTCTGATAAATAAAACACAAAATATCTACAAAGTGTATAGTTAATTACATATCACTGTTTCAATTCATTAATTTGAAGAGATTATGAGGCTTTATAAATGGAAAAAACCATGTGATTGTAAGTAAATGTAATTTACAACAAACACGCTGCATCATGATGACATGGCAAAAAATTACCTGCTTTGAATATAATTAACATAAGCAACTTCTTGCATTTGCCGAATAGCTAATGGCCTAACCTTTTGAAAATATTAAGTCATGAATCTTTTTCTTCTTTTTTATATTCTTTTATAGTTTGTTCGCTTATTCAATATGTAAATATAAAAAAAATCCTCTTTAATAAATATATTTCCAAAATACACGCGTCAAATCAAAGATATTGCTTGTTCAAGTGATTCTAAGGCATATTAAAACAGGTAGAAAAAAATAAAATATCAATAAGTTGAATACTTCTGCAATTTATTAAGACATCATCTTAATTTTTCGGCATGTCTATAACTTTCAACATCACTCCATTATCACTCACAAAAGACGAGCCAGTGATTGCTTTAGCTTTGTCGCTAGCTAGAAACAGAACAAGGTCAGCTATTTCTTCTGGAGCAGAAATTCTGTCCAGGGCTGTCATTTCCTGCATATTTTTGAAAGCTGCTTCTTGCATGTCTACGGTTGCACCCATATTTTCAATGATATCAGTCCGCACTGGTCCAGGATTTACAGCGTTCACGCGCACTCCACTTGAAGCTAGTTCTTGAGCAACAGCTCTTGTGAAATGATCTAGGCCAGCCTTCGAAGTACAGTATGAAAAAGTACCCTTTGCTATAACTTGGAGTGCAGCAATGCTTGATATATTGATGATGTTACCTTTGGTCTTCACAAGGTGAGGAGCAGCAAGATGTGTCACGTAAACTACGGAGCGCAGGTTAGTCTTCATTACTTGATCAAATACTGCCATAGCATGGTCAGCTTGTATACTTGCTGACTGACCTATGCCAGCATTGTTTATCAGAATATCCAATTTCCCGAATTTGCTCAAAGTTTCACTAACAATTCTTTTGACATCTGCATCTTTACAAACGTCAGCCACTATCACTAAAGGATTGCCACATTTCTTCGCCACGTTGTCCAGTTTCTGCTTGTTCCTTCCTACTATAGCGACCTTGGCACCTTCTTCAGCAAATTTGATGGCTATCGCAGCTCCGATACCAGAGCTGCCACCAGTCACGATAACCACTTTGTCTTGGAAACTCATGTTTATGCGCCAACTATCAGTTTAATACTGAATGTTTGTTGAAACTTGAGTTATTTAATATAAGCCAATCTTAACTAAAATATCTTTAGTGATAAACAGAGAAGCCGATTGATAAAAATATTTAATTTTGAGATAAGTGGAATCGCCTAAACGAAGGCCCAACGATCACAACAACACTGGCGGACTGGCTGGTTATGCGCCGATTATATATTCATTCGGAGGCTTGTTGTAGGTACATATATCATAGGCCCAAGCTAAAGTATACGGACAGAAGGTAAAGTTTGATCATCGCGAATAGATAGATTGTCTTATCTATATCTATACAAATAAATATGATTAAATAATAAAAATGTAAGTGTCTGTTTTTAATGTCAAATAACAGTTTTTTAATAAATGCATGGGAAGTATACACGGTCCTTATAACAAAACTTATCCCTAGGTGTAAAATTATAATTGTCTGTCTACAATGTCAAATAAAGAGATTCTGTCAAAGAAGTATGTAAAAAACAAAAATAAACAAATAAACATCGTAACTTTGAGAGCACACGTGTAGAAGGAATTATTGCCAAACTACCTTGTCTTCAACGTAGTTTTTAATCTATAAGCGTTTTTGTCAAGGACACGTTTCATGAGGGTTTTGAACTTTCCATCGCTAAGTTGTGTAACCGGCTTTGGCAACTTGTTATAAAAACGTTACAAGGAACAACTGCAACTGTTTAAAAGGAATGACTTGCTAGTTTTAGTTATAGTTACGATATGAATATTGACATAAAGGCCGGGAGTACTGACACAAACTGTAGTGAATATCTGACTTTAACTGCCATGCTTGGTTTTCTCCCTGCTCATTTATTTCCAACGCGTTTAAATAACTGTATTGACCATGTACTACTCCGCACTAATGCCCCTGCCGTAACACTAGTTCTGGAAACATACATCACGGATCATCAGCCCCTCATTCTCTTCATCGAGAACCAAAAACTGAAATTAAAACCTCCTAAGACAGTTAAAAAAGTAGCCTACGCTGCTGTCCAAACTGAAATAGATGACACGGACTGGACACCTGTTCTCAACGCTTCTGACGCTAATATGGCTGCTGATATTCTAGTTTCTACCCTATCTACAATTATTAAAAACCACACCCAGGTTGTCACAATCCCGCGGAAAAATAGAAATATAAAACAGTGGATTTCTCCAGGGCTTCTTAAATGTATAGCTCACCGTGATAATCTCCATAACCAAGTCAACCGTTCCCCAGACAACAGCATCTTACTGATTACCTATAAAAGGTACTGCAATTATTGCAATGACCTGCTACGGCGGCTAAAACAAAACTCTGAGAGAGAAGAATTCATGAAAGCGAAGAACAGCCCAAAGTCAACGTGGGATGTAATCAATAAGGTAGTGAATTTAAAACCTAAATCAGCCCCTCCCACCGAACTCATAAATCCTAATGCCCCTAAAGCCTCTATTAATAAAGTTAACAACTTCTTTGCTGGTATTGGTAGGGAAATGGCTAGCAAAATTTTTAGCAATCATCCCGCTCCCAATAGTTTTACCCCTCCAAATAGTCATAGTAACCTAAACTCTATAGCCATTCTTGAAACGGACGCAGACGAGGTTGAGAGAATCATAATTAATTTAAAATCTGATTGCGCGGTGGGCTGGGATGGCATCCCAGCCAGTATAATAAAATCATCTCGCCAAACCCTGGTCCCTCTTATTACCCATGTTTGTAACCTATCTATCACGTCAGGTATTTTCCCAAAGGTTTTCAAAAAGGCAGTTGTGCACCCAGTTCATAAGTCAGGTGACAGAGGCAGTGTCAATAACTATAGACCAATATCAGTACTTCCAGCTCTTTCCAAGGTACTAGAGCGTATACTAAACAAGCGTCTCACACGGTACCTTGAACTGAATAAAATAATATCTGGGAACCAATATGGTTTCCGAACTGGTATATCCACTGAGGATGCAGTATTGGCTCTAACAGAACATGCTATTCGGAATTTAGATAAAAAGCAAAAATGCTTGGGACTATTTCTAGACTTGGCTAAGGCTTTTGACACTGTCTCTGTCCCTATACTTATAAATAAGCTAGAGCGAGTAGGAGTTAGGGGTTTACCTTTGGAAATCTTTGCCGACTATCTAAGAGATCGTGTACAAGTGGTGAAAATAGGGGAGCATGTTAGTGATGAGGAGGCTATCAACTGTGGCGTTCCGCAAGGATGGAGTGGCTGTCAATTAATCTTCTGACACTAAATATTGATAAAACCTTATTTATCCCCTTTGCAATGCGAGCTGACCATCTGCCCCCGCCGACTTTCAAAGTTAAAGCTCACTCGTGTCTCCTGCCTGCTCCTGACTGCTGTTGCTTATCTATAACCAGATCTCCCTGTGCTAAATATTTGGGCGTATATATAGACCAGAGTTTCCGTTGGCACAAACAAATTGAAACCGTCACTACCCGGGTTCGAAGACTCATATTTATATTTAAAAGACTTCGTCAGTCAGCGGACACAAAAACTCTGCAAATGGTGTACATGGCTCTATGCCAGTCCCTATTATCGTACTGTTTGACGGTATGGGGTGGTGCACCTAAATCATCGATCCTACAGCTTGAGATCGCTCAGAGGGCTGTACTAAAAGTTATGACGAAAAGGCCCTACAGATACCCTACGGCTGAACTTTACGCTGAATGTAAAGTTCTCACGGTAAGGCAACTGTATGTCCACTTGACCATAGCCCGTAAACACAAGTCGCGGCCTCTGCTGGAGCCTCGAGGTAGAATTAAACATACAGTCTTTAAGCCCGATCGAACAAGAACCTCTTTTGCGTGTAAACACTATTTTATCCTTAGCGTAAGGTTGTATAATAGGACAAACAAACACTTAAATATTTTTCACCTCAACAGAATAAACTGCAAAATGAAGGTAAAGGATTGGCTTATTTCTCTAACCTATAAGGAAACTGAGGATTTGTTGGATAGCAGCGCTGCCTAAGTCATTGCATTCACACCACACGCAACTTAAAAGCACACATCCGCAACTTACCAACACATACATACACTCACTCACACTACACTCACCCCCACACTACACTTACCTTAACACTACACTTACCCATACACTACACTCACTTCTCCACATATTTATAGCAGAGATAGATTATGGTGGTTACTTTTACTTTATTTTATTCTAGATTGTATTTGTAAAAACCTAGATTATAATTATCATTCTTATTTCTGCAATGCAACAGAAAGTTGGGCTTCACAAATGTGAAGGTCATGGAGGAACGCTGACACCTAAGATACAGGACATGTCCTAGTTTGGGTGTCAGGAGTTTCACATAACGTGCATATACTTAGCCTATTAATATAAGGATTATAAGATTTTATAATGCATTGTTGACCCTTTTTCTCTCTCCTTATTGTATTAGGCTTATGAAATAAATTTATTATTATTTATTATTATTATTATAGTTAATCTAAATTTAGGTAACACAATTTCATTTTTACTACGTGTATTTATATTATGGAAATCGCTTCTTATTTTAAAGACTCCTAAGTTTTTGCGAACATACAAAATACTTTCTAAAATATAAAGAGACGGCAGTGTAGTGTATGCGCAGGCATTGGGTGGCAGTCGCTTACCGGCCGTAGGCGACGGCAGACGTTCTCTGGGTTTCGTATAGACAATGTCACCTCAGTGATCTGTCAAAGGGTATTTTATTAACCCATCGAACATTACAATAATATTACTATGTGTAGTATACAGCGAAAAGTGGAGGGCATTCTGCACCCAACTGTCATAGCGTGCGGTCGCGTTTACGCCGGTTGTGTATACGTAGTGATAGCAGTGAGTGTATTATCGAGCATTCTACAAGTGGCGACGAGGAAAAATGTAAGTCCTAATGCACAAATACTTTGTTAAAAAGAAAGAGAATAAGGACAGTTAAAGTAATGGCATAATGTGGTTGGGGGTAAACAAAAAAAAAAAAAGAAAAAAAAATGAAATGACAAATCTAATTGGTAAATTAGTTGTTATCAATATTACTTGTTAACGTAAATAAGATGACAATCTTTCTTATCTCTTTAGTAATTACGTGCGGTGACCTACTGGTCGACCGTGCTGAGTCATGTTGTTTACCAAATTGCATTGTGCATTCCTAATGAGGTTAACTAATATTATAATGACAAGTTTGAATAAATGAATGAATGCGTAAATTGAAGAACGTATTCGATAGAAAATATAATGTATCCAATTTTATCTATCCTATACAAACGAATTGTTATGATTTATTATAATAAAATCTAACCTTATCAGGAAGTTTTGTGCCAATTTGTACATACTGAATACATCTATTTCGATTATATATGTACATTAAAAGTGTTAGTGTATTTGATAAGTATATTTGCAGCGATTTAGATGCAATAAATATCGTTATCACAATTATGCATTAGGCACGAATGTAAACATGTAGGTATATGAGGAAATATCAAAATAAAAGGAAAGTTAGGTACCTACATGGTTTTTTTGAAAGACCAATATGACAGGTCACTAGCAAATATAAGTGTTATGAAAGTCGATAAATGACTGTGATTGTAAGGTCAATATGAGAAAGGCCCTGTGTGAAAGAAAGTCAATAAGACAGACTTGCAACGAAGCGTTAAAAGAAGTCTCCGTAGATAGATTATTGGTGAAAGGTCAATATGAGAGACATTGTGGTGAATAAATAGTCAATAAGAAAGGCTGATGATATTGTATGTCAATATGAGAGACATTGTGGTGAATAAATAGTCAATAAGAAAGGCTGATGATATTGTATTATTGGAGGATTGGTGAAAGGTCAATATGAGAGACATTGTGGTGAATAAATAGTCAATAAGAAAGGCTGATGATATTGTATTATTGGAGGATTGGTGAAAGGTCAATATGAGAGACATTGTGGTGAATAAATAGTCAATAAGAAAGGCTGATGATATTGTATTATTGGAGGATTGGTGAAAGGTCAATATGAGAGACATTGTGGTGAATAAATAGTCAATAAGAAAGGCTGATGATATTGTATTATTGGAGGATCTTTAAAAGATCGTTATGGCTAATATAGTCAAATATGAGAGACTAAGACGGTCAATAAGATAGACAGTACTGGTTGAGCGGAAAGGTTGTATGGTTGGGTTATGTGAGCCTTAATGTAACTAACCAAACAAGTTGTAAGCAGTTATGCGATTGTTACAGATCGCCCCATTATGGCTCAGATAACATCAGCGCTTCCAGGTCTTGAGCACTTCGATTGCGAAGGTGACCCAGTTTCAGTAGGAGTCAGTCACGGCTTACCCCCGTGTCGACCCCTTATGTAAATAATATCGAGAAAATATTATTCGATATTGTCGCAAAATTCGCGACATGGACAAAAAAAAAAAATATATCTATATATATTAGACTATGTTATTTGTACAGCGTTTTAGCTTTCTTATGCTTAATGTGTACAGTGAATTTATAGTTTTACTTTTATTTCGTATAAACTCATTTGTTGATAGGTGCCAACCCAACTAAGCCATTAAATGTTTGGTTAACACAATTGCCTAATATTAGGCTAATAAGATCGCGGAAGTCACGATACTGATAGATTATGTGGTTAATCGGTATCAAAACATTACGAAGTAATATGAAGAGGTAAACAATCAAATGAATAGTAGGTACCAAAAAGTTAACAATAACTTATACATTGGTATAACCAACCAGTGTATGCAATCAATGGGTGAAAACTCATCAAGTTCATACATTGGAATCGACTAGTTTACGCAATTTACAAAATAAATCATGGTTAGACATTAAAAATATTTTGATCTCTATTGCCAATCCTAGGTATGAGGGGCACGTGGCTAAATAATAACAGCCGCATAGGTCGATTGATCGGGTCAGGCTACGCTTGCCACGGTTGGTCTGTGGATGGGTGACCATCTTTACATGCCGTGTCCCCTCCGTGCGGAAGGCACGTTAAGCCGTTGGTCCCGGCGGTCATTCGTGGGTCTTTGACGGTCGTTGCGGGTGGTCGGAGGCCCGGAGGGTCTGACAACCAGTCTTGCCAGGGGGTGTCGTGTTGCCCAGTCACTGGGTGGTGGAGGTCGGATCGGCGGTTGCTCCATGTAGGGTGCTGGTGTTCGGCGGCATCCGCTAGGACTGGAGGCCGACCCCAGCATGGTTGGGAAAAGGGCTGGGCAGATGATGATGATTGCCAATACCTAGGTATGGCAGTAGAAATCACAAAAGAGATAAAATTTCCTGAATGCAATTTGCATAAAAGGGTAAAAGTTTCCTGCCCTGTAATTATTGCAAATTGCATAAAAGGGTAAAAGTAAAAGATGTAACTTCAGTAAAAATCACAAATGAGATAATAATTCCTTGTCCTGTAATTAATCCAAATTGCAAAAAAGGGTAAACGAAAAACGGTAAACTTAGAAAAAACCACAAAATAATAATCTTTATTTCAAAAAGCCAAGTACAATTTGTCCATCTCAAGTACAACGCTATGCATTATTTGAGACAGAGTGAACGTCTGTGTCTGTGCTAGTATAAACTGTGTTACAGACACAGGCTGCAAAAGTGATAATAGTTCGTGCCCTAAAATAATGCTAATTGCAAAATTACCTTTAATCTCACTACATTTTTACAAGTTTTGACATTTGTTTATCGCCGAGATGAGACTGAGACTAGATTTTGAACGTTTTAAATTAGTAGAATTGGCCTTCTGGTGTCATACCGCACCGTGTCATATGTAGGCACATACACATAATAATAGCATTTAATTTCAGCACAACAGTGGTGGTGGTCTAGCCCGACTAAGTTCGTGGGTTCGAAACCGGGCGGGCATTTTGTGTATTTTCACTCATCACCACTGTTCATCAATGGTGAATGAAAACACCGTGAGGAGGCCGGCATGTCTGGGAACCGATACTTCGAAGACATGTGATTCATTAAATTGGACGCAATGGGCATCCATTAGATTGGACGCATTCGGACATCCATTAAATTGGACATTACAAAATGGTGAAGGAAAACATCGTGAGGACATCATCGTGAGGATCGTGCCATATGTAACACTCCATTAAATTGGATTTATCAAAGCGAAAATTCTAGGAAAATCATCTACTTTTACAATATTTGTAAATAATTTGTAAATATGTGAGCACCTGTATCTATCACATAATTGATTTACCTGCCATTGCTTCATTTTAATTCTTTTTACCTTTTGTGGTAGACTAATTTTATTCTAGGTGCATCGTCTTCACATATAATTATATTATATAAACAAGATCTTGTAAAACATTTTAAAAGGGTGACGGTGGAGTTTCTTGCCCGTTCTTCTCCATACGAAAACTACCTTTTGGAATGGGCGACTAGAATCAATTCAATATTTCAATAAACATGACAACAACAAACATTTCAATTCAATCAAAATAAAGGAGGGATGTAGTGTATGCGCAGGCATTGGGTGGCAGTCGCTTACCGGCCGTAGGCGACGGCAGACGTTCTCTGGGTTTCGTATAGACAATGTCACCTCAGTGATCTGTCAAAGGGTATTTTATTAACCCATCGAACATTACAATAATATTACTATGTGTAGTATACAGCGAAAAGTGGAGGGCATTCTGCACCCAACTGTCATAGCGTGCGGTCGCGTTTACGCCGGTTGTGTATACGTAGTGATAGCAGTGAGTGTATTATCGAGCATTCTACAGGCAGAGTTAGTATATCAAGAATTAAATTGGATTGTGAATTTGTTTCTAAGAGACCCATTTTATAGATTGCGCGGATTACCCTCTTTTGTAAAATGAAAATTGAATCTACGTCAGCTGCCGATCCCCACAGCATAACACCATAAGACAATACTGTGGAAATAAGCAAAGTATACTAACCTAGCTGCGGCTATATCTGTCAACTGCCTTATTTTTTTTACTGCATATGCAGCTGAACTTAATCTACCTGAGAGAGCTCTAATGTGTGCGCCCCATAGTAATTTTGAACATAAAGTAATTCCTAGAAATACCTACAGTTTCCGTAACAGCATCTAATTTTTTGCCATCAAAGCATGTCTTTACCCGTTATAAAGAAGCAAGTACTTCCTTAGTTACTTTAAAGGATGAATGCTAAGGATTTTGTATTTGGTACAAAATTATCGAACACTCAAGTATAACGACTATTACTGCTAAAGTAATAAAGTTGTCTCAACCGCTACAGTTTTCCTTTAAAGTTCATGAAATGTACTATAATCGTGAATTTTTCCAGATTATTTAAGCTAGCAGTTTAGCTTTTAGAGGGTGGGGACGCCCTACTGGAACAAACATTTTCACTTTAAAGTTTAATATTTCGTTTAATATTTTAGCAACCCCCAAGTCATTTTAGAAGACCTATTTAACGATACCCCACACGATGGAGTAGACGACAAAAAAAATATTCATCCCCACTTCACATGTAGGGGAGCCACCCTAAAATAAAATATTTTCCAAAATTTTATTTTACAACGTTGTCTGTGTAATTGATATACATACTCCTACAAAATTACAGCTTTCTAGTAGTAACGGTCTCTTCACAAAATCTCGGATAGACAGACGGATGGACATGAAGAAATTATAAGGGTTCCTTGTAGGAACTGCGGAACCCTAAAAAGAGTAAAACTATAAATAGGTATATCAATCTGCCTCGCCTTTTCCTATGTTGGGGTCGGCTTCCAGTCTAAACGGATGTAGCTGAACACTAGTATTTTACATGGAGCGACTACCTATCTGACCTCCACAACCCAGTAACTGGGTATCACGGTACCTCTTGGTAAGACTGGTTGTCAGACTTCTGACTAGTAACAACTGTTAAAGATCTACAAATGAAAGAAAGAAAGAAAGAAAAGTATTTATTGCTACTCGTACAGGAAGATCACAAACTAAACTAAACACAGTAAAATAAAAATCCAAGTTATATAAAAAAAAGTAACAAAAGGAAAATGAAACAGAAAGTCCTATACGAGGCCAAGAGGCTCCTATCTCAGCATGATGCTGCGACATTTAAAAAATAAATGTCACAGCGCTGGTATTATGATAGGGCCCGCTGTGATGTCACGGGCAGTTACAGAAACAGAAATAAATAATTAGGTAAAAAATAATGAATAAATAAAATAAATGTGAGCCGAGACCACGAGGCACGGACGGGTCTCGATATGTATTTAATAGACCCATCCACGAACCGACTGCGGGAACCGTAGCTGAACCTTCAATTGACCCGTGCCGCTGTCATTACTTACACAGCTCTAGCTAATAACATGTAACTCGCCAGTCCGAGAAAAGAACATGAATAATTTCAACGTTTAAACAACTAGGAAAGGTAAACAAGAACAAACCATAAAGCCATCGCTTCCAGTCGATTTCAAATCTGCGTGAATTCAGCTCAGAGCGCTCAGGTATAGTCGAGCACAAAACTAGAACGTGCTCAAATAGTTATTTGTTGTCGTTTCGACAGTTACAGCTGTTACCTTATCTAAGACAAAATGTACTTAATGAAAATAAAATCCCAATAATAATGAAGAATTTCTTGCTTACGAAATCTAAACATGGCAGCCAAGCATATATTATATTATATTTAATCTACACCCACAAAACACAGCTAGAACAAGCTGCAAAGCTATCATTTCCAGTCGATTTAAAATCTACGTGGATTCAGGTCACAGTACTCAGGTACAGGCGAGTACAAAACGAGAGCAGCGTGCTCAAATATGATTACCATGAAGGTTTTGTCGTGAATTATACCTCTTTTTTTTTAAACATTACATGCTGCGGAAGGTAGGGTTATAGACGCGGAGTTCAATTTTTAAAAACGATTTTTATGTTACCTATTAAAGTCGCGTTTTGAAGCGTGACTCCTAGACATAAATGCTATTTATTGTGAATTTATTTGGCAATGTTTGCAGTGTTTGAATTTTGATGAGAACGTACCTACTATTTGAATATTGCCCGTTTTGCACAAGTTTTCTTTGTTAAAATGAATTGTGTTTTTTGGCAATAGCTGTGAGTCCGGATAGTCTCGTTTTTCTAGTGGTCGCAAGCGCTTCTCGTCAGCATGATGTCTTGTTATGGTTCGATTCCCGGGTCAGGCAAAGTGCTATTGGGATTTTCCATCTGGAATTTCTCAGCAGCAGCCCTTGAGTTTTGATCTGTGCGCGGTTAATGGCAATAGCCTCGCCGCCTCTTACATGAGATTTCAATATAACTGGCGAAAGGACATCATTCATTTATTTATTTATTTATTATTCAAGTGTCGAACATTTTATTCCCATAAATTACAGTGCCGGCCAGAAAAAAAGTACTATTTTCTTATGGGAATTAACATCTTGATCATTTTTTACTATTGCAGCGAAAGCCTGAAATTAACTCCCCGGCTGCTATGTGAGATGCAAAATGCCAAAAATCATATTTTTATAACAAGTCTTTCAAGCTTAACATTAAAAAAATACCAACTTTTAATTGAATTTAACATCTTGAACATGTTTGACGTTAATAAAATATGATTTTTGGCATTTTCAATCTCAAACAGCAGCCGGGCGGGTTAATGGTAGACTTTCGTTGTAGTAGTAGTAAAAAATGGTCAAGAGGTAATGTTTTAGGGTTCCGTACCTCAAAAAGAAAAAACGGAACCTTATAGGATCATTTTGTTGTCCGTCTGTCTATCTGTCAAGACCCTTTATCTCGGGAACGCATTCCGGTATCGAGTTGAAATTAAAACCATATACTCGAGTCTACAGTCCCTTGAAGCTGTGAAAAAATTGAAATTCTAAGTTAACAAAAAAAAATATAGGACCGTTTATGCCGCAAATCACGAATATTTCGACACTCTCAAGGAAATTAAAATTTATAGGGTACTTCCAGTTGACCTAGAATCAACAAATTTGGCAAGAAAGAATGTCATGTAGCACAAGTAAAGGAAAAATCTGAAAACCTTAAATTTGTAGTTACTTATCAACAAATTAGTACGGAACCCTCAGTGCGCGAGTCCGACTGGCACTTGACCGGTGTTTTTTTTGGTCATAAGACAGCAGTACTTATTTTACAGGCGCCGCGGCGCTTTGTTTTTGGGTTACGAAATTAATGATGTCCTTTGGGTGTTCCATAGGTGAAACTGCCTAATCTTTCGGGGAATTAAGAGGTGATGGTATGTATAATGTTTCCAGCTTTATCATCATCATCATTTCAGCCGAAAGACGTCCACTGCTGGACATTAGCCTTCCCCAAAAGGGTCATAGGCCGATTGTACAGCTTTTTATCTTTTGCCAGTGACGTCTTCGGCGTAAAATGGTTCTCCGAGCCACCCCGTCGCATCGCATCGCCTGCCCGTGCTACTACTTCGTTATCGCTTAGCGTTCTTTCTTGTTTTTTTCCTATTGCCCGGCTCTTAAGAGTCCTAGCGTGATGTTAATATTAGATAGATAATAATAATAGCCTATAGCGTTTCGCTATAAAATACAAATCCGACCGGTAGTTCTAGAGATTAGCGCCTTCAAACATACAAACAAACTCATCAGCTTTATTATAATATAGTAATAAACTGATCGATTGATGAGGTATCTAAATAAAACAAATTAGATATAGACAATTTTTTGATAAATAAAACACAAAATATCTACAAAGTGTTTAGTTAATTACATATCATTGTTTCAATTCATTAATTTGAAGAGATTATGAGGCTTTATAAATGGAAAAAACCATGTGATTGTACGTAAATGTAATTTACAACAAACACGCTGCATCATGATGACATGGCAAAAAATTACCTGCTTTGAATATAATTAACATAAGCAACTTCTTGCATTTGCCGAATAGCTAATGGCCTAACTTTTGAAAATATTAAGTCATGAATCTTTTTCTTCTTTTTTATATTCTTTTATAGTTTGTTCGCTTATTCAATATGTAAATATAAAAAAATCCTCTTTAATAAATATATTTCCCAAATACACGCGTCAAATCAAAGACATTGCCCGTTCAAGTGATTCTAAGGCATATTAAAACAGGTAGAAGAAAACTAAAATATCAATAAGATGAATACTTCTGCAATTTATTAAGACATCATCTTAATTTTTCGGCCTGTCTAACTTTCAACATCACTCCATTATCACTCACAAAAGACGAGCCAGTGATTGCTTTAGCTTTGTCGCTAGCTAGAAACAGAACAAGGTCAGCTATTTCTTCCGGAGCAGAAATTCTGTCCAGGGCTGTTATTTGTTGCATATATTTGTAACTTGCTTCTTGCATGTCTACGGTTGCACCCGTATTTTTAACGATATCAGTCCGTACTGGTCCTGGATTGACAGCGTTTACGCGCACTACACTTGAAGCTAGTTCTTGTGCAACTGCTCTTGTGAAATGATCTAGACCAGCCTTCGAAGTACAGTATGAAAAAGTATATTTTGCTATAGCTTGGAGTGCAGCAACGCTTGATATATTGATGATGTTACCATTAGTCTTCACAAGGTGAGGAGTAGCAAGATGTGTCAAGTAAACTACGGACCGCAGGTTAGTCGCCATTACTTGATCAAATACTGCCATAGCATGGTCGGCTTGAATACTTGCAGACTGACCTATGCCAGCATTGTTTATCAGAATATCCAATTTTCCGAATTTGCCCAAAGTTTCACTAACAATTCTTTTGATATCTGCATCTTTACAAACGTCAGCCACTATCACTAAAGGATTGCCACATTTCTTCGCCACGTTGTCCAGTTTCTGCTTGTTCCTTCCTACTATAACGACCTTGGCACCTTCTTCAGCAAACTTGATGGCTGTTGCAGCTCCAATACCAGAGCTGCCACCAGTCACGATAACCACTTTGTCTTGGAAACTCATGTTTATGCCCCAACTACCAGTTTAGTACTGAATGTTTGTTGTAACTGCATTTATTTAATATAAGCCAATCTAATCTAAAATATCTTTAGTGATAAACAGAGAAGCACGATTGATAAATATATTTAATTTTGAGATAAGTGGAATCGCCTAAACGAAAGCCAAATGATCACGACAACACTGGCAGACTGGCTGATTAAGCGTCGATTGTATATTCATTCGTAGGCTTGTTGTAGGTGCATATATTCACAAAATACAGATAGCACAGAAGGCAATCACATGTATGTTCTTCACTTTTCATACCTACGCTCGGCGGTCGCGCTAGGGTTGTCAACTTTGGCTTATACACAAAAAACTATCGTGGTAGTGGCACTCGATCTAGTTGTTTGATTTATTTTTGAGCTTATTCTACAATATTAAAACAAAACAATAAACATAGTATTACAATACGTACAAAAAGATTACAGAACAAAAACATAAAATTTGACATTTGCCCATTTTCACTATCGAAAATCCCTAATAACTTCAAAACGGATTACCCTATTTACACAATTTATTTTGCCCTATCTTTTTTAGACCTAAACCTTGTTAGGTTAGTGTCATTTGTTAATGACACTAAAAACAACACCATATCTACACAAACAAAAAATCATGTTTTCAACTTACGTAATAGTTGGTGGCGTGTATTTACCTTACAAAACAGTTACTTCGTTTATACTGATTCAAAATAGGAAACTATTATATAAATCGAGCTTAGATAGCCATTTTTTTGTTGCTCCATTTTTAAACTTCACAGACGCGTGTCTCAAACGAATGACACTGGCGCTCGCACTACTCCCAACCACTCCGAGATAACGTGTCCGTGAGCGGTGTCTATGGGGGCGTTGCTCGAGTGCACTTTGTATGTAGATTGCCTTCTGTACTATCTGTATTTTGTGATATATCATAGGCCAAAGCTAAAGTACACGAACAGTAGGTAAAGTTCGATCATCGCAAATATTAAACAGATACATTGTCTTATCGATACCTACAAATAAATATGATTAAATAATAAAAATGTAAGTGTCTGTTTGTCAGCTGCATCCGGTTAGACTGGAAGCCGACCCCAACATAGTTGGGAAGAGGCTAGGCAGATGATAATGATGATGATGTAAGTGTCTGTTTGTAATGTCAAAATAGCAATAGCTTCGCCCCCTGTTACATGAGATTTCAACATAACTGGTGAAAGGAAATCATTCAAGTATCGAACATTTTAATCCTAAAAATTAAAGTATAATAAAGCCAGAAAAAAGGACAGTTTTATTATGGGACTTTAACATCTTGAGCATTTTTTACTATTACAGCGAAAGCCTTAAATTAACCCCCCAGCTACTATTTGAGATTCAAAAAGCCAAATATCATATTTTTATAACAAATCTCATAAGCATAACATTAAAAAAATACCAACTTTAATTGAATGTATTTTATTTATTTTTTTGGATGGGAAATCATCAAATGAGGAGTCATTTGATGATATCCCATCCAAAAAAAAAAAAAAATCATCAAATGACTCCTCCCGCTCTGGGTGGAGCGGAAGGAAGTGTCAGACTCTTACTAACTAAAACCCATCCGTGTTCCTTCCTTAGCCCTTTATGTTCCGGGCCAGCGGTAACCCCTTCGGACAATCCCGCTGACCCGGCAGGCTTCGGCCGTAAGGGGGCCCCTCCTCGATGCTGACATCTCTTTGAGGCGCGCGTGGAACACATACGCGCCGTCCGGCACGGGCCTGGTCCTGATCGGGCGGTGAGCTACCCATGACTCTCCGCCCGCAGGCCCGCGCCTACGGTGGCCGGGAGTCGTCACGCGGCTCCCGACGCCGGGGGCGTCCCCCGCGGCGGCTGAGACGGGAGGCTCTCTCCCTGAACCGTCCCGCCACCTCCTTCGCTAGCATGACTGCTTCGCAGAAGGAGGTGACTGCCTCCCACTCCCTCTCGCCCCGGACCATGGCTTGCACCAGGGCCGGACGCGAGAGGTCGCCGCCGCTGCCGATCGCCTCTACGAGGACACGGCGGTGCTCCGCCCAAGCGGGGCAGACCTCCACCGTGTGCTCCACCGTGTCCTCTGGGCGATCCTGGCAATGGTAACACCCGGGCGTTTTCTCCCGCCTGATGATGTGCAGGAACCTCCCGAAACTTCCGTGTGCGGTGAGGACCTGCGTCAGGCGGTAGATGAGGGCGCCGTGGTGCCTCTCTGGCCACTCCTCAAAGAGGGGTCTTATCGCCGCTATCGCGGCGTGCCCTGCGTTGGGTTGCGACAGTCGCCCCTTCCATGCCGCCATGAGATCGCGCCGGAGATCCGTCCGCGCCGCAGCGATTTGCCGCTGAAGCAGATCCTCTCCCCGGCGTAGTGCCTCCACGCGCCACTCATACAGGCGCGCTATCGCCTCCAGATCCCATGGCGGCAGTCCGGCAAGGAGGCTTGCCGCCTCGCCCGAGATCGTGCGGTAGCCCCGGATAAGCCTTATGGCTACCACCTTCTGGGGCGCGTTCAGGTAGTGGGCGGCTCGCCACCGCAGTGAACGCGCCCACACCGGGGCCCCGTATAAGCCCATGGACCGCACGACCCCCGCGTGAAGCCTACGGCAGGAGGCGTTTGGCCCCCTCAGGTTGTGCAAGTGCCGCTTCAAGGCGGCCCCGACACGTTCCAGTTTGGGGGCCAAACGTCGGAAATACTCCTCGAAGTTCCACCGGCTGTCGAGGACGAGAGCCAGGTATTTCATCGTCATCTCGACGCCGATGTGGCGGGTTCCGGGGCCCATAAAACGTCATGGCCTCGGACTTGTACAATCACCTCTTAATTCCCCGAAAGATTTTTACGACTTTATAATTTTTTTTTAAATAAGAAGTCTCGTGAACAAAAATAAATAAGCCCATTGGGTATTGCGACGCAAAGTTTTCCATTAAGGGGCTTAAGGACCTAAACACAAAAAAGCAAGTTTTAGAAACAATAAAAGTATATGATCGACTATTATAGTAAACAAAATTAGAAAAGTATATGATATTCTTCAGGATGTATATTATGCTAGGTAGATACTGTGTTGAAAACATAATACAACTAATTTGATACAATAGAAAAAAATCATGAAGATACCTCTAAAAACTTTCTATTTACAATAAAAACCGTACTAATATACATACAATCATTCTGATTTTTTGTCAGATTATTCTACAAGCAACATACCTACTAAAACACTTCTGTTTTAATTTTTAGTCCAAACAATAGATTTTTTGTAAACAGATAATTGCTTCATATTTTGCAATAAATTACCAGCGTTGTGTCATCGGGCTTCTCTTTCTTTTCTATACATTCCGACAAAGTCCGCGCTTTAGGTCATGTAGTCGAAACGTGGCGTGCTGGACACATTTTGGTTTGTCATCTATAACGACTTTGGCGGTCAAAAGGTTAAATCAATTGAGTCTATTGGACTTAGGCACATTAAACTCGTTACCAACTCGTCACCGATGTGTCCTTGGCCTTGTAGGTTTGTATGTTTTTATTAGCACTAGAGGAGATTACGTCATTGACCCAATTGGCGATGCAATTTCCATCGTGTTGGTAATTGGATAAGATTCAGATTACGGATTTCATAGGCCGATTGTACACAGTTATTGTCAACTAGCTTCTGCCCGTGACTTCTTCCGCGTAAAATGGCTTGTTCTCCGACCTACCCCCATCGCATAGCATCGCCTGCCCGCGCTATTAGTTCGTTTTCGCTTAGCGTTCTTTCTTGATTTTTTCCTATTGCTCAGCTCCTAAGAGTCCTAGCGTGATGTTAATAGTAGATAAATAGATAATAATAATAGCTTAAAGCCTATCTTAAGGATTGGGCTATCAAATGCTAAAATATTTTTTCAAATCCGACTGGTAGTTCTAGAGATTAGCGCCTTCAAACAAACAAACAACCAAACTCTTCAGATTCATTATCACTACATATTACAAAACAAAGCCGCTTCCCGCTGTCTGTCCCTATGTATGCTTATATCTTTAAAACTACACAACGGATTTTGATGCGGTTTTTTTTAAAAGATAGTGATTCAAGATTAAGGTTTATATGTATAATAATACATGCATATTATAGTAGAGAAAAGCCGAGAAATTCAAAGATTTGTAATGTGATGTCGTAACAAACTTTTTTTGGTGCGCTTACATTGAAAACGCTGGTTAAACCATACTAGATAGATCAAATTAATATAAGTACTACGGAATTTTATATCTTAAAAATATCGATAAAAAAGTCCGCGCTGGTATACGTTTATCTCTTAAGGATAACCCACAGTAACCATTTTTATCTTTTACATAGTACAAAAAAAATTATGGGTTATTTACCAAGCTATTTCAAACAATACAGTATTATTCCTAATCCAATTAAGTACGTTGCGCATTTCATGGAGATCAAAATTGCCCCTTACAGCATATCATTAAAGTGAATATCTTAGAAGAAATCAAAGATTTAATAAGCAGGAGCAGAACTGCTGGCGGGGCGGTACGAAGTTTGCCGGGTCAGCTAGTGTAGTAATAAACTGGGGGCCTAAAAAGGTCACTTTGGAGAATCAGAAAAGGATAACATTATGAATCGGAATATAGCGAAGACAGTCCGTGTTTTTCTTTATTCGCTGTAGGTACTACGTAGGTATAATCAAATAGATTGGGATTGGATTTGGATCGGGTTGATTGATATTTTAGCACAGACAAAAAAAAAATACTGAAAAATGCTTCACCAATGGGATTTGATACGATTAACTTATCGGTTAACTGTCCAGTATGTTATCCTTTTATGATTCTGCCAAAGTGGCCTTTTTAGGCTCTCTGATCGATTGATGAGGTTAAGCGATCAGATTATATAACTAAGTGCAAAGTTAAGTCTAGTGACGTCAACGATTATTGAGATTCTATACAAGATAAAACGTTCGGTATCAAAATAAAACAAATTAGTTATAGGCAAATTTTTGACAAATAAAACACGAAGTATCTATAAAGTGTTTAGTTCACGGACTATGGTTCAGTTAATCACGTTTCACTGTTTCAGTACAATAATTTGAAGAGATTATGAGGCTTTATAAATGGGAAAAAAACATGTAATTGTAAGTAAATGTAATTTACAACAAACACCAGGGTCATTTTTTTGCCGCGTCATCGTGATGCAGCCATCATGATGACGCAGCAAAAAAAATGACCTGCTTTAAATATAATTAACATAAGCAACTTCTTGCATTTGCCAGATTAGCTACTAGAACTGGTTATACCATGTTTTGCTCAGTTTCCTTTTGAAAAAATCAAGTCATGAGACTTTTTCTTCTTTATAGGGTTTCGTACCCAAAGCGTAAAACCGGGACCCTATTACTAAGACTCCACTGTCCGTCTGTCTGTCACCAGGCTGTATCTCATGAACCGTGATAGCTAGACAGTTGAAATTTTCACAGATGATGTATTTCTGTTGCCGCTATAATAACAAATACTTTAAACAGAATAAATAAACATTTAGGGGGGCTTCCATAAAACAAACGTGTTTTTTTTCGGCGTTTTTGCCTTATGGTGAACCCTTCGTGTGCGAGTCCGACTCACACTTGGCCAGTTTTTTATAGATATTCTTATAGTCAAAAATAAAGAAAGAAAGAAAGAAAATACGTTTATTTTCGGCAAACATGACGCATCAAAATAATAAAATAAAACAAAAATAAAAAAATCTGTCTGTTCGCGTAAACATTATGTAAATACAAAACAATCCACTTTAATAAACATATTTCCCAAATACATGCGTCTATCGTCAAATCAAAGATATTGCCTAGGCTGTTTGCAAGTGATTCTAAGGCATATTAAAACAGGTCGAAACATACTAAAATATCAATAAGTTGAATATACAATATATAATACTTTTACAATTTACTAAAACATCATCTTAAATTTTCGGCATGTCTGGAACTTTCAACAACATTCCATTATCACTCACAAAAGACGAGCCAGTGATTGCTTTAGCTTTGTCGCAAGCTAGAAACAGAACAAGGTCAGCTATTTCTTCCGGAGCAGAAATTCTGTCCAGGGCTGTAGCTTCCTGCATATGTTTGTAAATTGCTTCTTCAATACCTTTGGTTGCACCCATATTTTCAACGATATCAGTCTGCACTGGTCCTGGATTGACAACGTTCACGCGCACTCCACTTGAAGCTAGTTCTTGTGCAACTGTTCTTGTGAAATGATCTAGACCAGCTTTCGAAGTATTGTATGAAAAATTATCCTTTGCTATAATTTGGAGTGCAGCAATGCTTGATATATTGATGATGTTACCTTTGGTCTTCACAAGGTGAGGAGCAGCAAGATGTGTCAAGTAAACTACGGAGCGTAGGTTAGTCGCCATTACTTGATCAAATACTGCCATAGCGTGGTCGGCTTGAATACCTGCCATCCGGGCTATTCCAGCATTGTTTATCAGAATATCCAATTTCCCGAATTTGCTCAAAGTTTCACTAACAATTCTTTTGACATCAGCGTCTTTACAAATGTCAGCCACTAGCACTAAAGGATTGCCACATTTCTTCGCCACGGTGTCCAGTTTCTGCTTGTTCCTTCCTACTATAGCGACCTTGGCACCTTCTTCAGCAAACTTGATGGCTGTTGCTGCTCCAATACCAGAGCTGCCACCAGTCACGATAACCACTTTGTCTTGGAAACTCATGTTTATGCGCTAACTACCAGTTTAGTGCTGAATGTTTGTTGAAACTTCAGTTATTTAATATCAGACAATCGAATCTAAAATATCTTTAGTGATATACAGAGAAGCACGATGGATTAATATATTTAATTTTGAGTTATGTGGAATCGCCTAAAGAAAGGCCCAACGATCACAACAACACTGGTGGACTGGCTGGAAGCGCCGATTATATATTCATTCGGAGGCTTGTTGTAGGTACATATATCATAAGCCAAAGCTAAAGTATACGGACAGAAGGTAAAGTTCGATCATCGCGAAAAGATAGATTGTCTTTCTATATCAAAATAAATATGATTAAATAATAAAAATGTAAGTGTCTGTTTGTAATGTCAAATAACAGCTTTTTAATAAATGCAATGGAAGTATACACGGTCCTTATAACAAAAATTATCCCTATGTGTAAAATTAGAATTGTCTGTATATAATGTCAAATAAAGAGATTATGTCAAAGAAGTATGTAAAAAAAATAAATAAAGAAATAAACATCGTAACTGTGAGAGCACATGTGTAGAAGGAATTATTGCCAAACTACCTACCTTGTCTTCAACGTAGTCTTTAATTTATATGCTTTTTTGTCAAGGACACGTTTGATGAGGGTTTTGAACTTTCCATCGCTAAGTTCTGTAACCGGCTTTGGCAACTTGTTATAAAAACGTTAAAAGGAACAACTGCAACTGTTTAAAAGGAATGACTTGCTAGTTTTAGTTAATCTAAATTTAGGTAACACAATTTCATTTTTACTACGTGTATTTATATTATGGAAATCGCTTCTTATTTTAAAGACTCCTAAGTTTTTGCGAACATACAAAATACTTTCTAAAATATAAAAAGAAGGCAGAGTTAGTATATCAATTTCTTTGAATTTGTTTCTAAGAGACTCACGAGGCCCCATTTTATAGATTGCGCGGATTGCCCTCTTTTGTAAAATGAAAATTGAATCTACGTCAGCTGCCGATCCCCACAGCAGAACACCATAAGACAATACTGTGGAAATAAGCAAAGTATACTAACCAAGCTGCGGCTATATCTGTCAACTGCCTTATTTTTCTTATTGCATATGCAGCTGAACTTAATCTACCTGAGAGAGCTCTAATGTGTGCGCCCTATAGTAATTTTGAATCTAAAGTAATTCCTAGAATGACACTATCCGTAACAGCATCTAATTTTTTGCCATCAAGTTCTAAATCAGACCCACTCGCTTGAGGTACATTTGGTAATAAAAACTTAAGACATTTAGTTGTGTTTTTTTTCTCGTTGGTTGCGGGAAGCAAATTTGTATCTAGGGATCGAAACTGTGTCTCCTAAACACAGGCTATTCTGTAGCCTAGCTAGGAGTACAGAGCTTCACGCACCTTATTCTGCCGTCATACATATTTGGAATCAGAAAAAAAAGGCGCATATGACAGTTTTTATACTCAATTTTGGAAAAAAATGTTAGTTAAATTGTGCCCTTTTTCTTTATACATTTTTTTCTTTATAGACTACAATTCTGTGTTACCTATTATTATTAATGTAAAAAAAAGTTTATAATATTTTTTCAATAAGAAGTCTCGTGACCAAAAATAAATAAACCTACTGGGTATTGCGGCCCAAATTTTTCCATTAAGGGCTCTTCTATTAAAATTATTGAGTCTATTGAACTTTGGCGCATTAAACTCGTTACAAACTCGTCAACGATGTGTCCTTGGCCTTGTAGGTTTGTATGTTTTTATTAGCACTAGCGTAGCTTACGTCATATCATATGACGCAATTGCCGGTGCCATTTCCGACGTATTCCACATTGGGCACCCGCTTAAATGGTACCTGTTTGAATGTGCCGCTGTGTTCAATGTTACCTTTGGACATTGACTCAGCACTCGGCCTGGCTCAAGCGCGGCCCAGTTAAAATAATGATTCGGTTGCATCTCACACGCATAGGACACATAGAATTTGTATAATAGTGTGTGTTAAGAAAAAGTAGTATATAAGCAGAACATTTTGTAAATAAACCAGATTTGAATTTTATATTCTTGTCTCATTACCCCTCACTGTCCAAGACACCTTTAGCCATCTCTGATCAGTCTTGTGAGTCTGCTTGACTGGCAGTGAGTTTACCCTTCCCGAACCTGGAACTCCTGTCTACTATCCATCTGTAACCTTAGGTCGCATGGTGCAAACATCCTGAACTTATTTATATATTTATTTATCACGCACTAGGTATATGATAGGTTAGGGCTGTAGGGCTTGTAGGGCTTAGGGTCGTAGGGACTGTTAGGCTTGTAGGTCTTTGTAGGTTCCTTTAACTTATCGTATACTTTCATGTACCGTCACACCCTTGACAGTATTGCGGCCTTACGTGACGTATGTTAAGGGTGGATGTACATACGCTGTGTGTCAGGTACTCAGGTGCCATTTAAGCGGGCGCCCAATGTGGAATACTTGTCATTTCCATCGTGTTGGTAATTTGATAATATTCGGATTACGGTTGTCATAGGCCGATTGTACAGCTTTTTATCTTCTGCCAGTGACGTCATGCGCGTAAAATGGCTTGATCTCCGATCCACCCCGTCGCATCGCATCGCCTGCCCGCGCTATTACTTCGTTTTAGCTTAGCGTTCTTTCTTGATTTTTCCTATTGCCCGGCTCTTAAGAGTCCTAGCGTGATGTTAATAGTAGATAGATAGATAATAATAATAGCCTATAGCTTTTCTTAAGGATTGGGCTATCAAATGAAAAATATTTTTTTCAAATCCGACTGGTAGTTCTAGAGATTAGCACCTCCAAACAAACAAACTCTTCAGCTTTATTATAATATAGTAACAAACTGATCAATTGATGAAGTATAACGATCAGATTATTATAACTGATAGCAAAGTTAAGTCCAGTGACGTCAACGATATTGAGATTCGATACAAGATAAAACGTTCGTATCAAAATAAAACAAATTAGACATAGGAAATTTTTGATAAATAAAACACAAAGTATTGTTTCAATACATTCATTTAAAGAGATTATGAGGCTTTATAAATGAAAAAAAAAAACTATGTAATTGTAAGTAAATGTAATTTACAACAACCACGCTGTATCATGATGACATGGCAAATAAATTAACATAAGCATATTCTTGCATTTGCCGAATAGCTAATGGCCTAACCTTTTGAAAATATTAAGTCATGATTCTTTTTCTTCTTTTTTATATTCTTATGTAGTTTGTTCGTTTATTCAATATGTAAATACAAAAAAAATCCTCTTTAATAAATATATTTCCCAAATACACGCGTCAAATCAAAGACATTGCCCGTTCAAGTGATTCTAAGGCGTGTATTAAAACGGATAGGAAAAAATAAAATATCAATAAGTTGAATACTTCTGCAATTTATTAACACGTCATCTTAATTTTGCGGCCTGTCTATAACTTTCAACAACATTCCATTATCACTCACAAAAGACGAGCCAGTGATTGCTTTAGCTTTGTCGCTAGCTAGAAACAGAACAAGGTCAGCTATTTCTTCCGGAGCAGAAATTCTGTCCAGGGCTGTCGTTTCCTGCATATTTTTGAAAACTGCTTCTTGCATGTCTACGGTTGCACCCATATTTTCAATGATATCAGTCCGCACTGGTCCAGGATTGACAACGTTCACGCGCACTCCACTTGAAGCTAGTTCTTGAGCAACAGCTCTTGTGAAATGATCTAGGCCAGCCTTCGAAGTACAGTATGAAAAACTATCCTTTGCTATAACTTGGAGTGCAGCAACGCTTGATATATTGATGATGTTACCTTTGGTCTTCACAAGGTGAGGAGCAGCAAGATGTGTCAAGTAAACTACGGAGCGTAGGTTAGTCGCCATTACTTGATCAAATACTGCCATAGCGTGGTCGGCTTGAATACTTGCTAACTGACCCATGCCAGCATTGTTTATCAGAATATCCAATTTCCCGAATTTGCTCAAAGTTTCACTAACAATTCTTTTGACATCTGCATCTTTACAAACGTCAGCCACTATCACTAAAGGACTGCCACATTTCTTCGCCACGTTGTCCAGTTTCTGCTTGTTCCTTCCTACTATAGCGACCTTGGCACCTTCTTCAGCAAACTTGATGGCTGTTGCTGCTCCAATACCAGAGCTCCCACCAGTTACGATAACCACCTTGTCTTGGAAACTCATGTTTATGCGCCAACTATCAGTTTAGTACTGAATGTTTGTTGAAACTTGAGTTATTTAATATAAGCCAATCTTACCTAAAATACCTTTAGTGATAAACAGAGAAGCACGATTGATAAAAATATTTAATATTGAGATAAGTGGAATCGCCTAAACGAAAGTCAAATGATCACACACTGATAGACTGGCTGATTAAGCGTCAATTGTATATTCATTAGGAGGCTTGTTGTAGGTAAATATATCATAGGCCAAAGCTAAAGTATACTGACAGAAGGTAAAGTTCGATCATCGCAAATATTAAACAGATAGATTGTATTATCTATATCTATACAAAGAAATATGAATAAATAATAAAAATTTAAGTGACCGTTTGTAATGTCCAAATAGCAATAGCCTCGCCCCCTGTTACACGAGTCTTCAACATAACTGGCGAAAGGACATCATTCAATAAAAAAATTAATTTAAAAAATAAAAAAACCCGACTGCGAAACTGAAAAGCTACAAACAAGCCCATTTTAAATTAAATAAAAGTTGGAAGCAGGCGGGACCCATTTGAATTTGAAGATATGATAAAAATGGTATGGGTCCCGCCTGCTTCCAACTTTTATTTAATTTAAAATGGGCTTGTTTGTAGCTTTTCAGTTTCGCAGTCGGGTTTTTTTATTTTTTAAATTAATTTTTTTATTTCCAGTTTTTTAGTTTACAAATGTGAAAGATTTCGCAAACGATTTAGTTCTTGGTACTTGTTTTTTACGTTTTGTCACTTCGAATTACTTTTAACCATATAAGTTATATATATTTTTGTAATCACCTTTTAAAACCCTTTATTTTGATACCCCACTCGATAGGTTTCGAGAATATTTTTTTTTTTTTGAAAAGATATTGCGCCATAAATCGGCCATTTTATTTTTTTTTCAATTTTAATATACCCAGTAGCACTCTCACAATTAAGACGAATCTAACGGCACCTCTCAAGCTGAAATCGATCAAGCCGTTTAGGCTACAGAGCGTGCCAAAGAAATATACATACATACATACATACATACATACATACATACATACACTCGAAAAACATAACCCTCCTTCTGACGCAGTCGGGTAAAAATAATGTTAACACATTATTTTTATTCCTAAAAATTAAAAAGCCAGAAAAAAAAGTGCTATATTTTCTTGTGGGAATTAACATCTTGAGCATTTTTTTACTATAACAGCGAAAGCCTAAAATTAACCCCCTGGCTGCTATTTGCGATTCAAAATGCCAAATATCATATTTTTATAACAAGCCTTATAAGATAAGAAAAATACCAACTTTTAATTGAATTAACATCCACAGCAGCACATCAGTACATCAGCTTTGATTTAACATCCTGAACATATTTTAACTATAAACTTGTTATTAAAATATGATTTTTGGCATTTTCAGTCTCAAACAGCAGCCGGCGGGTTAATGGTAGACTTTCGTTGTAGTAGGTAGTAAAAAAATCTCAAGAGGTAATTTTTTAGGGTTCCGTACCTCAAAAGGAAAATACGGGACCCTTATAGGATCATTTTGTTGTCCGTCTGTCTATCTGTCAAGACCCTTTATCTCGGGAACGCATGGAGGTATCGAGTTCAAATTAAAACCATATACTCAAGTCTACAGTCCCTTGAAGCTATGAAAAAATTGAACTTCTAAGTTAACGTTTATTCCGCAAAAAACATATATTTTGACTCTCTAGGAATTCAAAATGTATAGTGTACTTCCCGTGGACCTAGAATGATGAAATTTGGCAAGAAGGAATGTCATGTAGCACAAGTAAAGGAAAAATCTGAAAACCTTTAAATTTTTAGTTACTTATCTACAAATTTGTACGGAACCCTCAGAGGGCGAGTTCGACTGGCACTTGACCGGTTTTTATTTTGGTCATCAGACAGCAGTAGGTACTTTTTTTTCTGGCGCCGCCGCCGCGGCGCTTTGATTTTGGGTACGAAATTATTATTATTACTTTTTTTTTTTAATGGGTTTGCTCTTGACTCTAGTCTAGGTCAGAGGTGACAGAGACAAAGTCGACGATGGAGTGAGCTTACCCAGAAGAAGCCTGTTCACTCTTACTTTGAAAAGATTCGGGTTGTATGCGCTCGGAAACACAGATGCAGGTAAAGAGTTCCACACTTTTGCTGTGCGCATTATAAAAGACATTTGAAAACGCTTAGTGCGAATTGGTGGAATAGCAACTAGGCAGGGATGGTAACCTGCAGTGCGTCTGGATGACCGAAGGTAGAAGGGGGCCTGTGGAATGAGGTCGTGGAGTTCTTGGGCACACTCACCGAAGTACAATCTGTAGAAGACCGACAAGCAGGCAACCTTGCGGCGATGAGCCAAGCTGTGAAGCGCGGCAAGTTGGTATTTCGCTGAGCCGTCCTTAAGGTGGCTGCAATACTCCATGCAGGATCGGACTTGCGCTTTGTATAGGGTTAAAAGCTGTCCAGGCGTAAAGTATCGCTTCACCCTATTTAGGATGCCCTTCTTGGCCGCAGTATGGGCTTTGTACTCGATGGTAGCGCCGAAGTTGAGACTAGACGTCAACTCCATGCCTAGGAGCTCGAGCCGATCTGTTAATGATGTCCTTTGGGTGTTTTGTAGGTGCAACTGCCTAATCTTTCGGGGATTTGAGAGGTGATGGAATATTATGTCATGTTTGCTAAGAATAATTTTTCGTTGCTTTTTAATTTTTTTAAAATAAGAAGTCTCGTTATCAAAACTAAATAAACCTGCAGGACCATAACGCAAGTTTTAGAAACAATAAAAGTATATGATCGATTACAGTAAACAAAATAAGAAAAATATATGATATTCTTCAGCATGTATATTAGCTAGGTAGATACTGTGTTGAAAACATAATACAACTAATTTGATACGATAGAAAAAAATCGTGAAGATACCTCTAAAAACTTTCTATTTACATACAATCATTATGATTTTTTGTAAAAACCGTACTAATATACATACAATCATTATGATTTTTTGTCAGATTATTCTACAAGCAACATGCTAAAGCACTAGTGTTTTAATTTTTTAGTGCAAACAATAGATTTTTTGTAAATAGATAATTGCTTCATATTTTGCAATAAATTGCCAGCGTTGTGTCATCGCGCTTCTCTTTCTTTTCTATGCAGTCCGGCAAAGACCGCGCTTTGGGTCATGTAGTCGCCATAATGAATCTTCTATTAACCTTTTGACCGCCACACGACTAGAAATCAAAAACTGGCCAAGTGCGAATCGGACTCGCACACGAAGGGTTCCGTACCACAAGGCAAAAACGCCGAAAAAAACATGTTTGTTGTATGGGAGCCCCCCTTAAATATTTATTTTATTTTAATTTTATTATTTATTATTAAAGTTAAAATACAACTGAGTATTTTGTGAATATTTCAAGTGCCTACCTGTTGTCATTTTGGATATCGAGCAAAAAAAGGCAAAAAAATCGCGTTTGTTGTATGGGAGCCCCCCTTAAATATTAATTTTATTTTGTTTTTAGTATTTGTTGTTATAGCGGCAACAGAAATACATAACTTGTGAAAATTTCAACTGTCTAGCTATCGCAGTTCTTGAGATACAGCCTGGTGACAGACAGACAGACAGACGGACAGACGGACAGACGGACAGACGGACAGACGGACAGACAGCGAAGTCTTAGTAATAGGGTTCCGTTTTTACCCTTTAGGTACGGAACCCTAAAAACGTGACTTCGGCTTCGTATGACTTCGTTTTCGCTTAGCGTTCTTTCGCTTAGCGTTTTCGCTTAGCTTTCTTTCTTGATTTTTCCTATTGCTCGGCTTCTAAGATCCTAGCGTGATGTTAATAGTAGATAGTTAGATAATAATAATAGCTTAAAGCCTTTCTTAAGGAATGGGCTATCAAATGCTAACATATTTTTTTAAATCCGACCGGTAGTTCTAGAGATTAGCCCCTTCAAACTTACAAGCAAACTCTACAGCTTTATTATATAGTAATAAAACTGATCGATTGATGATGTTAATCGATCAGATTATATAAATAAGAGCAAAGTTAACAAGTTAGTCAAGTTAGTTAGTTGTTAAGTTTGTTTCTAGTGACGTCAACGATTATTGAGATTGGATACAAGATAAAACGTTCGGTATCAAAATAAACAAATTAGCTAAAGGCAATTTTTTGATAAATAAAACACAAAATATCTATAAAATAAATAAAACTCATTTAATTCAGGCAGTACCCATATTTACATAAAATTAAAATATTACAATACCTAGGTACTGCCACAGAAAAAAAATTCTCTAAATAAAATGAAATGTTTAGTTAATTACGTATCACTGTTTCAGTACATTAATTTGAAGAGATTATGAGGCTTTATAAATATGAAAAAACCATGTGATTGTAAGTAAATGTAATTAACAACAAACATGCTATATCATGATGACGCGGCAAAAAAATTAAAATATTTGAATATAATTGCCATAATCAATGTCTCACATAAATTGCCGAATTAGGTAATAGAACCGGTTATACCAATTTTTATGCGTCATGTTTGCCGCTTTTTTATATTGCACAATTATTCAAAAAAATATAGATATATCAATAGGTTGATTACCTTTTTTTTTTTTTTTTTTTTTTTTGAGGATGGGAAATCATCAAATGACTCCTCCCGCTCTGGGTGGAGCGGAAGGGAGTGTCAGACTCTTACTGACTAAAACCCACCCGTGTTCCTTCCTTAGCCCTTTATGTTCCGGGCCAGCGGTAACCCTTTCGGACAATCCCGCTGACCCGGCAGGCTTCGGCCCTAAGGGGCCCCTCCTCGATGCTGACATCTCTTTGAGGCGCGCGTGGAACACGTACGCGCCGTCCGGCACGGGCCTGGTCCTGATCGGGCGGTGAGCTACCCATTACTCTCCGCCCGCAGGCCCGCGCCTACGGTGGCCGGGAGTCGTCACGCGGCTCCCGACGCCCGGAGCGTCTCCCGCGGCGGCTGGGACGGGAGGCTCTCTCCCTGAGCCGTTCCGCCACCTCCTTCGCTAGCATGACTGCTTCGCAGAAGGAGGTGACTGCCTCCCACTCCCTCTCGCCCCGGACCATGGCTTGCACCAGGGCCGGACGCGAGAGGTCGCCGTCGCTGCCAATCGCCTCTACGAGGACACGGCGGTGCTCCGCCCAAGCGGGGCAGACCTCCACCGTGTGCTCCACCGTGTCCTCTGGGCGATCCTGGCAATGGTGACACCCGGGCGTTTCCTCCCGCCTGATGATGTGCAGGAACCTCCCGAAACTACCGTGTCCGGTGAGGGCCTGCGTCAGGCGGTAGGTGAGGGCGCCGTGGCGCCTCTCTAGCCACTCCTCAAAGAGGGGTCTTATCGCCGCTATCGCGGCGTGCCCTGCGCTGGGTTGCGACAGTCGCTCTTTCCATGCCGCCATGAGATCGCGCCGGAGATCCGTCCGCTCCGCAGCGATTTGCCGCGGAAGCGGATCCTCCCCCCGGCGTAGTGCCTCCGCGCGCCACTCATACAGGCGCGCGAGGACTATCGCCTCCAGATCCCATGGCGGCAGTCCGGCAAGGAGGCTTGCCGCCTCGCCAGAGATCGTGCGGTAGCCCCGGATAGCCCTTATGGCTACCACCTTCTGGGGCGCGTTCAGGTAGTGGGCGGCTCGCCGCCGCAGTGAACGCGCCCACACCGGGGCCCCGTATATGGCCATGGACCGCACGACCCCCGCGTAAAGCCTCCGGCAGGAGGCGTTTGGCCCCCCCAGGTTGGGCAAGAGCCGCTTGAAGGCGGCCCCGGCCCGTTCCAGTTTGGGGGCCAAACGTCGGAAATGCTCCACGAAGTTCCACCGGCTGTCGAGGACGAGACCCAGGTATTTCATCGTCATCCCGACGCCGATGTGAACCCCTCCTACCGTTAGTTGGGATCCCGATGGCGGCGCGTTCCGGGGCCCATGAAACGACATGGCCTCGGACTTGTGCAATGCCACCTCGAGACCCAACTGCCGGATCCTCTCCACGATTATCGCAACCCCGCGTGTCATCGCGTCGGCCGCCGCCTGATGCGACCTCCCCTGCGCCAGGACCAGCGTGTCGTCAGCGTAGCAAACCACGCTGACGCCATCAGGGAGGTCGGCGCGCAGCACCCAGTCGTACCCGATGTTCCACAGAGGCGGCCCCAGGACCGATCCCTGTGGGACACCGCACGACATCTCTCGCCGGTTCCACTCCCCATCGCGACCGGGGTAGCTGACGGCTCTTTCCGTCAGATACGCCTCGACTATTCGACGGAGGTAGGGCGGCACCCGGTGATACCGGAGTGCCTCCACAATGGTGCTCCAGGGCAGGGTGTTAAACGCGTTGGCGATGTCGAGTGACACCGCCACGACGACCCCACCCCGGGACACCGCGTCCCCCGTCGTGAGGGCTCTCACGCGCATGATGGCGTCCACCGTCGAGCGCCCCTTGCGGAAACCGAACTGGCTGTCCGCAAGATCCGGCCCCGTCCTCACCAGGTGCCCGACGAGGCGGCCCGCAATCACTCTCTCAAAGAGCTTGCTGACCTCGTCGAGCAGCACGATGGGCCGGAATGCGGACGGAGAGTCCGCAGGGCGCCCTGGCTTCCGAATGAGGAGCAGCTTCCCCGTCTTCCAACGGCGTGGAAACTGGCCTCTCTCCAAACATGCGCTTAAGAACGCCTCCAGTCGAGGCCCGAGAGCCCCCGAGGCCAGGACCCAGGCTTTACCTGGCAAGCCGTCGGGTCCTGGGGCGGTATTTTTGGCTTTCAGCCTTCCTACCGCCGCTCTCAGTTCTACCCCGGTCACAGCAGGGATGTCGTCGTCGTCCGCGTGGTCCGCTTCGGGCACCGCAATTGGCGGAGCCATGGGCGGGGGAGTGTGCTCCCCCCGTGAAGGGAACAGAGCGCTCACCACCTCCTCCACCAGCTGGGGGCGGAGACTCTGCGTCAGCGGGGGGGCCCAGGTGCGGAGTTTATTCCGCACCATTTTATAAGGGCGCCCCCACGGATCTCTGTTCAGAGTCTCCACCATCTCCTCGCGGGCCACATCCTTGGCCCGCTGGACAGCCTCTTGGAGGGCGGTCTTCGCCGCTCTGTACCCCTCGTACAGCTCCGCCTCCGTGGCTTCCGCATCCGGAGGGCGAATGCGGAGCCTGCGGTGCCTGGTGTAAAGGTGTCGCGCATCGACGCACGCCTTGCGTAGTGTCTCCACCTCCTGCGACCACCAGTACACCTGACGTCGGGCGCGTCCTGGCCGGACTCGGGGCATTGCCACGTCACAGATCTCGGACATGGCCTCCCGGAACCACTCCGCCTCATCGTCGATGTTGGCAGGCCTGTCCGGTGATGACACCCAGGCCTGCACGATCGAGGCTTCCAGGAGGAGCTCCCGGTCCAGCTGCTTCAGCGCCCACCGCGGACCACTCGGGGCCTGTTGGACCAGCGCGCTAGAGGTCTGGGCGGAGACGTCGAACCGGATATACCGGTGATCGGAGTAGGTCTCCACCCCCTCCATGACGCGCCAGTCAATGACGCGTTGTGACAGAGCGGGGCTGCCGAACGAGATGTCCACCACGGACTCACCCCGCATCCGCACACACGTGGGAACAGAACCCCGATTAAGGACGACCAGGCCTGTTTCCAGAGCCCAGTCCTCCACCATCCTGCCCCGCACATCCGTGTAACGGGAACCCCAGGCCAAATTCTTGGCATTGAAGTCCCCGAGCACTAGCACGGGGAAGGGATGGTTTCTGGCGACGACGACACTCAACTCTGTTAAAGAGTTGTGGAACTCGGCGAGAGTTCGGTTCGGAGAGAAGTACACCCCCACTACTACTATCTCTCCGAACCGTGCTGCTACGCACCCCTGTCCCTTCGTGACGCATTCGAGGGACGGGGTGCCGGCGGCGGCCGACGAAAGTATGGCCACTGAGCCGCTCAGGTCCTCCACCCAGTCATCCCTGGGCGGGACAAAGTACGGCTCAGCGACCACGGCGATGTTAATCGACCACTGCGCCACGCTCTGGAGCAACAGGTCCTGAGCGCAGGCACAGTGGTTGATGTTCGCCTGGAGGAGGCGAAGGGGAGCCATTACTCCTCCATTTCAGCCCCCTCCCGGGCCCCTTGTGAGGGCCCCTCGACAGTGGCGACGGCGGCAACGGCAACGGCAGCGGCAGTGGTGGCGGCGGCAGCAGCGGCGTTGGTGGCGGCGGTGGCGGCGGCGGCAGTGGCGGCGGCGACGGTGGTGGTGGCGACGGCGGCGGAGGGCCTGCCTTTCCTCCTGGTTCCGGCGGGTGGAGCGCAGGACTTGCTCCCCGCCCGGTGATCGGCCGGCTTGCCAGCAGCCGCACATGCGATGCAGTGCGGCGCGGCGTTGCACGAGCCGGCCTTATGTCCGGGCTGACCGCAGCGGAAGCACAGTGTGCTGCGGTCTACCTCCGAGGTGCACTGGATGCCAACATGGTGCCCCACATGGCATCGGTAACACCTCAGAGGCTTGGGTTCCAGCAGTTTGACCTGCGCTGAAACCCAGCCCACCAGGAGCCTTCGGCCCTCCGTGATCGTTCTGGCCGCCGTCACGGGGCAGCTTACCGTTATGGTTCGCATGCCCGTGTAGTCAGGACGTATGGTGCCTGCCCTCACCTGGTCGGCCAGACACCCGCCCGTCCTGACAACGGCGGCCACCACCTCTCCCTCCGTTACGGAGTCATCCAGGCCCAAGATGCGCATGTCTGCGCACTTGACGGGCCTGGAGACTCGAGCCTCGTCCGCATTGAGAGACGCCCTTAGCTTCTCAGCTAGGGCGTCAGCGGCGGGGCCACTCGTCGCACCGGGGATCTCCAGCATGCGGGCGCCAGTAGCGGTCACCCTGTGCCGGAGGCCCCCGGTGATCCCCAGCTCCCGGAGGTCCACCGTCTCTCTCGCTTTAGTGAGCACGTCGCAGTACGTCACGCCCCTCTTGACCGCTTCCGGCTGTAGCGTTATAACTACAGCCGCAGTTTTCGGGGCGCGAAGCCTAGCCGCGACGGCTCGCTCCTTGCGGCGCCGCCTTTGCGCCTTCTTTCTGGCCGCCTTGGCCGCCTTCTTCTTCTCCCCGACCACCTGCCATTCGGCGTCGGTCGTGGGAGAAGTGGGAGGGTTTTGGGGGCGGGGCGTTGGCTCTGGGGCCTTCGCCTCCCGTGCCGGCCTGCCCCTCTTCCGGGCCTGCGCCGGGGTGTTGCCAGTGGGCGCCGGGGCCCCCCCAGCCGGCGCCGGGGCTCCTCCAGCCGACACCGGTTTGGCCGGCGCTGGTTTGGCCGACGCCGATTTGGCCGACGCCGATTTGGCCGACGCAGGTTTGGCCGACGCCGGCTTTGCCGTCGCCGGATTGGCCGGCGCCTGGGCCCGGCCAGACGGCCCGGGTTTAGGGGCGGCAGCTGCCGTAGCGGCCGCGTATGAGGCCGCCTTCGGCCCCGGGGCCGTCCCGCCCGCCAGAGGGGGGCGCAGGACTATGCCCTCCAGGACGGAGAACCGTGCCTGGAAGGCCGCCAGCTCCTGCCGGACCAGGTTCAGGACCTGGTTCTCCACCGGCACGGGCTGGCTTGGCAGTTGCGCCTGCGCGCTGCCGGCAGCCCTCAAGCCGGCCAGATCCGCTCGGAGCCTCCCGTTCTCCTCCTGGAGAAGCCCCATGGCAGCCGTCAGGCGTGCGACCTCCGCCCGCAGTTCAGCCACTTCTTTAGCCGATGGGCCGGCATAGTTGGCCGCCTCCGCTGCCGCCATGATGGAAGCCGTCGCCGAGACTATGGCCCTGTTCTTAGAAGACTGTATCTTCTTCAGGGACACGTCCCGGATCGCGGCCTCCACGACCTCGGCAAACCTTTGCTTGCAGTTTGCGTCGGGGCCACCAACCACACCCGCCTCGTCGTCTGAGGGCTCCGAAGCGACCGCGCTACCGGTCCCCCCCTCCTTTGTGGGGTCCCCCTCCGCTCTCTCTGCGGCCTCCCGGGCAGTGAGCCCCCTGCCCTTGCCTCGCTCTCGGACTCCACCCCGCCTACTGGTGGGGATCTTCCGAGCCGAGGGTAGCTCACCGTCGGAGGACGACCCCTGGCTGTCCCCTGACCTTGGCCGCTTGCTCTTCTTCGCAGCGGCCACCTCCTTGGCACGGCAAGGGCTCGCTGAGCCTCCTGTGCTCGCGCCTCCTGATGCGACGTCGGACTCCGACCCCGCATCACTCCTCCCCTCCTTTTGGTCCCCTCGGGGACAGGAGCCTCCTCGGCTCTTGTTGCCATTGGCAAACGGGTGACAATCGTTGCCCCCCCCAGAATACGAATGGGGGCTTGACGTTCCCAAAGGGAACGTGGCGGATTCTCCGACTGCTGAGCAGCCGGTACCGCCCTGGGGTAGTTTTTTATCGAGTGTCGAGTCCATATTTGTTTGTTCCTTTTTAAGGGTGAGGTCCCTGTTCGCGCTAACGACCGGATCCCCTCCGGCCATTCATCCCCTCGGCACGCTCGACCTTGGGATTGGGGTAATTTTTTATAGAGGTTGTCTTCCTCGCGGCCCGGACCTCAGTGGCCCGGACCCCCGGTCCTGAGTTCAAGGTTACGGGGTGGCCGACGGTTGGGCAGAACCAACCGCCGCCCCGGCGTCCCCACGCTGCCGCCGGATGCCGGACAGACGCAGCGCGGGCATGGGACACCCTCCAACGCCCACACTCTCGTGGGTACCGCCTCGTGACGGTCTGCGCCCACTCACCTCCCTCTGTAAGCAGAGGGGGAGTAGACGCATGACCGTCTATAGCCCGGTTCCCTTCAGCGACCATTCAGGATGATCGGTGATTGGAACCATGACCTTTCCCCGTGTGTTGAAAATTAGCCGCCAGCCCCAAGAGTCCACCAGAACCAGTGGGCAATTGGTGCTGACGTTGCCCAGGGTGCGCCGCGAGGAGGCTTTCAACATGCACCCCAGGTTGATTACCTACATCTGCAATTTATTAAGACATCATCTTAATTATTTGGCATGTCTAGAACTTTCAACAACATTCCATTATCACTCACAAAAGACGAGCCAGTGATTGCTTTAGCTTTATCACTAGCTAGAAACAAGACAAGGTCAGCTATTTCTTCCGGAGCAGAAATTCTGCCCAGGGCTGTAGCTTCCTGCATATGTTTGTAAATTGCTTCTGCCATACCTTTGGTTGCACCTAAATTTTCAACGATATCAGTCTGCACTGGTCCTGGATTGACAACGTTCACGCGCACTCCACTTGAAGCTAGTTCTTGTGCAACTGTTCTTGTGAAATGATCTAGACCAGCTTTCGAAGTATTGTATGAAAAATTATCCTTTGCTACAACTTGGAGTGCAGCAGTGCTTGATATATTGATGATGTTACCTTTGGTCTTCACAAGGTGAGGAGCAGCAAGATGTGTCAAATAAACTACGGAGCGTAGGTTAGTCGCCATTACTTGATCAAATACTGCCATAGCGTGGTCGGCTTGAATACCTGCCATCGAGGCTATTCCAGCATTGTTTATCAGAATATCCAATTTCCCGAATTTGCTCAAAGTTTCACTAACAATTCTTTTGACATCAGCGTCTTTACAAATGTCAGCCACTAGCACTAAAGGATTGCCACATTTCTTCGCCACGGTGTCCAGTTTCTGCTTGTTCCTTCCTACTATAGCGACCTTGGCACCTTCTTCAGCAAACTTGATGGCTGTTGCTGCTCCAATACCAGAGCTGCCACCAGTCACGATAACCACTTTGTCTTGGAAACTCATGTTTATGCGCTAACTACCAGTTTAGTGCTGAATGTTTGTTGAAACTTCAGTTATTTAATATCAGACAATCGAATCTAAAATATCTTTAGTGATATACAGAGAAGCACGATTGATAAATATATATAATTTTGAGATAAGTGGAATCGCCTAAACGAAGGCCCAACGATCACAACAACACTGGCGGACTGGCTGGTCATGCGCCGATTATATATTCATTCGGAGGCTTGTTGTAGGTACATATATCATAGGCCAAAGCTAAAGTATACGGACAGAAGGTAAAGTTCGATCATCGCGAATAGATAGATTGTCTTATCTATATCTATACAAATAAATATGATTAAATAATAAAAATGTAAGTGTCTGTTTGTAATGTCAAATAACAGCTTTTTAATAAATGCAATGGAAGTATACACGGTACTTATAACAAAAGTTATCCCTACGTGTAAAATTAGAGTCTGTTGTATAATGTCAAATAAAGAGATTATGTCAAAGAATAATCGTAATTTTGAGGGCATATGTGTAGAAGGAATTATTGCCAAACTACCTTGTCTTCAACTTGTTCTTGTAGGAGTCGCGACCTAAGTGGTATAGACCTATGTTGCTAAATTAAACACTTCATACACTTTAGAGGTTTATTGCTAAAACGGTTGCTATACTATTCTACGCTAAATGCTTATGAATGAATTGCTAATAAGTACGAATGCACCCGGTTTGCTGTCCGACTATGCACTGAAGCCGCGCCGCGCTTGGCGCGGCGTAATTGATTAGCTAGATCAGCAAAACGTGTTCGATCGTAATTATTACATCGAACATGCTCCCGAGAGGAAGAAATGAGATAAATTTACACAAAGTTAAAGGTTACGTGAGTGTGGGCTTATACGCTAAAGAAGATTAGTACAATGCTAGATGATGAATGATTTACAAGGTGATAAAACAATATACATTATTTTACTATAGCTAATTGCTCAAACGGTTGAGTCATCAATAAAAGATACCGGTTGTCTTTTGGCAAGAGGTGATGTCGACATGTCTCGCCTTTTTAAACGTAAGCTAGACCACCGTTTCGAAAAATTAGATCCGCGCGCACTATCACTTACACTGGGCGCCATCTCGGATGGGGGCAGATTTCGCGCACTGCCACTAGAGCCTTTTTCAGGATCAGATTGGTTTATACACACACTCACACTAGTCGGTACGCTCTCGGTCTGTCTCTGGATGGGCGAACCTCCGGCACGCTGACACCTTCTCCTTAGTAACCATATTATGATTACAGCGATAGCTGCTGCTAATAGTCCATACAACACAGTGTATTGGTGTATGTCATGTGTCGTTAGGAACTCTGGCTGCTGTGCTGATTCTTTCATTAATTTGATTTGTTCACCAAGATGCTTTAGGGAGTTATTTATCTTTATGGTATCGTAATCAGCTTCATAATCTTTAAAATGCTGGATAGGTAGCGTGAGGTTACTGACAAAATTATTTATTGGACTTAGTTTTGTGTCGAGAACATTTGGTTTAAGTTTGAGCGTACTTTCAAATTGCTGATAAGCATAAAGTGTCACATCATGACCCTTTACAATGCACTGCTTAGTAAGTTGAATAAGTCCGGCCTTGCTGACTTGGCGCCCTTCTAGGCCGTCGTCACATATGACTCGCAAAGAGTAAGTGTCACAACAGAAATACAAATAGGTAGAAAAGTCATGTAACTGGATCCATTTGTTTTCGCAGTTAGATTTTTTCATTCTGCAAGTAGCTAGCTTCTCTTTTTCACAGAATTTTTCATCAGGACCTAAGCTCCTGACAGGTCCCTGCAGCTGACAAAGGTAAGTTTCTGCTTGATACTCACAGCTTTGAAGATCACTAATGCTCGCTGACAAATATGCATCTCTTCTTAGGTTGATCGCGACATATTCTGACGCTGGTTTAATGCTGATCATGCTTTTGTTAATTTGAACCGGAACTGGTATCAAATTGTATAGCTGGAACGTGTCTCTGCTGATTAAAGGTAAGGTAATTTCAAATATGAAATATTCCTCCGTCATCCTTGCTCTGACTTTTAACAATTTGTAGATCTTGTACAGGTTAAACTGGATGTCATCTACGGGTAGTGCTAGCTCTTTTGATATTTGACCAGACACAATTTGTAACTCCCCACGAAGCTGTTGTGGTGTCAAAAGATGCAAATTGATCTGACCGTGATAGATTTCAGTCATTGTGTCAAGAAAAGCATCTTGAATTCGCTTTAAGTTTTGTATCATATTGATAGTCGCTAATGCCGCTAGTGTGAAGTCTTGATGAATAGATATTACGTCGATTTCCATCTGCAATGTGTTGGTGGCGCTGTCTATATAGTTCAGGTGCTTATTAATCATCTTATGCTGCTTTGAAATGGTCTCCTCTGTTCTCTTTAATATATTATATTCCGCTTCAATGACCGACGTCTGGTTCCTATAAAGCTGATTAAGGTGGTTTATATTACCACGTACGAGGTTAATGTCATTCTTGTACTTTTCAGCGAATTCTTGATCGAGTACTCCGAATAACGAGTTTGCTATGGACCCGACAGCGTTGATCAGCCCGCGTCGAGTTCGCAAGTGAGCTCCGAAATGCTGATTAAGCAACAGCTGATTGTAATATTGTAGTTCGTTGTACTCATGTTGTATTTGTAGAATGATGATTCGACAATGACTCTGTTCTTGAATTTTGCTGCATGTTTGCTCAAGATATTTTGAAAATTGTGTTACTGCTTTGTCTCCTTGCCAGTAAGGAGACATATTGTAATAAGTGACGATTTTCCACTCATCACGAATAAGATGCATTTGTCCCAGAGGATCAAAATACATGGTTTGAGTGCTGTTAAACGTTGTTAGTCTATAGGATGCTTCAGTGGATATTATAAGGTTCATAAAAAATAATAATGATAGTGCTACGCTGAAGATTCTGGGACAACTGTCAGTCTGCTTCTTTGCTTCTACTTTCATTCCTTTGCTTTCGTGTTTTACTGATTGGATCTTTACCTGTTCACTTGTCTCTTTTTCTCTTATAGGTAGAATTGATAGCTTTACGATTGGACGCTTTATGTAACCATTCTTTGTTTTTAGAGTCACTACCCTGACAACTCCATCTTTTCCTGGGTGGACCTCTACCACCCGACCAACAGGCCATTTCCCTGCCGGTATGTTGTCATCATGAATAGTAACCATATCGCCTATCTCTATATTCTTATGTCCTTTTAACCACTTGCTACGCGCCGATAGAAGACTTAGATATTCCGCTTTCCATCGTTTCCATATATCTTGAAACGTTTTGTTTACTAAATACCATCTTGTCCTCGCATCTTGTGCTGTTTCTATGACAGTAAGACCTGCACGGCCTGTTAGAAAATGTGCTGGCGTGAGAAAATCAATATCGTCGATATCCTCAGACATTGGACACAGTGGTCTAGAGTTAAGGCTTGCCTCGATTTGAGACAAAATGGTGCTGTATTCTTCGAATGTCAATGCTTGGTCCCCTATTACTCTTTTCAGATGTTGCTTTAGGCTTCTAATTGATCGCTCCCAGATCCCTCCAGCGCTTGGCCAAGAAGGGCAGTTCCAGTGCCATTCTATTCTTAGTTCAGCTATTTCTCTATAAAAGGTATCGCTAAAGATTCGCTCAAATTGTTGCTGCTCTTCCGGAAGTATCTTATTGGCACCTACAAAGTTAGTCCCATTGTCCGAATATATGTGATTCGGAGCTCCTCGTCGTGCCGCCATGCGACGTAATGCTGCTATGAATGCTAAACTGCTAAGGTCAGAGACTAACTCTATATGAACCGCTTTCGTCACCATGCAGATAAACAAGGCGATGTATCCTTTTGACGTTTTAATACCTCTGCCTTTGTTTGATTTTACTCTAATAAATCCTGTGTAGTCTATTCCAGTATGATAAAATGGAGGTGCTGGATTACATCTAAAATCAGGCAGGTTTCCCATTATTTGCTGTAGTCTTTTGGGCTCTTGTTTTTTGCAGGTCACGCAGTTGCGAAGTTGCTTCTTGGTGGCTCTATATCCCTTAATTATCCAATATTGCTGTCTCAATAAAGACAAGGATAGTCGAGCTCCTCCATGGAAGGTATGTTCATGTGCTTGCTGGATAAGAAGCTCCGTCAATCGTCCGCTATATGGAATGATTATGGGATATTTCATATCGCTGCTAATGTTTGCATTTTTAAGACGTCCTCCGACTCTTAGAATGCCGCTTTGATCTAAAAATGGGTTGAGATTTAATAGCTTGCTATCGGAACTGAGTCGGCGATGCAATAATAGATGATCGGTATCCGATGCAAATTCTTTACGCTGTATATATTTAATTATAACAAGTTTTGCTTTCCTTAGCTCTTGTAACGTGAGATATGTCGGCCTTTGTTTACTTGTCGGTGCAAGTGCACGTAATAACCACGCTACTATTCGATTTATTTTTATGAAAGAACTGTGCCGATTTAACAGATCTTCGATAATGCTATTTTCATGTTTACTGTGCTGAACGTTGAGGGCTTGTTTCCGAATCTCTTCTTCGGTCGTATAAACTGTCTGACCTTGCTTCAGCGTGAATTCGGTAGTCCATAACCAGGCTGGACCTCGCCACCACAAGTTATGCTCCATTAATTGTGTAACCGATAGTCCTCTGCTTGCTGAATCTGCTGGATTTTCTTTTGTTGACACGTAATGCCAAGTATCAGGTGGTATTATGCTAGTGATTTTCTTCACTCTATTCGCTACAAATGGTTTCCATCGATCTGGATTGCTTTGTATCCAGCTAAGGGTGACCTTTGAGTCACTCCAAGCATTGATTTCGTGATCAATGCTGACCATGCTAGTGACGATTTTTGCTAGTAATCTCGACAACAACTCCGCTGCACATAGTTCCAATCTCGGCAACGAAACTGTCTTGCTTTTTGGCACTAATCTAGTTTTTGCTGCTACTAATACCACTGATACCTTTTCTCCTGTCACTATTCTGGCATATACGACGCATGCGTATGCTTTCAGCGATGCATCACAAAACCCGTGCAACTGGACAATGTCGCCGCGCTTGCTTTGTAACCATTGAGGTATTTTAAATCGGCTGATACACTCCATGTCTTCAGATAATTTTGCCCACTCGTTCTTGACTTCAGCTGAGACTTCGTCACTCCACTGAATTTCATCAAGCCAAACCTTTTGAAATAGTAATTTGAATTTTGTCGTCAGCGGCGCTAGCCAACCTATGGGATCAAATAACCTTGATATTTCCGACAGGAGTATTCTTTTTGTAAGCTTTGTGATATCTGCTGATGCTGTACTATATTGGAAAGAAAACTCATCTGTTATTGGGTCCCATCTTAAACCTAACGTTTTTGCTGTGTTTTCTGTTTTGAAAATAAACGATGTTGCTTGATTATTCTGGTGTGATGAATTTATGCTTCCCATTAGTCTCTTGTCATTTGCTGACCACTTTCTCAATAAAAATCCTCCTCTGCTTAGACACAAATTTAGTTCTGTTATGCTACTTATTCCTTCGTCAACAGTATGTGACCCCGCTACTAAATCATCCATATAAAAATCTTCCCGTATAATTTTTGCTGCGGTGGGAAAGTTATGCTGCTCATCTGACGCTAATTGCCGAAGGGTCATCATCGACAAAAAGGGTGCTGATTTTGTGCCATATGTAACCGTAGTTAGCTGGTATGCTTTGATAGGCTGTCTTGTTTTCGGTCGCCAAAAGATTTGCTGTAGTTTTTGATCTGCTTCGTTAACTAAAATTTGCCGAAACATTTTTTCGATGTCGGCGGTGAATACATATTGGTATTGTCTCCACTTGAGTAATAGTGCCTGCAGGTCTCGTTGTAAGTTAGGACCTCTATGCAGGACGTCATTAAGACTTAGTCCTGAAGAGGTTTTTGCGGACGCATTAAATACGACACGTAACTTCGTAGTGGATGATTCTGCGCGCTCGACACCATGATGAGGTAAGTAACATTCTATCTGATTGCTACTGGAAGTTGCTAATTTCATATGCTCCAACTCTTCGTACTCTCTTAAAAATTGCTTATTTTGCTGTGCAAAATATTCTTGCTTGCTTAATTTTTTCTCTAGATTTTTAAATTGCGCTAATGCTATCTCCTTTGATGATCCTAATTTTTCCCTCATTTGCTGCTTTATCGGTAACCTTACTTCATAACGACCGCCTTCAAGACGTTTTGTCGTTGATAGGTAGTACTCGACACATTGTTCTTCTTCTGCTGAAATTTCATTTTGCTCGTGGATATCCTCAATTTGCCAAAATTGTTGAATATCCGCTGTATTATTTAGGATGACATTACATTGAAGCTGTGGTTTTACGCTGCCGCATAGTAACCATCCTAGTTGGCTTTGCTGAGCTAAAGGTGAAGACGAATCAGAGCTTCTTATCAAGCCGTCTAACATAATAAGAGCGTAGGCTTCTGCTCCGAGTAATAAGTCAACTGGACGGCTTATATAGAACTCTGGATCTGCTAATTGAATATGTTCCAAATGCGACCACGAAGGCTTTTCAAATGATCGATTGGGTAGGTTTTTGATAAGATTTTTCATAATCAGAACATCTGTATGAAATTCAAAGCTGTTATATATAGATTGACATTTAATGTTAAGCTTGCCCTTACAGTCAGCATCTTTTTCTCCGATTCCATAAATAACTCCATTAAATTGCTTTCGTTTTAAACTTAACTGTTGCGCTGCTTTCTCGCTAATTAATGATATTTGTGAGCCCTGATCAATAAGGGCCCTTAGTACATGCTGCGTGCTGTCTGCTGCCGTAACCTTCACTAATGCTGTAGCTAGGAGAATTTCAGTGAAATCTTGCTGAGATGCGTGAACGTTATTGTTGGCTTGGTTTATATTTTCCTCTTTCTTAATGTAAATTTGTTGTTGCTTCATAGGACCGGACGTAGAATGAGGTTTTTGCTGTGTAAAACATTCATGTAATATGGTGTGATGTTTTTCTGAACACTTACGACATCGTTTTGTCGAATGGCATTTATTACCATTATGATTAAAAATGCAATTTATACAACAATTATGTTGTTTGAGGGTTTTAAGTTTCATTTCATTCGACAGTTCAAGGAATTTTTCGCAATTGTATAAATTATGTTCAGCAAAACAAAGAGGGCATTTGACTCCCGACACGTGCATGGCTTTCGTATTAGGCTGATTTGCTTTATAATTATGATATTTCCGATTACTTGTAGATGATGTTGAAGGACTGGCTTGCTGATGAGATGGCTGTGATTTTGGTATGATATCTTGTCGTCGACGAGATGATTCCAAACTAGTGAACTTATTCTCTAAGAACTCTAAAAAGTCTTGAAGCACTGGCAGTTCTCTAGTGTTCTTTAACGACTCTATATAATCGGAATACGATTCACTATCCAACTTGTTCGATAAAATATGAACGAGTAGAGGGTCCCACGTACTAATGTTCACACCCAGGTTTTTGATGGCGTGAAGATTCTCTAAAGTGACGTCATGTAATTTTTTAATCGCTGAATATGATTGCTGCTGTATGGTGGGAAGATTCAGGAACCCATTGACGTGGGATGTAAATATGAGCTTCTTGTTTTCAAAGCGATGGTTTAGAATCTCCCAACAGACAATATAATTGTCGGCGCTGATGGGTAGGTGCTGAATCAAACGCTCGGCTTCCCCTTTCACCTTTCCTTTTAAGAATTGCATTTTTTGAGCGTTTGATAATGCGGTATTTTTGTGGATAGCTTCGCTAAATAAATCCTTGAACGACACCCACTGCTGGTAATGACCCGTAAACACAGGAATCTCCATCTGTGGAGTTGATTTTTCCCTATACGATGTTGACCACATTTTAGAGTTGATAGCTTTCTTCATGCTATTGAAGGTTCGCTCGTGCCTGTTGAAGTGTGACTCATACTCCATTGCTAGATCCTCCCCTGACTCGCCAATGATCTCCCAGTGCAGGTTATCAATGGTGGTCCAGCGGTTTTGCAGGGTTCGAAGAGCATCTTCGAACTCCCATTTGTCGACCATTGCGTCAACATCAATATTGCTGACAGCTCTAATCAATGCTTTAAAGTTGACGGACTGCTTATGAAGCATGTCGTCAAGCTTGCTGTTGGTCCCTCTCGACTCAAACGTCGGGTAAGCTACTGCTGCTGCTTGCGGTTCAGGGTGACTCGTTGAAGTACCGTCCGCATCTTTTTTTGCTAGTTCAGGGTACGGTGAATGCTGACCTCTTTGAATCAACTCATTTTGACGTTGAATAATAAGTTTTTTTGCTGTCATGTAAATTTCTTCCGTACGCTCAAACACCGAGTTGACAAAATATTTATGATTGCTCTTTTCAAAAGGAAGAATCTTTTCATGATTTACTTGGAATTCTTCCCAGTACTTCTCAAGTAACTCAATCTTACGCTTACAATAGTCCAAAGTTTTACGCTCAACGCTATCCTTTTTAAAATTGGTGAGGAGTTTTCCCAAGCACTCCGCAATCTCGGTTTGATTGAAATACAGAGTCTCCATCTCGCTGCTGGTAAAATGTATAAAACTGAACGATCTTACTTGAAGAAGTCCTTGTTGCTGCTAGCCCGACGAGGGTTGCTCCCCAAGTCAGTGGCTCGGTGTTGTTGCTAGTGTGAGCAGTACACCTACTGCTGCTGACGGCGTACTCCACCAAGTACTGCTTTTGCTGCTTTTGTGAGCTATTAACTCACTGGTAAAATATATCGAGCGCCTTTGCTCAATACACTGCTGCTAAAGTCTACCACTACAGTCACTGCTAGGCTAGCAATACTGCGTTCAACAGTGTCACTGGTCCGGTACAAGTTCACTTCACTGCCGTTAGTCCCGAAAAACTATATAACCGACTGCGAAATGTTCAAATCCGGCTCGAAGGACCAAAATGTAGGAGTCGCGACCTAAGTGGTATAGACCTATGTTGCTAAATTAAACACTTCATACACTTTAGAGGTTTATTGCTAAAACGGTTGCTATACTATTCTACGCTAAATGCTTATGAATGAATTGCTAATAAGTACGAATGCACCCGGTTTGCTGTCCGACTATGCACTGAAGCCGCGCCGCGCTTGGCGCGGCGTAATTGATTAGCTAGATCAGCAAAACGTGTTCGATCGTAATTATTACATCGAACAGTAGTCTTTAATCTATATGCGTTTTTGTCAAGGACACGTTTGATGAGGGTTTTGAACTTTCCATCGCTAAGTTCTGTAACTGGCTTTGGCAACTTGTCATAAAAACGTTAAAAGGAACAACTGCAACAGTTTAAAAGGAATTACTTGCTAGTTTTAGTTAATCTTTTAGGTAACACAATTTCATTTTTACTACGTGTATTTATATTATGGAAATCGCTTCTTATTTTAAAGACTCCTAAGTTTTTGCGAACATACAAAATACTTTCTGAAATATAAAGAGAAGGCAGAGTTAGTCTTTGAATTTGTTTATAAGAGACTCGCGAGGCCCCATTTTGTAGATTGCGCGGATTGCCCTCTTTTGTAAAATGAAAATTGAATCTACGTCAGCTGCCGATCCCCACAGCAGAACACCATAAGACAATATACTGTGGAAATAAGCAAAGTATACTAACCTAGCTGCGGCTATATCTGTCAACTGCCTTATTTTTCTTACTACATATGTAGCTGAACTTAATCTACCTGAGAGAGCTCTAATGTGTGCGCCCCATAATAATTTTGAATCTAAAGTAATTCCTAGAAATACAGTTTCCGTAACAGCATCTAGTTTTTGCCATCAAGTACTAAATCAGACCCACTTGCTTGAGGTACATTTGGTAATGAAAACTTAAGACATTTAGTTTTGTTCGCATTAAGTAAAAGATCTAAATAAGTCTGTTAATTAAAGCATACAAAGTAGAGGGCATACAGATTTCAACCTCAGTATTCATTAACGACTCATTTCGATAAAAAACTGGCCAAGTGCGTTTCGGGCAACGCACAGTGTATTTTTATTTATTTTATTTATTTGGCTCACCAACAATTGAATACACTGACACAAAGATATGAGATACATCCAATAGACTTATAGACTAGTGTACCAATTTCTTACAGGTAAGCACATCATGCACATGTGTGTAGGTGTGTCTGTGTGGTGCCGGACTTAAAAAATACCACCACCCCATACTTCCCGTGGGTGTCGTAAAAGGCGACTAAGGCGCGTACCGGAGAATGGGCAGCAGCGTTCTCTATGCATTCCACCACCATACCATACTGCGATCGCCAACCCGCCTGCCAAGCGTGGCGATTATGGCAAACCCCCCGTTTTAGGGGAGGCCTATGTCCAGCAGTGGACGTCTTTCGGCTGAAATGATGATGATGATGATGACAGTGTAGGGTTCCATAGTAGCCCGTTGTGTTGTTGTTTTTCAATGCATGTCTTTACCCGTTATAAACAAGCAAGAACTTCATCTTAGTTACTTTAAAGGATGAATGCTAAGGATTTTGTATTTGGTACAAAGTTATCCAACACCCAAGTTCAACGACTATTACTGCTAAAGTAATAAAGCTATCTTAACCGCTATAGTTTTCCTTTAAAGTTCATGAAATGTACTATCATCGTGAATTTTTCCAGATTTTTCAAGCTAGCAGTTTAGCTTTTAGAGGGGGGGGGACGCCCTACTGGAACAAACATTTTCACTTTAAAGTTAAATATTTCGTAATTGGAGCATTAAATAGAAAAATAATTTTAGCAACCCCCAAGTCATTTTAGAAGACCTATTTAACGATACCCCACAAGATGGGGTAGACGACGAAAAAAATATTCATCCCCACTTCACATGTAGGGGAGATACCCTAAAAAAAAATATTTTCAAAAAAATTTTTTTACCACGTTATCGGTGTAATTGATATACATACTCTTACAAAATAACAGCTTTCTAGTAGTAACGGTCTCTTAGCAAAATTTCCAGTGGTATCGAAATATGTATCTTTAGTGATAAACAGAGAAGCACGATTGATAAATATATTTAATTTTGAGATAAGTGGAATCGCCTAAACAAAAGCCAAACGATCACAATAACACTGGTGGACTGGCTGGTTATACGTCGATTGTATATTCATTCGGAGGCTTGTTGTAGGTATGATAACAAATCTCTTAAGCATAACATTAAAAAAATACCAACTTTTAATTGAATTTAACATCCTGAACATGTTTTAACTATAAGCTTGTTATTAATATATGATTCTTGGCATTTTCAATCTCAAACAGCAGCCGGCGGGTTAATGGTAGACTTTCATTGTAGTAGTAAAAAATGCTCACGTCTACAGTCCCTTAAAGCTGTGAAAAAATTAAACTTCTAAGTTAACGTAAAAAAATATGCGGTGGTTTGTGCCGCAAAAAACAGATATCACTCACTCACTCGACACTCTCAAGGGAATCAAAATTTATACCTACTTCCCGTTCATCAAAATTTATGGGGTACTTCCAGTTGACTTAGAATGATGAAATTTGGCAAGAAGAAATGTAGGTAGCACAAATAAAGAAATAATCTGAAAACCTTAAATTTGTAGTTACCTACAAATTTGTACGGAACCCTCAGTGCGCGAGTCCGACTGGCACTTGACCGGTTTTTATTTTGGTCATCAGACAGCAGTAGGTACTTTTTTTTCTGGCGCCGCCGCCACGGCGCTTTGATTTTGGGTACGAAATTATTATTATTATTTCTATTTTAATGGGTTTGCTCTTGGTTTTTTTTTTATCATAAGACAGCATTATTATTTTGGGGTACGAATTAATGATGTCCTTTGGGTGTTCTATTGTTGCAAATGCCTAATCTTTCGGGGAATTAAAGGGTGATGGTATATTTTGTGTCATGTTAGCTATGAATAATTTTTGACAGCTTTATATATATTTTTTTTAAAAAGGAAGTCGTGATCAAAAATAAATAAACCTGCTGGGTATTGCGATACAAATTTAGAATCGTCTTTTGGCAAACGTGAGCTCGTGCGTAGGGGTCACAGTTTTGACCTAACTTAACCAATTTTTTTTAAATAATTATTTAGAGTCTAAGTTGGTTTGCAAGCAATAATATTAATAAGACGTAGTCGACGGAGCCCTGCTTCGCGGAGCCGCTATTTCTGTCTACAGGGCTTAAAGGAACCTAACCCAAATTGGGGTGCCCCATATCCCGAGATCGCTTATAGAAACCATTATTTTTATAGTCAAAAACCATGGAAAAATACACAGAACAAACAATATTCGTAATAAAATAATTCTACTGAAAACTTCATACTATGCCAAGTGAAGTTATGCCAAATAAAATTCGGCCATTTTAAAAGTATTCCATTGTAAATTCCGACATATAAACATTCGGCCAAACAATAATTATGTATAGTAATAATAATATTTATGCCTTAAAAATATTCGTTTAAAAATTAAATGCCAAATGGGTTGTGCCAAATAAATTTCGGCCAAAAAAATCTGCCAGATAGAGAGAACCCTGTAGAATAGTCTAACAAAAAATCAGAATTATTGTACCTATGTAAATTAGTGTGGTTTTTATTGTAAAAAGAAAGTTTTTAGAGGTATCTTCATGATTTTTTTCTGTCGTATCAAATTCGTTGTATTATGTTTTCAACACACAGTCTGCCTAGCTTAAATCCTAATGAATATCATATATTTTTCTGATTTTGTTTACTGTAGTCGATCATATACTTTTATTGTTTCTAAAACTTGCGTTTTTGCGTTTAGGTCATGTAAGCCCCTTAAATCTATTGAGTCAATTGGACTTTGGTACATTAAACTCGATACCAACTCGTCACCGATGTGTCCTTGGCCTTGTAGGTTTGTATGTTTTTTATTAGCACTTGAGTAGATTACGTCATATGACGCAATTGGCGGTGCCATTTCCATCGTGTTGGTAATTGGATAAGATTCGGATTATGGTTTTCATAGGCCGATTGTACACAGCAGGGGCGAAGGTTCCATACAGCTCGATTCCTACCAGCTTCCCTTTGAAAAATGGCACAGTAAGTATTCTGTAGACAAATAATATAATCATATAAAAGATATCTACTCCGGCTTACCTCTTACAAAAATTGACCCTTCGCTACTGGTACACAGTTATTGTCAACTAGCTTCTACCCGTGACTTCTTCCGCATAAAATGGCTTGTTCTCCGACCCACCCCGTCGCATCGCATCGCCTGCTTAACTGTCAAGTTAGTTAGTTGTTAAGTTTGTTTCAAGTGACGTCAACGATTATTGAGATTCGATACAAGATAAAATGTTCGGTATAAAAATAAAACAAATTAGTATTAAGCAATTTTTTGATAAATAAAACACAAAATATCTATAAAATAAATAAAATTCATTTAATTCCCACATTTACATAAAATTAAAATATAACAATACCTACTGCCATAGAATAAAATTTCTCTAAATAAAATGAAACGTTTAATTAATTACGTATCACTGTTTCAGTACATTAATTTGAAGAGATTATGAGGAAATGGGAAAAACCCATGTAATTGTAAGTATTATGTAATTTACAACAAACATGCTGTATCATGATGACGCGGCAAAAAAATTAAAATGATTTAAATATAATCAACGTCTTCCATTTGCCGAATTAGGTAATAGAACCGGTTATCCATGTGTTTGCTCACAAATAGGAAGTTTCCGTTTGAAAATATCAAGTCATGATTCTTTATCTTCTTTTTAGGGTTCCGTACCCAGAGGGTAAAAGCGGGACCCTATTACTAAGACTCCACTGTCCATCTGTCTGACTGCCTGACACCATTCTGTATCTCATGAACCGTGATAGCTAGACAGTTGAAATTTTCACAGATGATGTAGTTCTGTTGCCGCTATAACAACAAATACTATAAACAGAATAAAATTAATATTTAAGGGGCTCCCATAGAACAAACGTGCTTTTTTTCGGCGTTTTTGCCTTGTCAGTTTTTTTTTGTTTTTATTTTTTATTTTTATGCGTCATGTTTGCCGCTTTTCTATATTGCACAATTATTAAAACAGGTTCAAAAAAAATTAATATCAATAAGTTGAATACCTACATCTGCAATTTATTAAGACATCATCTTAATTATTTGGCATGTCTAGAACTTTCAACAACATTCCATTATCACTCACAAAAGATGAGCCAGTGATTGCTTTAGCTTTGTCGCTAGCTAGAAACAGAACAAGGTCAGCTATTTCTTCCGGAGCAGAAATTCTGCCCAGGGCTGTCACTTCCTTCATATGTTTGTAAATTGCTTCTTCCATACCTTTGGTTGCACCCAAATTTTCAACGATATCAGTCTGCACTGGTCCTGGATTGACAACGTTCACGCGCACTCCACTTGAAGCTAGTTCTTGTGCAACTGTTCTTGTGAAATGATCTAGACCAGCTTTCGAAGTATTGTATGAAAAATTATCCTTTGCTATAACTTGGAGTGCAGCAATGCTTGATATATTGATGATGTTACCTTTGGTCTTCACAAGGTGAGGAGCAGCAAGATGTGTCAAGTAAACTACGGAGCGTAGGTTAGTCGCCATTACTTGATCAAATACTGCCATAGCGTGGTCGGCTTGAATACCTGCCATCTGGGCTATTCCAGCATTGTTTATCAGAATATCCAATTTCCCGAATTTGCTCAAAGTTTCACTAACAATTCTTTTGACATCAGCGTCTTTACAAATGTCAGCCACTAGCACTAAAGGATTGCCACATTTCTTCGCCACGGTGTCCAGTTTCTGCTTGTTCCTTCCTACTATAGCGACCTTGGCACCTTCTTCAGCAAACTTGATGGCTGTTGCTGCTCCAATACCAGAGCTGCCACCAGTCACGATAACCACTTTGTCTTGGAAACTCATGTTTATGCGCTAAGTACCAGTTTAGTGCTGAATGTTTGTTGAAACTTCAGTTATTTAATATCAGACAATCGAATCTAAAATATCTTAAGTGATATACAGAGAAGTACGATTGATAAATATATTTAATTTTGAGATAAGTGGAATCGCCAAAACGAAGGCCCAACGATCACAAGAACACTGGCGGACTGCCTGGTTATGCGCCGATTATATGTATATTCATTCGGAGGCTTGTTGTAGGTACATATATCATAGGCCAAAGCTAAAGTATACGGACAGAGGGTAAAGTTCGATCATCGCGAATAGATAGATTGTCTTATCTATATCTATAAGGTGTAAAAAAATTAACCTTACAAACTTTAAGAGGTGCTTTAGACCATTGGACTGAACAACTTTCACTATGAGACCAACTCTGAAATCACGAAAAAAAATCCACTGTTTAATACAAAAGTTCATTACCTACTTGATCAAAATGTATGAAACAGCGGATTTTTTTTTCGTGATTTCAGAGTTGGTCCCATAGTAAAAGTTGTTCAGTCCAATGGTCTAAAGCACCTCTTAAAGTTTGTAAGGTTAATTTTTTACACCTTATATACAAATAAATATGATTAAATAATAAAAATGTAAGTGTCTTTTTGTAATGTCAAAATGTCCTCAAATACATTTAGTTCTTTATGGGTAAATTAAAAATGAATTTGGCTCCAGTTAAATTGGGGTTCTTTTGAGCTTTGACGTTCTCTAAGTACATAATTGGCTAGATAAAATTCAAGTAATCTTTTCAAAATCAAAATATTTTATTTCATAAACCTACATGGGCACTTATGAAACGTCAGAAGCTAGGTGCCGGTTCCAATTGGTCGTTTCCTATGGAGAAGAACCGGCAAGAAACAACTCCACGTTTACTCTTTTTAAAAATAATTGGCTTTTGCAATGTTTTCAAATTACAGTAGGTTTGGGAGGACAGCGTAGGCCTGTCAACAAGTACCAGGTACTTGATAAAATAAAGAATAGTCTACAGAGTAGATCTGTACTCTAAAAGGCCTACAAAGTCGTCACATTTACAAAATAAGAATCTATCAAAAAGATAAATAAAAAATAATATATAAAAACCTACTAAAACCAAGTGATATGATTCCCATTACAACCACTAATACAGAAGTGAACAAATAGAATTGTCTGTATATAATGTCAAATAATAAAGAGATTATGTCAAAAAAGTATGTAAAAAAAATAAATTAAAAAATAAACATCGTAATTTTGAGAGCACATTTGCAGAAGGAATTGTTGCCAAACTTCCTTGTCTTCAACGTAGTCTCTAATCTATATGATTTTTTGTCAAGGACACGTTTGATGAGGGTTTTGAACTTTCCATCGTTAAGTTCTGTAACCGGCTTTGGCAACTTGTTATAAAAACGTTAAAAGGAACAACTGCAACTGTTTAAAAGGAATGACTTGCTAGTTTTAGTTAACCTAAATTTAGGTAACACAATTTCATTTTTACTACGTATATTTATATAATGGAAATCGCTTCTTATTTTAAAGACTCCTAAGTTTTTGCGAACATACAAAATACTTTCTATAATATAAAGAGAAGGCAGAGTTAGTATATCAATTTCTTTGAATTTGTTTCTAAGAGACTCGCGAGGCCCCATTTTATAGATTGCGCGGATTGCCCTCTTTTGTAAAATGAAAATTGAATCTACGTCAGCTGCCGATCCCCACAGCAGAACACCATAAGACAGTACTGTGGAAATAAGCAAAGTATACTAACCTAGCTGCGGCTATATCTGTCAACTGCCTTATTTTTCTTATTGCATATGCAGCTGAACTTAATCTACCTGAGAGAGCTCTAATGTGTGCGCCCCATAGTAATTTTGAATCTAAAGTAATTCCTAGAATGACAGTATCCGTAACAGCATCTAATTTTTTGCCATCAAGTTCTAAATCAGACCCACTCGCTTGAGGTACATTTGGTAATAAAAACTTAAGACATTTAGTTTTGTTTTTTTTCTCGTTGGTTGCGGGAAGCAAATTTGTATCTAGGGATCGAAACTGTGTCTCCTAAACACAGGCTATTCTGTAGCCTAGCTAGGAGTACAGAGCTTCACGCACCTTATTCTGCCGTCATACATATTTGGAATCAGAAAAAAAAAGGCGCATATGACAGTTTTTTTACTCAATTTTGGAAAAAAATGTGAAAAAAATGATAGTTAAATTGTGCCCTTTTTCTTTATACATTTTTTTCTTTATAGATTACAATTCTGTGTTACCTATTATTATTAATGTAAAAAAAAAGTTTATAATATTTTTTCAATAAGAAGTCTCGTGACCAAAAATAAATAAACCTACTGGGTATTGCGGCCCAAATTTTTCCATTAAGGGCTCTTCTATTAAATCTATTGAGTCTATTGAACTTTGGCGCATTAAACTCGTTACAAACTCGTCAACGATGTGTCCTTGGCCTTGTAGGTTTGTATGTTTTTATTAGCACTAGCGTAGCTTACGTCATATCATATGACGCAATTGCCGGTGCCATTTCCGACGTATTCCACATTGGGCACCCGCTTAAATGGTACCTGTTTGAATGTGCCGCTGTGTTCAATATTACCTTTGGACATTGACTCAGCACTCGGCCTGGCTCAAGCGCGGCCCAGTTAAAATAATGATTCGGTTGCATCTCACATGCATAGGACACATAGAATTTGTATATAAGTGTGTGTTAAGAAAAAGTAGTATATAAGCAGAACATTTTGTAAATAAACCAGATTTGAATTTTATATTCTTGTCTCATTACCCCTCACTGTGGCCAAGACACCTTTAGCCATCTCTGATCAGTCTTGTGAGTCTGCTTGACTGGCAGTGAGTTTACCCTTCCCGAACCTGGAACTCCTGTCTACTATCCGTCTGTAACCGGTGCAAACATCCTGAACTTATTTATATATTTATTTATCACGCACTAGGTATATGATAGGTTAGGACTGTAGGGCTTAGGGTCGTAGGGACTGTTAGGCTTGTAGGTCTTTGTAGGTTCCTTTAACTTATCGTATACTTTCATGTACCGTCACACCCTTGACAGTATTGCGGCTTTACGTGACGTCTGTTAAGGGTGGATGTACATACGCTGTGTGTCAGGTACTCAGGTGCCATTTAAGCGGGCACCCAATGTAGAATACGTCCCATTTCCATCGTGTTGGTCATTTGATAATATTCGGATTACGGTTTTCATAGGCCGATTGTACAGCTTTTTATCTTTTGCCAGTGACGTCATGCGCGTAAAATGGCTTGATCTCCGATCCACCCCGTCGCATCGCATCGCCTGCCCGTGCTACTACTTCGTTTTAGCTTAGCGTTCTTTCTTGATTTTTCCTATTGCCCGGCTCTTAAGAGTCCTAGCGTGATGTTAATAGTAGATAGATAGATAATAATAATAGCCTATAGCTTTTCTTAAGGATTGGGCTATCAAATGAAAAATATTTTTTTCAAATCCGACTGGTCTAGAGATTAGCACCTCCAAACAAACAAACTCTTCAGCTTTATTATAATATAGTAATAAACTGATCAATTGATGAAGTATAACGATCAGATTATTATAACTGATAGCAAAGTTAAGTCCAGTGACGTCAACGATTATTGAGATTCGATACCAGATAAAACGTTCGTATCAAAATAAAACAAATTAGACATAGGAAATTTTTGATAAATAAAACACAAAGTATTGTTTCAATACATTCATTTAAAGAGATTATGAGGCTTTATAAATGAAAAAAAAAACTATGTAATTGTAAGTAAATGTAATTTACAACAACCACGCTGTATCATGATGACATGGCAAAAAAATTAACATAAGCATATTCTTACATTTGCCGAATAGCTAATAGCCTAACCTTTTGAAAATATTAAGTCATGATTCTTTTTCTTCTTTTTTATATTCTTATATAGTTTGTTCGCTTATTCAATATGTAAATACAAAAAATCCTCTTTAATAAATATATTTCCCAAATACACGCGTCAAATCAAAGACATTGCCCGTTCAAGTGATTCTAAGGCATATTAAAACAGATAGAAAAAAATAAAATATCAATAAGTTGAATACTTCTGCAATTTATTAACACATCATCTTAATTTTTCGGCCTGTCTATAACTTTCAACAACATTCCATTATCACTCACAAAAGACGAGCCAGTGATTGCTTTAGCTTTGTCGCTAGCTAGAAACAGAACAAGGTCAGCTATTTCTTCCGGAGCAGAAATTCTGTCCAGGGCTGTCGTTTCCTGCATATTTTTGAAAACTGCTTCTTGCATGTCTACGGTTGCACCCATATTTTCAATGATATCAGTCCGCACTGGTCCAGGATTGACAACGTTCACGCGCACTCCACTTGAAGCTAGTTCTTGAGCAACAGCTCTTGTGAAATGATCTAGGCCAGCCTTCGAAGTACAGTATGAAAAAGAATCCTTTGCTATAACTTGGAGTGCAGCAACGCTTGATATATTGATGATGTTACCTTTGGTCTTCACAAGGTGAGGAGCAGCAAGATGTGTCAAGTAAACTACGGAGCGCAGGTTAGTCTTCATTACTTGATCAAATACTGCCATAGCGTGGTCGGCTTGAATACTTGCTAACTGACCCATGCCAGCATTGTTTATCAGAATATCCAATTTCCCGAATTTGCTCAAAGTTTCACTAACAATTCTTTTGACATCTGCGTCTTTACAAACGTCAGCCAGTATCACTAAAGGACTGCCACATTTCTTCGCCACGTTTTCCAGTTTCTGCTTGTTCCTTCCTACTATAGCGACCTTGGCACCTTCTTCAGCAAACTTGATGGCTGTTGCTGCTCCAATACCAGAGCTCCCACCAGTTACGATAACCACTTTGTCTTGGAAACTCATGTTTATGCGCCAACTACCAGTTTAGTACTGAATGCTTGTTGTAACTTCAGTTATTTAATATAAGACAATCTAATCTTTATCTCTGGGCGAAGGGCGTACAGCGCATGTAGCCAAACGTGCTACACGCCTTTTGAGCCCAGAGGTATCGAAATATGTATCTTTAGTGATAAACAGGGAAGCACGATTGATAAATATATTTAATTTTGAGATAAGTGGAATTGCCTAAACGAAAGCCAAACGATCACAATAACACAGGCGGACTGGCTGGTTATGCGTCGATTGTATATTCATTCGGAGGCTTGTTGTAGGTACATATAATATCATAGGCCAAAGCTGAAGTATACGGACAGAAGGTAAAGTTCGATCATTGCAAATATTAAACAGATAGATTGTATTATCTATATCTATACCAAGAAATATGATTAAATAATAAAAATTTAAGTGACTGTTTGTAATGTCAAAATAGCAATAGCTTCGCCCCCTGTTACATGAGACTTCCACATAACTGGTGAAAAGACAGCATTCAAGTGTCGAACATTTTATTCCTAAAAATTAAAGTGCCAGACAAAAAAGTACTATATTCTTATGGGAAATAACATCTTGAGCATTTTTTAGGGTTCCGTTGCCAAATGGCAAAAAACGGAACCCTTATAGATTCGTCATGTCTGTCTGTCTGTCTGTCTGTCTGTCCGTCCGTCCGTATGTCACAGCCACTTTTCTCCGAAACTATAAGAACTGCACTGTTGAAACATGGTAAGAAGATGTATTCTGTGAACCGCATTAAGATTTTCACACAAAAATAGAAAAAAAAACAATAAATTTTGGGGTTCCCCATACTTTGAACTGAGACTAAAAATTTTTTTTTTCGTCAAACCCATACGTGTGAGGTATCTATGGATAGGTCTTCAAAAATGATATTGAGGTTTCTTATATCATTTTTTTCTAAACTGAATAGTTTGCGCGAGACACACTTCCAAAGTGGTAAAATGTGTGTCCCCCCCCTGTAACTTCTAAAATAAGAGAATGATAAAACAAAAAAAAATATATGATGTACAATACCATGTAAACTTTCACCGAAAATTGGTTTGAACGAGATCTAGTAAGTAGTTTTTTTTTAATACGTCATTAATCGTAAACCGCAATTTACCTTTTATTCAACCAATTCAAATAAAAAAAAAATAAAAAGACATTTAATTTCATAAACATAAACCTTATGCATAAACCCGGATGTTACGGAACCCTCGGTGAGCGAGTCCGACTCGCTCTTGCCCGGTTTTTTTGCTATTACAGCGAAAGCCTAAAATTAACCCCTCGGCTGCTATTTGAGATTCAAAATACCAAATATCGTATTTTTATAACAAATTTCTTAAGCATAACATTAAAAAAATACCAACTTTTAATTGAATTAACATCCACAGCAGCACATCAGCACATCAGCTTTGATTTAACATCCTGAACATATTTTAACTATAAACTTGTTATTAAAATATGATTTTTGGCATTTTTAACCGACTTCTAAAAAAGGAGGAGGTTCTCAATTCGGATGTTTGTATTTTTTTTTTTTTTTATGTTTGTTCGCGCATAACTCCGTCGCTTGCCAACCGATTTGAAAAATTCTTTTTTTGTTGGAAAGGGTATGCTTCCCAAATGGTCCCATGAAAATTTTATCGAAATCTGACAAGCGGTTTTTGAAAAATCAACAAAAACCTAAAAATATATCTACATTAACGATCTTTTCATATTTCATAACTCCGTCATTTACGAACCGATTTGGAAAATACCTTTTTGAGCATTTGCTCTCGAAAATCATCATTTGGTAAAGTGGAGCTGATGATAAAGACCACAGAAGGCTATCGGAACTACTCAATGACAAATATTTCACGGGTTGCGATTCGATTACTTTAATATGGTTGCTAAGCAATTTATGCTCTTTACAAGGTCCATTCCACCGTATGCAATGGTGAAATGGAGCTGATGGTGACTTCTCAAACAGCTCCAGTTCTCCTGGCTTATGGGAACTCCTCAACAATTAACGTCCCTGAATCGGGTAAAGCAATATTTTGTAAAAGGTGATAAGCAGTTGACATTAGGCTATTGTAACTTAGATAAATTACAAAAAGACCCACTAAAAAGTGAAAAATAAAAACTTTTTTACAAAAAAAAAACAACCGACTTCCGGAAAACACTATAAAGTGAAAAATAACTTTAATTTCGGAAGTCGGTGGCAAAAAACTAAAATACAAATCCAAAGACACCGACTTCCGAAATTAAAGTTATTTTTCACTTTATAGTGTTTTCCGGAAGTCGGTTGTTTTTTTTTTGTAAAAAAGTTTTTATCAGTCTCAAACAGCAGCCGGTGGATTAATGGTAGACGTTCGTTCTAGTAGTAAAAAAATCTCAAGAGGTAATGTTTTAGGGTTCCATACCTCAAAAGGAAAATACGCCCTTATAGGATCATTTTGTTGTCCGTCTGTCTATCTGTCAAGACCCTTTATCTCGGAAACGCATGGAGGTATCGAGTTGAAATTAAAACCATATACTCAAGTCTACAGTCCCTTGAAGCTATGAAAAAATTGAACTTCTAAGTTAACGTTTATTCCGCAAAAAACATATATTTCGACACTCTCTAGGAAATCAAAATTTATAGGGTACTTCCCGTTGACCTAGAATGATGAAATTTGGCAAGAAGGAATGTCATGTAGCACAAGTAAAGGAAAAATCTGAAAACCTTGAATTTTTTGTTACTTATCTACAAATTTGTACGGAACCCTCAGAGGGCGAGTTCGACTGGCACTTGACCGGTTTTTATTTTGGTCATCAGACAGCAGTAGGTACTTTTTTTCTGGCGCCGCCGCTGCGGCGCTTTGATTTTGGGAACGAAATTATTATTTTTTTTTTTTAATGGGTTTGCTCTTGACTCTAGTCTAGGTCACAGAGACAAAGTCGACGATGGAGTGAGCTTACCCAGAAGAAGCCTGTTCACTCTTACTTTGAAAAGATTCGGGTTGTATGCGCTTGGAAACATAGATGCAGGTAAAGAGTTCCACACTTTTGCTGTGCGCATTATAAAAGACATTTGAAAACGCTTAGTGCGAATTGGTGGAATAGCAACTAGGCAGGGATGGTAACCTGCAGTGCGTCTGGATGACCGAAGGTAGAAGGGGGCCTGTGGAATGAGGTCGAGGAGTTCTTGGGCACACTCACCGAAGTACAATCTGTAGAAGACCGACAAGCAGGCAACCTTGCGGCGATGAGCCAAGCTGTGAAGCGCGGCAAGTTGGTATTTCGCTGAGCCGTCCTTAAGGTGGCTGCAATACTCCATGCAGGATCGGACTTGCGCTTTGTATAGGGTTAAAAGCTGTCCAGGCGAAAAGTATCGCCTCACCCTATTTAGGATGCCCTTCTTGGCCGCAGTATGGGCTTTGTACTCGATGGTAGCGCCGAAGTTGAGACTAGACGTCAACTCCATGCCTAGGAGCTCGAGCCGATCTGTTTATGATGTATTTTGGGTGTTCTGTAGGTGCAACTGCCTAAGCTTTCGGGGAATTGAGAGGTGATGGAATATTATGAATTATTTGCTATGAATAATTTTTCGTCGCTTTTTAATTTTTTTAAAATAAGATGTCTCGTTATCAAAACTAAATAAACCTGCAGGGTATTGCGACGCAAATTTTTCCATTAAGGGGTTTAAGGACCATAACGCAAGTTTTAGAAACAATAAAAGTATATGATCGATTACAGTAAACAAAATCAGAAAAATATATGATATTCTTCAGGATGTATATTATGCTAGGTAGATACTGTGTTGAAAACATAATACAACTAATTTGATACGATAGAAAAAAATCGTGAAGATACCTCTAAAAACTTTCTATTTACATACAATCATTATGATTTTTTGTAAAAACCGTACTAATATTCATACAATTATTATGATTTTTTGTCAGATTATTCTACAAGCAACATACTAAAGCACTAGTGTTTTAATTTTTTAGTGCAAACAATAGATTTTTTGTAAATAGATAATTGCTTCATATTTTGCAATAAATTACCAGCGTTGTGTCATCGCGCTTCTCTTTCTTTTCTATGCAGTCCGACAAAGACCGCGCTTTAGGTCATGTAGTCGCCTTAACGGATCTTCTATTAACCTTTTAACCGCCACACGACTAGAAATCAAAAACGTGACTTCGGCGTATTACTTCGTTGTCGCTTAGCGTTCTTTCTTGATTTTTCCTATTACCCGGCTCCTAAGAGTCCTAGCGTGATGTTAATAGTAGATAAATAGATAATAATAATAGCTTAAAGCCTTTCTTAAGGAATGGGCTATCAAATGCAAAAATAGTTAGGTAGTCAGCTCAGTCAGACATACGACACCCTTAATTGATTATGTAAATATTTATTATGCTACCCATCAAATCTTATGAATGTGCGTTAATTAGAAGAGTTGGATAAAAAGCTCATATTATGTTAACGCCATTAAATCTTTCATATTTAGAGCACAAGTTAATAATTTACCTTGAATAAATTCAACATACATAGGTACGATAATCGCCATTTTGATGTCAGTTGTGGTCGAGGCTAAAAAACATAAAAATTGGGGATTTCGAACATCCTAACTTTACCTTAAGGGGCTGTGAATATACATCATTTAATTATTTGACGAATTTATCCATAGTTTAAGGTAAATAAGTAGTATTAATGAAGTTTTTTTGATATCTAATGTCGAAGTTTCGCGCCAATCGTGTGTGTTTACATTTTTACTTTTCACAAATTTCACACACACAGATGTAGATAAGATTTAAAATGTGACAAATGTTATTGATAATATTATAAACAACACGAAAATGCCCAGGTTTTAAGGTAATATTCAAACACAGCTGTTCAATAATACGTATTAATCATTACCACTACTCAATTTGTGTTCAAAATCGCCGATCATTATTGTTTTTTTTTTATTGCCATGATGTGTGAAAGCGATTATTCCAAACAATTTTTTTTTTAATTTCTATTGACTCGAGTAATTAATATGATGAATGTAATCGATATTTGAAAATAAAATAAAATTATTTTAAGCAATAAATACAATAAGCATTGTTTATAATAATGATTTATGCTTTTCTAATATCATTTCAATCTCTTCTAATATCATGTCAATATCAGACAGGCCATAGGTACCTCATTTACTGAATTTCGCGCCGAAATGCTTCTATAATTGAATTTATATTCGGAATACATACTGCGATCGCCAACCCGCCTGCCAAGCGTGGCGATTATGGCAAACCCTCCCAAAATTGGGGGAGGCCTATGTCCAGCAGTAAACGTCTATCGGCTGAAACGACGATTGACGACATTTTGTTAGTTTAAAGAGTTTTTATTCAGTTTCTACAATTTTTTTTTTATTTTTTTTTATTGCGAGTATCGATTAGGCTGTATGCAAGTTTTGAATCGAAATAAGAAAGTTGGGTGGACGGTCAGCACTAAAAAGTGTCACGTCGCAACACAATTTTTAGTAATTTTTATCAAGATTATCGTGGTTTCTAAGTAATTTATGAAAAATGGTTAAAGTAAGAATGCAGACAGAATGATATGGTGGTGACACAGAATCTACTCATGTGGCGGTGAAGTGGTGTGTTCCATACTTCAAATTTAAAAAAGACTAATAAATAGGTACCTATTTATTCATGTAATTATTATCAATAAATATTTTAGAAAAACTACTATTTTTTACTTTCCTTAAATTCGAAATGAAAAGTAGAGTGTTTAACGCGGGTGAAAGTCATCAATTCCCACTCGGACTATAACCGAGTCTAAATGCCTCCTATGGGAATTGATTCCTTCCGACCCTTGTATAACAATCTACTATTTCAAATCCGACCGGTAGTTCTAGAGATTAGCGCATTCAAACATACAAACAAACTCTACAGCTTTATTATATAGTAATAAAACTGATCGATTGATGATGTTAATCGATCAGATTATATAAATAAGAGAAAATTTAACAAGTTAGTCAAGTTAGTTAGTTGTTAAGTTTGTTTCTAGTGACGTCAACGATTATTGAGATTCAATACAAGATAAAACGTTCGGTATCAAAATAAACAAATTAGCTAAAGGCAATTTTTTGATAAATAAAACACAAAATATCTATAAAATAAATAAAACTCATTTAATTCAGGCAGTACCCATATTTACATAAAATTAAAATATTACAATACCTAGGTACTGCCACAGAAAAAAAATTCTCTAAATAAAATGAAATGTTTAGTTAATTACGTATCACTGTTTCAGTACATTAATTTGAAGAGATTATGAGGCTTTATAAATATGAAAAAACCATGTGATTGTAAGTAAATGTAATTAACAACAAACATGCTATATCATGATGACGCGGCAAAAAAATTAAAATTATTTGAATATAATTGCCATAATCAATGTCTCACATAAATTGCCGAATTAGGTAATAGAACCGGTTATACCAATTTTTATGCGTCATGTTTGCCGCTTTTTTATATTGCACAATTATTAAAACTGGTTCAAAAAAATATAGATATATCAATAGGTTGATTACCTACATCTGCAATTTATTAAGACATCATCTTAATTATTTGGCATGTCTAGAACTTTCAACAACATTCCATTATCACTCACAAAAGACGAGCCAGTGATTGCTTTAGCTTTATCACTAGCTAGAAACAAGACAAGGTCAGCTATTTCTTCCGGAGCAGAAATTCTGCCCAGGGCTGTAGCTTCCTGCATATGTTTGTAAATTGCTTCTGCCATACCTTTGGTTGCACCTAAATTTTCAACGATATCAGTCTGCACTGGTCCTGGATTGACAACGTTCACGCGCACTCCACTTGAAGCTAGTTCTTGTGCAACTGTTCTTGTGAAATGATCTAGACCAGCTTTCGAAGTATTGTATGAAAAATTATCCTTTGCTACAACTTGGAGTGCAGCAATGCTTGATATATTGATGATGTTACCTTTGGTCTTCACAAGGTGAGGAGCAGCAAGATGTGTCAAATAAACTACGGAGCGTAGGTTAGTCGCCATTACTTGATCAAATACTGCCATAGCGTGGTCGGCTTGAATACCTGCCATCGAGGCTATTCCAGCATTGTTTATCAGAATATCCAATTTCCCGAATTTGCTCAAAGTTTCACTAACAATTTTTTTGACATCAGCGTCTTTACAAATGTCAGCCACTAGCACTAAAGGATTGCCACATTTCTTCGCCACGGTGTCCAGTTTCTGCTTGTTCCTTCCTACTATAGCGACCTTGGCACCTTCTTCAGCAAACTTGATGGCTGTTGCTGCTCCAATACCAGAGCTGCCACCAGTCACGATAACCACTTTGTCTTGGAAACTCATGTTTATGCGCTAACTACCAGTTTAGTGCTGAATGTTTGTTGAAACTTCAGTTATTTAATATCAGACAATCGAATCTAAAATATCTTTAGTGATATACAGAGAAGCACGATTGATAAATATATTTAATTTTGAGATAAGTGGAATCGCCTAAACGAAGGCCCAACGATCACAACAACACTGGCGGACTGGCTGGTTATGCGCCGATTATATATTCATTCGGAGGCTTGTTGTAGGTACATATATCATAGGCCAAAGCTAAAGTATACGGACAGAAGGTAAAGTTCGATCTTCGCGAATAGATAGATTGTCTTATCTATATCTATACAAATAAATATGATTAAATAATAAAAATGTAAGTGTCTGTTTGTAATGTCAAATAACAGCTTTTTAATAAATGCAATGGAAGTATACACGGTACTTATAACAAAAGTCATCCCTACGTGTAAAATTAGAATTGTCTGTGGTATAATGTCAAATAAAGAGATTATGTCAAAGAATAGGTAATCGTAATTTTGAGGGCATATGTGTAGAAGGAATTATTGCCAAACTACCTTGTCTTCAACGTAGTCTTTAATCTATATGCGTTTTTGTCAAGGACACGTTTGATGAGGGTTTTGAACTTTCCATCGCTAAGTTCTGTAACCGGCTTTGGCAGCTTGTCATAAAAACGTTAAAAGGAACAACTGCAACTGTTTAAAAGGAATGACTTGCTAGTTTTAGTTAATCTTTTAGGTAACACAATTTCATTTTTACTACGTGTATTTATATTATGGAAATCGCTTCTTATTTTAAAGCAAAAGAGAAGGCAGAGTTAGTACATCAATATCTTTGAATTTGTTTATAAGAGACTCGCGAGGCCCCATTTTGTAGATTGCGCGGATTGCCCTCTTTTGTAAAATGAAAATTGAATCTACGTCAGCTGCCGATCCCCACAGCAGAACACCATAAGACAATATACTGTGGAAATAAGCAAAGTATACTAACCTAGCTGCGGCTATATCTGTCAACTGCCTTATTTTTCTTACTACATATGTAGCTGAACTTAATCTACCTGAGAGAGCTCTAATGTGTGCGCCCCGTAGTAATTTTGAAACTAAAGTAATTCCTAGAAATACAGTTTCCGTAACAGCATCTAGTTTTTGCCATCAAGTACTAAATCAGACCCACTTGCTTGAGGTACATTTGGTAATGAAAACTTAAGACATTTAGTTTTGTTCGCATTAAGTAAAAGATCTAAATAAGTCTGTTAATTAAAGCATACAAAGTAGAGGGCATACAGATTTCAACCTCAGTATTCATTAACGACTCATTTCGATAAAAAACTGGCCAAGTGCGTTTCGGGCAACGCACAGTGTAGGGTTCCATAGTAGCCCGTTATGTTATATTTTGTTTTTCAATGCATGTCTTTACCCGTTATAAACAAGCAAGTACTTCATCTTAGTTACTTTAAAGGATGAATGCTAAGGATTTTGTATTTGGTACAAAGTTCAACACCCAAGTTCAACGACTATTACTGCTAAAGTAATAAAGCTATCTTAACCGCTATAGTTTTCCTTTAAAGTTCATGAAATGTACTATCATCGTGAATTTTTCCAGATTTTTCAAGCTAGCAGTTTAGCTTTTAGAGGGGGGGGGGGACGCCCTACTGGAACAAACATTTTCACTTTAAAGTTTAATATTTCGTAATTGGAGCATTAAATCGAAAAATAATTTTAGCAACCCCCAAGTCATTTTAGAAGACCTATTTAACGATACCCCACAAGATGGGGTAGACAACGAAAAAAATATTCATCCCCACTTCACATGTAGGAGAGCTACCCTAAAAAAAATTTTTTTCTAAAAAATTTTTTTATCACGTTGTCGGTGTAATTGATATACATACTCTTACAAAATAACAGCTTTCTAGTAGTAACGGTCTCTTAGCAAAATCTCCAGTGGTATCGAAATATGTATCTTTAGTGATAAACAGAGAAGCACGATTGATAAATATATTTAATTTTGAGACAAGTGGAATCGCCTAAACAAAAGCCAAACGATCACAATAACACTGGCGGACTGGCTGGTTATACGTCGATTGTATATTCATTCGGAGGCTTGTTGTAGGTATGATAACAAATCTCTTAAGCATAACATTAAAAAAATACCAACTTTTAATTGAATTTAACATCCTGAACACGTTTTAACTATAAACTTTTTATTAAAATATGATTCTTGGCATTTTCAGTCTCAAATAGCAGCCGGCGGGTTAATGGTAGACTTTCGTTGTAGTAGTAAAAAATGCTCAAGAGATTATTTTTTAGGGTTACGTACCTCAAAAAGAAACAAATCGAAATCGGAAACGCGTGGAGGTATTGAGTTAAAATTAAAACCATATACCTACTCACGTCTACAGTCCCTTAAAGCTGTGAAAAAATTAAACTTCTAAGTTAACGTAAAAAAATATGCGGCGTTTTGTGCCGCAAAAAACAGATATCACTCACTCACTGGACACTCTCAAGGGAATCAAAATTTATACCTACTTCCCGTTCATCAAAATTTATGGGGTACTTCCAGTTGACTTAGAATGATGAAATTTGGCAAGAAGAAATGTCATGTAGCACAAATAAAGAAATAATCTGAAAACCTTAAATTTGTAGTTACCTACAAATTTGTACGGAACCCTCAGTGCGCGAGTCCGACTGGCACTTGACTGGTTTTTTTTTATCATAAGACAGCAGTACTTTTTTTTCTGGAGCCGCGACACTTATTTTGGGGTATGAATTAATGATGTCCTTTGGGTGTTATATTGGTGCAAATGCCAAATCTTTCGGGGTATTAAGAGGTGATGGTATATTTTGTGTCATGTTAGCTATGAATAATTTTTGACAGCTTTATATATTTTTTTTTAAAAAGGAAGTCTCGTGATCAAAAATAAATAAACCTGCTGGGTATTGCGATGCAAATTTAGAATCGTCTTTTGGCAAACGTGAGCTCGTGCGTAGGGATATTATTTAATATTATAAATAATTATTTAGGGTCTAAGTTGGTTTGCCAGCAATAATAAATAAGACGTAGTCGACGGAACCCTGCTTCGCGAAGCCGCTATTTCTGTCTACAGGGCTTAAAGGAACCTAACCCAAATTGGGGTGCCCCAAGTCCCGAGATCGCTTATAGAAACCATTATTTTTATAGTCAAATACCATGGAAAAATACACCGAACAAACAATATTCGTAATAAAATAATTCTACTGATAACTTCATACTATGCCAAGTGAAATTATGCCAAATAAAATTCGGCCATTTTAAAAGTATGCTATTGTAAATTCCGACATATAAACATTCGGCCAAACAATAATTATGTATAGTAATAATAATATTTATGCCTTAAAAATATTCGTTTGAAAATTCAATGCCAAGTGGGTTGTGCCAAATAAATTTCGGCCAAAAAAAATCTGCCAGATAGAGAGAACCCTGTAGAATAAGTCTGACAAAAAATCAGAATTATAGTATGTAAATTAGTGTGGCTTTTATTGTAAAAAGAAAGTTTTTAGAGGTATCTTCATGATTTTTTTCTATAGTATCAAATTCGTTGTATTATGTTTTCAACACACTATCTACCTAGCTTAAATCCTAATGAATATCATATATTTTTCTAATTTTGTTTACTGTAGTCGATCATATACTTTTATTGTTTCTAAAACTTGCCTTTTTGCGTTTAGGTCATGTAAGCCCCTTAAATCTATTGAGTCAATTGGACTTTGGTACATTAAACTCGATACCAACTCGTCACCGATGTGTCCTTGGCCTTGTAGGTTTGTATGTTTTTTATTAGCACTTGAGTAGATTACGTCATATGACGCAATTGGCGGTGCCATTTCCATCGTGTTGGCAATTGGTTAAGATTCGGATTATGGTTTTCATAGGCCGATTGTACACAGCATGGGCGAAGGTTCCATACAACTCGATTCCTACCAGGTTCCCTTTGAAAAATGGCACAGTAAGTATTCTGTAGACAAATAATATAATCATATTAAAGATATCTACTCCGGCTTACCTCTTACAAAAATTGACCCTTCGCTACTGGTACACAGTTATTGTCAACTAGCTTCTACCCGTGACTTCTTCCGCATAAAATGGCTTGTTCTCCGACCGGGTGTATCGCATCGCCTGCTTAACAAGTTAGTCAAGTTAGTTAGTTGTTAAGTTTGTTTCAAGTGACGTCAATGATTATTGAGATTCGATACAAGATAAAACGTTCGGTATAAAAATAAAACAAATTAGTTTTAGGCAATTTTTTGATAAATAAAACACAAAATATCTATAAAGTGTTTAGTTAATTGCGTATGACTGTTTCAGTACATTAATTTGAAGAGATTATGAGGCTTTGTAAATGGGAAAAAACCTTGTATTTGTAAGTCAATGTAATTTACAACAAACACGCTGTATCATGATGACGCGGCAAAAAAATTAAAATAATTTGAATATAATTGCCATAAGCAACATTTGCCGAATTAGGTAATAGAACTGGTTATACCATGTTTTTGATCATAAATAGGAAGTTTCCGTTTGAAAATATCAAGTCATGATTCTTTGTCTTCTTTTTAGGGTTCCGTACCCAAAGGGTAAAAACGGGACCCTATTACTAAGACTCCACTGTCCATCTGTCTGTCTGTCTGTCACCTGGCTGTATCTCATGAACCATGATATCTAGACAGTTGAAATTTTCACAGATGATGTATTTCTGTTGCCGTTATAACAAAAAATACTATAAAAAGAATAAAATAAATATTTAAGCCCCCCTTAAATATTTATTTTATTCTGTTTGTAGTATTTGTCCCATACAACTAACGTGTTTTTTTTTGGCGTTTTTGCCTTGTGATACGGAACCCTTCGTGTGCGAGTCCGACCCGCACTTGGCCAGTTTTGTTTATATTCTTTTATAGTCTAAAATAGAGAAAAAAAGAAAGAAAATACGTTTATTTGCGGCAAACATGACGCATAAAAATAAAAATAAAACACTAAAAAAATCTCTGTCTGTTCGCGTAAACATTATTTAAATACAAAACAATCCACTTTAATAAATATATTTCCCAAATACATGCGTCTACAGTCAAATCAAAGATATTGCCTGTTCAAATAATTCTAAGGCTTACAAAAAAACTAAATTATAAATAAGTTGAATACTTCTGCAATTTATTAAGACATCATCTTAATTATTCGGCATATCTAGAACTTTTAACAACATTCCATTATCACTCACAAAAGATGAGCCAGTGATTGCTTTAGCTTTGTCGCTAGCTAGAAACAGAACAAGGTCAGCTATTTCTTCCGGAGCAGAAATTCTGCCCAGGGCTGTAACTTCCTTCATATGTTTGTAAATTGCTTCTTCCATACCTTTGGTTGCACCCAAATTTTCAACGATATCAGTCTGCACTGGTCCTGGATTGACAACGTTCACGCGCACTCCACTTGAAGCTAGTTCTTGTGCAACTGTTCTTGTGAAATGATCTAGACCAGCCTTCGAAGTATTGTATGAAAAATTATCCTTTGCTATAACTTGGAGTGCAGCAATGCTTGATATATTGATGATGTTACCTTTGGTCTTCACAAGGTGAGGAGCAGCAAGATGTGTCATGTAAACTACGGAGCGTAGGTTAGTCGCCATTACTTGATCAAATACTGCCATAGCGTGGTCAGCTTGAATACTTGCCATCTGAGCTATTCCAGCATTGTTTATCAGAATATCCAATTTCCCGAATTTTATCAAAGTTTCACTTACAATTCTTTTGACATCAGCGTCTTTACAAATGTCAGCCACTAGCACTAAAGGATTGCCACATTTCTTCGCCACGGTGTCCAGTTTCTGCTTGTTCCTTCCTACTATAGCGACCTTGGCACCTTCTTCAGCAAACTTGATGGCTGTTGCTGCTCCAATACCAGAGCTGCCACCTGTCACGATAACCACTTTGTCTTGAAAACTCATGTTTATGCGCTAACTACCAGTTTAGTGCTGAATGTTTGTTGAAACTTCAGTTATTTAATATCGGACAATCGAATCTAAAATATCTTTAGTGATATACAGAGAAGCACGATTGATAAATATATTTAATTTTGAGATAAGTGGAATCGCCTAAACGAAGGCCCAACGATCACAACAACACTGGCGGACTGGCTGGTTATGCGTCGATTATATAATATTCATTTGGAGGCTTGTTGTAGGAACATAATTATATCATAGGCCAAAGCTAAAGGACAGAAGGTAAAGTTCGATCATCGCAAATATTAAACAGATAGATTGTCTTATATATATCTATACAAATAAATATTATTAAATAATAAAAATTTAAGTGTCTGTTTGTAAGGTCAAAATAACAGCTTCTTACTTAATGCATATGGAAGTATATTACGGTCCTTATAACAAAAATACAATTTTTAAAATGTTTGTCTGTCTGTCTGTTTGTTCCGGCTAATGTCCAAAACGAATAAACTGATTTTGATGGAACCGATTTTTTAATTGGCAGCTGATGTTATAAGGAGCAACTTAGGATACTTTTATTTTTAGAAAAATAATTAGGGTTCCTCGCAAAAAAATTAAAACCCATGGAATCAAATTTGTTTTCCGACATACACGCGAACGAAGTCGGGGGCACAGCTTAGCACAATTTTACGATTTTGGAAGCACTCAAGTTATTTTCTAGTACATAAATGTTATAAACATTGCAAATAAAAAAAAAACATACAAACATCCGAACATAGTACCTCCTCCTTTTTGTGAAGTCGGTAACAAAAAATATTGCGCTCTATTACAACCACGAACAAAAAGTTGTGACGATATTTCGGGTGATCAAAAATAAACATAATATTATCTCAATTATCTACTGTGACAGAGTACTTCCCGTTGACCTTGAATCATAAATTTTGTCAAGAAGCAAGGTCTCATAGTACAAGTAAAGGAAAAAATAGTTAATCTATAGTTTTATTATAGTTTTATCACATAAAAAAACATTGCGATTACAAACTTACATTTGCAGTTGGCGAATTGACCGTGACGTAATGTGTGTGGGAGGAGAACATTTTTTCAACTACAAAGTGAAGTTTGTTCTTGGGATAAATTCATCGGCCTAAAACGACCCACTGACCTAGAACCCTTCATAACGGGTGATCCGACACGCACTTGACCGGTTCTTCTTTATATTGCACAAATTTATCGTATTGGACGCAACATATCTAAATCTAAACTTTATTGGTAACGCATAAAAACATAAACCGTATTTTTAAAAGCTTGTCATACAATGCAAATGACACTATAGAGGTATGAGGGACAGTGTGTAAAGTTCACTCATACTCTGTAGAAAAGGGAGGATCCTCCTACCTGGTGTTGTGTCTGCCCGATGATTCATGTCGGGCCGTTGTATCTATGCTAGTTGCGCGGTAAACTCTGCTTGCGAGATGCAGGATTTTGCGTGACGTCAGTATGACGCGTTGTTCTTATGTGGCGTTGTAGATACCGCTACAACACGACAAAGATCGAATCCATTTTTATTATACAAAAGAGAGCTGTCAGAGACATTTACAATCTACGTCGCCGCGAATCTCCTAGGGATAAATTTAAAAAGGTTAATATCATGGGTACCTTGCCCATTCATTTATGAAAATATTATGTATGTAATAAAAAAACAACATCTGTAGCAAACCTTATATAATCCACCAACGCCACCTATCATATAAGAGAGACACTACAACATGCCGCTACTCGACGCTAGAAAAGCTGTCGCGTTACGTCACTTTACTGAATCGCGGTGTTAAGAGTGTCCGAGGGTAATGACCTCCGCTAGTATATTTAATTTTTTTGAAAACTGAACTTGTGGTGCGTTCGTGAACTACGTCCTACTTGGAATAGTTACATGGGACTCCTCTACTAAACCTAAACCTTAGGTCTAGAGGACTCCAATTCCCCTCCTTCGTCCCTTCTGGGGAAAGGTTGCGTGGATTCGTCTTATATAAATAAATACGTTGTGAAAATAAATTTATTGTCACAACAACAAGACTTCTTTATGCCGGAAACGGTGACAACATCCTCTACACATCTTTTTAATAAAATAAGTGATAGACATAATTTTAATACTAGAAATAAAGATAAATTAGAAGAAGAAAACGTGTTGCGCCTACCCCAAGTAACATGCGATAAGGGCAGGAAGATGATGATGAAATAAAGATAAATTAGATCAACCTTTTTTCAGATTGTCTAAAGCACATACTTTTTTATGGGGTACTGTGTTAAATGCTACAACAAAATACCTTGTGACATATTGCAATTAAAGGACAGAAAAATAACTCATATTAAAGTGGTTATTGTGACTGGTGGCAGCTCTGGCATTGGAGCAGCAACAGCCATCAAGTTTGCTGAAAAAGATGCTAAGGTTTCTATAGTAGGAAGGAACAAGCAGAAACTGGACATCGTGGCGAAGAAATGTGGCAATCCTTTAGTGATAGTGGCTGGCGTTTCTATAGATGCAGATGTGAAAAGAATTGTTAGTGAAACTTTGAGCAATTTCGGGAAATTGGATATTCTAATTAACAATGCTGGCCCAGTCAGCAAGTATTCAAACCGACCATGCTATGGCAGTATTTGATCAAGTAATAAAAAATAAATAAAATAAAGTTTATTCGGAACAACATAAGTTTACAATTTACAAAGGAAAACGAAGATAGCCACAAAAGTAAGATACTGTGGCGCAGCTATCAACGCCCAACTCAAAATAATATACAAAGACATTGTTCCAGACTTCCCAAAGAAAGCTAATTAATAATTAAAAGAATTAATTAAAAACATTTAAAAAAGGAATAAAAATGGAATAGACTCTATGTGGAGGTTCCTATGTAGTATAAATGTAGAGTGTAGGTGGGGTGAAGTGTGTATGTGTGTGTGGGGGTGTGTGTGTGTTTACCGTGTTTATGAAACAATAAGTTGCTCAGTTTTTTCATAAGACAAGGATTTAAACCAATCAGTTACTTTTCTCTTAAAACGAAAACACCGAGAGGCTTCTGTTTATTATTGAGGTGATCGACGATAGTATTTGTGAGATCCAGAGTAGCGTCTTCTGTTGATTTTCCCGCTCTGAAACCGTATTGATTCTCGGCCAGAATGTTGAATTTAGCGAGGAATTTCACAAGCCTCGCGTTGATAGCTTTCTCGAAAATTTTCGAGATGGTTGTAAGGACGGATATAGGTCTGTAATTGGAAACAAGATCCCTGTCTCCTCCCTTGTGAATGGGGTGGACTATGGCAGTTTTGAAAACATCCGGAAAAATACCAGAGGATAGGGAGAGATTAAAAATGTGGACAAGGAGAGGGACAATTTTATCTTTTGTGGCCTTGATAACTGTGGAAGGGATTCCGTCATAATCGACTGCACATTGATCTTTAAGAGTTAGAATGATGCTTTCAATTTCCGCGTCATCAACATCATACATGACCATCGATTCTAACGGGGCTGTCGTGGAAGAGTTCGTTACCGGGGGCGAAAAGTGAAAGTCTGAACATTCAATATGTGATGAAGAATTAGAAAACTTAGATGCGAGGGTACTGCCCACATTCGCAAAGTAATAGTTTACCATATTGACAGAGCGCAAAGGGTCGTCTTCACATTTCAATAACTCAGAAGAAAATGTTTTACTCTTGTCCTTATAAGACATTTCCCTGATGACTTTCCAGGTTGCCTTAGGATTTTTCCTGGCCCTCTGAAATTTTGACCTTTCATATTCCCGTTTAAGCTTTTTTAATAAATTATTACAGAATGTCCGATAGCGAAGATAAATAGTTTTATGAGTGTCATTTTCTGGGTGTTTTTTTGTCATTTTATGTAATTTATCTCTTTGGCGGACACATCTGAGAAGGCCAGGGGTAATCCAAGTAATGGCAACTATCCTGCGCTCCGTAGTTTATTTGAAACATCTTGCTGCTCCTCACCAACTGAAGACCAAAGGTAACATCATCAATATATCAAGCGTTGCTGCACTCCAAGTTATAGGTAAGGATACTTTTTTATACTGTACTTCGAAGGCTGGTCTAGATCATTTCACAAGAGCAGTTGCACAAGAACTAGCTTCAAGTAGAGTGCACGTGAACGTTGTCAATCCAGGACCAGCGCGGACTGATACCATTGAAAATACGGGTGCAACCAAAGACATGCAAGAAGCAATTTACAAACATATGCAGGAAGTTACAGCCCTGGACAGAACTTCTGCGAAAGAAATAGCTGACTTTGTTTTGTTTCTAGCTAGCGACAAAGCTAAAGCAAGGTCGTCTTTTGTGAGTGGTAATGGAATGTTGTTGAAAGTTCTAGACATGCCGAAAAATTAAGATGATGTCTTAATAAATTGCAAAAGTATTCAACTTATTGATATTTTTTGTCTGCCTGTTTTAAAATATACCTTTTTTGTATATTAAAATATACCTTGGAGATACTTGAACAGGCAATATCTTTGATTTGACTTTAAACGCATTTATTTGGAAAATATATTTAATAAAGAGGATTGTTTTGTATTTAATAATGTATAGGCGAACAGACTATTATAAAATAATATAAAAGAGAAGAAAAAGAATCATGACTATAGACTTGATATTTTCAAAATTTTATTTGTGACCAAAAACAAGGTATGACCACTTCTATTAGCTAATTCGGCAAATGTAAAACTTTGATTATGACAATTATATTCAAAGCAGGTAATTTTTTTGCCATGTCATCATGATACAGCCAGCTTTTTTTTGCCATGTCATCATGATACAGCCAGCGTGTTTGTTGTAAACAACATTTACTTACAATTATAATATATGTTTTTTTCCCATTTATAAAGGCTCATAATCTCTTCAAATTAATTGATTGAAACAGTGAAGCACTGCATGCCATTTTATTTATCAAAAAATTGTCTATTGTTGATTTGTTTTATTTTGATACCGAACTTTTTTTTTGTATCGAATCTCAATAATCGTTGACGTCGCTAGACTTAACTTTGCTATCAGTTATATAATCTGATCGACAAACCTCATCAATCGATCAGTTTATTACTCTAAATTCTGTACTAATAATAAAGCTGAAGAGTTTGATTATTTGAACGCGCTAATCTCTGGAACTACCGATCGGATTTGAAAAAATATTTTTGCATTTGATAGCTTAATCCTTAAGAAAGGCTATAGGCTAATATTATTATTATCTATTATCTATGAACACTATTAACATCACGCTAGGACTAATAACTGTGTACAGTCGGGTACCAACACGATGGAAATGGCACCGCCAATTGCGTCAATGACGTAATCCACTCTAGCGATAATAAAAACATACAAATTTAAAATATAGCTGATGATAGCGACTTCTCCATCACATATAATTCTTCTGTATGTGTGTATGTCACTGACCTCCTCTTAAGCTATTGGACCGCTTTTGATGAATTTTTTTGTGTGGTTTTGAGTAGGTCCCTGAATGGTTTAGATTCACAATTGTACCCCTTAGGGACCGCCTACCTCCACGAGCGAGGGAATCGCGGCGATAGTCTCGCTGTGCCATAAAATTTTCGCGGCGATGATATCGCCGTGTGGAGACACGTTCTAAGAGAGTGTATAGAAATACGTGCCACTACATTAATATCGCCGCGTTTCTCTCGCTCGTGGAGGCGGCCCCTTAGGCGGCACTGCGATTGAATTCTAGGAAACAGGACAACATCTGTCCGGTCAGCAAGTATTACGCGGCTACGGCACGGTATAAGCAAAACATTAATTAAATCACTGTTATAATGAATGAAAGAAATTGCAAGATAATTCAAATTAGGGGTTCATAAGTGGGTTGTTAAGAAATTACTTCTTTGCATAAAATGCTATAGCTATTTATTTATAACTACCAAAATCAATTTCATCCGGCATTTTCAACATTGCTCCATTATCAGTCACAAAAGACGAACCAGTGATGGCTCTTGCTTTGTCGCTAGCTAGAAACAGAACAAGGTCAGCTATTTCTTCAGGAACAGAAATCCTGTTCAGGGCTGTCATTTTCTGCATATGTTTGTAAATAGCTTCTTCAATTTCACCGGTTGCACCCATATTTTCAATGATATCAGTCCGCACTGGTCCTGGGTTCACAATGTTTACACGGACTCCACTTGAAGCTAGTTCTTGTGCAACAGATCTCGAGAAATGATCCAGAGCTGCTTTCGACGTGCTGTATGAAAAACTGCCCTTTCCAAATATTCGGAGTCCAGCAACGCTTGATATACTAACGATGTTACCTTTGGTCTTCACAAGATGTGGAGCAGCAAGATGTGTCAAGTAAACTACTGAACGCAGGTTTGTCGCCATTATTTCGTCATATTTTGTCATAGCGTGGTCGGATAGAATACTGGCAGATCCGCCTATTCCAGCGTTGTTTATCAGAACATCCAATTTGCCAAAATGTTTCATAGTTTCATTGACAATTCTTTTGACGTCTTCTTCTTTAGTAACGTCAGCAGCTATCACTAAAGGATTGCTACAATTATTTGCGACTTTATTTAGTTTCGCCGTGTTTCTTCCTACTATAGCTACCTTGGCACCTTCTGCAGCAAACTTAACGGCAGTGGCTGCTCCAATACCAGAACTAGCGCCAGTCACAAGAGCCACTTTGTTTAGGAAACTCATGTTTATAATGCTCCAATTGCAAGCACAGTACTGAATCTATATTATGACAGCAGCTATTTATTATAACTGCCAATCTTATCTTTTAAAAATATCAAGGTACAGAGAAGACGATACATGTAATCTAAGATAAGATTTTCAGACGGACTTCAGGCGACGTCTGTCTGATTATTCAATATTATATTTGGTGACAATTGACTAACGCAAAAATATTAAAGTCATCATCTGCCTACCCTTTTCCCAACTATGTTGAGGTCGGATTCCAGTCTAACCGGATGCAGCTGAATACCAGTATTTTACATGGAGTGACTGACTATCTGACCTCCACAACCCAGTTACTGAGTAATACGGTACCCCTTGGACTGGTTGTTAGAATTTCGAGCTTCTGCCTACCCGTAACGACTGTCAAAGATCCACGAATGACAGCCGGGACCAACGGCATAACGTGCTTTCCGAGGAACGGAGGGGTCTCGGTGTGTACAGATGGCCACCCATCTACAGACCAACCGCGGCAAGCGTAGCTTAACCTCATCGTCCGAACTGTGCGACTGTTATTATTTAGCCACGGACCCCCAACATAAAATAAAGTCTAATGATTAAAATTACTGTTGTTATACAGTGTGGTCTGTGTGGTGCCGGACTTAAAGAATAGCACCACCCCACACTTCCCGTGGGTGTCGTAAAAGGCGACTAAGGGTCGTACCGGAGAATTGGCAGCAGCGTTCTCTATGCATTCCTCCACCATACTATACTGCGATCGCCAACCCGCCTGCCAAGCGTGGCGATTATGGCAAACCCCCCCAACTTGGGGGAGGCCTATGTCCAGCAGTGGACGTCTTTCGGCTGAAATGATACAGTGTGGTAGGGACATGGACGAGCAAACTGTAACCCGAACCTGTACTGAATCCATGGTAACAGTTCACGCGCCGATGTACCTGCCAACCTTTTTAAGGGTTCCGTAGTTCCTACAAGGAACCCTTATTTTTTTTGTTTCCGGGTTGGAAAATTTATGAAAGCATGGACGCCTGCACTTATAATTGATGCAACCTGGCACGTAGCCGTGTTATGTGTCAAAAGATTAATGTACGGCTCCTTGTTCAACTGCCATCTCGTGTGCTAACATTATCCGGTATGTCAATAATTTAATCTTCAATATAAATTTGTTATAAGAGTCTAATTGCCCTTGTTTATATTTCTTCAAAAATCCTTATGATGTCCGCCGCCCTGGGGCGGGCGGCGGGGTCTGTCAGACTCTTGCTGACTAAAAACCACCCCAGTGCGGTGTTCCATCTCACACCTACGCCGGGGGTCGCGGGAACCTACGATCCTTCCGCAACCCCCGACTGATCCCTGCCACCCTGTATTAAGTGACTAATTGGGAAATAGCACTAGTTTTTACTGATATAAAAGACGCAATCTTAATTGATGATTCTAAGTATACAATTTTGAGAAAATGTACCTATACTTATCATAACATCGAATAATTATCGTTGTTTTTAAAATTATGGTTAGATAGTTAGCTATGGTATAATTTTCTTTAATATGTCATTTACTACATCATGACTAATTCACAAAAAAACGTGCTATCTATATACATACCTATTGTGCTATGTATGAAATTGATGTAAAAACCCAACTAACGCATTTTTTTCAAATGTTGGCAATTTTATAAAAGTTGCTTAGATAATTATCAAAACAAAAGCCAATCAGAAACGTTAACTTTAAACTAATTCAAATAATGTGATAGAAAAATATCAAAACGTAATATAACAAACTTCCATTTTGATAAGCACAAATTCCAATTTTAAACCAACCTAGATAAACGATTTCCAATTCTGCTTTTAAAACTTGTTTTAAAAGGAGGATTGGAAAAAAAAACGATAACAGTTATTATTGGAACACACACACACAATCCATTCCATTATCACTCACAAAACACGAGCCATGGCTTTAGCTTTATCACTAGCTAGAAACAAGACAAGGTCAGCTATTTCTTCAGGATCAGAAATTCTGTTTAGGGCTATCATCCCCAGCACTAATTTCACAAAAGTTTCCTCCATTTCTACGGTGAGACCCATATTCTCTACGAAGTTAGTCCGAACAGGTCCTGGGAGTACTATGTTTACACGAACTCCACTTGAAGCTAGTTCTCGTGCCACTGCTCTCGAGAAATGATCTAGACCTGCTTTCGATGTGCTGTATGAAAAAGTATCCTGTCCCATTATTTTGACTGCAGCAATGCTTGATATATTGTCGATGTTACCGTTGGTCTTTACAAGGTGAGGAGCAGCAAGATGTGTCAAGTAAACTGCTTTTTTTTTTTGGCGTATGGGAAATCATCACATCCTGCACATGTACTCCCTACCCGTTTAAACAATTGTTTAGACCATGTTCTCCTGAAATCAAACAATAATGCAATCACACTCGTTCTGGAAACTACCATTACCGACCATTCGGCAGCCATACTTAGCATCGACACTAACAACCCCCCAAATGTTATGCACAAATTCCATGAATCTCGCCTCAATCTCCCGGACGCTATTAAAGACATTGAAGGGTATGATTTCTCCAACATCATTGCGTTGACTGATCCCAATGACGCCACTAACAAATTACTGGAAGTGATGTCATCAATCATATATAGGAATACCATTCGCTCATGCTTTCCCTGTAAACTTAGAATTATCAAGCCGTGGATTACACTCGGACTATTGAGATGCATACGCAACAGAGATAATATGCATAGGAAAACAAATAAGGAACCCCAAAATTCTATTTTGAAATTAACTTACCTGCGATATAGAAATTTTTGTAACAATTTATTAAAAAAACTAAAAATCGATCACGAAAGACAGCTATTTCTAAAAGCTAAAAACAACCCAAAAAAAATGTGGGATGCTATCCGGACTGTCACTGACTCGCACCGCTCGTCGCCTACTCCCATTGAACTCCTGAAAATAGAACACTGTCCCTCAAAGTCTATCAACTCTGTCAATAGATTCTTTGCAAACGTGGGTCAAACTCTGACCAATAAAATACCACAAAGTGTAAGGTCTTCCCAACCAGCTACAAACCATAAACAATCCATGGTCAACTCGTTGGGTCTCCTCACGACAGACGAGGAAGAGGTTGATAGCATTATAAAAGACCTCCGTGCGGATAGTGCGCCTGGTTGGGACCGTATACCCCCTAACTTAGTCAAAGCTGCCAGTCATGCTTTAGTTAAACCCATTACGCACATCTGCAACCTAGCTCTGTCTACAGGAACCTTTCCAAAGGCGCTAAAAAAAGCCATTGTTCACCCGATTCACAAGTCAGGGGACAGAGACAGCGTCACCAATTATCGCCCTATTTCTGTCCTACCAGTCATCTCTAAAATACTGGAAAAAATCCTCCACAAAAATCTCAGCAGTTTTCTCGACAAATACGAAATAATCTCCAAAAACCAATTTGGTTTCAGAAAAGGTTTGTCTACGGAGGATGCAGTGACCGCGTTGCTGGATATTGTAGTGGACAAACTTGACAGTAAACAGAAATGCCTAGGCATATTCCTAGACCTGTCCAAGGCGTTCGACACCGTCTCCGTTCCCATCCTTCTTGCCAAACTGGAGTCAATTGGGGTGCGTGGTGATGCCCTCAAATTATTTAAAGACTTTTTACTGAATCGCACGCAATGTGTGAAGATAGAACACAACATTAGTAGCGAAGAATCTTTAAATTATGGTGTACCACAAGGAAGCCTTCTTAGCCCTCTCCTTTTTCAGATATACGTGAATGACCTCTGCACCCTATCCCTGCCCTCCACCCACATCCTGGCATATGCAGATGATACGGTCATCTTGAGTCATGGCAATGATTGGGCCACGGTTAATAAGACTGCTGAAAAAGCACTGCGCGAGACAATGTTCTGGTTGGCTAAAAACAGTCTTACATTAAATATTAGTAAAACAAACTTTGTCACCTTTGGCCTCAGACCCTCCCTCCTGCCACCAGTAAACTCAATGGTACTCAAAGCACATGTATGCGCATTCAGCGACCCCCAGTGCGCATGCCCCTCTGTGACCCGAGCCCCAGTCGTTAAATATCTAGGACTACAGGTCGACGCCTGTCTATCTTGGCACCACCAACTCGAGACTCTCTCCGCGCGTGTCAGAAAACTTATTTATGTCTTCAAAAAACTTAGATTGTCCGCCCATAGGGAAGTTCTAAATATGGCTTACCGTGCTCTTTGTGAATCTATCTTAACGTATTGCATTACAGCCTGGGGAGGAGCAGCGAAGACTGCCATTATACAGGTGGAGCGAGCCCAAAGAGCAGTAATTAAAGTTCTTCTCAGTAAACCTTTTAGATTTCCCACCCAATTGCTTTATAAGGAGTACAAGGTTTTAACAGTTCGACAACTCTTTATCTACCGCGCAATGATCCGCAAACACTCAAACTTGCCACTAGTTATCAATAATCCTTCCACATCAAGAAGAAGACCAGAACCTCCATGTCCTACAAAAAGCACGCACACGACTTTTGCTAAACGACATTACCCATTCTTAAGCGCCCTTACTTATAACAAATTGAACCAGATTTTGAATATACATTCCCTTAACACATTTCATTGTAAATCTAAAATAAAAGAATATCTTTTAACTCTTGATTACAATAAAACAGAAAACCTATTAAAATCGCAATATACATGACCAATACAATGAACACTATACGCAAACACCCACACACAACCTAACATACACACCCTCGCACTCACACCCTTACATACACACCCTCACACACACACACACACCCTTACATACACACCCTCACACACACACACACTCACACTCGCACTCACCACACGTTTTTCACACTAGGTATAAGCACATAATTGCTCCCCTAAATAATATGTACTACTTACTTACCTGTAATCTATATAATGGACGGATGGATGACCCCTGTAACACAGGTTCCACCTAGCATGGGGGTCATTGATCAAATCTCTGTGCACTTGTAAGTCCTACGCTGTAAATGTTGCGCATACCTACTCTGTACAATACTTATGGAAATAAATATTATTATTATTATTATTATTATTATCAAATGACTCCGCCCGCTCTGGGTGGAGCGGAAGGGAGTGTCAGACTCTTACTGACTAAAACCCACCCGTGTTCCTTCCTTAGCCCTTTATGTTCCGGGCCAGAGGTAACCCTTTCGGACAATCCCGCTGACCCGGCAGGCTTCGGCCCTAAGGGGCCCCTGCTCGATGCTGACATCTCTTTGAGGCGCGCGTGGAACACGTACGCGCCGTCCGGCACGGGCCTGGTCCTGATCGGACGATGAGCTACCCATTACTCTCCGCCCGCAGGCCCGCGCCTACGGTGGCCGAGAGTCGTCACGCGGCTCCCGACGCCTGGGGCGTCCCCCGCGGCGGCTGAGACGGGAGGCTCTCTCCCTGAACCGTCCCGCCACCTCCTTCGCTAGCATGACTGCTTCGCAGAAGGAGGTAACTGCCTCCCACTCCCTCTCGCCCCGGACCATGGCTTGCACCAGGGCCGGACGCGAGAGGTCGCCGTCGCTGCCAATCGCCTCTACGAGGACACGGCGGTGCTCCGCCCAAGCGGGGCAGACCTCCACCGTGTGCTCCACCGTGTCCTCTGGGCGATCCTGGCAATGGTGACACCCGGACGTTTCCTCCCGCCTGATGATGTGCAGGAACCTCCCGAAACTTCCGTGTCCGGTGAGAGCCTGCGTCAGGCGGTAGGTGAGGGCGCCGTGGCGCCTCTCTAGCCACTTCTCAAAGAGGGGTCTTATCGCCGCTATCGCGGCGTGCCCTACGCTGGGTTGCGACAGTCGCTCTTTCCATGCTGCCATGAGATCGCGCCGGAGATCCTTCCGCTCCGCAGCGATTTGCCGCGGAAGCGGATCCTTCCCCCGGCGTAGTGCCTCCGCGCGCCACTCATACAGGCGCGCGAGGACTATCGCCTCCAGATCCCATGGCGGCAGTCCGGCAAGGAGGCTTGCCGCCTCGCCCGAGATCGTGCGGTAGCCCCGGATAAGCCTTATGGCTACCACCTTCTGGGGCGCGTTCAGGTAGTGGGCGGCTCGCCGCCGCAGTGAACGCGCCCACACCGGGGCCTATAGTGCCATGGAGCACACGACCCCCGCGTAAAGCCTCCGGCAGGAGGCGTTTGGCCCCCTCAGGTTGGGCAAGAGTCGCTTGAAAGCGGCCCCAGCCCGTTCCAGTTTGGGGGCCAAACGTCGGAAATGTTCCACGAAGTTCCACCGGCTGTCGAGGACGAGACCCAGGTATTTCATCGTCATCTCGACGCCATGTGAACCCCTCCTACCGTTAGTTGGGATCCCGATGGTGGCGGGTTCCGGGGCCCATGAAACGACATGGCCTCGGACTTGTGCAATGCCACCTCGAGACCCAACTGCCGGATCCTCTCCACGACTATCGCAACCCCGCGTGTCATCGCGTCGGCCGCCGCCTGATGCGACCTCCCTTGCGCCAGGACCAGCGTGTCGTCAGCATAGCAAACCACGCTGACGCCATCAGGGAGGTCGGCCCACAGCACCCAGTCGTAGCCGATGTCCCACAGGAGCGGCCCCACAACCGATCCCTGCGGGACACCGCACGACATCTCTCGCCGGTTCCACTCCCCATCGCGACCGGGGTAGCTGACGGCTCTGTCCGTCAGATACGCCTCGACTATTCGACGGAGGTAGGGCGGCACCCGGTGATACCGGAGTGCCTCCACAATGGTACTCCAGGGCAGGAACGCGTTGGCGATGTCGAGTGACACCGCCACGATGACCCCACCCTGGGACACCGCGTCCCCCGTCGTGAGGGCTCTCACGCGCATGATGGTGTCCACCGTCGAGCGCCCCTTGCGGAAACCAAACTGGCTGTCCGCAAGATCCGGCGCCGTCCTCACCAGGTGCCCGACGAAGCGGCCCGCAATCACTCTCTCAAAGAGCTTGCCGACCTCGTCGAGCAGCACGATGGGCCGGTATGCGGACGGAGAGTCCGCAGGGCGCCCTGGCTTCCGAATGAGGACCAGCTTCCCCGTCTTCCAACGGCGTGGAAACTGGCCTCTCTCCAAACATGCGCTTAAGAACGCCTCCAGTCGAGGCCCGAGAGCCCTCGAGGCCAGGACCCAGGCTTTACCTGGCAAGCTGTCGGGTCCTGGGGTGGTATTTTTGGCCTTCAGCCTTCCTACCGCCGCTCTCCAAGTAAACTGCTGAGCGCAGGTTTGTCGACATCACTTCATCAGATACTGCCATAGCGTTCTCGGCTTGAATAATTGATGATCGGGTCATGCCAGCATTGTTTATCAGAATATCCAATTTCCCGAATTTGCTTAAAGTTTCACTGACAATTCTTTTGACATCTGCGTCTTTAGAAACATCAGCCACTATCACTAAAGGGTTGTCACATTTCTCCGCCATGTTGTCCAGTTTCTGCTTGTTCCTTCCTACTATAGCGACCTGGGCACCTTCTTCAGCAAATTTGATGGCTGTAGCTGCTCCAATGCCAGAGCTCCCACCAGTCACGATAATCACTTTGTCTTGGAAATTCAATGTTATGCACGAATGTCAAATGCGGTACTGAATTTTTGTTATATTAGCAGCTATTTATAAAACCGACAATCTAATCTTTAACCTTTTGAACGCCACGACAAAAAAGCAAAACCGTGCCCTCGGCGCCAAGCTACGAATTACCTACAAAAGTCTGTCATGAAGTCGTAACGGTGCGGTGGCGTGCTGAGCACATTTTGGTTTGTCTATACATGACTGTGCGGTCAAAAGGTTAAATACTATCATTGATTACAAAGACTTACCGGATGCAATGCAATTTTGTATCTAAATATAGGTACCTACTAGGTACAGGTAGTTTATTTATTTATTTTTATTGAATATTTATTTATTTATTTTATTATTTATGTACACACAGTAAAATACAATAACAAAACTAAATGGAAACACAAAGTAGGCAAATGTAATTAAAATGCTGGAGGCGGGCAGCCCTATCGCATGTTTACGTACCGCGCGGCTGTAGGCATTTATTTCAAGGTTACGGCCGAGTTACAATACTGAATGATCTTTATACTGTGTTGTTAGTACGACTACATCAAAGATAAAGAAGGTGCTGCCATTACTATTCATTATTTACTTATTTTTTTTTTACTTTTAGACTGGATTTATGTCAAGCTAACCGAAACTGTTAAATTTTCCCAATCAACTTTGAACCTTACACTTTAGCGATTAAGTTGAAAATCTATTAAATAAATTTGACAGATTTTAGTATCTTGATGTGCTGGCGTCTGTACATTATTTAAAAACTGAAATTTATACATTCATCAATTATTAATAATTATTATGTATAAAAAAGCAATATGCGGATTGACTCATCGCGCACAGCCCGAATCTTTTAGGCTGCCCAGCCTAAAAGATTCTTTGTTTTTTAACTATAATTGTAGGCATCCAAATGATAAAAAAATTAAAGTCACTGATGGACAACGCACAGCCTAAACCGATTGGTCTAGAAGCTTAATTACGCATACGAGTTCCTTATATAAAGTAAATAAGCAGCAAAAAAAAAAACAAAGGAAAAAAAACCGGCCAAGTGCGTGTCGGGCCACGCACAGTGTAAGGTTCCGTAGTAGCCGTTATCACAATGTAGTACGATTCTGTTGTTCTTTATTCTGAATAGGTAAAAAAAAAACATATTTTGGTTTTCAATGCAAGTCTTTACCCATTATAAACAAGCAACTACTTCATCTTTGTATTTGGTACAAAATTATCCAACACCCAAGTTCAACGACTATTACTGCTAAACTAATAAAGTTATTTTAACCGCTATACTTTTCCTTTAAAGTTCGTGAAATGCACTATCACCGAGAATTTTTCCAGATTTTTCAAGCCAGTAGTTTAGCTTTTAGAGGGGGGGGAGGACGTCCTACTGGAACAAAAATTTGCACTTTAAACTTTAATATTTCGTAAATGGAGCATTAAATCGAAAAATAATTTTAGCAGCCCCAAAGCCATTTTAGAGGAGCTACCCTAAAAAAAAATATTTTCCAAAATTTTATTTTACCACTTTGTCGGCGTAACTAATATATGTACTCCTACAAAATTTCATCTTTCTAGTGCTAACGGTCACAGAGATTAAGCGAGGACGGACAGACAGACAGACGGACGGACAGACAGACATGGCGAAACTATAAGGCGGCGTCCTAATTGGCAACGATCGTACGAGCAAACGATGCGTTCTCGTCGCACGACGAGATTAAACACACTAATTTCTTTAGTGTGTCCTAATAGAGCTTCCAAGTGATCGCGCGAGAACAGTGAAATGATTAAAAACGATCGTACGATGGGTTTGATCGTGCGATCGTGCATTCAAAGCTACAAATCCCTTTTGAGTGTCCTGATTGGTCACGCGTCGTCGCGCGAGCAGCGCGAGGATCTATAAAGTATATTATATGGTCTACGTTTTCTTTCTTCAATGTCACTTGCAATTTTCAAAGCAATATTGCCCAATAGCAAAAACTGTGCATCTCTGTAAACAGCCATTGTTAAAATGGCGCCGCGCCGCTGCGGTGAAGGCGATGAACGCATCGTTTACTCGTACAATCGATCGTTGCCAATTAGGACACCAGTTGGACCATCGTACGATCATTTTCATCGCACGATGATGAACGCATCGTTTGGTCGTACGATCGCTGCCAATTAGGACGCCGCCTAAGGGTTCCTAGTTGACTACGGAACCCTAAAAAGGAAAAAAAAGAAGAGTAAAGAGTTTTCTATTGTATTCCATAAGCCTAAAATAATAATCAGCCCTTAATGTTCCTACTGCTGGGACACAGACTTCCTCTCGGTGAGAAGGAGAGGGCCGTAACCCATCACGCGGGCCCAGTGCGATCGGTAGTTTGGCTCTAGGACTTGGCGGGTTTCTCACGATGTTTTCCTTCACAGTTTTGAGAACAGTGGTGATAAAATAATTTAACAAAGTAAACCTATCAGGGTTCGAACCAACGTTACGAAGTGAGAACTAAGGAAGATTTTTAGAAAATTCATCTCCTAAAATGGATGGAAGTTCGTCATTTTTACCGATAGGAAATACCAATGGGTATACGGCTTGTCATTTAAGATTTCAGGTAAAAAAATACAGCTATTAGAAATGCTTGAGTTTGGACTCCTGTTGTTCAGTAAGCGACCGATTTTGTGCACCGTAGTATTGGGCGGGCAGGATGCACATGTCGATGAGTTTCCTTTTTGATGATACAGGAGGTCTTCCGAACATCAAGATTTGCCAACGGGCAACGGAGCGCAGCATATTATATCGAATTAGAAAGACCACGCTGCGCTCCATAATTCAAGTAGCGAATGTTGGAGAAAAAACAGCCAGGCTTATGTGGGAGTGGGCCGGACACGTCTCACGAATGCATCCGGAGAGATAGGCAAATATCGTCACTCACTGGACGCCTGAGGCAGGACATCGCCGTCGAGGTAGACAAAGGCGAAGGTGGTGTGACGATCTAATATCATTTGCATGGCCAACATGGCCAGATATCGCACAAGACAGGAAGGCTTGGAAGAAAAAAGGAGAGGCCTTTGCCCAGCAGTGGGACACAAAATAGGTAAACAAAAAAAAAACAAATGCTGCCACATTTCGAATTGATTTTAATTTAACTATTGTGTAAATTTTTGCACGGTGAAACTTAGCTCCATCTACTTGAGAAGGTCATTGGCGGCACCTATTACCTCAATTATATAAGGAATAAAAACTTAAAGCAATAGCTGCAAGACCTTAGTGAGATTTGGCATAATTAAAATCACATAGTAGATAGTAGTTGACATATTTGTGTTAAAGCACTTTCAACCAAAACTATGTGGAATCTTGTTAGAAGAGTTTTGCTATTAAAATGTTGCTTCCTAACCCTTTGTCAGCTTTTTTTCTAGAGAGCGGTTAGCATCTGTGTCTTTTACTTATATCCTTAAATTGTATGATCCCGAATCAAAGCCATTGCCACAAAAATAAAATAACAGTACCTTAACAAAGTTTCATAGAAAAATTGTTCCAAAGTTCAATAATTTGTTTTTTAAAGCGACAAAGCGGTTTTTTAAAGTTCAAAGCGGCACCTGAGTACGCGTACTCATTACGCTTGAAATTCGTACTGCCGTACTTAATTATTTTTTAATAATACATTTTTTTATAAGTAGGTACATTGAAAACGCAAGCCTGGCTCACAATAAATGTTATTGATCAACCTACGCGGTTGATCAATAACATTTATTGTTATTGATCAATCAGCGGCTTGTTAAATGTTTGCTGGTTACAAGCGTAGTCATTTAACCCGTTAAATGCGAGTGGTATTCTTATTAATGTAATTTGAATTTCGGCCGGTTTTTGGCAAGAATTAAATTATTAAATTAAGATGGAGTAGCGAGGGCAGAAACAACTACTGGCATGTCTATGGACACTAATAGATTGTTTTTAATGATCTTTAGACAGTTTTTAGATTTATACAATATTAGTAAAAAATCATAAAATATTATGAAGTACCCATGTATTTTTTTTATTACTGAATGGGCCCGCTGTTGATCTCGATCACGCCTGATGGAAAGCGAACGCGCCCAGAAGATGCCTAAGGCACTGGAACTCCCACACATCGACGAAACACAGCAGGCTGTTTGACGCCGGACTCCAGGCGGAAGGGTGGTCGCAAACCAGGCGGGCGTTAGCCCTACCACCGCAAGGGAAGAATTGGCTAGTTAAAAAAGGTGTTGTGTGTGACAGTCCAGGATGCGCCGAGCACTCGGTTCAGTAGAGTTACTGCAGGCGGAACAAACTCCGCTACACGAGGAGGCTTCTTCATGCATCCCATAAAACGTATGTAAAACTTCAAGACTTGGATAACAATAGAAAGAAAGTGATAAGACCGCCCATTGTATTATTTTGTAGTGTTTGATGTATTTTTGTGGTGTACAATAATAAGTATTTATAAATAAATAAATATACAGTTAGAAATTTATTCCAAAACGTTTGCATCTGCCTATGAATGCTTAAGTCCATACTCAAATTTAGAATAGAATCTGTATGTGACAGCCCGATCCAGTTCGAAGTTTGAAACTCCAGAAATCCGTTACATTGATAGGTTAGAACTTACACGTCAGACAGTTAGATGGGAATATTGCATTGTACCTTGAATTCTGTCCATCCCAAGTCATGTTCCCGAACACCGACTCCACTTTAATTAAGATTGGAACTCGATACATCAATAAATTGGACGGTATAGATATAACCACGTTGGGTATCGAAGCTGGATACTTTAATTGGATTTCGAAAAACGGATATTTCCCGTCCAATTTACCGTCACTTCACGCTTGTTGCATATGTAGTGACATTTTGAATCGGAACAATTATGACACTGTTACGTATTGTGAACGGAAAAGGGAATTGTTTTTATTTTTGAAAATTATCACTGAGCTTACTTAAAGCATTAAACATAATTATCTTACGTGAACACGTTCTTTATGCGTTGAAATCGTCTAATTTATAATTGCACGCCCATCGGTGCTAGTTGCATACACATTTCAAATGTTTGTATAGAAATTTTTGAGGAGGAGCGTAATTTTAATTTCGACGATCTCTATCAATAACTTAAGTATTAGTCGCGGATGAAGAGTGAAATAATAAGCTAGTGTAAAAAATAAGCAACATTCAGCAATAATGGTAGGATTTCAAATACCTGGAAATCCTACTATCCTATACTTCCTACTATAATATAATATGATAATATAATATAATATAATATAATATAATATAATATAATATAATATAATATAATATAATATAATATAATATAATATAATATAATATAATATAATATAATATAATATAATATAATATAATATAATATAATATAATATAATATAATATAATATAATATAATATAATATAATATAATATAATATATATATCCTACTAATATTATAAACGCGAAAGTTTGTGAGGATGGATGGATGGATGTTTGTTACTCTTTCACGCAAAAACTTCTGAACGGATTTTGATGAAACTTTACAGTAATATGTCTTATATATCAGTATAACACATAGAATCTATTTATCCCGAAATTCCCGCGGGATCGACACGCTGAGCACTGCTACTACCATAATAACATGCAAGAGATTATTTGTGCATTGTAGACGCGGCAAAGTTTATTTTCCCAACTACGACTGAATATCGAGTTTCACGGCATGTGAAGAATTATTACCCGTAGGTGTGCAACCGCAATTATAAAACTAATAAAGGAGGTAACATGATAGAAACGCAATTATTTGAAACATAGTGTCCGCTTCGAAAAAAAATATTATTGTCTCTGGTGTGGAGTCGGTATTTGTTAAGTCAAGGAAAATTGTTTGAGAAATTGAATTCCATCGTATATTCAAATCATAACCATCATTCTGTGACAGTCGTATGCAATTTTCCGGATTATAGACACGAAAAATTGAAGAAGGTTGTTCATTTGCGTAACGTACGGTCACGGATTACTAAATAGTTACTACGTAACAGATACTTCACTCAGTAGAAAATTTCCAATACCTACTGCTATAGGAGCCCACTCCCTCGCGTCAGCAACCGCTGCATGCTAAAATGTACCTAAATGCTCAAGCGTACAGTTGTGATTGCTTCGCACCGCGCGATCCCACAGCAATCGCAGGGCTGCCTCTTCGTTAGAATTAAATTAACATAACTATTTGTGTCTATTTTATTGAACTGTGAATATGTTCTGACTATAGGTGGAAGTTTAAAATTGTATCGTTAATAACATATTTTTTTATAAATTGGTGCTGACTGTGCAATACATCTAAAACATGACATGACATGACATCTTCATTGACAGGTAAATGGAAAAATGTTAGGTGTTCATCCCTTCTTTTACTTGATTTGCACCCATCTGCTGCACATAAGGCACCGCGCGTACAAACGAATGGAACGATTAAAATTGAACAACGTGCGTGCGCTTCGCTTGCGAAAACCGCACTGAATTTGGTCCGCAAACGGCCCGAGACCGCTCGGCCGGGCGGTAAGTAATTATAGCACGCCAGTACATGGAGTGACGGAGGCCTGGTACGGTGCATAGAAGTATAGGTATGTTTAGCTACATAAACTGAAAATTCCCAGCGGGGTAATTGCGTAACTAATACTAACAGTAGCAATGGCTTTCATTTTGACAGTTCAACAATATTCATTGCTTTATTTGCGATGTTGAGCAGACAAATTATTATTAACAATAAAATTTGTCTGCTCAACAAATTTGGATTCGCAATATTGCTTATTGATAGTGCATAACGCAATCAGTGTGCTGGGCAGGCTGTTCAATTATTTTGGATTTGGGTAATACCAAAACAAAGGAGTTGAGTGGGAGTTGGGAAAGGCCTTTCAAATAACAGGCATACTCTCTAGTCACGCATTTAGGTACTATAACAAAAATGTTTAAATTGTATGTTTTGTTTTTTTTTTTAATTACAGGTAATTTTAGTTTTATCACCCGACGGAACCAACGCTAAACTTGTTAATGATTTTTTTCCTTATAGAAGTTAATCATTATCTTCTTAAAGAGTGAAATAAAGTATACTATCAAAGTCAAAGTCAAAGCTTTTATTTCAATTAAACCATTAACAGGAACTTTTGAATTGTCAAGAAGTCGGTCAGTCAGAACATATGAAGCTAGTTGCCCATTCCAAAGCGTAGGTACCTATGGATTAGGTAAATCGGTTCAGCCCTTCTCGAGTTTTTGTGAAACTAACAAACATCAATTCATTTTTATATAATATATAGGTTAATAGATAGATTATGTTAAAAATTATTATTATGTTGCCGTGCCCTAATCGGGTTTCATGTTGGAACTTAATATGTATATTGTAACAACGAAATGTACACATGAATGCAATAAAGAGTTTGAGTTTGAGTTTGAGAAGAATCTATATCTCAAACGTTTTAACAAAACACAAAAGACCCCGTAACCCAACGCCGAGAGGGGTGGTCTTCCAAATCGCCATTATGTAGGATAGCCGCCCTGTTGCCATCCTTAATAAAATGTATTATTATTCTTTGCACTATTTACTAACGACGCACCCACGTCCTGTATACAGTTTAGTAGACCGTTGACCTTTTAAAAAGGTAGTTTTATTTTCTGAGCCCTTTTTCTTACTGAAAGGCACTTCAAGTACGTATTTAGCCAACTCTGAGGATTCCTCGAAAAAGTTAGTTGGCAGCGTTATATTGTCGAAGTGTGGAATATTACCATATAATTATTGTTCTGTGCCGGTGTACAGTCCATTCACAGTTGTTTTACCTCTGCTAAGTATTGTGTCACAGTGATCCATATAGATCCATATAGTTGCTATGTTAGGTTGCTGCTCACAGATATAGATACACCTAGATAACGCAAGAGCAACTATACCTACTTCGCGTGCCAAAAATCGCACCAGCCTATGTACAAAAATCGTAAGCCGCCACTTTGCGCTCAGTCCTGAGTACTGCTGGCTGGGTGAGCGTAAGCGCTGGCGCTAGGCCCCGGGGGGGTGGGGAAAAACGGGTGCCGCACGCGGCGGCAGCGTCTTTGTATCGATTTGATTTTCCCATCACTAAATAGTGCTTGTGACGTCATAGTAGGTAGTCAAAAAATAGCACGTTTGTTTTTCATACATAATTATCTTGATACTTGCGATTTCTAGGTCTATCTATATCTGTGTTGCTGCTACTGACAAGTCTGTCAAAATCACAGTAATCTTAAATCTCGTCATAATATGGTTGCTTTTATCTGTATACAGTCCAATCACAGGTAAAATAACTGTGAATGTGACTGTAATCCAGGGGATAAAGACGTTTCGCCCCCGGTGAGAAGTTTTTTAATTTTTGTTTTTTTTTGCGGATGGGAAATCATCAAATGGCTCCTCCCGCTGTGGGTGGAGCGGAAGGGTGTGTCAGACTCTTACTGACTAAAACCCACCAGTGTTCCTTCCTTAGCCCTTTATGTTCCGGGCCAGCGGTAACCCTTTCGGACAATCCCGCTGGCCCGGCAGGCTTTGGCCCTAAGGGGGCCAAAGCCTGCCTCCTCGATGCCTCTGTGTAGATTGACAATGAATTCACAAAACCCATTCAGAAACATTTTCAATAAGAAATACCGCAATTCCGTTAAATAAAAATCGTGAAGCAACTTCATAGATAAATTTTAAATTAATAAAACTTATAACACCCCTCTGTTTTTGTCAGTAATTTTTAGGGTTCCGTACCTCAAAGGAAAAAACGGAACCTATACAGGATCACTTTGATGTCCGTCTGTCTGTCTGTCAACACCTTTATCTCAAGAACACGTTGAGGTATCGAGTTGAAATTAAAACCATATACTCAAGTCAACAGCCTCTTGAAGCTGTGAAAAAATCAAACTTCTAAGTTAACGTAAAAAAAGATACGGCCGTTTATGCCGAAAAAAACGTATATTTTGACACTTATTCACTGACAGACAATCACTGACAGACTATGCACAGCCCAAACCGATGAGTAGACAGTTAGGCTGCCTTTTCACCAAGAATGAGCGAGGATGCGTAGCGAGAGACGTGTGTGAAAACAACCAATAACATCAAACTCAAACTCAAACTCAAAGCATTTATTTCAATTAAACCAATTACAGGCACTTTTGAATTGTCAAGGGGTCGGTCAGTCAGAAAGATGAAGCTAGTTGCCCATTCCAAAGCGTAGGTACCTATGGAGAAGAACGGGCAAGAAACTCCATGGACACTCTTTTAAATCAAAATAATATGGTTACAAAGTCTTGTTTACATCATTCATGTTAAAAATTATACATGTGAGAACGATGCAGAACGTTAAAAGCGTCCGTAATGAAAAGACGAAATAAAAAAAAAAAACCATTCAAATAGGTATTAAATTAAAATAAGCCATGGCAGCAAAGAGATGACCAGTCCCTACTGACGGCGCCCGTTCACGAATATGACGCATGTATTAGCACCATTCAGCTCAACCATTTTGAAGGGAGCTATATGATCCAATACACACGCCACCATCAGCGAGACATTTGAGTGAGCGTGACATACTCTCAGCTGCCAGCACATTCAAGTCAATAAAAGGCGTACCCAGTAAATGGAAGCTTTATAGTATGTACATAGTACTCACACATCATCATCATCATCGGCCTAGCCTTTTCCCAACCATGTTGGGGTCGGCTTCCAGTCTAACCGGATGCAGCTGAATACCAGTGTTTTACATGGAGCGACTGCCTATCTGACCTCCACAACCCAGTTACTGGGTAATACGATACCCCTTGGTAAGACTGGTTGTCAGACATAGTAGTACAAAGTACTCACACATGTGCTATGCAATTATACAATACTAGGTGATTGAATTTATACAATGCAAAAATAGTATTTTAAAATCTTCAGCAGCTCCAACAGTGTTTTTCAATGCTAATCAATTTATTTGTGCGTCCTTATGGAGCAGGACCAGCTTTTCATTAAGTTAGCGTTGGTATTGGATAGTTTTGAGGCAACCTTACTTTCTACTCAGCATGAAACATCTATCATAGATGCATGGAATGCACAAGAGTTCCATAAATAAGGAAATGAGTACTAAGGTTTTTTTTTTTTAAATCATTCCTAAAATAAAAGTCCCCTGAGTTAAAATAGGGGATGAAAGTATGTATGGAACTTCGACATTTTTGGCGATAGGAAATCTCATGAAGCACACAGCTTGTAAAAAAAAATTGCTTATCCATCACGAATTCTTACACAAAAGGTGCTAAACTTCGTATACAATATTTCTGACACTCCTATATTTTAATCCGCTTAAATCACCTCCAAACTTTGCCCATATAAAAATGGGTACAAAAAATTCTGTCACACAGTACGGGCAGTAATTCCCGTTTTAGCCAAACCCTGTAAGATTTCCCGCCCAGTGCCCAGCTTACCACCTACTTTTATACAAGAATTTACTAGTGCCGGCTTATAGCCGCCATTTTCTTGATGACAGCCATGGTCTTCCATTTTATTTAAGCATTGTGGCTTTTTCGCATTCTGACATGCAATTTATTTAAGCTTATCAAGTTGTAGCTATTGAGATAATATGAATTCAGAGTCAGTTTTATTGTTTTTCCTATATTTTTTTCTTGTTACTTCATATTGAAGGTGAGATAGGTTGAACTTATGAAGCAAACATATAGAGGTATGAGAAACAGGGTGTAAAGTTCACTTAGACTCTTTAGAAAAGGGAGGATCCTCCGACCAGACGAGTGTTGTGTCTGGCGGGCAACTACCCGATTATTCATGTCGTTTTCCGTTGTATCTATGCTAGTTGCGCGGTAAACTCTGCTAAGGAGATGCAGGATTTTGCGTGACGTCAGTAGGTTTCTAGAAATAGGGACCTATTAGTTCAACCAGCTTTCAGACTGGCTAAAGTAGATTCATCTTTTATGGGGTACTGTCTAAAATGTTATAATAAAATACCTCCCCACATTCTTCAACTGAATGAGACAAAATTTAAATCTTGTATAAAACGCACACTATGCAGTCAGGCATATTATAAGTTAGGGGATTACATCGCTGACAAAAATGCCTGGCTCAATGCTAGTCCTGCTCCACAACCACAACTAATTGACTAACACTTGAAAATACTGTTGGAGCTGCTGAAGATTGTAAGACTATCTTTGCATTGTATAAACTCAATTTCCTTTGTATTGTATAATTGCATAGCACAGATGTGAGTTCTATGTAACCTATAGCTACCATTTACCGGGTAATAATATATATTTCATTGACTTGAATATTCCCTGGCGGCTGATAGTGTGTCATGCTCACTCAAATGTCTCGCTGACGGTGGCGTGTGTGCTGGATCATTTAGCTCCCTTCAAAGTGGTTGAGCTGAATGGTGCTGGTATATACGTCATGTTCGTGAACGGGCGCCGTCAGTTGGGGCTGGTCATCACTTAGCCGCCAGGGCTTATTTTAAAAGGGCTTATTTTAATTGTTTTAATTTTGGATTGTTGTTTTGTTACAATTTGTTGTATTCTGGACGCTTTTAACGCGGACGTCTTTTTTGTTTTTTACATCGTTCTCACATTATATAATCATAAATTCAAAAGTAATGATGTAACAAATATTTTTGTAAAATGTAATTTAAAAAGAGTGTCCATGGAGTTTCTTGCCCGTTCTTCTCCATAGGTACCTACGCTTTGGAATGGGCAACTAGCTTCATATTTTCTGACTGACCGACTTCTTGACAATTCAAAAGTGCCTGTTAAAGGTTTAATTGAAATAAATGCTTTGAGTTTGAGTTTGAGTTTATGACGCGTTGTTCTCATGTGGCGTTGTAGATACCGCTACACATACATTTTTAGGGATCCGCACCCAAAGGGTGGAACCCTATTACTAAGCCTCCGCTGTCCGTCCGTCCGTCCATCCATCTGACTGTCAGCGGGTTGTATCTCAAAAAGTGTAGATGAAATTTTCACAAAGTGTGTATTTTTACCCGACTGCGGCGAACCCCAAAAGTAGGGTTATTACTGCCGCTATAACAACCAATAAAAATAAAATAAAGTTAATTAAAGGGGATCTCCATACAAAAAAACGTATTATTTTCGGCGTTTTTTGACTTGCACTTGGCCGGTTTTTTAAGTACCTAGATTATGACCAGCGCCACTCCACCTAACAAAGGTTTTTGCCAAGAGGATGGACAGAAACGTGGAAGTTTTCAACATGTTACGCTCATTTTTCGCACTGCTAAAGGAATGATAACTATAGTGGTTATAGCCCCTAAGACTGTGAGATCTCGGATGAATACTACTAGCAAACAGTATTTTTACAAACATAAATAAGCCCCTAAGATGCTCACAGCTTAGTGACATCATAAATTTATAATAAAACATACCTAAATACATAATAAAGAAGGGTATTTTTCCCATAAAGTTTTTGTTACAGCTCTCCATGGAGCGATGTAACAAAACGTTTGAAAAGTAAGCACCTACCCCGTAACCTTTGTCCCTGCTATTACAAGTCACGATCTAGTGAAGTCATATCTTTGTGACGAAGTACAAAGGTACCTTTGTTTGTACATACGTACAGCACATCAAGCTACCCGAAACTGTAAAATTTTCCCATTCAACTTCGAACCTTATGCTTTAGCGATAAAGTTGAAAATCTATTAAAATATTTGACAGATTGTAGTAGCTTGATGTGCTGGCGTCTGTACATACGTACAGCCTGATTCAAACTTTATGGCGGTTCTGAAGTGCGCTACTCGCTGCGCAGTACCACAAAATACAGAGACTACAAAAGGCAATCTACATACAAAGTGCGCTCAAGCAACGCACACATAGACACCGCTCACGGATACGTTATCTCGGAGTGATTGGGATTAGTGCGAGCGCGAGTGCCATCCGCTTGAGACACGCGTCTGTGAAGTGCAAAAATGGAGCAACAAAAAAATGGCTAGCTAAGCTCGATTTATATAATAGTTCCCTATTTTAAATTAGCTATTTTTGCTATTGGTGGCGTGAATTTACCTTAGTAAATTCACGTCACCAACTTTTACGTAAGTTGAAAACAAGACTTTTTGTTTGTGTAGATATTGTGTTGTTTTTAGTGTCATTTGATAGGTTTAGGTCTAAAATGGATAGGGCAAAGTAAATTGTGTAAATAGGGTAATTCGTTTTGAATTTATTAGGGATTTTCGATAGTGAAAATTGACAAATGCAAAATTTTATGTGTTAAATGCAATATTATGTTTTTATTCTGTGAACTTTTTGCATTGTAATACTATGTTTATTGTTTTGTTTTAATATTGTACAATAAGCTCAACAATAAATCTAACAACTAGATACGAGTGCCACTACCACTATACAGGATATTTTTTTAAGCAGTGCGCATATTTTCACAGGGTGTTCTACCCATGAATATGAATAACTTTCACTATGAGACAAACTCTGAAATCACGAAAAAAAATCTGCTGTTTCATAAAAAAGTTCAATACCTACTCGACTAAAACGTACGAAACAGCTGATTTTTGTTTCGTGAGTTCAGACTTCGTCCCATAGTGAAAGTTATTTATATTCATGGGTTATAACACCCTGTGAAAATTTGCGCAATGCATAAAAAAATATCCTGTATATTTTTGTACATAAGCCAAAGTTGACAACCCTAGCGCGACCGCCGAGCGTAAAAGTGAAGTACATACATGTGACTGCCTTCTGTACTCTCTGTATTTTGTGGCAGTACCTCGCTTCTCGCCCCGAATTGAATTGATACTGCGCATCGACTCACCGCGTCTTCCGAGCCACCACAAAGTTTGAATAGGGCTGTACCTACCTGTTTACCTAAATAACGAATTAAGGTTATGCCGCTGTTATTAGATACGTCATCTTATTTTGACTACTTAGTTTTTGCTCATGTAAGTAGGTACTACATTTTTTAAAGAGGATATATATCTTCTCTGTGTGTTCTATATTACTTGAATACTTCTACTTCTATATTACTTGTGCTTTTTAGGGTTCCGTAGCCAAATGGCAAAAACGGAACCCTTATAGATTCGTCATGTCTGTCTGTCTGTCTGTCTGTCCGTCTGTCTGTCTGTCTGTCTGTCCGTCCGTATGTCACAGCCACTTTTCTCCGAAACTATAAGAACTATACTGTTGAAACTTGGTAAGTAGATGTATTCTGTGAACCGCATTAAGATTTTCACACAAAAATAGAAAAAAAACAATAAATTATAGGGTTCCCCATACTAAGAACCGAAACTCAAAATTTTTTTTTTCATCAAACCCATACGTGTGGGGTATCTGTGGGTAGGTCTTCAAAAATGATATTGAGGTTTCTAATATCATTTTTTTCTAAACTGAATATTTTGCGCGAGAGACACTTCCAAAGTGGTAAAATGTGTGTCCCCCCCCCCTGTAACTTCTAAAATAAGAGAATGATAAAACTAAAAAAAATATATGATGTACATTACCATGTAATCTACCACCGAAAATTGGTTTGAACGAGATCTAGTAAGTAGTTTTTTTTAATACGTCATAAATCGTAAACCGCAATTTACCATTCATTCAAACAACTCAAAAATAAAAAAAAACATTTTATTTCATAAACATAAACCTTATGCATAAACCCAGATGTTAAGGAACCCTCGGTGCGCGAGTCCGACTCGCTCTTGCCCGGTTTTTTTGTACCTACTTTCTATGCAAATAAATAATTATTCTATTCTATTCTTGAAATTAATTATTATTTCTATTAAGCCCTCAAAGGACCGCCTACTAGAAGCCGTTTTCATGTAATAATAATAATAATTAAAAAATAATTTAAAAAAAATAATGTCGCGGTCCCACGGCCCGTTAATTGAAAGGCCGCGCGGGGCGTTGCTACGCCTCTCGAGGCTTGCTGCGGCCCGTACCGAGCATTCCCACGGCGTGTACCGGCCTGGTGTGGCCTGTTGGCCTCTATTCCAACACACACACAATTCCAAATATGGAGCGCATGTTTTCGTGCGCCTTACCGACTCCCGATGGACCGGACGGGCAACGACAGGCCACCGCAGGCCTTATGGGATGTGACGGTTCCCACGGCCTGTCGCGGTCGGCCTGGCGTGGTACGATCTGGCCTGTGAGAAAACGGGCCGCAGGCTGCGTGGGACCGCATCATTGATGCTCAACGATTGTCATAATTGTATTGATTGCTGTTTCGCAAGTATTTTTCTTATGAGCAAGCGCTGGTTATGCTTGAACCTACATAGCACAACCGATGGGATATAATTCATATGATTTCAGTGGTTAATGTCGCTCATTGATTTATTGGTTGCTAGATTAACCACTCAATCCCGGCGTGGTACGATATCGGGCCATTACAATTGAAAATCAATTGTGTCTCATTAGCGGTGATTAAGCGGTTAATTTATCTAAATCCTTGATTAACAAGCTGTCTACTACTATAATAATGTAGCCCGCAAAATTCTAAGTTTCAATTTATACCTATTTTTTTTGAAAATTAGAGGGTTGTATGTTGATCTAAATTTATTTGCTGACTATTTCCATAAAATATAAATCTTATTGATTGATAATTTATTTACGGATAATAAATTAATGTAAAGGTTGTATTGATGATTTTAATTATTGTACTAATAGTTCTGTAAACCTTAATAAAAACAGCCGCACAGGTCGATCGATCAGGTTAAGCTGCGCTTGCCGCGGTTGGTCTGTGGATGGGTGACCATCTTTACATGCCGAGACCCCTTCGTACCTCGGAGAGCACGTTAAACCGTTGGTCCCGGCGTCATTCGTGGATCTTTGACAGTCGTTACGGGTAGTCAGAAGCCTGAAAGTCTGACAACCAGTCTAACCAAGGGGGTATAGTATTACCCAGTAATTGGGTTGTGGAGGTCAAATAGGCAGTCGCTCCATGTAAAATACTGGTAGCTGCATCCGGTTAGACTGGAAGCCAACATAGTTGGTAAAAGGCTAGGCAGATGATGAGTTCTGTAAATACCTACATACCTACTTGTTACGGTCGGGAAAGCTATCATATAATATTTTGTTCAACCTTCAACATTTTCTTACGTTTTTCGCGGGCTACCCTGGCGCTTCTCTCTTGAGAAAACCGTTATGATAAAAAGATTATTTATTGCAAAGATCGTTTAACAAATTTTCGTCATGATAAGGTACAGACGCCAGCACATCAAGCTACCCGAAACTGTCTCATCGTCTGCCTAGCCTTTTCCCAACCATGTTGGGGTCGGCTTCCAGTCCAACCGGATGCAGCTGAATACCATATTTTACATGGAGCGAGTGCCTATCTGACCTCCACAACGAATTACTGGGTAATATGATACCCCTTGGTAAGACTGGTTGTCAGACATTCGGGCTTCTGACTGTAACGACTGTCAAAGATCCACGAATGACAGGACCAATGGCTTAACGTCCTTTCCGTATCACGGAGAGGTCACGGTATGTAAAGATGGTCACCCATCCACAGACCAACCGCGGCAAGCATAGCTCAACCTGATCTATCGACCTGTGCGGCTGTTATTATTTAGCCACGGGCCCCGAAACTGTCTGTACCTTATAATTGTTTATTTCCGGAGTGAAAAAAGTGATATCATAAGATTACCTAAGCTATAACAGTTTCCTTATGACTTAACTCCAGTCTATCATCACGAAAATTAGCTTCAGCAGTTTCAGAAAACTTCTAAGATAAAACTCTCAAGCAATTTGAACAAAACGCTGAAAACTTATTCATTTAGTACATAATATGTATGTACTTCCAAACTTCTCATATCTACAGGATGCTGTTTGACTTGATGAGCGACGAACAAAGTTGTTTTACGTTAGAAAATTAGCATTTATTGTTCTTGCTTACAAGTTTATGAGGGAACTTTTAGATGTTGTAAAAGTAAACGTTCAGTTCATTTCCCTTGTAGGTATGGTGAAATTGAGACAAACGGTTTGTGTTTTCGGTTGTGGAGAAATGGCTCTGATTCCCGCACGTTACGTGAATATCTAATTATTGTCTAAACACCGATTTTTCGTTCCAGTATTAATTATAGTAAATTATTTTATTCATGATTCGCTATCAGATTAATTTTTAACTTATCATTCTGGCGCAGTAGGTAATAGTAATAATACTAGTAGGCTCTCTCTGTGCCCCTGACTCTAGCTTGGACCCTGTTCCCGAGACCGGTGGGCTACTATTTTGAATATTATGTTTTTTTTTTATCTTTTTCTTTAAAAAAATATTTAAAAATTTAATTTATAAGTATTTAAATGAAATAAATGAAAATAATAGTAATACTCAATGACACCGTTTACATTTAGCCAATATAACAAATATCGCCTAAAAAATAAAATGGAACTAAAATATTTTATTACAGGTGCAAGTAATGAAGGTTCGGAATTAGAATGTTAGGTAGCGACCCGCCCGAACTAGGTTTATTCAAACCTATGTTTCAGGCTGTCTGTGTGGTGCCGGACTTAAAGAACTGCACCACCCCTTACTTCCCGTGGGTGTCGTAAAAGGCGACTAAGGGTCTTACCGGAGAATGGGCAGCAGCGTTCTCTATTTATTACACCATCATACCATACTGCGATCGCCAACCCGCCTGCCAAGCGTGGCGATTATGGCAAACCCCCCCAAAATTGGGGGAGGCCTATGTCCAGCAGTGGACGTCTATCGGCTGAAACGACGATGTTTCAGGCCATCACTTTACGTTCCAATTAAATTGGAACATTAAAATTTTAAATAAAATTGATATAAAAAAATATCTAATTACAACTATGAGTAAACCCGTAATGGTACATTAATATTTAGTACTAAGCCTATTTATTTAAGCTATCGAGACGATACCATATTTGCATATGACACTGCGGTCTATTAAATTCCACACCCATTCCAAATACAGCGACGAATTCAAAAATACATTTCAAATCGACTGAATTAGACTCCATAGCACTTGTACCAATACGGCGGCTAGACTTCAAACTCTGATCAAATTGAAAACCAGTTTTTTTTAGGAATAAATATTTTAATACGTCTATTAAAGTTGCAAAGGATACCGAAATTGAATATATTGTGTGCCGAGTGTCAGCAGAATGAGGTCACATTAGTGTCATGGAGTTCATTTTTAAGGGCTTTAAAGGTCAGACGATGGATTATCCTTTTTATCTACTCATCAACCTAGTCATCTTCTTTTCGTGTCGATGGTACACTTCCTCATGTTTTTTTTATAAAGTTTGAGCCCAGTAGGTGGACACGTTGATTGCGGCATCAGTGGCAATCTTTAGGTCCTCCAAGGTGCAGATGAACAGGCTCTCAGAACACTCCAGCAAGTGGGACATGATCTGATCAGAAGCGCCGCACTCGTACTGGGTGTTGGATGTGTCAGTGATCCCTCGGATATCTGTGGTGATCCTCCACTTCGACAAATTGTGTCCGCAGCGGTCTATCAACCACGTACAAACTCATTTATGGAAATCATTCTATCGTCAACACTATCAGTTTTAGGATCATCATCTTCATTTCAGTCGAAAGGCGTCCACTACTGTTTTTTACTTTTGTTTTTTCTTTTTCCCCAAGGATTGCCCGAATTCAGAATATTATAATAAGACCAGTCCCACACCCCCCACACACATAAGAAGCACAGAACCGGTCGAAGTGGAAGTGATTGGTGGAGGTGCTTGCAATTGTCATTTTTTGACTGAAATGATGATAAGGATGATGATTACTGTCCCACAGCAGGTCAAAGGACTCTCTCTCATATACATAGAGAAGTTGCGAACATTGATCATCACGGTTGCTCAAGACGGGTTGGCAATTTCATACTTAACCTTTTGTATGTCTTAAGTTACACAGTTCGACATAAGCAATTGTCTTTCTATTGTGTCTCTAATTACGGCATTCGATGAGTTAAATCTATACTAATATTATAAATGCGAAAGCGTGTCTGTCTGTCTGTCTGTTACCTCTTAACGCCTAAACCGGTGACCCGATTTAGATGAAATTTGGTATAAAGATAGTTTGAGTACCAGGAAAGAACATAGGATATATAATAGTTCTTATTTCGATATTCCCACGGGATCGACACTATGCGGGCGAAACCGCGGGGCGCTGATAGTTTACTATAAGTGCAGGATTCCTCAAATTTGTATACAGTGGCCTCCAAAAGTTAGTTCACATTATTTCACTTTAGCTGTGACACCACATAATGATTTAAAATTCTAGTGATCCAAATGTTTGAACTGCTGTAACGTTTTTAGTGACTAATTCTAAAAAAAATAATACTTCACTAATTTTAAAACTAGTTTTGACTTATCTTAAAAAAGTAATCAAATAATCCCTTAGGCTCGCCTGATTTTTTTTCACACGCTTCTCTGTGGTGGAATCTTTTGTTACGCTAACTTAAGATTGATGTTAATAACTTCTTTTATAATGCGGTCACGTCTAACTTCAATAAATTCTGCTCGCTTGCCACATATGATTTGCATACAGGAACCATATTTTTGCATGAAGAACTTACTAATTGAGCTGTGTCAGAACCAGTAGACATTTTAAGAAAGTAGCCTATTTTAAAAATACTATTATAATAATATCTCCCGTGCCAACGGCTAGTCTCCGCTGAGACTGACCATCATGGCCGAAATTAAGTCTGGCGGACTATTATTATTATTAAATTATTAAAAGCCTGTGATTTCTCACTGAAGGGTAAAGGCCCCCCTACTCTCTTTGCACTTCTCTCTGATTAAAGCTACTATGGACCACAGTTCTATTAAGGACCAGTTCTTGTTGAAGGAGTCCAGCTCATCCTGGCCGACTAGATTTGTTTCAAAATGAACGTAACACAAATGCGTTGATAATAACTTTACCCGCAACAAAAACGAAAATAAGTTCTAAAACACATTCAGCAATCTACTCAATCTATATACAGGCGCCAGCATATGAAGCTACCGAAACTGTTAAATTTTCCCAATCTACTTTGAACCTTTATGCTTTAGCGACAAAGTTTAAAATCTATTAAATAAATTTGACAGATTGTAATAGCTTGATGTGCTGGCGTCTGTACGAATACCGATTTGCCACGATAGCCTCAAGGTAGTTCAAAGCTGTATTGCCTAGCTTGGTTGCGAATAAAACAGCCAACCACCAACAATTTATATTATTTCATCCTCCAGTTTGCCGTTCAGTACGAAGTCACGAACCGCAAGTACAAGAGTAGACATTCGACAGAGTTACAACTTCATTCATACGATTACGCTGCGATCAGAAGCGCAGATATTGGTATGTTACGGTACTACAAAATATGAAACTGATTCAAAGTGTAGATGATTTTGTCAACGTCATGAACACAGACCCAAGGCATGACTGACACAGACACACACACAGACACACACAGACACAGACACACACAGACACAGACACACATAACACACACTGGACACAGACACACATACACACGTCTGTGCGTGACACAGACTGGATAACCAAAATATACAATAGGCAGTTACATTGTGATAGGCACTACTTTAGTTAGCACAGAGTAGATGTTACTTAAGAATAGAGGTACTTTTATTAGATATCCATTCTTGGAGCTAACGTAAGAAGTGTGGTACTGCCAGCATCTGTGTTCCCTTCCGCCTTCAAAGCAAGAGTGAACAGGCATCTTTTGGGCACGCTCGTTCCATCGTAGACCTCATCCATCGCTTTCCATCAGGCGAGATCGAGGTCAAGAGAAGGCCCATTCCACAATAAAAAACGTGTTACATTTATAACATCACCGGAACATGCAGTATCATATTTTGAAATTTAGAAACATGTAGATGAACGGTACACGAATACAATTTAGCGTATGCATGTAGATGCATACGCTAAATTGTATTCGTGTACCGTTCACAGTGCGATTTTCATAAGTCTCTGTAACATATATACTCTTGCCCCAGGTGGAACAAGGCCACCGGTATACGGCATTATAAAAAATATCGAGCATCCCCCGATGGCATTTTTATTACACCGCAAAATAATGACGGTCCCCTTTCGCGGACTACCGTTTTCAGACCGGAATATATTTTAGTATGAACGCTTCTAAATGGTGAATTGTGAATAATGTTATATAGAGATTATGGTAAGGGTTGAAATATGGTGTAATAGACTTGGTTTTCAACGGGTTTTGGTTGACTTGAATTAAATAAAGGAGTCGGTGTGGGTTTTTGAGTGATTTGGGGTGTAACAGCTGTTTGTTTGTCGTTTGGGATTATATGTAATGTCAAAATGAGACTTTTAAACGTTTTTTGTATTATTTTGTTTTGAATAACTTCGCTTGGTAATGTTTACCGTGTTTAATATTTTGAGCAAAAGCTATGGCGTTTTTCATCTAGTTCAAATACTTGTAAAAGCCGTAAAGCCTATCTATTCTGTAGAAACCTTAACGTGAAGTGAGCTGTAATTTCACCCGACGCGACGCTAGGAATTTACACTATTGACACTTCAAGCTCACTCACCTAAATTTTAAATTTTCTATGAGATTTCTAGAGAATAAGATCGGCTGGTGTCGTTTGCTATGAAATTGTCAAACAGGAAAAGAAACACTATAATAATAATAAATTTAATTTAAATAATAAATGTATTTAGACACATTTTGATGACATGTTATGCACAACAAACTAAACATAATAAAATTAAATAAAAAAATAGTTAAAGATATAAGTAGTGCAAAAAAGTAGCGCTAGACCCCACACTAGGATACCCTGTGTTATGGGATCTAGTTGTTACGGCGTTAATGACACAATATAAGTACACTAGTGGGTAGTTCAGTAGATAAGGAGAATTTGTTAAATTTAAAGTAACTGCAGATTAAACAAATTTTTAAATAATCTTCAAAAGTACTTTCCATCTTTCTGTCTTTGACTGGTCGACTACGTATATCAAAATTAGGTACTCTCCCTGAAGTGCTCTGAACTATTTTAAAACTGTCATAATTTTCAAGATAAGCAACATGAGAATAAGTTAGATTTAAGCTCCAATACAGTTGCATTCAGAGATATTTCAAGCGTACCTGAAATCCTGAATGCACCACAATCTGGTCTAGACATCATTCTACCTAGATAAACGGCGTATTATCCTGAAAGGACAACATTTTCAGCTTTCTCAAACAACGACATTTTGTACTACAACAATGTTTGACTTTACGAACCATTTTAAAGGATAACAATAACTACCGGAGACACGTCGACCAACAAGAAAGTTTGTTTGAGAAAAATACGCTGGAATATTTGTGGGAGTTTGTAAATAAAGCTCGCGTCTTTTAGTTTGCGACGTTTACTGGATAGCTTTAAACGATCTCTGGAGGTTAAATACGAAGAATCAATTGAGCTCAAACAACCTCTAAGAAAGTATGTACTTGTATACAATGTACTGTACAAGTAAGTCATAGGGTTGTTTCAGACATTGCATAGCCTGAGAAAACGACTTCATTTTTAATAACTTTAGCCAGTAGCTAGGTATACTTTAACAATTCTTAAACATCAATCAGGAGCAGTGGTGGACCGTGGTTACGACCGTGACTTACGAGTTGTAGGTCGTAGTTTCGAACCCAGACAGGCGCTTTACTTTGTGTAAATTATTTCATCACCACTGCTCTCAAAACGGTAAAAGAAAACATCGTGAGGAAACCAACATGTCCTAGAACCAAAAATTCAAAGACATGTGTCATCTACCAACCCACACTGGCTGTGGATTACGGCCCACTCCCTCTCGCAGAGAAAAGGCCTGTGTCCCAGCAGTGGGAACGTTATATGAATCATGATTTAAAACTTGACTTCAGTACAGTATCTTTAAATTCTGCCAGTTTAGAAATTTCGATTCCAGATTTGAGGAACCGTAAGATTTTTGTAATTTATTTGTGAAAATGTGTAATGCGTATTTATATCTATAATATAATAATAATAATAAATTTATTAAGGCACATAAAGGTTTTGTAGTACATGAGGGACCTATGCTGGAGGAAAAGTATGCATTATTAATTACATGGTGTAGGTACAACGAATTGTTGGGTGAATCGCTGTTCTCCTAGCTAGATTACTGAGTAATCTGTATTTAGGAGAGACAATGTGTTTGTGAAAATGTTCTTGACAGCTGACTGGGATGTTAACAAGATACGAGTAGTCTGGTTGACCTTTGATATTTTATTTGTTTGTTATTTTCTAAGATTTTTCTTCAATAATTAATAAACCATTGTGAAAGAAAACAAGCATAAACTAGCGTACAAATCTAAAAAATATTACGACCGCGACGGTTCACTTTCTAGGCTATTAAAACCCCAACTATTCTGCACTCGTTAACCCTGTAATGTTTTATTCAGGGCATGTAACGTCAGCATGGCAGTGACAGGTTGAAGACGTCGGGCCACGCTGCCATAGTAATATTTAATAGGAAGGACGGACATGAGTACAATAAGATTTTATGTTTTTGTTGCTGGCTGTATAGACGGCGAGTCGGTACTTGGAGTGCCAGAATGTTGGGTGTTTACGTATTTTTCGCATAAGAATGTCGTGAAATAGGTGTTCCGTTCCTGTATTTAGGTCTACCTGTATATTTTATAGGCTATTCAGGGTAGATACTATTTACCCTACTTGAGTAGGTACTTTCCTTTTTTATTTCATTTAAGGTCATATTACACGGATCAAATCGGAAAGGGATCGGCACCGTATCGCCTTTCGGCTTGCCATCAAATAGGCGTCAACCTAACGTAAGCACGTAACCAAAGCGGATCAGAAGCTCCGATACGTCGACTCGGCTACGGCTAGACGACTGCTGGTTGATGGTGCACCAGGCAGGCCGGAGGGGTGAGAGGGGCAAGTGTGGACGAAGAGACGTAAGCTCGGCTACGGAGAGACGCAAGCGCGGGGACGACGAGCCGTAACGCACCGCACCGCGGTCAAGAGGAGGTCTTATCCCGAGGCGAGGCGATTACGTTACGACTTCGATTGGTGTGCGTTGCAGCAGGGAGTTTCATACAAAAAATACTGAACGACTCGAGTAGATACTTTAATGCATTAGTAGCTTCGGGAGATATTCTTGAAATAACACAATTACCTATTATAGCAGTAATAATAATATCAGATAATTTACATGCCATCGCCATCATTTATCTACTTTAGAGAAATGTATTATATGTTGATTTTTGAGTGACCACTTGTAACAAAAAAGGTCTAAATAAGTTTTTGGTTGCAATGGAATTCGAACTTTGTTAAGTATGATATTCAGTTTGTTGTTTCTGAACTTGAAAATTACTTAATTAAAATCATACGCGCTATTGTCATAGTTGATGCGCTATTTCAATATTAAGTTAATATTTTCCTTTTTTATTGACATGGTAAGTAGGTACAATTCATTCATATTAGCAATCTATCTATCTCTCTCAATCCTGTATAGTCCCACTGGCAATGACCTTCCTTGTAATTTTCCAATCATTATGTTCAACTCAAATGAGAAAATTGCTATCTTCCTGAATGCGGGCTTAACACAGGTGACTAAAGCCGCACCTAGCCGAATTGATTTTCGCCACATGGCGAAAATCGAATGTCTAAATCAATTCGGCTAAGCGACAGGTGACTAAAATCGCAAATCCCAAAGTAGAGTAAGTTTCGACTTTTTGACAGGTCGCACGCAGCTTGTGACAAAAGTTTACCGTGAAAATGCTCAGTCGCAGGCGATCGCCCGCCGCATGAAGGTAGACATTTTGATGTAAAATGAATTAGTCACCTGCGATTTATATCAACCTGCGTAAATGGGGCGGCGATTCGGCTTGTGAGGCGATTTGGTAAGCGACCAGCCGCACGGCGAAAATCGACCTAGTGTAACCCCCCATTAGGGTAATAAATTAATTACAAGTCGACGAAATGTTAAATAGCAGTAGCTTTTAACTGCCTTTAAATAATTCGTAACACGGTAGTCCACAGCAATAAAACAATGTTACAGTTCTAGTATTTCACTTTTAACTCGCAGTAGAACTTGTAGCGACGACAATGTTATGGCAAGAAATCCCCTTACAATTTATAGCGAGCACTGCATCGCAACAGCGGCGCAAGTAATTATTATGTTCTTGTTATGCCCTGTCGTCGTCTTACTGAAGCGAGTGGAAACTTACGACTTTATTATAAGTTTGTAACTTTATATAGGCATAAGGATGTTTATGTAATTTCTTAATAAAAATCTTAAATTCATTCCTTTACTGGCGTAAAAACATCGTAATTTTTGCTAATGAAAGTCCCATCGGGCACAATATAGCTTCTTGTGTCTATAAAATTGTACCACGATGTTTAAGAGGAAATACGGGTAGTCGTTTCTCCATAGAAACGCTCTTGCCTGTTTTCTTTTTGCTTAATGACCATAAAGCAATGATTTTTTACATAATAATAAATATTAACTACCTACTTGTATGTCCCTATGTATTCCTTTTTGATGATACGTTATTTTATAAGCACTAGAACCCTCAAAAAATGCCGATTTAAACCGCTGTCAACAGAGGCCCAGTGTACAAATTTGACAACTATTAATGAAAAAAGAAAAACATAGGGACACAGTAAATATCCTTCTTATTCAGTTTATGAAATATCTTTTAATTTGGTGGGTAACTGTACGCGTATATTACTAAATGTTACTTTTTTGTAAACGCCTTGGGTTGACCTGTTAAGTCTACAAAATCTATACATATAATAAATCTGTAGAAGGGTCAATTCTGTACATTGAAAATATTGAAAAAATAAATAGCGGGGGGTGTTGCTGGATCGATACCAAACCCAAATGTGTGATTAAAAAAATTTTTGTCTGTCTGTCTGTCTGTCTGTCTGTCTGTCTGTATATGCAGGCATCACGTGAAAACTAACGGTTCGATTTCGATGAAACTTGGTATAATTATACCTTATTATCCTGGGCATAAAATAGGATACTTTTTATCCTGGAAAAATCGGTTTTATTCATAGACGTTGTTCTGTAGAACCGCGAACACACGTTGCATTACCCGTAGTGGATAATTTTCCATTTCAATTTAAGAGAATACAGTTTCCTGTAGCTTTGTGTTACGCCATGACAATAAATAAGGCTCAAGGTCAGACCCTAGGAGTTGCTGGCGTAGATCTCTTACCGCGAGTTGTTTTTCACACGGGCAACTTTACGTAGCTCTTTCCCATGTGAGCAGTCCAAGAAATCATCATGTTCATATTCCGGACGAGCTCACTAACAATGTTGTGTATGCTGAAGCTCTCAATTAACTTTCTGTCGCATTGTCCCGATCACTTTTTTATTATTGCAAACTTTTCGTCATTGTCAGTAATTTACTGCTACATACTACTTAAAAAGGTCGGAATTACTATGAAAAAAATATTTACTACAGAACGCGAGCTCAACAGCAGTAGCTCAATAGAGGGATCTCCTTAATTATTATAGGCTTAGCCGTATTTGGGTCCAATAGATATTTATAAGATGTCATAATCAGAGTTACTCAAAATGGAGAAATAAACCATCCACGCGAAGACCGACATCCGCGCGGACGGAGTCGCGGGCGGAAGCTAGTGTTTAATAAATAAATAAATAAATATTGGAGGAGGAAATAGGCGAGAGCCAAACCTCGAATTGTGAATTTTTACTTAGGCTTTTTCAAAAGTCTCTCCAACCGCATGTTTTCTTAAGAAATTATTACTTTACAGCAGGTATACAAAACAGAAAACCCAAAGAAAATTTCAAAGTTGTAAACACTGTATGAAAGTTGGCACGGTTAGAAAGTAGGTAAAGGTTATCTAACGTAGTAATTAGCCAAAAATTAAACTGTGAGGTAGCCTTCTTAGCTTCCTAATAAAAAGATTTTCCCAAAAATAAAGGGACCACAAGAAAAAGATTCAATAATATCTGATTCACCTAAGAACATCGATTATCTTCGTCCCCACAATTCTCATAATATTCCGTCGTCCATAGATTTGGTCCCGCCTCAATATCACCATATTCTTTGTGAAAACGGCAGCTTTCAACGCCATCAAAATCATTCGCGACCTTTCCTAATACCCCGTTTCTTTGATACGCTATTGGATTCCTAAATAATATATTTCCTATTCCTTATATATATATCGAGTATAAATCTAAGAATCGATTTCGGTTAATATACGAACCTTCTGATGCATGTTATGAGAAATAAGCAATGGAGCGCCAGTTGAAACTTCGGGATAAATGCGTAACACACTAAATTTAATCAGTAGCAAACAGTAGCAATGGCTTTCATTTTGAGTTCAACAACATTATTTGCGTTATTTACGTTGTTGAGCCGAATTTTTTTCGAATATATGAAGCAATGGATTAGCAATATCCTTCGAAATTATTCAGAAAAAAAAAAGAAAACTGCAACAAAATCCATTACATAACGGTCGCACAGCCAGACACGAAAAGCGACTTCAATTTATTTATAATAGGTAGGTATATAGATTTTGATATAAATTAAAGATTGTAACTCATATGCAGTGTAAAGCTTCTACTACTGTCTTATTACTTTTGACCCGAATCAGAAGGAGGCTCATTATTATTTTTCGGTATATATTATTATTTTTCCATATCGATAGTTCCAGGCAAAATATAATTCTAAAGTTATCTTTTAGAACTCAATATCATTCTAGCTTCCTAATACATAAGACTTAAGGCCCGGTATCCACCAAAGCAGAGAGGAGAGGAGACGAGAGGAGATGTGTCGCGCAGCTGACAGGTTATTTCCACCAAAGTGGAGAGGAAATTCGTAGCGAAGAGGAGATGTGAGATGTGCGTAGCAGATATGTGTGATGGGAATGACTCTTTCGGGTGTGCGAGGCGCGGGGAGAAGGCACCCACCCGGCCGCCCGACTACACACATCTCCGCTCTGCCGAGCCGCTTACTCGCTCGCGGCACAAAATTCTATAGAAAAATGAGACATCTTTCCTCTTGATCCATTTTCACCGAAGCTAAGCGGAGAGGAGATGTGGAAATAACGAAATCTGATTGGTTATTCAAAACACATCTCTCGTCTCCTCTCCTATCCGCTTTGGTGGATACCGGGCCTTAACATAACTGCCAAAATGTGGGTGTACTACAGGTACCTGTCTAACTCTTTGGAGATTACAGGTGTATTATTATTATTATTACAAGCATGTTCATATACAGGATGGCACGGACATCAACGCGTAAACTGTAACAAAAATGTAGTAATGAATCTAGACCCCAGTAGAAATTGTTCGTAGGTTTGGTATTATCGTCGTTGTCAAACCAAAACCTGCTATGTGCAAAAAGTATACTTTTGAGATATTGACAAAAGAAGTTTTGACAAAGTTCTAGCTGCTGCACATAGCACATTTTATTCTGAGGCCATAGTTCCACAACTAGTGGTCATAAGCACATAGCAGTTCTTTTATATGAGAAATAAGGCAGTGACCTATAAGCTGTGATCAAAATCTTGAAAACTCAAAAAACGGCACATAGCAGATTTTGGTTTGACAACGACGATATACAACATTATTTTTAGTATATGCGAAACCCGAAACACGTGTCTAGTATTTTTATGTATGTAAAACGTATGTAAGTTTTTTTTTTATATAAAGAATCTATGTACAAAATTTCAAAACTGTGTCATGAAAAATCACAAAGTTATAAGCTTATTAAGTTACCTGTTTGTCCGTACAAAAAGATGCTCACCCACGCCGCTCGCGCCGCACCGTCTTGCGCTCATTGATAATAGTACCTAGGTACCTAAGCGTTTTGCGCGGAGAATGGATAACCTACTTAGTGTCGCTCGATGTCCAACTTTTAACCTTTTTTAAATATTTTTGGGACAAAATATAATATGGGGTAAAAATTATTGGAATCGATTCAGTTACTTATTCTGAACAAACTGTATTCAGGTTTCGCATATACTAAAAATAACGTTGTATAAAAAAAAAACTATTTAATATAAAAGTACAAGACCGTATTTGTAGGTACTGTATGTGTTTTTATAATTGCTGTTATGTATACGCCTGTCATCTTTCACACTACAATTAATATCTATAAAACACATAACAAGAAAATCGGGAACTGTTCACTGATCCAGACAACAATATCTTACCAATGTGATGTCCTGAAACAAAAACTAGCCAAGTGAGATAAATAAATATTAATATTTATTAATATTTAATATTTATTTCCCTTTAATATTTATTTAATTCTGTTTTTAGTATTTGTTGTTATAACGACAACAAAAATACATCATCGTGAAAATTTCAACTGTCTAGCTATCACGGTTCATGAGATACAGCCTGGTGACAGACAGACAGACAGACGGACAGTGGAGTCTTAGTAATAGGGTCGCGTTTATATCCTTTGGGTACGGAACCCTAAAAATAATGTATTTGGTGGAAAACAAGGCGATACTGATAGCGGAGCAGTAGGTATCAATAATTTAGCGATGGATAAATTGGGTCTGGCGCGTGACATTTACGCCTACAACGAGTTTGTTAGCCAGGGACGGATTGAAGCGTGGTTTATTAATGCGTTAAGCGAAATTAACATTTGTATCGTGTGGTCAAAATCAGACTATTGAATAAAGAGGAAAATATTGATAATTCAAAACAGTCGTTATCTTAACCGCAATGACATAACATTTATTAAGTAAAAAAAATAACTATAATTTCGGAAGTCGGTGTCTTTGGATCTGTATTCTATTTTAGTGCCACCGACTTTCGAAATGAAAGTTATTTTTCATTGTAGTTTTTTTTAAAGTCGGTTTTTATTTCTCATTTTTTTAGTGGGGCTGCTTATAATATATCTAAGTTACAATAGCATAGTGGCAACTTGCTCATCTCCTTTTACAAAAAAAAAATCCTTTCCCAATGCAGGGACGTTAATTGTTCAGGAGTTATCCTAGTATTTCACCATCAGCTCCATTTCACCATTCGCATTGTGACGAGTATAAATTGATTAGCAATCATATTAAACTAATCGAATCGCAACTCGTGAAATACATATAATTATATGTATTTCACGAGTTGCGATTCGATTAGTTTAAGAGTAGTTCCGGTGGCTATAATATGTGGTCTTCATCATCAGTTCCACTTCACCAAAAGGTGAAGTAACTCGTGCCCTCGGAAAGCCGAGGGCACGAGTTACTATAAAAAATACCCAAATCGCTATAGGTTTGTCTATAAAATTTGAGGTCTTCCCTCGATTTCCATGGAATTCCTCGAGAGACCACCCTTTCAAACAAAAATACCTACATTTTCAAAATCGGTTCACTACTGACGGAGTAATCGGAGTACATACATAAAAAAATATTACGCGACGAATTGATAACCTCCTCCTATTTCTGAAATCGGTAAAAAAGGTACGAAAACATTTTCCACCGCGGATGCCTAATGGATTAAAAATCTCCGAGAATCATTTTTCTTACGGGCTTTTTTTAGGCTTTCTTCTTGGGCGCACAGAAAATTCTATCCTGTCCTCTTAATATCAATCCATTTTGCTTGAAACGACGCCTACAGGAAACAATAGGCGGCCAAACTTTTCAAAAACAAAACAAAATTAAAATAGTATTACAGTTTTAAAGAAGATAATAATTACAAGGTGCTTTAAAGTACACACATCAACATAATATTGAAAAGAAATTACTTATAACATATTTAAATTTTTTAACTGTCCATCAGTCCAACAGATTTTGCGGAAAATGTTGGTTTAAAAAAAAAAAAAAATTAATTTCCTATACACAGTATAAAATACTGCACATTTTGATAAAAGTCTATTAAAAAATTTTCTAAATACTTTCTTTTCAATACATCATCATCTGCCTAGCCTTTTCCCAACTATGTTGGGGTCGGCTTCCAGTCTAACCGGATGCAGCTGAATACCAGTATTTGACATCGAGCGACTGGCTATCTGACCTCCACAACCCAGTTACTAGGTAATACGATACTCCTTGATAAGACTGGTTGTCAGACTTTCGGGCTTCTGACTACCCGTAACGACTGTCAAAGATCCACGAATGACAGCCGGGACCAACGGCTTAACGTGCTTTCCGAGGCACAGAGGGGTCACGGTATGTAAAGATGGTCACCCATCCACAGACCAATCGCGGCAAGCGTAACCTGATCGATCAACCTGTGCGGCTTTTACTATTTAGCCACGGGCCACATAATAAACAAGATACCTATATGAAACCAAATTATAAATGTTTGTTTGATCGAGCGTTCAACGCATTGCATATTCATTCTATCGAAATATCAATATACTGAATAATTTATTTATATAGAATACAAGAAAAACACAATTTACTAATAAATCACATTTTAATCTTTTATATCGCTTAAAATATACAAACAGTTAGTTTCGTGTTTTACCACTAAAATCATCTAAACTACACAATAGATGTTTATGCGATTTTCTAAATCATCTAGAATATTTATTCCTATTTACTATTTAGACACGGGCCCATTTTCCTTTTCAATACATGAATAACAGAAATATCCCTAGATTGTGTCGATGTGTGTATGTCGTAATTACTTTTCAGTCTCCAAAAGGTCAACGTTTTCACACATTGTACCTGTCAAAATATAATACAAATGTTAGGCTGTTCTAAGTTTATCTGTTATCGGGTAATATATTTATTACTTCCGGAACGGCGAGGTTCATTTTTCCGTTTCTTCGTGGACATTTTTATGGCATACCTGTTTTACGATTTATGGGAGCAACAATATTACTGTACCACTACATTGTTTAGGTACCATTAACTAACATACATAATAAAGATGGCAATCTGACGATAAACACCGCCATTTTAAGCAGGTAAAAATATTAGTATTTATATACCTTTTTTTTTTTTAGTTTTCGGTAAATACACAATTTATTAGGAAGATAAAATAAACTCTTTAGAATAACTAAAATGTCGCTTTAGGCTTTAAGAAAAGATGAGCAATTAAATCATTTGAGTAAGACTATTATTGGTAACATAATAATATTTGTACGTTTGCCTCTCTTCTTAATTATTGTCTTGTCTTTAAGCCCCACTAAACTCAACTATTCTAATTACCGACATTAGTATGTTACCTAAAAAGTCAATTTAAAAAATTACACTAATATTATAAAGGCGAAAGTTTGTGAGTGTGTGTGTTTTTATATGTTCGTTACTTCTTCACGCTCAAACTGCTGGACCAATTTAGATAAAATTTTGTACGGAGGTAGCTGACACCCTGGATTCACATATAGGCTACTTTTTATCCCGATATTCCCACGGGATCGACATTTACGCGGGTGAAACCCCGGGGCACAGCTAGCAGTTCTATAAACAGCACTATCAGAAATTATACGTTACAAAATACCAAAATAATTTCTCATCCCTAAATAAGTCTCCGCATGTAAGTAATTGCGTAGTTTACTTCAGAAACAAACTACTTGTAGCTCTCCACGCGGGGCCTAAATGGATTTTATAGAGTAATTCTAATAAAACACGACAAAAAAGATAACACAGCAGTCAAGATACCTTGAAAAGGGGCTTGAGAAAGGGAAGAAGTTAATAATTGAATCAAAAAAGAAAAGAAAAGTTTAAATAAATAAATTAAAAAGCTTGGAATTTAAAATTTTTTGGCATTAAAAAAATTATATTTTTTTTTTAAAACAGAACTAACTAATATACAGAGAGGCCCAAATCGTCCAAATCCCAGCTGTGGTAATGTCATAGGACGATTTTGAATGTCATGTTTACAAATTCAATAAGTAGATACGATGAAAATCAAGACCGCAACTAAAATTGATACTTAACGTTAATCGGTCGTATGCTTGAAAATCAATGATAGTTCAAGACAGTCATATCAATTGTTCACTGTTGTTTTTACACTGAAAGAAATAAGCAGTAAATTAAAATGAAAAAACATTCATCTGAACTGCTTTATACAGTTACTAACAACCTTTCCATATGAGCTTAACGTTCAAAACAGTATTTTTTACTGATCAAAATGTTACCGTCATGACAGTAAACTTTAACGTTTTAAGTAGCTAAAAGGTCACAAAATTAACTGTTTTATTCATTTGGTGATATCGTTCAAACCATTGAAATTTACTTCCGTTACTGTAATGGTGGTTTTCCTTTTTTTTTCAGTAAATAGTATGTTCAATCATCAAAAGTCACTGTTTTGTGATTTACTGTTTTACAAACATTTCTTCTTACTGTATAAAGTCAGTAAGTCTTAATGAAATCGCTTCAATGTGCTGTAGTAAGAAATTATTTTTTTCAGTGTAGAGACAGGGGGAGCCAGGGGTGGCCCAGTGATATCAGCCCCGACTTAAGAGTCGTATGTAGTGAGTTCGAACCCAGCCAGGCACTTTATGTATTTAATTTCATCACCACTGCTCTCAAAACGGTGAAGGTAAACATCGTGAGAAAGCCTTTGAATGTCTTCGGACCAACAATTCGAAGACGTGACATCCACCAACCCGTTGGGCACGCGTGGTGTATTACGGCCCACTCCTCTCACAGAGAAGAAGCTTGTGTCCAAGCAATGGGAACTTTATAGGCTAATAATATCAATTGTTCACTATATTGTAGACTATGCATTAAATAACATTTATGATTAGGACTTATGTACAGTCAACAAAAGAGATAAGTATGCAGGATCGTCGGATATAGTTGAAGTTTAGTAAGAAACCGATGGATGTTGTCGAATAAAATTTAATGTTATTAGTAGAAAACAAACAGCTCATTTATCAAATTTTATTTCAGTCGATAACATCCATCGGTTTCTTTCTAAACTTCAACTATATCCGACGATCCCGCATACCTATCTCTTTTGCTGACTGTACCTACATTGGACAAGCCAATCCAACAAACCATGATGTTTAAAACAAACACCGAGGCTGAAGTGCTAAAATAATTTATAGCGCATACATAAATAAAGCGTGCGTGTACGAAGCTAGCAAAGGAAATGAAAGGAGAGGTGTGGAGTGAGGTCATAGCGGCTGGCGATTTGTTATCTGTGGCCGCACGAAGAGCTAGAGGCGTTTCAAAACGCGTGTAAACAATTTCCGTAGGATGTATATGTATATTTTGAATTTACACACATGATATATTTTTTTAAATAATATTTGTAATACACAACTCAGCATTCAAATCTATGAGTGAACAATAAATCACCCCTATTTTCCCACCCTTAGGGTAAGATTTTTTTTCCAAATGTATATGGGACCCACTTCGAGGTATGTTTCCAATAAAAAAAGAATTGTCAAAATCGGACTACTCTGTAAAAAGTGATGCGTGGTCATACATTAAAAAAATATCCTCCTTCGTTTTTTCGTCGGTTAAAAAACCCCAGTAATGATTCGAATGAAATACACACATCAAAAGTGTCTAGGGATCAACATATATTTTTGCAATAACTTTTCTCCTGATTGATATTAATTAAAATTTTCTTTAAGGATTCATCAAATAAAGTGTTTTCGTTTGTCACAGTAACGATAAACCAAGTCACCTTTGCATTAATAAAGAAATTTGCCATTTTCCTAATAAAGGGATTTTTGACATTTGAACCACTAACACAAAAGTTCGAAAAAAAGACTGAAATAACAGTTTTCTTTAAAATTTTATTGGGTAACTTAAACAATTAATAATCCGTGTTTCTACCGCGAACACTAACAACACAAGAACATCGGTTTGGCATACTCAAAATGAGTTCATCCAAATCACGCTGTGGAATGGCCGCCCATGTTCGTTGCAACAACAAAAAAAGGTCTTCTTGCGACTGGATACCCTCCATATTCGGCAGAGCTCTTCTCTGTAGCATATCCCATGCATGCTCAATCGGGTTCAAGTCTGGCGACTGAGCAGGCCAGGGCAGGACATTGATGTTAGCTGCGGCGAGAGACTGCCTTACAACTCTTGCGGTGTGCGGTCGTGCATTATCATGCATTAACTGAAATAAGGGACCGATTTGCACTTGTAGAGGAACGATGACGTCTGATACAATCGTCTCAGCATAAATTTGAGCGTTGAGGTTGCCTCTGATCCAAATCAACTCAGTTCTTCCGCCGATCCAAATACCCGCCCATACCATGATGGTTCCACCACTATAAGGATGGACTTCCTGGCAGGATTTTAATCGCTGTTGGCGTCCAGGGGTTCTCCAGTGTCGTATACGTCTTGTATCCGGTCTCATACCAAAACGAGACTCATCAGAAAAGCACACGAAACGCCATTGTTCTTCTGCCCAATTTCTGTGTTCAAGAGCCCATTGATATCGAATCCTACGATTGTGCATTGCTATAGGTGGTACCCGTAGCGGTCTTCGGGAATGAAGGTTCACTTCATGCAAGCGGTTTCTGACTGTTTAGTCGCTAATTAAGTTCCCTGAAGAGTGATGAAGCCTCACGGCTAACATCATGGCGGTTATTGTTGGAGCTCTTCGAGTTAAGATTTGAATGTATCGGTCTTGTCTCCGTGTGGTGCAGCGATACCGTCCTCCATGGCGCTCAGCCACGGTACCAGTGCTTCGGTAACGTGTCCAAAGTCGACTGATAACACTCTGACTTGTATTCAGAGCTAAAGCCACAGTACGTTGCCGGGAACCAGCTTCTATCATTCCCACGGCTCTGAGCATTTCTTCCCTGCTTAAATGACGTCGCCGCTCCATAATAACGTTGGTTTTAATCAGTAGTAGAGAAACAGTAGCACTAATAATGTCTTCAATGCGTTGTATGTTTTTATAGGGAAAATATTGACAGCTGATTTTCATCTTTTACTCGAATTTGATTCACAGTTCCTGATTCAAATTATGAAATGCACCAAAAAGGATCCATATAAATTTATAAAATCATAAATTTATTACAAAGCCACATCTCAATCTCAAGAAATCCGCATAAAAATGCTTGATCCCTAGACACTTTTGATGTGTGTATTTGCAAATACTTCAAACATATTTAGAAAGGTAAGTCATTCAGATAAACAAAATTCGATAATAAAGATAATATCTACTAGGATATACTAATAATAACGCTAAAGAGTTTGGAGTTTGATTGCGTGAGCGCGCTAATCTACGATACTACCAGACGAATTTGAAAAATTGACGAAGGCTATACTATAGCCTATAGGCTATACTATACTATAGGTTATAGTATCAATCAATCAACTTAGCCTATCGCAGTCCACTGCTGGACATAGGCCTCTCCCAGACTGCGCCACAGCACCCTGTCCTCCGCCTTCCGTATCCAGTCTACCCCAGCCACCTTCTTTAGGTCGTCCGTCCATCTAGCTGGGGGGCGTCCCACACTACGCTTGCCGATACGCGGTCTCCACTCCAGGACTCGTCTGCTCCACCGGCCATCGGTCCTTCGACAGACATGGCCAGCCCACTGCCACTTCAGTTTGCTTACTCTGCAAGCTATGTCGGTAACTTCTAGCTATAGTATAGCCTTCTTCAATTTTTCAAATTCGTTAACACCGCGCCCTTAGGAGCTGAGCAAGAAGAAAAACAGTCAGAGCTAAAGCTAAAACGAAGTAATAGCGCGGGCAGGTGATGGGATGCAACGCGGTCGGCCTGGGGACGAAATTTCACGCGGATGAAGTCGTGGGAAGAAGCTAGTGTATTAGAAATGTTGATGGATAACAAGTTATCAACGTAGTTGGTAACAAAACGAAAATAGTGCTAAAGAAATGATAAGATTTGGCAAGTAATGATGATGTTTAGAAGATAATTATATTAAAAATTGTTTACCAACTAGAGGTAGCAAAGGTATAGTAATCTGGGCGCGCGGTAGTGCCCCGCCAAGGCGAGCCAAACGAAGCGCAAAGGTACTACCTACCTTTTCTCGAAGCGCTTCGTCGTTTTTTGGAACCCTCATAACTTGAGTTTGGATTATACCAGATAAACAAAATTCTTGGGATATGATTCTTGGGATAGCAGGTTTATTAAACTAATAAAGATTCAATTGCATAGCTCTTATACTTTAGATTTTATTGATATCTAAAAAAAAACGACTTTGTCACTGACTCACGATGATCATCAAAATTATTAGGGTACTTCCTGAAGTCCTAGAAAGCTGAAATTTGGTATGTTAGCTAGTCTTAGTACCTACACAAACAACAAAAAAGTTCAAAAACTTGGAACTTTTACCCCTCAACCTCTTAAATCAATTTTCAGATATAAAAACCCATACAAACTTTCATCCCCTAATTTAAAGGGTGGGGAGTGATTTACTAAAAATCCTGAAATATGTATTTTATTATTTATAACAAGGAGTCCCTATATCAATTTTCAGACAAATTTCCATCCCCTAGGATGGAAATTTGTCGGAAAATTGATATTTAGTAAATCACTCCCCACCCTTTAAATTAGGGGATGAACGTTTGTATGGGTTAACCTATATATTAATACATTATTATACGAATAATATTACCATAAATATGTACTTCGTTAAAAATTAAAATGTGGGGACAAGTATTTACAAAAGAAAACTTCTATGGGGATGGGAACTCACAACGGTGTAGGCCCCGGTTGTTGTAAGATAAAAATCGTAAGACTTATATGCAAAATTCTTTTTTTGTTCGAAAGAAGTTTATTCCGAAATAGTCCCATTTAAATGAGTTTCGAAGACAGACATTGAGACTCTTCAATAAATGCCAGCCAATCAACAGCGATAAGCTGTATCAGAGGTCGGACTTAACCCAAAAGAAGAAAAAAAAAATTAACAAAATAAAAAAATATTGTCATAGGCAACTTACAAAAAGAAGTGTATCCCATCAAAAAAATTTTCACGTAAAATGTTGCCAAGACGAGACCATATGGCTCGCACTGTCAAAATCGGATCTCATGTAGAGCCAAACTTCTAACTCTACACGCCCTAACTTCACAAACTCTACACTTTAGTCAAAATATGTGGCTTGGCCGTAACTTAACTTGGTCGAGAGCCGAAATTTTTCTGCGGACGAAGTCGCGGGAAGAAGCTAGTGTATTATAAATGTTGATGGATAATAAGATTAATAAGTTATCAACGTAGTTGATAACAAAACGAAAATAGTACTGAAGAAATGATAAGACTTGGCAAGTAATGATGATGTTTAGATTATAATATGTATATTTAAAAATTGCTTACCAACTACATATACACTCACCGGCACGGAAACTTGGCCACTCGTGATTTTGCTGATTATTTGCATTAAAAAATTTACATTTGCATTTATGACAATTAATTAAGGGTAAGTGGCTTTAATACGTGTCTCTTATGCTTTAAGAACTTAGAAATTAAAAGACTACCTCACCAATAAATCAGTTTTTAAAATCACGCACTTTCACTGAAATTAGGAATTTTTCACTATACATTTAAAAACACTACAAAATAAAAAATAAGGTTTTTTTCGTTATTGTCTATTCGTTTTAATATCGGGTGTTTCCTCCTCTAGCCCTGATAACTGCCTGCATTCGATCTGGCATACTTTGGATGATGTTTCGGACATCAACTTGCAGTATACTGCGCCAAGCGGCCAGCGCTGCAGTTCGGAGCTGGTTGAGAGTTTCCGGCGGGTTGGAGCTGGACTTTATCTTTCTTTTGAGCATGTCCCAGATATGCTCGATTGGGTTTAAGTCTGGGCTACGAGCTGGCCATTGCAATTTTTGTATGCCAACCTCTTCCAGATATTCTTCAACGCAATGTGCAACGTGTGGGCGTGCATTATTGTGCATTAGGAGGAATTGGTCGTGTCCAATGAACCCCGAATATGGCATTACGTGTTTCTGAAGAACTTCCTCGATGCATCGCACAGCTGTTAGCCGATTACCGACGATAACCAACTCTGTACGTGCGTCGGAACTTATACCTCCCCATACCATTATTGAGCCTCCATGGAAACTCACTGTTTGAGTGGTAGTAATGGGTAAAAACCGCTCTCCTCTTCTTCGCCACACTCGTTCTCGACCGTCTGGAGAACGTAAAGCTATTCGACACTCGTCTGTGAACAGTACTCTAGCCCATTACTCGTGGGTCCAGTTAACGTGTTCACGTGCGAAGTGAAGTCGAGCTACTCGGTGCTGTCTGAGAAGTTCTGGACCTCGTGCTGGTCTACAAGCTTTTAAATTGACTTCCTCCATTCGTCTTCTCACCGTACGCTCATTAACATTAACGCCTCTCACAATTTGAAGCCGCTGGCGTATCTCAACAGCGGTCAGGTAGCGGTTTCTCAAAATCTCCAGGACAATAAAGCGGTCGTCTCGGTCCGATGTGCACCTTACGCCTCCACTGCCTGGCCTGCGGGTGTACTGGCCTGTCTCCTGGTATCTTTTAAGGGCATATTGCATTGATGACCGTGGTACGTTAAGAGCAATAGCAACTTCACGCTGTGTCAGCCCTTGGTTAATTAACGCAACGGCTTGTGAAACCTGTGCTAGTGTTAGAGGCATTTTTATTGCTTTTAAAGCACCTTTACTTATTGAATTAAAAGCATAAAATCACAATAATTCAAAAACCGAACAATAAACTTTTCACAACACACAAATTTAAAACGTGAACTTAGTCGCTCAAATGACCCGATTCAACTGTAAATTAAAAATTTCGTTGTGGTGCACTTAAACATAATGGATTACCCTCTTGAACTAAAAGTAAACATTTTTTGACATACCTGTACAACAAACATTCATCAGAAACACTTTAAACTGTTGCTATCGCGAGATAAGCGCTTGGCCAAGATTCCGTGCCGCTGAGAAGTATAGTAATTATTATAAGATCAGAGACTGCATTGGGCTATCTTGTTATTTAAATTTAACATTACATTTATCTTCTTCTATTTGAATGGAGGGAAGGTATTGAGTGCGGGTGGAGCCACAGCCGCAGGCGATATATTTCCTGAGACCACGCAAAAAACCGTGAGGATTTTTAAATGTGTTTTTTTTTGTATTATTTACCTGTTGAAGATGCGAATATACCAATGTTACGAATAATATATTTTTATGTAGCAAAAGACGTATTGTGTCGACCCCAGAATTGGTATGAGGGCAGGAATATAATGTTAGGGTAGGTAATCGCCTACACCGAGGAACGTGTCATCTTTTGGACAGACTTCAAAACACGGATATAGATCGATCGATAGTGTAAACAGTCAATCATACTAATATTATAGAGGCGAAAGTGTGTGTGTGTTTATATGTTTGTTACTTCTTCAAGCTCAAACGGCTGGGAAAAAAGTAACTGCTACGAGGTGTGGGAATCTGATGCCAAAAATATAGTTTTTAGAATGTTTGATAGTTTTTCTGTTTGTGTGGATGTATGTTCCGGATTGGCGCAAAAACGGCTGAACAGATTCCGAGGAAATTTGGCACACAGATAATTTATAACCTGAATATACAAATACATAGGGTACTATTAATGCCGGTAGTACATTCCCGTGGGATATTTTCCGACGTCCACGCGGGCGAAGTCGAGGCCAAAAGCTAGTTAAGAAATATAAAAATAAACATTTTCTAAATATTTATGAAATACTAGCTGCGCCCCGCGGTTTCGCCCACATAAGTGTCGATCCTGTAGGAATATCGGGACAAAAAGTTAAAGCCTATATGTTAATCCAGGGTGTCAGCTACCTTCATGCAAAATTTGATCGAAATTGGTCAAGCCGTTTAAGCGTGAAGAAGAACATATAAACACACACACACACCCCCACCACACTCACAAACTTTCGCCTTTAAAATATTAGAGAAATTTTGTGACTGGTGTGACTTTATAATATTAGTGTGATTTAAAAATGAAATTGCCTTATGTTTAGAACACAACAGAAAAAAATTATCCACAGTGCGCTTAAAAATCTTATTCCGTTTCAAAGGAGTGAAGGTCCACGAGTGAGGTGATAGCCGCCGGCGATACGTTATCTGTGACTACACGAAGTACCACGAGGTGTTTCAAACGTGTAGACAATTTCCTTAATACTGTTTGTTTTGTTTTCGCTTTACCATATTTTATGTGCGGTTTGAGAAATGCTAAATACTGTATAACGGGTGTAAAAAGACACATAACGAAGCCGAGGGTCACTTGAACAGTCACGAGCACTAATATGTCAACACTCGGCAACTTTCAATTGCGATTTTTTCACGAAATACGACGGTTTACATAAACCTATGAGTTCGAAAATACTATGTTCTTAATAATATAAAATTTCATTCAAAAATAAAGTCGAAAATCGCCTTTGAATAAAGCCTAGTGTATAAATACTTATGCTCGTGAGTGTACCTCCTGTTATTGTGATATTTTTATTGTATTGGACGGTACCTGGCAGCCTTCTGGCTACGAATATATTGAAGGTCAAAAATCCAACTTTTACTGAATTTTTTTTACGAAAACAAGTTTTTAATGTTATAACACAACTTTAAATACCCCCACGACCCCTGTACCATTGCATGCACCCTTAAGCACAATGTGTTGCGTGCGTTACATTGTGCATTACAGCAAACAGCTAATTTTCATACTAAAAATAAAAGTCATTTTCCAGCAATTATTTTTGTGCAATGTTACTTAGTTTGATGTGCAAAATCCGTAGTTGATGGCTATGTGACGTGTCTTTTAACAACCTGTATAGAATTTTTGTCTTTTTTTGGGTTCCGTACCCAAAACTGGTCAAGTGCGAGTCGGACTCACACACGAAGGGTTCCGTACCACAAGGCTAAAACACCTAAAAAAAAACACGCTTAAATATTTATTTTATTCTGTTTTTAGTAGGTGTTTTTTTGTTACAGCGGCAACAGAAATACATCATCTCTGAAAATTTCAACTGTCTATACATCACGGTTCATGAGATAACAGACAGACAGACAGACAGACAGACAGACAGACAGACGGACAGTGGAGTCTTAATAATAGGGTCGCGATTTTACCCTTTGGGTACGGAACCCTAATGAATTGTGTATATTCTGGTTCAAATATCAAAATACTAAAATGCCAATACGATTTTTCAATCAACTCTCACTGTAATTTGAACCCCGCACTGGCACAGCCAGTTATTGCCTTCCCCAATTTAGTTTAACAACCAAACACGTCAATTGTAGACTTCAACCCCTTAAACATACATATTTATCGGATTATCAATAAATTCCGGCAATTCCTGTACGCCACAGAGTAGAAAGTTACAGAAGGTTAGCTCCATTCAACGAGCAAACACGCACGCAAACAGACACGCGTGGCTTTCCTATCCTACCTGCATATATATTTGATTAGTTTGTAGCGCTATCTACAACGCCACATGCGAACAACGCGTCATACTGATGTCACGCAAAATCCTGCATCTCGCAAGCAGAGTTTACCGCGCAACTAGCATAAATACAACGGCCCGACATGAGGATCCTCCCCCCTAGCTGGAAAGCCCGGGTAAGCAGTAGACAACCCCTCAGGTTGAACTGCGAGATGCCCAATGAAAAAAAAAAAAAAAATGTGGAGCCTCCTTTTTCTATAGAGTATGAGTGAACTTTACGCCCTGTTCCTCATACCTCTATAAGTTAATGGCATATTTTCGAGTTAAACACTAATTTATATTTTGCGTAACACACTATCAATCTCAGTCTGGATCATTTCGAAGGATATTGCTAATCCATTGCTGCATATGTTCGAATAATGTGTCTGCTCAGCAACGTAAATACCGCAATGAATGTTGTTGAACTATCAAAATGAAACCCATTGCTACTGATAGTGTGTTACGAAATTTCCGCGCTGTTGGCTGTCAAACAGAAAAGTAATTTTATTATAACCTAGCTTTTGTCCCCGGCTTTGCCCGCGTGCATGTCAGAAAATATCCTACGGGAACGTACAATCAGCCCTACCGGGATTTTTACCGGGGTTTTTATACAGGCTTATTGGTAAAACATTACATTGTACTCATCATTATGAACAACTTTTACTATGGGACCAGCCCTGAAATCGCGAAAAAAAAAAAAAATCAGCTGTTCCCTACATTTTGACGAGTTATACGAACATAAATGTAGGGGCCAGCTGATTTTTTTATCGCGATTTCAGGTTTGGTCCCATAGTAACCAACATATAAAATTGCACGACGGTCAGTTCGGTTTCCGGACTGGCCTGTCCACGGAAAGTGCGATCCTGTGCCTCAAGCAGACCGTGCACTACTACACTACGCGTAAGACCCCAGTATACGCGTGTTTCCTGGACCTGTCCCGGGCATTTGATATGGTCTCATACGACCAAATGTGGACAAAAATGCGTCAAGACACCAGTCTGCTCCCTGAGATTGTATCGGTATTTGAGTACTGGTACAATAATCAGAAAAATGCTGTTAGGTGGGCGGAAAGTAGATCGGACGAGTACAGGTTAGAGTGTGGGGTGAGGCAGGGGGGGTTGACCTCACAGAAACTTTTTAATTTGTATATGGACCGCTTGATTGGAGAGCTGAGCAGCACAGGAATCGGATGTCATATAGATGGGATTTGCGTTAATAATATTAGCTACGCGGATGACATGGTGCTGCTCAGCCCTTCAATCGGCGCGTTGCGTAAGCTGCTTCGTATATGTGAAAGGTATGCGGCGGCCCATGGGCTCAGATACAATGTGAAGAAAAGTGAGGTTATGGTTTTTAGAGCACCCAAAAAAGATTCCTTAGACGTACCACCCCTCTCACTCTATGGTACACCTTTAAACAGAGTCACTCATTTCAAGTATCTGGGCCACTGGGTCACCGAAGACCTCAAAGACAACATGGATGTGGAGAGAGAACGTAGGGCGTTGTGTATCCGCTGTAATATGTTGGCTCGCAGATTCGCTAGTTGCACTGAACAAGTGAAGGTCACACTATTTAGGGCATTCTGTCAGACCTTTTACACGTGCAGTTTGTGGGCTAAATACACGCAGGGGACGTACAACGCCCTGCGTGTACAGTATAATAACGCGTTCAGGGTGTTGATGGGGCTGCCGCGCTACTGTAGCGCGAGTGGCATGTTCGCAGAGGCGCGCGTAGATGGGTTCCATGCCATCATGCGTAAGCGCTGTGCATCGATGCTGGCGCGGGTGCGCGGCAGCCCTAGTGCCATTCTGGCCGTGTGTGCCGGCCGCTGGGACTCTGTACTGATGGCACATTGGATGAGCCTTCACGCGAGACCAACCGCCTGATTACTTTGTACCTTTACTAACACTAGGCTAAGAACATTGTTACTAACTACTTTAGATTTGTATTGTTACTAACACTAGGTTAAGAAAACACTGTTACTAACAAATTTATGGACCAAGTCTGAAATAAATTTTATTATTATTATTATTTTTATAGTAAAAGTTGTTCATAATTATGAGTACAATGACCTCTTAAGAGGTTGTTAATGTTTTACCAATAACCCTTTAGAACCGTATTGGTTTACGCGGCGCATGTCGGCATGATTTTTTCCTACATCATGAATTATACTCCAACACCTTCCTCACGACCTGTTCCAGAGTCTACAATCAAATCTTGTAAGTTAAATTTGAATTCCCGGTTTCCGCTTGAGTTGAAATGTTGCATGCATATGTAAATCGAGGAACAATGCAATATTATTATGACACGGAGCTGATTTGATGATGGATTCGGAAGGTGGCCATGGGAAGTTGTTACTTTTTAGTTCATCAAAAGCCTGTTTAAAAAAAGAGAGTTGTTTATATAATAAGTTGTAGTGATAATTATCAAATTGCAAATCTTTAAGTCTTTCATTTTTTGTAGCTAAAGGCCCGGAACCTTAAAAGTGCTGAATTCTTGCAGTACCTACAGTGAGTACAAGCACACTCGAGGCAAGGCATTTATTTGACACTACCTGCGCCCCGCGGTTTCACCCGCGTAAATCTGGATCCCGTGGAAATATCGGGATAAAAAGTAGCCTATATGTTAGTCCAGGGTGTCAGCTACCTCCATACAAAATTTCATCAAAATGGGTCCAGCCGTTTGAGCGTGAAGAAGTAACAAACATATAAACACTCACACAAACTTTTGCCTTTATAGTGTTAGTGTGATTAGATTGTGATCGCTTTGCACACACGTTTAATGTGAGCGTGCGCCTATTTTTACCGACTTCACAAAAAGGAGGAGGTACTATGTTCGGATGTTTTTTTTTTTTTTTTTTTTTTTTTTTTTTTTTTTGTGTTTGTTCATCGATTACTCCGCCAATTGTAGACGGATTTTCAAATTTTTTTTTTGTTCCAAAGTAGATAGTTCTGAGGTGGTCCCATTGTCACCAAGTTAGGATCTAATGATGGGATCTTAGAGAAATCGAGAGCAACCCTCAAATTTTATAGGCTCACTTATTGTTTTTCGCATATTTTATGAAGTATCTTGTGTATTTGCGTACGGTTGTCACCATCTCAGGTAGCTGGGCTGATGATGGAAGGTTCAACTCCTTAACAGTAAGAAGTTACTCGAACAGACAAGGACTGTTTTAGTAAATTGTTTTGATGTTTGATAGGGCATTTGCCACATTTGGTCTCATGATCATCAAGTTATGACCTGATGCTGCAGTCAGGATAGTCTGCAGAGTACCTAACTCCTCGACAACTAACAGCAGATATATCGTGTTTAGGCTCATTGAAAAGGGCTCGATGTGTGGATAAACGTACTGTTAATGAGGAACACCGAAGTACATAGAGACCTGATGCTGAAGCCAGTCGAGCATCAGAAAAAGTACAAACCTTGAAATTACAGCACCGTAGTCGTGTTTGGGCTCATTTTAAACAGGACTACATTTTAAGTTCAATGCAATGTTGACATAAGTCTGGCCTGATGCTGCAGCCAGGATTATCAGCATCTAGTCTAAAAACTAATAAATACTTGTAATAAAGTGAAATACTTTTGCGAGTTTTTCTTCTGTATAATTATCCTAACAAAGGTTGCCGGTAGTGGCTGGATGAGAGAAGCGGAGGATCGCGAACGTTAATGGCGCAAACTTCGGGAGGTCTACGTCCAGCAGTGAACTGCAATTGGCTGATGATGATTTATAAAAGCCTCAATCGTTGCATTTCACGCAATGCCTTTTCGTCATGTGGTCTATTTAGCAATTTGGTAGGTTCCAAGTAGCATAATACAATGTCATACAGCGTCTTTACACGACTAAGCGTAACATAAACTTGGCCCTTAGCAAAATTTCTCTTGCCTAAGTCTATTATTAAAGTAACTTGAGCATTTGCTTCGGAAATTATGATTTGGTAAAGTGGAGCTGATGATGAAGACCACAAATGGCACTACTCAATGACAAATATTTCACGGGTTGCGATTCGATTACTTTAATATGGTTGCTAAGCAATTTATGCTCATTACAATGCGTATGGTGAAGTGGAGCTGATGGTGACTTCTCAATCAGCTCCAGTTCTCCTGGTTCTTACTAGGAGAACTCCTCAACAATTAACGTCCATGCATCGGGAAAAGCAATATTTTGTAAAAGGTGATAAGCAGTTGACATTAGGCTATTATAACTTAAATAAATTACAAACTGACCCCCTAAAAAGTGAAAAAAAAAACTTTTTTACAAAAAAAACAACCGACTTCCAAAAACACTACTTATAAATAAAGAGAAAAATAACTTTAATTTCGGAAGTCGGTGGCAAAAACTAAAATACAAATCCTAAGACACCGACTTCCGAAATTAAAGTTATTTTTCTCTTTATTTATAAGTAGTGTTTTTGGAAGTCGGTTGTTTTTTTTGTAAAAAAGTTTTTTCTTAATACGATTCGGCCTTCTGTACCTACCTATTATATGAGTGTGTGCTGTACGAATTTCCCCGTTCAAACATTCGGGCGGCACGGCAAATATTATAACAAAATCTAGTTTGCATCGAACCCCAATACTTGCTCTCCAATATTTGCATTTTCACCGGAACACCGTGTTCGGGATTCATAGAAGTGTAACATTTGTTGAGTAAACGTTGCGTTATTGTCATTCTGACATCAGTGTTGCAGTAGGAAGTTTCAGTTATTTGCTGTTGCTCAATTTCTACATCTTACTGGGCGTTGATCGTTCAATCTAATTCGATCATCTTTGACGCCGTGGTTATAATGACTTTAGGCTTTTACTTACGTTAGGTAAATTGTTAGATGGGTGGCTCTACATTAGTTCTGATATATTTTTAACAGTGAAAGCGTTATTTAAGTCTTGATGGCAATCTACTTTACATTAAATGTTTTTATTAGGTAACTAGCTTTTTCCCGCGGCTTCGCTCGCGTTAAGTATTATAAAAAAAAATTAATACATTTTCATCCGCCATCATCCCTTATTTTATCCCCATGGGGTTGAATTTATCAAAATCCTTTCTTAGGGGATGCCTACGTCGTAGTAGCTATATGCATGCAAAGTCTCAGCCCGATCGGTTTAAAATTGACAAAGTTTCATACAAACTTTCATCCCCTATTTTATCCCCTTGGGGGTAGAATTTATCAAAATCATTTCTTAGGGGATGCCTACGTCATAGTAGCTATATGCATGCAAAGTCTCAGCCCGATCGGTTTAAAATTGACAAAGTTTCATACAAACTTTCATCCCCTATTTTATCCCCTTGGGGGTAGAATTTATCAATATCCTTTCTTAGCGGATGCCTACGTCATAACATCTACCTGCATGCCAAATTTCAGCCCGATCCCTCCAGTGATTTGGGCTGTGCGTTGATAGATCACTATGTCAGTCAGTCACCTTTGAGTTTTATATATTTAGACATATTCATTGTATGGAACCCTCTCCATGCGAGTTTAACTTGTAATCGTCCCGTTTTAACGTGACAAGCGAGGTTATTGCGGAACACACATGAAATGGTAATCGATCGCAATGCCCTTCATTTTGACATCCATTATACAATAGGTTTGAAAGAATCGTCTGCTCAACAACGTGAATAACGTAATGAGCATGACTGAACTGTCAAAATGGAAGGCATTTTGATCGATTGCCATTTTATGTGTGTTACTCAATTACACCGCTGTTTTTGTGTTTGGACAGCGTGTTTTTATTTATTAACCCTTAGTCTGCCGGAACGTAGATCTACGCGAGACACAATGGCTTTTTAATTGTGTCTGTAATTACGGCACACAAGCGGTTAATAGATAGGTAGGTACCTATTCAATTTCACCAAATATTAGAATTACTTCAAAAGTAACAGCAAATTTCAACCAGTCGAAGTCTTTGACACAAAATAGGGTTTCATAGATAACGCCAAATAGATGGTACTTTTGTACCTAACCCACTTCAATGTCAGACCCTGTACAAATATCGGACCCTAATTTCTAGTTCAGTGGTTGAAAGTAAAAACATGCCTAAATAAGTGGTCATTCGATGCTAATAAACGAAATACGGATCGTATTTTTTTTGTTGTTCTTTTGTTTGAAATTCCAATTACTGCCTTTTTTTTTCTTTTATATTTATAGCATGCCTGTGGTTTTGTCACTTGAACCGCCCAAGTCGACCAGAAGGCACGTTATTAAAACGTTCAAAATCTAGTCACAATCAACCTCTTAAGAAGTCATTGTACCTGAAATCGACAAAAAAAAAATCATCTGTTCCCTACATTTTCTCGAGTTATACGAACATAAATTTTAATGGAGGGAACAGCTGATTTTTTTTCTCGATTTCAGGTTTATTCCCGTAGTAAAAGTTATTTATAATGATGAGTATAATTACCTCTTAAGAGGTTGTTAATGTTTTACCAATAACCCTGTATATATACCAGAGGTGTATGTTTCTTTCTAGTAAATGTAGAAAAAAAAAATTGTAGAAGGAGTCTTTGACAAAGATTGTGTGCCAGAAAGCTTGGTTATCTTCAAACCACAAGGCTGCTTGTGGCAAGCATATAAAGATATCGTGGATCGCATGCATGTCAAGCGATCCATGAAGGCGTAACTATTATAAAAGATAAGTAATTACTACTTAATTATAAGAGTAGGAGACTGTGACCTCGGAGTTTGTTTCGGCCTTTGTTTTATGAGCAGTCAGCTAGGAAACGCCGACCTAATCTACCTTATTTTTTTTTAAATAATAAGACATGTAAAAGTCATTCCGATATCCTGTTTACATAATAAACCATTTAATTTCATTTCAAAAGTAATTTTGCTATTGTAGAATTATATTCTTTGTAATATTTCAGAATCTGTTGCCTTTGTTTGCAAATCTAAAACTCATTTATCACGCCATAATGTTAGTTTTTGCTCCCGAGTTTTAAACTTGTTATTGCAAGTTCTTACCTATTAAAAGTTAAATAGAGCTTCGCTCTAGATCATGAATACAATATTGCAATAGCTATAGGTACAGTAACACAGCCTACAAGCTAGCCTGTGCCATAGTACTACAGTACTATGGCCGCTATAACAATAAATAATAGTCATAATAATATAAAGTAAAAAAATTAAGTGGGTGCCCCTTAAAAGAAACGTGTTTTTAAAATCTTTACGAATAATCAATCACATATTGCTATCTATTATCTTTTCTACGATGGTACGGAAACGGAACCCGATCAAATGCAAGTCCTACTACTTATACATGATCGCTTTTTAGGATTCCGTACCACAAAAGGAAAAACGGAACCCTTAAAGATTACTTTGTTGTCCGTCTGTCTGTCTGTCTGTCAAGACCCTTTATCTAGGCAACACGTGGAGATATCGAGTTGAAATTAAAACCATATACTCAAGTCTACAGTTCCTTGAAGCTGTGAAAAATCAAAATTCTAAGTTAACGTAAAGAAACGATACGGCCGTTTATGCCGCAAAAATAGTAGATTGTTTGCCAGAACAAACAACTATTTTGAGGGCGAGAGAGTCTCTTTGAATCCAAAGTGGAGTGAAGGATAGTAGAGTAGAATCCCAAGCGCAACGAGGAGTTCTAAAGTAGAATCCTGAGCGCAGCGAGGGATTCAAAGTACATACGTTACTCGAGTTTAAAATAGTGTTGCTCCCGAGGTGGACACTCTACTTTTTATCACCCTCTATGAAAAAATAAATAAGTGCAACGTATGAAAAGAATAGTACGTTTATTTATTTACATCCAATTACTTAAGGAAGATATACTCATTTTTTTATAAAACTAAGTAAAATCCTAATTTAAGCGACTGAGTAAATTCCTAATTTAAGCGAGCTGAAGCGACAGCCGATAGACGTCCACTGCTGGACATAGGCCTCCCCCAATTTTGGGGGGGTTTGCCATAATCGCCACGCTTGGCAGGCGGGTTGGCGATCGCAGTATGGTATGATGGTGGAATGCATAGAGAACGCTGCTGCCCATTCTCCGGTACGAGCCTTAGTCGCCTTTTACGACACCCTCGGGAAGTAGGGGGTGGTGGTATTCTTTAAGTCCGGCACCACACAGACCTAATTTAAGTAAATAATTACAAACGAAGGCTGTAACTGGTTGTGGAGGTCTGATAGGCAGTCGCCCCATGTAAAATACTGGTATTCAGCTGCATCCGGTTAGACTGGAAGCCGAACCCAACATAGTTGGGAAAAGGCTAGGCAGATGATGAATTACAAACGAAGGCGGAATGCTTTTCGCGCGTTTTTTATTTTTGACAATCTTTTTGTTTTTATTTGGCTCGCGCGTTTTACTTTATCATACAGCCTGTTCCTTGTCCATACAATGTTCGTGATTGATCTCTTTGACTAACGATATCCACATTACAAATTTAAATCACTTTTAGGTCCCTAGGGATTAAAGAGCTATTTTAGTCCCTGTTTACGAAGAATGCACTAGCTCTTTTTGAATAGATGTGATGAAAACGTATATTTCGACGCTCTCAAGGAAACCAAAATTTGTAGGACCCGTTGACCTAGAATCATGAAATTTGGCACGAAACAATGTACATTTCGCGTCGAATAACTTTGCCGCTCGGAAGTAGGCAACAAATCACTGTGCAGCAGTTAATCCTATGAATAAAACAGCAGCGCGCATGCGCGACTAGCGAAAACTCTAGCTTCAGAGCTGCAAAGTAATTTGACGCGAACTGTAGCACAAGTAAAGGAAAAAATCCGAAAATCGTAAATTTGTAGGTACATACCTACAGTACGGAACCCTCGGTGCGCGAGTCTAACTCGCACTTGACTGGTTATTTTACTAATCAATGGTGCAGTTAAAAATAATTTGTGTGTATGAAATTTCAGAAATTGAACGCGATCAGCACACCTAAACCGTGTTCAACAGCTGTCAGTGTCATCATTACTGTAGTGGAATTTATTCAAATGTACTGATCGCGTCCAGTTTAATATATTGGTGTCATTCCTTACGAGAAAAAAAAAACATTTTCTTGTGTCAAACTTGACACAAGAAAAATTGCACCCACCCTACAACATGCCGTCGATCCAATTAACCACACTATCATTACTCATCGCAAAATTAATCGATTCCCGTTAATGACTTTGCCCAGTAGGTATTAATATTTAAGTCCGCCATAATGGGACCAGCGTAAACTTCAACTAACGTAAACCATCATAATAACAGTGAAGTTGACGTAAAGAGTGTTAGAGTGCGCGCGACATTTGACTTCAATATTATATCCCTGCTTTTAATCACTTTCGGCGTAATGATGGAAATTATTTACTTTTGAAAACGCGGATCACAGCACACTGTTTTGACACCTTAAATAAACGTCCAGATAGCGGCAAACGATTATTTCCGATTACGGCCGCGCACAGACTTATTTTACGCGCCCTTCATAACCGCCATTTTGACTTGTCAAGTCCACACGGTGACAAGTGTGTTGACAGTTGGGTAAATATTTACCCCACTGCACAGAAGGACTATGTTTAGAGTGGTGTAACGTGTTTTTTTAACGGTGTTAAAGGAGGTTAGCTACATAACAGTAGTGATAATAAATTATGATGTTATGCTTAGAACCAGTACCTAACGAGTTACTGTAAGGCTCTGTACAAAGCACAAGTTTCATGATAAATGATTTTATTTCTGTAAGTTGGTTTGCACAAACACGTCGATTATATTTTAAAAGTGGATGAGGTCGACGTTTCCTATCTGACTACTCACAGTAGAAAGGCCGAAACAAACTCAGAAGCCACAGTCTCTTTTAAAGTCCAGACATAATCTTTGTCAGATCATGTGAAGACCATGTAGATTGATGTCTTTTGAGGAAAGAATTAAACAGATTGACGTACGGAGCGTAAACCGCGCCGCCGTAGAAAAAACGTGTCTGTCAACAAGCTTCCATAGTGATCCATAGAACACTGACGAACGGACGACGGCGAATAAACAGTAGTTTTTCACGACAAGAAAAACAGACGAAGGAACACGGGTGGGTTTTAGTTAATAAGAGTCTGACACTCCCTTCTGCTCCACCCAGAGCGAGAGGAGTCATTTGATGATTTCCTATCCAAAAAAAAAAAAAGTGAAAACTTATTCCCTTTGTCAATCCAATTATGAAGACCCAATTTATTTATTTGGGAAATAATTTTCACCTGGGAGAAGTAGGTGTTGATTGTATTATATTTTATTCAAATAGGTATATCTAAAAATAATAACGTGAGAATGAAAGTGTCCAATCTGAACCAAATTGAATAAATATTTGGGGCTGGTCATCACTTAGCTGCCTCGGTTTAATTATTTTATTTTTGGATTGTTGGTTTGTTACTATTTGTTGTACTCTGGACGCTTTTAAAACGTACGTATTTTTAATTTTTGACATCGTTCTCATATTATATATTTATAAATTCAAAAGTAATGATGTAACTAATATTTTTGTAAAATATAATTTAATAAAAAGAGTGTCCATGGAGTTTCTTGCCCGTTCGTCTCCATAGGTACCAACTTTTTGGAATGGGCAACTAGCTTCATATTTTCTGACTGACCGACTTCTTGACAATTCAAAAGTGCCTGTTAATGGTTTAATTGAAATAAATGCTTTGAGTTTGAGTTTGGATACAGGATGAAATTAGCTAGCGAAACTCCGCAGACGATACCTAGACATGATAAAACAAGAAACAAAATAATTTGATAACTTTTTTGTGGGGTCATCGACTGCAGTTAGTATGGTCGCTGGAAACATCAGTTTAAAAACCCGTTTTTTTGTGTATACTTCACAGAAGTATCGATATTTAAACACGATAAAAAAAAGAAAGCAGATTTTCTTAATTCATACTTCAAGTAACAACCCTCCCAGTGGTCGTTGACCTCTGCAAAAAGAAACATCAAATATTTTCTATGTTTACGTCTGAAGTTTCGCTAGTTAATTTAATTTGACCATATAATAATATTATTTAAACCAAAAATGAAACTCATTATAATAAATTCAGTACCCTGAAGATTTCAGATACACGTCGGTTTCGGATAATACCCTAGGGAGGAGACGGGATACATCGGATCGTAGGTATCCGAAAATCTAGAGATAGTACGTTCACACGTTCCGTTCGTTCGAATTTGCCGGTGCATTTCCAATTTCTATATCCGAAATTCCTCCTGGGATCTTTTCATCAAGTCATGCATTTCCTTAGTGTATTCTAGTATTATCCAATATAGCAATTCATAAAGTTTTGTGCTTTTGTAAGTAAAATTGTACCAGTTTTCAGTAATGGAGGAATTCCCTAAAACTGGTATAATATTTTTAAGTGCAGCAAGCAATCCATACTAATACTAGAAATGCGAAAGTGTGTCTGTCTGTCTGTTACCTCTTCACGCTTAAACCGCTAAACCGATTTAGATGAAATTTGGTATAGAGATAGTTTGAGTCCCGGGAAAGGACATAGGATAGTTTTTATCTCGATATTCTCACGGGGTCGACACTTAAGCGGGTGAAACCGCTGCGCTGCGCTGCGCTGGGGCGCTGCTAGTTGTTATATAAAAAAATAAGTAAATACATTTTACACTTCAACGATGTCGCTGAATACCAATGCTGGGGCCATGTCTCGCATATTATGGTCGTAGCCATAGATAAATGAATTTTACATTTCTATGATCGTAGCATCGTAGCACGTAGCCCGTGGCTAAATAATAACAGTCGCACAGGTCGATCGATCAGGTTAAGCTAGGCTTGCTGCAGTTGGTCTGTGGATGGGTGACCATCTTTACCTACCGTGACCCCTCCGTGTCTCGGAAAGCACATTAAGCTGTTCGTCCCGGCTGTCATTCATGGAACTTTGACAGTCATTACGGGTAGTCAGAAGCCCGAAAGTCTGACAACCAGCCTTACCAACGGGTATCGTATTACCCAGTAACAGGGCTGTGGAGGTCAGATAGGCAATCGCTCCATGTAAAATACTGGTATTCAGCTGCATTCGATTAGACTGGAAGCCGACCCCAACATAGTAGGGAAAAGGCTAGGCAGATGATGATGATCGTAGCATTATGCTGAGAGATTGGTATTTTCTGTGCATATAGCTCATATTTTACAACTTGTTATTTTCTGTGTTAGTTAGACTACTGAGACATGTTTAGCGCAAATAAATGTATCTTCTTTCTTTTTACTTCTTTCTTTTTAAAGTAGAAATTTTAACAGGTTTTTAATAAAACACATCATTGATCACTGCTAGAGTAACGCCGGCTTATTCATGTCTCGAGCACTTGGCTTATTGGACTGCGGTTTGTGAGTTAGTTTCTCTCAAAGAAATAATTCTGGTGTGTGGCAACGTTTAATAATAGAGAATCAATGATAACTAAAGATAAATTATTGTTTTCGATCTATCAATCAATATAATTACACTACTATGGGGGTGGGTGTGTGTGTGTGTTTATATATTTGTTACTTCTTCACGCTCAAACGGCTGGACCAATAATGATAAAATTAAAATTGTATGGAGGTAGCTGGCACCCTGACACCCTGACACCCTGGATTAACATATACCTAGGCTACTTTTTATCCCGATATTCCCACGGGACCGACAGTTACGCGGGTAAAACTGCGGGGCGCAGCTAGTATTTCATAAATAAATAAAGTATTAAGAACAAACAATAAACTGAAACAAAGCCACATTCACAAAGCTGTTTAAGCTTAGTTACAAAATATTTACGTACCAACAAAACTGCCAAAATAAAATAATTGTCTGTATCTCTCCGCGAACGGCGTGCGTAATTTTAGCAAAATGACAACCCAAATCTCGGTTTATTGTTTCAAACGCTATTATTTAGAAGATTAGACCGGCCTATGGGCTCAGTCGCTTAGAGATTTCAATTTGCAGACTATAATACACCCCTGTGCGGGATGCGTCCCGTTTACGTTCCATTTACGTCCCGTTTACGTAAGATAATGTTGTATTGGACCCTTGTGTAGACGAGCTGCCGGGCTCATTGGCAGTATGCGTTCTTGAATGATTTCATCAGTTTAATGTGATAAGGTGCTTTTATTAATCTTATGTTAATTTACATTTTACTTCTTTGTATCAAACGAATTTAAAACGTCGTTCTGTGTCTGTCAATTTTTTTATTTAAAGATGACAGAGACAGAATGGTGATTTATATATCTTTCGCTGTAAACTGTTAATTAATTATGTATTACAATTTATAATTAATATAATCTTTGTTCTGATATCCTGATACTTATTATTATTCTTTGTCCTGTAATTTAATAATAATAACGTTTATTTATAAAAATGGTGCAGATTTACAATAACTTATCTTAAAAATTATAAAGAGTTGCTCATTTGCCTGAACTAGGTATTAAGTTACTTGTGGTGCAAGTGGGCCTTAGTGTTATAGAGGTACTAGCTTCTGCCCGCGACTTCGTCTGCGCAAAATTTCACCCATCCCCATTCACCCTCTTAGGGGTGGAATTTCGAAAAACCCTTTCTTAGTAGATAGGTACCTACTCTTCACAAAGAACACATCCACCAAATTTCATGTCTCTAAGACCAGCGGTTTAGGCTGTGCGTTGATATATCAGTCAGTCAGGACTTTGGATTTTAAAGAGGTATGAGGAACAGGGTGTAAAGTTCACTTATACTCAATAGAAAAGGGAGGATTCTCCGACCAGACTGGTCGGAGGATCAGTTGGTCGGGGCTAACAGGCTCATGAATAAATTAGGTAAGACTGGAAGCTGTCTCCAAAATAGTTGAAAAAGGGCTAGGCAGATGATAAAGCTGCCGATTATTATAACTATCAACTCATGGCTTTTCACTGTTTGACTACAGAAAATAAAGGTTGTTTCCCAACGGCAATCTTGGTGACTTGCCCGTACATCTGCTCCTTGGATGACCTACCAGGGCGCCACTGATGCTGCAATCAACGTAGCCACCTACTGGGCTCAAACTACATTAAAAAAAACAACGAGGAAGACTACCATTTACACGAAAAGAAGAAGAAGACTGGGGATTTGTTATTGCAAAGGAACATTTAAATTGTAACGGAAAATTCAATTTACAGTCATTTAATTAATCCAGCAGAAGATTTCTCTGAAAATCAAAATAGTACAGGGAAGCATAAATACCAACTCATTTCTTTTAACGAAAGCAAAAATATTTCATTCGTAGAAATTCCATCTATTTTTCTATGTGCAGTTGACACTAGAATACGATAAAAAAGAACAAAATAACAACCCATTCGCTATCGACATCAATATCAAAGCGTTTCATTATCAGTTCCCCAATCCAATAATATTCGTAGAAACAGTCGCAGAGTAATCCTCGAATAACCTTTTGATTTCGAATAATTATTCGGAAAATAGGTCGGGTAGAGAGATTTATTCCACAGGAAATTAACTCGGAATAAAAATTGGAAGGCTTTGACAAAAAGTATGAGAATGTGTTCTGTCATGCTTGTTCATGTTTATTGAGAGATTCATTGTACATCAGGGATTTTCGTACAATGAAATGTTGAGGAAATAAGCTGTCTGTATTTTTTGTGGGTCTTAGCCCATGTTCGCATGGACGTAAAAATATAGAAAGAAAATACCTACCTACGTTTATTTACGAAGAAAAACACAAACACAAAAAAAAATTACAAGTTGCGGGAAAACATGCGTCACATCCACGCAAAACGGCCATCGCTCAGCATAATGCTAAGACCATATGCGAGAGAGAGCCCCAGCGCTGGTTTTCAGCGACAGCTTTTAACTCTCTGTGTTGAGCCGAGCATTAAGAATCCAATAGATAGCATTTTTAACTCTCGGTGTTGAGCCGAGCGTTGAAAATCCAACATAGGGCATCCCAGCGCATCAAAGAAACAGTGTAGGATTTTCAACTCTCGGTGTTGAGCCGAAAGTTGAAAATCTAACAGAGGGCATCCCAGCGCGTTAATGAAACACACTGCTGGATTACCAACTCTCGGTGTTGAGCCGAAAGTTGAAAATCTAACAGAGGGCAACCAAGCGCGTTAATGAAACACACTGCTGGATTACCAACCCTCGGTGTTGAGCCGAAAGTTGAAAATCTAACACAGTAGGATTTTCAACTCTCGGTGTTAAGCCGAACGTGGAAAATACAACAGAGGGCATCCCAGCGCGTCAAAAAAATTTCCGACTCCCAGTGCTTAAACGAGCGTTGAAAATCCAACAGAGATGCCCTCAGCACATCAAAGAAACAGTGTAGGATTTTCGACTCTCGGTGTTGAGCCGAGCGTTGAAAATCCAACAGAGGGCATCCCAGCGCGTTAATGAAACACACTGCTGGATTACCAACTCTCGGTGTTGAGCCGAAAGTTGAAAATCTAACAGAGGGCAACCCAGCGCGTTAATGAAACACACTGCTGGAATACCAACCCTCGGTGTTGAGCCGAAAGTTGAAAATCTAACACAGTAGGATTTTCAACTCTCGGTGTTAAGCCGAACGTTGAAAATACAACAGAGGGCATCCCAGCGCGTCAAAAAAATTTCCGACTCCCAGTGCTTAAACGAGCGTTGAAAATCCAACAGAGATGCCCTCAGCACATCAAAGAAACAGTGTAGGATTTTCGACTCTCGGTGTTGAGCCGAGCGTTGAAAATCCAACAGAGGGCATCCCAGCGCATCAAAGAAACAGTGGAGGATTTTCGACTCTCGGTGTTGAGCCGAGCGTTGAAAATCCAACAGAGGACATCCCAGCGCATCAAAGAAACACACTGTAGGATTTTCAACTGTCGGTGTTGAGCTGAGCGTTGAAATCCATCAGAGGGCATCCCAGCGCGTCAAAGAAACACACTGTAGGATTTTCAACTGTCGGTGTTGAGCCAAATTTTGAAAATCCAACAGAGGGAATCCCAGCGCGTCAAAGAAACACACCGTAGGATATTCAACTGTCGGTGTTGACCCGAGCGTTGAAATCCAACAGAGGGCATCCCAGCGCGTCAAAGAAACATACTGTTGGACTTTCGCGCTAAGCAGAGCTTTGAAAATCAAGCGCGCGAAAAAAAATCGCCGCGGAAAAACGAGCCCGTACTTACTTGGGCTTATGGTTTTGTCTTACGATTTTCTATTGTTTTCTTACAAGGAAAATATCGTTGTGAAATCACTGAAGATGGCAGATTATATTTTTTGATCCATAAAAATACTTCTCTTCTTACTCAATCATCATTGGCAGTATGATAGTAATACAGGGCCTATATTTGTAAGAATATACCGGTCATCATCATCATAGAAAGAAAAAGAAAGAAAACAGGTACCTACGTTTATTTGCAGCAAACGTGACGCATCAAAAAAAAAACTGGCCAAGTGCGAGTCGGACTCGCACACGAAGGTTTCCGTACCACAAGGCAGAAAAAACATGTTTGTTGTATGGGAGCCCCCCTTAAATACTTATTTTATTTTTATTTTATTATTTATTATTAAAGTTAAAATACAACTGAGTATTTTGTGAATATTTCAAGTGCCTAACTGTTGCCATTTTTGATATCGAGCAAAAAAGGGCAAAAAAATCGCGTTTGTTGTATGGGAGCCCCCCTTAAATATTTATTTTATTTTGTTTTTAGTATTTGTTGTTATAGCGGCAACAGAAATACATACTTTGTGAAAATTTCAACAGTCTAGCTATCGCGGTTCTTGAGATACAGCCTGGTGACAGATAGACGGACAGACGAACAGACGGACAGACGGACAGACGGACAGACAGCGAAGTCTTAGTAATAGCCCCTAGCGGAACCCTAAAAACAAATCATCAATTCAATCCTAGCCCTTTCACAACTATGTTGCGGTCGGCTTCCAGTCTAACCGGATATCAGTATTTTACATGGAGCGACTGCCTATCTGGCCTCCACAACCTAGTTACTGGGTAATACGATACACTGACTGGTTTTCAAACTTTTGGGCTACTGACGACCCGTAACGACTGTCAAAGATCCACGAATTACAGCCTGGACCAACGGCAAAGTTCAGTTAGTTTAGTTTTTATTTAAATTATGTACATATTTATAAACATTCAAAATGTATAAAAATACCAATCAACACAATACAAAATCGCCATTTCCCTGAACTTTTCCAACCAAAAATGGCATGATAAAAACAACCACGAAACTGCAATTCATACAGAAATAACATCCCATTAAATAAATTCTTTCATATTTAACATTCAAATGCTTACCTAATTGCTATGCACCGTCACGTCGCGCTTACATTTATGTGCTGAGAAGAATATTCCCGGGTCAACGAGATAACTCGAAATTTTGCAGTTACAGCTTATTGAATGGATGATAATTTCGTTATCGTCAGTGTCGCCCGCGAAATTCAAATTTTCTTGCGTTTTTCTCAATTGCAAGGTCAGAACCAGGTCGTGTATTCATAAACACCACTCCACGAAGGTGGAGGAGATGCGTGTGAAGACCAAGTGGACTTTGAGGGTCGAGAAGTTGGAGTCGCGTCACAACACGAACTTCAAGTCGTTCGTGGTGCATGTTCCGACACATTATCTCGAGAAGTTCCTCAAGGAAGAGTTCTGGCCGAAGGGTGTTGTGTACCGCCGGTTTCGTGGCCGGCTACGTGCCACCAGTCAGCGAAACACGACACAGACACTTCGTGTGCGTTAGTTTTTAGTGTAATTATAATGTATGTATTTATAGGTTTTTTAAGTCGTATTAATATTGTATTGTATGTGTTTATATGGGCCTTGATGCCTGAAATAAATTTTGTTGATTCTTTTTGGGGGGTCATCGACCGCTTTTAGTCGTATTACTTAGAGCACGAGTTGAGAAAAACTGTTTCCTTATGTATTATCGTGTTTATATATCGATACCATCGCGTCTGAGAAGGTTAAAAAAAAAATTTTTTTTTGAAGTGGAAACTTCTTCAGGTGCGCCACCGCTTCGGATGTGTTCGGCTGTCCTCGGGATGTACTCGGTTTTAATGTATATCCGATATATCAGTGAGTGATAGCAAAGTATTCTGCGTGTGATTTGTTTTCACTTCTGTCGGCACTCCTGGAGTGCCACTTTTTAGGGTTCCGTAGCCAAATGGCAAAAAAACGGAACCCTTATAGATTCGTCATGTCTGTCTGTCCGTCTGTCTGTCTGTCCGTCCGTATGTCACAGCCACTTTTTTCCGAAACTATAAGAACTATACTGTTGAAACTTGGTAAGTAGATGTATTCTGTGACCCGCATTAAGATTTTCACACAAAAGTAGAAAAAAACAATACATTTTAGGGGTCATACTTAGAACTGAAACTCAAAATTTTTTTTTCATCAAACCCATACGTGCACCCATACGTGGTAGCTATGGATAGGTCTTCATAAATTATATTGAGGTTTCTTATATCATTTTTTTCTAAACTGAATAGTTTGCGCGAGAGACACTTCCAAAGTGGTAAAATGTGTGTCGGGGACACACGTAACTTCTAAAATAAGAGAATGATAAAACTAAAAAAAATATATGATGTACATTACCCTGTAAACTACCACCGAAAATTGGTTTCAACAAGATCTAGTAAGTAGTTTTTTTTTATACGTCATAAATCGTAAGCCGCAATTTACCTTTCATTCAATCAACTCAAATATAAAAATTAAAAATAACATTTAATTTCATAAACATAAACCTTATGCATTAACCCGGATGTTACATAACCCTCGGTGCGCGAGTCCGACTCGCTCTTGCCCGGTTTTTTTAAACTGATATTTCAAGTGACAACAATTGCGGTCGATGACTCCACAAAAAATAATCAAATTACTTTATTTTTTGTTTTATCATTTTAAAATACCCCTATATAATTCGCGACCGTAATAATATGTGTTTACAGAATAATAATTAAAATCAGACAATCCTCTGAAAGTCACATCTGTTGCGTGTTGGCCCAATAGTTGGCCACGTTAATTGTAACGTGGCCAAACGTGGCACACTTCCGGATTAAGTAATTTAGTAAGTAATATCGATTAGAAAAAAATAGAGGGTACAATTAAGGATGAAATTGAACAGTAGGCACATTTTGTGTAAGTCCTTCCTTAGGAACAAAATGATGTAGAAGGAAATACGGAAAGGTGATTCCCTCGAGACAGAATTAACGCTAGGTGATCTTAATGAAGGTTCTCAGCTAAAGTTTTCATGATAGTAAATCGATATTAAGGCATCTATTTCTGTCTGTGTGGTGCCGGACTTAAAGAATTGCACCACCCCTTACTTCCCGTGGGTGGGAGGCATCGCTGTTCAAGTAAAAGGAAAAAAATGTTTTAGCAGAAAATGACAATGAAACGACGCAAGTAAAAATTGTCCTTTAATTGTATACGCATTAGTAGAATCTTGCCTTTATTAAAGATACAATGCATTTACCAAAACATTATAACCTCTTCAGAGCTCACTTTAAAGCCAAAATCTAGAATTATTTCGTACAATATTTTGTACACAAACATTTCTGTTTGCGATAGTTATTTTACAAACTGACAACTTGTAGACAAGAGTTGAAATTGAATGTCAAAACTTTATTACTGTGGCTACGTTGAAGGCACGTTATCTATTGTAATCTTAGATATCGTACTGTTACTGGCACGTAACTTGGCAAGAGATTTTCGTAGTGGGGGAAGTTCGCGCATATAAAAATGTATGAAATTGTGCGTGCGCAAACTTCCCCCACTACAAAAACTCTTGCCAAGTTACGTACCGGCAACTATACCAAGTCTGCATTCCTGTCGACATGTCAGGTGAAATAACGTAAACTATACTAAAAATCATATTGCTATTTCAATCCGTATTCGCTATGTAATGCGGGGTCTGGGAGTGTGGGATTTTTACCTCACCACAAGTTTTTTTGATCACCATCAGCACACAGGGGGTGGTCCCGGTACCTCTTAAAATACCAATTCCGGAACCCCCCCGTGCAACGCCTGTAAGGCTGCCATCAGACGGACTGCATCACAGCAACCGCACGCAGTCGATATATTAAACTGCATGCAGTTATCTGCAGTCGGATCTGACTGTTTTTTGACTGAATTCCAAACGATGACTTTACTTTTTATTAAAGAAATAAATAATAAATAGGCATCAACATCCATTTTTATTTAAACCGTTCGACGCGACCGACGCGCGATATGCTCCTTGACTAATTGCACGCTAACTGTATGCGGTTAGCGATGGACAGCGTGCGTTGACACTACACGACTGTATGACCGCGTAAAGTTGAAGTGACGACTGTATGCAGTTAATATTGACTTCACATGACTGCAGCCGACCGCGTGAAGTTGATATCATGACTGAACGAAATTGAACGTACGACAATAATGTACAATAATATATCGACTGCGCGCGGTTGCTGCGATGCAGTCCGTCTGATGGCAGCCTTAGGCACATCCCTGGGGAGACAGTAAAGGCAGATGTGTACCTAAAGTGGCCTCGAAAAGACACACACATTTTTTGTTGTAATTTTTCCACTTTAGCTGCGACACACCACATTACGATTTAAAATTCTAGTAATCTAAATGTTTGAACTGCTTTAACGTTTTTATTGACTAATTCTACCTTTGACTTTACATAATAAATAATCAAGTAATCCCTTAGGAGTACCTGTTTTTTTTTTTCTTCTTAATCATAATGTGGCGTCACAGCTGATGTGGAAAAAATGTCAACTGACTTTTAGAGGTCACTGTATATCTAGTACCTACACACACATATCGCCATGTTTGTCCCTTGTTATATGGAGCGAGCCTACTGTGATAATATTGATATCATTCAACAGATATAGATACACCTAGATAACGCAAGAGCAACTACTTCGCGTGCCGAAAATCGCATCAGCTTACGTACAAAAATCGTAAGCCGCCACTTTCGCGCTCAACCCTATGCACTGCTGGCTGGCTGAACGTCAGCGCTGGCGCTAGGCCCCGGGGGCGGGGCAAGACTTGAATTATTTTGATTTTCCCATCACTAAATAATGCTTGTGACGTCATAGTAGGTAGTCAAAAAATGGCACGCCTGGTTTTCATACAGATCGTGATACTTGCGTTATTTAGGTATATCTATAACTGTGATATAATCTATCTATAATAATATATATCTATATAAATAGTATACAACAAAGTCGCTATTCGTGTCTTCCTGTGTGACCGCTTTAATCTTCCTGCCCAACAGATTTTGATGCGGTTTTCACCACGATGTAGAGAATTTATTCCGGAATACTTATGTGTAATAGATACATTAATATTTCACTTTGTACCCGTGCAAAGCCGGGACGCATGGGCGGGTGGCTAGTTTTATTCTATTTTTGTCAAAAAGCTTCGTCCGCAGGCCATTTTAGTGGAATCTGTTTATAGTTTGGCTGTGACAGCGTAGATTAGTAAACTTTCCACTTTCATCTAATTTGTAATATTAGCATGAGTGTGCCTTATAAGCTGTTTCCTATTTCGACGTGTTTACACAAACCCCAGCTTGTGCTGCGGTTTTGTTGAATTGTAGATGGATTTAGGGTAGATCAAAGTCAAAGCATTTATTTCAAATAGTCACATAAAAGGTACTTTTGAATGTCGAAATTTGTAATTAATTATAATTGATTCCAGTCGCCCCTTCCAAAAGGCAGTTCTTATACCCCGGGTACTACTTCAGTCCGTAGAAACGGACTCCACGCTGCTCCCTATAAAGATGTAATTGAAACGTGTTTGCGTTTTTTTAATGGTATTTTTAGGGTTCCGTACCCTAAGGGTAAAAACGGGACCCTATTACTAAGACTTCGCTGTCTGTCCGTCTGTCTGTCACCAGGCTGTATCTCAAGAACCGCGATAGCTAGACAGTTGAAATTTTCACAAATTATGTATTTCTGTTGCCGCTATAACAACAAATACTAAAAACAAAATAAAATTAATATTTAATGGGGGCTCCCATACAATAAACGTGTTTTTTTCGGCGTTTTTGCCTTGTGGTACGGAACCCTTCGTGTGCGTGTCCGACTCGCACTTGGCCAGTTTTTTAAAATTTATTTTGTTTATTTTCACAAAAAGCTTCATATACAAAGAATTGTGTTTGGAGCCTCCTTTTAGACAAACTGTGCCTGTGTTAGGAGACTCCAAAATTTTTTTTTAATAATACATTCTTAACAAATCCACTTAATTCTAAAATGCACGAGGTAGGTATATAGTGAAATTACTGTAAATAAAAACTTTCAAAGAATTATTATAACCTACTTTAGAGAAGCAACACTTTATGAAATTACTAGATGCGCCTCGCGGTTTCATACGCATAAGTTTCGATCCCGTAGAAATATCGGGATAAAAAGTATCGTATGTGTTAATAAACAATCTGTGTGCCAAATTTAAATCCGTTTAGTAGTTGTTTCGTGACAGTAACACACTCACAAATTTTCGCCTTTTTTAATATTAGTGTGATTTCAGTTTTCGCTCACTATTTAATTATTCTTTTAACTTTTAATAAAAAGTGTTCCTAACATTAATTTACTGTTGTTCTGTAGTTTCTTGAAAGTCAGAGAAATTTATTTTAGAGGCTTATCACTTATCTAGCTTTTTTAATGAATAACACAAAATTTATTCATCCTGAGGTGGTACGAAGTTCGCCGGGTCAGCTTGTGGGTACAGACGCCAGCACATCAAGCTACCCGAAACTGTAAAATTTTCCCAATCAACTTTGAACCTTATGCTTTAGTGATAAAGTTGAAAACCTATTAAAGAAATTTGACAGATTGTAGTAGTTTGACGTGCTGGCGAATTACGTGAATTAAAAAGTACGCTATAACGACTTACTTAATTTCGAATGTTTATAATCGCGATGTACGGAACTCTTCTCTCTCTTCTTAAATATAAAAGTTAATGCAACTATTTCTCTAGTTTAACTAGTTTTTAACAAGAAAATGTTTTTAAATAGATACTCTGCATTATCGCCGTTTCAAAATGCCCAGATATTTTAAAGAAAAGTGTTCTTCGTAATAGATATACAAATAGTTTTCGTTTCCTCTAGTTCCTTGCATAACATGACTTGTAGCGTGTCCTAAACAGAAAGTTATAGCGACTGTGACCGAGGTCTATAAACGTTACTTAACTGAAGGTCAAATCTCGATTTATTCCCTTAAAAAATGTTCATAATTCAAGTCGCAATCTCATCTCAACGACAATCAATCTCAAGAATTTGTCAAAAATGTAGGGAAATTAGACGTATTTTTGATAGATTGTGGCTGAGATCAGACTGAGAACGTTCATAAAATTCATGAAATTACGGGAATTGCCCCCCCAGGTGGTTTAATATAGAAAAGTTTCTTCAATTTCAGGGCGAATTTCACCAATTAAACTAAACGCGATCGTCAAACCGCGTTCAAGAGCTGTCAGTGTCAAATATTTCACAACAATGATGAAGCTGACAGCTCTTAATCGCAGTTTCAATGTGCTGATCGCGTTCAGTTTCATTGGTGAAGTTCGTCCTTAGTTTGACAGTTGTGTGGCATTGACAGGAATAACTTGCATAGATCTCAGCCCTAAGAGTTGAAGGCGGTCTTAAAATTTTAAGTGCCTTTTATATTTTATTGTATTGTAAACAAGTAAAAGGGAGGGGCTTGTGGCTAAGTAATAACAGCGGCACGGGCCGGTCAATCAGGTTAAACTACGCTTGCCGCGGTTGGCCCGTGGATGGGTGACCATCTTCACATACCAAAACCCCTCCGTGCCTCGGAAAGCACGTAAAGCAGTTAGTTGGTCCCTGCTGTCATTCGGGTGCCTTTAACAGTCGTTACGGGTTGTCAGAAGCCCGAAAGTCTGAAAACAAGTCATACCAAGGGGTATCATTACCAGTAATGATACCCCTTGGAGGTCAGATAGAGAATATAGATCAGCTGCATCCAGTTAGACTGGAAGCCGACCAAAACATAGTTGGGAAAACGCTAGGCAGATGCAGATGATGATGGTAAACAAGTAAAAGGAGATGTAAGAATCGTAGCAGGTGGTGTAGTTTCTGCCTACTCTCATCGGAAGAAGGGGTGAGTTTATGTATGTATGTGGTAAACATGGTAAACAAGTAGATGGCACTCTAACAGAGTCTGGTTACATCTTACTTATGGGCAACACACCAAGCGTATCGCAGGAGTACTGCCATCCCTTTTTTTTTCTTCTTTTCATTACGGACTCTTTTAACGTTCTGCATCGTTCTCACGTGCATAATTTTTAACTTGAATGATGTAAACAAGACTTTGTAACCATATTATTTTGATTTAAAAGAGTGTCCATAGAGTTTCTTGCCCGTTCTTCTCCATAGGTACCGACGCTTTGGAATGGGCAACTAGCTTCATCTTTCTGACTGACCGACCCCTTGACAATTCAAAAGTGCCTGTAATTGAAATAAATGCTATGAGTTTGAGTTTGACCCCATCAGAAACAAAGCTGCAATGGCGACCCATTCCATTCAAACCGCAACACAGTGACACTGCAAGCATGTTTCTGCTCTGTGATGCGCAAGGGCCAGGGGGATAACCTTCTAGTTGCGCCCAAGACGTCAGAGAGGGAGCATCACGGATTAATTTGTGTTGTCTTAAGTCAATTAATGTGTTGTGTTGTCTTTCGTTTCTTCCCTGGCCCTGACATCAAGCAATGGACAAAATTGTCAACATTTTTTTAAACTGGAGTACGAGGCTTTTGACTACGTTGTGTGTGTATATTCTGTCTTTTTTTATTTGTAATGTGCGTTTTGTTTGTGCAGAATAAACAATTTTTCTTTCTTCTTTAGAGAAGATCGTAAGTTGAGGTTAGCTTTTGAGAAACTTAAGATTGGTATATCTCTGTAATGGTGTCACCCAAATTTTTAAGTTGCATACAAATAATTATAAAAGATCCTTTTGTTTTTTGGTCACTTAGCTGCTGCTGCAGCTGCTTATTACTGTCATCCGGAAACATGCCCAGAAGACAGACAGCATTGTCACGTTGAATGGCCGTGCTAATACTTTGGCCAAAGAACAAGCCAGCCCTCTGGTCACGTGAAGTATCGACCAGTCGGCGAGAAACGAAGACTCATACTCAGGCCCCATGACCCGAGCGTTTCAACCCCAAAAAGCTCAAACCTGTAGTAACTATTTGCGCTGCTTTAGAGTCTCAGCAATTACATTCCAGCAGGTGGAGGGTCGGCATTGTAAGGAGTGCTAAATTCAAACAACCATATTTAAAAGTTGTACCCTGTTTGTCGACTCAAATAAGCAGGAATGGTGGTAGGTTCTTTGAAGGAGTCGATAAGATTTTGGCAATAAGCTAGGTAACTAAGAAACTTATTAGACTTAATACATCACATCACACTAATATTATAAAGGCGAAAGTTTGTGAGTGTGTGTGTGTGAGTGCGTGTGTGTGTTTATATGTTTGTTACTTCTTCACGCTCAAACGGCTGGACCAATTTGGATAAAATTTGGTATGGAGGTAGCTGACAACCTGGGTTAACATATAGGCTACTTTTTATCCCGATATTCCCACGGGATCGAAACTTATGCGGGTGAAACCGCGGGGCGCAGCTAGTAATTTATAATTCGACCGACGTTAATAGCCATCACTAATTGTCATTTCAACCGTGTGGAAAGTGTTCTTAAAATCAACAACCAATTTTGGAGTCCCAAAGTTTGTTTACAAGAGTACCTAATTTCGGGACCATTTGCAGTGACGTGAAATTCAGTGAAATAGAGCTGTAGGTATATTATGTTAATGCACTTTGCTTTTTGAGTTGCTCGAAATGATTTACTAATGTTAATTGGAATAGGAGTGCTTTTAACAACAGGTAAGCAAATATACCTGCATATATACGTACACTACTAGCATTTTAAATATCTATTTCATGACAATATTCGTAATTTCACTTATGTCATTGTGGACACAATACAAAATCCACCATGAAACACTTTCACACAGAAATAACATGCCACTAAATATTCATTTATTTAACATTCGAATGCTATGTCTATGGGTATAAGTACGCTATTAGCATTTGAAATCACTCTTACATTACAATATTCATAATTTCACTTAATTATGTCATTGTTTTGGCCTTCCAAACAAAGTAATATGTTAAGGTTGAAGCACAATCACGACGCCCGGATGTTTCTGCATAATATCAAAGAAGAAAAAGGTGTAAGTTTATGCGAATCCGTTCCGTTTGTCGTTTCGTTCGCATATTATGTAGGCTGTTAGAACAAGCAGCCTACTTGAATTGATTCTTACTTGAGAAAAGTACCTAACCTTAGTTTTCTCAAGATAGAATCAATATCATCATCATGATAAAAAATACAATAGTCGGATAAATAATTATCTTCACTCTCATCCCTTGCACCACCACAGCACCGTACCTTCAAACAATAGCGTGACAACGAACTCGGCCGCTTTACGTTGAATAACAATACGCCAGTACGACAGTACAACAGTAAGCCAGTACGCCCTTCAAAGTAAACTTTAACAATACGCGGCGACAGAAGAGAACGTATTGCCAACACGACACGATCAACCCCGAATACCTCCGAATCAAGAATGTTTGAAAAAAGAAGCCTCTAAAATAGTCGCGTGACAAACGAGGTTTAATGCAATTTAAAAGTCGGGTTAGGTTATAAATCTAAAAGAAGGTCAGAGCTAGGAAAGAATTTGGGTGTATGGTGGTACATAAATAAACAGCCTAGATACTTGCCAACTGCTGTTTGGTATTCGGGGATGCATATCAGTGGAGTTTCGACCAAAACCACAATCGAAATATTATTATTTTTGAAGAAAGTAGCATGGTCACCAATGCGATGCAATCATTGTAAAAAAAAGATGATGACCTAGAAAGTAAAGAAAAAAAAAGAAAAGAAAGATAAAAAAGATAAAAAAAATTGTATAAATTCTGCACAAACAAAACGCACATTACAAATAAAAAAATAAAAGACAAAACATACACATACAATCGTAGTCAAAAACCTCGTACTCTAGCATATAAAATGTTGACAATTTTGTCCATTGCTTGATGTCAGGGCCAGGGACCAAAGACAACACACGTTAATTGTCATTGGCAATAGAAATTAATCCGTGATGCGCCCGCGACACTGGCATAAAAGACAACAAAAATCTAAACAAAAACAAAATGCCGATTGCAGAGTGGAAAAATAACTACTTTTGTAACAAACAGACAACAAAAATAAGAACAAGCAAGCCGTGTGTCGTATCTGTGCAAGAACAGGTCGTTGCTCAGCAAAATGCTGTGACTTCGGACCGACCTATCGAACAGCGCTGATTCTCAGGAACTAACCTCTGACAGCTCGTACGTTACTGATTCAAACATGTGCCTGACAGAATTCAGCAGCCATCTAATCAGACATTCTCCATTGTAACCTACAAACCTTGTTCTCATTACCTGCCTGGTATACTTCATAGAACATCAAACGCTATTTAAAAACTTCTGCAACAGCCCGCTCCGCCTATTGTGTACATGCTTCGCACTTCGCTCTGCATTAACAATGTCCTCACCATTGTCGCTGCAAACTTTTCCTCCCCTCCCGAGCGAACATGAAGATATAACCGAACGTCGTCACCACAATTTCTCATTACCAACATGTCTGACTAACACGGAACTTCACACAAAATGGACCCGCTGTAATTGAGGTTCACACCTAACCCTTTCAGAGGCAGATCTTCAAAGTTATACCCTGGGAAATGTGTCAGCGGCAATAGAAATGTCTCAATTATAATGATGGGAACTATTGTTGGGTAAACTGTTTGTAATTGGGACGACTTGGTTCGGACAGTTGGACGGTAATTGTGTAAACTATTTTAGGGGAAAAGTAAGAAGCTTCGTTAGGATTTTTGAGGTGCCAATACCATTAATCATAATGTAATAATCATGAATTTGATGGTATCAGGAACCCATTTGACAATTCATAATTATAGTAATCGTATAATCGGCATTATCTGCTAAATTTTAACCACTCAATGACCGTTAAACAAGTACAGTTATGGTTATTTCGTCAGTTCAGTTTGTTGACACAAGCATAGTCCTCAATATTTGGATTTCAACGCAATGTTGCCTCCTCTGCAAACACTACTGGGAAAGCTCGGATAAAACAGAAGACACAAAAGCCTCCGAAAAAAATGCCACAGAATTCCCCGAAAATATTTTCAAAAAGCCTTCTCGCAGGCCTATGGGAAAACTCGTATTGTACCGTGAATTGTACCTACAGCTTTTTTCTAACGCAGACCCAAAATTGTTGGATAGAATAAAAGCACTTTCAATCGCACAATCCAGAAGGCCTCAAAACCTAAATAAAGAAAAAATATGGCCGGATTCTGCAATCCTAAAAATCTACGTTAGACGAGTTCTAACGTAGATTTTTAGGATTGTAGAATCCGGCCATATTTTTTTCGAAGTGAGTAATACTTTTTTGTTAGGTATTCGCGATATGAATTGAGATCTAGAAAGAAAGAAAATACATTTATTCAGCACAGACTAAAAGACACACAATACACCAGATACATACATCAGATAAAAACAAAAAATAAAGATCAAACAAAAAGGTGTAAAGTCCGATGTAAGAAATTAGCAGGAATGTGTGCCTCACGGCTGCGCCAAAAAGGCCCAGTTCAGCAAAAATGCCAGACAACTAGTGCCTGACGCCGGTTTTCAACTAGACCTGATGTGTGAAGTGACGGATGTAAAGATGTCTAGCTCACCTGGCTTTTATAATTTGACTTCCTCTGCGAAATACGCAGAATCTTCACTTTTAAAGAATGTTTAAAACAACAGTTAGGTAAATGCGAAAATTAATCAATCTATTCGCAAAATCGCTATATTAATTTTTTTTTAAACATGTTCCTTTGCACCAAAGACTACGTACACTTAAACCCAAAACCTATGAAGTGTAAGATACAACATCTTCATGTTTACTCAAATCACCATAATCATTAGCCATTAGATCTAAAAGTTTATTAAAAGGATCACATTTCTATCGGTGCAAGGTCCCTAAATTCTAAACCATATCATAAGTACCTACTGCCATGACGATTCTTGCTGCCAATTTCTTTAACAAAGCAATTTTTATATTTCACATATTATGTCATTTTTATAACAATATGACTAACATTGTTGTAACATAAGTACATAGAAAGTTGTCTAAAAATAGAGTCCATTTGACTACCATCTAAATTCTGGGCTTAACAACCCGAAAAACTTTTCCTGTAACAACAATCAGTAGCCATGGCTTGAAATACCGGTATTTTTGAGAAGCGGTACCATTGATCTTGATGTGATACTTGTATCAGAGAAGTACAAGTAGAGGTCATCAGTATGGTAATCAGTATTGCTACTGAATCGGTACCAAACCGCGTACCAAACAAATATTTCCGTAAATTAGAGTGAGAAAACAGATAGTATGTAGTAAGTAAAAAGGCTAGTTATTAGACATTAGAAAATAACTTCAAGTTTGCCAAACGTACGAGATTCCTCGTACAAATATGAGATTCGTGGTACACGCCGGACACCTGAATTTGACCGGTACTTATTAGGTGGAGTGAACATAGTGAGTATCACGATTGTATAGAGTAAGAAGTACCTAAGATGCCTCATCCTCGAATTTTTCAGTATCTGAAAAGTTGTTTGGAAATCGGTTGTGATTGTGATGGTGTATGAGCGCATGTGATGCGGAGGAATGCGGAAAATTGTTGAGTTTGGATGTCGATGGCTATAAGAGTAGGGAAAAACCAAAGAAATGGTGAATGGACCGTTGTGTGAATGATAATATGGTTAGAAAGGGGAAGACTACCAAGATGATGACTAATTGAGAAGTACGGAAGGAAAAGACATTGCGCCAACCCCAAATAATAAGGTCAGGAGAATGATGAATTATTAGGTGGAGTATCTGGAACCCAGTTACTGAAATGGCAAAAACCGCTAAGTACCGTTACAGAATCTGTACTTTTGGTACCGGTTCCAAACCCTGTCAGTAGCGTGTCGAAAAAGATAGCTACAGTTCCTGCTCTAACCCATTTTCCCAGTCGCTCATGTATATGACATCAGTTTCATATCACTTGACATATACATAACGTAATGAGTATGTAACTCTTACAGTTACAATTTTTAGAAACTGCAAAGGATAAACTGCTGTTGTGTGACCCATTTTCGTCGCTTGAAAGTTTCAAAGCGCCTGCAACCGCAAAAGTAGCGCTACTTCAGAGCACTCGAGCCAAATGTACCTCCATAACGTGAAATGTTAATAATTATGTAGGAAATCTCCAGCAATACAGAATTGTAACTGAAGCTATTAAAGTTTCTTGAATGTAGGTACTTGTTGCCCGTAGTTATTTTGGTATCACAGAATTCCTATTATTCAATTCAATTTAATATATTTGGTTTTACATACATAAAATGCAGCATAGTAACTAAATCTACTACTACAAATTTCTTGAATGATATTGTTGCCCATACCTATATTCAATTCAGCATATTTTATTAGAGTTCCATACGTCCAAATGAAAAAACCGGGCAAGAGCGAGTCGGACTCGCGCACCGAGGGTTCCGTAACATCCGGGTTTATGCATAAGGTTTATGTTTATGAAATTAAATGTTTTTTTTTATTTTTGAGTTGATTGAATGAATGGTAAATTGCGGTTTACGATTTATGACGTATTAAAAAAAAACTACTTACTAGATCTCGTTCAAACCAATTTTCGGTGGTAGTTTACATGGTAATGTACCTACATCATATATTTTTTTTAGTTTTATCATTCTCTTATTTTAGAAGTTACAGGGGGGGGGGACACATTTTACCACTTTGGAAGTGTCTCTCGCGCAAGCTATTCAGTTTAGAAAAAAATGATATTAGAAACCTCAATATCATTTTTGAAGAACTACCCATAGATACCCCTACACGTATGGGTAAGATGAAAAAAAATATATTGAGTTTCAGTTCTAAGTATGGGGAACCCTAAAATTTAATGATTTTTTTCTATTTTTGTGTGAAAATCTTAATGCGGTTCACAGAATACATCTACTTACCAAGTTTCAACAGTATAGTTCTTATAGTTTCGGAGAAAAGTAGCTGTGACATACGGACGGACAGACAGACAGACGGACAGACAGACAGACAGACAGACATGACGAATCTATAAGGGTTCCGTTTTCGCCATTTGGCTACGGAACCCTAAAAACGGAATCCTTATAGGGTCACTCGTGTTTCCGTCTGTCTGTCCATCTTGCAGACATTTTGCTCCGAACCTAATGGATCGATTAAGTTGAAATTTGGTACATATATGCACTTCTATGACCCAAACACGGACCAACGTAAATAAATACATTTTTAATATGGTGGTTACTTTTGGGAGGGCAACCTAAAAAAAAACATTTTACTTTTTTAGAACTTAGGGTGCCACTAGTCGATTATATTTCCCATACAAATTTCGGGAGAGTATTACCCCACTATTTCACATTGTGCATCCAAAGTTAAACATGATATCATTTTGTTTTATTATTAATTTTGTCTGTACGACAATAGTAAAATAAAAAGCAATTAGAAAGTTATAAGTCAACAAAGATTCGTTTTTCTTGCTATTTTTAACGTAACTTTGGGTGTAAATAAGTAATAAAAGCCTAAAATCTGCAAAACAAAGTCGACACCGACAAAGCTCAATTATCGAAGAGTTCAATAAACTTTATTTGTAATTGATTTATGGTGTGGTTTTTTCATAAAACCCGATATTCCAAAACAATTTTCGTTTTTTTTTTACGCGCCTATCAGTTCGGAACAGTTTTTCTGTGCGTGGGAACTAGACGTTGTGCGTATAGACTAGCGTCTAACTGCTCATCACTGATGCTATCTCTGTCGGACACGAAGCCAAGTGAGACAGCGTGTTTTATGACCACCAGTGAGTTCAAGCTCGCGACTAGTTTACTCTTAACTATTAGGTTTCTAAAGGAATGGTCCCATTTATTGTATATCTACATAAACCTACATCGACACCTATGAAATAAAACGTCAGAAGCTAGGCGCACAGTGTCAGTTGGTAGTTTCTTATCCAGGAGAAGAGTCGGCGAGAAACTCCACCGCTAATCTGTTATTGAATCTTTTATTCATAGGAAACATAAATAACATAATAAACAATAATGTTTTCATACTTTCTATAAAGGGTTATTGATAAAACATTAACAACCTCTCAGGACTATATTACTAACAACATAAACAACAACTTCTGTTCTATGACTCTTACCAATTCATCAAATTATAATTCATCAGGCTTTCATACAAAAACAAAAATATTTCAATTCAACAAATTGAAATATTTTTCTCCACACGAAGCAAAAGAAAGCCGGTACAAGCAAAAGAAAGCACGGTGGAGCACACGGTGGAGATCTGCCCCTCTTGGGCTCCTCGTAGAGGCGATCGGCAGCGGCGGCGACCTCTCGCGTCCGGCCCTGGTGCAAGCCATGGTCCGGGGCGAGAGGGAGTGGGAGGCAGTCACCTTCTGCAAAGCAGTCATGCTAGCGAAGGAGGTGGCGGGACGGCTCAGGGAGAGAGCCTCCTGTCCCAGTCGCCGCGGGAGAGGCTCCGGGCGTCGGGAGCCGCGTAACGACTCCCGGCCACAGAAGACGCGGGCCTGCGGGCGGAGAGTAATGGGTAGCTCACCGTCCGATCAGGACCAGGCCCGTGCCGGACGCGCGCCTCAAAGAGATGTCAGCATGAATTGAGGGGCCCCTTAGGGCCGAAGTCTGCCAGGTCATCGGGATTGTCCGAAAACCCTTTCGGACAATCCCGGCCATTTCCGGGCCAGCGGTAACCCTACCGCTGGCCCGGAACATAAAGGGCTAAGAAAGGAACACGGGTGAGTTTTAGTCAGTAAAAGTCTGACACTCCTTTCCGCTCCGCCCAGAGCATCATTCGATGATCTCCCACCCAAAAAAAAAAAAAGCAAAAGAAAGCGCTAAACAAACAAAATTCAGCGGAGAAGAGCGGTGTTTAGATAGAACAACGAAATCATAAAGGTTTGTTTTTGGTAAATGTATTATGTATGTTTTGTAAAAAGTCATAGACCAAAAGTTGTTTATGATATTATTAATCCACTCCTGCAGGGTTGTTATTGTTTCATAAATAACCCTGTATACATATTAAGTAGTTCTGTATTTCACCAGAATCAGCAAATTTAGATCGATTTAGTTCGGTTTGATGCATTTCGCAGATAGCATACTAACAATGTTACCTATAGGCTAATTGGTTTACGACGCTCTGTCAGCCTTCGGATAACAATGTTGGTATAGCAATAGCATTCTATTGTTTATCAGATCGTTTAACGTATTCCTAATATAGACAGGTTATAGTCCGCGCGGAATTAGTTGGCCGCGCCTTAGGTATGTGAGCGGTGGGACAGAGGGGCGGGGGGCGCTTTGTCATTACTCAGTACGTGCGTTGCTTAGAGTAAAGCCACAGACACATTACTGTGTCGTGTTGTGTCGTGACTCGGGATACACCAATCAAACGAATCTGTTCAGGACTACGTCAAATTACAACGAGTTTTGATTGGCTAACACTACGTCAGAAGGCGTCACGACACGACACAACACAGTAGTATGAATCCGGCTTAAGAGAGCATCGGGTAGCGTGACCACACATGAGACAAAAAACTAACATGAGCTACATAAGTAGCTGCCTTGAAAAAACTGGCACGCACTGAGAGACGGAAATAGTATAGCTTCATCCTTTTCTGTTACTTATAATAACTCAATACTTTATCCCTTTCTTGTGGAAATGAAATGGAGCTACCCGCCGTCTATACTTTTCTTTGTCTAAGGTGCGTTGCGAACAATAGGCAACCCCGCCGCCCTCACCTCCGTCCCCACCCAGTGCGCGGTCAACTAGTTGCGCGTGGGCTTAGGGGTGCTTGTGTTTTGTATACTGTTTGAAAGCTCGTTTGTTATTCTTTCCTAATGTTAGATACTCACAGCGATTTTAGTCGCCAATGACGCGCTGGTTATTTCAAAACCTTACGTCCAGACAAAAATTTTGTCAAAAAAAAAATTGTCACTAACGACTTCTAAATATGTGTACCTAGACATTGGGTAGGTATATACTTAGCATTAGGAAATAATAACAAACGATATTCTTACCAAAATAACAGACACTAATATTTTAATTTTTTTCTTTGATTTTTTTTCACGATTTTAGGGTTGGTTCTTATAGTGAACCTTGTTCATAATAATGTACTTAAATGTAACGTAGTACGAGTGTGTTTAGTGCCAAAATTCGTTGAAAACAAATGGCCTGACAGGCTGGTAACGCGTTGATTATTACTTTAATTACATCCACAGAACAAAATAACTCTAGTGATATGACACTCGTTCTATAACAACTACCTATTCGTATATCAAATAACGTTATCTATAATTGAAAGCTACTTCCAGCTCGATCCTCGATTTGTACCTATCTGTCAATTGACAGATAGGTACAAATCCCGATCATCAGTGCAGTTTAATCAAAGAGCTCGTTAATTTGACATGTAATTGGCAGGCATTGCCTTGCTTTTGCGTTCCTAATTAAATGAACCTGAATTCGTAATAGAATGGAGAACCAAATTGAATTCCACATAAATATTGAATTTATGTAGGATAGAATCAGACAATCTGACAAGCCTTTTGCCAGCTATTTTGGAGTCAAGTTCCAGTCTAAGCGGAAGCAGCTGAATACCGTATTTTAACCTAAAGCAACTGCCTATCTGACCTCCACAATCCAGTTACTGGGAACACGATTTGACGACACGACTGGATCTATATTATTATGTAGAACAGAATATGTATAGAATTCAATTGTGCTGCAAAATATGGAAGCGTTCGTATGACACTAAGCCTCGATTACAATAAAGAAAACTCACTCTGGTGAAGACTCGAGAAAACGGTTCACTCGTGTAAAGGTTAATTTTTGTTTTATTCCACATTCACATGTCTCCGACAAAATTACATAGGAATGAACGTTCATTTATTGCTCCTTTCATTTCATTTTTTGTTCATTTGGTAGGCTAGTGAAAGATACCGAGTACCCAAATTCAACATCATTGGAGCGGTTCACTATAATGAATTAATGTTTCACATTTGATTCAAACTATGCCTCGATTCTTACAACAAAGAAAACTACCTAAATTGTCTCAAGAAAATAAACACAGTCCCAATAAATTATTAGAGTATGCCCACAAATGTCTAATGTGTTGTGTTGTTGTTTGTCTTATGTCTTTTAGGCCTAAGAGGCTCATTTTAGGCACTACAACCCAGATAACGACCTTTTATAAAGTTATTTACGGTTATCGGAATCTTAGAGATAAGGAAGCTTCTTATTCTTACAAATTGTGTTACTTGTAGCGGTATCTACAACGCCACATGCGAACAACGCGTCATACTGACGTCCCGCAAAATCCTGCATCTCGCAGGCAGAGTAAAAAATCTACTTACAAAAATAAACATTTAATTTCATTACCGCCCCAGAGCGAAACCGAGAGAAAAAGCTAGTACAATCTAAAATATCACCACTTCCGAATCAAAATAATTTCAGTTCCCACCCACAACATCGCCACCCACTAATTACCAGAACATTATCACACAGTCCTGTATCAAAGTTGTCTTTGTTGCAACAACTTCGTACCAATTTACACCCGAAGCGTTGAACTGTGCACAACAGATAATGCTGCTCTTACTTACAACGTACAGAACCGCAATTAACATCAACACAATTTGTATTCGTTGGAATTATTCTCTCAATGTGAACACACAGATTTTCATCATCATTATTATTGATGGTATGGGGAGGAGTGGTGGGAAAGATTCCTTGGTGGGTGAAAATACGAGTGCTTTAGGGTGCGAATACGTCATGGTTTAGGACGCGCTGAATAATTTGTTTGATTTTGTACTTTTTACGTTATATGGAATATTAGCAGCACCCTGCGGTTTCACCCGCGTAAGCGTCGATCCCGTGGGAATATCGGGATAAAAACTATCCTATGTCCTTTCCCGCGATTCAAACTACCTTTATACCAAATTTCATCTAAATCCGTTCAGCGATTTGATCGTGAACCGATTTAGATGGTAAAAAAAGTGTGATCGTGTGTATAACAAGAATTTTTTTTTTGTTAGAAATTAATATTTTGATATATTTTACAGAATCTTTTTATTAAGAGTACCTAGTCAAATGTTGTTTACATTTTATCTCAAGCCAAACTGAAGAGGGTATAGTCGTGATTACAACTGCCAATAGTCTATTTCAGCTGCTCTACCGAATAAAACATCTGGCCACGACGTTCGACTCCAGCCCACAGTTCAATATCTTCTAAAATAATTGGAAAAAATATCCAAAAATGTTCCATTGTAGAGATATTCGCATACCGCGGCATTATCATCGATATGAACCCAGTGGGGAGGCAATCTCTCGGATGGATGCCGCCGCGCATTGCACCTGACATCTGCATTACTGAATTTACGGAACAAATAATACATGGAAAGCATTTTTTTAACCCTTTTTGTACGATCGATTTGCGTTGTGGTTGGAGATTCGCAATTGGTTTTAATTAACTGACTGGCTAGAATAGATTCTGTGATGGCATGAAATACGGGTTTCAATTTACCTAGATCGGGGGGGTCGCTATCGTAAATTGTAGTTCCGATCCATTATTACTTGGACCTGTAATAAAAATATTTAAGTTATAATTTATCTTTAGGCACTATAATTGTATTGGAAATTTACTAACGTTGGCGACTTGTACACTTTTATAAGGGTGTTTATTAAATAAATTATTAGAGCAGTGGTGGCCAAGTGGTAACGGCCGCGACTTACGAATTGTAGGTCGTAGGTTCGAACCCAGACAGGCGCTTTACTTTGTGTAAATTATTTCATCACCACTGCTCTCAAACCGGTGAAGGAAAACATCGTGAGCAAACCGGCATGTCCTAGAACCAAAAATTCGAAGACATGTGACATCTGCCAACCCGCACTGGGCCCGCGTGGTGGATTAGGGCCCACTCCCTCTCACCGAGAGGAGGCCTGTGTCCCAGCAGTGGAAACATTATAGGCTGATTATGGTTATGGTAAATTATTAATACCTATTATTGTGTGTACCTATTTTTGTGTACACAGGTAAAAAGCGTCGCAGCAGACCCCGTAAAAGATGACCCTGGATCGAAAGAGCTGGATGTCATGGGAAGAGGCCTTTCCCCAGTAGTAGGATGATGCAGGCTAATAACCTACTATTATAGACTAGCTGCCCCACGCGGTTTCACCAGCGTAAATGTCGATTCCGTGGGAATATCGGGATAAAAAGTAGCCTACCTCCATACAAAATTTTATCAAAATTGGTCCAGCCGTTTGAGCGTGAAGAAGTAACAAACATATAAACACACACTCACAAACTTTCGTCTTTAAAATATTAGTGTGATGTGAGAGTATTCATTTTCAGTAGTGACACAGATCTTAAGGATAATTCCCGTATTTTAAGAACGGGCGCCTTCTAATCCCAGTCTCAATCTGTCAAAAAACGTATATCCTCCTTGAGAAGAGATTGTGACTTGAATTTGCACGTTTTTTTATGTATGAGAATTTTGCATCCATATAATTTCCACCCAATCAGAGTGCTGATGTGTTTCCTAATAAGTAGCCCTGCAGTTAGCTTAGGTAAAGGATTTTTATCTCACGAAGCGACGCGCGCTTTACTTGTGGTAACCACATGTATAAACACGCTGTGAATATGTGCGTGTAGACGAGTAGCGTCAGCACGTAACAGACACACGCACGAACACACACACACTTCCGACATCGCCCATGTATCGGACGGAACCGAGAGCTCCTGCGCTTACACACATTTTACAGCGTGTTTGTACACTTGGTAACCAAAAGTAAAGCACGCGTCACTTCGTGAATTAAAAATACTATAGTACAGACGCCAGCACATCAAGCTACCCGAAACTGTCAAAATTTCCCAATCAACCTTTAGCGATAAGGTTGAAAATCTATTTAAGAAATTTGACAGATGGAATTAGCTTGATGTGTTGGCGTCTGTACATGTCAGATAAATCCACTACTGTATCTGCTGTATACAGATTACTGCCAAGTATGATATTTTATGTAAATACACTTATAATATCATTAACTCCAAATATAAATCAGCAACCCTGAGATTAAGTTAGAATAAAAACACAATCTGCGCTTTGAATCCAAACAAAATAAGATTACTTACTATAATGCCATCTCCGTTCTTATTTACTTGTTATCTATACATATAATAAAATTGTAGAAAAGTGGTGTCTGTACAATGGAAATATATTAAAAAAAAGTAGCAGGGGTTGTTATTATATCGATGCCGAACCCGAAATTGTAATTAAATTTTTTTTTGTCTGTTTGTCTGTTTGTTTGTTTGTCTGTTTGTCTGCTGTGTTTGTGCACGCTAATATCAGAAACGGCTTATTCGATTTAGATGCGGTTTTCACTGATATATTGTAGTAAGCTTCACTTAACATTTAGTGTTTATTTCATGTCTATCGGTTCATAAATAAAAAAGTTATGGCAATTTAAAGAATCACGGCGAACATTTGTTAAGGTATTCTATCAGAGTACGTAAACGCCTCGCGCCTGCGCGTCCGTGGCTATATATACAAGGTGTAACGGAAAGGGGGTATCAACCCTGAAGGAGGTGAATGAAGATGGAAAAAAAAATTTGGACCTCCCATAGTAATAGCACATCAATGATTTACTATGACTATGGGAGGTCCAAAATTTTTTTCATATTTCGAACTATGTTCTTTGGGGAAATTTGTTCAGTTTCATGAGCACATTCACCTCCTTCAGGGTTGATACCCCCTTTCCGTTACACCTTGTATAAAGCGCGCTGAGAGCCGCGCCGCTGCCATAATTCCGATCCAGCCTGTCCCTTGCTGCCCTCTCCCAGCGACGCCCTAAGCCGAGGTCCGTACCCCACAGGGGGTGCCCTTAGCGTGTAGTCGCTTAGTTTTTAAGTTTATATTGTGTAGTTAAGTTGTGTATTATGCCCTGGCTGGAGGCCTTAATTTATTGAGGCATCCACACTAAAGCCAGGTTAAGCAGTCGACAACCCCTCAGGTTGAACTGCGAGATGACCATTTCAAAAGAAAACGCGCTGCTGCCATAAGGATTCAGTTATTCGTAGCGAACGCACGTATCCTGGAGAGTATAGGCGAATAGTTGGATTCGATTATTGCGATTCACTTGAATACTGACTGTTTGCATATTTCATTTATTTATATTTTAGGGTTTGTAGGTTAGGTTCTTTTTCTTAATTTTCTTTAAAATTTTGTAAGTATTTGGTATAGGTTAGGCGGTTCTTTCCTTGATTATTGGGTATTTACTTATCTTAATTTTTATTTAGGGTTTTGTAAATAAATATTGTAAGCATTTATTATTGGTTAGGCATTTCTTTCCCTGATTTTCGGTATACTTATATACAAACCCTAAATACAAATTAAGAAATTTGTATTTAGGGTTTGTATATAAATATTATAAGTATTTGGTATAGGTTAGACATATCTTTTCTTGATTTTCTTTATTAAGTATAAGTTCATTAGCTTAGGTTAGTAATTATTTTTTCTAGCAATTCTTTTGTTTTATAAAGTTAGTACGTTTGTCTGTGTAGAAGAATAGCACCACCCCTTACTTCCCGTGGGTGTCGTAAAAGGCGACTAAGGGTCTCGCCGGAGAATGGGCAGCAGCGTTCTCTATGCATTCCACCACCATACCATAATGCGATCGCCAACCCGCCTGCCAAGCGTGGCGATTATGGCAAACCCCCCCAAAATTGGGGGAGGCCTATGTCCAGCAGTGGACGTCTATCGGCTGAAATGATGATGATAATGACGTTTGGTTTACACGTCTTAACACTTATTACTTAAACTGTGATAATTTCAGACTGTATAATAATCTGTAAGTATTTATAATTTTATTGTTTACGATAGTACGTGTTTACTAAATAACTGTGTGTTAAGTAGTAAGTACTATTTTATTGTAAGAATGCCTCGAAGAAGATCCAACCTCTCCCAATGTAGCAGAAATGCTAAAAGGATGAGATTAGTTCGATCACAGGAATCTGAGGAAGGTCGTGAGGCAAAAGGCTCTCTGCACCAGGCTAGGTTTCGTGCTGCAGAAACTTCGACTCAGCGAGAATCTCGACTGAGTTCAAATCGTTCTCGAATGATGACAACTCGAAATAGGGAAAACGGGGAACAACGAAAGGCACGTTTATCTGTCGATCGCGAAGCTCACGCGCTATCGCGTGAGTCTGAGACTTTTGCTGTCAGGGAAACCCGCCTGAGCTCCCAGAGAGTACGGACAACAAATGCTCGATCCCAGGAGACACAGGACGAACGGGAAATACGTCTCACTGCCGATCGTGAAGCTCATACACTATCGCGTGAGTCTGAGACTTTCACTGATAGGGAAATTCGTCTGAGTTCTCAGAGGGTTCGGACAGCAAATGTTCGGTCTCAGAAAACACAGGAAGAACGAGAAATACGTCTCACTGCCGATCGTGAAGCTCAAGTACTAGAGTCTGAGACTTTCACTAAAATTCGCCTGAGTTCTCAGAGGGTTCGGACAGCAAATGCCCGGTCTGTAGACGGTATATGTAATTTAAAATATGCTGCCCGAAAAGTCACTATTCCACGCGGACGAAGTCGCGGGCACAGCTAGTAATAAATATGATTCTAGTGCTTTCGCGTTGTGTATTGTAACACGGCAAGGTTCGTTACGTTAAAAGAAAATGTCTGTCTGTATTTTCTTTCATAAATTCTTGACACGGATTATAATAATTGTTTTTTTTTTATTTTATTTATATTGCTGTATGGGCCCACTCTTGACCTCGATCACGCCTGATGGAAACCGATGGATGAGGTCTATGGTGGAACGAGCGTGCCCAGAAGATGCCTAAGGCACTGGAACACCCACGTATCGACGAAACACAGCAGGCTGCTTGACGCCGGACTCCGGTAGGACGGTGGTCGCAAACCAGGCGGGCGTTAGCCCTACCACCGCAAGGGAAGAATTGGTCAATCAAATAAGGTGTTGGGTGTGACTGCCCAGGATGCGCCGAGCGCTCGGTTCAATTGAGTAACTGGCGGAACAAACTGAAAACGTTACATACAAAGATAAAAAAATAAAATCTTTTCTCTTTAATGCATCAGTATATTAGTTTCGATAGTTTATAATGTCTCCCTGAAGTCCCAATTTAGCACCATGTAAACAAGTTGTTCTAAAAAGTGTTGACCTAAGCTATCTGTCCGCTTAAAATTAAAATCTCCTCTACCATCAACACTGTTAAACCACCCAAGCAACGCTGATACAATCACAAATCCCATCGGTGCATTTTCACAACCACGCAACTACATTTTATTATTTCACGGCGGACGCTATTGAATTAGAACGCAGCGAAGCGATTGGCGGCACTCGACAATTGTAAAGCGAACGAATCGAACACCACAATGTCCATTGTCGCACAGATAGACTCCAGCTTTCTGTCGCGGTGAATAACCGTCGATGTATTGTGTAGTCAGAGATGGGAACGCCCGCGAGTCCTGCCATTGTTTCGCCAACGTCAACACTTCCCGCTGTAAATGAATGCAGAACTGGGACGTTTATTGTCGTTTAGATCGTCGACGGTTTTTGCGAAATGCAAATGTTACAAAAAAATGCTGGAGCGTAACGGGTTTATAAGTGAGGTTTTACTCTTTAGGTTAATACGGAATTTAAGCAAATATGAGAGGTTGTGAAAAACAGTAGCAATTTGTGTTTGTAGTCGTAGCAAACAATTTCGTTTTACAGTGTTCTCTGAAAAAGCAAAGTTGTGCATTGTGCAGTCGTATACCAAAATATTTCGAGTTAAGTAAGTTATTTGGAGTGGAAATTCGGGGAACTTTGTGTCAAAAGGTAAACTGTGTAGTTTGCTACACCAACATGTTAATAGGAGTTTATTTCAATAGTGCGAGCAGCGTGATTTTCATTTATGCAGTAAATAAAGATAGATCATTATTTTGATGTCATGTTTAAACGAAATTCAAACTTACTAGTTCCTCATTTTGGATGCACTTTTTGCAAATTAAAATGTTCTCATAGTTGTTATTCTGAACACATAGAAGACTGCAAAAGCCATAGCACTATACACCCAGTTTACTGTTGCGTTAAAATGTATTAAAATCCTATATACTATAAATAAATAATATCCAATTCCCTGTGGCCTTTTTATCTGAGAAAATGTAACGAAAATATAGTTCAGCTGTGTCTACAAAATCCGTATCACATTTTACGATGTTCAGTTACGTTAGCATCCACCATCGGCGTTGGCAAACATTTTGCGAATCCATCGTCGGTATAGCAACTTCAGTTATCGAGCATAGAGCGAATGTAAACGAAGATCACGAAACTGATTCTGTAACCTTTGATAGAATTTAAGATGTGATTTTTTCTTTTGTCATTGTGTGTTGTCATATGAAGAAAGGGATTATTATGGTTGTTTTTCTTTACTATCGTATTATATATTTTATATATATATTTTATATATAATGCTATACTAAAGTTTTTGGTTTTGGTGGTTTTGGTCTATAGGTACTGATAGTCTTTGGCTAAATCTCATTGATTTCAGTCGCTAGATCTGTTTTCCTTGCAATAAGAATAGTACAGTCAGCCTTAAAAAGATGTATAATATGTCACCATATAATTATGAACATCGTTAGTTTATAATCTATCTCACGAGATATAAACTGTCAGAGAAATGTGAACTCCAACAAACTATCATCATCATCTGCCTAGCCTTTTCCCAACTATGTTGGGGTCGGCTTCCAGTCTAAGCGGACGCAGCTGAATACCAGTATTTTACATGGAGCGACTGCCTATCTGACCTCCACAAATCAGTTACTGGGTAATACGATACCCCTTGATAAATCTGGTTGTCAGACTTTCGGACTTCTGACTACCCGTAACGACTGTCAAAGATCCACGAATGACAGCCGGGACCAACGGCTTAACGTGCTTTCCGAGGCACGGAGGGGTCTCGGTATGTAAAGATGGTCAACCATCCACAGACCAACCGCGGCAAGCGTAGCTTAACCTCATCGATCGACCTGTGCGGCTGTTATTATTTAGCCACAGGCCCCTCACACATGTAACCTCTAAGAAGTATTAAAGACATAATCCTCTTTTCTGAAGCCACAGGGGTTGGCAGCATGATACCAGAACAAGAAAGCGAACAAAGATAGCATCCATTGACAACCGTGTCTATACATAGACGTCACAAACTCATTAATATAATGTAACAATGCGTAAACTTGTCCCCAACAACCACGCAATTGATGTAATGATGTATCAAGTTCATTTCTCAAGTTACGGCCTCGTTAGCTGTAAGTTATTATTCAATTCATTGTTATGTTCTTACTCGATTTCAATAAGATACAATTGAATTGGTAATTTTTCGTAATTAATCGTTTATTAAGTATGGAAGGTGATTGATAGAAACATTAGTAAAACTTATTTTGATTGATGAATTTATTATTGCATGACTTCATGACGAGCCGAGAACCAAGACGTGTTTTTTACTAGCCAATGATGTCCCACTCTTGGGCAAAGGTTTCCACTCCTTCCATCTTTTACGAGCCTGCGTGTCCTCCTTCCAGTTTTGACGGAACCTACCCAGCTCGTCCTGCCATGACCTACGTGGTTTGCCGCGACCTCGACTCATTGTCTCAGGGCACCAGTTCTGTGCTAGTTGAGCCCACAGTTTGCGTCAAACATGCCCTGCATGTATTGTCTGTGTGGTGCCGGACTTAAAGAATACCACCACCCCTTACTTCCCGTGGGTGTCGTAAAAGGCGACTAAGGATCGTACCGGAGAATGGGCAGCAGCGTTCTCTATGTATTCCACCACCATACCATACTGCGATCGCCAACCCGCCTGCCAAGCGTGGCGATTATGGCAAACCCTCCCAAAATTGAGGGAGGCCTGTGTCCAGCAGTGGACGTCTATCGGCTGAAACGACGATGTCCTGCACAGTACCACTTAAGTTGGGCAGCCTTTTTAAAATTTAATTTAGGCTCCCACAAACAGGCGCGACACGCGATATAATCGCGCGCGACACAAATGTCACCCCTCGTTACGCGACTTGCGGTGCCTTTGTGTCGCGTGTCGGGTCGCGCCTGTTTGAAGGGGCCTTTAATATTCCAGCTTCTGTCCTATTCACACTTACTGAAATACAGGACAAATCAATGAAAAGTAATATTTTTCAGCCTGATAACTTCCTTTTATCTAGACTAGATTGGTGAAACGTAAAATGACATGTAACACACGTTTATACAAATTCGCCTAGTTGTTGTGTTACATCATTACATGTACAGTCACGAGCATAAGTATGTATACACTTGGCTACAACGTATTTTCGAACCCATAGGTTTGTGTAAAATGTCGTATTTCAACGTTGCATTCGTTATTTCATGAAAAAATTGCCAAGTGTTGACATATTAGTGCTCGTAGCTGTACATTGCATTAAGGACGGTTCATTTGTGTAACATTTCTTGCCACGCTTCACCAATCTCAGGTGGTCAGCATAAACGATTAAATTAACTTTAAAATTTCACTTCAAATGTTTGCTAGCACATCTAGAACTAAAAACACTGCCGGCCAAAGAAACCGCACCACCCCATATAAAATATTTACAAACGCCAGTAGGAATTCACTTTCACGTACATTAGACCGTCCTGGCTAAGCAACTGTAGATGTGGCACAAATCTGGTATTCATGGCCGTAGCTGCATAATAAATCGAATCCAGAATGGTAATAGTACACCTTCGTCCGTCGATCTCGATTCGTCTCGCTCGGGACGTTGGAGACCGGAATGTGAAAAGCGGTCGTGAGTGATTCGGAAGTTTTTGGAACGAAGTTCTTAACATGGCTTGCGCTAGGAGTAAACTTGTAGAAGTCGTCATGTAACGAAAAATGGTTATTATAGGTACCTACCTACTCCATGCTACTTTGACAGAAAATGTAAATTTTGACAAAATGAATATCCAAGCTGGCTGCGAAAACTTTAATTTTTTTCGTTTTGGGTGTCGTTTTCATGATTTTTGAAGGTGCTTAAGTCGATAGCGAAGGTTAAAAAGATAATGCAAGATGGCGACAACTTTATGAGAGCTTCTAAAAACTTATCTATTAGCTGGCTCCGTATTAAAAACGCGTATTAAATTAACACTTGCTCTCTTTATCTCGAGTGAATTATTTTCCTTTGGGAAACTTTTTCTTTTAAGTCCGGGATCATCATCTGCCTCTCCCTCTCCCAACTATGTTGGGGTCGGCTTCCAATCTAACCGCATGCAGCTGAATACTCCAAAAGCTGCTGCTGCTGCTACTGTTAAATCCGGGATGATGATGTAAAATTCGCTGAAAATTGAGCGTATTCCACATTTACGAATGGTTCTAATGAATGTATTTGTACAAATTTACAATTAAAAAAGTAATGAATTTTGTTAGTTCAATTTCTTTGTGGAATTGTTGAAAAATTCACTGACATAATTTTGTTTTTGCGATAAGAATATTATTTTCTTTCCTTGGTTGTCAGGTAAACATCGCCTAGAGGCATGACCGCCCGTTGTAATCATTTCTTGTTTCTGTATTCGAATAATAACGTTATATTTAAGGCGCGGTAAGAAGCAAATTTTTAGGTAAACGACAATTGCGCTCCGCGGCAACAGATATTAAGGTTCAAAACATTTGATGTTTATTGAATCGAATGACCACCAAAATAAAAGTAATTATGCAGTTTTGATCACATAAAAAAGTTCATGGCTCTTAGGTAGGTATACATAAAAAATATTAAGCAGTGTGCGCTCAAAATTTTGAGTTATGCGATGAAATAGTAGATTGTTATACAAGGGGCGAAAGGAATCAATTCCCATACGAGGTATTCAAACACAGGTTCAATAATACGTATTAATCATTACCACTAGGTACAGTTACCGGCACGTAACTTGGCAAGAGATTTTCGTAGTAGGGGAAGTTCGCGCACATAAAAATGTATGAAATTGTGCGTGCGCAAACTTCCCCCACTACAAAAACTCTTGCCAAGTTACGTGCCGGCAACTGTATACTTAATTTGTGTTCAAAATCGCCGACCATTATTGTTTTTTTTTTATTGCAATGATATGTGAAAGCAATTATTCCAAACAATTTTTTTTTATTTCGTTTGACTCGAGTAATTAATATGAAGAATGTAATCGATACTTGAAAATAAAATAAAATTATTTTAAGCCATAAATACAATAAGCATTGTTTATAATAATTATTTTTGCTTTTGATATATTTTCAATCTCTTCTAATATCATGTCAATAACAGACAGGCCATATGTACCTCATTTACTGAATTTCGCGCCGAAATGTTTCTATATTTGAATTTTATATTCGGAATGCGCTCGCTGTTTAAAATTATTTTAATTAATTGGACAATTATTTGATACTTTCTGATAGTTTACTACAGAATTCCCAGTAAACATTTTTAGGTAGGCTTAGCAAAAGTTTGTTTGAGAATGATGATACATTGATTCTATAAATTGGATATTCTGCAAACACTTTATTCAGTTTCTACAATTTTTTTTCATATTTTTATTGCGAGTATCGACTAAGGTGTATGCAAGTTTTGAATCGAAATAAGAAAGTTGGGTGGACGGTCAGCACTAAAAAGTGTCACGTCGCAACACAATTTTTAGTAATTTTTATCAAGATTATCGTGTTTTCGAAGTAATTTATGGAAAATGGTAAAAGTAAGAATGCAGACAGAATGATAATAATACTGGCCCTAGTAAGTGGAATCTACTCATGTGGCGGTGACGCGGTGTGTTCCATACTTCAAATTAAAAAAAAAGACTAATAACTAGGTACCTACTGTTCATGTTATTATTATCAATAAAATTTTTTTTAAACTACTATTTTTACTATCCTTAAATTCGAAATGAAAAGTAGAGTGTTTAACGCGGGTGAAAGTCATCAATTCCCATTCGGACTATAGCCGTCTAAATGCCTCGTATGGGAATTGATTCCTTTCGACCCTTGTATTACAATCTACTATTTTTGAGCTCTGTTTTACGATTGTTTTATAATGATAGTACTGTTTTATTTTTATGAAATATTTTTAAAAAGTTTTTGTTTAAACATTTGACAATACATACATTTTTTCTGGCCAATAAGCCACTATGTACCAATACGCCTAACTATGGCGATGCATGAAGAATGCATGAAGAAGCCTCCTCGTGTAGCACAGTTTGTTCCACCAGTTACTCAACTGAACCGAGGGCTCGGCGCATCCTGGACAGTCACACCCAACACCCCATTTAACTGGCCAATTCTTCCCTTGCGGGCGACCTCTAGCAAGCCGGGCTAACGCCCGCCTGGTTTGCGACCACCCTCCCACGGGGTCCGGCGTCAAGCAGCCTGCTGTGTCTCGTCGATGCGTGGGAGTTCCAGTGACTTAGGCATCTTCTGGGCACGCTCGTTCCATCATAGAACTCATTTTGTTTCGCTTTCCATCAGGCAATAGTCGAGGTCAAGAGCGGGAATATTCAGCAATTCAAAAAAACAGTGGCACTCCGGGAGTGCCGACAGAAGTACAGAACAGAATACTTTGCCATCACTCACTGACATATACATTAAAACCGAGTACATCCTGAGGACAGCCGAACACATCCGAAGCGGGTATTTTTTTAATCGCCTTATAAACAAAACACGCGCGGTGTCGCTTGCGGTAACAGTGGCGCGAGTTCAATGGTTTTTCCCATCTCAAAAAATGCGCAACGCGCCGAAAGAATAATTAACTTTAAAAAAAAATGACTATTTTACGGTGTCCTACATTTGGGCAGGACCTTAAGAATGTGACTGTTTTGTGTAAACCAAAAACGATTTGTTTTGTTTTTTTTATGAGAGGATTAATTATACCAACCCATGCCTTTTTCGACTTTACCGACAGTTTAAGATCACAAAGTATTATATAAACTAGATAACTTGTGGAGTTGTGTAGCTCTATCTTAAATGTTAGATCAACCTACGAGTAAGTTAGATCTAAGTTAATTCGGATATTAGATCGGGTTTGATACGATATATATTAAGTTAGGAAATTATATTAGCTTCGTGAATCGGAGGGTAGCGTTCCACTACGAATCTATCGTAGTGTGTTTAATATTAGTATGGATTTATGATACACTGGAATAACTTTTAGTTGTGGTTAATAAATATCAAAGTTACCTCAACTTACCTCACACTGTCTGTGGTTGTTACTGATATCATAAAATTCGGTTTTTAAAAATGGCTTTTTTTTATTTACATTAATCAGCTTATTTCTCATCTGTTATCATTTTTTATTTTTTTTATTTAACACAACACTTCCATCATTACAGGATATCCCAAAGCGATAGGGTGGTACTTTGCTTATACTTAATTTTACAAATTGTAACACAAATGGTATGCAGTTATTCTTGCGAATTCATTCAATGAACAGGAAAAAATGTCAATCCTTTCAGCGACTTCATTGAGTGTACGTAATGCGCGAGTAACTGGCGCTTTTAAAAGAAAGTTAGTCCTGCCGCGCGGCACAGCCACTAGCTGCGGCCGTCTCCGCCTCAGCACGTAGTTGTCGGGCACAAACAGATTCACCTCCTTTAACACGCCCTGATTTTTTATTTTACCATTAATTAATTTAAAAATATATTGTTAATTCTAACTTGTTGTACCCAACCATGCCTAAAACATAACCCATAACTTACTCAGTCGCTTACTACTGTAGGTACCTACTGATTATTTAGTTCGACTTTGTGATATTTAAAATTATGATTTGATTATAACAATTATTATCAATCCCTAATTTGCATTTTAATTACCTGTAGCACTGTAAAAGAGTTAATGTAGAAAAACGGTACGTTTTGCGGGAGGTGCCTTATGAGAAAGGTACGTTTTGAGAAAGGTGCATTTTGAGAATGGTACGTTTTGAGAAAGGTGCATTTTGAGAATGGTACGTTTTGCGACTGAACCATAATCTAGTTTTTCATTGCTACAAATAGGAAAAATCATAAACCTAGGTCAGATTGGATCTAATTTTTTATGTACAAGAAAATAAAGGAATGTTAATTATAAATGTATTTTTTCAGTGCTTAAAATACTAACTACAAAGGCTGCACTACAAATTTGAAAAGTGTACCTACTTCAACGCATAATTGAAAGGCACATACCCATGATACGATACTCTATAACCAGCCTATAATATTCCAACTGCAAGCACACAGGCTTCCTCTCGGTGAGAGGGAGTGGGCCGTAATCCACCTCGCGGTCCCAGTGCGGGTTGGTAAATGTCACTTGTCTTCGAATTTTTGGTTCTAGGAGTTGCCGGTTTCCTCACAATGTTTTCCTTTACCTACCGTTTTGGGAGCAGTGAGGATGACATAAATTACACGAAGTAAAGCGTCTTTCTGGGTTCTGAACTCGTAAGTCGCGGCGTGACTTACGAGTCTGCGTTGCTCTATAATAGGTACTAAAAATGAATGTGTGTTGTTACATTGCCTGTAATGACGCTCTATTTGTCGTGATTGACCGGATTTGAGCCCTGAGTGTGACTTTTTCAATTCGAATGTACTTTCTGAGTTTTCTTGGACATGACGTCAGTGAACGAAAAACATCGTGAGGAAACCTGGACTTACAGTTAATATAAGTCTAAAATCGCCAACCCATCGTGAGCAAGCGTGATGATCAATGCTCGTGCCTTCTCTGAATGAGAAGAGGCATTTGTCCTGCAGTGGGATAAAAAACAGTGGCACTCCGGGATCGCCCATAGAAGTGAAAATAAACCACAAACACAATACTTTGCCATCACTTACTGACATATCGGATATACATTAAAACCTTAGAGTAAAAAAGCTATAGAGCATCGGGTAGCGTGGCCACACATGAGACAAAAAACTAACTTAACTAACATAGGCTACATGAGTAGCTGCCTTGAAAAAACTGGCACGCACTGAGAGACGGAAATAGTATAGCTTTATCCTTTTCTGTTACTTATAATAACTCAATACTTTATCCCTTTCTTGTGGAAATGAAATGGAGATACCCGCTGTCTATACTTTTCTTTGTCTAAGATTAAAACCGAGTACATCCAAAGGACAGCCGAACACATCTGAAGCCGGTATTTTTAATCATCTTATAAACAAAACATGCGCGGTATAGCTTACGGTAACAGTGACGCGAGTTCAATGGTTTTTTTCCATCTCAAAAAATGTCCAACGCGGTTAAAGAAGTTTTCACTTCAATAACCCGCCTGATATTATTACACTCTATATTTAGATAAAGGGTAATAACCTCCGGTGAAAATGAACTTCTCAATGTGACTGAGCTAATACCCAAATCGCATTACAATAGAGTAAAAGTACGAAAATAATCTCAGCAATCGTTTATACAAGTTTATACACCGATATCACGGTAAAGCCCCATTAATAAAAGAGGGAATTACCGCCGTTATAAACTGTATAATTCACGCAAATAACTTAATAGAAGCTAACTTAGAAATTTACATAATAACCGCCTTTTCAACGTTTTGTGAGTTATTTTTCACTGAATTTTATGTTTATTCTAGCTTAGGCTTAGTATTGAACTTACAAGTTGTTTACGCCGTACGGCATTTCATACAAACTTTCAAGCCCTTGTTTTTCGAAACGAGTGAACCGATTTTAATGAAACTTCATACGCATAAGCAGGATACAAAAATCTAAAATGTCAATTAAGAACATTTTCGAAATGTCTTATTTAAAAAAAGATAACTGGACATCTCTGTTTCTATAGAAATTTAAAATCGGTCTAATTTGGTTGCAACACTATTTTTCGAAAATGTTCTTAAGTAACTTTATAGACCTTTGTATCTTGCTTATGCGTATGAAGTTTCCTTATAATCGGTTCATTCATTTCGAAAAACAAAGGCTTGAAAGTTTGTATGAAATGCCGTACGTCGTAAACGCTCTTAAGATGAATGGGTAGTGGTAGACCGCGAAATTCAAATTTTCTTACGTTTTTTGCAATTTGCGGGTCAGTGTCAGGTTTTATCTTGATCAAAATATGATTCGCGACAATAACAGGTACATATTTAGAGAAAGAGAAGGTTGAAAGTTTGTATGAAATGCCGTATGGCGTAATAACTGCCATCTCTTAACTGCCATGCTTATTTTTAATCTTATATTTTGAATTGTTTCTTCATTTGTGTCTTTTTTTTTACATTGTTCTCACATATAGAAGCAACAAGAATAATGTACCCAGGATTTTGTAATAATTATCTTGATTTAAAAGAGTGTCCATGGAGTTTCTTGCCCGTTCTTCTCCATAGAGATCTATGTTTTGGAATGGGCAACTAGCTTCAACTTTCGGATTAACTGACAGACTATTTAATTTTGACAATTCAAAAGTGCCTGTACAAGGTCTAATTGAAATAAATGATTTGAGTTTGAGACTAATAAACGTATTATATCAGATGAATAGTTACACACCGATTTCTCTGTTTCAGTCGTCAGTAAAATGACTTTCGAAAGAAGAAGACAAAGCGTTGTGTAACTATACAGACGCTGTACAACGTTTACGTCTACGGGGGTTAGACTTCAGCTGATCTATTCTGTAAAATCACCATAAAAACTTAGGAGTGAGCTGTCAATAATGTCAATCCCTAGCACCAGGTGACATGACAGCTCCTACACCTAAGTTTTCATGGTGTAACATTATGACTCGCCCGTCATGGAAATGTCAAGGTCAATGAACAGTAGGCCATGAATTATTTGAAGAGTTTTACTGTGTTCTGTGGTTCCGGCAGGTGGTGTTGCTACGGACAGATGGTCTACCTACCTATAAGGGAAAAAAAAAGAAAAGATAACAAAAACAAATCACTGTCGAAATCATAGTGATCTTTATCACATTTATATTATAAAGGCGAAAGTTTGTGAGTGTGTGTGTGAGTGTGTGTGTGTTTATTTGTTTGTTACATCTTCACGCTCAAACGGCTGGACTAATTTGGATAAAATTTGGTATGGAGGTAGCTGACACTCTGGATTAACATATAGGCTACTGTTTATCCCGATATTCCTACGGGATCGACAATTACGCGGGTGAAACCGCGGGGCGCAGCTAGTGATCTATAAAATAAGGTTGCTGTAGGGTTGCTTCCACTGACGAGTGTATCAAAATCACAGTGATCTTTATCCTCGTTGTAGTTAGGTCGCTGTTGAGTTGCTACTGTCAGAGGTAAAACATGTAACTGTGCACAGGACGACGGGTCGGTGTGTACTCAGGAAAACTCATAACCTAATGACAATAAAAAGATTACCGAGAAAGGTAATTACCTTCTTAGTCACAAAATAAAAACCGGGCAAGAGCGAGTCGGACTCGCGCACCGAGGGTTCCGTAACATCTAGGTTTATGCATAAGGTTTATGTTTATGAAATTAAATGTTTTTTTTTTTTTTTCGAGTTGATGATACGATTTATGACGTATTAAAAAAAAAACTACTTACTAGATCTCGTTCAAACCAATTTTCGGTGGTAGTTTAATGTACATCATATATTTTTTTTAGTTTTATCATTCTCTTATTTTAGAAGTTACAGGGGGGGGGGGGGGGTGGCACATTTTACCACTTTGGAAGTGTCTCTCGCGCAAACTATTCAGTTTAGAAAAAAAATATATTAGAAACCTCAATATCATTTTTGAAGACCCTACCCATAGATACCCCACACGTATGGGTTTGATGAAAAAAAAAATTTTTGAGTTTCGGTTCTAAGTATGGGGAACCCTAAAATTTATTGTTTTTTTTTCAATTTTTGTGTAAAAATCTTAATGCGGTTCACAGAATACATCTACTTACCAAGTTTCAACAGTATAGTTCTTATAGTTTCGGAAAAAGAAGAAAAGTGGCTGTGACATACGGACGGACAGACAGACAGACAGACGGACAGACAGACAGACATGACGAATCTATAAGGGTTCCGTTTTTGCCATTTGGCTACGGATCCCTAAAAAGAAGACTTATTTCATGCTCTATGGTTCAAGAAAATAAAAACTTCATCAACTGATTTATCTTCCTGTGCAGTCGGTAGTGGAATAACTTCCTATTTCTTAAGGACTTGGCTTAAGAAAGTAAAACAACTTCTTTGTGTTCATTAAAATAATATTGCGTCCAAGACATTTCTGCGACCCAGCTATAATATTGCGGCTAAATGCTGGACTATATTTTTATTTTTGTTAAGGCTGTTTGATTTGGTTCATATTTTGCGGTCAGATTATTTCTGTTCCTTTTATATTCCCAGTCTGAATTTATTTGACTAAGGGCTGATTTTTCCATCGCCAGATAACTTTTATTCGAGGAATAAAATTGACGTTTGACAGTTTTTGTATGAAATAACTGTCAAAATTTCAAAATTATTCCTCGAATAAAGTTATCAGATGATTGAAAAACCAGCCCTTAGGTACTTGACATTTAATCTAGAACAAAACTAATCAATGACGGATAATTATTTATGTTATGAGTTGCCAAGTTCACAATCGGGTGTGGTATAGAGGTACTATATTTGTTTATTAGAAAACGATATTTTTTTTTTAAACAGCTGCAATGTCATTTTTTTTTTCAAACAAAAACTTACTCATGTCGCGGACTACATACAAATCGAAACAATGATTTAAATAGTTAGAATTGCCTGAGCGCGTCAAAAGATGGTCACGTTTCAGTTTCGTTCACTCATACTAAATATTTTATATATCGTTCCATGCAGGATGTGTGTGCTCACTCTTCTTAGTATGGACACTATTATAGTCGACCTAAGTATGGTGAGAGGAAATCCGACGGTTTTAAATATTCGATTCGAAAGTGAATTCTTTTGTTTTTCAAGTAAATAATCGTGGAGTCACCATTCGAATTTTGAAGTGAAGTTTAACATGCAATCGTCAATTGTTTTATCAACCAGAACCAAAGGAAATGCAATTTGTTTGTCAAGGAAAGCATCAACACTCTGAACATCGGTATTTCAGATGTTTATACAACAAACTGCCAAGTTGCACTAAGTTTTGGAAGTTAGTGTTGCATCCCACAAGTGGCGTAGTCCCGAGATCTCGGTTCTCAACTAATAATAATTGTACTATGCTGCAGACGTCCCAACTTGTAGCTAGGGCAAGTATATTCTGCTAATGCTGAGCTAATTAATAGTTATGCGGAATCTTTGCGAATGGAGCTAGCTTAGTCGAGAATACCTAAGTACCTTAGGTTAACTATGGTTAGGTAGATATGGACAATTAATAAACTAGAGAGCCTCCATGAGAGAAGTTAAAGTGATAGCATTACAATAATCAGCCTTTAATGTTCCCACTGGTGGGCACAGGCCTCCTATCTGTCAGAGGGATTGAGCCGAAGTCCACCATGCGGGCCCGATACTGGCTGGTTGACGTCACATCGAATTTTTGGTTCTAGGGCATGCCGGTTTCCTCACGATGTTTTTCGTTACTGTTTTGAGAGCAGTGGTGATGAGATAATTTACACAAAGTAAAGCGCCTGTCTGGGATCGAACCTACGACAACTTTTAAGTCGAGCCGTTATCACTTGACGATCGGTGTTCATAATTCTCCTAACTTTTCTAAAAGAATGTCTCTCGTTACCAAACTACTAAGGCTAAGTTTACATCGACCCTATAGACATACATTAAATAGAAGTCTTTGATGGAAACGTTCAGTAAATGCGGTATACAGTGTAGCCAATTTTGTAAATGGAACCACAAAGAGCATTGGATGCGTTCAGGTGTATCACCCTAGGACTCTGGTATCAATGGCATTAAATTAAATTAAATGCGGTTTATTTATTACTATTAGTACGTTCCTTTGTACGCAGAAATGATCGGCTTTTTTTTAAATAGAATTTTGCAGTATTCTTGAACCGTAAATAATAGATTTGAATGACGGGTTGTTAGGCATCTAGCTTCCTATGCGTATTAATTTTTATGTAAAAATAGCTGTTGCGCGCGAATTCGTCTGTGATCCAGGATGAAAGTACTGTATGTCCTTCTTCAAGTCATGGTCTATGCACGTGCCAAACATCCAAATCCATTCAGCCGTTTTAGCGTGAAAACATAACAAACGAACAAACAAAAATCTAATCTGTTTTCTTTATTATACCTAATATTAGTTTAGAAGTGTGTCCATGTACGTAAGTAGGTGATGTAAATTTTTATTACATCATTGGCCGTTTAAAATGAATAATTTTTTTTTAAAGAGTTTTTGGGTATAGCACAACCATGTCGTTTTGACTTCTTTATCAATTTTAAACGATACCGTATTAGGAATCATAAAATAAATATTCAAACAAGTCAAGCTCTTAAAAAACAATATGACGCAAATTTAGCTAGAACGCAATATTTTCACATAGCAGGCGTGAACTTTCTAGAATATTTGCAAAGGAATTCCACTAGAAACCCGTCCGACACTAATGGACGTTAATTACTTTACTAGCTACTGAAATAATGTGTTTTAATAAAAATATACTCCTTACCCAATGCACTTAGTTCTATGAAAGTTACTCAAGAGTAATGGTTTATTTATTTTTAGATAGCTAGAACCAAACATTCGAAGACAAGTACCAACGGAACATTTATAGGCTTATTATGCTAATGGTTTATTTAAGAAGATTCTATTATCATTCTGAAAGTAATCTTTTTATGATTGAAAATGGAAAACCAAATTCGCATGTAGTAAAAAATTAATAGTTTCGAAACTTGACTAAAATAATACAATAATATTTAAGGGTGGGGAAAACTGTTAGGCTTTTCCTGGTTTCGAACGCAGACAACAATGAATATCGAGCTGCCTTAGTGACCACGAGACCAACTCAACTCTTGTAATATGTTTTGAAATTCGATCTTAGGGGAGCGTCAGGGTAGCCCATTAAATTTTAATTTAGATACGTATTTTGCAATTTGCAGGTCAGTGTCAAGTTGCATGTTATATGATTTTAATGATTAATTATAATGCTGTAAATAGATTCTTGTTACGGTCGCGAATCATATTTTTAACCGACTTAAAAAAAAAGTAGGAGGTTCTCAACTCGGTTAAATTTTATTTTTATGTTTGTTACTCCAGTACGCCGTCACTTATAAATCGATTAGGAAAATTCTTTTTCTTCCAGATTGGTCCCATTCTTATCAAAATTCCCACTAAAAAGCGAAAAATAGAAACTTTTTAACAAAAAAAAACGACTTCCAAAAAAAACACTACAACGTGAAAAATAACTTTAATTTCGGAAGTCGGTGGCAAAAACTAAAATACAGAACCAAAGACACCGACTTCTGAAATTAAAGTTATTTTTCACTTTGTGCTTTTTTTTTTTTTGTTCAACATGGTACAACCTGCCACTGACCAGCATATTGCAAAAACGTAAGAAGCTAAAAGAGAGATTAAAAACTGGCCAAGTGCGAGTCGGACTCGCACACGAAGGGTTCCGTACCACAAGCCAAAAACGCCGAAAAAATCATGTTTGTTGTATGGGAGCCCCCCTTAAATATTTATTTTATTTTAATTTTATTATTTATTATAAAAGTTAAAATACAACTGAGTATTTTGTGAATATTTCAAGTGCCTACCTGTTGCCATTTTTGATATCGAGCAAAAAAGGGCAAAAAAATCGCGTTTGTTGTATGGGAGCCCCCCTTAAATATTTATTTTATTTTGTTTTTAGTATTTGTTGTTATAGCGGCAACAGAAATACATAACTTGTGAAAATTTCAACTGTCTAGCTATCGCGGTTCTTGAGATACAGCCTGGTGACAGACAGACAGACAGACGGACAGACGGACAGACGGACAGACGGACAGACGGACAGACAGCGAAGTCTTAGTAATAGGGTTCCGTTTTTACCCTTTAGGTACGGAACCCTAAAAAGAAAGAGATTAAGTGATTTATTCTAAAATAAGCCTTTGCACCTATTTTTCTTTTCCGTTTTTTTTTTGTTTTCTGTTTATATAATTATATTTGTACACAAATGGTAAAATAAATAAATAAGAAAAAATGAATTTCGCGGACTACCCTGGCGCTCTTCGCTTAAATAACGGGACTGAGGTAATGAGGTAAGTTTTGTAGGTTCTTTTAAAAATGTACTTACCTACTATCACATGTGACCATAAAAAAGCAATTTGGATGAAAAGTGAGATATTAGAATTTTCCTACCAACCTGTAGTATGGATGCTTTTTTGCATCTTATTGTTTTTTTGCAGTACATGGAATCAATCAGCAAAATGGTTTGAAAAACCATGAGTCCGGATAGGGCCCCAATTAGCTTGATAAACCCGATAAGAGAATATCTATTAGAAACCCGTCCGACACCTGACCTTATGTAAAAGTTTTTTTTTTCATTTGTGTACATGACACAAATGAAAAAAAAAACTAGCACATCAAGCTACTACCATCTGTCAAATGTATTTAATCGATTTTCAACTTTATTGCTAAAAAATAAGGTTTAAAGTTGATTGGTAAAATTTGACAGTTTCGGGTAGCTTGATATGCTGGCCTCTGTACATTAGTATTCTCAATCCAAACTGGGACTTAATAAATAAATAAAAACTTTATTCAGTTCTGAAAAAAACATGGTAAGTATAAAATAAAATAAAAAACAGGAAAATAAAACAAGGAGCTTTAGGTGCTAGATTGCAAATGCCCTGGACCCCACATAGGATCCCCAGTGAGTGGGATCCACTTCAGATTAATAATTCACCCTTACAAGTGCAACTACAGGACCAGTGAGTGCCCGTCTGAGTTAAAAATACCTCATAACTAATTAACTGAAATCCCTGAGCAAAATCGGCTATTAAGAGGACAAACTCACTTTCGAACACTCATAAAATAAAATGAGAACAATAAATTCTCCTGAAAGTTCCTTGAGACCAGAAATAATTAATTTGTTTGTGCCTTTACAAAATAAGGCCTCCTTTAGGTTAATTAAACCCCAGTCGGGTATCAGACCCTCCGCTGCCTTTTTATTTAATTAATGGTATTTTTAGGGTTTTTCTATAGCTGTTGAGGTTTACCTCATCATTAAACATATGAGGTTAGAAGGTGAAATTCTAGATCACGAGCTAAGTAATTCAATAATCCATTAATAAAAAATGTATTCAATGTTATTTCTCAATTTTTATTTTTATCCTGCCTACACCATTTGCAACATGAATGCTCAATCTTGATATTTTAATTTTATATTTTTTTTCCTTCATCTATATATATAAAATTCAAAGTCCTGACTGATTGACTGACTGACTGACTGATATATCAACGCACAGCCCAAACCGCTGGACCTAGAGACTTGAAACTTAGAAGGTGTGTTCTTTGTGAAGAGTAAGTATCCACTAAGAAAGGATTTTTGGGAATTCAACCCCTAAAGGGTTAATATAGGGGATGGAAGTTTATATGAAAGTCCGACAGTTTTGAAGTTAGAATCTTCTAATTTTGTATTTAGGCTGACAATTGAAAATTAATTTACACGTGTCTCTGCGTTTTTGATAATTCCACCCCCGAAGGGTAAAAATGGGGGATGAAGTTGTGTATAGAAAGTCATTAATTTTCGACGTAAAAATCACTAAATTTGTTATCTAGGCTTATGATAGGAAGCTAACAAAACGGTGTTGTTAGAATTTCATCCATTAAGGGGGTGAAAAGGGGGATGAAATTTTGTCCTGACTGACTGATATATCAACGTACCTACAGCCTAAAACGCTGGTCGGTACCGCTGGGTAGAGAAATTAATTTTGGAGGGTGTGTTCTTTGAGAAGAGTAGATATCCACTACGAAGGGGTTTTGGAAATTTAACCTTTAAGGGGTGAAAAGAGGGGATTTTGTTTGTATGAAAAATCTTATTCTTTGGGTTAATATAATAACCATGAAACTTGGCACGATCTAAATAAATTATGAAGTTTTTTTTTTTCTAAACTACCCCCAGAAGGGGGATTGGGCGGTGTCAAAGTTTGTATGGAAGAATTTTAACGCGTGGTCCGATTAACTCGAAACTCAGTATTTATACTTAAGACCGAAAATAAAGAATAACGTGAGTCATCGTTTTTCGAAAATTTACCCCTAACGGGGTGAAAAGTTATTTTATTGGGGAAGACTTTACTGCGTGGCTTGATTAACTCGAAAATTGGTATAAACAATCTTTGAGTCGAGTAATGAACACATTCCAAACAATTTTACGAAATTCCACCCCTGTGGGGGTGAAAAACGGGGATACAGTTTATAAGAAAAATCTTATTATCCATTAAATCCTTCACAGAGGATTTGGGGGGTGACAAAGTTGATGGATTAGAAAAATATTTAACTCGCTGTCGGATTAACTCGAAACTCGGTACTACTAAAACAAAAAATACTTAAAAAAAGTGATTTAGGGTTTTTCAAAAATTGACTTCGACGAAGGTGGAAAATTCTACTGCTTGCTTCCATTAACTCGAAAATGGGTATGGGTCTTTGAGTCAAGTTATGAACACATCCCAAACGATTTTTCAAAATTACTCTCTTGGGGGTGTAAAAAGCTGGGGTACAGTTTATTTGAAAAATCTGATCCCTTTGAGCTATAAACTAAAAAAATGGCCCGAATACTTATTTATATCTAAATAAATGATAAAAATCATAAGCATACATTTTCGAAATTATAAGAGGAAAGTACGAATTTCGCGCGGACGAAGTCGCGGGCAGAAGCTAGTATTTTATAATTTGTATTCATCATTCTATGTTTTTCTATATGTGCATGCTGTGGTCTCCTATAATTGAAGGAGCACACGTAAAATAACCTTTTTTATTATTGTTAATTTCTATTGTATATGTGTATCCTTTGTTGGAGATCCTCAATAAATAAATAAATAAATAAAATTATTCCAATATTAGGAGGGGTTTTTGGCGAATTAATAACAGCCGCACGGGTCGATCGATCAGGTTAAGCTACGCTTGCCGCGGTTGGTCTGTGGATGGGTGACCATCTATCTATACATACCAAGACCTCTCCGTACCTCGGAAAGCACGTTAAGCCATTGGTCCCGGCTGTCATTCGTCGACGATCGTGGACAGTCGTTGCGGGTCGTCAGAAGCCCGAAAGTCTGACAACCAGTCTTGCCAAGGGGTATAGTATTACCCAGTCACGAGTCACTGGATTGTGGAGGTCAGACAGGCAGTCGCTCCATGTAAAATACTGGTATTCAGCTGTATTCGGTTAGACTGGAAGCCGACTCCAACATAGACAGATAAGACGTTTATTCAGTGCAACAAGGGTAGGCAGGTCAAGCAGATGATGATGACCTAAGTAATTCAATAAACCGTAGGTAAGAGCTTATTAGTGCGATCAAATAGGATGACATTAATTATAGGCACAGAGTGGTATCCATCCGTGATAATTAGGTACAATCTCGAAAATTATATTATGGTTAAGTGGTTTGGTCATGTTGCGAGGATGAGTGAAAGGCGACTAGCAAAAGGTATGTTCAAGGCAGATGTGAGTGGAAAAGCCAGGAGGAGACGCCCTATGAGGACAAAATATTATTTTAGTGATCTTATTGGTAGTGTTGTTAGGGGGTCCCGAGGCTAAATAATAACCGCCGCACAGGTCGATAGATCAGGTTAAGCTACGCTTGCCGCGGTTGGTCTGTGAATGGGTGACCGTCTTTACATACCGTGACCCCTCTGTGCCTCGGAAAGCACGTTACGTTAAGCCGTTGGTCCCGGCTGTCATTCGTGGATCTTTGACAGTCGTTACGGGTAGTCAGAAACCCGAAAGTCTGTCAACCAGTCTTATCAAGGGGTATCGTATTACCCAGTAATTGGGTTGTGAAGGTCAGGTAACTCCATGTAAAAGTACTGATATTCAGCTGCATCCAGTTAGACTGGTAGCCGATCCCAACATAGTTGGGAAAAGGCTAGGCAGATGATGATGATGATGTTGTTTAGAAAGCTCAGAAGTACTTGCAACCGGCGTGCGTGGGTAACCAGATGCATGCGTTAATCGAAGCATAAGGAGTATGCAAGGATCGTAGCAGGTTTCAGCGGGATTGTCCGAAAGTGTTACCGCTGGAACATAAAGGGCTAAGGAAGGAACACGGGTGGGTTTTAGTCGGTAAAAGTCTGACACTCCCTTCCGTTCCATACAGAGCGGGAGGGGTCATTTGATGGTTTCCACCACAAAAAAAAAAATAGGTACGTAGTGAAAACCTGCGGCCTAAAAAGGTCACTTTGGCAGAATCATAAAAGGATAACATTATGAATCATAATGCACAGTTACTTAACTGTTAAGTTAGCGTATCAAATCCCATTGGTAATTGATTTGTCAGATATTTTTTTTTGTCTGTGCTAAAATACCAATCAATCCAATTCAAATCCAATCCTAATCTCTTTGATTATACCTACCTACGTAGTGCAACGAAAAAAGAAAAACACGGAATGTCTTCGCCATAATATTATATATAATATAATGTTATCCTTTATGAATCTGCCCAAGTGGGTTTTTTAGCCCCCCTGTTGTTTGTATTTTTAATTTGTTTTCTTTATCAAACGAGGGCCTGTCTATGACATTGACAACAAGGAAGGAAGTAAAAATATAATTAGCAAATTTTTGAATAATCCGTAAAAAATACAATCTAATTTCGTAAGTCAATTAAGGAGCACGTTTAAAAACGGCAACTCTGAACATTTTCATACAGGTAAATTGGAAAACAATATAAAGGCCAAATAACTTTGAAAATATTTCATGAAAAAAAATGGAGTTAATTTAGCCTGTTCCTATCCCAGATAATTTCATGCTTCCATTTCCATCCTAAATCAAGATTATAATTTTTATTACTTTTTCGTACCGTACATATTCTAACAGTGATGCAATTTTCAAATAATACACAGAAAATAGCATAACCTAACAAATTACTACACAATACGTAGAAGGAAAATACATTTATTTGTCGTAAACATGACGCAGAGAAAGAACCCAAACACAAATAAGGACAAGTTGGGGGAAAAAATGCTTCACATCCACGCAAAACGGACATCGCTCAGCATAATGTTACGACCCTATGCGAGATCTCTACCGAAAACACAAAACACAAACACAAACATCGAAACATTATGCTGAGCGCTGATTTTCAGGGACAGTCGGCGTTGACGTGATGACGTCAACCGGTGCAGTATACGAAGAGATATTGAGAGATTTTACGCTGTCTTTCAAGATACAGGATTCTCCTGAGTTTGAAGGGCAGGGGTCTTCTCAAATGTAATAGCCATTCCCAACCCCTATTGAATTAACAATGATGTTACCTAGGCTAAATCTTTTTGTAAAATAAATAATTACTTACTTACTTACTTACTAGATATACAAATAAAACAATAAGAAATAAAAAATTAAATAAATAGCACACAATGTCTAGTTCTAAATGTTTATAATATGAACATTAGCAGCGCCCCGCGATTTCACCCGCTTAAGTGTCGATCCCGCAAGAATATCGGGATAAAAATTATTCGACGTTTTATTCGGTTGTATAAGCTATATTACTGTAAAGTTTCATAAAAATCCGTTTAGTAGTTTTTGCGTGAAAGAGTAACAAACATCCATCCATCCATCTTCACAAACTTTCGCGTTTATAATATTACTAGCTGCGCCCCACGATTTTACCCGTATAAATCTCGATCCCGTAAAAATGTCGAGATAAGAATTATCCTATGTGTTATTCTAATGTATAGGTTATATTACTGTAAAGTATCATCAAAATCCATTCAGTAGTTTTTGCGTGAAAGAGTAACAAACATCCTCATACAATATTAGTAGGTTATAGTAGAATAGTAGGATAAATAATATCTATAAAATGGTAACATTCCGGGCTACGACTCACGCGCCGCCGGCATACACATTAGTTATTATAATAAACATCATAAACACACAAAAGACAGCAACTACCACACAAAAACGTCAGTTAAAGTACCGAGCATAGTCAACAACTATTCAGAATTTGCATAACGCGGACCTCTGAACTGCGATGGCAGCTCGGGGCAGAAAGTTAAGTATAGTTCGGTATAGCTCAGTATCGGTTATTGCATAAATAGCGGCGCATCGCGGCGGCCATGGCTCCTTTCTGCATGAAACATTCATGATGCAGTACATATTTTACTTTTACATCTCTCTTCACATGCAGTGATCGTAACTCTACTTTGAACATTGAAATGCTTTTTAAATAAAGCCGTGGTTTAGGGATATGCTAGGACTTGATTTTTGCAAGTTTTATTGGATTTAAAGTCTTAAGTTGATATTCTTCGGTAAAGATAATTATTGGTACGTATATACCTAAGTTGTAAGTCTTATGACAGAAAAATAAGCTTTCTTTAAGATAGAAATGATCTGAGAAAAAAAATATACATACGCACATGATAGTACATGATAGTTATCAAACTATCATGTTACTTGAAGTAATTAAAAAATAATGACAATATTGTGAATCGACTTAGGTAGTTTTAAAAGCCCTAAAGTAAGCCTAGCTGTAAGTCCTAACTTATCGAATTTATTAAAGCACCTAAGCACTTACTAAAAAAGATTCCTGTCACAGACTACTTATTAAATAAACTCCGTTATCCCGACCAAAGATTTCGATAGCATTATAATGCTGTCATGTTACGAGTTCGCTGTTAAAAGTCGAAAATTATCATCTATCGGAGCATTCCACAAATTGCCGTGTTGCATTTTTCATGAATCCTACAGTATCCGATGGTATGAATTGTTGATTTAATTATTGAGATAGACCCGCACTCGGAGTTTGAAGAATGGTTAGGGATCTTTTAGTTAATCATGAATAATAGCAGATACGATGGAAATTGTTTAAGAAAGATGGCAGAGAAAAAGAACGAAGAAAAGTGTATGGAACTGGAGGATATTGCAAAACAGTCGTGTTTTAAAACTATTATTTCCAGATCGGTGAATTATTTAGATGTGATTTGATTGTGCGTAGACATATCTACCTTTATTACCTACCTTTATTTATTATGTCATGTAAGGGGACGTCGTTCCGTCATTCGTGAGTAGTTGCTGAAAATTAGCGCTGTTGACGATAGGTTCGCCCGATGTCACTGCATTTTGCTGAGCAACGACCTGTTCTTGTAAAAATGCGACGCAGGGCTTAATTGTTCTTGTTATTGTTGTTTGTTTGTTACAAAAGTAGTTATTTTTCTACAGTAGTTTTTTTTTTTTTGTTTGTTGTTATTAGCCAGTGTCGCAACACAGAGTAATATTATGCAATGTGCGTATGTATGGTCTTTGGGCCCTGAAATCAAGCAATGGCCAAAATTGTTAAACTTTTGTTGCTTGAATGGGTTTTGGCGAATTTGTATGTGTGTAATATATGTATTTTTTTTGTAATGTGCGTTTTTTGTGTGCAGAATAAACAATTTTTCTTGTCTTTTTAAAAAATATATCTTAATTTTGATAGTTACTATTATATTACAAAATACAAAGTATATAGGTAGGTACTTTTCGGCCTGAGTCTGTAGTTACACGTTCTCACTAAGCCCTAGAATTCAATGAAACTGAATGAAACATAACTTAACAATGTTATCTTGTAAAACACTGTTTGGTTTTGTGAAAAAACACTGATAAATTTACTTTTACATCTGTTTTCGTAGCACTTTTATAACAAAATAAATCCGCTTGCAAAAAAACTAGTCAGGCGTAACATTACATAACATCACATACGCTGAAAACAACATAATGCTATTCAAAGAGCTTTTATTCCTAAGCAACCGCTATTTTGTCGGGCATCTTGCTGAAATATAAATATGGCGACGATACAATGACAGTTCTTTTTTTTATTTTAGTAATGGGCACTGGAATACTTTACATAATGGCTGTTTTAGAAGTTTTTTAGTAAGTAATTATTTTAAATGTTGTTGTTGTTGATGGCTATAAAAGTAGGGGAAGACCAAAAAACGATGGACGGAACGTGTGAATGATGATATGGTTAGAAAGGGGGTGACTACCGAGGTGACTAAAGGGAAGTATGGAAGAAAAAGACATGTTGTGCCGACCCCAAATAAATTGGGATAAGGGCAGGAGAATGAAGAATACCAGCGCTGTGACATTTATTTTTTAAATGTCGCAGCATCATGCTGAGATAGGAGCCTTTTGGCCTCGTATAGGACTTTCTGTTTTATATTTAACTTGGATTTTTATTTTACTGTGTTTAGTTTAGTTTGTGATCTTCCTGTACGACTTGCAATAAATACTTTTTCTTTCTTTCTTTCTTAATGATGATTTATTTTAATTGTAGTTTTATTTTAGGTTTGCCTGGACAGTTAGAAACTTTAAAAATAATTGTGTTATCTAGAAGGTAGAAACCGAAGTTTGTGGGAAAATTGTCCGTAGAAGTTTTCATTGTAATGTTATTAGCGTTGTAAGTTTTAAGTAGTTCATTGGTTTTTACTGTGTTTATGATGTATTGAGTTTGTATTTTCATCGTTCCATCTTAATTAATGGATTATCTTATATTTAAGTAACTAGTAACTTTTGACAAAACAAAATAACACCCTAGCATAAATATCTTAATACTAATTTATTAGAAAGCTGCTCGAGAGCTTGCTAATACTTAAAACTATCAACCGTAAACATTTAAATTTTATAGATAGTACCTACCTATAAAATTTTAATGTTTATTAGTACTAGTAACCTCGTCATTCCTTAAATATCACTTGTATAAAGAACATAGTTAAGACAAGTATTTCTCTAGAAAAGGATATTAAAATACTTTGAGATGACTTCGAGCCACTTTATCACCGACCAGCTCTAGTGTCCTCAAAATAAATCATGGGTTATCGGCGATTCGCACTGGTTCGTTTTCTTAGCCTGAAGTATTGAAGTGAAAATGTTCCCCTATTCGGTACCCCAAACCCGAAGATAGAATTTTGATCGGTTCGTTTCTTTACCAGCGTGTATATTTTAAGATGTCACCCATTCGGATTGGACCTGGTAAATAATTTATGACATGAATACTGCAGTCTGTCAGAAAGAAATTTAATAGCAACAAGTCAAATGATTAAAAAAAAAATAACACTTTAGTTTCCATTAGATTACATTGAAATATTTAGAATAAGATTTCATAACCAACTTTCTATGATTCATAAAAAATAGTAAGCTTTTGCGTCTTGTTTTACAAAGGTTACGAGTTGTCCCCTTCTCAAATATTTAAAATGGGAACTGTAGTCTGCCCCACTATGTAAATCTTTAGGTACATAGTTTAATAATAAAACTGAAGATTTTTTTTTTGTTTTTTGTTGGTTTGAACGCGCTAATCTCTGGAACTACCAGTCGGATAAAAAAAAATGTTCGAAATTGATAGCCCAATTCTAGAGGAAGGCTAGTATATATAGATCGTGCTATAAGTGTCTAAACACACTATGCCGAAGGTACGCGACCGAAGTTTGGCATGATTACGCCTGCAATGCCATTTGAATTACTGACGACACATTATGCCGAAATTACGTTGCGTTATAGCGTACAGCCGAACTTCGGTCGGGCGTAAGTTTAGCGGCAATTCGGCGGCAACGCATTATATAGAGCACACATTATACCGTATACGCGACCGAAGTTCGGTTCGATTGCCGAGGAAGATCCTAGGCGGTGAGCAGCGGGAGGCAGGCATGCCCGCGCCCCGCGTGTTCGCAACTGAATTTCTTCCGCGTAAGTTCGGCACTTGTGGTGTGTCATATCAGCCGAATACGTCGGAACGTAAGATCAGCCGCGGAACTTCGGTCGCGTACCTTCGGCATAGTGTGTTTGGACACTAAGGGCTTTAGGAGGCGAGCAAAACGAAAAAATAAAGTCAGAACGAACGCTAAGCGCAAATGAAGTAACAGCGCTGGCAGACAATGCGATACGATGCGACGGGGGAACAAGAAATTTCACGCGGACGAAGTCGCGGGCATAAGCTAGTATATTAATAAAATACAAACCGACTAAGTTACATATTTGTATTTCTTAACAGATTTGCAAGATATTTCAGTACGGTTGACATTTAATTAAATATCTCTGACGGTAATTGATAGGAAACTGCTAACTTTGTGTAATTCATGCATCAACGGGTGTGTCAAGTGGGAGATGTAAATTATAAGGGATTCAATTTATTTAGGTGTTAGGCTTGCTTAAATTCTGCTTAATTTCTTGTCTGCTGAAATCACTGAACGTTTTGTAGATAATTTGTTGCCTCATGTATGAAATATCGTTATTCTTACTCAGGTTTAAACATAAAATTTTAATATATAACTTAAAAACATTTCAATTTATTCAAGTCCTATTAGTTCAGATGTAATTTTTTAAGAATTAGATGATATTTTTTTAGAGGAAATGTTGATCTTTAAATTATTCAAACTTGAATCATCATCATCATCATCATTTCAGCCGAAAGACGTCCACTACTGGACATAGGCCTCATTTCCTCTCTCTGCCCATTCTCCGGTACGACCCTTAGTCGCCTTTTACGACACCCACGGGAAGTATGGCGTGGTGCTATTCTTTAAGTCCGGCACCACACAGACAAACTTGAATAAGACTATAAAATACCTAATTTCATGTACTATACTATAACCCTAGAATGGGTGCGCCATTTCGTACATCTTCAGGAAAGAATTTTGCCGCTCATATTCATTGCAAAGTTTACGTTCTTTTGCTGTGATTAAATTTGTTTATTTTTTCAGAATTTTAGTAAATCACAAACAATTCATAAAAAAGCAACATGTTCATCAAAAATGTTTAAAGGAAAAGTAACTTTTAAAGTAGCAAAATAATAACGATGACAAAATTTTAACAAAGTACTTGAATACTAATCGTAGACGACTGAAAAGCGTAAGTTTATCAAGTGTCGCGCAATTGTAAACTTGGTATAACGTTTTCAACGTTTAATATGTCGTTAAACCGAATCCCTTTAGTTGGATAGTTAACAGCAATTAACGAACCATAATGCTAATGAAGCTCTTAAAAACACGTGAAAACTTTCGATATAGAGCTTTAGTCAAAACCTGCAATGTCATGGTTTAAGGAGAGTTTTTAAAGTTTAGTAGATATTTGAAGCAGGTGGTGTTCTGTAGTTTTTGCCCCATGGGAAGAAAGCATGAGTTTGTGTTTGTGTGTGTATACTTGGAGAATTAATCTAAACTAATATTATAAATGTGAAAGTGAGTTTATTTGTTTGTGACTCAATCACGCCAAAACGGATAGACGGATATGGATGTCATTTGGCACACAGATATACCATGTCTTGGTTCGCAGATGAAATCGCGAGTAACAGTAAGTTTCAACATTTTAAAAACAGTGATGACTGGAGAATATAGTGGAAACGTAGTCGCTCACAATGAGCCTTATTAGAAGGCTAAAAGTCACCCAAAAGCCAATGGAGAGGGCTATGCTTGAAGTTTTTTAGAGGAGATCCGCAGGTGAACCAAGGTAACCGACATAGCAGGAAGAATTACCAAATTTAAGGGGCAGTGGGCAAGGCACATTGCTCGCAGAACAGATGGCCGATGGGCCCGAAAGGTTCTGGAGTGGCGACCGCGTACCGGAAGACGTAGCGTTGGAAGGCCTCCCACAAGGTAGAACAACGACCTTGTGAAGGCCGCAGAAACCCATTTGTATGCGAGAAGCACAGAACCGGTCGAAATGGAGGTTCTTGGAGGAGGCCTATGTCCAGCAGTGGACGTCTTTCGGCTGAAATGATGGTGGAGAGCCTGTGCCCATAAAGTGGGACCGAGACTGAAAATTAATTAATTTTAGCAAAGTATTAAAACAGTTCAAAGCAACACATTTAGATATTTTATATCAAGCCAGCACTCTAATGGCGTAACACACTATCAATCTCAATCTGAATCATTTCGAAGGATATTGCTAATCCCTTGCTTCATATGTTCGAAAAATGTGTCTGCTCAACAACGTAAATAACGCAATGAAAGATGTTGAACTGTCAAAATGGAAGCCATTCCTACTGATAATGTGTTACGTAATTACCCCACAGGTAATAGTTACGTTCAGAGGGCCAACACACTCCAGGCCCTCTTGAAGTATGTAGGCCCTCTGAACCCCTGATCGAGGTGGGGGGTGGAGGCCCCCCCCCCTCCACCCCCCACCTCGATCAGGGGTTCAGGGGATCAGACCGGAATAACTCCTTACAAGTAGTAGTCGCATACAAAGCGTTTCGTACTGCTACAACGGCTTTTAACGGGATTTTTTTTTTTGCGAATGGGAAATCATCAAATGAGTTCCCGCTCTGGGTGGAGCGGAAGGGAGTGTCAGACTCTTACTGACTAAAACCCACCCGTGTTCCTTCCTTAGCCCTTTATGTTCCGGGCCAACGGTAACCCTTTCGGACAATCCCGCTGACCCTGTATACTAGCTTCTGCCCGCGACTTCGTCCGCGTGAAATTTTAACGGGATTGACGTAAGCTTTTCGGTTGCTAATTTCACTCCAACACACTATTATCGTTATCGCTGATAGAATGTCACTTTGTCTAAGCTCCAGGTCTACATAACCAGCACGCGTAGCATGACTACCCTAGAAACGGGCTTTGACGATGGAAGATTAGACATAATGACAGATTGTAGAAGACTTTCTACCGATGAAGAGAGGAAATGTTTCTATTCTTCTGTGGACAAAATTTAAAGTCTCCAATATCAAGCATGAACGACCAATTTTTCTCTACTTTTGATACTTTGGGTTAGAAAAATTTCTTCTCAACAAGCTTCGAATAGTCTACATCACATTGGACTCAGGGCTGATTTTTCAATAGACAGATAGTTTTTATTCGTGGAATAAAATTGACGTCTGACAGTTCTTGTATGGAAGAACTGTCAAAAATTAAAAATTATTCCTCCGAGAAAATTATCTGGCGTTGGAAAAATCAGCCCTTAGACAAGAATCTATATTTATTTTTAAAAATGTTCCCCGTTGCTATGGAAAGAATACGTCTTTGTCTTCACAGAAATACGAGTCTACGGATCGCCTCGTGCCCGGTCAGAAGAGATGCTGAGTTGGATAGAAAGAACTTTGTCTATTCTTGGTAGAATAGGGATATAATTGGTCATGCTACGCGAGCTGATGATGCAAATCTCTCAAAAGTTTGAAATTACTGCATCACGAGGAATCCACCAAAGTTACGCTCCACCATTTAATGGGTTGATACGTATATAACAGGCCAACTTAATCTACCCAACCAAAACCAGATTAAAACCGCACTTTAGCTTTTAGCTGTAACTAAAAGCATAAATTTATTGTACACGTGATAAAACCGCATACTATAATTATTATCTACTAGCTGATTGCTTATTGGATAGGTAGGGAGAAACGATCGTGCCATCCAATCAATGGATAGCGCGATATCACGAAATGGATCGCAGTAAAAATCTGACGACTCTGATTGCTTACATATATGACGAATTGATGACGATACATTAAAAAGCAAATTAAGTGATTGAATTACATATTTTGGGTTTGCAAAAGAGTCTTTCCTACTTTTTAAATAGAAAAGGGGACAAGATTTTGTCACAGAATACCATAATTATATTATGAGAGTTCAAAAATTTACATTGATCTTTATCGGGATTTGACATTGCGTTTGCGTTCCGTCGCTTTAAAAATTGGTTCGAAAACCTCTGAATCATGGCACGTAAATTTAAAGGTAAACGACTAAAGCTACACAGGAATTTATCATTCTATTTAGAGACTTAACAACATAATAAAAGTAAGACGAAGGAAAAGCGTTCCCTGTAAGACAAAAAAGTTGACAAAGGCTCGGATAATTACAAGACACTAGTTTTGTTCAGACTAGGCTATTAACTTGTACGCTGAGCGGCTAACAGGCTAATGGGCCGTCCGTTTATCAAAAGATAACTAAATTCAAATTATGGCGCTGACAGCAAGACATTAAGTTTACGACTTTGTTAGGCTGTACAGCGAGTTTCCTTTGCATTCCAGTTATGTCTTGCTTGCCCTAACTAACGTTCTTATTTTCATGTAAACGTCAAAGTTGACAGGATTGTAAACTATCAAAATTGACACAGAACCATGTCGTTACTTTATGAAACAAAAATAAAGCCTAATTCTGCTTATTGAATCCAGGATTTTTTTTTATTTTTTAGGTTTAAATCCTTCTGAAATGAGTGTCTCCGTCGATCCTTGTACACGAAACTGTATTTAATTTAAACTAAATGCTACAAATCCTGACCAAACAACCGCCTTTGCAATCCAATGTCATACAAAATCGGGAAGCACACAGAACCTTTTTTCGAGATTACAAAGAGCAAACTCTAGCATTGTAACAAAAATAGTCTAGGAGGCAGTAGCTTGACAAAGTATTTCCGATTCGGATTCAATTTATTCAGAGTACTCACCAAGTGTTTATTCGCTCATCACAAGGGGGATTTAGACGAGGAATTTTTCACCTTTTTTAGACGAACTCCCAGACAATGTTTCTTTTGTTGGTTTCTTTGTTAAAGAAAAATAAACGCGGTGAGATGTCGCGGCGTTTTGTTGAAATTAATGATATTACTGTGTCCGTTTTATAAATTGCTGGACTTACCGACTGGTAGAGTGGTGTTGTCTGTTGTTATTACCTGAAAAGAAAGAGATGTTTTCATTAGAATTTTTCAAACTTTATTTTAATTGTGAATATAACCGACTGGTAAGCTGTGACGGCAAACGGCATGACGCTCTCTTATTCCCCCTGTCCGCCGTCATTTGTTTGTTGACTTGCCATTTATTTCAATGTTTCACATTTGCCGGGCCTCCATGACCAACATTTATAACCGAGGTCAAGGCCAAGCGAGCAACCGAAGCCGTCATGAGCGCCCTGGGCCTAGCACCATTGACGAGTTAGTATGCTTTTTTTTATCGCTTCTTTTATTTTCCCACTAATTTTATTTTTTTTTCCTTTTTCGCTTATCAAAATTGTTAAGTAGTAAGTACAATTGAACCGTTTTGAATTTTAGACTTCACATCATGGACATCGCGGGGATTCCGTGGCGTGGGTCTTGAGACGACTCTCCATGCCAAACGTAAGCGCGTGTGGTCACTGTAAGTAGTTCTTCCTATGTTCTGGTTGTACTTACTAGCAAGTTTAACTTATTTTTTTTTATACTTTAAAATGTCCATCTAGACCCTGACGCTAGCACTACCGACCGCTTCCACCAGTTCTGCGCAGGATTTGCCGCAGCAGATCCAGGTGGAGGCTAAGATCGAAGAGACAACGGTGAGCACCGAGGCTGAAGGTGCTGCAACTGTACCGTTAGCACCTGCCTCACCGATGTCTCTAATTTCGGTGCCCTCACCGCGGCAATGTAAGTCACTTTCGAATTTTTCTATTTATGTCTAAAGATATAGATGACACTACAACACTGCTTTTGTTCCAGGTATTTAGAATGTAATGCAGCTATGCCATCCGTGTCACCGATTCAGCGTCCAGTTCCTTCTCCTCGCCTTCGTTGGCCCCTGCGCGAAACTGACATCAAGGAGATGATAAATTTTACCTAACTATTTGTTCGATGTTCGAACAGGAAGCGATGTAGACCAGAATCATCATCACCATCATCATTTCAGCCGAAAGACGTCCACTGCTGGACATAGGCCTCCCCAATTTTGGGGGGGTTTGCCATAATCGCCACGCTTGGCAGGCGGGTTGGCGATCGCAGTATGGTATGATGGTGTAATGCATAGAGAACGCTGCTGGCCATTCTCCGGTCTCCCTTAGTCGCCTTTTACGACACCCACGAGAAGTATGGGGTGGTGCTATTCTTTAAGTCCGGCACCACACAGACTAGACCAGAATGCCTGCAATTAATTGCAAAAAATGTTAGAAAATTGTTTTCGAGGGCTTCTCTGGCGCTTTCGCCTTATGGGGCTTACCTACATGACCTAAAGCGCGGTCACTGTTGGACTACATAGAAAAGAAAGAGAAGCGCGATGACAACGCTGGTAATTTATTGCAAAATAAGAAGCAATTATTTAATTTAAAAAATATATTGTTTGGACGAAAAAATTAAAACACTAGTTTTTTTGTATGTTGCTTGTAGAACAATCTGACAAAAAATCATATTGATTTTATGTATTGTAAAACGACAGTTTTGAGAGGTATATTCATTTTTTTTTTTCTATCGTACCTATCAAATGTGTTGTATTATGTTTTCAACACACATCTCTCTAGCATAATTATATCCTGAAGAATATCATATATTTTTCAGATTTTGTTTACTGTAGACGATCATATACTTTTATTGTTTATAAAACTTGCGTTTTTGTGTCTAGGTCCTGAAAGCCCCTTAACGTAAGGTTTCTATTTCTAGCGCAAAAAGCTTCGTACGTATCTTGGGAGTTTCCGAAACAACTCTAACTTCAGCTTTGTATGTCTGGCAAAGCTTTGGTAGGAAACTGTTGACGTAAGAGCTTTTTGAGTGATGAGATAGAAAGTGTTAGGAATCCTTAAGGTGACCTAGAATTTTTATCGTATTTAAACTTAATAATTAGTTGAAACTCTAGTAATTTCTTATCATTATACTAGGACTCCGAGTTTTTCTCTCAGCAACAATTCTTTAATTATTCAAAAACATATTTTTCAGTAAAAACGTTTCAATTCCGATAAAAAAATCTGTTTTGACTTTCAAATCAGCTCGTTTACACACATAAAACTGATTTACATGCGTAAGACGTTCTCATGACATGGGGTACAGTTGAAAACCAGCATCAGGTTTAAGTTGTCTGGCGTTTATGCTGAACTGGGCTTATTTGGCTCAGCCGTGAGCCACACAATACTATTTTAAGTTTGTTTTCTGTTTTTTTTTTTTCAAATCAACTATTTTTCTTTCTTTCTTTCAAGTTAATATTAAGTGATTTGATGAATGCCAAAAGAACACAGTACAACACACTATGGTACTTGTAAATCGATAACAGCCGGTCGATTCTGTTAAAATCTCACCGTGAAAACTTAGGTGAAGTGAGTTTGTTTTTGCTAGGAATTGACACTATTGACAGCTCACTCCACGCTCACTTCACCGAATTTATCACGGTGATCTTTTTACAGAATAGCATTGCTACTGTTATTATAATACTACATACACTAAGCTCGATCGTAAGTAAGGTCGCTCGAAGGCTATGCGACGCTTGCCGCGGTCGGTTCGTGGATAGGTGACCATCCATTACATAACGAGATATGCATCGGAAAGCACGTTAAGCCGTTGCTCCTGGCTGTCATTCGTAGATATTTGACAGCCGTTACGGGTTGTCAGAATTTCAAAAGTCTGACAACCAGTCGTACTTGATGGTTTCAAAATACTCCTATGCACTAATATTCGCATGTAATTTATTATTTACTATCTGCGCCCCGTGGTTTCACCCGCATAAGTGTCGATCCCGTAGGAATATCGGGATAAATAGCCTATATATTAATCCAGGGTGTCAGCTACCTCCATACAAAATTTTATGAATATTGGTCCAGCCGTTTGAGCTTGAAGATGTACCTAATAAAGATACAGACACACACACACACACAAACATTCGCCTTTATAATATTAGTATGGATTGTCGTCCCCCATACCCTCCATAATTTACCAGTCACGCAAAAAATTTCATACCGTTCCTCTATAATGTTCCTTTTAGAATGGTAGGAACATCCAAGTTGCTTGGAACATACAATTTACGTAATAATACGTCCACACGCGATCCCCGCTTTATGCTAAGTGGATATACGTTTCTTTTGAGACGAGATAAAAGGGTAGTACAATGTTCTCAGATCGTCGTGCGGTTTGGTAATGATGTTAGCAGTATGAGTGAGAAATTATGCAAAAGAGGGTTAAATAAAATATATTTTAATGTAAGAATCTGTGTATTTCCTATGTTGTATAACATACTTTTTCATGTTTTACAAACCATCATCATCTGCCTAGCCTTTTCCCAACTATGTTGGGGTCGGCTTCTCGTCTAACCGGTTGCAGCTGAATACCAGTATTTTACATGGAGCGACTGCTTACCTGTCCTCTACAACCTAGTTACTGGGTAATATGATGGGTACGTATCAAAATCCCGAATTTTAAAAGACCGAATTTTAAAATACCAATGGACGAAATCCCGAAAATTGAAACGCCGAATGGTTGTTTGGTCGAAAGTTTAAAATCCCGAAAGTTCATTTGCCCGAAAGTTTAAAATTCCGAAGTTTATAAACCCGAAGTTTAAAATCCCGAGGTTCAAAATCCCGAAATTGTCAAAAAATTTTAATTGTCAAATTGTTGAAATTCTGTGTAAAGGGTTTAAAGTAACCTTACCAAATCTAACCTCGGGGTGCCCTTCGCTCGCTTTTGTCTCCTATTTTGACGAAGCCCCGCTTCGCGGGGCTCCTATCACACTAATATTATAAAGGCGAAAGTTTGTGAGTGTCTGTGTGAGTGTTGTTGTTTATATGTTTGTTACTTCTTCACGCTCAAACGGCTGGAGCAATTTTGATAAAATTTTGTATGGAGGTAGCTGACACCCTGGATTAACATATAGGCTACTTTTTATCCCGATATTCCCACGGGATCGACAATTACGCGGGTGAAACCGCGGGGCGCAGCTAGTTTCTGTATAAAGGGTTTAAAGTAACCTAACCAAACCTAACCTCGGGGTGCTCTTTGCTCGCTCTTGCATTCTATGTCGACGAAACCCCGCTTCGCGGGGCCCCTATTTCAGTGTACAGTGTACTTCCACACCCGGCGCTTTTCGATAGTAGCTATTTTTTTTGGATAGAATAGACCCTTTTTAGTGTAAATTTGAAAACCGCAAAGTTCGCAAAATTATAGTGGCCGAGAAAAAAATCCCAAAGTTTTATTTTTATCTACAAAAATATGTTGTTAGGTGTAGTCGACGGAGCCCCGCTTCGCGGGGCCCCTATTTCTGTCTACAGGGTTTAAAGGAACCTAACACGAAGGGGATGACGGGGGCTCGTTCGCTCGCTTTGCTCGCTCACTCGAGCCCCCGTCATCCCCTTCGAACCTAACCTGTCCAAGTCGGGGTGCCCCAAGTCCCGAGCTCGCTTCGCTCGCTCTTGCATCCTAAGTTGTCATTACAAATGTGTTAGCTACTAAGTAGCAAATGGGTTTGCCGGTTCTTTTGTTACGTTGTTTTTTTATACCTATACAGCTGCGTTACTAATAAGTAAAGTAGCATTTACCTGAAAACATATTGTAGAACATTTTGAGGTTACCGAGTAATATATTTCATTGTAGTTTGACTTTGTACAGCACATGATAGAAGAACTCATTCCTTCAACTGTATTTTGTCACTGGACTTTTTAGTTATCACTTAATCACAATAAATTACTATTCTAAAACATATTAAATAGTTTTTCATAATAAATTAGAAGAAATATTGTTTATTTACAATTCAAATGTCATTCAGTCGAACGTCAGTTTCTGACAGTTGGTGCGACATCTGGTGGTCGCCGATTAAGAGTTGTAGTCTAATCGATATTTTAACATATTGATTTATAACCATCGAAATAATATCGTATGGAGCAATACTTCATTATTTTCAGCTTTCAGTAAAATTCATAATAAACTGAATAACCGTAAACGGAAATGAAGGTATTTTTTCATTAGGGACTTATTTCTAGAAACTTCTTTGTCTAGGAATCCGATTTTAATCTGTGCATAGTCTTTGACACATAATGTGGCCAGGTGATAGATTAGAAATTTCCCGACTAGCTATTCCAACATAATTACCCCAAATTAAACTAGATTTAGCATTAGATATTACAAATAATTTGTTTGTGGGCCTGGACCATGAAGATTCTTATAGTTTCAGCGTTTAAACGTCACGTTGTGTAGTTATTAGTGATTTTCAAGAATTAAAGTATCTTGGTGTAATGTTTATCTTCCGTGATCTTATAATCATTTTACCTGCATTACGGGAGGTTTTCGAAATGCTCCGTCGAGTTCCGGTCTGCAATCGATGACAATAATAAGGAATCATGTTAGCGTCCCTTTCGCCCTTGACACGCAGGAGTGAAAACACTTAGCTTGTATCTTGTTTTAAAAGGTAAGGATTTTGTGGTAATAGTGTTTGGAAGTGGTCTGTGAGCCTTCCCTGGTTGTTAAAAGGATATTGTCGTGATCCCTGAATATTAATTACAGGATTCCAATTTGCGCATACGCAGACTACATTACAGCCGGCCAAGGAACTTGCAGTCAAGTGCTTTCTCCCTAATTCAACCGAGAGGCACCTCGAGAGATTCGTCTCGCCGCCAGGATCTAGCGGAACGTCTGGGGCCTGGACGCGAGACCCGTTCCTCGAGCACGCTTGAAGCCTCCTGCGGAGACGACTGTGCGGCTGGCTGAGTCCGTCTTGCGATAGCGCAGGCGGGACGGTTTTTTTTATATTCCTAAGAATTTATTAATTCATTTAAACCGGTTTCTATAAGAACCGGTTAGTTACCTTAGTCCGGTTTTCTTCACTTGAAACCGGTCTTAAACATAATTTAATTGAGGATCTTGGGTTCGACATTATTTGTTCCTCCGGAAGAATATTGGACACCTTCGTCTGCTCCAGGATCCGGGACCTTTATTGTCCCTGGCGCCCATTTACTATTTAATCTTATTAATAACTGGAAGGTTACTTATTTAAAATCTTTACTTTGAGATTAATAACATTTTATTTAAAATAACTTAGTTAATCGGAACAGTACTGGGTTTATCACCAACTCCCCACGCCCATAGCTCTTTCTGTTGAAGTTTTAGCTGGCTGGCAATAATAGAGTTAACTTAAGTAAATTTTCTAGTCTTTATTATATTAACATAAATTTTATCTTTTAAATTATAAAGTGTTTGAGATAGTTTGTTGTTTCCTTTAACTCCAACACCAAACCACCAGCATAGGTTGCCATCAGAGGCAACAAAATTTAATTTGTAACAGTGGCGACCAACGTGTGTATTAGTTGGAGATAGAGGTTACGTCAATTGCTGTACCTTAAAACCCAGACTGCTGTTTCTATAACCTTCCAGTTATTCTAATTTAAAAAAAAAAAACCGTCGCGCGGAATCCTTTGTTTTTTTGTGTTCATGTTTTTATGTTTGTATTGTTATATACACTGTTATTTACTTATACACTTTTTACAACTTTTACAATTTTTACTGTTATTTACATTTTACAATTATATTTTACCGGTGTCCTAAAATATAACTCCAGGACGATTGTTTTTGGAAATAAAAGCCTGGAATTAAAATACAAACTTACTCTATAAGACTGCTAATTTTGTAATGACATTTATTATACATAATAGTTACATATTGCTCGAGATTGTAAATTGTGACAGCCAGTTTTTACTTCATTTTTTTTTTAATTTCACACAATGGAACGACCCATTTCATTTAATTTACTTCGCAAAAGACGAGCTTGTATATAAAGTACTTGATAGGTACCCCTCCAGTTTAAAACAAAATTAAACCTTGGCACATGGCATATCAAGGATTTAGGGTCACCATGTGACGAGGAATATTTTTTTTTTACAATATTTTACTTGAATTTAAACTAAAATTTAAATTCGCTTATAGTGGTTGTTGGTCGCAGTGACCTTAGAGGGCTGTATATGCCTTGAGGTTGCTGGTTTTTATTTCAGCATTGGTGACTGTATGTGCACTGTGCTGGAATAGTGGTTGTTGGTCGCAGTGACCTTAGAGGGCTGTATATGCCTTGAGGTTGCTGGTTTTTATTTCAGCATTGGTGACTGTATGTGCACTGTGCTGGAATGGTGGTTGTTGGTCGCAGTGACCTTTGAGGGCTGTATATGCCTTGAGGTTGCTGGTTTTTATTTCAGCATTGGTGACTGTATGTGCACTGTGCTGGAATAGTGGTTGTTGGTCGCAGTGACCTTTGAGGGCTGTATATGCCTTGTGGTTGCTGGTTTTATTTTAGCATTGGTTGCTGTATATGCACGGTGCTAGAATACAGTGATTAAATATATTTAACACTGTTTTTGCGGTTCGTAGTGATACACAGGTTCTAACTGTGTTCACATTTGTGAACTATATTTAGGTTAAGGGAAGGCGATTATTTAAAAGTTGTTGGTAGTTTGTGGTTGTTGCAGGATTGACACCCCTGTAGGGTGTATAACCTCCGGATTGCTGGTAAGGCAGCATAATTATAGTCCTGAGATTGGAGGCCATAATGGCGGGCGTGTAGGCTGCATTGATGGAATTCGTTTAAGATGGTATTTTTTTTTAGGGGCTGAATGACCGTCATTCCTTTATTGAAGACGGTTAGCCAATTTTCGCTAGTTTGTAGTGTTTAATTTCTTTTAGTGAATTTTTTTTTCTAGCTCAGCATTATTATCGGCTGTCTACTCATTTAGGATGTGAAAGGTGGTGTACGATGGAGTAGGGTGGTCTCTCCTATATAAATATAGTAGGTCAGACTAGGATATTAGTTATTTATACATTTATACTCTCTTTGGAGCTTGTCTTTTACATGTTCGTAAATGGATTAGACTCGTTCCAGGAGGAATAGTATATATTACACAGGTCACATGGATGACTAAAAATAAGCCATAAAACACGGGCGGAATTGTAGACTCGTTAACAAAAGCCTACTACAATGACGCCTGATAGAGCGGGTTGTTACTCTATACTTGAAGTGTGACCAGAATCCTTTTAGGTCGTAGGTTTATGTAGTATATAATGAAAACCCAAATTAGTATATTTTATATAGGTTACATGGATAATTATAAATAAGCCATAAAACACGGGCGGAATTGCAGACCCGACAAACAAAGCCTACTGCAATGTCGCCTAAATAGAGCGGTCTGTTACTCTATATTTGAAGTGTAACAAGAATTCTGTATTGTTTATGTATATACCTTAACTACCTTTATAGTATTATTTATGTATAAAAATAGAAATCGTACACCGGCTTCCATATTTTTTTATTTTTTTTTGCTTTTCTTTCTTTGTTCCTGTTTTCAGGCATGAACGTTGTAAATTTTGAAAGCGTACTTAGTCCTTTGGAGTCTGTTTTGACGCTGGAGGGCCAGCTTCGAGATTTGCCCCAGAGGGTCAAATCTCTGGTGGTTGGGGAGGTACTGTTACGTTGTTTTTTTATACCTATACAGCTGCGTTACTAATAAGTAAAGTAGCATTTACCTGAAAACATATTGTAGAACATTTTGAGGTTACCGAGTAATATATTTCATTGTAGTTTGACTTTGTACAGCACATGATAGAAGAACTCATTCCTTCAACTGTATTTTGTCACTGGACTTTTTAGTTATCACTTAATCACAATAAATTACTATTCTAAAACATATTAAATAGTTTTTCATAATAAATTAGAAGAAATATTGTTTATTTACAATTCAAATGTCATTCAGTCGAACGTCAGTTTCTGACAGTTGGTGCGACATCTGGTGGTCGCCGATTAAGAGTTGTAGTCTAATCGATATTTTAACATATTGATTTATAACCATCGAAATAATATCGTATGGAGCAATACTTCATTATTTTCAGCTTTCAGTAAAATTCATAATAAACTGAATAACCGTAAACGGAAATGAAGGTATTTTTTCATTAGGGACTTATTTCTAGAAACTTCTTTGTCTAGGAATCCGATTTTAATCTGTGCATAGTCTTTGACACATAATGTGGCCAGGTGATAGATTAGAAATTTCCCGACTAGCTATTCCAACATAATTACCCCAAATTAAACTAGATTTAGCATTAGATATTACAAATAATTTGTTTGTGGGCCTGGACCATGAAGATTCTTATAGTTTCAGCGTTTAAACGTCACGTTGTGTAGTTATTAGTGATTTTCAAGAATTAAAGTATCTTGGTGTAATGTTTATCTTCCGTGATCTTATAATCATTTTACCTGCATTACGGGAGGTTTTCGAAATGCTCCGTCGAGTTCCGGTCTGCAATCGATGACAATAATAAGGAATCATGTTAGCGTCCCTTTCGCCCTTGACACGCAGGAGTGAAAACACTTAGCTTGTATCTTGTTTTAAAAGGTAAGGATTTTGTGGTAATAGTGTTTGGAAGTGGTCTGTGAGCCTTCCCTGGTTGTTAAAAGGATATTGTCGTGATCCCTGAATATTAATTACAGGATTCCAATTTGCGCATACGCAGACTACATTACAGCCGGCCAAGGAACTTGCAGTCAAGTGCTTTCTCCCTAATTCAACCGAGAGGCACCTCGAGAGATTCGTCTCGCCGCCAGGATCTAGCGGAACGTCTGGGGCCTGGACGCGAGACCCGTTCCTCGAGCACGCTTGAAGCCTCCTGCGGAGACGACTGTGCGGCTGGCTGAGTCCGTCTTGCGATAGCGCAGGCGGGACGGTTTTTTTTATATTCCTAAGAATTTATTAATTCATTTAAACCGGTTTCTATAAGAACCGGTTAGTTACCTTAGTCCGGTTTTCTTCACTTGAAACCGGTCTTAAACATAATTTAATTGAGGATCTTGGGTTCGACATTATTTGTTCCTCCGGAAGAATATTGGACACCTTCGTCTGCTCCAGGATCCGGGACCTTTATTGTCCCTGGCGCCCATTTACTATTTAATCTTATTAATAACTGGAAGGTTACTTATTTAAAATCTTTACTTTGAGATTAATAACATTTTATTTAAAATAACTTAGTTAATCGGAACAGTACTGGGTTTATCACCAACTCCCCACGCCCATAGCTCTTTCTGTTGAAGTTTTAGCTGGCTGGCAATAATAGAGTTAACTTAAGTAAATTTTCTAGTCTTTATTATATTAACATAAATTTTATCTTTTAAATTATAAAGTGTTTGAGATAGTTTGTTGTTTCCTTTAACTCCAACACCAAACCACCAGCATAGGTTGCCATCAGAGGCAACAAAATTTAATTTGTAACACTTTGTAAACACAAAACCGCCTACCTGTACTTTATATCCACCTTTTTGAGATTTGAACACTTTAAAAGTATCTTCACTCATTATAGCAACCACTCGGTACTAAGTAGCTAACAGTAACTACAAATTAATAAAACATAACCTACGGATTAAAATCATTTTTCGAGATCTACCCCCGCTATAAAAAATATTAAAACATGTTAAGTAGAATGCCCACCGTCATAATTGTGTTGTAGTGCCATCTATGAGTAATCGCGGGAACTACGTCGCCGCTCTTTGGGATTTCATCCATCGGTATTTCGTCCATTCGGGATTTCATCCATTCGGGATTTCGTCCTTTCGGGCATTTGAACATCGGTATTTTGTGTTTCGATATAACGACTATCGACATTTAAAACTTTCGGTATTTTGAATTTCGGTGTTATAGACGTCGGTATTTCAATCATGGGTATTATGAACTTTCGGGATTTTGATACGTACCCAATATGATACCCCTTGGTAAGACTGGTTATCAGACTTTCGGGCTTCTGACTACCCGTAACGGACTGTCAATGATCCGGCGGCGGGGTCTTGGTGTGTAAAGATGGTCACCCATCCACAGACCAACCGCGGCAAGCGTAGCTTAACCTGATCGATCGACCTGAGCGGCTGTTACTATTTAGCCACGGGCAGGGGCCCGTGGCCAAAATTGATTGTAGAACATTACGATGATGATGTAGGCATCATCATCGTCATGTTCTACAATCAATTTTGGCATTATGGCTTCCAAACTTATCTTCTTCTTTCTTATCTTCTTTTTCTATCTTTTTCTGTTTACTTCTTCTTCTTCTTCTGCGTGTCGCTTCTACGACTGTATTTCAGATCCGGTTGCGCTAAAACTTCGCCATTTCCATGGCGTCGTCGGTGGCAGCGCAGAGGTCACTTTGACTGCATGTTTTGTGGACACAGAGGGCAGGATAGAGCATAGTACCACATCCACACCATGTCACCGTCCACTAATAGTTGTAGGTACAGACGCCAGTCATATTTATTTAATAGATTTTCAACTTTATAGCTAAAGCATTAGGTTCAAGGTTTATTGGGAAAATTTGACAGTTTCGGGAAGCTTAGCGCTTGTACGTAAAAAAAAATTTGAGCACCCAAAAGCTCACAATTTTACACGAATACACCTCCTTTTACAAAAATCCATTTTTTCTTAGACATCTAACGAATTAACGTTTCTGATTGGTTGTTTTATAATCGACACTAGCGCCCGCGACAAAATCCCATAAACTCACGATGGGCGCGTTCAGATTTACGCAGAAATTAACGATTCAATCTTCTTTTTACTTTTTCTCAAATAGCCTCTCGTTTTTCAAATAGCCCCATTTTACGGTACCTACTATGTTTCTTTTGCAATTTCTTTTGGCGCAGACAAAATAAATCTTTCAGAGCATTTAATTAGGTCCTCGGTTATCAAACGCAAAATTAAAGTAAATAGACAAACATTACCGCCAAGATCAAAACCTGTACCACCAAAGCTACTGCATACTTTAGACAAGTTCAGACCTTCTATTCTGAGCTTAAGATGTCATAACAATATCTCGAACTTCAAGTTCGGATATTCCAGTGACATCTAGACGGTAATACTTTAAACCTATTTTTCCAGGATGTGCTGCGACCAGTTTATCTGACAACTGACCATTCCAGGCCATTGTTGAGCTATCATTTATAACGTTGAGCTTTTATAGTGGAGCGCTTTTCACTTTATTGTTGTCATGTCTATGTTGCTCGCATGGGGAGGTACAATGTGATATGGAATGATGGGTAACTTAATGTAGGTACTTATAAAAGTGGCCGTCTTTTCTATGATGGGGTTTATAAATGCTTAATCTTTGAACCGCCTATCACAGTCTGATCCCACGAAATCAAGAAAAATAAGAAAAATTAAAGTATTTCATGTAACACCAGGCCTCACTTTGGACACCAGCCCAGACCACATTGCACAATTATACGGATTATTTGAACTTTTCCAACAACTTTTTTATTTGTCATCGATAAGCTAGAAGGTAACGAAATATCTAAGTGTGGTACGTAGTGTCGTGGTTTCGCTACTTAGGGTAAATTTCAGCACATCTAAGCCGCGTTAATGACCACAACATTGTTGACACTGACGGCTCTTGAACGTGGTTTAGACGTCCTAATCGCGTTCAGTTTCACTGATAAAAATCACGCAAAGCTAATGATAATTACCTACATGAACTGAACTTCAAATTTCGCTTCGTCGAATTGTAACTTACAAGCTTCTTTATCTAACCGCTACCAGAAGACAATCAACTCAGCCCATCGTAGTCCACGTCCAGGCCTATATCCAGCAGGCTGCGTCACAAGCCACAACACCCTGTCCTCCGCCTACCGCATCCAATCTGGCCCAGCTACCTTCTTAAGGTCGTCGGTCTATCTAGCTGGGAGGCGTCCCACTACGTTTCCCAATACGCGGTCTCCACTCCAGGACTCATCTGCTCCACCTCCATCGGTCCTTCGACAAACATGGCCAGCCCACTGCCACTTCAGTTTGCTTACTCTGCAAGGTACGTTGGTAAATCCGGTTCTTTTCCGGATAATTTCATTCCTGATTTTATCCACAAGACGTAACAGGTAGCTTTACTTAACACTTATCCAGTTCTTTATTACTAAGCACATTCCTTTATGAGCTGTTATCTTTATGTTGACATAACTCTGTAAAAGGCAAACTCATAACCCATACCTACATAATATTTATCATCATGCTCTATTAACTTTATGTGTAAACAAAAGTAAAAATGTTATGATCGACAAGTGCAGCAAGACAGTCGATACGCAACAGTATAACTTGAATATGAATAACTAGCTTCTGCCCGCGTCTTCGTGCACGTTTAATTTAGTGTTTCAACATTAAATAGATCCTATGACACTCGGCAATACTGAAGTCTCCCATTAGTGAAAGGATTTTCGGAATTGGATCAGTAGTTCCGCAGATAACCCCCCTACAAACAAACTCACCAATTTTACCCCTTTATAATATTAACTTGATATGTTGATAAAAATGTAGTTTTTCTATTTAGTGTAACTTGTTAAGTATGTGGAATAGAGATTTAACATTTTGGTATAATATGTTTTTTGACTCTTTGGTCTGGTATCATGTAAAAGGAATATACGATTCAATAAATTTTTCTCGATACAAAAACATTGCAATTTTATATCTATTTTTTTACTTTTTTCGACATGACGGCGTAACGCCTAAGAGTTATTCAATGGATTTTACTTTAAAACATAGAGAATTATCATATCAAAGTTTACGCAAAGTAGTTATAAATTTAATTCATTAATTTTGTTAAAAAAGGAGTAAATTCGTTTTGGCCATACGTCGTTTTATTCCGAGCGCACACACATTATAGCCATCACTTTTCTTTTGCGTTTCAAAAGTAATTGCATCACTTTCGCTCGCTTAGTAGGTTTTCGAGGATTTAAGTAGGATAGAGTACATATAAACATAACATGACTTCACGCTTGCTTTCCCAGAATGGTAAGACAGAGCTATACTTATAGTACATCCACATTTTTTTTTGTCTTATTTTGAATAATTACAACGTAAAAATGTCTCGTAAAATGTTTTGCGTAGATGTGACGCATGTTTTCTCCCAAAGTTTTTTTTTTCTCATATTTGCCGCAAATAAACGTACTTTCTTTTCTTTTCTTCTTTTTCACTCAAAATCGTTTAGTAACATATTATTACGTCAGATACAACTTGCATGTATTATTATATAATTATGTTATTTAATTCTTTAGTGATACCTTTTAGATGTTAACTTTTTGAAACAGGTGTCGTCATAAGGCCCCAGAAATTACGGCACAGGGCAGCAGTATTCTTGAGTCTTCGTCTTGGTCGTGTCGATGACACGATAGTAAATTAGATTATGGTATTCCAAAACCTCGCCACTTCCACGGCATCGTCGGTGGCAGCGCAGAGGGCACTATGACAAAGAATTTGGGGCGCAGAGGGCAGGATAGGAGGTGGGACATATAAACTATGTCATATAAACTTGTCGCAATCCGGATCGAATTAGTGTCGTCAATCCGAATCGAATTAACCCGGAAGTGGGTTATTTTTATATATTTATACCTTTCATTAGGGAGGCCTTTGGACAGCAGTGGGACAGTAACAGCTAATAAAATAAAATAAAATATGTGTTTCAGGCCGGCCAAGTGAAAACAAGAAAACTAACCCACTTCCTGTAATTCAGAAAAACAATCACAGCTATAACTGAGCCTATCCGTCTCATAAAACTTTAAAATCTAATTGAATAAAAACATTATTACATCATAGTTATTGCAATACTGAGCACTACAATTGTCAACTGGCAACACCGAAACGTAAAATTTACAATTTACGAGGTACTTCGATACCTTTAATAATGGGAAATAATAAAGCTTCCGAAAAACCAATTAACTTCCAACGAGCTGTGATTGACTGTAATACTAACTAAAGCTGTGTTAAAATGGATTTCCGAAAAATTTATACAAAATTAACCGCCAAAAAGTGTTGTATTTAACAAACAAACATGAACTTATTCAAATTACAATTCTACTAAAAATAATCTGTACTTTCAAATAATAAACTAAATTTCCAAAAAAAAAAATACCGAACTACCGCTATAATACTAAGTTTCCGGAACAATAATAATTTTTTGCTAAATTAATCATTTTCACCAACTTAAATTCTTGGTTCTAGAATAACTTTTTTAACTCTCGATTTTAATGAAAATAAATAACAACCGGTCGTCCCGCGCGGGCGCTTCGTGCGTACTTCGGGTGACATCGGTTGCGTTCGGCTGTAGAGCGATAGGTAACGTAGGATGTAAGAGCTAGCGAAGGGCACCGCGGCGAGGTTAGATTTGGTTAGGTTACTTTAAACCCTTTACACGGAAATAGGAGACCCCACAAGTGGAGCTCCGGCGACATAGGATGCTAGAGAGCGAGCGAATGAGAATATAAATACCTTTACCTAGGTGTAATAAATCAATTGATTAGAATGGTGAGTAGGTAAGCAGATAAGTAGGTGTAAGTAATGAATGATATTGATTACAAGCATATTTTAATATTAATTCTTAGGAGTATCTATGCAATCACTATATGCAATAGCTTAGAAAAGTTTTTTTTTAATGTCACAATAGTTTAACATGCACCACAGTTTATAAAATGTGTAAGGTTAATTCTAAATTTATAATAGGTTAGTTACGAATAAAATTACTAACTGTAATTTTCGGTAAAACGCAATTTAAGCTGGTGGAAAAATATTACGTCAGCAAATGCTGTATTGATTTTTCGGAATTTTCAGTACATATTTCGGTCGTTTCTTTATTTTGTACTAGCTTCCGCCCGCGGCTTCGCCCGCAACGTATGTCGATAAAAACTATCCTATGTCCTTTCCTGAGATGCAATCTATCTCTCTGCCAAATATTATCGAAATCCGTTCAGTGGTTTAGACGTGAAACGATAACGTACAGACAGACAGACAGACAGAGTTACTTTCGAATTTATAATATTATAATGGATCCGCAATTTAAGTTATCGGAAAATTAGTATATATATAGGTAAAGCAGTAAATTTCATATTTTGAGTACCTATGCGCATATTTTTTTTTTTTCGGAGCTTTTATTACTGCCCTTTAATAATTTGGGTATTCAATAAAATTCAATATTGCCGCTACTGAGCGAAAATTAATTATTTGTTTGTCTCTTTGTGTGGTTCACTGAATGAAACGAAACAGCTGGGAAACATGTAATTTGCAAATTGGCAAACTCAATTTGTGTGAACCAATTGCTGCTATATTTTTGGATTATTACTTCCGAAAATTGTTATTACCTTTTTATTGGGCCGGCAAAAAGTAATTTTAATAACAACATCCACTTGGGCTCTGACCATCGACATATTGGACTCTGTGCTACTAATTCATTTTCATCTAGTTTTTTTTTTTGAGAGAGCAATGGTGGCCCAGCGGAAACAGCCGCGACTTTAAGGTCGTAGGTTCTAACCCAGACAGGCGCTTTACTTTGTGTAAATTATTTCATCACAACTGCTCTCGAAACGGTTAAGGAAAAATCATGAGGAATCCGCTAAGTCCTAGAATAGAACCACAAAATCGAAGACATCTACCAACCCGCATTGAGCCTCACAAAGAGGAGGCCTGAGTCCCAGCAGTGGGAACAGTATAGGCCGATTGTGGTTCTGCTTTTTTTTTGAGCGTACATCTGTGAAAAACTGTTCTCAAAGTAATAACAACAATGTTAACAACAAACACTCGAAATAATTCCTATTATTAGGTATACTGTAATATATTCTATTATACTCAACTACATTGTTAAAGCCTACATACGTAACCTTTGATCTTTGAACCCATATTGGCTATTTACCTCGATACAGCCATAACTCAAATATCATCACCAAACGTCTATTTGATAGGCACCCAAATCTATTGCTATTATCCAAATTACCGTGTTCCCCTTACAAATTAATTGATTCTCGATATATTAATTAGGAAACGCCACTGTGAAATATTGTTACACGGACTGGATACTAATTATGCCAAGTCGGTATTATTTATCGGCATTATCATTATGGAGCCCATGGGTGTTATAAATATGAGATAGGGGAGGGACAGTGAAGAATTTGCCTGTCCGAGCTGCGATCCGTGGTTTATTGAAATAGTTTATCGTACCTGAGGGTGAGGAGTCACATGATACTAATTGAACTATCCGTCGATAGTTGAGTATGGTTGACTCTTGGTAACCAGGCGTCTTGGGAAATATGGTATCGGGTTTGACGAAACTTGAAAGGGTCTGTTCTGAAGTGGGCTAAGATGTCATGAGTTCATTAAACTACTTCAGATGAGGGATTTTTTTCAAGAACACTCGCCTGCTGATCCCAGTTTCGATGTATCAAATATTTAGGGCTTTTATCTGTCAGACTCTTACTGACTAAAACCCACCCATGTTCCTTCCTTAGCCCTTTATGTTCCGGGCCAGCGGTAACCCTTTCGGACAATCCCGCTGACCCGGCAAAATAAACAAATATTTAGGGCTGTGGCTAGATTTTTAACGTTTTTAAATTGGCTATCAGATACGTTAGAAACTTACTTTTCAGCAACAATTCTACGCTGAAAATATGAACACGTATAAAACAAAATGCTCGAACACGGTTGCTAAGTATGCAATGCACGGAGAAGCTCGTCTACGCATTATCCCAAACACTCAGATCAGTCAATAACACTATAAACCCACTATCCCAGTGTGAGCTGAGCGATCCGATACGACTGAGCCATTCACTACGTTTAATACACTTGGGCGTCGGCAGATAAGCAGATGGCTTATGTACTATCTAACAATATAACTTATTGTGGCAGCCTAGCCTAGAAAATTGGGGGATTTCTTTCGGGGAAACCAAATGGAAAGGATAAATGTTTTTTTATTGTTTTTCTTTTTTTCCTGTGTTATTTGGCTTATTGTTTTGAACGAGAAAAACAAAAGCTTAGCGGACACAATTTGGTATAGTTACGTTCCTATTAGACCTACCTTACTTTTAGATTAACAAGCCTTATTACAATCCCAGACCAGATGGTAATAAAGACGTTAAAAGTAGGTACTAATCAAATAAGGTAAAGATCCAAAATCATTTATTCAAAATCAAAATATTAAGTCGAGAATCAGCACGTTTTAAAGATCAAAATTTACAATAAAACAACCAAAACGCGCACCCTTCAAACACTGAAAACCAACTTCATTACACCCGAACAATGATAGCTAATAACGTGTTCACGCGGTCACTCATCTACGCAGCTACGTCACGATAAACAACAGTCAACTCCCTCCATGCATACGATAAATGATTTGACAGCTTCCAACAGGCTAACCCAATAAGTTAACATGTGGAACCGCAGTCAGCGACTGGACCACACACACACACACTCATACAAACACACTCCCCTACAAACACACCCCCATGCAGTGATTTAGGACGCGCAGCGTTTTACACGATTAATCTTGCATGATTGTTCGGACTGGTAATAGCGAGCATTGTCCGGGATTTATATGAACTACCTAGTTCCGCAATGCTCTATCCTTGGGAATTTCGTGATTATGCCCTTTATGACTAGCTGGCTTTAGACTTTGGACTTTGCAATATGCAACCTGGGAGCAGCCGTCGTTTTGCAGTTTCCATACCTCTCTATTCTAACTGTTTGTTAGATGTTTATGGCACAAAACATTACGCTGATAGTTGCAGTTAGTGCATTGCAATTGCCAACTGTCTGCAGTCTAAAGCCGGAATGAATAAAGTGACTGCTAACTTGGGTCGAGGTAAGGTGACAAGGGCGATCCTAACATGCAATACATATAGTTACCTACTTGAATGCGGCCTTATATCCATTAGCCTTCAAATTAAATTACTATATTTTACCTACTTAGAAAAATATCTTAATGACATTACTAAAAATATAAATCTACGTATTACTAATTATGGGGATGTGTACCAATCGGAGAAAATATGGCAATAATTTTAACCCTTCTCTGTCACAATGCAAAGTTAAATTTCAGTCCACGTTCCAGACTTAAACGTTCATAAAAACAACCAATCAAAAAAATTTAACCGTCATATTGGACAGAAATTAATTATGAAATTATTGGCCGAGGGCATATCGAGAAATATTCGAAAAATAATTACATCTGCATTCAAAGTAACAGGTGTTGTTTCAATGATAAAACGGAGCCAATTAAGCACCGAAGAGTACCACGAAATGCGTGATTAATGAAAACGGTCCGGAAAATACGTAAACCAATTTATACGGACGCTGGGAACGGAATTCCGTTATGATTGGAGTTAATTGGTTTGAGTCAGAAGTTATTTTTTGAGTCACATAATTTTAGTTCCGTGATAATTGTCTTAACTTCGTTTAAAAATGTTTGTTTTGGAATTTGGTTCGGGTAAGTTCCTCCCTACGACGCACTTACGTACGCACCTAGAACATTTGGAAATACCAATTATAATGCAGAATTTATTATAAATATTTTGAACTAGATAATGAGGTAATTTCTTTCAAGTCATTTTCATGTTTTGTAAAGTTCTAAGTAAGTTACAGGATTCACGTCAGGTTACGAAAGTACCCCTCAAAAGTAACTTCAAACCACATGATTACAATAAAATTATAAGACTTTGTATTTTGAGTTTGGAGAAAAGGAGAAAACTAGGGTACCTAAATCACCAAAGAGAACCAATTTTTATTTCGACAGTTCAATCCATTAGAATCAATACGGTATCCAAAGTCAAACGGATTTCACCTTCATTTTGTTACAAGATACTGTGTGTAGAGAAGCTGGGTGATTGCAAGTCATCATTGAGATTGAATGTCGTCAAAGGGATCCGCTAAAATACTCGGAAATGGCGGAGGATGAGACGGCCATTTTGGGTTATTTTTGTTTTCCGTGATTTTCGACCTACTCAGTACCGAAAGGTATCGAGTAGAATATATTTATGACTAGCAGCGCCCCGTGGTTTCACCCGCGTAAGTGTCGATCCCGTGGGAATATCAGGATAGAAACTATCCTTTTTCTTTCCCCGGGTTGCAATCTGTCTCTCTGTCAAATTTTATCGAAATCCGTTCAGTAGTTTAGGCGTGAAAAGGTAACAAACAGACAGACAGACAGACAGACAGATAGACAGACAGACAGAGTTACTTTCGAATTTATAATATTAACCAATTCCCTGTCCCATGACTCACATATCGCACACCTAGATCTAAAGAGAGCTAACTCAAAAATCTAAATATTTGAGGTATGCATACCATCGAATTCCTTAACTCACTACCTAGCGACCAACAAAACAGATGCAAAAATAGTTCTATCTGCATTTAAAAAGTATTGATCAATAATAGCCAACTCCTGTAGTGCACGGGGAGATGGTAATCAGTTTTTCAACTTTTTTGAAAAAAGTGTTTTTTGAGTTAATCGCTGTTTAGATCTAGGTGTGTGATATGGTTCATGTTGATTGTTTAACTATTGTGTCTACTTTGTGGACAGTGAACGTGTTAAGTATGGATGTAATTAGGTCATAAGTTACAGCCTAAAATTTGTAATATTTATTGATGTCTATACTTACAAACATAAGTGCTCAAAGGCATGTGGCATCTTAAAAAAAAAACCGTCGTCTATCTATTTTATAAACTCGTAATAAAGTTGAAGAGTTTGTTTGTTTGAACGCGGTTATCTCTGGAACTACCCAACGGATTTGAAAAAATATTTTTTCATATAATAGTCCTATGCTTTAGAAAGGTTTTAGGGTATTTAACATAACGCTAGGACCCTTATAGGAGCTGAGCAAAAGGGAAAAACGTCAGAAAGAACGCTAAGCGTAAACGTAGTAATAACGCGGGCAGGCGATGCGATGCGACGGGGTAAATCGATCGATTGATCAGGTTAAGCTACGCTTGCCGCGGTTGGTCTGTGGATGGGTGACCATCTTCACATACCGAGACCCCTCCGTTCCTCGGAAAGCACGTTATAAGCCGTTGGTCCCGGCTGTCATTCGTGGATCTTTGACAGTCGTTACGGGTAGTCAGAAGCCCGAAAGTCTGACTACCAATCTTACCAAGGGGTATCGTATTACCGAGTAACTGGGTTGTGGAGGTCAGATAGGCAGTCGCTCCATGTAAAATACTGGTATTGCAGCTGCATCCGGTTAGACTGGAAGCCGACCCCAACTCAGTTGGGAAAAGGCTGGGCAGATATAATTCTTTTACTGATAGAAAGCTTCACTGCTGCCGAGTGCTATAAATATGATAGGATAGTGTACCGAACGAGTCCGCGGGCAGAAGCTAGCCAATAAACATGTCAACATGTGCATAACCCTGCTATGCTAAATCCAAACTTGTAAAACTTGCAACGAGATAATTTACATTTATACAGGAAAAGTTTTTAACCAGTGCGCAAATTTTTTTTGGTGGCTTAGTGTAAGCAATAGAACACATTTCCATTTTTAGTTTATGACTTTTTTTTTTTTTTCATTTTTCCACTTTGTCCCAATTTGAAATAAGCAAGATATGGATATAATTTAATAGTAATACTATGAATGAGCATGAATGAAAACACGAAGGCCGCCCGCCGGCCGCTGGACGCCCAGCGCACGAGACGGGGGTGCGGGGGCATGCGGCGCGGCGCCGGCGTTTGATAAACAAAACTCATGCACATGCAGTACGTCACTTGCGGAAGCGGAGGTCGGATGTCCCTTCGCCGTACCTGCGCGCGTGCCGCGTAGTCGCGTACTAGACTAGCGTAGTGACAATGTCTCATTTTACTCACCGCGAGTATTATGAAATGGTGCGAGTGAATTTGTTAAGCAATGAAAATTTACGAGCAGCACGAAGAAGATACGAAAGGGAGAGCGTACCTCGTATGCGAGCCCAAAGGATCCTCAATCCCACGGTCCCTAATGAGAGGACAATTTTAGCAGCAAACCAAGGTGTATGGAAACAAGTGAAATGCCGTGTGTATGTAGAAGAGGCTCAGAGCCTAGATGACTTGAAAGAAAAAATAATTAACGCTTTCAATGAAGTAAAAAGTGGTGTTAGTGTCCTAAACAAACTAAATGCTTACTTATTTAAACGTGCACGTTTATGCCTTGAAAAAGAAGGTCACTTCGAACAATACCTAAAATTATTGTGATTAATAAAATGTAGAGGTAAGAAGAAATTATAAACAATCTTAGTGTCTTAGGTTCTCTTTGATTAGACATTGACGCAAATTGTATCATGTGTAAGTACCTATCATACCTAAATGTTTTATTTTGAATGGACTAAAACGTATTACTTTCTTACTTATTATGATTTATTTTTTGCATTTTGATGGTCCTAAGCCCATGAAAGTATGAAGGATAAATTGGAATTTACGAAAAATTACGTTTACAAATAACTTTACACAGTCTAAACTTAAAAAATTGTAGCGCTAAACTGGGGTCAATAATCCGCCGTCCGCGCGCGCGTGAGTACTTCTGATAGCAGCTGGCGCGTCAGGCGACCGGTCGACGCGCGGCGTGAATCGGGCGACCGGTCGACGGACTGGCAAGCGACGTCCATAAAATAAAATTCTGAGTAAACAAGTCTCGTAAGCGTTAACTTAATTTTTTACTATTGAAACATATCAAAACAAAAAATACGTGTTTATTAAAATATATTCAAGTTTATTATGTCAAAATTTGCGCACTGGTTAAAAACTTTTCCTCAGGTATAATGCTTGAAAAAATGTACATAACAGAATACAATATATTTTATCGATCAATCAATTCAAATACAAGCCATAAACCTTGATGTCTCTGTACTTGTATTTTTATACCATCTAAAAGAGCCGTTCCTGTAGCAATATTCAACAGTACAAACGTTTATGAATTCACTTTATTGATACAAAGCTCGTAAAATTGCGTGTCAAATGACTCACGAGAATCCAGGATAATTCGCATTGAACTTTTTCTTTACATTCAGGGAAGAAGATCTACCCTAAATAATATCATTGTGATTTATTTTACATCGTCGTTTGTAGGCAGAATTGTGTCTTTGTGTCTATGTATTGCTTACAGTGCTATTTACACAAAAAATCGTTGTTATGGGGTAAAATGGAGAAGGAAACACTTCTTAGGTATTCTGCAAAAGTGTGCGCAGGCTGTTTTGTCATTCAAGTGTTATAAGCCAGACCTAAATTCCATGTAGCGGGAAATATTTCTAACCCAGTGCTACTACCGATTTTTTTTTTTTCATTTTAAGGCATCTCGCAGTTCAACCAGAGGGCTGCTTAACCGGGCTTTCCTGTGGATGCCTCAATAAATTAAGGCCTCCAGCCAGGGCATAAATAAAACTTTAAAACTAAGCGACTCCATGCTAAGGGCACCCCCTGTGGGGTACGGACCTCGGCTTAGGGCGTCGCTGGGAGAGGGCAGCAAGGGACAGGCTGGATCGGAATTATTATTATTCTTTGGGAACGAATTTAAGAGTACAGGCTCAGCGACGCGAGCTGGCTCGAGCAAGGGTCGGGGCGGACATGGTGCGGGATGTCGCGACGGGCCTCGACGGCGAGGGCGGAAGGACGGATGATTAGTCTTGTGTTTTCTAATTGTGCTGGTGGTCTTTCTACTCTCCTCTGGAGGAGGGCAGTTGGGTCGTCGGGGGTGGTGAGGGTTATGCCTTGGTCGGCGAATCCTACTTATACGGGAGGGAGTGTATCGGGAGGCCGCCGCAATCAGGGGATTGTGGTGCTTAATAGCAGAGTCAAAGAAGCGCTTTAAGAGGCGTTTCATGAACTGCTGGACGGTGGGATGCTACTACCGGAAAAAATATCTGACATAAAAACAAAGATGGCGGCAAAATGTTTTTTTCTTCATGCTTTCTACCGTTAATAACAATGTAACCGTTAATATTAATAATGTAACCGTTAATAACAATTTTTTTTTCACGCTTTCTACCGTTGATAACGTTTTCATAATTGTTAGTTAGCTTTTCGCAACAAAATGGCTAATAAGGCATGACATGTGTCCGTAGGTTGTTTATCGTAGCAGGAGATCTCCTCTTAGCTAAGAATTAGATGATTATCTCTTCACGTTCATTAATTACCGGGGCTACATCTATCAGATACAGTCCCGTTTCTTGTGTATGGCGTTTGGACTTTTTGCCGGAGAAGAAATAAACAAAACCATAAGTGGTTTGTAGTGTCTTGTTTTTGAAGTGAAAACTGCTTTAGGCCTGAGTTTATCAACATTCAAACCACCCGGTTAGGTAGGTATTTAAACAGTTGGCTTATGTCAAATTTCCTAAGGAAATTTTAAATACAGAACTGATTAAATATTTAATCAGTTGATTTAAATGTTGGTGAACGCAAGGCTTAGGCCACAGATTACTTACTCTAAGGCGATCTCTTCACTCTTTCTAAACAGTGAACGAAACTGAACTGTCACGCTCGGAGCGGTAAAGCCTAATCGGGTATACTCGGCACTGAATCGCGTATACTCGGCTCCAGTCGTAATCAGATTTAAAAATTAGAAAATCATCTAAGTTTTCACACTTATCGCGTGACCAGAAGCACTTTTTTTTCCTATATTGCATCTCGTAGTTCACCTTGAGAGGTCGTGACTACTTAACCGGACTATCCTGTGGTTGCCTTAAGTAAACTCAAAGCCTCCAGCCACACACACCCTCTTTTTAGGGTTCCGTACCCAAAGGGTAAAAACGGGACCCTATTACTAAGACTTCGCTGTCTGTCCGTCCGTCCGTCTGTATGTCACCAAGCTGTATCTCAAGAACCGCGATAGCTAGACAGTCAAAATTTTCACAGATGATGTATATCTGTTGCCGCTATAACAACAAATACTTAAAACAGAATAAAATAAATGTTTAAAGGGGGCTCGCCTACAACAAACGTTTTTTTTTCGGCGTTTTTGCCTTGTGGTACGGAACCCTTCGTGTGCGAGTCTGACTCGCACTTGGCCAGTTTTTTATAAATATAATAAACACACAAAACAGTGGCAGTAATAAATACTTTTTGTGTTTATACATTATTATTTCACACAATCTTTAAAAATTTAATCAACACTGAAAGAAATCAGAGCAAACAACGTGAGTTTTATCATCTCGTACAGTTATTGCCATAAAACAAGTATACAAACATCCTGTACCTACAAAAAGATATCAAACTCATTTAATTTTCCGCCAAAACAGAGTAATGACCAAGAGGGGTCTCTTTAATAAGACTGACGAGATTTTCTTGTGATTTTATTGCCCGCTCCTCCGAGTAAATCGCCCGTTTAGATGTAACGGCCAACGATTTACAGATCTCTTCAAGTCTTGTCCTAATTTTCTTTGAGTTTTTATGCGCCTGAACATTTCTTTTAAAATAGTTAATGTTTACCCCCTTACTAATAATCGTATTATATCAGATGAATAGTTACACACTGGTAACTGAAAAGTTGCGTGGGAATTGGTTGTCATGGTATGGGCATGTGTTACGTAGAAATGAGGAAAATGTCGTGAGGAGAGTTTTGAGTATGGATGTCGATGGCTATAAGAGTAGGGAAAGACCAAAGAAACGATGGATGGAATGTGTGAATGATGGTTAGAAAGGGGGTGACTACCGAGATGACGACTAATAGAGAAGTATGGAAGAAAAAGACATGTTGCGCCGACCCCAAATTAATTGGGATAAGGGCAGGAGAATGAATAGTTACACACCGATTTCTCTCTTTCAGTCGTCAGTAATTTGACTTTCGAAAGAAGAAGACAAAGCGTTGTGTAACTATACAGACGCTATACAACATTTATTAGTAAAGGGGTAAGTGTTTGAAATCGAGGATTACTGTGTTCAATCTGTTTAACGCCATCATAATAATTATTTCGATTATTGTTTAACTAGCTCTGCCCGCGACTTCATTCGCCTGCATGTATGTCATTACTTCCCAGAATTTCATCCTTATTAGGGACACTATCGAGTGGTGTAATAATACAGTGTGTTTTTTTAATCAAAATCAACGGGTTCGATTCCCGGCTAGAAATATTGATTTTTCAAAAACCCCTGATGCAGTTTTAGTTTTCATCAAAATCGAGCCCGCGACTCCTTTGAGTATTTTTCGCTATTCCTCATAGTTTCGGATTTGGCCATCCACGATCACTTGAAAAAATCACGCTGTATAAAAAAAAAATAATTTGTAAATAACCTATTTATGTAAACACCTATGTTTCACAAATAAACTAATTGATTGATAACGTTTATTGCAAAGTAATTTTCAGTTAACAGTCAATATTACCACTGAATAATTTATAGGTTTCATTGCTCACTTAAAAATTCAAAACTGGAACTAGTTTACTGAATTATTCAGTCATGAATAAAATTGTAAACCACTGTTTCATTATTCACAAATAGTTGGCAGGTATTTATAAAACCGCATTATTAGCAGTGATTTAAATAGAAACATTCCAAACAAATAATTACAAAAGTCACGTTATACAACGTTTATTGATAGGAATATTGATTTTGTTCGCACTTTAGTAACCAATTCACCCCGCAGTGCGATAACAGTTGCATTACGATTTTTTATATACGAAATTGAACCATGCGGGCGGGCGGTTATCAACAAAAGCCGAGTTTTTTGAAAGCACTCGACGCCCGGCAGCCGGAGGGTTAAATAAACAAAAAGGCTTGGCTTGCGACAAAAACCACAACTATCTTTTGCTGAATCTTTTGTTTGTTATAACTCCATTGTTGGAATTAAACTGTGGTTTAGATATATCATAATGGACTTATGTAGTATTTTGTAATTTGACCTTAATCTTTTTATGGAGACAGGGGCTGTGAATTTATACGTTTTCTGGTAATATCGATAGTAGAAATATGAAATAATGTAAGGGAAGGGACATTTTGTCAAATATGAATTTTATATATACCGTTCGTCATACGTTCTCGTCTTGGGTAGTCAACATCTGCCTAGCCTTTTCCCAACTATGTTGGGGTCGGCTTCCAGTCTAATCGGATGCAGCTGAATACCAGTATTTTACATGGAGCGACTGCCTATCTGACCTCCACAACCCAGTTACTGGGTAATACGATACCCCTTGGTAAGACTGGTTGTCAGACTTTCGGGCTTCTGACTACCAGTAACGACTGTCAAAGTCCACGAATGACAGTCGAGGCCGTTTCCGAGGCACGGAGGGGTCACGGTATGTAAATATGGTCACCCATCCACAGACAAACCGCGGCAAGCATAGCTTAACCTGATCGATCGACCTGTGCGGCTGTTATTATTTAGCCACGGGCCTCTCCTCCTCCTCTTGGGTAGTATTAATATTAATACGTCAACAAGCAACATTGATTTTCAAATAATTTAATTAAAAAGGACCAACGAGGCTGTCACCTATTACTTAGCATAGATTAATAATTAATATTTACGGCACAAGGGATGAAGGAAAGGTGTGTACACACCCTTGTCGGTTTTTCGAAGGACCAAAAAAACACAAACATTTAATTATGACGACGCTATACAATTTCCCTACGTAAACAACGATAAAATACGCCAAAAAAGACTGGATATCAAAAGACTTTAAAAACACGTCAAGTTACGTTTTTACGGACCCTCAAATTAAAAATGTTGCTTCCCGGTTTCTGCGTCTGATCTGACGTTAGTATACGGCAAATTGCTTTTTAAATATCGTACAGACGCGACTTCGTTAAGGCTGCATTAAACACAGTTGAATAATTTTTAATACAGCACCAAATAAAACTGGAGATGTCGTATTGAAATATGAATGAAAATTTAATTCGCACGTGTTGAAGATATCAAGTGAATACCGTAGCATAGCATTTTTTTTTTTGCGGACGGGATGTCATCAAATGACTCCTCCCGCTCTGGGTGGAGCGGAAAGGAGTGTCAGACTTTTACTGACTAAAACCTACCCGTGTTCCTTCCTTAGCCCTTTATGTTCCGGGCCAGCGGTAACCCAACTAGCATTTTGGTAATAAGAATTGGTGATAAAAGAGTTAGTCCGTGTGGTGTCGGACTTAAAGAATTGCACCACCCCATACTTCCCGTGGGTGTCGTAAAAGGCGACTAAGGGTCGTACCGGAGAATGGGCAGCAGCGTTCTCTATGAATTCCACCACCATACTATACTGCGATCGCCAACCCGCCTGCCAAGCGTGGCGATTATGGCAAAACCCCCCCAAGAATGACAAGCACAATCACTAGGCCCCTAGTACCCGGCGGCCCGCCTACCCTTGGTTACGGTAGCGGCCAAGGCCACGGTGAGGCAAGGGGTGCTAAGAATCCCCGGAAGAGATCCGGCTACCACAATCACCGAAAACTGGACCTGGCAACATACAACACGCGTACACTCCGGACCGACGAGAAGATCACCGAACTCGAGGAAGAATTGAGCAAGATACGATGGAGTATAGTGGGGTTATCTGAAGTCCGAAGAGAGGGGGAGGACTCGATAATCCTTAAATCCGGAAACTTGCTCTATTTCCGGGAGGGCAACCAGCAGTCCCAAGGTGGTGTCGGGTTTATCGTCCATAAGTCCCTTGTGAGCAACGTGGTGAAGATCGAGAGTGTGTCGACCAGGGTGGCGTACCTTATACTCAGAATATCCGAAAGGTATTCGCTGAAGGTCGTACAGGTTTACGCCCCGACCTCGTCACACCCCGACGATGAGGTGTTGACCATGTATGAGGATATTTCCAGAGCCATGCATGGCTCTAAAACTCACTTTACCGTTGTCATGGGGGACTTCAACGCGAAACTGGGTAAACGTAACGATGATGAGCTGCGAGTGGGGCAATTTGGAGTTGGATGCCGGAACCACCGGGGCCACCTACTGGCCAGTTTTATGGAGAAGGAAGGCCTCTTTATGATGAATTCCTTCTTCAGAAAACGTGAGCATAGAAAGTGGACCTGGCAGAGCCCGGATGGTGCAACTAAAAATGAGATTGACTTCATTATGTCGACGAAGAAGCAAGTATTCAATGATGTCTCTGTGATCAACGCGGTGAAAACCGGAAGTGATCACCGTATGATAAGAGGCACATTGAACTTAAATATCAAGCTGGAAAGATCTCGACTGATGAAGTCTACGCTCCGTCCAGCACCGATCCAGATCCAAAACCCCGAGAGCTTTCAGCTCGAACTCCAGAATCGTTTCGAATGCCTAGGGAGCTCCGTGGACGATTATAACGATGGGTTCGTGGAAACTGTCCATACGGTCGGGTCTAAGATCTTCCAGGCCCGCCGTACGAATTCAAAAAAGAAGCTCTCTGATCCTACTTTGCGGCTCATGAAGGAGAGGCGCGATATGATCCTGCAGTCTACGGATGATGCGCTAAATTACCGGCAACTCAATAGACGGATCTCTAAGGCCTTGAAAAGCGATCTTCGCCGTTTTAATACAGATCGTATTAAGGACGCGATAGAGCGAAATAAAGGCTCCAAGGTCTTTGCTAGAGATCTGTCTATTGGGCAGAGCCAGCTTACGAGACTGAAGACCGATGATGGCAGGATCGTATCCGACAAACCTGAGCTGTTGAGAGAGATCGAGAGGTTCTATGGACAGTTATACACTTCAACAAATAACCCCGCTATGAATCTGGCAAACGACCCAAGAGCCAGATTGACCCGGCACTATACCGAAGACATCCCGGACGTCAGCCTGTACGAGATTAGGATGGCTCTGAAGCAGCTCAAAAACAACAAGGCACCGGGTGATGACGGAATTACGGCCGAGTTGCTGAAGGCTGGCGGAAAACCCGTCCTGAAGGCCCTTCAGAAGCTGTTTGGTTCCGTCATACTCGAGGGCAAAACACCACAGGCATGGAACAGGGGTGTGGTGATACTTTTCTTTAAGAAGGGCGATAATGCCCTCCTTTGAAAGTCTTTGACCAGTGTGTGTTGCCAGTGATGACTTATGGAACGGAAACGTGGTCGCTCACAATGGGCCTTATAAGAAGGCTAAAAGTCACCCAAAGGGCAATGGAGAGGGCTATGCTTGGAGTTTCCCTGCGTGATCGAATCAGGAATGACGAGATCCGCAGGAGAACCAAGGTAACCGACATAGCCCGAAGAATTGCCAAACTTAAGTGGCAGTGGGCAGGGCACATTGCTCGCAGAACAGATGGCCGATGGGGCCGAAAGGTTCTGGAGTGGCGACCGCGTACCGGAAGACGTAGCGTTGGAAGGCCTCCCACAAGGTGGACCGATGACCTTGTGAAGGCCGCAGGAACCCGTTGGATGCGGGAAGCACAGGACCGGTCGAAGTGGAGGTGCTTGGGGGAGGCCTATGTCCAGCAGTGGACGTCTTTCGGCTGAAATGATGATGATGATGATAAAAGAGTTATTTAAAAGTGAATTTGGCAAGCAAGAGTTATACAATGGTTTTAGCAATTGGTGTTAGAGCACGCTCTAACCCCGTACAAACTCTCGATTGGGCCCACGTCTTATAGCGCTATAAGTAATATAATAATTTTAATGCTCACTTTTATAACACTGAGAGTTACATAATAGTTATAGGGTGGCGTTAGTGGCAAACAATTTCTTGTATCTATAATGATGGTATAATATAAATCTAGCTACCTCAAGCACTTTAAAGTCTGTATTATGGTTATAATAAAAACTATAGGTGGTACACAAGTTCTGAAGTCTACTGGTTTATATTTTATAGTAACATGTTAGTTCTTTTTTAGGTCCATTTTTTTCTTGGATTTGCTTTATGTATCTTGATCAGTGTTAATTAGCAACTCAGGGCTGTAGCGTGTTTTCTTTTTCTATTGTTTTGCATATACATTAGTTCCAAAAGTGTTACTTTATTTCTCAAAAATGATGGCAAACTAAGGAGGTAAAATTAAGTGAATCTCAGTTACGGATTGTCAATAACTCGGTGAGTCAAGTTTGATTTCTTTCTCACATGGCTAAAATTTATTGCGAGGGTTACTTTATTGAGAAAATAATATATGTTTTGCATCTCAATTTTGCAGGGCCTTAAAAATAAGTGATATTTAAAGTAAAAATAAATTGCATTTTATCATGCGGGGCATACACTCAATCTAAATTTAGATAAAAACAGGATATTGGCTCTCTCTTTTACAGTCATTGTGTATTGTAGTAAATATATTGCGTTTTAAAATGAGAAAATTAACCAAAATATGGGTTTTAAACTAGTTTTTTTCCGATTTATTTTTAGGTTATGTTTGATTTAGAATGGTGTCTACTCCTTATTATCCTAGGTTCCTATTATTACTATTAATGAACAAGAAGTACTGGATGGGCTGTAGTTAGAACTATTGTAGCACTTGTTATACCAGAATCGGGTTTTTAAGGTAATAAGAGTACAAGTTTAAGAGGTTTGGTTCTATAATGATTCGACTTAGATGCAAAAGTAGTGGTATTTTAGGGTTACGTTTTTCAATCGATAAAACCCTTCCATCAAAAAAGGGAATAAAGATGTAAAATTGAGATTAAATGCTTGATAGTTTTTAATTTTTAAATATCCAATAATCAATATTTATGTCATTTTCTGTTTTAATAGCAATGCCTTTTTTGATTAATTGATGTATTTTCATAATTGTTAATATTGTCTTTTTTCTGGGAGATGGTGAACTCTTGGGACAATAAATACACAGTTTCACATAATGTTGAACTTTTCAAAAGTATCCTTAAAAATGCCAAAAAGAGGAATATGGCAAAAAAAGAAAGAGCATCTACCTCAAGGAAACGCACAAAAACATCAAAAAGTCAGTCTCTAAATGACGAAATGGAATCTGACAAAGAAGGAACATCCGTAAAAACTGCCAAAAAGGCTAAGATAGAGAAACAGCAAACAGAAAAATACGAAAATAATGAGGAAAGTTCTTCTAAGCAAAATAATATCATAAGAGGCGTAGTTGAAGAAGGAATAGATGAAAAAGAGAAAGAAAAAAAAAATCAAAGACTCTATGATTGAAGAAAATGACTGCATTATTGATCAAGATCAAGAAACAACAAACGATAACGAAATTCCAGGAGATGTCGACTATTATTGATGAAATTGAAAACAGAGGAAGAAGAGGAAGATCACGAAAGGTAGGAAGACACTTCAAATGATAAAGAAAGTACAGTAGATTCAGACGGAACTTTTGAAGATAGTGACATCGCGCACAGTAAATTTGAAGAAGAGCAAAAAAATTACAATGAAAAGATAAATTGTCCAAACTCAACTATGAAAGAAAATGAAACAACGGATAGCGATAATAGAGAAGAAAAAAATGAAAAAAACAAGCCGAACAAAAAGGAAGTTGAAAAAAATCATGTTAAAAGAAGTGCAATAGATTATAACTCGAAAAGCAAAATGGAAAACTGAGGTAGAGAAAATAGATGACAATGAAAACATACATTATCCAAACTTAACTATTAATCAAAATGAAACCATGGATAAAAAAGAGAAAACAGGATAAAAGAAATTGACGAAGACACGTTGAAGGAAAAGAACTCAATTAACGTAAAAATTGCTAAAAATAATGATAGATTTTAAGAAAATTTGAACTCTGTAATAGGAGAAAATGAAAAAAAAAGATAAGGAAAAAGAAAAAGCACATGGCACAATTAAATTAGATTCTAATTTCACTAACAAAGAAAATGAAAACATCGTGGAAAAACAGAAGAAAGAAAAGAAAAGAGTCAGAGGAATACATTCCAAATCTAAGAAATACATGGAAAATAAAAAGAAGAAGGAAACAATCATGACTTAAAAAGGAAAGGAGGCTACCTGTTTCCTCTAAGAATTTTGATTTTTGAATTGCTTTCTCTCTCTTTTAATAATTTTATTAGTTTTTCTTTTACTTTTCAGAAAGTATTATTGTCCTCTTACGACTTATATTTTAGAAATGATTACGATTTTAATAGTTTTTTTAGTTTTCTTTAACTGTTCAGAAGGTGTTTTAGCAATAAGATTTTGCAGATTAGTTGATTATTTTTGTTTAAATATGAACAAAGAAATATTTTTAGTTAAAGTACAATTTTTAAAGTTACATTCCTTTCATTGCGATTTCTTGATTAAAAAACAAAATCAAAATCAAAATCAAAATGTTTTATTTCACATAAACCTACATGGGCACTTATGAAACGTCAGAAGCTAGGTGCACGGTTCCAATTGGTCGTTTCCTATGGAGAAGAACCGGCAAGAAACTCCATGGTTACTCTTTTTAAAAATAATTGGCTTTTACAATGTTTCCAGATTACAGTAGGTATGGGAGGACAGCGCAGGCCTGTCAACAAGTACCAAGTACTTGATAAAATAGAAAATGGTCTACAGATCTAAAGTCTATAAGGCCTACAAAGTCCTCACATTTACAAAATAAGAATCTATCAAAAGGATAGATAATAAAAAAAGAAAAATAATAATAAAAACCTACTAAAACCAAGTGTTATGATTCTCATTAAAACCACTAATAAAGAGGTGAAAAATTTCAAGAGTCTGTATATAATGTCAATTAATAAAGAAATTATGTCAAAAAGTAGGTATATAATGTCAAATAATAAAGAAATTATGTCAAAAAGTATGTAAAAAAAAATTAATAATAATTAAATAAAATTAAACATCGTAATTTGAGAGCAGTTAATAGACATTTACATAGTTATGCCGTTAATGAGAAGCCAGGGAAGCCACATGTGCAGAAGGAATTATTGCCAGACTAGCTTGTCTTCAACGTAGTCTTTAATCTTATAATATGCTTTTTTGATAAGGACACGTTTGATGAGGGTTTTGAACTTTCCATCGCTAAGTTCTGTAACATGTGAAACATGTGATCTGTTACCGTTATTCCTATGGATGTATACAACGCGAATTTGCATTCACAATAAAAAAAATAACGGTGTGTTCTGCCCATGAAACTGATCAACTTTCTCCAACATGGTTCAGAAAACCACAAAAATGTTTGGCCCTCATCCTAAACGCCGCGGCCAGCTGACGCATTTAGTATGGGAACTCCACAAATTTTATTCATATCATTTTACACTCTGACGGAAAGTGCACTAATCACAGTGAACAGAGCTGATAATTTGTATTACATGACTAATAGTTTTTGTTTTAATTGCAAGATATGAGAAAATCTTATTTTTTAATATTATTTTGATTTTAACTTTAGAACTTATTGTTGAATATACAGAGTAATTTTTTTTTCCATTTAGAAAACGTTTGAATTAAGTAAAATAATTGTTTGAGTTGTTATTTTGATGATTGTATAAGATCTCCTTGAAGCTTAAGATTTGTTAATATTTAGGTTGTTATTAAGTTACGGTACTGTGCAAGTCATTATGATGATAGTTTTAGCGTTTTTTATTATTTTACAAATTTGTTAAAACCTGAGTTAATAAGACTAAGCCAGCCATTATAATTCTTCTTCTTCTGTCGCCCAAATCTGTCGTGTGCAAAATAAAAAGAAGAAGGAAACAATCATGACTTAAAAAGGAAAGGAGGCTACCTGTTTCCTCTAAGAATTTTGATTTTTGAATTGCTTTCTCTCTCTTTTAATAATTTTATTAGTTTTTCTTTTACTTTTCAGAAAGTATTATTGTCCTCTTACGACTTATATTTTAGAAATGATTACGATTTTAATAGTTTTTTTAGTTTTCTTTAACTGTTCAGAAGGTGTTTTAGCAATAAGATTTTGCAGATTAGTTGATTATTTTTGTTTAAATATGAACAAAGAAATATTTTTAGTTAAAGTACAATTTTTAAAGTTACATTCCTTTCATTGCGATTTCTTGATTAAAAAACAAAATCAAAATCAAAATCAAAATGTTTTATTTCACATAAACCTACATGGGCACTTATGAAACGTCAGAAGCTAGGTGCACGGTTCCAATTGGTCGTTTCCTATGGAGAAGAACCGGCAAGAAACTCCATGGTTACTCTTTTTAAAAATAATTGGCTTTTACAATGTTTCCAGATTACAGTAGGTATGGGAGGACAGCGCAGGCCTGTCAACAAGTACCAAGTACTTGATAAAATAGAAAATGGTCTACAGATCTAAAGTCTATAAGGCCTACAAAGTCCTCACATTTACAAAATAAGAATCTATCAAAAGGATAGATAATAAAAAAAGAAAAATAATAATAAAAACCTACTAAAACCAAGTGTTATGATTCTCATTAAAACCACTAATAAAGAGGTGAAAAATTTCAAGAGTCTGTATATAATGTCAATTAATAAAGAAATTATGTCAAAAAGTAGGTATATAATGTCAAATAATAAAGAAATTATGTCAAAAAGTATGTAAAAAAAAATTAATAATAATTAAATAAAATTAAACATCGTAATTTGAGAGCAGTTAATAGACATTTACATAGTTATGCCGTTAATGAGAAGCCAGGGAAGCCACATGTGCAGAAGGAATTATTGCCAGACTAGCTTGTCTTCAACGTAGTCTTTAATCTTATAATATGCTTTTTTGATAAGGACACGTTTGATGAGGGTTTTGAACTTTCCATCGCTAAGTTCTGTAACATGTGAAACATGTGATCTGTTACCGTTATTCCTATGGATGTATACAACGCGAATTTGCATTCACAATAAAAAAAATAACGGTGTGTTCTGCCCATGAAACTGATCAACTTTCTCCAACATGGTTCAGAAAACCACAAAAATGTTTGGCCCTCATCCTAAACGCCGCGGCCAGCTGACGCATTTAGTATGGGAACTCCACAAATTTTATTCATATCATTTTACACTCTGACGGAAAGTGCACTAATCACAGTGAACAGAGCTGATAATTTGTATTACATGACTAATAGTTTTTGTTTTAATTGCAAGATATGAGAAAATCTTATTTTTTAATATTATTTTGATTTTAACTTTAGAACTTATTGTTGAATATACAGAGTAATTTTTTTTTCCATTTAGAAAACGTTTGAATTAAGTAAAATAATTGTTTGAGTTGTTATTTTGATGATTGTATAAGATCTCCTTGAAGCTTAAGATTTGTTAATATTTAGGTTGTTATTAAGTTACGGTACTGTGCAAGTCATTATGATGATAGTTTTAGCGTTTTTTATTATTTTACAAATTTGTTAAAACCTGAGTTAATAAGACTAAGCCAGCCATTATAATTCTTCTTCTTCTGTCGCCCAAATCTGTCGTGTGCAGGCAGGAAGCCGTTAACAAAAGTCCTTTTGTTTTAGATTTATATTTAAAAAAAAGACATGTGAATGAGACTGAATAAGTATTATGTTTTGTAAGCATTCATCTGTATGTTTTAGTTGTTAAACTCTTTTTGGTCAGACTAGTGGATTGATAATCATGTAAGGAATTTTGAATAAAACCACAATTAATTGTAAAAGCTTGTATTTATTTGTACTGTACTAAAACACACTTCGTATTTTTTATTCATAAAGTATGTAAAAGCGGTATAAAATAAAGAAATCTGCCGTGCGCAATACATACTAGCTTACAGTTTACATCATCAGGGCTCAGAACGACATCAGTTTTCCCTAAACTTCTTTCACAGACTTTGTAGATGTTTAGGAAAGACGACCGAAGAGGTTTTTCAAATACTAGCATTTTCCGCATAGGTTTTTGACCTTGTATTTTTGCGTTGATAGATATATTTAAGACTTCAATAATATCATTAGTTGATAATAGAAAATATTTATTTCTCTCCTTGCAAGAAATTATGAAATGCTCCAAGTTAAGCACCGCAAAATCCTTAAGTCTCGTTAAAAAAGGCTTTTCATACTTGGGTTTACTTTTTAGGGATTTTGAATTTATATTTTGTTATAATATCTTTCGGTTTTCCTTTCCCATAATAAATACCAATAATGAAAGGGTCATCATCAATCTCGTGCATGTTTGCCAATATAGCCCAGAATTCGAATTTAGAGCTTTTAAAAATAGGTAACCCATCTAAATTAACATTCAAATATACATTTTCAGGCACAAACTCCAAATTATTTTTCAGGCACAAAGTATTTTTGTTAGTGGAATAATGATTCCATTATGCCAATATTCACCACAGTCGAAAATTTTAAGACAAACTTCTGTTGGGGTTTGCAGAATCGTACGAGGATCAGATGGTAAAATATTTACAAATCTCTTATTCAAAATTGATACCAAATCTTTTGAGGCAGCTTGGCTAATATTTTTTTGTTTAGCCCATTCGTATTTTTTAAATATATTCCCCTTCTTGCTCTTCATCTGAGCGATCAGAACTACTTAGTGGATAAGGAGGTATAGAGGCATCTTCTGTAAAACTAAATTCTCGCTGTACAGAACCCTCCTCTGTAAAATTAAATTCTCCCTGTACAGAACCCTGTGCAAAACTTTGCGTTTCACCATTTTTACTGCTCACATTCATATTATGATTTTCGTGTTCTGTGAATTACAAAAATCTTAGTTATTATAATCGCCTAGTATTAGGTATTCACAAACAAACAAAAACATTATTGTACGGAACCTTGTTGAATTTCCTGCACCTGACCGACATTTTCGGTGGAATCGCTGCGACAGCACGAACATTTTCTTCGGCGTTTAGGCTGTGCTGGATGAATATATTCGTTGCAAATACTACTACAGCCCGGACTGGCGTCGTCAATACTTCTAATTAACGAAGAACTATGATGCAGAATTGCATCAATGGGCACTGTTTGTAATGTGGTGATTTTATCGCAAGATGACACTTGTTGAGACGATCTAATTATATTTTTGTATTCGTTTAATATTCTTCTTTTAACTCCTCCACATCTTTTTCGTTTTATCCAGGAACTCATGACAAAAATCACAAAATTCTGGCTATATGTATCACTGTAATTTGCATGTAATCAGATCAGAAAACATAACATTTAGAAGTTAGAAACATTATGCATCTATAAAAGTAATAATATATATTTTTTATGATATCAAGTGAAAATAAAGAGTTACAATTTTTAAATTCCGTGTTATTATGGCTTAGAATAACATAAAAGTAAATTTGAACACCACTGTAACGATTATGGCTCTAAAAATAATTCCTTAATACCAATTGCTATCATAAATAGGGGTTTCTGATTACTAAATTAAGTAGCTGTAAATAAGTTGCAATTAATACTTTTATAGCAACGTAGGTGGTAAAAATATTTTACTAACTATTTTCAAGAGCTCTTGTCGGTAGAAAGAGTTATAAGAAACTATAATATTACTTTTAGTCATTTCTGTTACTTGAATTTATAAAAGCAGGTGCTATGATGGTTGCGACTGTACCGTTTATACCTCCTTAAGTAATAATACGTTTCATAGGCAAGTTAGGTGGTATAAAACATTTACTTAGCACTCTTCAAGAACACTTGAAAATAGTGAGACTTATTAGAAACCTAACTATTACCTTAGGTACTTATTGTTACTTGAAGTTACAATACCTAGTGTTTCTGTGGTTCAGCTTTTATCTTTTATACCTACCTTAGTCATATTATGTCTTCTTGTTACTGTTACTCATCTTGATGAGTTATTTAGTTATAGTCATGACCATTGAATAATCAAAAGTTTTACTGGGCGCTTTTATACACCCGTTAAACCAATACAAACGATAACAGAGGTGGAAATTAGCGTCAAAATGTTGGTTGGGAACCCTTTCGGACAATCCCGCTGACCCGGCAGACGTCGGCCCAAAGGGGCCCCCTTAGGGCCGACGTCTCTTTGAGGCGCGCGTGGACCACGTACGCGCCGTCCGGCACGGGCCTGGTCCTGATCGGGCGGTGAGCTATCCATTACTCTCCGCCCGCAGGCCCGCGCCTAATCATAGCATAGCATAATCAGCCCATAATGTACAGACGCCAGCACATCAAGCTCAAATCTTCAAATCATCATCATCAGCTCATCTGTCAAATTTCTTTAATAGATTTTCAACTTTATCGCTAAAGTATATGGTTCAAAGTTGATTGGAAAAATTTGACAGTTTCGGGTAACTTGATGTGCTGGCGTCTGTACCCACTGCTGGGACACAGGTCTCCTCCCGGCGAGAGGGAGCGGGCCGTAATCCACCACGCAGGCCCAGTGAGGGTGTAAATAGCATAGTCAACCTATTAATGTTCCCACTGCTGTGACACCTGGGCACAGGCCGAGGTGAGAGGGAGCGGGTGAGAATCATCATCTGCCTAGCCTTTCCCCAACTACGTTGGGGTCGGCTTCCAGTCTAACCGGATGCAGCTGTATACCAGTATTGCGCAGCAGTATTGCGTATTGCAGTATTGGAGCGACTGGAGGCGTTCTTAAGCGCATGTTTGGAGAGAGGCCAGTTTCCACTCCGTTGGAAGACGAGGAAGCTGGTCCTCATTCGGAAGCCAGGGCGCCCTGCGGACTCTCCGTCCGCATACCGGCCCATCGTGCTGCTCGACGAGGTCGGCAAGCTCTTCGAGGGAGTGATTGCGGGCCGCCTCGTCGGGCACCTGGTGAGGACGGGGCCGGATCTTGCGGACAGCCAGTTCAGTTTCCGCAAGGGGCGCTCGACGGTGGACGCCATCATGCGCGTGAGAGCCCTCACGACGGGGGACGCGGTGTCCCAGGGTGGGGTCGTCGTGGCGGTGTCACTCGACATCGCCAACGCGTTCAACACCCTCCCCTGGAGCACCATCGTGGAGGCACTCCGGTATCACCGGGTGCCGCCCTACCTCCGTCGAATAGTCGAGGCGTATCTGACGGAAAGAGCCGTCAGCTACCCCGGTCGCGATGGGGAGTGGAACCGGCGAGAGATGTCGTGCGGTGTGACATCGGTCCTGGGGCCGCCTCTGTGGAACATCGGGTACGACTGGGTGCTGCGCGCCGACCTCCCTGATGGCGTCAGCGTGGTTTGCTACGCTGACGACACGCTGGTCCTGGCGCAGGGGAGGTCGCATCAGGCGGCGGCCGACGCGATGACACGCGGGGTTGCGATAGTCGTGGAGACGATCCGGCAGTTGGGTCTCGAGGTGGCATTGCACAAGTCCGAGGCCATGTCGTTTCATGGGCCCCGGAACGCGCCGCCATCGGGATCCCAACTAACGGTAGGAGGGGTTCACATCGGCGTCGGGATGACGATGAAATACCTGGGTCTCGTCCTCGACAGCCGGTGGAACTTCGTGGAGCATTTCCGACGTTTGGCCCCCAAACTGGAAAGAGTCGGGGCCGCCTTCAAGCGGCTCTTGCCCAACCTGAGGGGGCCAAACGCCTCCTGCCGGAGGCTTTACGCGGGGGTCGTGCGGTCCATGGCCCTATACGGAGCTCCGGTGTGGGCGCGTTCACTGCGGCGGCGAGCCGCCCACTACCTGAACGCGCCCTAGAAGGTGGTAGCCATAAGGGCTATCCGGGGCTACCGCACGAACTCTGGCGAGGCGGCAAGCCTCCTTGCCGGACTGCCACCATGGGATCTGGAGGCGATAGTCCTTGCGCGCCTGTATGAGTGGCGCGCGGAGGCACTACGCCGGGGGGAGGATCCGCTTCCGCGGCAAATCGCTGCGGAGCGGACGGATCTCCGGCGCGATCTCATGGCGGCATGGAAAGAGCGACTGTCGCAACCCAGCGCAGGCCACGCCGCAATAGCGGCGATAAGACCCCTCTTTGAGGAGTGGCTAGAGAGGCGCCACGGCGCCCTCACCTACCGCCTGACGCAGGTCCTCACCGGACACGGAAGTTTCGGGAGGTTCCTGCACATCATCAGGCGGGAGGAAACGCCCGGGTGTCACCATTGTCAGGATCGCCTAGAGGACACGGTGGAGCACACGGTGGAGGTCTGCCCCGCTTGGGCGGAGCACCGCCGTGTCCTCGTAGAGGCGATCGGCAGCGACGGCGACCTCTCGCGTCCGGCCCTGGTGCAAGCCATGTTCCGGGGCGAGAGGGAGTGGGACACAGTCACCTCCTTCTGCGAAGCAGTCATGCTAGCGAAGGAGGTGGCGGGACGGCTCAGGGAGAGAGCCTCCCGTCCTAGCCGCCGCGGGAGACGCTCCGGGCGTCGGGAGCCGCGTGACGACTCCCGGCCACCGTAGGCGCGGGCCTGCGGGCGGAGAGTAATGGGTAGCTCACCGCCCGATCAGGACCAGGCCCGTGCCGGACGGCGCGTACGTGTTCCACGCGCGCCTCAAAGAGATGTCAGCATCGGGGAGGGGCCCCTTAGGGCCGAAGCCTGCCGGGTCAGCGGGATTGTCCGAAAGGGTTACCGCTGGCCCGGAACATAAAGGGCTAAGGAAGGAACACGGGTGGGTTTTAGTCAGTAAGAGTCTGACACTCCCTTCCGCTCCACCCAGAGCGGGAGGAGTCATTTGATGATTTCCCATCCGCAAAAAAAAAAAAAAAAGTATATATATAATAATAAATCCGTAATATTTAATAATAAATCCTTCATCCAATTTCTAAGAACCACTTTAAATTTGGCCTTTTGTGTCGACTGTAGTTAAATTCTTGGTCCTTACATCCTCCCAATATATATTGCGTGTCCCTCTGGCGTGTCCGACTGGTTCTAATTTAGGCCTCATTTCCGACCAACATCCTGGGTAGACCTAAACACAAAACGGTATATGATGTTGACACCCTTTGTCAAAGTAATGGACAGATTACTAACTTCACAGAAACGCTTAATTAAACTAAAACCTTAAACTTCACGCCTCTTCATTGAACTTTAATCGGTTCTCAAAAGAAATAAAAATGGATTAGTAAGTCGTTGGACAAGTTTCACTTCGCCCTAAAAAAGTTTTCTGAAGAAACGTGCTTTAACTTGGTTGAATCTACGACGAAACTATAAAATACCCCTTCACGGGCCATTAATACTGAAGCTATTGGTAGTGTTTTAAATTCTTATCTCATTTTGCACTGAGTGCTCAAATTTTTCTGAGTTTTGGGGTATACTAACAGGAAAGTGATCAGCGGGGCTCTCCAAAAGGGTTAGCGCTGCCCCGGAACATAAATGGCTAAGGAAAACACGGGTGGGTTTGAGTCAGAAAGAGTCTGACATTCTCTTCCATTCCACCCAGACCGAGAGGGGTCATTTAATGTTTTCACATGAGGAAAAAAAAAACTAACAGGAAAGTACTGTTACCGGTTCAGACCGAACGTTTGAAACACTAATTTTGGGGCCGTGTGATCTCCTGTTTCGGTGGCATGAACTGGTCGGCCAGATCTCCAGATCTGACGACGCCAGGCTTCTTTCTTTGGGGCTTTTTGAAATCTCGCGGTTTACCACAACAAACCACTAACCTTGCAAGTGTTGGAAGCCAACATTGGAGAAGAAATCACCAAGTTTTGAGTGCAACAATTCAAAATGCCAAACGAGCACAAATGTGCATTAACTCAGGAGGTAATCGTTTACCCCATTTAATTTTTTCGAATTTATGTTGTAATAAATCTAATCTAATCTAAAAATAATATTATTTCGCCTCGATCCGGCTGGACCGCCTCGATAACATCTGCCCTACCTCAACCCTTACAGCGTCAGACTTCATTAAAACAACAAAGAAAATAAATAATTCCTCAACTGTTTCCTTTGTGACGAAACACTTAGTTTGAGTAAAAGACCTGAACAAAACAGCAGTAACTCCATCACTAAGAACATGTTTTTTCAGCAAAAAGCAGAGATTACATCTTTCAATTTAAAAAAGTCCTACTAGTTCCGAAGGTTTAGAAAAGAGCAACAATATATATTCCTTTGAGGTGAATGCCGCCTAACACGGGAAAGCAATTCCGTTTTCGCAGTCCGACGGCTTATTATTCAAGTTGTGATTGCTACCAAACCATTGCAAATATAAAATGTTGGGGAAATCTGATACGAAAGCGATTTAGGAATTGAAGCAATGGTTTGGAAGGTGGGGCATGTAGGAGAATGAGTTTACCAATGTAGAAATGTGTGTATGAACATTTTTACTATTTTTTTTTTATAAAAATGTTCATAAACTCATTTCCAAGCCTGTATAGTATGGACATTACAACTAATTGAATAACTCAAACAGCGAAATCATTTTTTATCTACTTGTCGAACAATGTAAGAGGCAAAAGGAGTACGTAAGGATCGTAGCTGTGGGTGTTCTGTAGTTTCTGCCTACCCCTATAAAAAGAAGGCGTGAATTTGTTTATGTACCTATATATTTTCGAACAATATTTATTTACCGAAGACAAAATCCTATGAAATAAACGAAAATGCTTCCAAGAAAATAAACAAAACTCAGGACCCAACACACGAATGTTTATTGTCCACAACCATTTCGTAACGCATTTTCAGACGTTTCTGCTTTTATTAAAGGGTTTACTAGACACAACAAATTCTAAACATTTGTCAGCAACCTGCTGTGGGCAGGCAGAATCATTAATTTACGACACTCATTTATCTTGCGAATCCGAAGTAAACAATGAAATGGTGTGATCAATAAAAAGACCTTTCACAGATCGTCTATTGTCAGTGTGAAAGGTTTTAATAAATACTGGGTCTACTTTTCGTGGGGCTGTCTGTCAGATGGGCAATTTTGCGAACACAATTGGGTTCTTTCATTAGTTGGTAATCGGTAGGACGGGATTTAACTATGTTTAGGGTGCTGTGCTAATTAAACGTGTGTCTTCTTAACAATGTTTAGGTTACTGTGCTGATTTTATGTCCGCTAGAGGGCGCCATATCTAATTTATTGTGATGCCACATAGCCTCTAACCAGCAGACAATCAAGACGCTTCCAACGATACCTCATTTGTCCAATTATGACAAGTTGTTTAGAAGTTATGAGGGAACAGATGAACATACATACATACATACCCCTCCTTTTTGCTTCGCCGTAGTCGGGTAATAAACGATTTTGATTTTTTCTTTAAAATAGCTATATATAAACAACCACAGCGATATTTCAGTGCGGTATTTTTAGTATTCAAGTATTGGAAGATCCTATCAAAGATACATAGCGTCAGATGCATAACGTTCCACGAAACTCGTAAAATATTTCTACGAATGGTTCCTTTGGTATTTTATTAGAGGATAGCACCAACCTCACCTGTCATATATACAGCAATTTTATTTTCTTTATCTGTAACCTACTACATGTTTGAAACTTTGTACGTCGTGATTTATGGGAACAAAATGCTAAATGTGCAATTTAAAAGTATAATTACGGTACGGTCATTATCACGACAGGTTATCCTACATGCACAGTGAAGGAACAAGTAGAGACTCTGGACTGACCAGTGCACTAATTGCGTAATACACTATCAGTAGCAATGGCTTTCATTTTGACAGTTCAGCAACATTCATTGCGTTATTTACATTGTTGAGTAGACAAATTTTTCGAACATATGAAGCAATGAATTAGCAATATCCTTCAAAATGACACAGTTTGAAATTGATCGTGTGTTACGCAATGGGTTGCCAGAACTGACTCAAGTGTTCTGCAACTTAAGGGTTATTTTTATTTACACTTAATTTCATTCGGCTGCGTAAGTATTGCCAACATTCTGAATAAAAATTACGGATCGAAAAGGTAACATGCGCCAGCTATGTGACAACGAAAATTGCTTATGAGCGTTTACGACGTACGGCATTTTATACAAACTTTCAAGCCCTTATTTTTCGAAATGAATGAACCGATTTCAATGAAACTTCATACGCTGAAAAAAGGTCTAAAAGGTATTAAAGGTCTAAAAACTTAGAAAAGAACATTTTTGAAATATCTTATTTTAAAAAAGATAAATGGAAATCTCTGTTTCTAGGGAAAATTTAAAATCGGTCATTTGGCTGTAACACTATTTTTCGAAAATGCTCTTAACTAACTTTTTAGACATTTTTATCATGCTTACGCGTATGAAGTTTCATTAAAATCAGTTCATTCATTTCGGCGGCTTGAAAGTGTGTATGAAATGCCGTACGTTGTAAACGCTCATAATATCTTCACTCCTTGACCTTTGCCATATACTAGCAAAAATATTGATCACAATATCCAAACTTATAGATACAACATAGATTAAACCAATGTTACAATAACATGTATTGCATTCCTGCCATACCATACGGTTGAATCTATCAACAATGTACGTTCATTGTGAGAGTTGAGTGGATTTGTCAAAGCATTCAGAGAGGGTATTCTTATTATTGGTTTCTTATGTCAAAAGGGTCATTATTTCTGTCGGTCACATAAGCAATTGAAAATTTTCAATAAATATTTGCGAGTGCTTCGCAATTATTTATTGAAAATTTTCAAACGCTTGGTGCCTTTCCTATTTATTTTCTTATTGCTTCCAGTAAGAAATTATCGTGTTTATTTTTTATACTTAAGAGCGTTTACACCGTACGGCATTTCATACAAACTTTCAAGCCCTTGTTTTTCGAAATGAATGAACCGATTTTAAGTTATTTTGACTGCCTCTTTCGTCTAGTGGTCGCAAGCGCTTCTGTAGAGCATGAGGTCCTGGGTTCAGGTTCCGGGTCAGGAAAAGTATTATTGGGAGACTTGGGGAGTCTGAATTTGTGCCAATAGGCTCGTCTCCTATTACATGGAACTTAAACATAACTGGTGAAATGTGAGTTCACCTCTGCCTAACCCTTCTGAGATATCAAGCAAGATAATATGTTGTTTTATGTGTTATATTATTTTGGTCAGGGGAATTTTGGAAAACTGCAGTAAAATGGAAAACGTCAATTAGGCCTGAGTGTATTTGACATGATAATTTAAATAATATTGTCTGGTCAATTATAACCAGTGGGTAAAACGCGGTAACAACAGTAGGTATACTTTATGGACAACATAACATAAAGTCCTGTGAAAAATGATTCAATAATGTAAGCAATCTACTACCTTTTTCACTGAATAAAAACTTCTTTCACAAAACACACTAACCCAACAAAATAGTTTTCCGCCGAAAAAGTTCACTAACTTCGGAGACCCTAATTTCGTTGACGTGGACCTCGTATAATAGAAGATGAAAATTTTATCTTGTACGAAATTATTTATATTATTTCTTTACGGCGGCAATTTTTCATTTGGCCTTTCAAAGAACGTTCCCAAATCTGTCAAAGTTCAGACGTTTATGTGCGAAGACGTGTGTCTAAATTAATGACGTCACGACCCACTGATATGATTCACTGTGATGTCACGGCAGGCCGGATTTATGGACCTGATATATCCTCGTTAAGGAAGAATGAGATAGGTTAAACTGTTATGGATTAGTTATATGTTTGTAAGGAGTAGGTATGTAAGAAAATTGGTCCTTTGCTTATTGGACTTTATGTAAGGTTGCGCATAAAAGACCAACATTTCAATTCAATTAATCTTTATTGCATCCATAATGTACACATATAGGTAGTAAGTATAAATTAATAAAATCAATTATGGACCCTGTCAGACACAGAAACCGGAATGAGAAAGTTTATGGTGGATAAGACAGAGATTAAAACAGAAGAAGAACTAGCAGGGGATCGAGGGGGGTTCAGGGGATCAGACCGGAATAACTCAGCAAATCTATCTATCTTCTTCTTCTATATAAATAAAACAAAGTAGAGTTAGTTACACCATTTATAACTCAAGAACGGCTGGACTGATTTTTATGACGTTTGACTTGTTAGATTTGTCTCCACTACGAATAGCAGAATAACTCTTAATTAACATGAGAAAAATTCACGAAAAAAATAATAATGAAGATAATCAATTTTCTCATACATTTAGGCGGTATGAAAGCCCGCCGGGTCAGCCAGTTTTAAATAAGTAGGAGTATATTGATAATACTATAGTCCAGTCCTACATTTATCTTGGTGCGTTAATCTCAAAAGGGGTTGGATGCATAGATGAAATGAAGAGATGTATGGCGATAACTAAAGCGTCGATGAACAAGCTGAAAAAATTCTGGAGGAACAGAGATTTTACTAAAGCCACCAAGATCCGGCTTGTTCAATCATTGGTTTTCCCTATCATCCTCTACGCTGCTGAGAAGCGGACGCTGAGAGACATCGAGAAGAAGAAGATAGACGTTCTGGAAATGTGGTGCTGGAGAAGAATGCTTGGGGTGTCGTGGACGGAGTTTCGCACCAACACCTCTATACGCCAAGAACTCAGCATCTAAAAGCGTCTATCTGTTATGGTCCAAACGCGCATCCTCAAATACTTCGGACATATCTCGAAGCGTGAGGGAGACCGTATTGAGCGCCTTATCGTGCAGTGGCACTAGACCACGCGGACGCTCACCCATGAGATGGACTGTCCAAATTAAATCCTTAGTGGGTGATCTCTTGTATGAGTGCACAAAAAACACCCGAAATCGGAGTAGGTGGCAAGAAATCGTGAGGCGAATCATATCAGCCCCTAAACAAGAAACTACATGAGGACCACTACCGCTCTGACAAGAGTGCTACGAAGAAGAAGAAGACGAAGACTATGTTATATTATGAAATTTTACCTTCGACAAATACGTCAATTAATATTTAAGTAAAATCATCTGTTAGGCCCACTTACGCACGGAAGTAAAAATATCGCGGGGATTTTATCGCGTCCTCGATTTTCAACTCTTGATGTTGGGTCAAGCATTGAGAATCCAACAGAGTGCATCCCAGCGCTTTAAAAAATCAAACTGTTGAATGTTCAACTCATTTTGAACGCATTCTTAGCACCGAGTAAAGGGGACTACAGGATCTAAACGCAAAAGACGCAAGTTTTATAACGCCTAAAAGTATAAGATGGACTACAGTAAACAAAATAAGAAAAATATGTGATATTTCTCAGCATATAAGCTAGTTAGATAGTGTATTGTGTTGAAAACACAATACAACTAATTTGATACGATAGAAAAAAATCATTAAGCTACCTCTGAAAACTTTATTTTTACAATAAAAACCATACTACTTAATATACATACAATCATTATAATTTTTGTCAGATTATTCTACAAGCAACATCCTAAAGTACTACTGTTTTAATTTTTTAGTACAAACAATTGATTTTTTGTAAATAGATAGATAATTGCTTCATATTTTGCAATAATTTACCAGCGTTGTGTCATCGCGCTTCTCTTTCTTTTCTATGCAGTCCGACAGTGACCGCGCATTAGATCATATTGTCCTCTTAAGACGTGCGTTGAAAAATCTGTGCGCGAAAAAAATCGCAGCGGGAGAAAATCGCCCGTGCTTACCTGGGCTTACATCAAAAAAGGCCAATTAAAAGCCAAATAGAAACAGATACTGACAGAAAACAATAATGCTATCTTTTACTCCTAAAACAGACAAAAGAAACAAAATATATACAAACATTACTCAGAAAACAGGTATTTTATCTTTCGTAATTTAAGATACCGTTTTCAAACTAAAGACATCTTGACATGTTGTAAGGATTAATTGCGTCATTAACTACACTAAGTACATCAAACGTCCAAGGATAAGCGCATTTGCCAACTTTTACGTGATAAAACGTCGTATCTTTTTCCATTAAAAATCTCTTTATCCGTAGTTTGTGAAAAGTAAATTTTTCGTAAATGAACTCAGCTGCGTCAGCCAGGTTAATGGATTTAACTTCCAATCTTTCGGGAGTGTTTGATGAAGCGTGACGCCAGACGCGAGCACACCGAGCTACCCGAAACTGTCAAATTTTCCCAATCAACTTTGAATCTTATGGTTTAGAAATAAAGTTGAAAATCTATTAAAGAAATTTCACAGATTGTAGTAGCTTGATGTGCTGGCGTCTGTACATGACTATGTCATTACTTTTGGCTGTGTTTGTAAAATGCTGGGTACAGAATGGACCAACCTTAGAGTAAGAAAGCTATAGAGCATCGGGTAGCGTGACCGCACATGAGACAAAAAACTAACTTAACTAACATAAGCTACATAAGTAGCTGCCTTGAAAAAACTGGCACGCGATGAGAGACGGAAATAGTATAGCTTTATCCTTTTCTGTTAAACTCAAAACTCAAACTCAAACTCAAAGCATTTATTTCAATTAAACCTTTAACAGGCACTTTTGAATTGTCAAGAAGTCGGTCAGTCATAAAATATGAAGCTAGTTGCCCATTCCAAAGCGTAGGTACCTATGGAGAAGAACGGGCAAGAAACTCCATGGACACTCTTTTTAAATTACATTTTACAAAAACATTTGTTACATCATTTCTTTTGAATTTATGATTATATAATGTGAGAACGATGTAAAAAAAAATAAAAAGATGTCCGCGTTAAGAGCGTCCAGAATACAACAAATAGTAACAAAACAACAATCCAAAATTAAAACAATTAAAATAAGCCCAGGCGGCTAAGTGATGACCAGTCCCAACTGACGGCGCCCGTTCACGAACATGACGTATATATCAGCACCATTCAGCTCAACCACTTTGAAGGGAGCTAAATGATCCAACATACACGCCACCGCCAGCGAGACATTTGAGTGAGCATGACACACTATCAGCCGCCAGGGAATATTCAAGTCAATGAAAGATATATTATTACACAGTAAATGGTAACTATAGATTACATAGAACTCACATCTGTGCTATGCAATTATACAATACAAAGGAAATTGAGTTTATACAATGCAAGGATAGTCTTACAATCTTCAGCAGCTCCAACAGTATTTTCAAGTGTTAGTCAATTAGTTGTGGAGCAGGACTAGCATTGAGCCAGGCATTTTTGTCAGTGATGTAATCCCCTAACTTATAATATGCCTGACTGCATAGTGTGCGTTTTATACAAGATTTAAATTTTGTCTCATTTAGTTGAAGAATGTGGGGAGGTATTTTATTATAACATTTTAGACAGTACCCCATAAAAGATGAATCCACTTTAGCCAGTCTGAAACCTGGTTGCACTAATAGGTCCCTATTTCTAGTACTATAATTATGTCTTTCACCTCTTTTACTAAAAAGATGTAAATTTTTCCTTACATACATGATGTTTTCATAGATATATTGACAAGGCACCGTCATGATGTTAATTTCCTTAAACAGTTCCCTTAGAGAATCGCGCCTGCGGAGATTATATATGGCTCTGATGGCTCTTTTCTGCAGAATAAAACTTACTACTTATAATAACTCAATGCTTTATCCCTTTCTTGTGGAAATGAAATGGAGCTACCCGCCGTCTATACTTTTCTTTGTCTAAGGGGCCAACAAGGGGGGGTAAATTAGTCAGCGCCTAACGTAAATTGACGTACTTTTAATAGCCAATTTTTTAATCTCGTCTAAGTTGTCTATGGAGTATCTTAATTTGACATTACTAAACGAATATTTATCCTGTCCTTTTCTCAATGAAATAGAAAGAAAAAGATGCATGAACTTAAATTTAGTTTAGTTTGTGCACAAGAGAATCGGCTATCTGTGTCTCGCTGCTGATCAGTGCGGTAAGCACGTCACAAAGGAAAAAAAGGATATATTTAATTGTTGTAAAATTTTATAGTGCGTTCAGAAATTTATTTTGTGACTAAACTTAGAAAGATATATCAAGCTACACAATAAAGTGTCTGTCTTGATAATAAACTAAAATATAAATAAAATAAAAAGTAAATGACAGACCAAAAAACTGAATAAATCAAACTATACAATCTTATTACCTCCGTAAAATTTAATTTCTGAACGCACCCTGTTTGCCAGGTACGAACAGTTTGTATAGGATAATAAAATTGTTGCTTTTACTATTTTCCTTACACATTCTTCATACGATATTTTCTCACCTTCTAAACCTTCTTGGACTTGTACAAATATTTCAAAACTAAAATTAGCCATATCGGTCTAGCCGTTCACGATTTTAGTGAGACTAACAAACGTCATTTCATTTTTAGGGTTCCGTACCCAAAGGGTAAAAACGGAATCCTATTACTAAGACTCCGCTGTCCGTCTGTCCGTATGTCACCAGGCTGTATCTCATGAGCCGTGATTGTTTGACAGCTAAAATTTTCACAGATAATGTATTTCTGTTGCCGCTATAACAACAAATACAGAATAAAATAAATATTTAAGGGGGTCCCATACAAAAAACATTTTTTTTGGCGTTTTTGCTTTGTGGTACGGAACCCTTCGTGTGTGAGTCCGACTTGTACTTGGCCAGTTTTTATTTATATAGATTATAGAAAACAGTCTATGGATAAGCTTGTTATAGTCGAATGTTGTGTCATTTTAATTAAATCGTTAAAAAGTCACTGTCAATTATAATATAATTTAGAGATTGAAGTGAATTGTCAGTTTAACAAGTTGCTGACATGAGTCAGTCTTGAACGAGGCACCGGAGTGACAAGTTTTGAGGCTGAATAATTTATAATAAATATTGTTATTGCGTTGATTTATTTGATGTTTCAATTCTATGACTCCCTTCTGAGGTAAGTTTATTCGCCGTCTTCACTGATTTAGATTTGTATTTCCTTGTTTGAGGCGTTAACGTTTAGATTATGTTTAGAACTGCATAGCCAAGTACATACTACATTAGCGATTACTTCTGATACACGTAGAGTGGGTAGCTTAACTAAAACTTTTTTACTGATCTAATACTGATTCGATTAAGGTTTAGATTTCTTTCATTTTAGATCATACGTTACTTCTGATACAATTTTCTATAAGTTAAAATAATGTAAAAGACAGAACAGAACAATTTTTATCGAAAGAAAATTTATCAATCTGCTTAGCTTTATCCCAAATATGATGGGGTCGGCTTCCAGCCTCACTAGTTACAGTTGAATACCAGTGTTTTACATGGAGCGACTGCCTATCTGACCTCCACAACCCAATTACTGGGAAGCATCAGAGGTAAAATAACTGTGAAGGGACTGTACGTATCTTTTGGATACACATGGCTTTTTAACAACCTCTTAGTTCAACATCATTAGAACCGCTTCACAGCTTCTCCTCATAAAGTATAGGGTGAAAAGAAATACGGCTTAATGCGTCGCCCCATCACATCCAACATCCTGTTTGATCCAATGAACCATGGAGGTCCATTAAGTACCTGAACGTGACGCAGGTTTTTTGGTTTAAAATGTAATTTCTTCTGATTACTTTGAGTTTGAGATAAGATACAAAAATCGACTTCGAATGAGTCTCTAAATGATTTGTAATTAAATTTTTGTGAAATTAGTGTTACAAAATTATTTTTAGTATCAGTAATTATACGAAACCCGAAACACGTGTCTAGTATTTTTATGTAAAGAATCTATGTACAAAATTTCAAAACTGTATCATGAAAAATCACAAAGTTATAAGCTTGTTAAGTTACCTGTTTGTCCGTACAAAAACATGCTCACCCGCGCCGCTCGCGCCGCGCCTTGCGCTCATTGGTAATAGTACCTAGGTACCTAACCGTTCGGCGCGGAAATTGGATAACCGCACGTAGTGTCGCTCGGTGTCCAACTTTTAACCTTTTTTAAATATTTTTGGAACAAAATATAACATGGGTTAAAAATTATTGGAATCGATTCAGTTACTTTTTCTGAACAAACTATATTCAGGTTTCGCATATACTAAAAATAACATATATCAATTAGTCAGTCAATCCGCCTAGCCTTTTTACAACTATGTTAGGGTCGGCTTCCAGTCTAATGAGATGCAGGACCAGTATTTTATATGGAGTGACTGCCTGTCTGATCTCCACAACCCAGTAACTGTGTAACACAATAAGACTGATTGTCAGACTATTGGGTTTCTGACTACCCGTAACGACTGTCAAAGATCTTCGAATGACCAACGGTTTAAACTGCTTTCCGAGACACACTTACTGACTTCATCATCATCCGACTATCCTTTTCCCAACTATGTTGGGGTTGGCTTCCAGTCTAACCAGATGCAGCTGAATACAAGTATTTTACATGAAGTGACTGCCTTCACAACCTGTTACTGGGTAATACGATACTCCTTGGTATGACTGGTTGTCAGACTTTCGGGCTTCTGACCACCCGTAACGACTGTCAAATATTTACGAATGACAGCCAGGACCAACGGCTTACTGGTTGTTAGACTTTCGGGCTTCTGACACTTACTTATAGAATATATTAGTATCTTACAATTAGAACCTATAATTTTATAAAATATAACCCCCGGATTTACCGAGATAGCTTGCAGACTAAGGAAACTGAAGTAGTGGGCTCGCCATGTTTGTCGAAGGACCGATGGCCGGTAGAGCTCATGAGTCCTGGAATGAAGACCGCGTATCGACGAGTGTAGTGTGGGACTCCCTCCAGCTTGATGGACGGACGACCTTAATAAGGTGACTGGGAGAGACTCGTTGCGGAAGGCGGAGAAGAGAATGTTGTGGCGCAACCTTTTTTTTTTTATTGGGAAGTCATCAAATGACCCCCCCGCTCTGGGCGGGGCGGAAGGGAGTGTCAGACTCTTACTGACTAAAACCCACCCGTGTTCCTTCAGTTGCCTGTGCAATCTCACTATTTATATCGAACAACCCGCAGCCCTGGCGGGAATCGGCCCTAGCGGACCCCGTCAGTTAGTGCTGACATCTCCTTGAGGCGCGCGTGGAACACAACGCGCCGTCGACCCGGGCCTGGTCCTTACCGGATGGCGAGCTGTTTGTGGCGAAGCCTGGAAGAGGCTTATGTCCAGCACTGAACGTATGTCCACCGAGTTGATTGATTGCTTGATAGTGCGTTACTTCTCTGACCAATATTCCAAAAAGACCTCAGTATCAACGAGCATTTTACCTTTGAAACAGTTGGTGCACAGTGGTCAACGAATAAAAAATAGTCTCATGAGTTTTCAAAGACATTTTCTCCATTTACTAAGTAATATTACTTCAGAAATAAAGCTCTCTTAACACAGATGCAATAATAGTTATAAAAACTGCAGAAAAATAAAAGTTTATCCAATCGAGCGAACTCTGATGGTTTTGTGCAATGAGCCAAATATGATGTCTTTTCGATAACTGCAGGCGGCTGTTAGAATTTATTACTGGTTTTGGTTTGTGAATTCAATTGGGCTTTGCTTGTTTGTAATATTTTTTTCCCTTTGTACAGTTTCTATTTTTATATGTCTGTAATTTATATAATCTATCTGAATGTATGACAATAATATAATTTAATTTAGTTTAATTTAATTCAATTTTGTTTAATTTAATGTAATTCTACTTAGTTTAATTTAATTTAATATCTTTTTCGTATTTAATTATACAGGGTGTTTGGTGCATCGTTTGCCAAATGGAATTGGCTGGAAGAAGAGGTCATTTGCTATCTCTTAAGGCCCAGTAACTCATTCCTTGTTTCACTGCTTTTTTTAAAATGACTTTTTAATTTTTATTTGGAGAAATACAAGAACTCTGCATTTAAACTTCATTTTTTTTAAAGTTATGAGTATAGCCTTCAAATTTTATTTTAATTCTTATGTTTAGTCCTGTATGGTTCTATGAAATTAAAAATTTACTTGCTAATAACATCTAGTTCCTTTTTAATAACTCCCAAAGTTTTTGAAAATAGGAAAAATCACTTAACACTCAACTTTAAATTGCTGTAAAAAAAAAACTAAAAGCGATCGGGATCTTCGAATTATTTTAAAAGGTTCTCTAGTTTGTCCCCTTTCCAACGGTGTGCAATATACTAAAAAAAAAGTTTAATAACTTCGGTAATTCGCTAAATTTGTAATCGAGACACATCAGGCTGATATTCGATATTATGGTAAGAACACTAGTTTTCACATAAATAACATACTTTAAGTAGGTGGATAGTGTTATCTCACTCTTAAGCAGTCTTTTATCTCTTTCTAGGGTTCTAACTTTCCTCGAACTTGAAATAAAAAATAAACTTTTACTTAATAAGTACCTAATTATTAATTTTGTTCAAATTGTCCTCCACTATTGCGTACACACGCGTGACATCTTCGTCTTATCTCGACTGTAGTGGTGTGTAAACGTATTTCTGCTTTGATAGTGACGAAAGCCGCCTCAATGCGTTGGATTAAATCATCCCTAGTCTCAACTTCCGTGGAGTAAACAAGTTCTTTGGGCCATTCCCAGATGTAAAAATCTAACGGAGTCAGGTTTGGGGAACGGAGGCCAAGGAATAGGGCCATCCCTCCCAATCCATGACTCTGGGAATGCAACATTTGGATGTTGTACTCCCTGGCGGTTAATCTCCAGTGAGCGGGATAATCGTTTTGATGAAAAACAAAAGACAGGTCTTCACTGAAAATTGGTAGCTGACCTAATAATTAGGGTAAGTCTGTTTGTAGAAATTCTTTTTAAAAAGTTCGGATCGAAAGTTTCGCGTGGGTACGCAATAGTGGAGGAGAATTTGAACAAAATTTATAATTAGGTACTTATTAAATAAAAGTTTATTTTTTATTTCAAGTTCGAAGAAAGTTAGGACCCTAGAAATAGATAAGAGACTGCATAAGAGTGAGATAACACTATCCACTTACTCAAAGAATGTTATTTATGTGAAAACTAGTGTTCTTACCGTAATATCGAATATCAGCCTGATGTGTCTCGATTACAAATTTAGCGAATTACCGAAGTTATTAAACGTTTTTTTTTTGTATATTGCACACCGTTGGAAAGGGGATAAACTAGAGAACCTTTTAAAATTATTCGAAGATCCCGATCACTTTTAGTTTTTTTTTTTACAGCAATTTAAAGTTGAGTGTTAAGTGTATTTTTCCTTTTTTCAAAAACTTTGGGAGTTATTAAAAAGGAACTGGATGTTATTAGCAAGTAAATTTTTAATTTCATAGAACCATACAAGAGTAAACATAAGAATTAAAATAAAATTTGAAGGCTATACTCAAAACTTAAAAAAAAAATTAAGCTTAAATGCAGAGTTCTTGTATTTCTCCAAATAAAAATTAAAAAGTCATTTTAAAAAAAGCAGTCAAACAAGGAATGAGTTACTGGGCCTTAAGAGATAGCAAATGACCTCTCCTTTTGGCCAATTGCATTTGGCAAACGATGCACCAAACACCCTGTATAATACTATGGGTGTATGTGTAAAAACTTGCCTGAAATAAATGAATTTATTATTATTATATGGTGTACATAATAAAGAGTATTCTATTCTATTCTAAGCAGGGGGCCTAAAAAGTCCACTTTGGAGAATCATAAAAGGATAACATCATGAATTATAATATGGCGAAGACAGTCCGTGTTTTTCTTTTTTTTGCTGCTTTACGTAGGTATCTACTATGAAAGAGATTGGGATTGGATTTGGATTGGATTGATTGATATTTTAGCACAGACAAAAAAAAATAACCGAAAAATGCTTCACCAGTGGAATTTGATACAATTAACTTGATAGGTAACTCTCCATTATGTTACCCTTTTATGATTCTGCCAAAGTGGCCTTTTTAGGCCCCCAGTAGAGTACTCATAGTAAAAGTTCGCAGTGCTGCACACCCCCACCCTATTTCAAGTTAAACAAATATCAACTTTATTTCAATGACAAATTAAGTTGATTTCAGAGTCACTAGCACTATTGAAAAAGTTACAAAAATCTTTAAAATTGTAGCGTAAACTGAACTTTATTGCATAGGAATTTAAGTTATTTTTCCATTAATTCATATTTGTTTACATTTTTGGCAAATAAATCGCGAATGCAGATTAGGTACACACCTAAGGACTAGTCTCTCTCATCTGCCACATGTGCGTTTTCCCAACTATGTTGACCCCATCATAGTTGGGAAAAGGCAGTATGCGGCATCCAGTCTAACCTGAAGCAGCTGAATATCAGTATTTTATATCTCCACAGCCCAGTTACTTATTTATTTAAACTTTTCGCACACAAAAACATAATAGTCGAACCTAATGCCTTAGGCATTCTCTACCAGTCAACAAAGGGTCGTCAAGAGATTACATGACAGGTGCTTTGGTTGAGAGAAACAATGATAGAAAAAACTATTAAACTATGGAATTGTAAATAAAATAGGAACACAAATACATAAATCACACTAATATTATAAAGGCGAAAGTTTGTGAGAGTGTGTGTGTGTGTGGTGGGGGTGTGTTTATATGTTTGTTACTTCTTCACGCTCAAAAGGCTAGACCAATTTTGATAAAATTTGGTGTGGAGGTAGCTGACACCCTGGTCGTAACTTATGCGGGTGAAACCGCGGGGAGCAGCTAGTAGGTTATAAACCTATAACACCTGCACATATATACTATTTAATATTATATACTTGTAGTTAATGGGTGCCTAAGGTAAATATAGGTAGATTATTTCGTTACACAATATGTATTACAACACTTAAACCTTCAGATTACTAAATTATTGTCCACTAGCAGCGCCCCGCGGTTTCACCCGCATAAGTTTCGGTCCCGCGGGAATATCGAGATAAAAAGTAACCTATATATTAATCCAGGGTGTCAGCTACCTCCATACAAAATTTAATCAAAATTGGTCCAGCTGTTTGAGCGTGATGAAGTAACAAACATATAAACACATACACTCACAAACTTTCGCCTTTATAATATTAGTGTGATCGTCGGAAAGTAGGAAGTAGGATTTCATCACACATAAATAAACCTTCGACTAACAGTTTTTAGTACCGCTCAGTTAAGAGCTTCAATAGATTTATAGAACCTCTTAAACTTCATACATTGTTAACTAGATCTCTTTTAACTCCCAATTAAAGTAAACGAGTATTTATTTTCTCGAAGCAGGTTCAAGTGATTGCCCTTTCGGGCAAGTCGTAAAGAATTGTATAAAAAAGTGAGATTAGATCTTTTCATTTGAGGAAAGGTCCGAATATTGGTCCTGCGAGGCAGTTACTGAGAAATGGCGGATTGAGTTCGAGAAAGTCAACATTTAAATTGAAGAGAAAAACATTTACTGAATAGATTTGAGTCGGCCCCTGGGGTACTGGACTGCTAGTATTTGGACGTATTTGACAACGGTTCTCTTTGATATCTTGTTTTTTTGGACCTTTTGATCGAAGGGAGAAATCATAGCTTTTCTGGAGAAAAATGTCTAGTTCATAAATTCAACCGTAGAATATTTATCTGTCACTACCAGTGTAACTGAGTTTCTCGTATAAATCAGTAAGTTATGGCCAGTCAGTAGTCTGACCTCCATAATTCAAATACAATACGACCAAGGGTAACAGAGGAGCGATTTTCGTGATTTTAAGAACGTTTAAGTACAGTCTGATCTGTCTCAAACTGTCAAATATACCTCTAAATTCCCTACATTTTGACTAGTTTTTAGCATTTGTTTGTCGCAGAGATGAGACTGTGACTGGATTTTGAACGTTTTAAATTACGAGAATTTGCCTTCAGATCGGCGGGCTGCGGTACTATTTAGGTTCTGAACCTAATCTAATTCGAAAAAGACCTCTAACTCAAGATCTATGGAAAGACCTGGATGAGACTGGCATAGACCTGGAAAGCATGGCTCATAATGGAGGAGGCCCGTACCAGCATAACAGCAGTTGATGGAACAAGGATGCCAATTATGATGATGATGATATTATACACTCTAGAGCAATAAATGATGATGATGACATTATACACTCTAGAGCAATAAATGATGATGATGATATTTATACACTCTAGAGCAATACATTATGATGATGATGATATTATACACTCTAGAGCAATAAATTATAATGATGATGATATTATACACTCTACAGCAATACATTATGATGATGATGATATGATACACTCTAGAGCAATAAATTCGGTTCACCAACAGATATCTTACACTCTCACGTATGATTCTCAAACATGGTCTTTGACAATCCAGCAGAGGTCCACGCTCGAGGTTTGCCAGAGAGCTATGGAACTGAGTATTCTGGGTATTAAACTTGTGGACCGGGTTAAGAATACAACAATCTGTTCCAACACTAAAATAACTGATGTCATGCCAAGCTTAAATGAAATTGGTCTGGACACACCTGCCGCATGTCAGCTGATCAGTGGGCCAAACTTACGACCCAGTGGGTCCCGCTTAATGGCAAACGACATCGCGGCAGGCCCAGACGGAGATGGCGGGATGAGCTGGACTCCTTTGATAAAGATTGGTCCTCGGCAGCTCTGGACAGAGGGAGGTAGAAAGAGAGTAGGGAGTTCTTTGCTCAGCAGTGGGACATTAACTGCTAAAAATAAAAATAAATAAAAACACATATTTTGATATCTCCGAAAAAATCGTAAGTTTCTGCTGGTGACGCGAATTCAGTTCTCCCCGGTCTATTTACTTAATTCAAATTGAAATATATAGAGTAAGTAAGCTAGACGGCACTTATTTTTTGGTTTTATTAATAGAACTGCCGTAATCTATACACGCGTGGCTAGCAAATTGGGAAAGAAATGTACGAATGAAACCCTAACGGTAATAGGTACTAAAATTATGTGCGTGAAAACTCTTTGAAAATGTGCTTAGGATTTAGTGAACATTCCCAAAAAATTGTGAAAGTTGGTATCAGATTTTGTGAAAGTCTAATAACCGAGTTATAGACTGTAAAGTTGGGCCCTCAGTTCTCACATAGAGGATTGAGGGCCCACCTGAAACTGATAAACTATGGACACTACAGAAAAAGTCTTTATGCCAAAATCTAAGCAAATGCCAAACAAAATTTGTGAAAACAAGATATTATCGCAAAACACTGTCCTACTTTGCATATCTTCGTACAAAATGGGCCCTCAATTCTCATACACGTAAAAGTTTATTACGCAATTATGATGAAATCATTAACTTACAGCTACTGTTTGAAATCCTACATGCTACTAAATAAATTGTGAAAATTTATAAAAGCAAGAACAGGTCACCAATTTTTGTTGTTTGAAAGTTATCCCTCAGTCCTCCATTTCTTTTGTTTTCGATTTATTACGCTTATCGTATGAAAGATAAGACAAATACAAAATTGTCTCTTTTTGTGAAAAAAATTGTGCAACAAATGCGATACCAGAAAGAAATTTAAAGACCCTTTATTGTATAAGTAAATCGAGTTTTATTTTTATTCTCTGTATTAGGAAATAGGGTGACCACAATTTCTTTTAGATTGCAGTAAAGATTAGTAAATGTAGAGTCATAGGTTGTAATAAACTTTCTTCGATTTTTCGCTTATTATCGTCATAGTATTTGTACTCAAGTTTCGTGATAAACAAAAAATAATTTCGGAATTCGATTGATCACAAAAAAAATACTGTTACCCAAATCATTTTTGCTTGAAATATCGTTCGTTTTGAAATAACTAATGACGGTAATCAAATAATTTATTTATTATTTTTATAAAGGCTTTTGCCCAGCCATGGGACAATGTAGGCTAAATATAATCCTAACTAATATTATAAATAAAATTAATAACTAGCTAATATTATATTAAAAATATTATTACTTGTAAGTATTATATAATTATTGTTTACATATATGCACAACAGTTATAATATTAAGTGTAGTTACTAAACAATAGTTTATGATAGTGCAGCGGAAGTTGTAGGTAATAAAGCATTAAGGCGAGTTTTATGCAACAGTTGTAGTGAAGAATAAAAATAATAATATTTTTTTAATACGCAAACACATCTTCGGTCAAGATATCAAACATTCAAGGTAAGTTTGTTTTGATACTCATAATTTTATAAGTTCGTAATATTTTACTAAATAGTACTTAGACAGTCACTCTAAGAATTGTTTAATTCAATTTCACCTATTTATAAATTGTAAAGTTTTTAAAGTAATGTAGAATTATTTCATACTCCAGAAAACATCTTTGTTATTGTGCAATTACCTACGTAGGAATAAAAAAAACATCAAGGAACGCACTGCTTTAATAGGTACTAGCTTCTGCCCGCGACTTCGTCCGCGTGAAATTCGAAAGTCACATGGCTCCATCTATTATCATAATAACGTTATTGTTGTTTTCCTCGGGAACAGCACTTTTTTCGGGATGTAAGGTTCAGTGGTTTAGGCGTGAAAAGCTAACAAACAAACTTACTTTCGCATTTATAATATTAGTTAGGATTATATTTAGTCTACATTGTCCATTGCTGGGCAAAAGCCTTTATAAAAATATTATTATATTTTTCAAGCAAAAATGATTTGGGTAACAGTATTTTTCTATGTGATCGTTCAATTTCCGAAATTATTTTTTTTTATCACGAAACTTGAGTACAAATGCTATGACGATAATAAGCGAAAAATCGAAGAAAGTTTATTAAAACCTATGACTCTACATTTACTAATCTTTACTGCAATCTAAAAGAAATTGTGGTCACCCTATTTCCTAATACAGAGAATAAAAATAAAACTCGATTTACTTACTTATACAATAAAGGGTCTTTTAATTTCTTTCTGGTATCGCATTTGTTGCACAATTTTTTTCACAAAAAGAGACAATTTTGTATTTGTCTTATCTTTCATACGATAAGCGTAATAAATCGAAAACAAAATAAAATGGAGGACTGAGGGCCCGAATTTTATCAAGGTCATAACTTTTAAACAACAAAAAGTGGTGACTTGTTCTTGCTTTCATAAATTTTCACAATTTATTTAGTAGCATATAGGATTTCAAACAGTAGCTGTAAGTTAATGATTTCATTATAATTGCGTAATAAACTATTACGTGTATGAGAATTGAGGGCCCATTTTGTACGAAGATATACAAAGTATGACAGTGTTTTGCGATAATATCTTGTTTTCACAAATTTTGTTTGGCATTAGCTTAGATTTTGGCATAAAGACTTTTTCTGTAGTGTCCATAGTTTATCAGTTTCAGGTGGGCCCTCAATCCTCTATGTGAGAACTGAGGGCCCAACTTTACAGTCTGTAACTCGGTTATTAGACTTTCACAAAATCTGATACCAACTTTCACAATTCTTTGGGAATGTTCACTAAATCCTAAGCACATTTTCAAAGAGTTTTAACAAAGTGGCCCTCACACCACACGCACATCTAAAATTCTGGACGTGAAGGTACGACGTTTGTAAACCTTTCATGCGGGGAATACAACGATTTATAAATAGTGGGATCCCTTCTTTTCGCATAATGTTCTTTTTCCTAAAATACTTTGGCATCACTATTCTGGTATAATTTGTTTTGCCATAATAATACATTGCCATGTTTTTTTTTGGCATACAGTTTATGTTGGCATAATAATCTTGAAGGCTAATTCGTTTTGGCATAAATTGAATTCGCATAATACTAAACTAAAGTACTTAAAATTAAAGTATTGTCGTAAAAATTAAATATGTTGTGCTACTAGGCAACGTAGGATGCAAGAGCACCCCAAGGTTCGGTTTGGTTAGGTTCCTTTAAACCCAGCAGACAGAAATAAGAGCCCAGCGCAGCGGGGCTCCGTCGACCTGACGTCGTTAGAAATAAAACATGCAACATGCTAAATTTATGCTTAAGAATGTTATGCTTAATCGTTATTATGATTAGAGAAGTTATGTTTAAAAAAAATTATGCGTAAGCTATTATGCGTAAATAATTTTATGCGAAAATATAATTAGGAGAAACAACAGTATGCCAAGTTTTAAAATTTTATGCAAATGGATAGGGAACCATAAATAGTAGGTATTAGAAGATAATAAATATGTATGTGTTTTTAATGACACTATGGGATTAATAGATCTTTGTTAACATTAAAAAGCTACTGGTCTAGTTTTCCACAAAGCTGACCCAAAATTGGTTTAAATAAAAATTCAAGAAACTAGTTCGGTAACTAACCACCGCACCGCCTATGTTCCAAATAAACTCTTAACTACACGACTTATTTGGAAACAACTTCAAGATATAAACTGAGAATGATACTAAGCAGAAAAAAAATGATGCCAAAATATAGTCTTAAAGCTAACCTAAATTCAGTATCAATTTGGCGATGTCTTGAGAAATGTATCGTAACGTTTCGTTGTAATATTTCAACGAATATGATTGTGCTGAATGTTTTTGAGGTCCAAGTGATACTCTTTTAGCTCTTGAAACTTTTGACCCCGCAGAATAACTGTCAAGCTTTATGATCTGTAAACAGTGTTCCAATGAGAGCCTTCCAATCCGTTAGACCGTGACTATATAATATGAATTGATGCACATAGACTAAACAAATATTAATTAGCTTTAAAACACACTTCTACTTCTCAATCTTTTTTGTTATTTGTTTTTGTGGTGTAAAGTATACAGGGTTACTTGTAATTTGACGTACCTATATTTGTCAGGAGCTGATAGGGGGGCCCAAAATGCAACAAATTGAACCCCCTTATGTATGGCCGAAATTCAGTAGTTTTCGAGACATTTGAAACATTTTTGAAGCGTAAAATGAAAATATTGGTAAGATATTATTCTTAAATCGCTCATCATTTTAAGCTCCTTGCGGATATACGTCGATTTACAAGTAACCCTGTACATAAATAAATAAATAATTACCAGTATAGCAAGTCTTCTAAGTACAAATCCTTTTGAGTCAGACAAGCGACTTTTGCCCCATTTTCCACAAACTCAAACAGCTTCACGATTATTCGTAACACCAATCAGTATCTTTACACCCCCCAAACACAACCGCTTTTAATTTATTTATTTATTTATACTCCCATATGAATGAACCTCTTAACAATAAGCTCATTACTTACACCTACCCACAATGCTCAAGTTTCATCTACAGCGTGTTTGATAAATGAGCCACAGGCTGCTCATTTTCACGCTAGTCTTGATTGATTAGTTCCAATATTGAAATTCGAAACGCCCTGTATCGCGATCAAGGAAACAGTAACCAAGCGCCCTTCGCTTCGGCTAATGAAATCAATTTCGAAGTCATCCGGGTTGCTAAAATCAATGGGAAACCCGATATTGCCTGTAATGAGAATCCTGTGTCGCTTTCAAAATGGCTTTTGATGAACAAGAAGGCTGTTTGGAGATACAGAATAATTAATTATGGTATTACGACGATCAGTACCAAAAAGAGGTTAAAAAGGGTCAGATGAGACCTTTTCTGTTTTGTTTCTGAACTGAGCAAAGAAGGGTACCTACCTCCGTTTGATCTTCACAAAGTTTTGATGGACCAAAGTCTAAAAATCCGTAGATCTCATTACAGGTTAATGGGTATTTTTAAATCACCCTTTTTCCCCTTTTTTCTCAATTCTTTTAGTGCGTTTGCAAAATTTGAACTAAAACCACCATCCTGTTTATTCAATAAAATTTCTTAAAATATCCATACTAATAATATTATAAATGCGAAAGTGTGTCAGTCTGTCTGTCTGTATGTTACCTCTTCACGCTTAAACTACTGAACCGATTTAGATTAAATTTGGTATAGGGATAGTTTGAGTCCTGGAAAAGGACAAAGGATAGTTTTTATCCCGATATTCCCACGGGATCAAAACTTACGTGGGTGAAACCGCGGGGCGCTGCTAGTTATCACGTATGTGTATCAACTGGCCTCTCTCAATGTCATTCAAGTGTCAAAAGATATCTTGTAGCATTGTAGTTGCGTTTTCAGTGTAAAAACACACTACGACGAGTTGGTCTATGCTGTACTTTAACATCACTCGATCAATTGCCCCTATCATTCTCTTCCCTTTATCTCAATTTGAGGTCGGCACAGCATATCTTCTTCTTCCATATAAATTATAATATTCGATGAGCACTCGGTCGGACCCTATTTCAACCCCAAACGGCTCAAACATATAGCACCCAATAAGGTAGTTTTATTTGCGTCGTTTGAGGTTTTTTGCTCCTGCAGCAGCCGCCTCAGCACAGCCCACCATGCTAGGAAGATGGGATGGCGCAAGGGTGTCGACACAGATAGCATCCCGCACCAAAGGTCTTTTTAATTACCCTAATTATCAAATACTCAACCTAAAAAGGCCAATCTAATTAACACCAACAAGATGCAAATGAAAACCAGAGCGCAGCGCAAAATAAGTTGTCCTTTACAAGTTCGCGAAACCTACTTTATCGCACAGCTGAACGAGACTTTAAAAGTCCGACTTCCACCCCGCTAATGTCAACACAGTTTCATTACTTTATGACCTAATTAGTTATTGCCCGCATCGTTGGTCTAACGATCGGAAGCGCGACTGCTGGAAATGGGATGCTGGGTTCCACCTTCAGGCCGGGCAAAGTGTTCTAGGTTTGTCCTATTACATAAAATTCGTCACTTCACACATCTGGTCCGGTTGAAAACCAGCGTCATGCACTAGTTGTCTAGAATTTTTGCTGAACTGGGCCTTTTTGGGGCAGCCGTGCACTTTCCTTCTGATTTCTTACATCAGACTTTACACTTTTTATTTGATATTTATTTATTGTTTTTATCTTATGTATGTATCTGGTGTATTGTGTGTCTTTTAGTCTGTGCTAAATAAATGTATTTCCTTTCTTTCTTCTATGTGATCTGTGGTGCGTCGTAGGTTCTAATTCAAGCAGGCGCTTTACTTTGTGTAAATTATTTCATCGCCACTGCTCTCAAAACGGTGAAAGAAAACATCGTGAGGAAACCGGTAAGTCATAGAACCAAAAATCGAAGTCGAAGACATGTGATATCTACCAACCCGGACAGGGCTCGCGTGGTAGATTACTGCCCACTTCCTCTCGAAGAGACGAGATCTGAGTCCCAGGAGTGGAAACATTAGAGCTTGATTGTGCTATGTGGAATTTTTTGCAGCGGAGCGTGTACATGTCACTAGTTGATGGCAATAGACTCATTCCTTTTACTTGAGGCTATAACACTGACGAAATGTATAGTCAAGAGAAATTACTAAGCAGGCATACTATATCAATTTGCCGCACTATGGACATTTCAGTCTGTCGAAGAATGACAGCTGTGATTTGAATTAATGGCCAATTTTTTTTTTTTTATATTCACTTCGGTCAGCAATCCATCTTACATCACACCACACACAGTACACAGCACACCAGCCACACACAGCACAGCAGCCATCTTTACATACCGAGACCCCTTCGTGCCTCGGAAAGCACGTTAAGCCATTGGTCCCGGCTGTCATTCGTGGATCTTTGACAGTCGTTACGGGTAGTCAGAAGCCCGAAAGTCTGACAACCAGTCTTACCAAGGGGTATCGTATTACTCAGTAACTGGATTGTGGAGGCCAGATAGGCAGTCGCTCCATGTAAAATACTGGTATTCAGCTGCATCCGGTTAGACTGGAAGCCGACCCCAACATAGTTGGGAAAAGGCTAGGCAGATGATAATGAGTTCGGTCAGCAATAATTTTCCCTAACTTTAATATAGGTACTGCCTACCCGGAAAATATAGGCGTGACAATATGTTACATAACTTTATGACCTAATGAATGATTGCTTCAAGTTTAAGTAGAGACGCAGATGGGTAGTGACGTCACTGATTGATTCGGACTGCGTCGACCCGACATTAATCATGTTCGGGCGATCTGTGTTACAATAGCATTGTTGATAGGGGGGGCGTGGCTCCCTATTTGTAGGGTAAACCACGCTATTACTTAACTAGGCTTTTGGGAGTGGTTTTTGAGTGGTATATGCGATTGTGTTTTTATGTTATTTGTTATGGAATATTAACACCAGTTTGTTGCGACAATGCGAGATATTGCATTGACGTAGACAAATGACTAAAAAAGTAGAAAAACGAACTTACTTTACGCCTTGAATTAAAAAGATTTTGGAAGTCGGTTTAAAAATTTCGTCTTTTATCGTGAATAACATACATTATTATGAATCCGAAAATTAACGATTTACGAAAAAAAAAATACGTGAAGCACTATTCAATTTACAAGAAAAATATAGCCTGATCTTTCTATAATACCGACCCAATTGAAATATGTTGACTAACGGCTCACTTGATATAGTAATAAATAGCTGCCACCTTCATCATTCATCATCATCATTTCAGCCGATAGACGTCCACTGCTGGACATAGGCCTCCCCCGATTTTGGGGGGGCTTTGCCATAATCGCCACGCTTGGCAGGCGGGTTGGCGATCGCAGTATGGTATGATGGTGGAATGCATAGAGAACGCTGCTGCCCATTCTCCGGTAAGACCCTTAGTCGCCTTTTACGACACCCACGGGGAGTAAGGGGTGGTGCAATTCTTTGAGTCCGGCACCACACAGACAGATTATTTTCTTTTAACGTCAGATCCCGATACACCGATACGTTAAAACTTCAAAATTCTCCGAAAAGCAAATCTTTTTTATTCGCCATAATTATGTGGCCTTATCCAAAAAGCCGATCTGTTCCAAAAGCCAATTTCTGCGTTATAAACAGATTATAAACCGTTATACTTTAAGTTTTAAGAGTGATCTTGGGATCCGGCTAAGCGCTTGGCCAGACTGGCAGCGCAGGGCGAGGAACGGCGCGGGTGCAGAAACGCGCGCGTTCTGTCTGTCCTCGGTGGAGCACGGCTCCGTTCTGAACGTTTGTCAAAATATAGTTAATATGGATGAAGAAGACTTATTTTTACCAGAAAAAAGCTCGAATTAGTTTGAGAACCCCGACCCCAGGCGGGCCGCCCGCGCACTCACTGCGGCCAGTTGTATGAACGAGCTATGGCGTGAGTTGCCCGCGCGCTCCCTGCGCCGAGCAATCCGTGCCGCTCACCACGCCCGCGTGGGCCCACTATGGACACTCAAATGAAGTTTTTGTTTGAGTTCGCCGCGCCGCGCCCGCGTTTGTTGTCTGGCCAAGCACTTAGAATAACAATAACTGACATTAAAATTTGGGTCAAGGCGGGACATTTCCTGAGGTGATTTTGCTAAAACTCACCAAGAGGCTCGTTGACCTCTTGGTGAGTTAAAGGATTCTTAATAATTTTTTCGAATCATAATCAGAAGTTTCGTCACTTAAAATCCTTTTCGTTGACTCTGCGGCGACGTTGAAAATTGTAACAATAGGGACTTGTAACTGAGAATGGCCCTTGCGATGAAGAGCTACGTTTCCTTGTCAAATGAATTCATTTGCAAACAATATAATCCAGCTGAATAGCGTGGAGGCAACTTTTACTGTTATTCTGGTTCTTCCCGCAGTTCATTCAAATCTTACATAATCGTAAACGAATATTTATCATTTGTTGGCCGAGCGTACCTTATTGCTCATTATGAGGCTATGTTAAAGCGGAGATTTCTTGAAAACGGTCAAAAAGTTCGTAAACCGTAAATAATTTTGACCAAAAAAAATATTATATTTTCAAGTCTTAATTTAATACAGTGATGGAGCTCAAATCATAATTAAACATACATTAACGCATCAAAAAAATCTTCAAATAGACCTCTTAATTGTCTTTAAAAGCAGTTTATCCCTTCATTAACAATTAATTAATTACCTCTAATTAAAAACATACCATTACATTTCTAATGCCAAACTGCATTCAGTGATGGATTATTTATTATTAAATAGTTTTTGTAAATAGATAATTGCTTCATATTTTGCAATAAATTACCAGCGTTGTGTCATCGCGCGTCTCCTTCTTATCTATGCAGTCCGACAGTGACCGCGCTTTAGGTCATCTATTGCAGCCACGGTACGACTCCCGGCCACCGCAGGCGCGGGCCTACGGACGGAGAGTAATGGGTAGCTCACCGTCCGATCAGGACCAGGCCCGTGCCGGACGGCGCGTACGTGTTCCACGCGCGCCTCAAAGAGATGTCAGCATCGAGGAAGGGGGGGCCCCTTCCCTTAGGGCCGAAGCTTGCCGGGTCAGCGGGATTGTCCGAAAGGGTTACCGCTGGCCCGGAACATAAAGGGCTAAGGAAGGAACATGAGTGGGTTTTAGTCAGTAAGAGTATGACACTCCCCTCCGCTCCACCCAGAGCGGGAGAGGACATTTTATGATTTCCCACGCGAAAAAAAAAAAACAAAGTGCCATTAAGGCCTAGTTAACCCGCATCAATAGGTTATTTTTCATCTGTTTAGCATTTTCCCAACTATATTATGTTGGGATCGGCTTCCATTTTCGAAGCCTGATACAGCAAGAGGTGAAGAACATATTATTTTATAGCCATTTATAGGAAAGGCCCCATGTGTCGAATACATACCGGTAAATTTATGTACATCATGACCCTCCAAAGGTTCAGTTTTCGATCAAGTTGCACGTAAAACATTTTTCAAATTAATTGGACGCACTTAGGCCGAGCTTGTTTACCAATGTTCGTCGAAGTTCTGACGGGTGATGTGTGGATGTTGTCGTAAGATTTAGCGGTCGATATTTTAGGGTTTGGCGAAGATTTTTGGAAGTAGAGTAAGTTGGCGGTTACACCATTAATTTGGCTACAATTTTTAGATTGAAGGAAATAAATTATTAAAATGGTAAAAGGTATTTAAAATTCCGTTAATCCGGATAATTTACTTGGCATGAAAATTGTGTAAACATTGCTTAGATTATGAAGTTTCACTGTGAACAAAATTATAGTGAACTAGTTGATGTATTAGATAATAATGTACCTGTATTAATTATTGAAACAAAAAAATGTAGTATAGTATATCCAAACCTACGGCTATCTATGATAAACTACCTTTTGGAAGGAGCAGCTAGAATAAATTTTTTTTTGGAAATTTTGGCATTCAAATGTGCCTTTTATGTGCTTGTTTGAAATAAATTATTTGACTTTGACCTAACGGCTTTTATGTACAAACGCCAGCACATCAAGCTACCCGAAACTGTCAAATATTCCCAATCAACTTTGAACCTTATGCTTCAGCGATAAAGTCGAAAATCTATTAAAGAAATTTGACAGATTGTAGTAGCCTAATGTGCTGGCGTCTGTACATAAGCGACAATAACAAAAAGCCAATATCTGGAAAAAACGCCTGATACGGAGATAATCTGCAGTCTGTATGTCGGCTTACCCGACCATTTGAACACGCAAAAGTGACATTTATGTGTCAGTAAACGTCCCACGCCATGTTCGTAATAAACGGCCGGGCTGAAATATACCTATTTTGGTATATATTAGAACGTAGTTCACGAACCATTTCGAGCTTTCTTTCACTTTATTTGGTTAGAGCAAAGTTATGGGAAGGAACATTGTGTGTAAATTTCGGTAGTAATAGCAGTGTTCAGTATGATTTTTTTTTTTTGTGAATGATTCAATATGTCGACAATAAGTCATTCGTTCGACTGATTAGGACGCCAGCTCCGTCTGGTGGCGCTTGACAGAGTTTAGCCTGAGTTCGTGGGAGTCGATGAGAGCAGAGATATGTGGATGGACTTACTTGACATCAAACGAACAACATATGCTCAGAAACTGTCTCGCGTATCGTATCGTTGAATTCTGTACAGTGTGTGATTTGCTAGTGCGATTTCTTTGTTCGTGAAATTATAATTTGATTTGAAGCAATTTGAACCAACACTACCCTTAATACTCCCAGAGCAATTAAAATATGACTGATAATAACGGGACACACGTACCTTCTCCGTCAAATACTCTGCTACCAACATTAATCATACTTAACAGACCCCATTAAATAAACAAATCATCATTTCAGCCGAAAAACGTCCACTGCTGGACATAGGCCTCCCCCAAGCACCTCCACTTCGACCGGTTCTGCGCTTCTCGCATCCAACGGGGCTTTCACAAGGTCGTCGGACCACCTTGTGGGAGGCCTTTCAACGCTACGTCTTCCGGTATGCGATCGCCACTCCAGAACCGTTCTGCCAGCAATGTGCCCTGCCCACTGCCACTTAAGTTTGGCAATTCTTCGGGCTATGTCGGTTACCTTGGTTCTCCTAATAAACAAATGATTTATTTCAAATCATTGTCAAAAATTACTTACTCAATATGAAATGAAGCAAGATAAAGTAATTTTATTGGCTCCTAAAATTACCAAACTCACGACAGCCTCATGAAATGTTAAACTTTCTGATTGATTTGATTTGATTATTTTATTAAAATCAAAATGTTAGAATTAATTTACATTTCGACGAACTTTCATTCCATTAAAAGTCTCAATTAATTTCTTTGATAAGTTACAAAGAATGTTTGTATTTTCGTAAATTGTTACTGAATAATAAACAAATTGGAAGGTAAATTTTGCATTTTGTATTAGGTTTTTATAACATTTATTTACCGTAGTTAGCTGTTAATGCGTACTGGAAAGCGAAGTGGTATTTAGACGATATTAATTAGGATTCATATTTGGGTATTTTTGGGAGTGTTCATACTTCACATACTTGTATTGAAATTAATAATGAAGTTTACAAACTGAGGAACGTGCAACGGTACTGTAATATATTCGTCACCATATTTAAATAGGAGAATATTTTCCTAGTTGAAATAAATAGTCTAAAATATTTTGGTAAATAACAAATATAAGTCTTTTGATATTTTTTTTTGGTTACTCTTGTTCATCTTTTTATTCAAAAACACTAAGTACAAAATACTCGGTTATTATTAAAATACTACCAACAGTAAAAATACCAAAACAAACATTTTCTACCAGCTTTTAAAACCATAATACAAAACATTATCACATCTTAACAAAGAGCTTGAATATTTTTTTAATACCGCGACAGTGGCTCCCCCTTCCCCCTTCAAAGTCAATCGTCAAAGTGGTAGAAACGGGGTCAGCAGACGGCCACGGAAATAGAGCACTCGTGGCGATGACGACGTGCTACTGTAATGATGATGTCTGTCAGGGAATACAGGCAATGGGCATGACTTTCTTTTTGGGACTCGAAAACTATTTTCGTTCAGTTTACATGTTCTAAAGATGGGTTCCTCATGATTATGTGCACTGAAATGTGACTGAAATACATCGGCTAAAAAAAACAGGTACCTACGGGTATATATATTGTTTTTAATGAAAATTAATAGTCTACTGAGAACCAAAAATTCGACGACATGTCATATCAGCCAACCTGTACTGGGCCCGCTTGGTGGATTATGGCCCACTCCTTCTCACAGAGAGGAGGCCTGTGTCCCAGCAGTGGCAACATTATAGGCTGGTTATGATGGTAATAGCTTAGATCCCCGTGTTTCATTGCAGAATAGTTTCTACTAAATAAATCACTAAATTCATAACAATTAATTTCATTTCCAGTTACCAGAATCTTTGTTCTATTATAAACACAACGTGGTCGAATTTTACGCAAGAAAAAATACAGAATGTATTTTTAAACCAGCCAAATCCTGTTCAGGGTCGTAATTTTCAGACAAAACGCAACACTATTATGCAACCGCATAATACAGGATAAACCTCATAGTGTTGTTGCAGGAATATTTTAACGAATGAGGAAGCAAATCTTTAAGTTCTATTTATTTTTGTAGTAGAGAAAACTGAGATTTAAATGAACATTTCTGTAAATACAATTTTTAAGCTTACTTGTAGTTCGGTTTGTAGCTGAGCAATATCATATTATGCAAGTTGTAAAGGTTATTTAAATACATCCATGTGAAAAAATCTTTAAAAAAAATGTTGACTATTGACTGCTACGGAGTCTACGCAGTCGTAGCAGAGAGCTATGCGACGTAACAGTGAACAGTGTATACGCAGTCCTAGCAGAGAGCTAAGCGACGTAGCAGTGAATGGTGTCAACGCAGTCGTAGCCGAGAGTTATACGACGTAGCAGTGAATAGTGTCTACGCGACGTAGCAGGGAATAGTGTCTACGCAGTCGTAGCAGAGAGCTACGCGACGTAGCAGGGAGTGTCTACGCAGTCGTAGCAGAGAACTACGCGACATAGCAGGGAATAGTGTCTACGCAGTTGTAGCAGAGAGCTACGCGACGTAGCAGGGAATGCTACGCAATCATGGTTTGTGCAAAATACAATTTTTTCTTTCTCTTTTTGCTAAAATAAATATAACAAATAAAATTAACTGTAAGTTCATATAAAATAATTAAACATTGTTTGAATTTTGTTCTTAAAATAAAAATAAATTACATAAAGCTAGGTTAATTTCACTTCTATATATTAAAGGCTTAACATCCATCTCGATTTCCATTCAGGAATGTTAACCATCTTCCCTCCCACGCACGATTATTAGACTAATGTCTATTTGATTGAGCTCTAATTGAATACTTCGAGTATTAACATCTAAATAAAGCATATTAATATTACTATTGGAGCAGAAACTGATGAGTGTGTTTGTAGAACATTATTGCCATTTTAATTAAAATTTCAGTGTAATCAGAAATCAATTCTGTGGCATTATAAAAAAAACAGTGGCACTCCGGGAGTGCCGATAAAAGTGAAAACAAAATACAAACAGAATACTTTGCCATCATTCACTGACATATCGGATATACATCAAAACCGAATATATCCCGAGGACAGCCGAACACATTCGAAGCGGGTATTTTTTTAATCGTCATTTAAACAAAACGCGCGTGGTGTCGCTTACGGTAACAGTGCAAGTGGCGCGAGTTCAATGGTTTGTCCAACGCGCCTAAAGAAGTTTTCACTTCAATAATTATACACAATTTAATTAATGAAAATAATTGTAATGTCTTTTCTGCAATTTGTTGTGAAGATATTTCGACCAAATAATACTTTCGTGTTAATTACCGCGTTAAGTGCAAAAATTGCTCATTATTAGGTAAGTACTTAAGCCCTATTTACAAGTAAATACAATAAAATTGAATCAACAAATGACTAGAAAGTAAAATATTTTATTTGGGACACGCACGCACAGTAAAAAAGGAGCATTTAAAACTAACAAAATACAATAAAACAAAAAAAAAAAAACAAATACCTCAGCGCTGTTATTCTGCAGCCTGTATTATTGCTTCAAGTTTTGGTATGCCACAGATAAATAAATCACACATCACGGTCATTGTCGGCGCATCACATATGCGCGTGATTGACCGAGGGGACGGCGCGGGGCGTCGGGGTACCGAACCCGGTACGCGACGGCCGCTGCGCGCCCTTCACTCCACTCGGCTCACAGACGCGCTCGACCACGGGCATTTCATTGTTCCTTTCATTAACTTTTGTAAATTATGGTATTACACCTATTTTAATACAGTCCACTTCTTTTATTATAAAGTCCCGATTGAGCCCAATCATTGGTCCTTCGAGGGAAAAATAATTACTAGTATTGCCGTAATTAACGCCATTAACATCGTCGGTCGTCGTGTTCACCTTTGCGGACTTTGACCGCTCGCGAGCACCACGCGGTACGACCACGAAGAAAAGAACAAAGAAGTCGTTCCCGAGGCAGCCTGCATCGTCATCGTGGGAGCTGATGTCATTCTTTGGGAGTATATTACTGTATTTGAGTGAGTCCGTTCCAATTAGTTATTTTTCCGTTTTTTTTTTTTCTTGCCGAAAATCGTTGTTCATCTTCCTACATTTCAGTTTTCATATAGTGCGCTTAAATATTAGTGTTTTCTACAGCACACGCATATTTTATATCGAAAACGCTTGATCATTAGCAAATTCTCACTTTGCTAACACGTGTTGAGTCATTGACCTTGACACTGATTCTCGATCCCATACAATAACGCACAGCTGTTTTGCAGTTTTTTATCTATTAAGTTCATTAGCATCAGTACATCCAGTTGTTATTTAACTTTACAATGGCAGATAATTTAAAAACATTGATAAAGAAACGCAGTTCCATTAAATCGAAGCTTACTATTTACAGCAACTATTTAAATTTAGTAAAAAGTAGTTCCGCAATATCTGAGTTGCAACGCTTAGATTTAGAGGAGCGTTTTAATAAATTTGAAACTTTACACACCGACTTTGATGCCTTACAGACACAGATCGAAGTGCTTTCCGATGACGACGAGTCTGCGTTGGCTGAGCGTGAGGACTTTGACCGCCATTTCTTCAACTTGGTGGCACTCACGCGCAGCCTGCTTGGTGTCTCGGCCAACGGTGCTGCGTCGGAGGCGGGCTTCAGAGATGCTGACTCAGGTGCACATGTTTCATTAAGGAATTCTTTTGTTCGTTTGCCTAAAATAGATTTGCCTCATTTCGATGGGAACTACCAATGCTGGCTTGAGTTTAGGGACACCTTTGGGTCATTGATTCACGACAATTCTAGCATAAGTGACATTAATAAGTTCCACTACCTGCGAGCTTCACTCCAAGGAAATGCGGCTTTAATTATTAAAAATATTGATTTTAAAGCCGATCATTATAATCTTGCATGGGACCTGTTGTGCGAACGTTACAATAACAACCGACTTCTTGTAAAAAATCATTTTCAGGCTTTATTTGATGTCGAACCCATTACAAAAGAATCAAGTGTTTCCGTCAGAAACCTTGTTGATGTGATTAATAAAAATGTAAGGGCACTAACTACTTTAAAAAAGCCCACTCAGTATTGGGACGATATTATTATTTATTTCATGGTTAAAAAATTAGATTTAATAACAAGTCGTGACTGGGAAGAGCATAGAAACAATACGTTTAAAGATGATCCTACTTTAATACAATTTTGTTCATTTTTAAGCAGAAAAGCGGACTGGTTAGAATCAGTGGAGTATAATCATAGTTCTTCTGAAATCAATACTATTGTCGCTTTAAATAATAGTCATGCAAATAAAACTGATTCTAATCAAAATCAAAGAAATAAAAAATTAGACAATAATAATAAAAACAGTAAATGTCCACTTTGCTCCCAAGCACATACATTATTTAAATGTGAATCTTTTAGAAAATTGTCAGTAGAAAATCGCATACAAAAGGCAATTGAATTTAACGTTTGTATAAATTGCTTACGCTTTGGACATAATTCTAAAAAATGTAGATTTTCACATTGCAAATATTGCAAAATAAAGCACAATACGCTTTTGCATTTGGAAAGTAACGAGCCCAAACTTGCTTCCGATCCATTGCCTTCTGCCATGCCTTCTGCACTGCCTTCTGCTTTGCCTTCTTCAAATGTTGTGCTTTCAGCCAATTCCATGCAGCTTGCTACTTCTTCGCATGTTTTACTGTCCACAGCTATGGTGAACGTGACTGGCGTGACGGGTAAGAAGTACACTGCGCGCCTACTGCTGGACAACGGCAGTACGGCAAACTTTGTTACGCAGAGCTTATCAGAGAAGCTGGGTTTGTTACGACGCGGTACGAGCACCAAGGTAACGGGTATTAATAATCACATATCCACCAGTACACAGTCTTGTCACCTCTCAATAGAGTCTTTATGCTGTGCCTTTACTGTAGATATCGAGTGTCACATTTTACCTGAAATCACAAAGGTTCTGCCGTCTTCATTCGTGCATATCAATCACGTCCCTATTCCTTCAGGAATTAAACTTGCAGACCCGAACTTTAACGTTCCGTCGGTCGTAGACATCCTGGTAGGGGCTGAAGTTTTCTGGAATGTCTTAGGTACAAAAACGATAGACTTAGGGAAAAACCTACCTAAATTATGCGAGACCAAGTTAGGATGGTTAGTTTCAGGTAGTATTTCGCACCAATCATGTTTTTCCGCTAATCATTTTTGCCATCATTCCAGCGTCACTCCTGACCTTACTCAATTTTGGGAGCTTGACAACGTCGCTTCAAAACATTCTCTTTCACTTGAAGAGAGAATGTGTGAGCAGTCTTTTGCTGAAACCACCGTTCGTAATAATGGTGGGGGATTTGTCGTCACTATGCCTTTAAAAGGGGATCCTAGTACATTAGGTCATTCTTTTCGGAATGCTAGGAATCGTTTTCTTTCCCTTGAACGGCGATTTAAACGCGATCCATCTTTTCATAGAAAATATAATGAGTTCATGAGAGAATATGAGCGCCTTGGTCATATGACGTTAGACTCAGACTGTACTCCATCACCAGAAAACTCCATGAGTACGTATTACATTCCGCATCATGGAGTCATTCGCAGTTCTAGCACCACTACACAACTACGCGTAGTATTCGACGCATCAGCTTCTACCAGTTCGGGGGTGTCACTTAACGACATTCAGATGGTCGGTCCCGTAGTTCAAGACGATCTGTTTTCTATTTTAACACGTTTTCGTCAGCATAAGTACGTGGTCTCAGGTGACGTGGAAAAAATGTACAGGGCCATAGAGTTAAATCCAGTCCAACGACCTCTTCAAAAAATAATTTTCAGGTTTGAATCTTCAGAACCTCTTAGGACTTACACTTTAAATACGGTTACCTATGGTACCGCTTCTGCACCCTATTTAGCCACTAAGTGTCTAGTATGTTTGGCTGATAACATTGAGGATAGTCGTGTCCAATGTGCCATACGACGTGACTTCTACGTCGATGACTTTCTTAGTGGAGGGGATACCATAGCTGAAACTGTTGACATTTCAAAAAAGGTACATTCGGTTCTATCATCTGCAAAATTCAATTTACGTAAATGGCGCTCAAATAATAAACAAATTCTTAAAGAAATTACACATAGTAACGAGCTACATAATACTTTACATTTTTCTGAGCAAGGTCCGAACTCTTCTCAATCTAAGACTTTAGGTCTTAACTGGGATTGTGACTCAGATTCACTTACTTACACTATAAATATATCCTCCACTACTAAGGTCACCAAACGTCATGTTCTTTCTGTTATCAGTCAAATCTTTGACCCACTAGGCCTCGTAGGTCCGTGCGTCGTCGAAGCGAAGATTATCATGCAGCGTCTGTGGCTCGATAAGTATGACTGGGATGACGAAGTATCGCACGAAGTCAGAAACCTTTGGTCTACATTTGAAGGCACAATTACAGCATTAAACCACTTAAAAATACCTCGTTGGGTTTTGCGTGAAGACTCTATTACGCATGAAGTACACGTCTTTACCGATGCGTCCGAGAGGGCGTATGGCGCTTGTGTGTATATTCGATCTTGTAATAGCAGTGGAACCATGGGCGTACAACTTCTAGTCTCTAGAAATCGTGTAGCACCCATCAAACCAACGACGATACCGAGGCTTGAACTTTGTGGAGCTTTGTTAGGTGCAAGGCTGTGTACTAAGGTTCAGGAATCGCTTACCATGCCCATTCATAGATGTAGATTCTGGTGCGACTCAACCATCGTCCTGGGTTGGCTCACTACTCCTTCTAATCAACTTAAACCTTTTGTCAGAAACAGAGTCAATGAGATACAGGAAAGTACTTGTGGTCATACCTGGAGCTACGTACCGTCGAAGGACAACCCGGCGGATCTTGTTTCCCGTGGTCTCAGGGCCGACGTTATCATAGACACACCTCTGTGGTGGTCTGGACCCTCATTTTTACAGCATAGTTAAAATGAGTGGCCCAGCATGCCAAACAGCGGGAAAGATAATCTGCCGGAAGTAGTGACTCATTTAATTGGTAGTGATAGTGACAATCATTCATTTAGTAATTATCATTCAGACGTAACCATTAATTCATCAACAATTCATGATTTATTAGTAAAGTATTCTAGCTTAACAAAAATTCATAATATATTTACATATGTACAGCGCTTTATTTACAATGTAAAAAATAAAAATAAATTGCATGGTAATTTTTCTACAACAGAATTAGAAAACTCATTAAATAAAATTATACATTATTCACAGCTTGAAATGTTTCCAGAAGAGTATAATTTGTTAAAGTCTGGACAAAAACTACCACGCAAAAGTAGATTGCTTCCTCTGACACCGTTCATTGACAATCATAACCTCATTCGAGTGGGCGGGAGGCTCGATAACTCCCCCTACGATTTTAATGTAAAACACCCTATTGTTTTATGCAGTAAGCACATACTTACAAAACTTATATTTCAAATGCAACATTTACAGCTTGTACATGCTGGTCCACAGTTGTTATTGTCACATATTCGACAAACTTATTGGCCTCTAGGTGGTAGAAACTTATCTAGATTTGTCGTGAATAAATGTCTTAAATGTTTCAGACATAAGGCTCAAAACGTACAGCCTATAATGGGTCAACTACCTAACTCAAGAACAAATCTTGAGTTTCCTTTTTTAAATAGTTATGTTGACTATGCTGGGCCAGTATTGGTGGCCAATCGTAAAGGCCGAGGATGCAAACTTACAAAATCCTATATGTGCATCTTTGTTTGCTCGGCAGTGAAAGCCGTACATTTGGAGCTCGTCACCGACCTCACCACTGAGGCCTACATGGCCGCTCTAAATCGTTTCGTGGCGCATCGTGGCAAGCCTCGAAGCATCACGTCCGATAACGGGACTAACTTTGTAGGCGCATCAAACGAGATGTATAGGTTCTTGCAATCATCAAATGTTGCATCTGAAATGGCGCAGCAAGGTATCGAATTTATTTTCACGCCTGCATACAGTCCTCATTTTAATTCATTGGCTGAAGCTGCTGTAAAATCATGTAAGCATCATTTAAAACGGTTACTGCATCATACTCATTTCACCTTCGAAGAGATAGCCACCTGTCTCACTCACATAGAGGCGGTTCTTAACTCACGCCCTCTTACTCCTCTTTCTTCAGACCCTAACGATTTTTCGGCACTCACTCCCTTCCACTTCCTAATTGGACGGCCATTTTTATCAGTACCACATCCTCAGGTGACTGAAGCCAACATCACGCGGTTGGATCGCTGGAAGAGAATCCAGCACATCAGGCAGCATTTCTGGAGACGGTTTCATAATGAGTACACTTCTCTGCTGCAGGCAAAATCCAAGTGGTTTCATTCCAGAGGCGAAGTGAAGCCGGGGTCCTTAGTCCTGATAAAGGACAAAACAACGCCACCTCTGCTCTGGTCCCTAGGCCGGGTCACGAAGACCTATCCCGGCGTCGACGGGGTCACGAGAGTGGCCGAACTGAAGACGAAGCGGGGCACCATTCGTCGTGCCTTCAACTGCATCTGCCCCCTTCCAGTCGAAAATTGAAGACTTCCCTTCAACCCGGGGAATATGTCGGCGCATCACATATGCGCGTGATTGACCGAGGGGACGGCGCGGGGCGTCGGGGTACCGAACCCGGTACGCGACGGCCGCTGCGCGCCCTTCACTCCACTCGGCTCACAGACGCGCTCGACCACGGGCATTTCATTGTTCCTTTCATTAACTTTTGTAAATTATGGTATTACACCTATTTTAATACAGTCCACTTCTTTTATTATAAAGTCCCGATTGAGCCCAATCAGTCATGATTTCACAAGAAATCTAGGCCCTTAATTAAATGATACTAAACTAAAATAAATCAAGATCCTCAAAATTTTAATATCTAAATTCCTACCATCTGAAGCAGAACAAATTCCACCATAAGAGCTATCAGCCGCGTTTATAATCGAAACAATTTGAATAATTACGTTAATTTACATTTCTGTAGCCTACGTGAAATTTATAGAAGGTAGGCTGACGACACGACGCGACGACTTGGAGTATTACCAGCGGGGTTGGTAGATGAGCGAGAAATGAACGGCGCTAAAAGGCCTATAGAGGTATGACGAACATGGTGTAAAGTTTACTCATACTCCATATAAAAGGGAGGATCCTCTGACCAGGGTGTTGTATCTGGCGGGCAACTGTATTGTATATAAATAATATGCTAGTTGCGCTGATGAAACTCTGCTTGCGAGATGCAGGATTTTGTGTGACGTCAGTGTGACGCGTAGTTTATACGTAGCGTTTTTAGGGTTCCGTACCCAACGGGTAAAAACGGGACCCTATTACTAAGACTTCGCTGTCTGTCCGTCTGACTGTCACCGGCTGTATCTCAAGAACCGCGATAGCTAGACTGTTGAAATTTTCACAAAGTATGTATTTCTGTTGCCGCTATAACAACAAATACTAAAAACAAAATAAACTAAATATTTAAGGGGTCTCCCATACAACAAACGCGATTTTTTTGCCCTTTTTTGCTCGATATCAAAAATGGCAACAGGTAGGCACTTGAAATATTCACAAAATACTCAGTTGTATTTTAACTTTAATAATAAAATTAAAATTAAATAAATATTTAAGGGAGCATACAACAAACATGTTTTTTTCAGCGTTTTTGCCTTGTGATACGGAACCCCTCATGTGCGAGTCCTGGCCAGTTTTATAGATACCTTCACTAACCTGCACCTGTCACATGCAGGTCAGTGAAGCGACGCAAGACCGCAGAGTCCATCCCGTCCGCTATGATTTTCAGGGTGCTGTTACGGCTCCCCCTCATGCTGTGCACCACAGACATGGTTTTCCTACGCATGATTGCATAGAAATCATCTATGTGCGCATCTGCAAACATGCCTGAAGCACTACAGTACCGCGGAAGCCGCACCAGCACCCTGAAAATGGTATTATATTGGACGCGGAGTGCATTACAGGACCGCTTTGTGAAGCTGGCCCATAGACCTCCTGTGTAGAAACTTGCAATGAATGTTGTTCAACTGTCAAAATGAAAGCGATTGCTACTGATAGTGTGTTACGGAATTACCCCGCATGAACGCTCGAATTAAAGGTAACGTAAATTCTATCGATTTTGTCGCGTTCGTACTTGGCCCACCGAATTAAGAGGCCGTACAAGCATTATAAAGATGATGAGTACAGTTAATGGAGCTACATTGATGGAGTATCAATTTTCAATTAATTAAAAGGGTTGCTCAAGAGCTTACTTATAATTGCGGAAAGACTTTATGGTTGATTCGTCGTTTCAGCCGATAGACGTCCACTGCTGGACATAGGCCTCCCCCAATTTTGGGAGGGTTTGCCATAATCGCCACGCTTGGCAGGCGGGTTGGCGATCGCAGTATGGTATGATGGTGGAATACATAAAGAACGCTGCTGCCCATTCTCCGGTACGATCCTTAGTCGCCTTTTACGACACCCACGGGAAGTAAGGGGTGGTGGTATTCTTTAAGTCCGGCACCACACAGACCATATGTTTGATTGCGGAATATATAATAAGAAATAATGAACATCACCAAAGTGTAAACACATTACAGTAAAAACAAGAACACTTAAATGGAAATGGACAAGTTCTGATAGGATGAGAGCCAAGACGGAAAAGGACGTAGAGGAAGACAAATGAAAAGGTGGGTGGATGATCTGCCAAAAAGGTTAATGAAGAACAGCTCTGGATAGAAATAAGTAGAGGGAAATAGGGGAGGCCTATGTCGCAAGAAATTCTGGCCTGGTACCTGATAAAAGTTAATTTGCTTAGTTATAAAGGGTTAACAAGCAGACATTATAATATTAGGTTTAAAGATATTTTATTCTCAAAAAAGACACAAAGTCACTTACATGAGAACAATGCTTATTATAAATTACATAAAGTTCGTTACAGACGTCATGGTAGCAATTAATATTATACACCCATCCAATGCATTCAGCTTTTATATATTTTAGCTTTTATATAGCTTTTATTTAACAGCTTTTATATATAATATTACATGATTAAATGATATTAGTTTATATTAAGAACTTGTTTATGTACAAAGGGTCAGAGGAAATAAAGGCAATTTTTTATTTTGTTTATTTATTTTATTTTATTGCCGAATATAGATAAATTTTCTTATTTATTTAACCTATTATGTGCACACAATGACATATAAACAGCCAAGAAGATAAAACAGAAAAATGCGTACAACGATAAGGTAAGATATGGTTCTTTTTTATTAAAAGTGTTTTAATAACATGTATATTTGCCTGAATTAATTGGAAAATATTAAATTTTCGTGTCGCTTTTAATTTAAAATTTCGCCACAAATGCTTATTTAAACAGTAGGTTTAAAAATAAATATCTTGGAACTAAATTAACGAATAAAATAATGTAATTGGTGGTTCGATCACATTCCCTGCGAGAGCGAACATTATCTATTCCAACATACACACATCAAAAGTGTCTAGGGATCAAGCATTTTTATGCGGATTTCTTGAGATTGAGATGTGGCTTTGTAATAAATTTATGATTTTATAAATTTATATGGATCCTTTTTGGTGCATTTCATAATTTGAATCAGGAACTGTGAATCAAATTCGAGTAAAAGATGAAAATCAGCTGTCAATATTTTCCCTATAAAAACATACAACGCATTGAAGACATTATTAGTGCTACTGTTTCCCTACTACTGATTAAAACCAACGTTATTATGGAGCGGCGACGTCATTTAAGCAGGGAAGAAATGCTCAGAGCCGTGGGAATGATAGAAGCTGGTTCCCGGCAACGTACTGTGGCTTTAGCTCTGAATACAAGTCAGAGTGTTATCAGTCGACTTTGGACAAGTTACTGAAGCACTGGTACCGTGGCTGAGCGCCATGGAGGACGGTATCGCTGCACCACACGGAGACAAGACCGATACATTCAAATCTTAACTCGAAGAGCTCCAACAATAACCGCCATGATGTTAGCCGTGAGGCTTCATCACTCTTCAGGGAACTTAATTAGCGACCAAACAGTCAGAAACCGCTTGCATGAAGTGAACCTTCATTCCCGAAGACCGCTACGGGTACCACCTATAGCAATGCACAATCGTAGGATTCGATATCAATGGGCTCTTGAACACAGAAATTGGGCAGAAGAACAATGGCGTTTCGTGTGCTTTTCTGATGAGTCTCGTTTTGGTATGAGACCGGATACAAGACGTATACGACACTGGAGAACCCCTGGACGCCAACAGCGATTAAAATCCTGCCAGGAAGTCCATCCTTACAGTGGTGGAACCATCATGGTATGGGCGGGTATTTGGATCGGCGGAAGAACTGAGTTGATTTGGATCAGAGGCAACCTCAACGCTCAAATTTATGCTGAGACGATTGTATCAGACGTCATCGTTCCTCTACAAGTGCAAATCGGTCCCTTATTTCAGTTAATGCATGATAATGCACGACCGCACACCGCAAGAGTTGTAAGACAGACTCTCGCCGCAGCTAACATCAATGTCCTGCCCTGGCCTGCTCAGTCGCCAGACTTGAACCCGATTGAGCATGCATGGGATATGCTACAGAGAAGAGCTCTGCCGAATATGGAGGGTATCCAGTCGCAAGAAGACCTTTTTTTGTTGTTGCAACGAACATGGGCGGCCATTCCACAGCGTGATTTGGATGAACTCATTTTGAGTATGCCAAACCGATGTTCTTGTGTTGTTAGTGTTCGCGGTAGAAACACGGATTATTAATTGTTTAAGTTACCCAATAAAATTTTAAAGAAAACTGTTATTTCAGTCTTTTTTTCGAACTTTTGTGTTAGTGGTTCAAATGTCAAAAATCCCTTTATTAGGAAAATGGCAAATTTCTTTATTAATGCAAAGGTGACTTGGTTTATCGTTACTGTGACAAACGAAAACACTTTATTTGGTGAATCCTTAAAGAAAATTTTAATTAATATCAATCAGGAGAAAAGTTATTGCAAAAATATGTGTTGATCCCTAGACACTTTTGATGTGTGTACATTGGTTTTATTTGGCATCCGTTGTTGAACTATTTTTTTTAAATAATTCTTTTGTTACAAAATTTTATGGTTTTTACATTATCGTGCTCGAAAGTCCCCGATTAAACTGATGCCCGACGTAACGGGTCTTAGTATGAATGGCCAGGTAGTTTCAACAGTACTTCAGTATTCACTCTGTAATTAATATACCTACAGTAAATATCAGGATTCCCGCTAAGTGTTGTCTGTTGCGAATATACGATTGCAAACAATTTTCTCAATACAAAGATCTCTTTGTATCGAGAAAATTGTTTGCAATCGTTTAGGTTCAGAGGTAACTTTGAGAGATCTCAAAGTTACCTCCATTAAGCCATAAAATAAATGGAAAATATTCAGTGAAAACATTCAAATTAGGTCATGAAACTTTGTAGGCCAATCGAACTATGCATAAAGCAGGTGTACGTGGGTTACCTTGGTAAATTAGCTAAATTATTAATAAGATTGAAAATTAACTGACTAAACTTTCAAAATATTTCCATTGTATACTGAAGACGTCGACGAGTACTTTGTATAATAGTATAATCATAATTTAATAATTTATTACCAAGCCTGCATCCATCAATAGTATAGTTCAACCTACCTCAATCAAAATCAATCAGAATCAGTTTGACAGTGCGAGGGTTATAGAGCGATACAAGGCGCGGGGAAGTGGGGGCAAAATATTAATTTCAGATGAACTATTACAAGTCCATATGCTACATGACAATGACTAAAACTTTTATTGTAAGTATACATTAGAAATCGGTGAATTTTTGGGTGCTGCTGTGGGAAAACAAATGACATTTCAAAAGTGGGTACTAAAAATAAATTACTTTCTATCAAACCTTAATGAAAAGAAAATTATCAAAATATTAAAGTCTGACTGAGAATCAAAAGACCTAGCTTGCCACCGCCACTTGCCAAATATGAATACAAATATTAATATTTCCCATACTTATGCCTTAAGTGCACAACAATGAAATTAGTTACTCCATTTCTATTGAAGATAAACAAACCTAACTCTAGTTAGTTCAAGTGTTCCTTTCAACTATTCGGAAAAGCAGCTAAGCGAGTAAATGTCTTAGAACTCGCGATAAAACTTTGTCTGTACGTCTTCACATATCGCGATCCGTGACAACAGCCTTATGTCGCGAACTTGTGAGTTGTGGCCGTCCGGCTAGCGCGTTTAATTTGAAATGAGTATCAGAATGAAGACAATGTTATGTTTAGGTTGTTTTGAATTGTAGCAAATGTTTTTCGTTCTAACATTAGATGGATGCAAAGTAAATATTTTTAAAGGATTTGTGGCTAAAAGGCTACAGCTTAAAATCTCGTAATCGAAATTGATTACCACTAACTCTAAATGTCAACTAATTAAATGTCTCGATAGACTCACGATATAACTTTGTCTCTACGTCTTCACATATCGCGATCGACGACAACAGCCTTATGTCGCAAACTTGTGAGTTATGGCCAGCGGGCTAGCGAGTTTAATTTGAAATGAGTAATAGAATGAAGACAGCCAAGATAAAATGTTGTTTTGAAATGTAGCTTTTTTTTGGTTTTTCATTAGAAGAATGGAAAGGAAACCTTTTGATGAATTTGAAATGAGTAATAAAATCACGAGAGTGTTATGTTTACGGGCAAATTGTTTTTCGGTTCTTTGATGGATGGAATTTTTTTTTTTTTAAAGGATTTGTGGCTAAAAAGGTGTTTTTTAAAATGTCTCAATCAAAATTGGTCCAACCTTTTTTAAATGTCCTAGCAGAACTTGCGATAAAACTTTGTCACTACGTCTTCTCATAGGTATCGCGATTCGCGACAACGGCCTTATGTCGCGAACTTGTGAGTTATGGCCGCCGCGGCTAAGAAGTTTAATTTCAAATGAGTAATAGAATGACGACAGTAGTCGTTATAGGGAAGAAAATGTTTGTTTTGAATTATTGCAATTCTTTAGTCTTGCATTATATTAGGAAACTATGTATTCATTTATCTACGTACAGGAAAGCCAAAAGCTATTACAGAGGGATAACGATTGGATTAGTAACACTGAGCCAATTACAGTTTCTGTCTGATTTTTCAAATATAATCAGTGCCTACCTAAAATATGGCATCTATCTTTGTATTAGAATTAGCATTGCCATTCAACGTGGCAATGCTGCCAGTCTTCTGGGCACGTTTCCGGATGACAGCGATGCGGACGAGTACTTCGACGCCTAAGTGTCCTTTGTTTTTGTATTTATTTGTATAGTAAGTTAGTTAGTCATTTAATTTAGTATTTTAGTGTTAAATAAAGTATCTTTGTATCGTTCACATAATTTTTATTCTGACACAGAACTCAAAACTAGTTTGCGGTTACTGCATGTTTTTAATTTCTTCCCATTTAGTTGAAGAATATCGAGTGGTATTTTATTATAGCATTTTACACAGTAACCCATAAAAGAAGTTTTTACTTTAGACAATCTGAAACGCGGTTGATCTAATTTGTCCCTATTTCTAGTGTTAAAATTATGCCTGTCACTTATCTTACTAAAAAGATGTAGATTTTTTCGGACGTACCTACATAATGTTTTCATATATATATTGACAAGGAACCGTCATGATGCTATTAAGAAACATTTGCCAAGAATTACGTAACTGGATTTTACCTGTAAGGCCCGGCTCCTCGCTTTAAATAATAAATACCCTTTTGTTCGTGAAATCTTAACGGATACCCTCCGCTATCCTCGTATATTACACTATGACCGACTTTTGCTAAGCAGGTGTCCGGGATCTTTGATGGAACGCACTGGTGGGACCTTCGTTACTATGCAATGCTTTTGGGACATCCCAAGGGACAAAACCGTCTCCTTTTAAACCTTCCTGAAATGTAGGTAACCTTATTTGGAACTAATCAAGTGTCTTGACTAATTTATAGGAATGGCCAACAGGAATTACGTTCTTATAAAGTTACGTAGGTATAGTTTATCCCAAAAGTGGCTTGTGCTTGTGGCTAATTAATAACAGCCGCACGGGCCGATCGATCAGGTTAAGCTAAGCTTGCCGCGGTTGGTCCGTGGATGGGTGAGGGGACTTGGTATATAAAGATGGGCTCTTTATATACCAAGTCCCCTCTGTCCCTCGGAAAGCACGTTAAGCCGTTGGTATCGGCTGTCATTCGTAGATCTTTGACAGCCGTTACGAGTCGTCAGAAGTCCGAAAATCTAACAACCAGCCTTGCCAACGGGTATCGTATTACCCAGTAATTGGATTGTGGAGATCAGACAGGTAGTCGCTCCATGTAAAATACTGGTATTCAGCTGCATCCAGTTAGACTGGAAGCCGACCCTAACATAGTTGGGAAAACGCTAGGCTAGATGATGAGTCCATCCAAAAAGTATCTGATAAAAATGTAAACAAATGAAACATAAGAGGTTATCTGTAGATGTCGATTTATAATGCTACTTACAAATACAATACTTTGATTTGGTTATTTGAATGTTGAAACCCAAAATTCTATATAATCACCTTAAACATGATTTTCATTTGCCAATAGTGGTTAATTTTTTAATCTAAATTTTCGTCGATTTAATGTTATTCAAACAATATTTACTGGAAAATGTTGTGAGATATAAAGTTGAAACCTTCTAAAATGCAGATAAATGTGTTACTAATTCACTTTGAATGCCTGCGTAAGAATTTAACTTGAAAAGGGTTTGGGTACACATTCGTCAGATATCTTAGGACAGACTATATACCTATTCTTGTTAATACCGCCGACATTGTGCCCCTTAAAAGCCCCTTAAATCAACAACCGTTATAATAATAATAATAATAATAAGTTTATTCAATAATTGTTTACAATGATACACATAATTATTATCTTAGAGGCTATAATTTCTTGTGACAAATGAATTAGACATCTGTAGCCGAACTAGGCGAAAGCCTGTATTTCGGCTATCAGCGCCCAAACCCTCAAATAGTAAACACTTAAAAATAGCCATCAAGTAGAGATGTTAACATTTTATAGATTAAAAAATTTATATAGGTATTGAAAAAGCGATAATAATAACATAATAATTTGATACAATAATATAATATGACCATTAAAGGCAATATTATTTTTAGAACTTGCCAAAAATAATAATCAAAAAATAAAGTAAATTAAATTAATATTAAATTAAATTAATCTCAAATAAGGAAAATTCGGGAAACGAATCAGACATGAAACGCCGTAATATTTATTTACGCAGTATTCCAAAGGTAATCCAATATAGAAAGGTAGCGGTCAAGGCGACAGTCGCCCTCCGGCCACATTTGTCGAAATCAAATTTATTACCGCTGTGTACCGAACCGAACGGTGTCAAAACGTAATCTCTACGAAGCCTCGGGTCATGCACGTACCGACGAAAATTGGATAAAATTGTTTGATACTAACTGAAATGTAAAACGACAATTGAATCTATTTTTTAGTAAAGTCGAACTTTACAAAAAAATTAATTATTTTGATTTGGAATAGATGCATTATTATATATAAAAGGGGATCAAAATATATACACTGGAAACATGTATTACATATACTTATTTAACTAACAAACTACTAAAATTAAAATATAATAACTTTTTTTTCCCACACACAAATTCCTCCGCATCGCTGTCGACTGGTAATGTACCTAAGAGACCGGCGGTATTACCACGTTGTATGGCAATGCTTCCGCGTATGTGGCCAGCACATACGCGGATAACTCTTGGTGTATATCGGACATATATTTAGATACGGTACGATATACTCAATGCATTAAAGGGACTAGATTCAAATAAAGGGTCTGGTCCTGATGGTGTGCCTCCAATTTTTATAAAAAACACCGTAGATAGCATTTGCATCCCGCTTCACATAGTATTTAATAATTGCCAACGTGAAGGCACATTCCCTGATATCTGGAAGCGCGCATACATCACGCCCATACATAAAAATCGCGGCATAAACAACACACAGAATTACCGTCCCATCTCCTTGTTTCCCGCCTTGTCAAAGCTCCTTAAGAGACTAGTGCACGGCATTATATTATACTCTCACACTCCCCACCTTATAATACCCGAACAACACGGATTTGTTAGACGCCACTCTACTACCACTAACCTTATGTTATTTACAAACCATTTATTCGAAAACATGGATAACCAAACCCAAGATGACGCAGTGTACACCAACTTTCAAAAAGCATTTGACAGTGTGGACCATAAGCTGCTTCTGGACAAGATCGCCTATAATGGCATTCGAGGTAATTAACTGCGGTACCTAGTTCATGTCCTATATTTACAACAGAGCCCAAAAAGTGGCTATCAACGGTTTTCGTGACTTCTGGGATGCCTCAGGGCTCTATTTTGGGCCTTTTACTTTTAATTTTGTTCGTGAACGACATAAAACGCTGCTTAATTAACTCCCATTTCTTAATGTATGCGACGACATAAAAATCTATAAGTCGTGCAAAAACACACAAGACTGTTTGCTGCTTCAGGAAGACCTCAACAAACTTTCCAATTATTGTTCACATAATAAACTTCACCTTAGCTTACCTAAGTGCAACGTAATATCATTCATAAAAACAAAAATCTAATTAAATACTGTTACAATTTACAAGGCACTACTCTTAAAAAAAATTACCATATTCGTGATTTAGGAAACTCAAAATTGCATTTCAACCTTCACATTGATAACATTATTAACAAATTATTATGATGATGATTATCATTATTATGTATGGTTTCGCTACGCGTTCCTCAATTGATTTCAAACGACCGCATACGTTTATAATCTTGAATATAACCTTAATATGCTCCCAATTGGAATACGCAGGCCCAATATGGTGTCCTGTATATCTATATACATGTAATAAAATTGTAGAAAAGTGGTGTCTGTACAATGGAAATATATTAAAAAAAAGTAGCAGGGGTTGTTATTATATCGATGCCGAACCCGAAAATGTAATTAAATTTTTTTTTGTCTGTTTATCTGTTTGTCTGTTTGTCTGCTGTGTTTGTGCACGCTAATATCAGAAACGGCTTATTCGATTTAGATGCGGTTTTCACTAATATATTGTAGTAAGCTTCACTTAATATTTAGTGTTTATTTCATGTCAATCGGTTCATAAATAAAAAAGTTATGTCAATTTAAAGAATCACGGCGAACATTTGTTAAGGTATTCTATCAGAGTACGTAAGCGCCTCGCGCCTGCGCGTCCGTGGCTATATATACAAGGTGTAACAGAAAGGGAGTATCAACCCTGAAGGAGGTTGAATGAAGATGAAAAAAAAAATTTGGACCTCCCATAGTAATAGCACATCAATGATTTACTATTACTATGGGAGGTCCAAATTTTTTTTCATATTTCGACCTATGTTCTTTGGGGAAATTTGTTCAGTTTCATGAGCACATTCACCTCCTTCAGGGTTGATACCCCCTTTCCGTTACACCTTGTATAAAGCGCGCTGAGAGCCGCGCCGCTGCCATAATTCCGATCCAGCCTGTCCCTTGCTGCCCTCTCCCAGCGACGCCCTAAGCCGAGGTCCGTACCCCACAGGGGGTGCCCTTAGCGTGTAGTCGCTTAGTTTTTATGTTTATATTGTGTAGTTAAGTTGTGTATTATGCCCTGGCTGGAGGCCTTAATTTATTCAGGCATCCACAGGAAAGCCAGGTTAAGCAGTCGACAACACCTCAGGTTGAACTGCGAGATGACCATTTCAAAAGAAAACGCGCCGCTGCCGATTCACGGATTCAGTTATTCGTAGCGAACGCACGTATCCTGGAGAGTATAGGCGAATAGTTGGATTCGATTATTGCGATTCACTTGAATGCTGACTGTTTGCATATTTCATTTATTTATATTTTAGGGTTTGTAGGTTAGGTTCTTTTTCTTAATTTTCTTTAAAATTTTGTAAGCATTTGGTATAGGTTAGGCGGTTCTTTCCTTGATTATTGGGTATTTACTTATCTTAATTTTTATTTTGGGTTTTGTAAATAAATATTGTAAGCATTTATTATTGGTTAGGTATTTCTTTCCCTGATTTTCGGTATACTTATCTTAATTTGTATTTAGGGTTTGTATATAAATATTATAAGTATTTGGTATAGGTTAGGCATTTCTTTTCTTGATTTTCTTTATTAAGTATAAGTTCATTAGCTTAGGTTAGTAATTATTTTTTCTAGCAATTCTTTTGTTTTATAAAGTTAGTACGTTTGTCTGTGTAGAAGAATAGCACCACCCCTTACTTCCCGTGGGTGTCGTAAAAGGCGACTAAGGGTCTCACCGGAGAATGGGCAGCAGCGTTCTCTATGCATTCCACCACCATACCATACTGCGATCGCCAACCCGCCTGCCAAGCGTGGCGATTATGGCAAACCCCCCCAAAATTGGGGGAGGCCTATGTCCAGCAGTGGACGTCTATCGGCTGAAATGATGATGATAATGACGTTTGGTTTACACGTCTTAACACTTATTACTTAAACTGTGATAATTTTAGACTGTATAATAATCTGTAAGTATTTATAATTTAATTGTTTACGATAGTACGTGTTTAATAAATAACTGTGTGTTAAGTAGTAAGTACTATTTTATTGTAAGAATGCCTCGAAGAAGATCCAACCTCTCCCAATGTAGCAGAAATGCTAAAAGGATGAGATTAGTTCAATCACAGGAATCTGAGGAAGGTCGTGAGGCAAAAGGCTCTCTGCACCAGGCTAGGTTTCGTGCTGCAGAAACTTCGACTCAGCGAGAATCTCGACTGAGTTCAAATCGTTCTCGAATGATGACAACTCGAAATAGGGAAAACGGGGAACAACGAAAGGCACGTTTATCTGTCGATCGCGAAGCTCACGCGCTATCGCGTGAGTCTGAGACTTTTGCTGTCAGGGAAATCCGCCTGAGCTCCCAGAGAGTACGGACAACAAATGCTCGATTCCAGGAGACACAGGACGAACGGGAAATACGTCTCACTGCCGATCGTGAAGCTCATACACTATCGCGTGAGTCTGAGACTTTCACTGATAGGGAAATTCGTCTGAGTTCTCAGAGGGTTCGGACAGCAAATGTTCGGTCTCAGGAAACACAGGAAGAACGAGAAATACGTCTCACTGCCGATCGTGAAGCTCAAGCACTAGAGTCTGAAACTTTCACTGAAATTCGCCTGAGTTCTCAGAGGGTTCGGACAGCAAATGCCCGGTCTGTAGACGGTATATGTAATTCAAAATATGCTGCCCGAAAAGTCACTATTCCACGCGGACGAAGTCGCGGGCACAGCTAGTGACAAATAATTATCTATGCAAATAATTATAAGGAAAGAAGGCTTGAAATGGTCCTCTCAAATTTTATACGCTCCATTCACTATACATGCTACCAAACCTAGCGTACGCACAACTACTAAAACAATACAAACTCCTTGGTTTGGAGTCCAGGCGCACCCTACTTATGGCTGTGATGCTGTATGGCATTTGTAATAACAACTTTGACTGCTCTGATACCACCAATAAACTTTGTTATATTGTATCTTGAACTGTATTACGGCGAGAGGCACGCGTGCCCCGGCTGTTCCACACTGTAAAGTGCAGAAACAATGCTGGCTCAAGAGCGCCCCTTCGTCGTTTCTTAGAAATATTTATCACACACTTTTTCGATCTTAATAATATATTTTCACTATGTGGCAAAATTTAAAAGAATGGCTATTCAATTGCTTGCACAATAATTATGAATTCTTTCTAACCTAAATCGCCTCCAGTAGATGCGTGGTTTTGTTTTATTTCTTCAAAATAGATTATTCCGCGGACATTGGTTTGGGTTACATTTTTACCTCTATTACCCTAGTTTATTTTTTACTAAAATTGTAACGTGTAACTGTTTTCTGTCCCAATAAAATATAAAATAAATGCTTAGCCTCTGGCCAAGGTAAAAGTTTGGAGATTCCGTTGGACAAACCGTAAGCATTCGGACTCCACAGCCTGAGGGTTTCAATCCCAAACGGGTCGAAAATATAATTACCAATAATACTTTCGCCACTTGAGGTTTTCAGCAGCCGCGGATTAGATTTGCGAATGTTTTAGTTTTTAGATTCAAGAGTTGTTTTTGAATTATATCCTTTTACATAATATATTATGATTGTATATAACAATATTGAGTTAATATTGTAATCCGTACCAAGTTTCGTGTCATGCATGAACCGAACTGAAATGTAAAACGACAATTGGATCTATTTTAGTAAAGTATAGAGTTTTTTTTTTTTGTATGTGTTAGATTTAGTTTTTATATTCAAAAGTTGTTTTAATGAATAATATCCATTTCCTGTTTTGATATTAAGTGAAAGGTAAAACGAATATTTGATATATTTAGGATATTGTTATTTTTAATATATGATACAACTAGCTTCATCTTTCTGACTGATCGACCCCTTGACATTTCAAAAGTGCCTGTAATTTGTTTATTTAAAATAAAGAGTTTGATAGTTATACTTAGTTTGAAGTTTAGTAAATTCAAAGTTTGTTGGATTAAACGACAAGCAGTCGCTTTCACTGTTGTAATTACACGTGTTCCATAGGTAGGTTTTAAACAATATGATACTTAGTTCGATATACAGTTCATTCCGAACACTGCCATTAGCAGAATATTATGCTATGAATGCTGGCACCACTTAACAGTTTCATGATAAAAAAAATGGCTGATTTTACCAACGCAAGGTAATTTTATCCGAGGAATAATTTTGAATTATTGACAGTTATTCCATACAAAATCTATCAGACGACAATTTAATTCCACGAATAAAAAAAATATCTGTAGATTGAAAAATCAGCCCAGTCAAAGTAAATAATAACTACTTAGAATTCGTTTTCTAAGTCCACAAAGTATTTTAATATTAATGTGAAAACTTCATCAAACTTTAGTACAATAACACCTGATGTTTAATATTCTGTATGGACGGAATTCATCATCATCATATTATTTCAGCCGAAAGACGTCCACAGAACAAGTCGAAGTGGAGGTGAATAAAAAAGAAAGAAAAAACAATTATTTAGATACAAATTAGCACAGACTAAATTACATACAATACACCAGATACATACATCAGATAAAAACAAATAAAAATAAAATATAAAGTGTAAAGTTCGATGTAAGAAATTAGCGGGAAACAAGTACAGGTAGTGGGGGCAGGTGCTTGGGCCTCCACTTCGATCTTCACAAGGTGTTCAAAGGACGGCCTTCACAAGTCTTCGTCTTCGAACGCTAGGTCTGTGGACTGGAATTAATCCTGGATAAGTATATAAAATAGAAGGGAAATAATCAAAGGTCAATGAGAGCAGTGGTGGCCAAGTGGTAACGGCCGCGACTTACGAGTTGTAGGTCGTAGGTTCGAACCCAGACAGGCGCTTTACTTTGTGTAAATTATTTCATCACCACTGCTCTCAAAACGGTGAAGGAAAACATCTTCAGGAAACCGGCATGTCCCAGAACCAAAAATACGAAGACATGTGACATTTACAAATCCGCAATGGGCCCGCGTGGTGGATTACGGCCCACTCCCTCTCACCGAGAGGAGGCCTGTGTCCCAGCAGTGGGAACATTATAGGTTGATTATGGTAATCAAAGGTCATCAAAACATTCGTCCGCATCGCTGTCAACAGGAACAGTGCCTATAAAGGCTGGCAGCATTGCTACGTTATATCGTGGCTAAATAATAACAGCCGCACAAATTGATCGATCAGGTTAAGCTACGCTTGCCAAGGTTGGTCCGTGGATGGGTGACCATCTTTACATACCGAGACCCCTCCGTGCCTCGGAAAGCACGTTAAGCCATTGGAATTTTGGGAATTTTGTTTTTGTTTTTGTGGGATTTTGTAGATAACCGTATACCTATACTTTGTGGCCGTCGAGTAGAAAGTTTTCTACTGTCTTTAGCGATTACAAAATCTCTTCACTACCTTAGACAACTGACAGTTGTCAATGTGATTTTGACATTTGGGATAGAAAACTTTCTTCTGAAATAGTCTACATATAAAAGGACCTAGACAAAGATCGTTGGATATGAAAGACAAAATGACAGATTGTAGAAAGATTTCTAGGCGGTATGTCAAAAATGAAGAAAAGAAATGTCACTTTGTATAGAAAACAATGTGTCTACTCTTCGTAGAGATAGAAGTGTTTATGCTACGCGTGCTGAATGAGAGAAATCGGTGTGTGGTGATACAATACGTTTATCAGTATGGGTTTCGATTTTTAAATTATATAAACATAAATAAATAGATTCTTCTTTCTTAATTGAGAGAAGTGAGAGTAAGAGTGTGTGTGAGAGTGTGGTTCTGAATTTTGGTTTTGGAGTAAGGCAGCAGTACAGGCTGTAATGATGATGATTCATTCAGGATAATCATGATGTCTATGGATGGCATTAAGTCCGTCTCTGTACATTTATGTGCTTGGAGTATTCAATAAATAAATAATAATAATTAATTACTACATAATGGAAAATTCCTTTATATGTTCTGACCCAAATTAGTTTCATTGATTTATCGATGAATATAGGTAAATATTAAAATATAGGCATAGAATTCAAATGTATGCTTTTTTCTTTGGTAGGTACGCAAAAGGGTGCTAAATTCTACTGTAGTTCAACAGTAGAACTTAGGTTGCTTGGGATCGGTTTTTTAGGGTTCCGTACGTCCGAATGAAAAAACGGAACCCTTATAAGAACATTCGTGTGTCTGTCTGTTTATCTGTCTGACCGTCTGTCACAGCTAATTTGCTCCAAACTACTATGTTACATTTACAGTTGGAATGCATCGGAGAACATGTTTTTAACCGACTTCAAAAAAGGAGGAGGTTCTCAATTCGACGGTATGTTTTTTTAACTACAATTTGCTCTTGAGATAAATTCGACCCAATTACGGAAACCTTTTGTGATTGGTCCGACACGCAGTTGGCTGGTTTTTTTAAGTTACCTATATCCTGATAATAACGCAACGCATTAAAAAGTTCATCAAATAAGGTCTGACCAACCCCCGAACCATAGTTCCCCGAAACCATACTGCTATTGAAATGCAAATTCAATTATCTCTAACATGATATCTTCAAACCGAATGCCGTCCGACATTCATATGACGCTAATCTCTTGTCCAAACTAATCCTTCGAGTAAGGCTGCGTGCCCATTGAGTGGAGAGGACGGTGCAGAGATTGGAAAATAAAATTTCCTTTAATTATGAAGATCAGCACCGGACTATTGATTTAACCCGACCTAGCCTGTCCTTTGCTGGCCTCTCCTAGCGACGCCCTAAGCCAAGGCCCGTACTCGGTGTTCGTAGGGGGTGCCCTTAGCGTGTAGTCGCTTAGTTTTTAAGCCCTGCCTGGAGGCCTTCATTTAATGAGGCACCGACAGGCAAGCCTGCTTAAGCAGCGAGCAACTCGTCATTTTTGTCGATGCAAAATTCCATCGGCTGGATATACGGTTTGTTAAAACATAAAAGTCCAAAATGTGTCTCTGTTCCATACGATTGTAAAACGGAGTAGAGATAAGTTTTAGTGGCGAGACTGTGCTTCCTTACCCAAACACATCATGGTCATAAGTTGCCTTGGGTAATCTGGAAATCTTTAAACAGACTTTGGACCCAGGTTGGCCGAAGCAAGGAAACCCTGTCCAGATGGACTCGACTCCGCCTTGGAGTGTAAATGTGGTGCTGTTCCACAAACGATGGGACATTTAATATCATGTCCCGTCAGCTGCACGTTACAGGAACTGATAGACGCTAGTGATGAAACACTTAGCCGAATTCTGGGCCGAGTCCATTTAGATTCCCATCGACACGACACGCTAAAAAGAAGAACATTTCAACCGTGAAATGCATCTCCTCATACTTTCTCCGCCTTATCTCTTTGCACTGTGCCTTCGCATCCCTTCCATTTTAGAGGAAGACACTCGGCTAAAACGCTCTCGCTCTTCGCCGCTCACTCGCCCCGCTCCACGGGACTGTCAGCCTTACCCAAGTAGAAGCAGAAATATTACTCCCCACATCGGTTCGGACCGCGTGGCTTCTAAATGAAAAGATTAAGGCGTCCAATATGCTAGTTTGAATTCTAAAATGATTAAAACACGTTTTGCTTCGAGATTAATTTGAAGGAAGGATTAGGTAAGGTCTGTGTAATACGATATGGGCAGTATGAACAGATATTTATTGTAGGTAGATATAGTGAGTGTATGAGTAGAGAGACATGGAAAGAGATAGATAATTTATTCAGAATAGAATATTATTTATTGTTGCTCCGAAATAGGACACAGTTTAAAATTCGAGTTAACAAAAACTATAATGCCTAATTTACAGAGATAGTGCCAACTGAGTACTCGCGAACATATTGTTATCTCATAAAAGATCTAATTTCGGGCTCAAAGTTATCCAGCAAGCAACAGGTGCAATGTCAAGACTCTAATTTCTGATTGTGGTAAGCCAAATTCCCACCGATTTCGTAAAATTAACGTTATGAAATATTGTCTCCATAGTTTCTTGCTGATGAAACAAACAAAAAGTATTATTCATGTTAACTACCAGCGTTCAATCATCTCAAAGTGTGTTGTAAACCCAAAATTATTTAAGTAATTTGAATAAAAGCACATGCAGACAGAATAGTTCTGCTTAGGGCACCAAGGACTTCTCTGTATAAAAATAACTGTTATGTTAAGAGTGGACTTATCTATAATAAAATACCAAAAAACTTTAAAGATTTACCGAATAATTTATTTTTAATAAAGTTAAAATGATGGCTGCTGGAAAAACGATTTTACTATACACTTAAATGAATATATAAATAATGTGTTTTAAATTATTTAATGTGAAAATAATAAATATTTAATGTATTGAAAAAAGTATGATTGTTAGAAACTAGTATTTAACGCATGCCATTGGACGTAAATATACTCATATATACCTACTTATTGTAAAATTTTGCATGTCAAATGTCTGACTATGTATTAGGAAACTTACCAACGCTGTACCAATACTAATTGCAAATAAATGATTAATATAAATAAATGATTATAAATAAATAAAAGAAATTATGATCTTAATTAGATTCAATCTCTAATCCAAAAATAATCCTAATGAACAATATAAAACCAACTGCATCTGCAGATTATAAAATGCAGCCTCATAACAAATCAATATAAAGATAAAGCCCACTTAATACAAGGTTAGGCTGATTGCCTTTTTAGAAGCTCCAACCATTTATTTCCAAGAAAATGAGAATCGGAGGAACGAGCTACAGTAACACAGTGATTGTCGAATAAATTGTGCCTTAGGGAGTACCCAGACGCCAATTATCTGAGATTAAACGTAACGAAAGCCTTCGGTAAGACCCTGAAATGAAAATGTGTGAAAATATTTTAATCAAACGCATTGTACCATAATTGGGCATATTGTTCTGCAATCCAAAACATTTATGTTAAAAAAATGAAGCATGAAAATAAAATTGTCCCATGAAAAAATATTGAGTGTAAAACGTTGTCAAACGCAAGTGGAGGCTTGCAAAACGTATAAGTATAGATATGTTACCATAGACAAAAACATGGGTTTTTAAAACAGCAATGCCCGTTTTCACTAACATCACCTTTGGCAACGCCTAATTAGGTTATGTCTTACGTAAGCAGATCTCTGAGGAAAACACTCTTCTTTCACCATTCGATTCTGAGTAGAGAGCTCCTAAGATTCAATATCTAGATTACTGACACTTATCTGTGGTTTTTAGGGTTCCGTATAAAAACGAAACCCTATTACTAAGACTTCGCTGTCTGTCCGTCTGTCCGTCTGTCCGTCTGTCCGTCTGTCCGTCTGTCCGTCTGTCCGTCTGTCCGTCTGTCCGTCTGTCCGTCTGTCCGTCTGTCTGTCTGTCTGTCACCAGGCTGTATCTCAAGAACCGCGATAGCTAGACAGTTGAAATTTTCACAAATTATGTATTTCTGTTGCCGCTATAACAACAAATACTAAAAACAAAATAAAATTAATATTTAAGGGGGGCTACCATACAACAAACGCGATTTTTTTGCCCTTTTTTGCTCGATATCAAAAATGGCAACAGGTAGGCACTTGAAATATTCACGAAATACTCAGTTGTATTTTAACTTTAATAATAAATAATAATAATAAAATAAAATAAATATTTAAGGGGGCTCCCATACAACAAACATGTTTTTTTCGGCGTTTTTGCCTTGTGGTACGGAACCCTTCGTGTGCGAGTCCGACTCGCACTTGGCCAGTTTTTAAGTCTTCTTGTCTGTCATTGTCACTATTAACCCTTAGTCTGCCGGAACGTAGATCTCGCGAGACACAATGACTTTTTAATTGTGTCTGTTAAAGCACACACAAGCGGTTAAAGCGCGGTTAAGCGTAGTGTGGGACGCCCCCAGCTAGATGGACCTTAAGAAACTGGCGGAGACAGACTGGATGCGGAAGGCGGAGCACAGAGTGTTGTGGCGCAGCCACATATGTCCACCTCGGTAGGCTGTTGACTGATTGATTACTATAAAGCTGTTGCTAGGTAACCAGCAGCAAGTCTTGCAGCATTACGCATCGGCCAATCGGTATCGTAACTTTAGTGATTGGTTAAGGCGTTACCTCGAAAAAAATCGCAGCGACTGATCCACTAAGCGACCAAAAGTGATGCAATTACTTTTCAAACGCAAAAGAAGAGGGATGGCTATAATGTGCGTGCGCTCGGAATAAAACGACGTCTGTGAAAAAGCGAATTTAATTTTTTTTTATCAGAATAAATTAATTAAATTTAAAACTACTGTGAGTAAACTTTGATATGATAATGCTCTAAGTTTTAAAGTAAATTCCATTGCACTGCATTGCACTTTTCAGCGTTACGCCGTGATATCGAAAAAAGTAAAAAATAGATATAACTTTGCAACTTTTTTATCGAGAAAAATGATTGAATCGTGTATTCCTTTTACAAAGAGTAAAAAAACACATACCAAAATGTTAAATCCCTATTCCACATAGTTAACAAGTTACACGAAATAGAAAAACCACATTTTTGAAGTGAAAACTTCTTTAGCGGCGTTGTACACTTTTTTGTAATGGGTAAAAAATGTTAAACTCGCGTCAGGACACGTGATCTGATCGAAAATTCATAAGATTCCAAAATATCAAAAATGCACAACATTAATATTCAAGTTTTCACTTCTGCCGGCACTCCCGGAATGCAACCCGTCGTTTTTTTTTTCAATATATCACCTTAATTGTTTTTTGTGCTAAGTAGCTGCTTAATATAATTATACGCATTACATTTAGATTTCTCCTAGCGTTAGTGAAAACGGGCGTATGTCTAATACTGCAAATACATGGTAATAAGTGATATTTAATTAGTGATATTATCCATAGCCTTAGGCTAACATCCTGTGGCATAGCTGCTTTTGCACAAACAAATCCCAGAATTATGCAATATTCCGTTTCAGTACAAAGTACATCTGTACAAATATCAACTTCAGTGTAGGATTAATCTAACTAGTTAAGCGGAATAGAATATATTAATGACGAATATGAATGAAGTTCTAGAAGCCTTATAGTTAAACACTGCTGATCTTATCATCATACATCGAGGGTATGCCTTTTGAAGCTTCATTACTCTCCTGCTCTCGTACGAATTTATTTAGAGTTTGCAGAGCATTGTCTTATTTTTCCTTAAACCTTTGTTAGCCACCATCTCAGTATTCACTTATTTTTAACCATAACTAGCTGACCCGGCAAACATTGTTATGCCATATAAATTATTTCTAGCTGCACGGCGCTATTTCGTTCGCGTGGTGTCCTACCCCTTACCCTACCCTACCCCTACCCTACTCCTACCCTACTACTACACTAAAATACACCCTAATGCTACACTGCCGTAGGGTAGGAGTAGTCCTACCCTACTCCTACACTATTCCTACCCTACTTCTAACCTACTCCTTACCTTCTCCTACCCTACTCCTACCTCTAAGCTACCTCCCCACCAATTTTCAGCCTAATCGGTTTAGCCGTTCTTGAGTTATAAATAGTGTAACTAACACGACTTTCTTATAAATAAATAGATTATCATCTTTCATATTTTTCATCATTCCTACTCTCATGGACCCATACCTTGGCAACATTCAATCCCCTGTACCCCCCGCCCTCCCCCCTCACCTAATTCTGAAAAATTGCTGATTTCTTTGGTCAACCTAGAATTTGGGTAACACCTGCGTCAGTCGACACGCGTCGACGGCAGCCGTCGACAGCCGTGGACGTTAGCCGTCGACGCGTCGGCGACTACTGTCGACAACGTTTATACGGTACTCAAATACTCAAGCAGCATGATGTCGACGGCTGCAGTTACCTCTGTCGTCGACGTATATCGCTCGGGTATATGCACACTAAGTGTCACGTGGTTAGCACATCGCCAGTCGTATCGCTAGGAGGAGTGCTTATAGTCAGAACATCGACATAGCAACAGATTTGTTAAGCATTTCATTAATTGCCCCAATTCCTTTGTGAACAAAATCAGTTCTCCATTTCATCATCCAAGGTTGGTTACATTCGCTTTTAAGGCTTCGTTACAATCACGGAACAAAACGCCATTTCATCGGATACCCACGCACAAAGAAAAGCTTTATTACATTGAAATGTTACTTTAATACCAAAGGTATTTCGAAAAGCACAATGAAAATGTTCAATTTATGTCCTTAGCTGCGAGTGGTGACTACCAGGGGGCCTAAAATGGCCACTTTGGCAGAATCATAAAAGGATGACATTATGAATCATAATATGGCGAAGACAGTTCGTGTTTTTCTTTTTTTCGCTGCACTACGTAGGTATAATAAAAGAGATTGGGATTGGATTGATTGGTATTTTATCACAGACAAAAAAAAAATAACTGAAAAATCCTTCACCAATGGGATGTGGATTAACTTAACAGTTAACTGTCCATTATGATTCATAATGTTATTCTTTTATGATTCTGCCAAAGTGGCCTCCCCCAGGAGTACAGAAACACTAGACAGTATGGCGTGCAATGTTCTGTAGTATTATTACGTGGGGTGTTACCGAAATATACACATTAATTGTTTATAACTGCGACTGACGTGTTTGATGAAGTAGTGTATCCACAAATGAATGTGCTTTTGTGTATATTGTAATATCTTTATATTGTATCGAGTAATGTTTGAACAGGTGGGGAATATGTATGATACAGTTTGCTGAAGGAGGTATCTGTTTTTCTCGCCGTGAAAGCAACGGTTTATACGCTGTGTGTAGACACGGTCGTCAGTATTGTATGGATCACTGTGGAAGCTGGTTGACGGATACTTTTTTCTACGGCTCGGTTTTTACGCCGTACCGTAAAAAAACCATGCCGTGTACAAAGCAAAGGGCCACTAGGGGGGTATGCTAATGCCACATGTCTGATAACGCTAATCTGAGTGTACAGTTAAAGTCTGTTTCACGAAAGAACTCTCGTAGTAATGGCGCCACTGTCGTGCGACGGAATCCTAAATATTGATTGATTTATGTATCTCGCCATCTTAATAGAGGCACTGGGTAATTAAATGAACAACCTTAAATAGAGAGAAGTGTCTGAGGTAGGAGGGTGGTGTAGGAGTGTTGCTAACTATATAATAATTATTAGTTCCACTTATTGCCGCGGGACTTCTTTCTTGAAACGGACTCTAGATCATGACCGGCCCTTTTTCTTTGCCTTATTCATTATCATCACTATTATATCGACCGACAGGTCAATCAACGGTTGGTTCTGGATTGGTGGCATCTAATTTGTTTTTGCAGTATATTTTCTTCATATTGTAAGTCAAAATGCCAAATCCAAACCATCCAAAGTATCTACATACACATCTACAATAACCTTACAAAATCAAGACACCCGAGTCCCTTTGTATCTGACCTAGCACTTAAATGAAATAATTCTACACACAAGAGAAATATTATTGTGACCCAAATGTGGCTGTTAGATACGAAGACTAGTGGTGACAGATGTCGCGATATCGCCGGAATTGTCATCGATTTTGGAGTTCTCATATGTTGAAAGCACTTACCTAAAACCTTAATCTGATTTGTATAATTGAGAGGAAATTTTATAATTGGGTTTTGGGACAGCGTCTTTAATCTCTATTAGAAATAATTATTATGTAAGTATGATTCTAGTGGAAGGAGAGTAGGAAGCCCTTTGCCCAGCAGTGAAACATTAATGGCTAGTAAAAAATAAAAATAAATTCTAGGGCCATGCGTCGTTTCACCCGATAGACGTCCACTGCTGGACACAGGCCTCCCCCAATTTTGGGAGGGTTTGCCATAATCGCCACGCTTGGCAGGCGGGTTGGCGATCGCAGTATGGTATGGTGGTGGAATACATAGAGAACGCTGCTGCCCATTCTCCGGTACGATCCTTAGTCGCCTTTTACGACACCCACGGGAAGTAAGGGGTGGTGGTATTCTTTAAGTCCGGCGCCACACAGACACGGCCAGGGCCATGCGTACTGTGACAATATTGTAACGACTAATTAATTTTTACCCCTACTTCCTGTATCTGACGTTTACCAGCTGGAGATGAATTTAAAAGCCTATTTTTCATTGCCAACGCGGCTTAAATCTCGGCATAAAACCAGCCTCTCTTTTCCCACTAGTCCAAAAATTAGCGTTATTGTAACTGGCAGCACTACTAAGCACCTAACGTTACGCCCTAGCCGATCTTGGCCGAACGCCAACGAACCCAGCGAACGCTCGTAGGCTTTTTCAAACATGGAATGTGTTCTAAATTCGAAATTGACTATCGTAGGAATTCGATATCTAAACTCGTAAAATCAAAAAAAAAATGTAAACCGTTTAGTTTCGGCAGCCATATTGGAAACATTGGCTTACCTCGGCAATAAAAGTTATTACGTGGATTCCTGCGGGTTCTCGTTAAACTGGAAGTAAGTGTAATAAGCCATAAAATGAGCTTTTTATTTCGTGTATTATTGCTGGATACTTATTTAGTAAGTATGTTATTGGTACATGGGGATTCAATAATGTTACGGTATCAAGCTTTAATGAAGAGTTTTTCTTTGTGGTATTCTCTTAATATTCTGTTCCCGAGACCTTGTTATAATATAAAAAAAACTGCTGTATTTTCTTTATCGTTTCTCCGTATTTTAAAAACGATTCAATAAACTGCTTAATTTCACAAACAAGCCTAAAGCGTTATTTCATAACATTATTGGCTTCGCCGTTCTTTTAAATTGCTTTAAAGCCTTCAAAGGAAAATATCAAGACACTTCATGTAGGGGAATATTTTTTCTTTCTGCCCTTTCTCTTTGATTCCGTACACCTACTGAGCGAGATCAACTTTATATTACTCCTCAAAGTTTACCATAACTTTATCTAGTTCTCATTGTCTTGCGGACGCCTGAGAAGCCTTTGGAATGGTTTTTTAATTATGTTTATGAAAGTTCCTCGGAAATACGAAAAATTATTCTCATTTCTAAAACCACTAGTTATTAATTTTACAATACCAGTTATCCTGGAATAGGTAAATAAGGATTCTCCTTTGGAAGTTTTCTGGGTCGGAACACAATGGGAGTTATTAATTAAAGATGGGGAAAGGATCTGTGAAAATTGTTTGTGGTGGCCCAGTGTCGGCCCCGACAGACGAGTTGTAAGTTCGAACTCAAGCAGTCGGTGCCCACTTGGTTTTTCGAGATATCGCCAAGCGGTTAGTCGACTCTTCACGTGACCAGAGGGCTGGCCTATTTCTTGGCCAAAGAATTAGCATTGCCATTCAACGTGGCAATGCTGCCAGCCTTTTGGGCACTGTTCCTGTTGACAGCGATGCGGACGAATTTTTTTATGCCCAATTATTATTTTACTTATTTTTTCATATAAATGTACATAGGTATTATTATTATTATTTTAAATATTAACAGTCGGTTTACTTTGTGTAATTGAAGTGAAAACTTCAGGCGCGTGGGGAATTTTTTGAGATGGGTTAAAACCATTGAACTCGCGCCACTGTTACCGTAAGTGACACCGCGCGTGTTTTGTTTTTAAGACCATTAAAAAAATACCCGCTTCGGATGTGTTCGGCTGTCCTCGGGATGTACTCGGTTTTAACGTATATCCGATATGTTAGTGATTGATGGCAAAGTATTCTGTTTGTGTTTTGTTTTCACTTCTATCAGCACTCCCGGAGTGCCATTGTTTTTTTTTTCATCACCACTGCTCTCTAAACGGTGAAGGAAAACATCGTGAGGAAACCGGCATGTTTTAGAACCAAAAATTCGAAGCCATGTGACATCTACCAACCCGGATTGTGTCTCAGCAGTGTGGGAACAATTAACGGGTGATTATGCTAAGCTGTCTGTGTGGTACCGGACTTAAAGAATAGCACCACCCCATGCTTCCCGTGGGTGTCGTAAAAGGCGACTAAGGGGCGTACCGGAGAATGGGCAGCAGCGTTCTCTATGCATTCCACCACCATACCATACTGCGATCGCCAACCCGCCTGCCAAGCGTGGCGATTATGGCAAACCCCCCCCCCCCTTTTAGGGGAGGCCTATGTCCAGCAGTGGACGTCTTTCGGCTGAAATGATGATGATGCTAAGCTTAAGGTAATTTGTGAAAATTATGATATTTTGGGAATGCGCTAAAGGTTATCAAGTAATCGGTCACTAGACACAAGTTTTGATGCTCGAGTTGGCTTATTGTTGGGGTTTCTGTCGGTAAAATCTCTGTCACTGACATAAATATACCTTCTGAAATTGGACCCAAAAACTGTAAGGATTCACCGTATAACAAGGGACTGAATAAAATAATACCGTCACCAAAACATAATTCAATGAAAGTGATGACATAATATCATACCTATACTAATGAAATTATGTAGGTTATACATAATTTCAATATTAATATTATTAAATAAATAATTGAAAGGTATTATTCACCACACAAATAATAAAAGAGACAAACATTAACCTAAATATCAATAGAACCAAACCGACTCAATCAAATTAATGAAACCGTTTCAATTTTGCATTCACTGAGTCTTCAATCAAAACTAATTTGTGTTTCAAATAAACAGCTCCAATTTCAAAGTGAAGTTAATGACTTTCCAAGTCACGGGGCCTTAAGTTGGAATTATAAGTTATAATGTCAATAGCTATTTACATTTCAATCAGGTAATAGCCCTAGAAAAACAAGTAGGTTAGAAACGGCATAATGTTGCAATTATTAAAAGGAAGGCTAATCACAGGTAATTTGACTCAATAGCTCACGTATACGGCAATCCATGTTTATGTTTAAGGTACATAATCTATTGGGACACAGGCCTCCTCTCGGTGACAAGGAAAGGGCCGTAATCTACCACGCGGACCCAGTGCGGGTTGGTGGATGTCATATGTCTTTGATTTTTTTTGTCTGGGACATTACGGTTTCCTTACGATGTATCCTTCACCGTTTTTGAGAGCAGTGGTGATGATAATACATTACACAAAGTAAAACCCTGCCATGATTTGAAATTACGACGTACAACTCGTAAGTTGGGGCCGAGACCACTGCGCCATCACTGCTCTAGGAAAAGGAAGGCTATTCAAAGGTAATGTGACTCAATCATCATTTCAGCCGAAAGACGTCCACTGCTGGACATAGGCCTCCTCCAAAAAGGGGGGGGGGGGGGTTGCCATAATCGCCACGCTTGGCAGGCGGGTTGGCGATCGCAGTATGGTATGGTGGTGGAATGCATAGAGAACGCTGCTGCCCATTCTCCGGTACGCCCCTTAGTCGCCTTTTACGACACCCACGGGAAGTATGGGGTGGTGCTATTCTTTTTATACGACATATATGACAATTACGGCAGTTTAAGTGCTCGGCCAGACTGGAAGCACGGGCGCGGAGCGGGCGCGGCGCGGAATACTCAAACAAGAACTTCATTTTCATTGTCCATAGTCGGCACGCGGGCGCTGTGAGCGGCGCGGGCTGTTCGGTGCGGGGAGCGCGCGGGCAACTCACGTCATAGCTCGTTCATACAAGTGGCCGCAGAGAGTGCGCGGGCGGCCCGCGCGGGGACTAGGTTTCTCAAACTAGTTTGAGCTGTTTTCTAGTACAAATAAGTATTTTTCATCCATATTATATTTTGACAAACACTGGACACGACAACACGCAGAACGCAGCTGAGCTCGACTGCGGACAGGCAGATCACGCGCGAGCCGCACCCGCGCCGCTCCCCGCCCCGCGCTGCCAGTCTGGCCAAGCACTCAAGTAGTTTAATTAATCGTAATGCTACTAAATTAAGATGACTTTGAAAGCTTAGGTATTTTTATGATAGCTTTACACATAAAATCTCAATCACCGAAGGGTAAGGCACGTACAGCCACGTTTCGCCAGTTAATATCATATAAGCTTTATTTCAGTTTTCTACCCTTTTCGTTTTCAATTACGTTATCGGTGTACCTAGTCACTTTATTAAGACGTAGTATTTTGCGTCCTCAAGCTCTTGCTAAGTTTAAATATTTTCTGCCAAATTCATCTTCAGTGAAATTTGATCATGTTTTAAGTAACCTCCTTCCATTCTAACCAGTGTGGTAATTGCGTAAGACACTAACAGTAGGAATGGCTTTCACTTTGACAGTTCAACAACGTTAGTTACGTTGTTTGCAGACAAATTTCTCGTACATATTAAAAGCAATGGATTAGCAATGACAATTGGCAATGGTGGTCCTTCAAAATGATTCAGATCGTGATTGATAGTCATCATCTGCCTAGTTTTTTTCCAACTATGTTGGGGTCGGCTTCCAGTCTAACCAGATGCAGCTGAATACCAGTATTTTACATGGAGCGACTGCCTATCTGACCTCCACAACCCAATTACTGGGTATAGTGGGTGATGCAATTAGGTTGCAGTATCGCATTAGTTCTTTATGTTATTAACGGAATTCTGTCTGTATATTTTCATCATCATCATCATCATTTCAGCCGAAAGACGTCCACTGCTGGACATAGGCCTCCCCCAAAAAGGGGGGGTTTGCCATAATCGCCACGCTTGGCAGGCGGGTTAGCGATCGCAGTATGGTATGGTGGTGGAATGCATAGAGAACGCTGCTGCCCATTCTCCGGTACGCCCCTTAGTCGCCTTTTACGACACCCACGGGAAGTATGGGGTGGTGCTATTCTTTAAGTCCGGCACCACACAGACATACACAGACACTGTATATTTTGACCGAATTTAATTTTGAGTACCTTCTTACAGATTTTTGCTCTTCTTACACATTTTTGTCTCCAAAATTGGCCTCTCCAACCTTTACCACTACCACATCTAGAACATCTCTCTCTCCATTCACTAACCATCCATTGTATCTCCCTTTTCCGCAATTCTACTACAATAGCTAGCTCTTCTTCTAAATTAGTCCAAGTGGTACAACACGCCTAATTCGCGACATGTCCCGGCCACACCGAGTGCTCTCCACGCGGCCTGTCTTGGCCTGACTTGGCCCAGCTTGGCCTTGGCACGATGCATATAGCACAATGACAATGGAACCTTGACATGACCTTGTCTTTGTTTTATTTGAATAAATAGAAACTGGATGTTTTGTTTTGTTAATGAATAATTATATGAGTTAATGAATTTGGTTTTGAAATTTTTGTCTGTCGACTCCAGAGTGAGTTTTCAGTGTCTATAACTACTGTATCGGTTATTATCACAAGCTTCTCCCTGAAACAGTAACAAAACGAAAGCAAAAAATCTCACTAGGTACCTAGATGATCAGTTTTCCACTAAACCTAATGACTGATTAGATTTAGAACCCAAAACAACTACTAAATAAGTTTCCTATCAAGAAGAAGGTTCAATGTAGAAATAAAAAGGGCAAAGTAACTACATACCAAGTAATAACAATTTTACAACCAATAAACAGGAACTTACTCCACTAAACCGATCGTAAACTTAGACGTACATAATTGAACCAGCAATATAATCGTTTGTACGCAACTTTGATTGACCTACAGACATATCCATTGCCGCATGAATATTTATCAGAACGATCAGATCAATAATGGAACTACTTCGTCGCTTCGGTGTTTTGAATATAAGCTCGCATGTCAAGCAGAAATGGTATATAATTTACCAAATTGACTACTTTAAGGAAGCAGTGGATATCATTATTTGAAGCTTGGAATGGAAAAGTAAAGTGGCTATTTTAATTAATGGAAATGACGATTTCATAAAACTATTTTCATACAAAAAATTTTATAGAGGGTCTAAAAATCTATTCAAAAGTTATACTTATTCATTTTTAACAGACTTCAAAAAGGTTTTCAATTGGACTGTATGTTTTTTTTTTGTGTGTTTGTTACACAATATCTCCGGCAATTGTATATCGATTTCAAAGATTCCTTTTTTGATGGATCGGGTATACCTCAGGGGTGGTCGCATATAAATTTGATTAACTTTGCTTTGATAATTTTTAAGTTACCTTCAATAATACGTATTATTGCCACTTAGTTTATATTGATGATGATAAAATAACTTCCTGTCACTGATATTTACATAGCAAGTAGTGTTATACGACTTTGTGTGGGGTAAGTACAAATTAAAAGTGAAAAATAAAAAGTTTTAAACAAAAAAGAAACAACCGACTTCCAAATAAGACACTACAAAGTGAATTAACCTCTTTTTTTGAAGTCGGAAAAAATAACTTTAATTTCGGAAGTCGGTGTCGTTGGGTTTGCATTTTCGTTGTTTACAAAGTTTTTTTAACACATACATACACTCACGCCTTCTTCCTATGGTGGTAAGCAGAAACTACAGAACGCCACTACTACTGCTACGATCCTTTTTTTTTTGCGCATGGGAAATCATCAAATGACTCCTCCCGCACTGGGTGGAGCGGAAGGGAGTGTCAGACTTACTGACTAAAACCCACCAGTGTTCCTTCCTTAGCCCTTTATGTTCCGGGCCAGCGGTAACCCTTTCGGACAATCCCGCTGACCCGGGATCCCGCTAACCCGGACTGCTACGACCCTTACATACTCTTTTAGCTTCGTTTACGTTCATACATCAGAGGGCCAGTTCTCGTAATTTTAAGAACGTTCACAGTCTGATCTCAGACGCAATCTGTCAAAAATACCTGTCATTTTCCTACATTTTGTCAATTTTCTGACATAGATTGTCGCTGAGATAAAATTGCGACTTCATTATGAAAAATTACGAGTATAGGCCTTCTGCACCCTAATTGCGTAACAAACTAATCGGAATCTGGATAATTTTGAAGCAAATTGCTAATCCATTGCTTCATAAGTTCGAAAAACGTCTTTGTCTGCTCAACACGTAAATAACGCAACGAATGTTGTTTAACCGTCAAAATGAAACCGATCCCGAATTATAATGTGTTACGCAATTGCCCCGCTGGTCTGGTCTAGTTAGTGTTTAAAATAAAAACAAGTGAATGAATATAATTACAATATGATATATCAATAGATACACAGTATGTCGAAACAAAAGCCGCATTGACAATACTGTTAAGCTTAAAAAAAAGAGTGACAGAGCAGAGTATCGACCTTTACTCCGAACTACGGTTCAAGTTCATTATATTCAAATACAGGAGCATAATAAAACCTGTTTGTGATAGAACAAGCCATGATCGATGTACAAAGTTCAGTTCCCGTTTGCAGACACGTTGACAGCTCCATCAATCAACCTGTCGGTGCCTATATAATTGAATGTCGGCAATTTTTCGCCAGCATTTGTTAAAGAATTATGGATGATACCAAATAAGATCGGGAATCTTCAGAAACAATTTTTCTACGGGCAATTTGGGCGGGTCGATTTGTACCCAAAAAATGAGGGAACATTAAAAAATACATTTGACACTGACGAGATAGATTTCGTTTCGCAGAAAGAGTGGGTCTACACAAAATTGGGGTCAATTTCGGAGGAGGTAAATTCAAGAACGGATAACATAATTAACGGTAAAAGACGAGACCGTGAGCTCAAATCAGATATTTTACTTTTCGCAAAAGTCTGGCTTTGATTTTGGCAAGCATTTCATCAGCTAGTAATGAGGAGGCTGAAAGCCAAAAGCTTAATGAACTTTTGACCTAATAATGAGTGCTTTTTCACTTTGATCAAAAGATATATGTAAACAACTAGAGAGTTTGGGAAATAAGGGCCCTTAGTATATAATTAGGACACTATGTACTTAATACCGTAGAACTTGTAACTTCATTAATGAGCTTTTAGTACTCTTAAATGAATAGGCTGTTAGAGTGTCTGATAACTAAAATCCGAATGGTCCCTAAAATCTTCTCTTAATTCCAACAAAAAATATATCATCATCTGTATCATCTGCCTAGACTTTTCCCGACTATGTTGGGGTCGGCTTCCAGTCTAACCTGATGCAGCTGAATACCAGTAATTTACATGGAGCGACTGCCTATATGGCGTCCACAACCCAGTTACTGGGTAATACGAAACCCCTTGGTAAGACTAGTTGTCCGACTTTTGAGCTTCTGACTACCCGTAACGACTGTCAAAAATCCACGAATGCCAGCTGGGACCAATGGCTTAACGTGCTTTCTGAGGCACGGAGGGGTCTCGGTATGTACGATGTGATATGATTTTGTGTAATGTGACTACAAAATAACAAAATTTTTAATCCAAATGGCGATTAGAAGAGATAAAAATATTCCCACAAGTACTCACTTAAAAGCTGACGACAAAAAGTTTAAAGCCAGATGCTGCCGTTTGCCGGAGTCGGGTTACATCTAAAATCATAGTTTTTGGGCACGAGCCCAAAAACTATGATTTTAGATGTGCCGAAGATAGCCGCTAATGATACGAGGGGCGCTTATCTTTGAGCTATTAATACAATCCAGAAATCCGATTAGTTCACTAACGTTAATAACATTCGTTAGAGAAATTAATACTTTTTTTACTGCTCTCTGCTTGCCTAGGCACAAACTATTGGACAAATGCTCGTGCCGTGGCAATAAAATTCGATGGTCATCAAAATCATCCCGTGTCTTAGGGATAGGTCGTCCATTATTGGGTTTTTCAACTTATTACATTGATTATAATAAAAATGAAAAACCGGTCAAGTGCGAGTCGTACTCGTGCACCAAGGGTTCCGTACAAATTTGTAGGTATGTAAAAACACGGGATTTTTTTTTGTAATGTGGCTACAAATTTACGGTTTTCAGATTTTTTCCTATACTTGTGCTATATGACATTGTTTCTTGCCAAATTTCATGATTCTATTATATTCATATTTCATGACCGGTTGACCCGTTTTGATTCCGGAACATAAACGCCCGTACTTTTGATTACGTTACTATAAGGTTGATTTTTAATTGATATTAATTTCGACTTGATAACTCCACGCATTCCTGAGAATTTGTGTTTGGTGGTTTTAGCCGGTAAGAGTCCGTCATGCCCCTCTGTCACCCCCACGATTGAGGAAGTCCATGAGGAATTCCACCGCGCACAAAAAAAAAGTTGTATGTTAAATGGTATGATTGCTGAAATACGCCGAAACTCGTCAAAATTCTGGCAACCGAAAATGGACGGTATGTATTCTGTCGCTTGCAATGATGACATACAACAGCGCGCATAATTTCATGCAGCAAAACTCACGACACATTTACTTCCTGAATACGAGCATATTCAATAGCTAACATTCAACATCTGATACCGTCACATAGGATCTTAGAGAACGCTATAAGACCCCTTTAATCCACGTCGTAACTCATAATCCTTATAATGATCAGGTAAACTAATTACCAGGCGTTAATGTACGCCTTTAGGAGGGAAAAGCAACCCGAGTATTACAGTAATTGTTATGACGTAGACACTGTAGACAGGTTACATCAGCGTAGGGTCTACATCCGACCAGGGGCCCGGGTAAAGGTAAAGTAGGACAGATCGTACTTTTGAACACAATAAACAAAGATGAACCATCTTTTTTTGGAGTTCCGGGATTTTGGGTTAGTTGATCTGAGTAAAGCGTTCGATACGGTAAGCCATTTTTTTAACGAAGGCCCTTGCATCGAATGACAAAATGAACTCATGAAGGTTATGACCACAACAGCATAGACATGCGAAATATAAGGAAATATATATTTGTCCTGCAGTAAAACAGCATAGGTAAATGAATATATTATATAAGAAAATTAAACCTTTTTTTTTGGGTGGGTAAAATTATCAAAGAACTTCTCCCGCTCTGGGCGGAGCGGGAGGGCGTGTCAGACTTTAACTAACTAAACCCCACCTGTGTTGCTTCAGTTCTCTGTGCCAGGGGCCACGGTATCTCTTTCGAACAACCCGCGACCCTGGCAAGCATCGGCCCTAGCGAACCCCGTCAGTTAGTGCTGAAATCTCTTCGGGGCGCGCATGGAACACAACGCGCCGTCGACCCAGGCCTGGTCCTTACCGGACGGTGAGCTAAATTAATATAATATAATAATAGGTAAATCAATATAAAAAAGAAAATTAAAGGTGATATTTTTTTAAATAGAAAATAGTTACTACTTGTTCGATATAATAATATCATTGAGAATTTGAGATTAATAGATTCAATTATGTAATATAATGCAAATCTTGTGGTTATACCTGGTTATCTGAAATTGGAATTCTAATTACTATACCCGAAGTGTTTGTTTAGCATTATCAATTCAACATGGATTACTCCAAACCATAGGGTCGCAAGCACTGTACAATAAATTCCACGTAAACAATGCCAAGGATACATTCGGGGCTTAACTCAAATATCCAGGGTTCCCTTGCTCACTAAACGGTATAATCAGCCCTATAGATGCGGGACCTACACCGAAACCCGGGAGAAACATTTGTTTTCAATTACACTTGCTTCTCAACCCTGGTGTTAAAGTTTGTGAACAACGAAAACGTATAAAGAAATAGATTTTAAATGATCTTTGTAATAAAGGTACAAAAAGTACAGGTTGATAATGAAGAAGGTAAGCTTACAGAAGAATTCAATTAGTGTTATCGGGAGAATGTTTTTTGTATTAAGAAAATAATTAAAACACTGCCAGACGTTCCTGAGTTTTACGTTTTGCATATTGATAAGTGCCTACCTAAGTTTATCAGCGAAAGTTTTTTGCTTTCAGTTGCAATTATCTGTAAAGGAGATCACCCATTCTGGGTTTTTTCTTTTTGCTGTGATTGTTAATAAGAACATATTTTTAAAGTACACTTAAAACGCATTTTTTTTAAATTTTACTTTGATGCTTTCATCAAAGTCGATAACAATTTGGGTTCGGAGATATACAGGATCAATTTTGTAAGATAGGGCAGTAGGGGCAATTCCTTAACCGTTGCAGGTACAAATATGTGAGCACCATGTATCTATCACATAATTGATTTACCATCCTGTCATTGCTTTATTTTTAATTATTTTTACCTTTTATGGTAGACTAATTTTATTCTAGGTGCATCGTCTTCACATATAATAATATAACGAATGTATAAAAAACCTTGTAAAACATTTTAAAAGAGTAACGGTGGAGTTTCCTGCCCATTCTTCTCCATACGAACACTCCCTTTTGGAAGGGGTGACTAGAATCAATTCTATTTTATTGTAATTTTTGACGTTCAAAAGTGCTTTTAATGTGCCCATTTGAAATAAATGATTTGACTTTGACTTGAATCATAATGGACAGTTACCTGTTAAGTTAATCGTATCAAATCCCTTTGGTGAAGGTTTTTTCAGTCATTTTTTTTTGTCTGTGCTAAAATACCAATCAATCCAATCCAAATCCAATCCCAGTTTATTTAATTATATCTACGTATTGCAGCGAAAAAAAGAAAAACAAGGACTTTCTTCGCCTTATTACAATTCATAATGTTATCCTTCTATAATTCTGCCAAAGTGGCCTTTTTAGGCCCCCTGGTATTTTTATTGCTAAATCATTGCATGAACCCTTTAGATTACCCGTACATACTTCAGCTATGAATCATTTTCCTCCATATCAATGGATCGTTTCATCTAGATTTTGTTTTCCCAATAAAACAAAAAAATGCATAGCAATATGAAACGAACCTCTGCATTCACGAGGTTTGTTTCATTGAATGTTGATCTGCGAATGAAAGAGGGATGCTGAAGCGGATCGGCAACATGTCTACCCATACAAATCGTGGAATTTGACTCAGCGAAATGGGCTGTTCTATTGCTTTGGGCAACGTTCTAGCGAGTAGTGATTTGTTAGCACTCGCAACACTTCTTTTTTCAATACCAGATTTAAAAGGTCTTTTCGTATTCGGAATCTAAGCTTTGAATTCAGTATGTGAAATAAAACATTCTCAACGAAATATTTGAAATATTCTAATTCAGCATTTTTAATGTGATAAATCGTAACTATAGATATGATTTGCGTGATTATACAAATAAAGTAAGGATGATGAACGATGAAACCCCAAAAAAATACAGGCTTTCATTCGAAGCACACAAATGTTCATTAAAACATTGACTATAATATGTCTCTTCAACTGCTACTTTTCAAATTTCCTAAAGATGATTATATGATATAAAATAAATATAATATAGATATGTTATACAATAATAAAGAATAAATAAATGAATGGAAATATAAATACAATAATACATAAATAATTCTAATGGCTAAATTCAATACATAAAAAAATACATAATTATGAATAACAGATATATTTTAATAAGTAAAATAACAAAAATAAATTATAACATAATACTTAACAATTATAGGTACTTACTAAGTACATTAATAAAAATGAACAAGTTAAATAAATAACAAATGAATAGATAGACCTGCATATAAAATATTAATAGAATAAGTGAATGAATGGAAATATAAATACATAGGTAATAATAAGATATAAAATAATTCTAACTCAGTAGCAAGGAAAATTAATAAAGCGCTCTTCCTCTCTTATTTAAAAATTTGCTGTGCCCGACAGGGTCCATAATTATTTCTATTATTTTTTTATGAATTTATCACCTGTAATTGTACATTATGGATTGCAATAAACGAAATCTCAAAAGATTTGAGATTCTGAAACAGTTCTCCGACATTCACTTCTCCGATGAACGGTTCACCGGCAAAATAAAAAATATTCAATCTACCTTCTATCTATTTGTAACGAACTCAAGCAAAAAACGCCACAACTCCACCAAGAAGTCCTTACAAACGATTACTTGATCTATACGGCTATTCGACCGATGAGTTCTCGAGCCTGCTGACTGATGAGGCGTGATTTCTGCAAGAGTGACACGATCGTTAGTTGAACTCATTACTACTGCTTACACAACAATTCGTTCAATTGGGATAATGGTGCTGTCACTTGTTGATGAGATTGGTTTTTCCTTGCCTTGAACGTTGCCCTTTTGTCTTTGCTGGGAGGATTTAGGGATGTGTCGTTGTCAGTTGATGTTATTTATGAAGGGAGAAGCGAAGTGAGTTTTAACTCACATAAGTCCACATTAAAACCACCTGTTGTCATCGCAAGTGGCGTTTTGGAATAGGTACGGTTTATTGTATGTTTTATTAATAACTTTAGAAGCATTTACATAAGAGTAAGTACGTCTTAATATTATTTTTAAAGCTAGCTGTTGCCCGCGACTTCGTCTTCGATCCAGGATGAAGAGTAAAATTTCATCCAAATTCGTCCCGTTTTAGCGTGAAAGCGTACCAAACGAACATACAATTTTTTTTATCTTTTCTCTTTATGTTATTAGTTTATACAGGGTTATTTGAAAAACACCAAAAACCTCTTAAGAGGTCATTGTACTCATCATTATGAACAACTTTTATTATGGGACCAAACCTGAAATCGCGAAAAGAAAACCAGCTGTTCCCTTCATTTTGACAAGTTATACGAACATAAATCTAGGGAACAGCTGATTTTTCTTTCGCGATTTCAGGTTTGGTAACATAGTAAAAGTTGTTCATTATGACGTGTACCTCTTAAGAGCCTATACTACCTCAGCTAAAATTCACTCTTTATTTCGCTCGCACGATACTGCTCGCGGACTGTGTGAGAGCGAGACAGAGTGCGGTGCTGGGCGGAAGGCAGCGCCAATAGTTTAGGTATTTTCTTTTTACGGTGAAAATAAAGGTAATTCAAAAAAACTAAATAACATAAGACCTGCTTTATAGTTAGTTCAGTTAGTATGCAAAGTTTCATAATCTAATTTGAAGTATTTTTGTAATACCAGCGGTTTATTGTTCGGTTTAGAGGTAACTTTGGAATTTTTTTCTATCGAGAAAATTTTATGGAATCGTGTTTTCGTCTAACATAGTACCTAACATTAATCCTTAACTTTAGCATATATTTATTTCAAAATTAATGCTGCGGTATTTTCGACATAACGGAGGATCATGCAAAGCCATTTGAGGTAGTATAGGCTCTTAAGAAGTTGTTAATGTTTTACCAATAACCCTGTATAAGAGTTTGACCATATTGAGAGCCGTGAAAACTACACTTAGACATTATTATTAATTGCCTTCTATTACAATACATGCATTCTTATTACTACCCACCTCTTCAACATCCCACCAACAATTCACTGCACACAAACAAACGAAGATCAACTAAAATCCCAACACGTTTCTCCCATTAATATTCGATTCTATCAATTCTAGAGCAGCTACGTACCACATTCAGTCACATCCAGTTACGCCTAAAGCTTACGTGTCATACATACCAAACATGTGTACACAAACCCCTTCATGTTGAGCATAGAAACAGTCGTCGCCCTCACACATTACCGCGAAAACTTAAGTGGTGTGGTGTACGTAATCCGTCGTCATCCATGATGAATGGTGGATGCCGCCTAAACCCGCACAGGATTAGTCAATTGCGGCCTCAAATCCACCAAGTCATAGTCGCTTGTGATGGTTCAAGTGATGAACTTGTAGCGGTATGTCAGTTTTGGCCCATATGCATGGTGGATTAATGTTCAAGTTTGAATCTCTATTCAACAGTCGAATTTCGGTAATTTACATGGTAACTAACTCGACTGGTGTTCTTATAACTTGTCAAAATGTAGGGAACAGCTAATTTTTTTTTTCGCGATTTCAGGTTTGGTACCATAGTAAAAGTTGTTCATAATGATGAGTACGACGACCTCTTAAGAGGTTGTTAATGTTTTACCAATAACTCTGTATACTAAAACCTGCTGCTGCTGATGAGTTAATGTTCTCACAGTGAAGCTGCTTACTTGAATACTTAAGAAGCTGTATTGTCGTATCGAACTTAGCATTTCGAGCCATACATGTCTTAGACGAAGTATGTTTTTTTTTTGACTAAATGTTTGTACCTAGTAAAAATAAAATAACAAAACATACTTCGTCTAAGACATGTATGGCTCAAAATGCTGTAAATGATGTCGACTATCACTCCCTTAAATCTTTGCACTCAGCTTCCAAACATCCTGTATATTGTGGTGAGAAATAAATAAATCCAGCTTCCAAACACCCTGTATATTGTGGTGGGAAATAAATAAATATTTATGTTTACCTTTCTCACCTGCATTTCCAATAAAGACTGTTTAACCCCTGGTAATTAAAAAGCCATTGTGTCTCGCGTAGATCTACGTTCCGACATACTAAGAGTTAATGAATACAAAGACGTAGTAAAACTACAAAAATATAATGATTGTCCAAACTCGCTTAAGTATACACTTTAACACCCAGAGTCGTGACGGAAATTGTCTGGTTAGGTTGGGTAAACAACTGTCTGCTCCCACAGTTTTGGATGTACCCACTGATTATTAGGTGGAGTAGTTAAAACTAAATCATAGTACCCAGCTTTATTGATTGATGAATTATTTAAGACTTTAATACGTAGTTATTAAGAAACTCATAAATTCAAATTGTCAAGAAGTCGGTCAGTCAGAAAATATAAAGCTAGATGCCCATTCCGAAGCGTAGGTACCTATGGCACTCTTTTAAATTATATTTAGAATAGAATATAATAGAATACTCTTTATTGTGTACACCGTATAAATTACAGACATAAATATAGAAACTGTATAAAGGGTGCCACAATGGGCGGTCTTGTCGCTAAGATGTAACTAATATTTTTACAGAAATGTGGGAATGTGGGAACAGGAACGTACTACTAGGATAAAAAGTATTCTATGTGTTAATCAAAGTTATAAATTATCTGTGTGCAAATTTTATTCCAATCTGTTCAGCCCTTTTTGCGTGATTGAGTAACAAACATAGAAACATACAAACTTTCACAATTACAATCTTATTACTATCAGCCCGCGGTTTCAACCACATAAGGCACAATCCCGTAAGAATATCGGGATAAAAGTATACTATGTATTAATCCTGATTATAAACTATGTGTGTGCCAAATTTTATTCAAATCCGTTAAGTAGTTTTTGCGTGAAATTGTAACAAACATCCATCTATCCTCACAATGTTTCGCGTTTCTAATAGGTAGTAGAGTAGGATAGTAGGATTAATAATATAATAATAAACTTTATCATATCACATGCCAAGCGTAAAATTTAATCATCATCTGCCTAGCCTTTTCCCGACTACGTTGGGGTCGGCTTCCAGTCTAACCGGATGCAGCTGAATACCAGTAATTTACATGGAGCGACTGCCTATGTGACCTCCACAACCCAGTTACTGTAGTACTACTGTAGTAGTAATATCTACGATACCCCTTGGTAAGAGTGGTTGTCAGACTTTCGGGATTCTGACTACCCATAACGACTGTCAATCTTGACTTGACGTGCTTTCCGGGACACGGAGGGGTCACGGTATGTAAAGTTGGTCACCCATTCACAGACCAACCGCGGCAAGCGTAGCTTAACCTGTGCGGCTGTTATTTTTTACCGACGGGCCCCTCTTTAGCCACGGGCCCCTCCAAGCGTAAAATTTAATATCATGTGTAATATCAGTTTATTACAATTAAGGCCAGTCACAGCTGCCAATTTCCAATATTAATACAGCCATCCAATACAAATCTTGCCCCAGGTCATTCAAGTCGAAATATCAATAATTTAGTGCTGCATCGTGACATTAGCTGATGCAGCGTATGTGAATGGCTTGAATGGTAATGACCATCTCTGACGTCATCAGATGGCTTAGTTGGCTAATCTTAGGCTAGTATGTGTGATACATGTTGAACCTGTGATCAGTAATTGTGTGGCATTGTAGATAATATAAATAAATAATAATAAAAATAAATGATGATAATATAAATATTTATTCCTCAATGTTTTGTCTTGATTGCACCTACCACTATTTGTCTCTGCATCACCTAAAGGTTGACTGGTAGAAAATGCCTATGGCATTAAGTCCGCCTCTGTACATTTATGTGCTTGAAGTATTAAATAAATAAATAATATGTAAGTAATTATAAATTGTACGAATTATATTGGAACAAAACGTCTTTATACGTTAGCATAGCGTCGAGTTATTAACTTTTTAAGCGCTTGGCTAAATATCAATTGCCGTGCCCCTAGCGCGCGGTTACAAATCGATAAAATAATCATCATCATCTGCCTAGCCTTTTCCCAATCATGTTGGGGTCGACTTCCAGTCAAACCGGATGCATCTGAATACCTAAATCGATAAAATAATACCTACAATAAATAAGGAGGAGCAATCGTTGCATAGAACGAAAAAATCATGCATGTTCTCTGTCGCAGAAATACGACACGAGAGGTAGGGGCACGGAAATATGTGTCGCATAAATGCGACACAAGCGGTTAAAAGGTTAGTTATCATGATAGTAATAAAAAAGTTATTTAAAAAAATCAAAAAACCCGACTGCGGTAAAAAACTTAGGTAAGTTAAAAGAAACTGAAAAGCTAAAAACAAGCCCATTTTAAATTAAATAAAAGTTGGAAGCAGGCGGGACCCACATCATTTTTATTGTATTTTCAAATTTAAATGGGTCCCGCCTGCTTCCAACTTTTATTTAATTTCAGACGCCAGCACATCAAGCTACACGAAACTGTAAAATTTTCCCAATCAACCTTGAACCCGCCTTGAACCTTCCTGTAGCGATAAAGTTGAAAATCTATGAAAGAAATTTGACAGATTGTAGTAGCTTGATGTGTTCAGGGACCGTCCCTGAACAATTAGGCAGCGGTGCACCTACAGGACAATCACGTCACACACAAATACACACATTATCATTCTCTATGATAAAGTACATACTAATCTATTTTGCTTACTTGCACTTCAAATCCCTTAGGTTTTCACAATTGGAAAGCACAATCCCTCTCGCCCCTCTCGCACGAGAATGCTGAGGTAGGCAGGGGGCGTAGCGCGGATAGATAAGGCCCGTAACGAATACGTTCGAGGATCTTTTAAAGTGGCCCCAATTTCAGATAAACTTAAAGAGAGAAAGAAAAAATATTTATTTGCGGTAAACGTGACGCAAAGAAAGAACGGAATCAGAAAAAAAAAACAAGTTGGTATGAGAGCAGACTTCGTTGGTATGGACAATTATAATAACGCCGAGATGACAGATGTCTGTGTGGTGCCGGACTTAAGGAATAGCACCACCCCATACTTCCCGTGGATGTCGTAAAAGGCGACTAAGGGGCGTAGGTACCGGAGAATGGGCAGCAGCGTTCTCTATGCATTCCACCACCATACCATACTGCGATCGCAAACCCGCCTGCCAAGCGTGGCGATTATGGCAAACCCCCCCCTTTTGGGGGAGGTCTATGTCCAGCAGTGGACGTCTTTCGGCTGAAATGATGAGATGACAGCTACTTCGTGAGTGGGTCCTGGGTGGTTCTTACATGAGGAAGAGGCAGACCACCGGCCATGTAGTGGTTAACTGTCGCACAAGACAAAAACTTATCACCTTAGACAACCCGGGACCGACGTTCTTGGCGCAAATGTACAAGGAGGCCCGACCCTAGATAAACTGGGAAAATGGCAGGAGGAAAAAAAAAGAGTCCCTCTCGCCCCTAGAGATATAATTTTCTACACGAAACCAAAATCGAAGCTTCAGTTGGCGGTACTACCATTATGAATACTAACCACTGCATCATAAATCCTGCATGATCCTTCGAAAAGAGTCTAAAACCAATTTTACCTGTGAACACTTCAGAAGGATGAAAGGTCTTGTATCAAATAAAAGCTTCAGTACTGTCGAAGTTAAAAGATTGTTAGTTTAAAACCAATAATCAATCAATCTGGTGCATCAAAATATTCAAGGATTATTAAACAAAGACTTAGAAGTAGAATTATTCCTGAACTGTAATAATATAGATATTCTTTGTATGACAGAACATTGGCTTAAAAGCCACCAGTTTATGTTCAATTTTATTAATCACCAGGTTGGTAGTTCATTCAGCAGAATAAATGCTATACATGGTGGCTCATTAATTTTAATAAATAACCAGCTTAAGTTTAAGGACCGCAAGGATATTGTGAGCCTCTCAGTTGAGCGGACAATTGAAATAGCCTGTATAGAATTGGAGCAGTTCATTATATTAAGTGTATACAGACCTCCGTCGGGATTGTATGATTGTTTTGAAAAAGTTATGGATGAAGTGTTGCACAAAATCTGTAATACAAACAAGTCCATCATCATTTGTGGTGATTTTAATGTTAATTTGTTAGAAAATTCTGGGTTAAGTACTAAAATTATAAGTTTGTTTCAGTCATACAATCTTGCTAACCAATTTTTGGAGCCCACTAGAATAACTCCTACTAGTGCCACATGCCTAGATAACATTTATACAGATGTTATACCAATCCAGAAAGAAGTTATTAACCTAATAGACTCAGATCATTGCGGACAATTGATCACTATTCCAAATCATAACAAAAAAGGTACTAAAAAAGATATCACTGTTAACCCAAAAACAACTACTCGCTTGGAAACATTTAAAACTAAACTGTTGGGTAAATTACCACTTTTGTTCACTAATGATGACCCTAATCAACAATATAATGATTTTTTTAATATGTATTGCACACAATTTGATAATACATTTATTCCAAAAACATTATCGGTTAATAGTAACGCTTCCTTCAGTGACTGGGCCACCGTTGGTATACACAAAAGTAGAAAACGACTTTATGAATTATATGAAGAACGGATTTGTATAAACACTGCTGAATTTAATTTATATGTTAAGAATTATTCTAAAATATTTAAAAAAGTTTGTAGTATTGCCAAGTCACGTTATTTGAGTTCAAAAATTAAAAATAGTAGTAATATTATTAAAACGACTTGGAATGTCATTAATAGCGAAACAGGAAGGTCATGCACCCGAAGTAGTGACTACAGCCTTGCTATTGATGACAATATAATTAAATCAGATTCTCAAGTCGCCGCGGCCTTTGAAAATTTCTTTGCAGAGATTCCCGTATCAACTACTAAATCTCTTAACTCATCACCCGCTGCCGCAGAGTCTTTACTTAAAGAAAACGTTCCAGTTTCTGATTCTGAATTTCACTTCGAATATGTAACCTGTAACGATATAATTAAAACCTTTCACACGTTAAATGTTAAAAAGACCGCAGATCTATGGGGTAATTCTGTGGATGTTGCTAAGTCGATTATAAACATTGTAGCACCTACTTTAGCTGTTATATTTAATAATTGTATTGACCGTGGTGAGTTTCCTGATCTTATGAAAAACAGTAAAATAATACCGTTGTTTAAATCGGGTAGTACATCAGACCCTACTAATTATAGACCTATTTCAGTACTACCTACCCATAGTAAAATTTTTGAAAAACTTATTTTAAATCAATTGCAAAGATTTTTTAATAAAACTAAATTACTACATAACAAACAGTTCGGTTTTACAAGGGGTCGTTCGACTACCGATGCAGGAGTTGAACTTTTAGGACATATTTATAATGCATGGGAGGACAAATGCGATGCCTTGGGCGTCTTTTGCGATTTGTCCAAGGCGTTCGATTGTGTTCTTCATGAAACATTAATCAGGAAACTGCACCACTACGGAATCCGGAACGCCTCTCTGGATCTTCTTACTTCTTACTTGAGTGATAGGGTTCAGAGAGTTGATGTTAACGGAAAAAGGTCACCCGGATCTGTGGTAAGAATGGGGGTCTCCCAGGGCTCAATTCTCGGCCCATTTTTATTTATTATTTATATAAATGACTTGCCTTACCTCATAAGGGATAAACATGATATAGTGTTGTTTGCAGATGACACTTCACTTTTATTTAAAATTAAACGTCAGCAGCTGGTTACTGACAATGTAAATAACGCCCTTGCAAAAGTAGTTAACTGGTTTAATGTCAATAACCTACTTCTTAACGAAAAAACAACGAAATGTATTAAATTTACGATACCCCACGTTAGACAAGTAGAAACTAGTGTTCTCATTAAGGATGAAGAGTTGAAACCCGAAGATAGCACAGTATTCTTAGGCATAACGTTGGATGCCAAGCTTCAATGGGGCCCCCATATAGATAAATTGTCAAAAAAGCTTAGCTCTGCAGCATACGCCGTTAGGAAAATTCGTGATTTGACTGATTTAGAGACAGCCCGTTTAGTTTACTTTAGTTATTTTCATAGTGTGATGTCGTACGGTATTCTATTGTGGGGAAATGCCGCCGATATTCAGACTATCTTTGTTTTACAGAAGCGAGCTGTTCGATCAATTTATAAATTAAGTCCGAGACACTCCCTCAGAGACAAATTTAAAGAGATTAATATAATGACTGTGCCTTCTCAGTACATTTATGAAAATCTTTTGTATGCACATAAAAATATTAATCTGTTTAAAAATACAGTGATATCCATAACATAAATACTAGGAACAAACACAAATTTGTTGTTCCTACAACAAGGCTCAAGAAAATAGGTGGCTCGTTTAGATGCCAATGTATACGTTTTTATAATAAACTTCCTAGCCACATTCAAGAACTAAGCCATAATAAATTCAAATCTTTTATAAAGCGAAAACTATGCCAGAAAGCCTATTATACTGTAAAAGACTATATTGAGGACAAAAAGGCTTAGGATTGAGCTGCTCCAATAGGTTTAGACAGTGAATGTTATTTTTCTATTTTTACACTTTAATATTTTCATTTTTTTTTTTTTAAGTATCTATTTACTTAAACAATGACATGTACATTGACTGTATAAAGTATTATATTATTTTAATTATTGTGAATGAGGGGAACATGTGGGTCATTGTTTTCGTTTTAATCATGGTCTGGCAGTTTGAGTTGTATATGCGGCCTACCCAAATGTCCTGTCTTTGGTATTGTTCGTCGAATCGTTGAGCTCCTTATGTTCTGAGTTGAGCTGCACGGCTACTGACAAATGCGTGCACTGACTGGACAGGTCCACTCAATCTGTGTGGTTCTTTCCTCAAAAGATCATTTCAGACACTAATCTACATGGTCCTCAAAGCTTATGTTCGGATTTTTATATACACATTGACATTGATGAATTTTATTTAGAATTGACATGAATATTTACTTTGTAAAGATTTTTTTTTTTTTCTATTAATTTATTGTGAATGTGAGGACTATGTGGGTCATTTTTTTTTCTGTTTTCCTTCTTAGTTCTAATCATGATCTGGCAGTTTGAGTAATTTACGTGGCCTACCCAAATGTCCTTTCTTTGGTATTGTTCGTCAAATCGTTGAGCTCCTCAACTTCTGAGTTGAGCTGCACGATTTTTGACAAATGCGTGCACTGATTGGACAGGTCCGCTCAATCTGTGTGGCTATTTCCTCAAAAGACCATTTCAGACACCAATCTACATGGTCTTCACACGATCTGACCAAGATTTTGTCTGGACTTTAAAAGAGACTGTGACCTCTGAGTTTGTTTCGGCCTTTCTTCTCAGAGTAGTCAGATAGGAAAAGCCGACCTCATCTAGTTTAAAAAATATTATTGACGTGTAAAAGTGTTTGTAAAAACCTACTTACAGAAATAAATCATTTATCATTTATAATAACGGTCGACGAGACAAAGAATTGGGCGATTCGCTTTTGTTATTCCAGCCAAACTTTTAACGAATATTTTCTACTGTAGGTATTGTGACGGCACTTAGTCATCCTTTTCAAAGTATCGTAACTTGTACGAATGTACATTTAAATGGAGTACCTAGTCTAGTACACTTTTACACAACTTTTGTTTAGGCTGAAACTACAGACCGCCACTTGCATCAATCCTTACTTGTATAGCTACTCCCTTTGCTTCGCATACGGTCATATATCTCAGGGGCAATTCTCGTAATTTCAACGTGTTGTGAACGTTCACGGTCTGATCTGTCTCCATTTTTCAATAATTTCCCTATATTTATTTATTTATTAATAAACAATAAACAATAGTCGACAGAAAGCCAATTAAAGTTGTCAAAAAATAAAAGACCCGTTTTGACGTTTGAGAAAGACCCTAGAATGTAACCTGGAACGAAACTGAAAGAAACAATAAAATAATAATTAATTACTTAAAGATTTAAAAAAATACTTTTTTTTTTGGCGCGATAAATAATATGATGGAATATATTGCGAGTATTTTTTTTGCGCTTACTTTATAGTAGCATGTAATTTCTAATTATTACGAAACGTCTCAAAAACAGTTACGTTCTCAGTCTTTTTTTTTTAAACACTAGTGTTGTAACCAATTAATTACTGCATTTCACCAGCTTCATTCGATTTTAATAGTAATTAAATATTGTGTAGTGATCTTTACTGAAAGGAATGAGCTTGGTGCTCAAAGACGTAAATAAAATTTTGAATTGGCGACACTGGTGTCTGTAGAATGGCTTGTCTCTGACCAAGCGGCACGGCTTTGCTTTTGGACTATTTCTGTTTACTATCACGTTAACCTTGGCTCTTCTATTTTGGACATTGATTAAAAGATAGTGATTTGGACTCGAAAAAAAAGATAAATATCACTTTACAATACAAAATCAAATCGATCAAATACTCATACAAACTTGAATCGATTTATCGTGAGTATCGAGTACCGAGTCGTGTGGTTACTTCACTAGTTACGTCGCGATGACAAATGTCAAAACGGGCCTTTTATTTTTTGACAACTTTACAAGTCTTCCACGTTTAGACTTATAACAGAATGTGTGTTGTGAACATACAAGCAGTAACATATCACTTTATACTCTATTTAATATTTTTGACATTGATTGTCGCTGAGGTAGATTGCGACTAGATTTTGAACGTTTTTGTTACAGGAATTAGCCTTCTGAACATACACGCACGCCGCGCCGGTTGCGAGTACAGCCCGGTTCAAACTGGCGGCTCGGAACATGAGGCGAGTCACTGCGCAGTAACAAATTCACCTGTCAGCGGGGGTGAGGGGTGAGGTACTGCGCAACGACTAGCGCACTACAGAGCCGCCATAAAGTTTGACGCGAACTCACCAATAAGGTCGCTTTATGTCCTTCTAGGGCTTCCTTTGTCTTTTAATTTTATCTGACCCGCTCCCGCAGGTCTTTGATTGCCAGGGTACCTACGATTATCAGCTAACCGCCTAATCTACGCTGAGATTGACATTTGTTTGTTATTTTTTGTAGTCAAGAACCAATGAATAAGACAAAAACGATAGACGTCAAACCATAAAGAAATGTCACCGAAGCAGTGGGAACAACAGTAGTATAGTCCTTTTACAGAACTTGTTTAACCTCTGAATTTGCATCACTGTCAAAAACAAAGTGAGCTTTATTCTTTACTAGCTGACCCGGCGAACTTCATACCGCCTAAGAATCAATAAATGTTGTGTTCATTTATTATCAGAAAAGAAATTCCATACAAAATGTATGAGAAACATAAATCTTCAAGTTTTATCCACAACGAAGTTATAGGGTGTCGAAAATGGCCTGAACTGCTTCGAGAAAAGGATGGTAGGGGAGAGTAGCCCAAAACGGGTAAGCTAAGGTTGATGATAAATAAAAACAGTTTATAGATACAAATTGAACATTTATTTGTACATTTTGAAATGTTTAGTTATCAAGGACTATAAAATAAATGACATATTTAGTAGTTTTGTACATTAAGAATAAAAAAATAACAAAAATCTTTACCATTCGAATTACCCGTTTTGCCCGTAGGGGGGGGCCTAAAGCAGGTAGGGCTTTTGGGCAAGCGGGTAGGGGCTGAATTACATTAGGTCAACGTCAATCAATGACTAAAACTGTTTCTTAACAATCATGACTCAGATGGAGCTCCACCAGGATCATCAGCTACTTGCAGTGATAATGGTTGGATCAATGGACCAATATTCTTGGAATGGTTACGGCACTTTGTAGACAACGTAATGAGTTGGCAACGTAAACAGATAATCTATATGAAATAGATACTCAACTAGCTCTAATTCTTGAGCTGCTGTAAAAACTGTTGTGAATCTTCCTAGATTTTTTTTGACATCCTTTCTTTACATGTATCTGTAAAGTCGAAAAGTTGATGCAATATTTTTTTGCTGCACCATTGACGGAAGTTTTGAGAGCTTCTCCTATCGCAAGCTTCATAACTCCCTCATCCCACGATGCATTTGCAGTATTTCTTTTGCATTTATTAACCATCTGCAAAAATAAAAGAACTAATAAGCAGTCAATGAAATTATACAAGGCAAATCGGGTATGGGCAAAACGGGCACCCGCTTTACCCCTACCCTTTTTGCCCACAAGCATGTATTTTTTTCAATCGACTCATATCCTTAAAACCTAAATAATAAACGCCAACCTATTACACAAATAAAACGTCTATTTATTGCAAAATAATAACACAAAACTAGTAAGAACATATTGTAAACCATTTTCGAGTATTCAAAAGTAATGTAACTCAATTTTTTTTAGTGGAAATAGCAAAAAACTTCTTTCTTATCTTACCGTGAACTCGTGTCCGCCAGAGAAGCGCGCCGACTCCCTGTGATTGGCGAGCGGCAGGGTCCGCGCACTGCACGCACACATTCTAATTAGCAATAACGGTGCGCAATTTAAAAAGCATACCCGTTTTAGGCGGGCTACCCGTTTTAGGCTTACCTCCCCTACGGCAGTGCCCCTTTTTGCTCGACTTGGTGGGGGCACTCCCGTGCCCCCAGATCTTCATTTTATTTTTCGTGAATTTTTCCCATGTTTTAATAGTTATTCTGCTATTTGGCGGAGACAAATCCAACAAATCAAAGATCATAAAAAACTTTTTAATAAAAAAAATTAAACCACCGAAAAAACTGAAAAGCAAAAAATAATAAACTTCTTTTATTTAACCTTAATAACTAAGTTCTTAAACTAATGTAAGTATACCTAAGTAATTTTGAGTCGGCGCCAAACAATCAATGAACAAAGATCACTTAATTACCTTAAACTTAAAGAAAATAATAAAAGAAATAATATTTAAAGAAATAACTAAATCAATTACCTAACAATGCAACGTGAAATCTCCAGCGATAAACATTAACATTCCAATAAATGCGCTCTCCGCACGATCACTCGCAACGACGTGTATCTGTGATCTTCATCATCAGCTCTACTTTAAAGAGCAAATGCTCAAGTTACTTTAAAAAAAAACTGGCCAAGTGCGAGTCGGACTCGCACACGAAGGGTTCCGTACCACAAGGCAAAAACGCCGAACAAAAACATGTTTGTTGTATGGGAGCCCCCCTTAAATATTTATTTTATTTTAATTTTATTATTTATTATTAAAGTTAAAATACAACTGAGTATTTTGTGAATATTTCAAGTGCCTACCTGTTGCCATTTTTGATATCGAGCAAAAAAGGCCAAAAAAATCGCGTTTGTTGAATGGGAGCCCCCCTTAAATATTAATTTTATTTTGTTTTTAGTATTTGTTGTTATAGCGGCAACAGAAATACATAATTTGTGAAAAATTCAACTGTCTAGCTATCACGGTTCTTGAGATACAGCCTGGTGACAGACAGACAGACAGACGGACAGACGGACAGACGGACAGACGGACAGACGGACAGACGGACAGACGGACAGACGGACAGACGGACAGACAGCGAAGTCTTAGTAATAGGGTTCCGTTTTTATACGGAACCCTAAAAAAGACTATTGAATGAAATTGTGAATGTGTCAGGTTCAAAACTGCATAAAAACTTTTTGCTCGACCTAATATAAAATTTTAGCTAGGACCAAACGAAACTGAAAATACAAGGTGGGCCAATAGATGTGTCCAGAAGTGTATAACTTGAGAACCTCCTCCGTTTTTTCGTCAGTTAAAAATCGGTCCAGCCGTTCTTGAGTTATAAATGGTGTAACTAACCCGACTTTGTTTTATATAATATATAGTTAATAAGGTTACTGTTGGGTTATTGCCACTGACTAGTCTGTCAAAATCATATCAAACTTAATTTTCGGTACAATAAGGTTGTAATTGGGTTGCTGCTGTCCGAGGTAAAATTCCTGTGAAAGGACTGTATTCATAAAAACCTGTAATTTAATTTTTCTACAACAAAAATTAACACTAAGACTTTAATTTACATGCATTTTAATACTTTCCACACACTTGTTATAACTAAAGTGTAATGGTGTACGTGTTCTTATAACTAAGTAAGCGATGGTGAAATAAATCTTTCTTAGCAAACTTAGTACGCAAATACGTAGAAAGCAACACGAAGGCTGGCGCTCACCTGGCGGTACAGCGCGGCATGGCATGACAACAAAAATTATTTTGATTCTTATTGTCATAACCTTTAGCACTCACAATTTGTTAGTACCGTTACAAGGGGACTGAGCCAGGCTTCGGCGGCATGGCGGACCATACAAATGTTATTACTCTACCATGCTGCCTTGTGAACGCCTTTAGGCGCGGACAAAGACATTTATTTACTTAACAAGGCGTGGGCCACACAAAAGGGACGCGGCGTCCCTTTCACATATTTTCATTATTCTTTTTAGAAAATGTATTAGGTATTGCGATCTGAGGCAAAACTTACAAAAAGGACAAGACGCAGTAGTGTCGCTTTTCCATCTGCATACTATTGCCGCGAATTACGAGTTGTTGGTCGTAGGTTCGAACACAGACAGGCGCTTTACTTTGTGTAAATAATATCATCACAACTGCTCTCAAAACGGTGAAGGAAAACATCGTGAGAAAACCGGCATGTCCTAGAACCAAAAATTCGAACACATGTGACATCTACCAACCAGCACTGGGCCCGCGTGGTGGATTACGGCCCATTCCCTCTCACAGGAGGCCTGTGTCCCAGTAGTGGGAACATTGCCACGTCTGCCGCCCACACCGAGTCTCACGTCCTTTCTAAAAATAAATATTTCTTAGCAAGCTTAGTACGCAAACACGCAGAAAATCATACATAACACTTATCACATGCAAGCGCACTGTCAGTTAATGTAAACGGCATACTTGGTTGCACTTTTGAAATACGACGTGAATAGTGTGACTAGTTAATGCTTTGCGTTTCACAGTCTAGTTTTAACTTGTTAATGTAAATAACGGTACATGTTCGTAAAGTTTATTGCAAACACAAAGTTCTACGATAACATTACATACGCAGTTATACCTACACTTTTTAGGGTTCCGTACCTAAAGGGTAAACGGCACTCTATTACACTTCTGGACACATCTATTGGCCCACCTTGTATTTTCAGTTTCGTTTGGTCCTAGCTAAAATTTTATATTAGGTCGAGCAAAAAGTTTTTATGCAGTTTTGAACCTGGCACATTCACAATTTCATTAAATAGTCTTTTTTTGAATTTCGAACACAGAATTTAAAGAAACAAAAGACAATTTGGAGCCTGTTTGTTGATATCAAACAATCGAATAGGTACTAAGAAAACTTGGTTTTATTGGTTTACTTGGATTTAATTCTTGAAAAAGTGATTGATATCTTTGTTTTTGCAACAAACATTACTCATTCTTAACATTAAGGTGAGGTTCTATCAATAATCTATGGATACTTCACCTGAAGTCGCCGCCCAAGCTGTGGCACTTATTCAGGCCGGACACAGCCAAAGAAACGTGAGTGCTCAACTTAATTTAAGTCGATCTGCAGTCCGAAATGTTTATCGGAGGTACCTAGAGACTGGCGGCTTTGTTCGTCGCCAAGGAAGGACACGATCTCGGGTCACAACTGAAAGGCAGGATCGATCCATCGTGACGACCAGCTTGAGAAATCGTCACCTTACCTCCATTGAGATACAAAACCAACTTCGCGACTTCCACGGAGTATCTGTGAGCGCTCGAACTGTTTGGAGAAGGTTAAAAGAACGCGATATGGTACCACACAAGCCAGCTAATGGGCCCAAACTAACGCGAGCCCACCGAACAGCGCGCCTTCATTTCGCACGCAGTCATTTAAATTGACCACAGCAAGATTGGAGCAATGTACTCTTTTCTGATGAGTCTAAAATTGTGTTACATGGCAATGATGGAAGGAAGAAGGTCTACCGACGTAAGGGAGAGCTTTTCGAACAATGCTGCTTTGAAGAGAGGGTTGCTTATGGCGGTGGCTCATGGACTGTCTGGGGCGGTATATCCGCGAGCGGCAAAACTCAACTTGAGGTTGTTACAGGACCACGGCTGCCAACATTAAATGCTGAAAGGTACATTCGTGAGTGCTTAGAACCTCACGTGATACCATACGAGGACTATGTGGGCCCAAATTTCCTTTTTATGCATGATAATGCAAGAGCCCATGCGGCCGGCATCGTCAGGGAATATCTTCGGGATGTGAACATCACAGTTATGGACTGGCCAGCCATAAGCCCAGACATGAACCCCATTGAGCACATGTGGGACGAGCTAAAAAGACTTGTTAGGGCTCGTCAGCCAGTTGCCCAGACGATGCAGGAGTTTAAAACTGCCATAGAAGAGGAATGGGAGATGATCCCTCAAATTTTCATAGAGCGGTTGATAAACTCTATGCCTAATCGTATGAGAGCTGTGGTAGATGCCCATGGAGGCAACACGCGTTATTAAATTAAACCTTTATTTGATAAAACATGTTTTTTATTCAAAAATCAATTGCGTTTAACAAAGCGCATATCCGACTTGTTAGGCGTAGCTCCATGTCGTATGGTATTCTGAATTCAAATTTAAAACAATACGATCGAAAAAGATGGTAAAATGTATCAGGTTTAAAACTGCATCAACAGTTTTTGTTCAATCTAGCAATCATATTTCGGTAGGGGCCATCGAAACCTAAACTCTAAGGTGGGCCAATAGATGTGTCCAGAAGTGTACTAAGACTTCGCTGTCTGTCCGTCCGTCTGTCTGTCACCAGGCTGTATCTCAAGAACCGCAATAGCTAGACAGTTGAAATTTTCACAAATTATGTATTTCTGTTGCCGCTATAACAACAAATACTAAAAACAAAATAAAATAATTATTTAAGGGAGGCTCCCATACAACAAACGTGTTTTTTTCGGCGTTTTTTCCTTGTGGAACCACCCCTAAGAGGGAGAATGGGGGAGGGTGAAATTTCACGCGGACGAAATCGCGGGCAGAAGGTAGTCATCATCTGCCTAGCCTTTTCCCAACTATGTTGGGGTCGGCTTCCAGTCTAACCGGATGCAGCTGAATACCAGTATTTTACAAGGAGCGACTGCCTATCTGACCTCCACAACCCTGCAGTTACTGGGTAATACGATACCCCTTGGTAAGACTGGTTGTCCGACTTCCGGGCTTCTGACGACCCGTAACGACTGTCAAAAGATCCACGAATGACAGCCGGGACCAACAGCTTAACGTGCTTCCCGAGGCACGGAGGGTTCTTGGTCAAAGATGGTCACCCATCCACGGACCAACCGCGGCAAGCATAGCTTAAACTGACCGATCGACCCGTGCGGCTGTTATTTCTTAGCCACAAGCCCCTCCGGGCCGAAGGTTATTAATAAAAAATAACACCCTACAAAAAATTTTACTAACTTCAACCACACCAAGTTTTTTTCACCCAGGAAAGATATGATGTATTACAATTTTAATCGAAACGCCATAATAAATCTGTAACTCGTAAGTGTAAAAAAGGAACTTTTATCTCCTTTATAATTTACGTTGAAGCACCCGCAGCCTCTTAGAAAGTTGTCAACTTGAGCGCGCCAGCGCGCGATTACATTAAATTTGATTTGAGTGATATAAGACTTTGAGATGCTCGTGTTTGCTTAACTCAAGTGTTGACTTAAAGTTTAATGTTAGGAGAGATTGAATATAATTTGTGGGTGTGAAAATAGAAGACGTTGTGTTGTAAATTGGAAAGAAATAATTTAATTTAACTTAAGTTTGGTTTGGCAAGAAATTATTTAAATTATTTGAAAATAATTGTTTTGAATAAACTACCTATATTTTTTTCTAACAAGTTCGACGAAACGATAAATAAGTAAAATTGTGTCATAACACTTATTTTGATCTTATAGCGTCTAAAACTAAAACTTTAAAAAAATGTTAAATTTTGATATCACAGTTGATTTCATTCATACAGACTCATTTTCAATATTTAATTTTCTAAAAGCCTAACAAGTTCATATTCCAAAAGCCAACAAGAAATTCCAAGCTTACATTCAGTTTTTCATTTTCAGTTTTCACGACACACCTACAACTAATCTTAGAGCTTGTATCGACTGCATAGAAGCGCTCATTACAAAAATTCAAAAAATTTGTCGAAGAAACAAAATAAGTAGGTAAGTATTCCGATGAGCCGTGTGTGACTGTGGAGCCAGACCGCGTACGATTCCTCACCTCTGATCGTGCTTTCTGTGCAATAACACCAGGAATATAGAAGACCTTTGCCACCCTAACAATAACGCTGGCGAAATGGCCGAATTCTGGTCGAAGCTTAATTAAAAAATATCATCAATACGACGAAGAAGAAAAAAGCAGATTTTGTTTCCAAGATCGCCAAAATAGTAGTAAATAGTCAAAATCCCACCATTTCCAAAACCCACAAGGACAGTAGGTATGATACCTTTTTATCGACAATCTGTTAGATCGATGTCCCTGATCTGTTGCTGTTCACGGCAATTAGCGACGTGACGACGGTAGACTGAGGGTAGCAGTGAAATATTAAACTCGATAGTTCACTAATTTAAGTGTTGGCGGTAGATGGGGTAAGGAGGCAGGCACTTGAGTGTGCCTGTTAACTGGATGCTTTGAGATAGATTCGAGAACGTATCGGAGATTTTGATAAAGATTGTTAAGTGTTCTGAACTAATTAAAACCGATATTACACCAAAGCGATATTACACCAAAGTGGAGAGAAGAGGAGATGAGAGGAGATGTGCTGCGAAGCTGGCAGGTTAGGTATTTCCACTAAAGCAGAGAGGAGTGCGTGATGTAAGCTGTGCGTAGCGGAGATGTGTGATGGAAATTACTCTTTCAGGTATATGAGGCGCGGGGAGAAGGCATCGGGAAAAGACCGGGCCGCCCGACAACACACATCTCCGCTCTGCCGCACCGCTTGCTCGCTCGCGGTACATAATTCTATAGAAAAATGAGACATCTCCTCTCCTCTCCGCTTGATCAATTTCCACCGAAGTTAAGCGAAGGGGAGATGTGGAAATAACGAAATCTGATTGGTTATTCAAAACACATCTCCTCTCGTCTCCTCTCCTCTCCGCTTTGGTGCATACCGGGCCTTAACCGGTTAAATATCGTAATTACAGAAACAATTAAAAAGCCATTGAGTTTCACGTGGATCCACGTTCCGCCGATACGAAGGGTTAATCAAGAATGGTTTCAAGAAATAATTTAAAATTAAAGCTCAACTTTTGTGGTTGGAATCGAAGCTCAAGTATATTTATCTATTTATATAAACTTTATTGTACACCAGAAAATACATAACAAAAACACTCTTAACACTACAAAACATACAATGGGCGGCCTTATCGCTTTCTGATCTAAATAATTGTGTATGTGTATATTATGATCAACGTTAGCTTTGAGACAATGAAAAATAATAATTATAATATTTAGATTCATCTTTTAGAGTAGGTATAGGTACCTACACAAGGCTAGACAAAAAACCGGCCAAGTGCGTGTCGGGCCACGTACAGTGTAGGGTTCCGTAGCAGCCCGTTATCACAATGTCGTACGATTCTGTTGTTCTTTATTCAGAAAAAAAAAAAAAAAAATCTTTTTCAATGCAAGTCTTTACCCGTTATAAACAAGCAACTACTTCATCTTAGTCACTTTAAAAGATTAATGCTAAGGATTTTGTATTTGGTACAAAATTTTCCAACACCCAAGTTCAACGACTATTACTACTAAACTAATAAAGTTAACAGCTATACTTTTCCTTTAAAGTTCATGAAATGCACTATCATCATAAATTTTTCCAGATTTTTCAAGCCAGCAGTTTAGGTTTTAGAGGGGGGGGGGGGACGCCCTACTGGGACAAAAAATTAATAATAATAATAGTTTGCACTTTAAAGTTTAATATTTCGTAAATGGTGCATTAAATCGAAAAATTATTTGAGCAACTCCCAAGCCATTTTAGAAGACCTATTCAACGATACCCCACACGATGGGGTAGACGACGAAAAAAATATTCATCCCCACTTCACGTGTAGGGGAGCTACCCTAAAAAAATATTTAAAAAAAATTATTTTACCACTTTGTCGGCGTAATTAATATACGCACTCCTACAAAATTACAACTTTCTAGTACTAAAGGTCTCTTAGCAAAACCTCGGACAGACAGACAGACGGACTTGACGAAACTATAAGGGTACCTCGTAGGAACTACGGAACCCTAAAAAGCAAAGACTATACGATACACCTAAAAACCATTTTATAAATAATATATTTCATAGAAAAATAAATAAAAGGCAACTAAACAGATATCGTATCCAAATGTTTTTATGTCTGACATTTTACAAAACAACCGCTGATTCGACGAAAATACAAGTAATTATGGTAATGAGCGTCTCTGTGTAAACTCAAAAAATAACGTTGCAGAACCGAGTTACAACAGGATAAAAATAGATTATGCTTTCAGGAAAACGGGACCCAAAGCATCGTCAATTTTGTATAACACTAGAGTGACTATTTCCAGGTAAATCCAGACGATCCGGTTTTCTACCCGTCCCGTGGAAAATCTTTACTTTTTTCGGATAATCAAGTATTGTTAACGTTACTTCAGTGAGTGTGTTAAGAGTATTACAAAAATACGCGTAGATGCATGATTTCCTAATTGAAATTGAATATAATTCGTTAGTTGGTATAAATAACAATTAATTGATGAATATAGTTCGTTTTCTCTTCTACAATAATAATAATAAAGCAATTTTTTTATTATTTATCTATTTATTAAGCAATAATCGTTCTCCTGATGCATGTTTAGGTGGTAAAAACTCATGGAGAGCTGGTTTGAAAGCTCTAATTTGCAGATTCTGTTGAATATAATCTATCAAAACAATTTTTCTCATATTACAAATATCAATTATACTTTTTTAGTAATAGAAAACATTTCTGTTCATTTCAGTTTCTATAATTATGTCTGTAATTAATATAGTGTGCATAATAAAGAGTATTTTATTCTATTCTATTCTGTTATATGCCTTATACTGTATACTTGTGTCTAAGTTTTGCTAGCTAATTTAATTTGATCCTGTATAGTTGTGGCTAAGTTTCGCTAGCTAATTTAATTTGATCCTGTATACTTGTGGCTAATTTTCGCTGGCTAATTTAATTTGATCCTGTATACTTGTAGCTAAGTTTCGCTGGCTAATTTAATTTGATCCTGTATACTTGTGACTAAGTTTCGCTGACTAATTTAATTTGATCCTGTATACTTATGGCTAAGTTTCGCTAGCTAATTTAATTTGTACCTGTATATTTGTGGCTAAGTTTCGCTAGCTAATTTAATTTGATCCTGTATAGTTTGTGGCTAAGTTTCGCTAGCTAATTTAATTTGATCCTGTGTACTTGTTTACAATTTAGTTTCAGTTTTCAGTTTGATAGTAGTACATCATATTTTTATGTAATGATAGTAAAGAGAATTCAATTAACTAAAGAAATACCTAAAAAAATATTCCACTGAGCCATGCATTTGCTTTTTGATATAATTAAATCTACAGAATTACTTTTAGTTTGGTGGTCATTCAATTGTCAGTTATAATTACCGGCACGGATCTTGAGCGCTCGGCGGTAGAGTGGGGATCGCTTTGTGCATCGTATACTTATGGCAAAATAAAACATAATATTATATAATAATAATATTATTATTATCATAGTCACTGTACGACAATATATATACCCCGCTCCCGCACCTTACTTCATCCCACCAAAGGAACCCAATAACTCACTTTTGCGCAAGTCAAGGTCAGCGCTCAAGATCCGTGCCGATAATTGTACCAAAAAATTTGCTTCTTACCGTGCTTTAAGCCTGACGAAAACAAACATTGTATTTATTCAATACCTCATTACAATCCGTCGATTCTCAGACTCAGAAATAGTTAGAAATGGGATGCAGTGAATCTGTATCCCATTTCTATTTCTGAGTATGACATTTGAAAAACAAAACCAACACGCTTCTAATAAACAAACAAAGCAAAAAAACTGGAAACAATTCCCCCACAGCGATACGGAATAGAAGGGCCTTGGCCGGCTAGCGGAAATAACTTCAAGTGCCACTCTTGCGCCGTCGGTCGACCCATCCGCTGGTTGAAGGCTGATTTTATACTTATGAAGCTTATGATTTAGCTCTAAACAGACTAAACTATTGGCCTTTTGATTAGGTACAACTTACTTCAATGAAAAAGATAATCGGATTTAACTTTTAGCGAAATCTTTTGCCTGAAATTATTTGTTTATGAATACATTTTTACTATCCCAAAAACTCTCGCCCACTTTGCTGAAAATTTCACTTATGTATCTGTATATATTAATTAGGCAGATGTCTTTTTTGTTACCCTATATTCTGTCACACTTTTGAGCAACACTTTTGAACAAACCTCCGTCTTGTGATGATTTATAAATGTATTTATTTCAATAATAAGGGCCTTCAACATTATTTATTATTTATTATCCATTTATTGCAGGCATCAAAGCCTTTATAAAACACATACAATACAATATTAATAACTTAAAAATACTATAAATACATACACACATTATAATTACACTAACAAACTAAAGCACACGCAGTATCTGAAGTGTGTGTGTGTGCTGTGTTTATTGGCTTAGAATTATAGTATTTAGGAACGGCTGGTCGATTCTGTAAAAACATCATATTGATGAAGTGAGCTTAAAGTGAACAGCAGTGCGATTCTGTAACCATCTCACCGTGAAAACTTAGGTGAAGTGAGCGTGGAGTAAGCTGTCAATAGTGTCAATTCCTAGCAAAAACAAACTCACTTCACCTAAGTTTTCACGGTGAGATTTTTACAGAATATCACTGCAGGTGTACATATTAGGTTTATATAAAATTATAGAGAAAACACATTGGACTGAAGCTGCATATCAACTAGAAGTGATGAGATTGAAGTGCATTATTTATGCATTAAAATATGGCAACTTATATTTATTCGCTGTACCTTCTCATCAGGTGTACATATTAGGTTTACATAACATTATAGAGAAAAGACATTGGACTGAAGCTGCTTATAAACTAGAAGTTATGAGATTGAAATGCATTATTTATGCATTAAAATATGGCAACTTAAATTTATTCGCTGTACCTACTCATCAGGTATACATATTAGGTTTACATAACATTATAGAGAAAAGACATTGGACTGAAACTGCTTATAAACTAGAAGTTATGAGATTGAAATGCATTATTTATGCATTAAAATCTTTTTTTTATTTATAATTCGCTGTACCTACTCGTTTTTTTAATTTTCCGCTATGTCTTTATTAGTTAACCCACCCTCTTTCGTAGAGAGGAGGTCTGTGTCCCAACATTGGGAATATTATCGGCTGATAATAAAACAAAGTGTAAAATATACGCCAAGTTTCCAATCAGCAATCCTTCCGCGCCAATAAGTCCACTAAACTCTGAATAAACTCCTCAATTCCAATCCGAGGGGGACTAATAGCCTCGAATTGAAACATATCTGACTCCAAATCGGTCTCATTGTTCCAGTCCTCTTAACGAATACCCTCCTTAGAATAAAGCTAATCAAATTCTGAAAAACCCGAGGTCGTTTAGACCTTAAATGAAATGCCTTTCTTCCCATCCAGAATTGATGTCAAGTGCAGGCGCGGCTGCGGAAACAAAAATCTCTTGACAACGGTATCACGTTGAGCCCAAGTGTTTTTACCGCATCTTCCGTTGAGTACGACTCCGGACGAGATTTAGGCCTTAAATGACGAAAGATTATTATGTTTTTGAAGTTATTGGGGTGTAAACGTCTTCAGCTTAATGTTGAAAGATTTAAATATCAAAGGCAGATTTTTGTTGGCATTTAGACGGTTATTTTTTTTATTACCTACTAAACCTACTTTTTGGTGTGCCGTAGTTCGGACAAGGAACCCTTATAGCTTCGTCATGTCCGTCTGTCTGTCTGTCCGTCCGAGGTTTTGCTAAGATACCGTTAGTACTAGAAAGCTGTAATTTTGTATGAGTGTGTATATCAATTACAAAGTGGTAAAATAAAGTTTTGGAAAATATTTTTTTTAGGGTAGCTCCCCTACATGTGAACTGGGGATGAATATTTTTTTCGTCGTCTACATCGGGTGGGGTATCGTTGAATAGGTCTTCTAAAAAGACTTCGGAGTTGCTATTATTATTTTTCGATTAAATGCTCCATTTACGAAATATTAAACTTTAAAGTGCAAATTTTTGTTCCAGTAGGGCGTCCCCGTACTCTGTGTGGTGCCGGACTTAAAGAATAGCACCACACCATACTTCCCGTGGGTGTCGTAAAAGGCGACTAAGGGCCGTACCGGAGAATGGGCAGCAGCGTTCTCTATGCATTCCACCACCATACCATACTACGATCGCCAACCCGCCTGCCAAGCGTGGCGATTATGGCAAACCCCCCCTTTTGGGGGAGGCCTATGTCCAGCAGTGGACGTCTTTCGGCTGAAATGATGATGAGGGCGTTCCCCACCCCCCCTCTAAAAGCTAAACTGCTGGCTTGAAAAATCTGGAAAGTTCGCGATGATAGTAGCATTTCATGAACTTTAAAGGAAAATTATTTGATTTAGCAGTAGGTATTAGTCGTTGAACTTGGGTGTTGGATAATTTTGTACCAAATACAAAATCCTTAGCATTAATACTTTAAAGTGACTAAGATGCAGTTAGTTGCTTGTTTATAACGGATAAAGACTTGCATTGAAAAAAAAAAATAACATAACGGGCTACTACGGAACCTTACACTGTGCGTGGTCCGACACGCACTTGGCCGGTTTTTACTTCTTTGTTATGAAAGTAATATCTAACCAATTAGGTCTTTTTTCGACGCAAAGTCCTTGAATGTTATAATCGAAATTCAATTACGAAATAATATGCCAGTGAAATAAATATACCAGTTTTAATGTACGCTTTAATATTAATATGAACTTAATATCTCATGATGAAAATTCAAAATGAATAACAATACAAATTCACGAATAATATTCCTGGAACGAATTAAAGGACTGAAGCAGGTACCTTCAATGAAATTAATGTGGTTGTGTTTGAAGCACACCACACCCACAATTATGTTGGAAATATGAGAGAGCTTTTGAATTTCACGTCTTTTTATTTTTTTTTAATTGTCGGCCATTGACCTTTACTTTAAACACGTGCTGTGGTAATGGCTATTCTTTTTTTATGCTTAATGCCCCGCTCTTGACCTCGATCACGCCTGATGGAAAGCGATGGATGAGGTCTATGATAGAACGAGCGTGCCCAGTAGATGCCTAAGGCACTGGAACTCCCCACGCATCAACGAAACACAGCAGGCTGCTTGACGCGGGACTCCGGTAGGAGGGTGGTCACAAACCAGGCGGGCGTTAGCCCTACCATCGCAAGGGAAGAATTGGCCAGTCAAATAAGGTGTTGGGTGTGACTGTCCAGGATGCGCCGAGCGCTCGGTTCAGTTGAGTAACCGGCGGAACAAACTGCGCTATACTCGGAGGCTTCTTCATGCATCCGCCTAATCAGCCTAAATAAACACAATAGCTGTTTTGTTTATAATGAAATAGTTGTTTTGGAATCCTGAATATCTTTTTTAGCTTTTTTGGATTGCAAACAAACATACCATCACGCCTGTATTTCTCGTAGGCTTAGGTAGAGGAGCATGTAGATTTATTTCGGTCTGATCCCCTGACCGCCCCATAACCCCCACAAGCCCTCCTGGATCCCCTGCTAGTTTGTCATCTGTTTTAATCTCTGTCTTATCCACTTTATCTCGGTTTACTCTTTTTGACTGGTAAGTACAGTCAAGAGAAAATACTAGTTTCACGATTTACAAAATTAAATAAAGATTTAATATACCCACCATTTTGCTACTCATATTTAAGTCCCATGTAACAAGGGCGAGCCTATTGGGCTATCAACTGAGCACAAATCTAGACTCACTGCCACTGAGAGATTGGATTCCAGATGGAAAAAGCACAATAACACTATGTCCGACACGGGAATAAAACCCAAGACATGCACAGCAGTCATGCTAGCGAAGGAGGTGGCGGGACGGCTCAGGGAGAGAGCCTCCCGTCCCAGCCGCCGCGGGAGACGCTCCGGGCGTTGGCGACGACTCCCGGCCACCGTAGGCGCGGGCCTGCGGGGGGAGAGTAATGGGTAGCTCAGGCCCGTGCCGGACGGCGTGTTCCACGCGTGCCTCAAAGAGATGTCAGCATCAGAGAAGGGGCCCGTTTGGGCCGAAGCCTGCCGGGTCAGCGGGATTGTCCGAAAGGGTTACCGCTGGCCCGGAACATAAAGGGCTAAGGAAAGAACACGGGTGGGTTTTAGTCTGCAAGAGTCTGACACTCCCTTCAGCTCCACCCAGAGCGGGAGGGGTCGTTTGAGGATTACCCATCCGCAAAAAAAAAAGACATGCACAGCAGTAGCGTTTGCGACACACCACGAAGTTTTTTTTTTAGTGGGGTGAATTAAATAAGTCTCCTTCAGTGCGGATACTTAAGTGCTTTCCATTCCCACTGCAAACCCTGCTGACTAGATCATCTCTTTACCACAAAATGAGTTTTTGTAGTGAAAACTTGTTTAGGCGGATTAAGCATTTCTTGAGATGGGAAGAAACCATTGAACTCGCGCCACTGTTACCGTAAGCGACACCGCGCGTGTTTTGTTTATAAGACGATTAAAAAAGTACCCGCTTCGGATGTGTTCGGCTGGGGTCTTCCTTGTTTCATTAAAAAGATATTGACAAATTATCACTTCCCAAACAAATTTCCGCATAACTTTATTTGCCAAATAATTACTTAGCAAATAAACTTTTCTCAAAAAAAATTGTAACGCAAGCAAGGCAAGTGCACGTTTAAACAATAACTTGCTTACCAACTAGTACTTTTCCCAATTTTAATGTAGTCAAATATTTCAGTTGGCATAACATATTTTACGCAAAATCATCATCATCATTTCTGCCGAAAGACGTCCACTGCTGGACATAGGCCTCTCCCAAAAGGGGGAGGGTTTGCCATAATCGCCACGCTTGGCAGGCGGGTTGGCGATCGCAGTATGGTATGGTGGTGGAATGCATAGAGAACGCTGCTGCCCAGATTTTACGCAAAATAAAATAAGCCAAATATTTAGTACAGTCGGGGCCCCCCTATTTCTGTCTACCTATGATTTCAATTGGCCCTGTTTATTACGATATGAGGTAAAGGTATTTGTATTCTCATTCGCTCGCTCTTGCATCCAATGTCGACGGAGGCCCGCTTGGCGGGGCTCCTATTTCTGTAACAAAACCGAACCTCGGGGTGCCCTTCGCTCGCTCTTGTATCCTACGTCGCCTATCGACAGATCGCAACCATGCAATGTAATTAAAAAAGTAATTATGAAAGTAAAACCATGTAATTCCCAAAAAAAATATTTTTGTCTATATATTTTTTCATAACAAATAATTTGACTAAATGTTTATTGTCTAAAGATTGTTTGCTGTAATAAATCATTTGATCAAATGCCTAAATGACATTATCCTTGATAATATTCTGCCTAGTAAAAATTTTACCAAATGAAAATGTGCGTAGGTACTAAAATCATTCCAAACATTGCATTGGTATAAAAAAAGGTTGATAAAATTTGTTTGGGTAGTGAAATTTTGGCAAAGTCTTTTTAGCAAAACGGTAGGATCCCGTTCTAAATAGATAACAGTAATTAAAAAAACCGGGCAAGAGCGAGTCGGACTCGCTCACCGAGGGTTCCGTAACATCTGGGTTTATGCATAAGGTTTATGTTTATGAAATTAAATGTTTTTTTTTTATTTTTTTTATTTGAGTTGGTTGAATAAAAGGTAAAATGCGGTTTACGATTTATGACGTATTAAAAAAAAACTACTTACTAGATCTCGTTCAAACCAATTTTCGGTGGAAGTTTACACGGTATTGTACATCATATATTTTTTTAAGTTTTATCATTCTCTTATTTTAGAAGTTACAGGGGGGGGGGGACACACATTTTACCACTTTGGAAGTGTCTCTCGCGCAAACTATTCAGTTTAGAAAAAAATGATGTAAGAAACCTCAATATCATTTTTGAAGACCTATCCATAGATACCTCACACGTATGGGTTTGAAGAAAAAAAAATTTTTTAGTTTCAGTTCTAAGTATGAGGAACCCCAAAATTTATTGTTTTTTTCTATTTTTGTGTGAAAATCTTAATGCGGTTCACAGAATACATCTACTTACCAAGTTTCAACAGTATAGTTCTTATAGTTTCGGAGAAAAGTGGCTGTGACATTCGGACGGACAGACAGACGGACAGACAGACAGACAGACAGACAGACATGACGAATCTATAAGGGTTCCGTTTTTTGCCATTTGGCAACGGAACCCTAAAAACCGGTCAAGTGCAAATCAGACTCGCTCACCGAGGGCTCAGTACAAATTTGAAGGTATTTTATAGTTTTCATTTTTTTATTTTGTATTGTAACTACAAATTTATGGTTTTCGGACTTTTTCCCTTACTTGTGCTACATGACATCAATTTTCATGATTCTAGGTCAACTGGAAGTACTTTAGAGATTTTGATTTCGGAACATAAACGCCCGTATCTTTTGGTTGCGTTGACTTAGAAGTTTGTTTTATTCACTGCTTATAAGTGATCTTATAAGGGTTCCGTATCTCTTTTTTAGGTACGGAACCCTAAAAACGAAGAAAATGTCACAGTGAGAGACCCTAAATTGATGCCATCTTTATTCTTTCCTTCCGATAATGAAGTTACTTTTTCAACTTTTACGCCCATGATTGTGGTTGACATTTTCCTTACCTAAAGATACCATTATTACTTTGAAATTGATACTAAGTACTTTATTGCAATAAGTACTTAAATAAATTTGCAGAGTGCCCGAAATTCGTTGAAGAGCAAAATTCACATTGGCGTCTCGAAATGCATTCCGCTTCTAAGTTTTAAGCATACAGTGACGTATCTTCTAAGTATGTAATTGGGGTTGCTAAGTATTTAATTTCATTTTCTTCTAACTCGTTCATGCAAAGTATTTTGTATGTGAAGAAGGACTTATGTCCTCATCACGCCTGTAATTCCACAAAGGGTTGGCTGGAGGTGTACCTATAGTATGAAAGTGGTAATGGACGTAAGATTCCAAGTAGGTCAGATTCCATGTACAGTCAACAAAAGAGATAAGTATGCAGGATCGTCGTATATAGTCGAAGTTTAGTAAGAAACCGATGGATGTTATCGACTGAAATTTAATTTGATAAATGAGCTGTTTGTTTTCTATTAATAAAATTAAATTTCATTCGAGAACATCCATCGGTTTCTTAGTAAACTTCAACTATATCGGGCGATCCTGTATAATTATCTCTTTTGTTGACTGTGCGTCATTTTCCAGCTAGGCAATTTCCAACTAGTTCAGATTTTGAGTTAGTAATGGTTTCTGGTACACTTACGCATCCATGTTATGTCGTCCCATTCAAAAGGGGGCAAGCCTATTACTGTCTGTCTGTGTGGTGCCGGACTTAAAGAATAGCACCACCCCATACTACCCGTGGGTGTCGTAAAAGGCGACTAAGGGGCGTACCGGAGAATGGGCAGCAGCGTTCTCTATGCATTCCACCACCATACTATACTGCGATCGCCAACCCGCCTGCCAAGCGTGGTGATTATGGCAACCCCCCCCCTTTGGGGGAGGCCTATGTTCAGCAGTGGACGTCTTTCGCCTATTACCATCAGGCACAAACCCAGACTATACAACGTTATTTATATTATATGCGAAATCTGAATATAGTTTGTTCAGAATAAGTAACTGAATCGATTCCAATAATTTTTACCCCATGTTATATTTTGCCCCAAAAATATTTAAAAACTGGCCAAGTGCGAGTCGGACTCGCACAGGAAGGGTTCCGTACCACAAGGCAAAAACGCCGAAAAAAACATGTTTGTTGTATGGGAGCCCCCCTTAAATATTTATTTTATTTTAATTTTATTATTTATTAATAAAGTTAAAATACAACTGAGTATTTTGTGAATATTTCAAGTGCCTACCTGTTGCCATTTTTGATATCGAGCAAAAAAAGGCAAAAAAATCGCGTTTGTTGTATGGGAGCCCCCCTTAAATATTTATTTTATTTTGTTTTTAGTATTTGTTGTTATAGCGGCAACAGAAATACATAACTTGTGAACATTTCAACTGTCTAGCTATCGCGGTTCTTGAGATACAGCCTGGTGACAGACAGACAGACAGACGGACAGACGGACAGACGGACAGACGGACAGACGGACAGACAGCGAAGTCTTAGTAATAGGGTTCCGTTTTTACCCTTTAGGTACGGAACCCTAAAAAAGGTTAGAAGTTGGACACCGAGCGACACTAAGTAGGTTAACCAATCTCCGCGCCGAACGGTTAGGTACCTAGGTACTATTATCAATGAGCGCAAGACGGCGCGGCGCGAGTGAGCATGTTTTTGCACGGACAAACAGGTAACTTAACATGTGATTGTGATTTTTCATGATACAGTTTTGAATTTTGTACATAGATTCTTTACATAAAAATACTAGACACGTGTTTCGGGTTTCGCAAATACTAAAAATAATGTTGTGCCTGATTGATGATGTACTCGTATATATAATTTTATGATTATTTTCAGCGACTTACCCTTTTTACTATAGCCGCCCGTTATAACAGCAGAAAATATTAGTAAAGCCCTAATCACACTAATATTATAAAGGCGAAAGTTTGTGAGCGTGTTTGGAGGTATGTGTGTGTGTTTACATGTTTGTTACTTCTTCACGCTCAAACGGCTGGACCAATTTTGATAAAATTTCGTATTGAGGTAGCTGACACCTTAGATTAACATATGCGCTACTTTTTATCCCGATATTCTTACGGGATCGAGACTTACGCGGGTGAAACCACGGGGCGTAGCTAGTAAGACAACAAGGAAAAATACTATTAAAGAATATCCAAGACTTCACCTCTACGGATTCATAGCTATTTAAAATCTTGTAAGCTGAGATCAAAATTGCAAATACCAACCTAACAGCACATTCACACATTTTTTGTTTACACAAGAGTTTATATCTAAGGTAGGTAATAAAAAAAAAAAATTGTAAACTGATGTGTAAGAGCGGAGTATCCTCCAGGCATTTCTTGCTTAACAGGAGGCTCCAATCACACACAAAAGTTTTACATTCGTTGGTGATTGGAGCCTCCTGCTCCAATCACCAACTAATGTAATACGTTTTGGTTCAGAAAATAAATTTGATTTGGTTTGTTAAGTAAGTTCTACTTTGCATACCTGTCTACTATTTTATAGTCAACTTTCCAGCCAAAGCACTAGGAAGTGGTGATGGAGGGACCGTCTTATAAAATTTTGACGTTGTACTGATTCTCAGCCTAATTTGAATACCGACATGAATTTTTATTTTGATTGCAACTAAACTCACGGCATCATTCTAATTTATACTTAACTAGCTGCCCGGCGCTACTTCGTTCGCGTTGTGTCCTACCCCTTACCCTACCCTACCCCTACCCTACTCCTAACCTACTCCTACACTACTCATACCATACTCCTACCCTACTCCTACTACTACCCTACTCATACCCTACTCCTACCCTACTCCTACACTACCCCTACTCTACTCCTGCACTACTCCTACCCTACTCCTAGTAAACAAAAGTATTAAAAAAAATATCCTATGTCCGTCTCCTACTTCTAAGCTACCTCCCCACCAATTTTCAGCCAAATCGGTTCACCCGTTCTTGAGTAAATAATACGACTTTCTTTTATTATACCTATAGATTGCAATGTTTACCACATTGCAATAAAGTAACAATAAGAACTCAAATTGCAATGACTTTTTTATATTGTGTATGTGCTCCTTTAGGACAACTTTTCGCCTCGCCTCGTCCCATCCGATAGAACATAAAACTTTTATCTTATACTGAACGTGACACCGTATTCGTACTTCAAAGATTTTCGCCGAACAATTTAATATGGCGACCAATAAAATTGACGCCGACAAAGGTTGATGGTATAAAATCTCTTTTTAAATATTCCGTTCTTTCTACCTGAGCACCTTAGTTCCACGTAAAATATCGGAAGAGCTATTTAAATACCGGTTTACGACTTTTCAGTTGTGAATGATAAGGAATCTCATGAAAATACAAAATGTTTGAAATGAAAAAAAATATTTTAAATGTTTTTTGACGATTTGCCGTCCCAATTGACCTGGTTTTGTGGCGTAGTGACCCAGAAATGTATTACTTTAATAATCTGATAAACACACAACATGTAATTTTTCAGTAGTAGATTTTCAAGGAAGGAGAAAATTCTACGCTAGATATGTTCTATGTTATGGGTTTGGTTTCCGCACTTAGTGCTTCAGTGGACCATTGTGCGTGGGCCATGGCGGCCGTCAGTGGTTATTCCCACCAGCCCACCTCCCTCCAGAAGCTGATCAAATCTCCTGGTCTGTTGAGAATATCTGTGTACGATCTGGGTGTCCCGAAGGTTTCTGACCTTATCTGGGTGACGCCTGTGCACTCAAAGAGCACATGCGCAATGGTTTCATCAGCCTCCATGCAAGCCCTGCACAGGGAACTGTCCGTTATGCCTAATGTGTAAAAGTGTTAATTTAGTGAGCAGTGTCCCGTGATGGTCCCCGTTACCAGGCGCAGGCCGTTCCTGTCCAGTCGTAATAAGCGTCTGGTTAGCCTGCCATCCAATGACGGCATGGCTTCTTTGGACTGCCTGCAGCCTGGTGACGACGTCCACCAGCTTTCTACTTGTGTGTGGGTGTGCTCCTGTAGCCACCTGCGTAGTTGGTTGAAGGGGATGGGCACGATAGGTTCCGGTCCACAGACTGACATACTGGAAGCCCTTCTAGCCAGCTCGTCAGCTGCGTCGTTGCCTACGCTAGATATGAATTTCCTATATAAAATTCGGGGTTCACGACTGTAACCCCTTAAGGGTTAGGCAGAGGTGAACCTATAGTACACCTACATTTCGCCAGTTATTTTTAAGTCCCATGTAACAGGGGGCGAGACTATTGCCATCAACTGAGCACAAATCCAGACTCCAGTCTGCTACTGAGAAATTCCTGATGGAAAACCCCAATAACTCTTTGCACAACCTGGGATTCGAACCGAAGACTTCATTCTCACCAGTAGCACGTGCGACCACTGGATCACCAAGAATTTAAATTATACAAATTAATTCATAACCATGAGAGACAGAAATAGGCAATTTTAATAAGAAAATTGGAACAAGTCAAAACTTTTAGAAACATCTGCCAACCCGAACGAATGACGAATTAAAGTGATTTTGTTTAAACCTAATTAGGAAATTCAAATTAGACTTTTGAGTTATTACGTTAAATACAAAATTATTTATTATACAGGAGCATTCATTACTTCAATACCAAGTTATAGCCTTAGATTACTTTGCTTGAATAAAGGAAAACTTTATTTGAGTATTTATCTCAAAATATAATAATAATATTAATTGTATAATAAATAAAAAACGATAATATAATAAAAAATAATAATATATGTAATTATTTCATATAAAATATTTTTTTTTTTGTATTTGTTTTTTTTGGCGTCATAGATCAGTCGTAAGGATGGTAAATGAGCATGGGTCTTCGATTTAATCCCGTTTTTCCATAGAAAGTTCTCAGTCACAGCCTTGAGTCTTCATTTGTGATTGGTTGATTTGGGGTTTAGGATAGATTTCGCGGAGACCTGTGTTCCAGCAGTAAGAATATTATAGACTAACTAGAGCGCCCCGCGGTTTCAACCGCATAAGTTTCAATCCCGTAGGAATATCGGGATAAGAAGTATCCTATGTGCTAATCCTGGTTATAAACTATCTGTGTGCCAAATTTCAACCAAATCCGTTAAGTCATTTTTGCGTGAAAGAGTAACAAACATCCATCCATCCTCACTAACTTTCGCGTTTATAATATTACTAGCTGCGCCCCGCGGTTCCACCTGCATAAGTTTCAATCCCGTAGGAATATCGGGATAAAAACTACCCTGTGTCCTTTTCCGGTACTCAAATTATCTCTATACCAAATTTCATCTTAATCGGTTCAGTGGTTTAAGCATGACGCGTTGTTCTCATGTGGCGTTGTAGATACCGCTACAAGCATAAGCGTCAAAAATGTTCAAAAAGTTATCTTACCAAAAAGTCTTACATTTTTAAAAATGATGATGTCGGTCCTACAGGTTTCCAACTTGATGTATTACAATAATTTATTATAAGCCGTAAAAGTAGAGCACCTAATTTCCTACAAACTTATTAAAGCCAGGCGTCTGCCTATAATAAAAGGAACAAGGTAATAAACAGTTAAAATTAAGTCATTAACTTAAAAACAATCAAGAACTTTATCAAATTATAATTATCTAAATTGCTTTTCCCTTGAAAGAACATTTTAATTTCATTATGTATTTTTGAGCTCTGGTGGTAATGGCCGCGACCTACGAGTTGTAGGTCGTGGGTTTAAACCCAAGCAGACACTTTATGTAAATTATTTCATCACCACTGCTCTCAAAACTGTCAAGCTAAACATCGTGAGTAAATCGGAATGTCCTAGAACCAAAAAATTCGAAAGCATGTGACTCGCAATGGGCCCGCGCGAGTGTTGTATTATGACCCACTCCCTCTCACATAGAGGAGGCCTGTGTCCCAGCTGTGGGAACATTATACACAACAGGACACACAGGAGGGTAACAGGATGGTTTCATCAAGGTGGAGAAGAAAAAGCCTCCTTGTCGAAACCAGTGCGGCACCGCAGGCGGGACCCAACATGCTGCTGCGTCCAGCAATCCCGGTGACGCAACTGTACGTATCCAGACTGCACCACTCCACGAAGGTTGAGGAGATCGTGGAGTACATGCGTGTAAAGACCAACTGGACTTTGAGGGTCGAGAAGTTAGAGTCGCGTCACAACACGAACTTCAAGTCGTTCGTGGTACGTGTTCCGACAGATCATCTCGAGAAGTTCCTCAAGGAAGAGTTCTTGCCGAAGGGTGTTGTGTACCCCGGTTTCGTGGCCGGCTACATAACACCAGTCAGCGAAACACGACGCAGACACTTCGTGTGCTTTAGTTTCTTAGTTTTTAGTGTAATTATAATGTTGTATGTATTTATAGTATTTTTAAGCATATTGTATTGTACGTGTTTTATATGGGCCTTGATGCCTGAAATAAATGGATAAGTAGTAAAATAATAAATAATTATAGGCTAGTTATGTATGTAGTTTTATTATTGAAAATATTTGCCATCCCTAAAATTTTCCTTTACCGAAATAATTTGCCTTTGATGCAAAGGGAACATTTGAAGATATTTTTTAAAGCAGATCAAACTCATATATAAAAAAAATACTTTACTACCGGACCGCCGCGCAGGTCGATCGATCAGGTTAAGCTACGCTTGCCGCGGTTGGTATGTGGATGGGTGACCATCTTTACATTATACCGTGACCCCTCCGTATTTAGGAAAGCACGTTAAGCCGTTTGTCCCGGCTGTCATACGTGGATCTTTGACAGTCGTTACGGGTAGTCAGAAGCCCGAAAGTCTGACAACCAGTCTTACCTAGGGGTATCGTATTACCCAGTAACTGGGTTGTGGAGGTCAGATAGGCAGTCACTCCATGTAAAACACTGGTAATTAGCTGCGTCCGGTTAGACTGGAAGCCGACCCCAACATAAGGAAAGGCTAGGCAGGTGATGACCGAAAATTCAGCAACGCTAATACCGTTTTCTGATGCAGCCGTAAGGTCCTCACGTCGTGTGCAGGTGACAGGCACGCGTCGCAAGATGGAAGCTGGGCCATTGTCTGTCGACAGATGCCACATACGCACCGGAGATCTGAGCCGTTCATACACCCCCACTTGTGGTACGAAGTCTATTTACGGTAACTTGTGCCCGGATGGGACGCTCTCTGATAGTCCAAGGAATCAGGAGGTTTAACCTTTTAAGCGCTTGGCTAAATTATATCAAATGCCGTGCCCCTAGCGCGCGGCTACAAATCGATAAAATAATCATCATCATCTGCCTAGCTAGCCTTTTCCTAACCATGTTGAGGTCGGCTTCCAGTTAAACCGGATGCAGCTGAATACCTAAATCGATAAAATAATACCTACAATAAATAAGGAGGAGCAATCGTTGAATAGAACGAAAAAATCATGCATGTTCTCTGTCGCAGAAATACGACACGAGCGGTAGAGGCACTGAGTTAAAAGGTTAAATAGCTCTAGCCAATTGTCACATCTCGCTATGGAGGCATTGCCATCGGCTGGACTCACGCACCTAAGAAAACTTTTGTGGCATTTAAGCCTTATTTTAGATACACACTTGACAAACATAAACATCATCATCATCATCTTCCTAGCCTGTTCCCAACTATGTTGAGGTCGGCTTGCAGTCTAACCGGATGCAGCTGAATACCAGTATTTTACATGGAGCGACTGCCTTCTGACCTCCACAACCCAGTTACTGGGTAATACGATACCCCTTGGTAAGAATGGTTGTCAGACTTGATAAACATGAACATGTAAACAAAATTAACTCATTAAACTTTCTTACCTTCTGAAAACGGAGAACTCCATATTACAAAACATAAACAACAATAAAGAAATCTAATTACAAAATTACGTACTTCCTCCACAATGGCGTAATTTCAAGCAAAAATGGCACGTTAGTAACAGTACTTTATCGCCTTATTAAAATCTCTAAAAGATCCGATTACCGCCGCTAATAGTCCCGCTATAATTCTATGTAATAACAAGAGGTAATCACGGCGTCAGCTCAAGTTACGTGACAAACAGGCATGTTCGAACACGCTGTCACCCTCACTACGAGTGGTCACGCTAGGAGGGATTGCCAGTGTGTAAATATTTGTATGGGTTTCGCCGATCACAGGGATTGTTTGTCTGATAATAATAATGGAAAACTTACAGACCGTAATCCTACTATCACACTAATATTATGAAGGCGAAAGTTTGTAAGCATAGATGGATGGATAGATGGACGGATCGATCTAAATTACTCTTTTGCGCAAAAATTACATAACGGATTTGGATGAAATTTGTCACAAAAATTGTTAATAAACAGGAATAACACATAGGTTAGTTTTTATTCCGATATTCCCAAGGGATCGAAACCTATGCGGGTGAAACCACAGTGTGCTGCTAGTACATAATAAAAATATAATAATGGTATATTTTGCAAACAAAACCGTGACACTTTAATAATCTTGTATAATCTAGTAGGTACGTGAACACCTTAATAATATCTTATTATAAAAGCTGCTTATTCTCAATCCTGTCAATAATTATGTAAGAATGAGAGGTAATGGCGGTGTCAGCTCTAGGTCACGTGACAAACGGGCATGTTCGAACACGCTGTCAACCCCAGCAGATTTTGAATGGACTGCAAGTGTGTAAATATTTGTATGGGATGTTAGGAAGATTATGCGATTACAGGGAGTTTTTGTTGTAGCGTATCTAGTGCCATAAATGGCAGAATTTTTTTAGACAACCATTATTATTTACTCACTTTTATAATCATGTATTTCGTATTTGAACAACTCGATAAAAACCTCACTGCCTAAAGGTTTATCAGGGTGTTAGCTCGTAAGTTATTTGACAAAAAGGCATGTTCGATTCGATCACGCCGTCAGCGTTACAATTGCTCTCAGTACGAGAGGTCACGCTACTGATTTACAAGGCGTTCCAAGTGTGTAATCATTTGTAATTGTTGTAAGGAAGATTATGCTGATTACAGGGACTGTTTAATGTTGTAGTGTAGTGTCTAAAAATAGTGAAAAACGAACAGTCAAAATTTTAAAATATTATTAAAATAAAACCTTGTATATATTACCTACATACTTTTATAATCACGTAGGTTCCTACTATTCTGTTAATCACGGCGTCAGCTCTAAATTACGTGACAAACAGGCATGTTCGAACACGCTGTCAGGGATACAATCACCCTCAGTGCGAGTGGTCACGTAACAGATTTACAAGGACTGCAAGTGTGTATATATTTGTATGGGGTCATGGGTAAACCGATAAAAACTGTCAAGGATAAGATGTACGTACAGATAATTGTGTATCTGTCTGTCCGAAGCCAAAAATAACAATGTATTTAAGGGGAAAGCGCTAATTAGCCAGCGAAAATCAATTTTCTTACGTTTATTTGCAAATTGCAGGTCAGTGTTATGTTGGTCAGTGTTGTATTATGTTGTGAGACCAGTGGTGGCCAAGTGGAGTCGATACTGTGATTTGAATATACGGACAATTTAAGTTAGCAGCCAATTAACATTGGCATTTCGATATAAACAAGGAAGAAAGTAGGTTTATTTGACACAGAAACACGTGCATACAAAAAGATAATTGTCTCACTCTCTCCTTCTTTTTGATATAACGAGTACCATGTAAACGGGCGGGAAACCACAGCCCGACAAAATTCCAAACATGTTGTGTTTGGAATTTTGTCGGGTCGCGTTTGAGACCACTTGCAAGCTGACAATATGATTCGCGAGCGTAACAAATATGTATTTACAGAATCAGTACAAACCTCTAAGTTCATATTATAATCCTATAGATTGATATTTCATGAAATAGTCCTTCAATAGGATTACACGAACTTAGAGTATTTCTGTTCTTAAATAGGTACAGTCGGCAACATAAGTCAAGTCAATTAACACTTCAGTTCTTTTAATCTCAGGTATTGAGTAAAATATTTGTTCAAAATTGCATTGTACTTCTGCTGCAATTTTGAACAAATATTTTGCTCAATAACTAAGATTAAAAAAACTGAAGTATTAATCGACTTTTGTTGCTGACGGTACCTACTATTAATACATTTACAAGAAAATTAATTGGAAACAAATAATGTTGTGTAAATTCCTTCAAGCAAGCTCCTATTTTAGTCAGACCATTAGGTAAGTAAATATATTTAGCTCTTAATCCAACAGATACTACTAGATAATAATGTTGGCCTAATAAATTTAACTTGAAGCTCATCTAAGCCTACCCGATAGCGAAGTTTGGATGAGGAAACATCTAGTCTGACACGATAATTTATCAGATTGATCTTATGGTATGTAACCGAACTAATCCTGTGTTATTTATTTGTTACTAATGAAGGTGTTTACTGTTGCTATGTACGAGTTAAACCAAAAAGTTTCCTAGAGCAGTTTATTTCGTGCAGGAGCCCTCTTTCATGTGATTTTTATAGATGTTGATTGGCTCCGAGTCATATTAACTACTAGCTTCTGTTCTGAAATTTTATGTTCCCCCGACCCACCTCAACGTATCGCATCGCCCGCGTTATTACTTTGTGTTCGCTCAGCGTTCATTCTGACTTTTTAGGGTTCCGTAGCCAAATGGCAAAAACGGAACCCTTATAGATTCGTCATGTCTGTCTGTCTGTCTGTCTGTCTGTCTGTCCGTCTGTCTGTCTGTCTGTCTGTCCGTTCGTATGTCACAGCCATTTTTCTCCGAAACTATAAGAACTATACTGTTGAAACTTGGTAAGTAGATGTATTCTGTGAACCGCAATAAGATTTTTACACAAAAATAGAAAAAAAACAATAAATTTTAGGGTTCCCCATACTTAGAACCGAAACTCTAAAATTTTTTTTTCGTCGAACCCATACGTGAGGGGTATCTATGGGTAGGTCTTCAAAAATGATATTAAGGTTTCTAATATCATTTTTTTCTAAACTGAATAAATTGCGCGAGAGACACTTCCAAAGTGGTAAAATGTGTCCCCCCCCCCCCCCCCCCCTGTAACTTCTAAAATAAGAGAATGATAAAACTAAAAAAAATATATGATGTACAATACCATGTAAACTTCCACCGAAAATTGGTTTGAACGAGATCTAGTAAGTAGTTTTTTTTTAATACGTCATAAATCGTAAACAGCAATTTACCTTTTAATCAACCAACTCAAATATAAAAAAACATTTAATTTCATAAACATAAACCTTATGCATAAACCCGGATGTTACGGAACCCTCGGTGAGCGAGTCCGACTCGCTCTTGCCCGGTTTTATAGATATTGATTGGCTCCGTATCATATTAACTACAAGCTTCTGTTCTGCAATTTTTGTTCCCCCGACCCACCTCAACGCATCGCATCGCCCGCGTTATTACTTCGTGTTCGCTCAGCGTTCTTTCTGACTTTTGTTTTGTTTTTGATTCTAAGGTTTTTAACTCCTAGCGTGATGTAAATTAGTCTACAGCCTTCCTGAAGAATTGGGCTGTCAAATACAAACATATTTTTTCAAATCCGACTGGTAGTTCCAGAGATTAGCGCGTTCAAACAAACAAACTCTTTAGCTTTATTATTAGTATAATAATTATTATTATATAATATAGATACTCAACAAACTTTCACTTCCTCGATGAAGCCAAATACATCTTTCTCCTATTAAAGAGAATACTCTTTAATAGGAGAAAGATGTATTTGCCTAAGAGAATATTATTAGGTAAGTATAGAGAATACTCTATACTTACCTAATAATATTCTCGCTCCCGAAATCGCTCGCACTTTGTGCAGCAAAAGAGTTTTCAAAACCATTCTCTTTTGGAAAATAATTTAAACAGAAATATTGCGACACACGGCCCGTTGCAGCACAATATAGCAAATTATTTCCCGTCCTATTCTGCCCTAGATTCCTAATTGCTCGCTCTGAGAGCACCTTAATGACTTCCCCCCAATTTTCGACAGGATTTTGTTTTAAAATGACTTTTCCAGGCACTGGCATTCAGCCATTGTGCCAAGTTACCGTTGTGATGAAAATATAATTTTAATAAAATCTTTGTTTGTTGACGAAAGATTTTTTATTTCAGTTTTATTTTTAATGAGTTTAAAAATGAAAAAGGTCTTTAACAAGCAGTGGGACAGAGCATTTCCTGGGGAAAAATAAATTTAATTATGCTTTAACAAAATTAAAGAAAACAAAGGTTTTTCACGTGACTTATGCTGAAAGACTGTGGTGGGAAACATCTGGCAAGGCAAATTCGATGGTTTACTTTTGGACATCCAAATGAACAAAACAATGTGATAAGATGCTAATATTAAATGTCCTCAGCCTGTCACATCTACAGATCTACTGAATAAAGAGGGTCATGGATTCGATTTCCGCATCGTCCCAAACGTTTATAGGAACATAAACCAGGAAACCCCAACGACGCAGCTCATAAAAAATCTTTAGTAACTATACGCATTTTAATACAAGTAAAATCTACCGTTAACATCTGCCCGCCCTTATTCCAATTTGTAGTATTTCTTCTTCTTCAGCCATCACCAAAATCCGTGCCGAACGGCGCGTACGTGTTCCACGCGCGCCTCACAGAGATATCAGCATCGAGGAGGGGCCCCTTAGGGCCGAAGCCTGCCGGGTCAGCGGGATTGTCCGAAAGGGTTACCGCTGGCCCGGAACATAAAGGGCAAAAGAAGGACACGGGTGGGTTTTAGTCAGTAAGAGTCTGACACTCCCTTCCGCTCCACCCAGAGCGGGAGGACTCATTTGATCCCCATCCGCAAAAAAAAAAAGACAATCCCCCAAAACGCCCACCCTTCACCACTTCCTGGTGCTTCAGCTGGGAAGAAGAAGTGGCACAACAAAGTCACCAGCAGCGCATCTGTCTATTCAGTTAGAAGGACTCAATTATATACAATAGTAAGTATTTACCGTTACGAAACACAAAACATTAAATTAAATTATTTGCCATTATGTCAGCAAGCACACGCCAATATACCAACAAAAAAAAAATCAGTTTTCACCCCTTTCCAACCATCTCATCGTACGCTCCACCAATGTTTCTTTGATCTTCCCCTATCCTTACAGCCATCCAAAATACTCGAAACTAATCCATTGCTTCACAGGTTTGAAAAAATCGACTGCTCAACAACGTAAATAACGCAATGAACACGGGTGAGCTGTCAGAATGAAACCCGTTGCGCCCCACTTGCGATCAATTGTCATTTTATGTGTGTTAAGCAAGTACCCCGCAATACAGCTTATCCACTTATTGCTTCGTCGAGTCTTCTCGTCGCGTATTCCACAGAGCCTAAAGTCTAAGGTCTTCAATCAGTGCGTCCTGCTAGTTATGATTTAGGGAGCCGAAACGTGGACACTCACGGTACGGCTGGTCCTTAAATTCCAAGGTCACTCAGCGACCTATGGAACGTGCTATGCTTGGAGTCTCTCTTTGACACAACACAACAGAACACAACAGAACAAGCAAGCTGAAGTGGCAATGGGCCGGCCATATTAGCCGTAGAACCGATGACCGTTGAGGTAGACGTGTTCTTGAATGGAGAACATGAATCGGTAAAAGAAAGGGCGCCCTCAGGCTAGGTGGAGCGACGATCTTCGCAGGATGGCTGGTAACAGCTAGATGAGAGTTGCCGAAAATCGAGTTGATTAGCGTGCAATAGGACAGAGACCTATGTCCAGCAGTTCACTGCTATAGGCTGATGATGACAATGACGACAGCTTATATCCATTGTAATTCATTATCTAACAAGAACAGAGCCAAATATCGGTGTACTCGTAGATATGACAAGACTTAGCGGAACTAACTCGATCAGATGCAGGCATTAACTAACGAGGATTAAGTAAAGGGACGTAAACTTTAAGGAGATACGCACACTTGACGTTATGCAGGTTAACGGGGGGCATTTTTTTGAACTGACTCATAAGAAAATACAATGCAAGTGAATGTTTATTTTTGGATTTAAATTAACTGTTTCAAATATGGCATTTAACTTAATATATTTACGGGGCAATGAGGAGTTGAGACGGGCAATGTTACTCATATACGAGTATGTCAGATTACTCGGAGTATTTCTACAGGTTTAAAAGTGTGTGTTTCGACAGTTGAAAAGAATATTTCAATGAAATATCCAAAGAAAAAGGCATTTGGTATAAAGTCATTCAAAACGAGGCTCCTCGTGAACCCTGGTTTGATGAGAAATCTTTAACTAGGAGTTATGTTAAGTTAGCGAGGAGTTAGTTAGGAGAATATGTGGGATGTCGAACTTATACAAAATATTTTGGCATACCCTAAATCACAAAGGACTAAACGCATAATTTGTGGCTTAATTCAGAAGTCTAGGCAGTGATTCTCTTTTCTATTTTCATAGTATGTATGTATGTATAGTGGTGGTGGTATAGTATTGTAGTGTAGGAAAATATAGTAAAATTAAAGAAGTATAGTTGTGTGTAAATACAGTTTAAGGTACAGACGCCAGCACAAGAAGCTACCCGAAACTGTCAAATTTTCCTAACCAACTTTGAACCTTATGCTTTAGCGGTAAAGTTGAAAATCTATTAAATAAATCGAGTGTTCTCCAATTGGTCAATTAAATATTTTAATATAACTAGGTGAGCCTAGCAACTAAGTGTATGTTGTGGAAATATGATGTAAGGCAGCAGGAACCACAAATTAACACAATTATTATTCCCTGCAATAATCGAGTTTCTACACACTCCTTCGTATTCCCAACAATTGGTGACCCCGACGTGATGTTCTCATGACTCCATATATTCATTTTATCTTGTTTTTAGTATTTATTGTTATAGCGGCAACAGAAATACATAATTTGTGAAAAATATCAACTGTCTAGCTATCGCGGTTCTTGAGATACAGCCTGGTGACAGACAGACGGACGGACTGACAGCAAAGTCTTAGTAATAGGGTCCCGTTTTTACCCTTTGGGTACGGAACCCTAAAAATGAAAAAAAAAACACTTATATTTGCATAATTTAAAAAGCTAGCAGTCTTAAAATAGTAATAATAATATTTACAAGTACCTAAGTAAAAAGTAGGGGAAACAAACAGAGGGCATCAAAAAATTCGCCCACTGTCAATAGGAAAAGTGTCCAAAAGGCTGACAGTATTGCCACGTTGTATGGCAATGCTGATTCTTTGGCCAAGAAATAGGCCAGCCCTCTAATCACGTGGAGAGTCGAACAACCCCTTGGCGATGTCTCGAAAAACTAAGTGGGCGCTTGAACCTTATGCCCCTAGGGTTTCAACCACAAACGGCTCGAACATAATAAGTTCCAAAGAGATTGGAGTATTTGCACCGTTTGAGGATTACCGCATCTGCAGCAGCCGTGCGAAAAAAAAACATTTTTTTCTTGTTTATTTCTTTTTTGGTTGTTTTGAATGTTAATTTTGTTAGTTTTAAATGCTCCTTTTTTAGGGTTCCGTACCCAAAGGGTAAAAATGGGATCCTATTACTAAGACTTCGCTGTCTGTCCGTCCGTCTGTCTGTCACCAGGCTGTATCTCAAGAACCGCGATAGCTAGACAGTTGAAATTTTCACAAAATGAAATTATGTATTTCTGTTGCCGCTATAATAACAAATACTAAAAACAAAATAAAATGAATATTTAAGGGGGGCTCCCACACAACAAACGTTTTTTTTTCGGCGTTTTTGACTTGTGGTACGGAACCCTTCGTGTGCGAGTCCGACTCGCACTTGGCCAGTTTTTTTCTTTATTACTGTTTGTATTTCCTGAGCGTGTCCAAAATAAAATGTTTTTCTTTCTTTCTTCCTTTTTCATAAACGAAAATATCCGCGTCTCGGCGCGACTATTGCGCAAACCCGCGTCTTGTTACTTCCCATACACGATTGCCCTAAGTTCTTAATGCATCCGCTAGAACATCATCCGTATCAGTTAGACTGATAGTGATCCATTAACTGAGAGGCTTGGCTTACACGAGTAGGTATGTACTAGGTCAATATTTATGTATCAATCATTCTTCACGCAACGGGGATCGGCAGAGATTTAAGTGACGCGGGTTCATAAGGACGTGTGATTTTTCATATTCGCCCTTTTCTGGGAAAATCCGGACACTACCTGGAGCGGAAAATTATCTGATTGTAGGTACATAGGTATGTACACTAAGAGAGGGGCCCGTGGCCAAATAATAACAGCCGCACAGGTCGATCGATCAGGTTAAGCTACGCTTGCCGCGGTTGGTCTGTGGATGAGTGACCATCTTAACATACCGTGACCCCTCCGTGCCTCGGAGCACGTTAAGCCGTTGGTCCCGGCTGTCATTCGTGGATCTTTGACAGTCGTTACGGATAGTCAGAAGCCCGAAAGTCTGACAACCAGTCTTACCAAGGGGTATCGTATTACCCAGTAACTGGATTGTGGAGGTCAGATAGGCAGTCGCTCCATGTAAAATACTGGTATTCAGCTGCATCCGATTAGACTGGAAGCCGACCCCAGCACAGTTGGGAAAAGGCTAGGCAGATGATGAGATATGTACACTGAGAAGATTATAAACCTAGGAGGTTCTATTTTTGGAGATTTTTAAACTTAGCTATGCTTCTAAGATTCAACTTTAGGTTATAACTTTAAATCCACCTGTAGGTAAAAAAATTAAAACCCTTAATAACTCTCATTTCATCCATATTTTATTTTTGTTAACCCATAAAACCGATGGTTAGTCATATTTAATTTTATTACATAGCGTTTTGTGGCCTTGTAAATTTGCTCCAGTCATGCAATGAGGTTGCATACAATGGCTTTATTATCATAATTTCACACAAAATAAATGGTAAAAAAATGTAAAAACACTAATATTGTTGAAAATCGTCGGCTTAGTGATGCGAACACACCACTCTATTCTGCTCGGCAAGACGATTCGATATTCGATTGTGCTCGAATCGGATTCTCGAACATTCGGATAACGGGCTGAGCTCAATAGCGTCTCAATATGAAGTCCGATCCAGTTCTGGAATCTTTTGAAATGAAGGCTTTTAAGTTTAGTGTGAGCCAATTTTGGTCGATCCTTTGAAATCTAAGTTGAGACGAGTATTCGTGGCGTAATTTTGTAAGCTTGAATAATATTTAAGTGAAAAAGACTCAATTATAGCTGATGTGATAACACGACGACGCTAAGTGCATACGTTTTCTTTTAAATAGCTAAGTTCACATAGTGCGGCATGTTGTCGACGGTAGCCACCGACGCGTTGACGGCTGCAGTTAATTGTCTCTGCTGTGGACGCGTGTCGCTCTTGTGTATGCACACTTATAAGCTTATTCCCAATTTAATAAGTTATCTGTTATTTATAAACATTTGTTACTTACACAACACAACACCATAATCGATAATAAAAAAAATCCAATAGTTAATCGAATATCGAAAACCGATAAAAGTGGGAAAAAACTCATTATGTTCCCATCCCTATCCCATATGGTAACCACAAGGAGATTTATTGTTTGTTTACCGAACGATATTCATATTGCAGTATAATATCAAATACCTACCATTATGAAAACACCGTAATCCATTTTGCTAATATAGGATATCGGAATATTATGTTCATTTTACCTTGAATGGGGTTTAGATATTATAATCATGTTGCTTGCGCATACCTGGAACAGAAATAGAAAAGTTATAAATATAATTTTTTACATATTTTATTGATGATATAAATTATTATCTAATATATTCAGTTCAATATTCAAACATGTTTATGCTAGACTAGCTGAGCCCGCGGCTTCGGTCACGTGACTGTTTAATTTTGTAATATTTTAATCTCACAAAGCGATACGCGCTTTACTTGTGGTTACCAAGTGTTCAAACACATCCAAATCGTGTTTGAACACTTGTGTGTGTAAGCGCAGGAGCTCTCGGTAGGTACAGTCCGCGACATTGGTGAAGTCGGAACCGTGTGTGTGTGTGTTATGTGCTGACGCTACTCGTCTAAACGCACACATTCGCAGCGTGTTTGTACACTTGGATACCACATATAAAGCACGCGTCGCTTCGTGAGATAAAAATACTGTGGCATTAGTAGGTACTTAAGTTAATAACATCGTGAGGTCATAGTATTTTGTTAATAAACTAAGACTTGTTACTGTACTACAGTCACCCGCAGATCAGTGGTACAGCAACATTTGCACTACGGAAACCGCCCTTACTGCTACGACAAAAGGCTCTATCAATTTATGCTAGACTTGTACAAAGGTGGTACCAGTGACCATCTACTAAACTGCTTGACTTATTATCATTCATGAACTACATACATATCAATTTTGGAACGAATTCAAGGTCTCTGTCACATGAATTTGGCCCGGGCACATTACAATCGAGGAATAATAGTACAAACTATTATCTCAAAAATAGAAATCGCTAGAATACTGTGCCAGTAACTTGTACATAGATAAGTATGCAACTAACTTGCATGTCATAGTGGGATTCACCAATCAATGCGGAAGGAGTAAACTGGTAGAAATCGTGACGTAACGAAAAAGCGTTATGCGACTTTTTATTATACAACATTATTTTTAGTATATGCGAAACCCGAAACACGTGTCTAGTACGTTTATGTAAAGAATCACACGTACAAAATTTCAAAACTGTATCATGAAAAATCACCAAGCTGTTTAAGCTTGTTAAGTTACCTGATTGTTCGTACAAAATGCTCACCCGCGCGCGCCGCTCCGTCTTGCGCTCATTGATAATAGTACCTAGGTACCTAACCGTTCGGCGCGGAGATTGGATAACCTACTTAGTGTCGCTCGGTGTCCAACTTTTAACCTTTTTTAAATATTTTTGGGACAAAATATAACATGTGGTCAAATTTATTGGAATCGATTCAGTTACTTATTCTGAGCAATCTATATTCAGGTTTCGCATATACTAAAAAATAACGTTGTATATAATAGTAAAAGACAGAGAGAGAGATAATTTTGCATGCCATAAGGCAAAATGTATCGGGACTCTCATCAAAGTAACGGTACAGCCCCATTAAAAAAAACGATTTACCGCCAACACAATACATGTAGCCCGCAGTCTGGGAAATAAATGGTTAAGCAAACTGACACTCTACGTCAATTGGCCGCGTTATAGCCACTTCATACAACTGTCAATGAATGACTGCAAAGTTGTGATTTGAATAGACGGACAATTTAAAAATTATTTTTCCTGACTTTACTGACTTCTCCTTTGATATTTCCTAAAATAATTAAGTATATCCTTTTAATATTTCCTAAAATACTTCTTCCTTTAATATTTCCAAAAATACTTCTTCCTTGAATATTTCCTAAAATACTTCTTCCTTTAATATTTCCTAAAATATATCCATCAGGCATTTACAAGGCACTTGTACGAACTCTTGGTTAAACAAGTAGAAGGTAAGTTATTCTCTAAGCGCAACAGACCAACTTATTCTCACTTGGGACTTGAAACTGTTACGGGTTGAGGAGTTACTAAATTCATATTTTTGTGCTTTATTCTAGAACCAGCCGGTCGATTCTGTAAAAATCTCACCGTGAAAACTTAGGTGAAGTGAGTTTGTTTTTGCTAGGAATTGACACTATTGACAGCTCACTCCACGCTCACTTCACCTAAGTTTTCACGGTGAGATTTTTACAGAATAGCACCGCAGCTTTTTTTTTGTTATTTTTAGAGAAATATTAAGATGCAGCACTCTAATTGCGTAATACTCTGAAAAATCACAAGAAGAATAAATCACAATCTGAACCATTTTGAAGGATATAGCTAATCCATTGCTTCATATGTTAGTAAAATTTGTCTGCTCAACAACATCGATAACGCAACGAAAGTTGTTGAAACTTTCGTTGCGTTATCGATGTTGTTGAGCAGACAAATTTTGAAATGTCAAAATACCATTGCTACTGTTAGTCTGTTACGCAATTATCCCGCAGTTGTAAGATTAAAAAGTGTAAACAACAAACCATACGAAGAAATCCCAGTGATATTTTTTATTTAGAAATAGGAAATAACCCGGTTGGAGTGTAGCCTTAGGGGTACTCACAGGCGCGAGGGCTCAAAAAAATGTTGGATTTTTTTTTTAATTTTCCAATATTTGCAGTTTCGGGTTACTAAGAAATTTTTTTGGTTTTCTTTGCTGCTCATAGTGCCCCTAAGCGTATACTCCAATTCTAAAGCAGTCTACACACCAAACCCGCCGAGCCGCCGACATAGCCCGGTGGCGGCGGCTTGATGTCGGCGGCTTTTATTTCAAAAGAATCATGTCGGCGACGTGTACCCGCGCGTGTCGGCAGGCCATCACGTCGGCGGGTCGGGTTTGGTGTGTAGTCTGCTTAACAAATCCTTCCCTAAGACGACCCACTGACCAATAACCCAGTAAAATGATGAAAATAAAGGTCTGTAGAGAAAATTAAGAACAAAATATGTCCATAATGTGTGTCCGAGGCATCACAGCGGGCCCTTTGACCCTATCAGAATCCCAGCGCTGCAGTATTTATTTTTTAAATATCGCGGCATTACGATGAGATACAAGCCTTTTTGGCCTCGCACAGGTCTTTATTTTATGTTTTAATGTAACTTTGTTACGTTTTTTTTACTGTTTGTATATCCTGCGTATCCCACAAAAAAAATATTATTTCTGATGCCGATGGGATTTTATATATATTTTTAAATGTTTTAATTATAAAAGTATTTAAAAACTTGCTTCCGCCCGCGGCTACGCCGGCTTAGTATGTCAATAAAAGATAAAGATAATTGATTTGTCCAAAACATGATTATACACACATGGCATGCAAGATGTTACATTAAATTAAATCACAGTCAGGTTTTGCCTCAACGACGGCGTACAAATAGTTATAAATTTATCCATTATTCAAAGCAAAAAGTCCTTTTTATGAGTCCAAAGTATCTCCATACCAAATTTTATCAAAATCCGTCCATTCGTTTTGGACATTAGCAGAAATAAACAGAAGACAACATTTTTTTCTTATAGTTTAAGGAGGTTTGTACAAACACTTTTACACGTCAATCATATTTTTTAAACTAGATGAGGTCGGCGTTTCCTATCTGACTACTCTGAGAAGAAGGCCGAAACAAACTCAGAGGTCACAGTCTCTTTTAAAGTCCACACAAAATCTTGGTCGGATCGTGTGAAGACCATGTGCATGTAGATTGGTGTCTGAAATGGTATTTTGAGGCAAGAACCACACAGATTGAGCGGACCTGTTCTTTCAGTGCACGCATTTGTCAAAAATCGAGCAGCTCAACTCAGAAGTTGAAGAGATCGACGAACAATACCAAAGAAAGGACATTTGGGTAGGCCGCGTAAATTACTCAAACTGCCAGACCATGATTAAAACTAAGAAGGAAAACAGAAAAAGAACTGACCCACATAGTCCTCACATTCACAATAATTAAAATAATACTTTATACAGTAAATGTACCTACATGTCATTGTTTAAGTAAATAGATACTTAAATATTAAAGTGTAAAATAGTAAAAGAAAAACGACATTCACTGTCTAAACTTGTTGGAGCAGCTCAATCCCAAGCCTTTTTATCCTCAATATAGTCTTTTACAGTATCTTTCTGCTTACTGCATAGTTTCTGGCATAGTTTTCGCTTTATAAAAGATTTGAATTTATTAGTTAGCTTAGTTCTTGAATGTGGCTAGGAAGTTTATTATAAAAACGTATGCATTGGCACCTAAACGAGCCACCTATTTTCTTGAGCCTTGTTGTAGGAACAACACATTTAAATTATTATGCATTTAGTAAAAATCTGTTATTTTGACATTACAAACAGACACTTCAATTTAATTTATTTGTATAGATGTAAATTATATAAATCAAAATAAATGAAAATAAGTACCTACTGCTAAATTAGGAATGAAAGCTTTTGATGATAATTCAATTAATGAAAAAAAAAGTATTTTTGTTCACTTTTTCAGTTAGAAGTTGCTTTTAAATAAAATTCTCGTATGAAGTGACAGATTTTAATTGAAGTGACAGTCGGAGGTGTAAAGTACACTCACATGGTTGGTTTTAAACCATTTCCCAATAAGAGTGGGCGAGCCTATTGAAATCAACCGGATACACATCTAAACCACAAAATACAGATAGTACAGAAGTCAATCTACATACAAAGTGCGCTCGAGCAACGCACACATAGACACCGCTCACGGACACGTTATCTCAAACGGGTTGGGAGCAGTGCGAGCGTGCGTGGCATCCGCTTGAGACACGCGTTTGTGAAGTGCAGAAATGGAGCAGCAAAAAAATGGCTATCTAAGCTCGATTTATATAATAGTTTCTTATTTTGAATCAGTATAAACGAAGTAATTATTTTGTAAGGTAAATTCACGCCAACAACTATTACGTAAGTTGAAAACATGATTTTTTGTTTGTGTAAAAATAGTGTTACTTTTAGTGTAATTTGTTAGGTTTAGGTCTAAAACGGTTAGGGCAAAATAAATTGTGTAAATAGGGTAATCCGTTTTGAAGTTAAAAGGTATTTTCGATAGTGAAAATTGACAAATTTTTTTTTTTTTTTTTTTATTTATAAAAGTACAATCTAAATACAAGTTTGTGTTTGTATTGTACCATTAAACCAGAAATGGTTTGTATTGGTACTCACATTCGCTATAAGAACACTCCTTAATGATTACTGAGTAAGGATAACCTAAATTTACTTATTATACATCATATTATTATATCATTCATGTACCTACACCATTTCTTTAAGCTCAACTCAATAAGCAAATAATGTAGGTACACGAATAATATTCACGTCTTTAACTAATGCGTAAACATCTATCAGTAAGTGTAGGTAATGTTTTGTTTTGCTCGCTACTGGGCCGCTCATTAGAAGACGGTTCTAGTAAAGAAATTGCTATACAGGTTGTTACGCTTTTATTTATTTTTATTCGTGTTTTAAATTTAAAAGTTATTTTATTTTATGAAACTAAGTTCAATAAGTAGTTGTAATAGTATTTTTTGTATTTTTGCTTATAGTTTTCGGAGTTTATTTCGTTTTTAATAGATTTTGGTATTGTATTCATTATTGTGGGTATTAAAAATTTTACTGTTCGCCTGCCATAATAATTTCTAACCTGAGGTACTATTAGTTTATTTTTGGTGATACTTCTTGTGATTATTTTATGTGCTATCGGTACTTGAATGCTTTTATTATCAAATTGTTCAATCAAGAGGGCCATGTTGAGTCTAGTCTGTATTGGCAAAATTTTACAATATTTAAATAGTTCAATGACGTTATCTTTATATTGGTGTTTTATTTTTCTGGGTACGATGAGTTTTAAAAGTCTAACTTGCAGTTTGGAAATTCGTTCAGTATATGATTTAAATGTTCGCCCATAACTCGTGATTCCGTATGCTATAATTGATTCCGCTAAGGCAATGTACATGTTGAGCAGGATTTTGAACGGAACTTTAGGTTTCAAAATGTAAAATTTTGCCAGTACAGCTCGCAACTTATCACAGACTGAGTCCACGTGAAAAGTCCAGCTAAAACGATTGTCTACGACCAATCCAAGGTAAGTGTGGTGCGTTACTTGATCAATTGCCTCACATCGACATGCACCTGACAGAGTGGAGTGAAGACAACTGTGACTGTGTGCGATTATCTCAAAAGAACTAGTGTGTTTTAGATGACTTGAGTGGACATGAATGATTTTGGTCTTACTTGCGTTAAGAACCAGTCCAGCATCATGTGCCCATTTGGAAATTTGAGTGAAATCGTCCTGTAACCATTGAGCCGCTACTTTTACGTCTCTGTGGGTAGCTACAAGACATGTGTCATCTGCATATTGATAGACTGAACAGTGCTTGACCACATGTTCCATGTCGTTTACATATGTCAGATAGTGTAAGGGTCCAAGTACTGAGCCTTGGGCTGTTCCTTCAGTGACTTCAATGGCGTCACTGGTTTCATTACATATCTTGACATTGTATTTACGGTTCTTAAGGTAGTCCTCACACCATTTGAGTAGTGGTCCTCGAACTCCAGAATTATCTAATTTTGTCAGCAAAGTGTCGTGTCTGAGCGTATCAAACGCCTTGCTGAAGTCAATAAATAGCAAAATCACATTATTTTTATCATTAAGAGATTCGTTAACCTCATCCGTGAATTTAGATAACAATTGTGAGGTGGACTTATTGGGTTGAAAACCATATTGTGTGCTGGACAACACGTCATTTTTTACATAAAAGTCTTGTATCTGGTTACAAACATATTTTTCTACTATTTTGTCGATAACAGGTAAAATAGTGATCGGTCTATAATTTCCATAGTCAGCAAAACTGCCTTTTTTATGTATTGGGCGCACTACACCAGTTTTTAGTACTTCCGGGTATTTACCTTTTTTAACACTAGAATTGATCAGCTTGACAATAGAGCCTGTTATCTTGTCACAGATGGATTTTATGTCAATACATCTAATGTTGTCTACTCCTGGAGCTTTATTTGTATTAAGGTTTCTAATTAGCTTACTAACACTATTATTTGTAGCTTTTCTAAAGTGCATTGAAGTGTTATGGGGAAACATATACTCTGATTCGTTCAATAGACGACGGTTACATTTAGGCAAGATCTTCTTAACACTATTTCTAAATTCTGTGGCAAACTTATCGGCTATTGTTTTTATTTCTACATTATTATTTTTGAAGGCTCTCAAGATGGCTTCATCAACCGATTTTTTGTTGCGACCAGACAACGTATTTAGTATTTGCCATAGCTTTCTCGGGTTCATTTTATTATTATTTATTTCTTCCATAAAATGTTTATTTCTAGATTTTTCGATGATTTTATGAGTTCTGTTTCTTAATTTATTATATTCCAATCGTAGTGTTTTATTCGTTGAATCATTTTTCCATTTTATAAATAATTGGTCCTTTTTTTTACACATGTTATTAATTTTATTATTTATCCATGGTTGTTTGTTTCTTTTACTGTTTTTATTAATATTTCTGATATATTTTGATTCCTCGTAACATTTATGAAATTGATTTTTTATGTAATCGTAAATTGTGTTTGGACACTCTATATCATCTATTTCACTCCATTTTAAGTTGCTAAGTAAAGATTTAATTTTAACATTATCAAATTGTTGTATTTTTTTTGTATCAACCTGTATTCGTGTTGAGTCTGGCCCTACGCACGACAATATTAACATGCGGTGATCAGCCATTACAGTTCCGAGTGCGGCCGAGTACAGATCTAACGAGCGCGTTCTTATAAAAATGTGATCTATACAGCTACGTGTAGTGTTATTTCCGCGAGTTTCAATTCTTGTGTAGTCAGATATCGCGCTCGTTAGACCACACTCGGACATGCTACTTACGTAGTATTCACGAATGTTGTCGTATGTCTTTAGGTCTATGTTTACGTCTCCTAACAAATAAGTGTCGTATGATTTAACAGAAGAATTGGATAAGATACTGCTTATTTCCTTTACGAATAGATGTTTACTTTCGCTTGGTGGTCTATAAATTGCACAGATATATGCGTGGTAGTTGTGAGGTGTAGTGATTTGACCAATAATACATTCACAGTGTATTAAAGAGTAATTCATTGGTGTGAATACGTAGCCATCTCTGGCATAAATTATTATTCCACCGCCTTTTCTATTTTTACGCAATTTACTGTGCATTTCATAGCCATCGATGTTGTACATATGAACAGTGTTTTCGTTTATATTAACTTCTGTTAAGATTAAGACATCTATAGTTACATTAGATGAGCTAATTAATTGTGTTATACAACCAAAATTTTTAATTAAGGATCTAATATTTATGTGAACAATACTCAGATTAATTTTACTAATAGAAGGTATAAGCTTACTAAAAACATTAATGTTTGCACAGTCTAATAATTCTTGGTGATCGGGAGAGAGATCCGGGATAACTTATTTTAAAACTGTTACCGATACAGATTTTGACGTCCTGCCTGCGTTGTGGTCGAAAGCCGATCGATGTCCATTTCGCTCCTAATGACTGTTGGCTTGTCTTTGTCTTCTTTTCGTAGTAGCACCTTTCCATCTTGGAACCAGACATATTTATATGCTGGACGCAGTTTTTGTTGGGCTAGCCACAGTAGCGATTTATTAGATTTAGTAAGGGCACGACGTAGGATCACTTTTGACTTGGACATTGCTACAGGGGCTTCCGAAACAACTTGTTCGAGCAAAACTTCTTCCTTTCTGGATGCACGTACCCATGATTGTGCCTGTTCTGCTTGTTTCAACTCCACCTGGATGTTTCCTTCGCGTTCATTTCGATCTTCCACACGTTTAACATTTAGTATCTGTGATTTATCCACGTTGAGAGTTTCAGCCAGCTTGACAGATATCGAACCAAGGTCTTCATTTAGAGCTTTAGGGATTCCTATCACTTCTAGCACGTTATCTAAACGCTGTTGCTCTACATTACGCACATATTGTTTAAGTGAGCTGATTTCTAGTTCAAGATGAGTTTTTTCATTACTAAGGTGAGTGTACTTCTTCTCCAACTCCTGTATGTGCTTATTTTGGGTTTCAACAGTTTTTGTCAGTTCGTCTACTTTTTTGCTGCAGAGGCTTACTGATACTTCGATTGGTTTTAATTCGTTCTTTAAGACTTTTTTCAGCTCGGCTGTAATATCCTTCAGAAATTTGTCGCTGTCTATGTTGCAGTTACCCAAGTTTCTGCTGGAGGTCGCGACTTCCTCTTCTTCATCTTCCTCGTCCGGAATAAAGAAGGATGATTTTCTGTTAGGCGAGTTGTGGTTGCATTCCTCACATATCCAGTCCAGGTTGTCCGCATTACGAAGTGCAGACAATTGTTTCGCGGTAAGACCAGAGCAGGCTTTATTAGCATGCACAGTTTTAGCACATGACTTGCATTCCAGTCCTGGCGATCTGCTGGTTATTCCTTTATTGCAATTATCACATTTGGTCATTTCTATTAGTAGGGGGTAGTTCCCGCACAAATAACTAAGACGTTGACACCAAACCGATACGGACGACCGAGCGTGAGCGAATGAAAAATTTTATATTATTTTGTTCTGTAAACTTTTTGTAGGAGTATTGTAATACTATGTTTATTGTTTTGTTTTAATATTGAAGAATAAGCTCAACAATAAATCAAACAACTAGATACGAGTGCCACTACCACGATAGTTTTTTGTGCATAAGTCAAAGTTGACGACCCTAGCGCGTCCGCCGAGCGTAGGTATGAAAAGTGAAGTACATACATGTGATTGACTTCTGTACTATCTGTATTTTGTGTCTAAACTCCGGGTTGCTAATGAAAATATCCTAATGGAAAAATCCATATACTCTTTAGCCTACAAAAATATTTAAGGCACCTACATACAAGAACTAATCTGCAAACTGCGTGGGTAGATCTTTATACATAACTACATATATACAGGGTTATTGGTAAAACATTAACAACTTCTTAAGAGGTCATTGTACTCATCATTATGAACAACTTTTACTACGGGACCAAATCTGAAATCGCGAAAAAAAAATCTGCCCTACATATAAGTTCGTACGAAGGCACTTATAACATTCTAACATTTGTTGCGAAAATTACAATATGTTGACATAATATATCATCGCAACAAAATCAGAGCGTACATTATTTTTTATAGTTACAATACAGTTTAAGTTATATTCAAATTACATTAGCTAATAGACTAGATTTTAATGTAAATAAAGTACCACCGACTGTGATATTTTATAATCCTACTAATATTATAAATGTGAAAGTTTGTAAAGATGTTTGGATGTTTGTTACTCAATCACGCGTAAATCGTTGAACAGATTTGGATGAAAATTGGCACATAGATAGACCATTTCCTGGATTAACACATAGAATTTTTATCCCGATATTCTTACGGGAGCGAAACTAACGCGGGTGGAAACCGCGGGGCACTGCTAGTAAAAAATAAAATAATCATTAGTTATAAGGCCTCGAATTGAAATTTCTTTGATTTAAAATGGAAAAGTCTCACAAACGAGGAAATGCAACAGAACGTGTCACGTCTATTTCTACAGCTGCAAAAGCAGGAATTTCGAATTGCTAAACACAGTGATCATCTCTTTTCGGTTACTTATTAGTATTCTCGTATATTTTCGTGTAAGCGATCGTACTATTCAACACACGACAGTAAAAGCAAAACCAACGCGTATATTAATACTGAAAGAAGCGTGTGTATTACAAAATCTACAAAGCAATTCCAACTTTTAAGCGCTAACTTTAGAGTTTAATTCCGGATGTGTGTTTATCTTTTGTTTGAAACAGGTCGTTACGTAGTGACTTCACGCGTTCTCATTACTGTCTGGTTTGAGAGCCTTGCGTTGTACTTCTTACTGTTCCGACGCTCCTGGTACCACGGAAGTGTGGCCGACATACTTTCATTGTATTTTCTTCTTTTTTCACTAATATTGGTGGATCTGTAACGCCTTATCTGCCTGTAGAAGATTGGATTGGATGTCAGATTACGTGTCGCAATCAGGGATGAGTGCTGTTCACTTTTTATCCTCTTTCGTTTATGAAATCCTGGTAGGTACCCACTTCTACCTATTATTATTTCGGCAGTGAAAACTGTTTCAATTAATATATACTGCATGGATGGTAACGTAAAAAATCTGTATTTTAAACGGAGAGGATTTGAATGAATAGTTTTGCGGATTAAGAACTATCTCGTTTTCATATTTCGGCGGCTATGTACAACTGGGGGTAATTGCGTAACACACTAACAGTAGCAATGGTATTTTGACAATTCAACAACATTCATTGCGTTATCGATATTGTTGAGCCGACAAATTTTTCTAACATATGAAGCAATGGATCATTGAAAATGGATTAGATTGTGATTTCTTCTTGTAATTTTTAGTATTACGCAATTAGAGTGCTGCATCTAAATATTTCTCTAAAAATAACTAAAAAAAGCTGGTTCTAGAATAAAGAACAAAAATATGAATTTAGTAACTCCTCAACCCGTAAAAGTTTCAAGTCCCAAGTGAGAATAAGTTGGTCTGTTGCGCTTAGAGAATAACTTACCTTCTACTTGTTTAACCAAGAGTTCGTACAAGTGCCTTGTAAATGCCTGACGGAAATTGCTATTTAAGAAAATATTAAAGGAAGAAGTATTTTAGGAAATATTAAAGGGAGACGTATTTTAGGAAATATTAAAGAAGTCAGTAAAGTCAGGGAAAATAATTTTAAAATTGCCCGTCTATACAAATCACAACTTTGCAGACAATCATTGACAGTTGTATGAAGTGGCTATAACGCCGCAAATTGACGTAGAGTGTCAGTTTGCTTAACCATTAATTTCCCAGACTGCGGGTTACATGTATTGTGTTGGCGGTAAATCGTTTTTATTAATGGGGCTGTACAAACGGCACCACACTGGACCTGTAATCTATCTATTTATCTTGCCTCTAATGCCCCACTACCGGGTAAGGAAGGTACAGACGCCAGCACAACAAGCTACCCGAAACTGTAAAATTTACGCAATTAACTTGGAACCTTATACTTTAGCGATAAAGTTGAAAATCTATTAAAGAAATTTGACAGATTGTAGTAGCTTGATGTGGTTGAGTCTGTACATAGGTACTTGAAACACCAAACACATGGGTGCAATTTCTTACATCATATTCAGGTACTGTTCACTCTTTTTATTTGTTTTATCTGATACACCTTTATTATAATGTGTACCTTTTAGTATGTGCTAAATGAATGTCTTTTTTTTTAGTTTGATGTTATTTCAAATATGTTTAACACCATAGATTTAGTACCTATATTTAAAACCAAATATTATTGCGATGTACAGAAGAGAGAGTTTTGAGTATGGATGTGGACGGCTAATAAGAGTAGAGGAAGACCAAAGAAACGATGGATGGAATGTGTGAATGATGCATGAACGGGGGTAACTACTGAGATGACGACTAATAGAGAAGAACGGAAGAAAAAGACATGTTGACCCCAAATAAATTGGTCTATGGGCAGGAGAATGGTAGTGGTGTACGAAAAGCTCTGTCCTAACAGACCTCTGTGGCGGACTGTCACTGATGTAGCAGCCTGACAGATTGACACTTATGATAGGGCCTGCCAAGAGCAAGGTCCCCCAACATGGGCACATTATGGAGTGAAATGTGTGGCAAAAATATAAAAGCTTGACCCTCATGCAGTTTCAATATACTGACCCAACCCGACCACAAGAAATAATAATAAATATATAAATAATAATTTATGTGACCACTCGAGTTTCGCTAATGAGACACAATTGATTTTCTATTGTATCGTAACACATAGGTTACACGCGGAGCTTGACGAGTAACAATGTCAACATTAAATATTAATTGTGATTAATATTAACGTGATTTAATATTAATTCTTACCTGCTTCTTGAATCTCTGTGCAGAAATGTTTTATTAAACACAATTACTACGTAACTAACCAAACAAAATCAAATCTCATTGAAACTTCAACCGTAAATCTCACCTCCCGTGTATTTCATTAATTTAAAACATTAAACTCAATGCATAATATCAGTACGCGGACGGTTTTAAATTTAAAATAATTATTCAAATCACATCTGAACTTTTGCAATAAATATAAAAGGTTTTTTGAACTTACCCTACCTTCCGTACTTTGTCAGTTTTAATTTATTCTCCTCAAATAGGGATTAAGTTGACGTTCGCAGTTGGCAACTTGAAGATTTCGGGAGAACATTAATCGTCCCGTTTATTTACGCGGATGTCATGGAAACGTTGCTATATTCTGTCAGAACTTTCTAGAAACATTACTATTTAAGTTTTTTTACGATTTGCAAGCTTGTTGACCAAATAATCTTTGGGTACCGTTATAAGTTGATTCTAATATGTCCGTAAAATTACAACTTACATTATCAATAGTACTTAAATTATCGATAGTAAATCTAAATGAGGCCTCCAAAAAATAATGCTGTATTAATTAATTAATTAAATAAACAATTATTATTTTCACGGTGTAAGTTGTAGGCGCAAGTTCACTTCATTCATTGTAACTACAAACAAAGTAGGTACCTACTTACAAAACTGAAAGAAAATATCATACCTGACCACCAAGCTCTGTAAAAAAATCGCCCATAGACCCTTGCGTCTTAAAAAACTACCACCAGTGGAAAACGTAGGTTCACCCCACAATAGAGCTTCAAATCCGGATAATACCGCGCAAAGTCTAAAAAAATAATGCGCCACGGACTTTTCGACTCCGTGAATTATGTAAAATCCCCGCTTATTTTTTAGGAGAGGAAATAATTTTAGCGGTCTGCCCTTAGTCACTTTCCTTTTGTTTTCATGCAAATTGACTACGAAATAATAATCAGAATGTATTAATGGCGCGTTTACAACGTTTTATTTGTGTTTTGTAACACGATTATTGGGCGAGCTGTATAATTTCTTGGGTGTGTTATAGCCCTTAATCATTGTGTTATGAATATTTTATTGTTATGTACCTATATCTAATAATAATATAGCCAAGTATCTTGACTTGGCTCGCGAGGTTGTCGACATGTTGTGGACTCAGCGATCATTGTGCCGATAATCATCATCATCTGCCTAGCCTTTTCCCAACTATGTTGGGGTCGGCTTCCAGTGTAACCGGATGCAGCTGAATACCAGTATTTTTTGTCCACATTGTGCCGATAGTCGTGACAGCCAATAGATTAATAGCCAAGAGCCTCGACCAACACCTGAGGAGGGTCTCGTTGGGCAGCTGGATCAAGGGCTTGATCCAGAAAGAAGTACTTCTGGACACGACCCGCATTGTTAGGAGGTTCCTCTCTCTGGAGCCCTGACCGCCGGTAGCTTAGACCCTGTTCCCGATACACCGGTGGGTTGATGTTTTTTATATCTTTAAATGTTTTTATATTTTTTATACTAATATTTAAAAATATAATTTATAATTATGTATTAGTTAAATAAAGAAAATAATAGTCTTAGGGACCAGGAGTGGTATTTAAATAAAAAAAAACAACCGTCAGGTCAGCCTAACTTATATTTAAATAACGAACTAAATAATTAACACAATAATCACGCACTATTTAATAGGAAACAATCAACTTCAACAAAACACAATAAACAAAAGGAAATGACCACCAAACAAAGACTTAGCTATGATCCAAGACGAAATCCAACGACCTTACCACACGAGCGCTGACAGGAAAAAGGGACGCGGCTCGGTTGACAACCGCTTTTATAGGCGTTGGAGTGACGTCTCAGATGACAGCTGTACAGAAACTCATTCTTAACCTAATACGGCTTCTCCTGACTGTGCACCGTCCTCGGGCACGTCTGATGTGGCGGCTGGCTGGCTGGCTGGCAGGCTGGCGGCGTCTTGAGCTGGGTCCTCGTCTTGACTCGCAGGTGGATCAGTGGAGGGTCCTGCCTGCGCGTCATCACCATTATCTTCGCCTGAAATCATGACATGATACTAAATGAGGACCTAAAAGCTTATTTTTATTTGCCTATTCAATCATTCATCACACATTTGAGGCCCCCTTTCAATGAAACAAGCCAGCTGAGATATTAAATCGCTTTCAGTCAATCACAGTTACATTGTTCTTACATCCATCACTCTATATCATCCGGCGCCACACATTCTCATTATTTAGAAAGTGTTTACGCTACAAATGCACCGCAGCGCATTTCTACACAATATCGAGAACATGATACCGCAGCACATGTCCGATAATACACGTACAAGCCGTGTCTGCAAGACAGAGGCACCGCAGCGCATGTCCAAAAACGAATGGAAGAGTGCCGCAGCACTAATCCATCATCAACACATAAGACAGAAGCACCGCAGCGCATCTATGTTCTATGTTCTATGTTATGGGTTTGGTTTCCGCACTTAGTCCTGCAGTGGACCATTGTGCGTGGGCCATGGCGGCCGTCGGTGGTTATTCCAACCAGCCCACCTCCCTCCAGAAGCTGATCAAGTCTCCTGGTCTGTTTAGAACATCTGTGTACGATCTGGGTGTCCCGAGGGTTTCTGACCTTATCTGGGTGATGCCTGTGCACTCAAAGAGCACATGCGCAATGGTTTCATCAGCCTCCATGCAAGCCCTGCACAGGGGACTATCTGTTATGCCCAATGTGTGAAAGTGTTTATTTAGCGAGCAGTGTCCCGTGATGGTCCCCGTCACCAGGCGCAGTCCTTTCCTGTCCAGTCGTAAAAGACGCCTGGTTAGCTTGCCATCCAGTGACGGCATGGCTTCTTTGGACTGCCTGCAGCTTGGTGACGACGTCCACCAGCTTTCTGCTTGTGTGTGGGTGTGCTCCTGTAGCCACCTGCGTAGTTGGTTGAAGGGGATGGGCACGATAGGTTCCGGTCCACAAACTGACATGCTGGAAGCCCTTCTGGCCAGCTCGTCAGCTGCGTCGTTGCCTAGCGATCCACTGTGTCCTTTTATCCATTGTAGTGTCACTGAATTGCGGTTCGATACAGTTACCTGCTCAAGCACATTGTGACATTCTAGTATTAGGTTCGATGTGATGCATTTTTTATCTAAGGATTGGAGGACTGAGGCGCTGTCGGAGAGTATGCGAACATGGGTGTTTGTAACTCTCCTGGCCGCTAAGGCATAGGCCGCCTGCATTATGCCCACACACTCTGCTTGATAGACCGTGTTGAGCATTCCCAGCGGTTTGGATATTTTTATGTTGAGATCGTGTGAGAAGACTCCGACTCCAGTTCCGCAGTCGGTCTTCGAACCATCGGTGTAAATTCTCAGTTCTTTCGGTCCTGAGTGGTCGCACTGCTCCTCTTCGAGCACTATGTTATAATGCTTTTGAAAGCAGTATTGTTTCGGGGCTTTGTCGCAAGGTGATGCCATCATTGGCTGCCGTTTGATCGCATCTTCTTTTAAGCGTGTGTGTTTGACCCTAGAGTCTTTGCTCAGGGTCCCTGATTTGGAGAGCCTAAATGCAGCCAGGGCCGCCTCCTCCCGCACTATAAGGTGTAGAGGCGGCAGTCCAAGCATAGCCTGTAGGGCAGCAGTGGTGTAGTTCTCATGCAGCCAGTGATTGCCACACACGCAAACCGCTGCAGCTTTTCAAGGTCTTTTTGGGCTGTGCTCAGGTCTGTTCTGGGCCACCAGACTAGTGAGCCGTATGTAATTATCGGTCGGATGACTGTGGTGTATAGCCAGTGAGTGACCCTGGGGCTTATCCCCCAATTCTTGCCAAGCATTCGCTTGCATTGCCACAGGGATATACTGGCTTTCGTAGTAATGTAGCTGGTGTGTTTTGCCCAGTTCAGCTGTTTGTCCAGAAATATGCCCAGGTATTTGGTTTCAGTTGAAAGGCTTAGGGTTGTACCAAAGAAACGTGGTAGCTGTAGTGTCGTCAGTTTCCTCTTTTTTGTGAAGAGAACTAATTCGGTTTTCGTGGGGTTCACTGATAAATGGTGTTTACCACACCAGTTTTCTATTATTTTCAGTGCCTGGCGCATTAGATTGCACAGGGTGTTTTCGTGGGTGCCATTTATTATTACGGTTATGTCGTCGGCGTATCCTACGGTATAGTAGCCTTTGTCGTTGAGTTCTTTTATTAGACTGTCTACGACCAGGTTCCATAGAAGCGGCGACAGGACGCCCCCTTGCGGGCAGCCCTTCGCCACTATGGCCCTCGTGGTGTCGTTTACGGTCACTTGTACTGCCCTCCGTTTGAGCATGTTGGTGATCCAGCCGCTCAGGGACGGGTCTATGTTGTGCCTCTCTAGGGCCGTGTTGATGCTGTGGAAGGTAGTTTTGTCAAAGGCGCCCTCGATGTCAATGAAGGCTGCCAGTGCAGAGCATTTGTGGTCCACTGCGCATTCAATTTTGGATACCACGCTGTGTAGCGCGGATTCCGTTGATTTGCCTGTGGAGTACGCATGCTGTTGTTTGTGGAGTGGCTTTGCCCGAAGAGGTCCATCTCGGATGTGTCGATCACATAGCCTCTCAAGGGTCTTTAGTAGAAAGGATGTGAGGCTTATGGGTCTGTACGCCTTGGGTTGTGTGTAGTCGGCTTTGCCCGGTTTTGGTATAAAGATGACTTTCACTTCGCGCCAGGCCAGGGGTATGTACCTGAGTGCTATACAAGCCCGATAGATTTCTACCAGGCTTGGAGTGATGAGGTCAACACCCCATTGTAGTAGGGCTGGGAAAATGCCATCTAGTCCTGCGGACTTATATGGCTGGAAGGTGTTGATGGCCCACTTTACTCGGTCTTCTGTTACCAGACTGTGGGCGCTGGACCAGTCTTGTGCCGTTGGGGTCCAATCTGGCTCAGCATCCCAGGTCCTGTCCTCTAGGAGTTTGCAGTCGGGGAAGTGAGTCTCGAGTAGGACCTTGCTGGTTTCATGGTCTGTCAGTGTGTATGAGTTGTCGGGTTTCTTCAGCGCGCCAAGGGTTCGGTCCTGATCTGTTGATAAGATCTTCCTTACTCTTGCGGCTTCATTATTGGTTTCGATGGATTCACAGAATTTCCGCCATGCTGTCCTTCTGGCGGTTCTGATTTCCTTTTTGTATGTGTATTGGGTCTCTTTGTATAGCTCCCAGTCTTCCGGGAGTCTGGTGTTTTTGGCTCTGTTAAATTGCTTCCGTAGTGTGTTTCTGAGTTTACTAAGGTCGGCGTTCCACCAGGGATTCCTCTCACTGTTGGTTCGTGGTGCCCTTAGTTTGCAGCATGCATGGTATGCTTCGGTCAGGTATTCTGACAGCTTTGTCACCGTGTATTCAAGTTGTGCAGGTTCTCTTATAGTTATTTGTGATAGGTGCCTAGCTAGAAGGGCGGCAAGGAGGCGCTTGAACCCGGGCACATCGGTGCGCCGTGGGTTTCGTCTCGATATGGGTTTTCGTTATGGTCGATTCGTTCGGTCTCGATATGGGTTACCGCAGCGCATTTCTGTCTTCTCAATCAGCACCGCAGTGCCAGTCACCACGCATGGCGGCGAGGCTGGGTACTCGCACCGCGGCGCGCATCAAGCCAGTAGCTTGCCAGCTTCGCACTCGTGCTGTTTCATTGCAGCTCCGATAAGGCAGCCGACGAAAAGCATCACATACACGAACCAATCTGTGACACACAAACAATTACTCACATTCAAAGAAGGCTGAACAGGTGTCAGGACACCATTCTCCTTTCCACGGCACCATATATTGCGCCGCAGCCTGGGTGGTCTTGCCTCGAGCACCGGTCAGTAATTTGAGCTCGTACCGGTCACTTGGTAAGATCTTTGTGACCTTGTACGGGCCTCTCATTCCGGAGTCCAACTTTCCAGTGCTCTGTGAATACTTTATTACAAACACTAAGTCATTTAATTTAAATCCCATAGGAGATCTACGGTGTCGATTAACACGAGAATCTTGTTCGTCCTGATTCCTTTTAAGGAGCTCACTCGCGCGGCTCCTGCATATCACACGCCAAGCCTCGCGATTTGGGTTAGCGTCCTCCATCGCCAGATCTCGCACCAACGCACGAATTATAGGTGTAGTCGCCTCAGTGCCAATTAACAGGTTTAAAGCGGAAGATTTCGTGGTTTTATGTTTCGTAATATTCAAAACTAATTGAAGCTTCCATAACAAGTCAGACCAACGAGTATTTTTATTACTCGCCTCGATGCGAATCATGTTCAAAACTGTGCGTATATAACGCTCCGCTTGGCCGTTTGCATGATGCATCTCGGGTGTGATATAGTGAATGCTGCAGCCCATTTCGGTAACTAAATTCACAAAACTAGATGCCTCAAACATACGACCACGGTCACAAACCATTAATTTTGGAACGCCAAACAGTGAAATCGCGTTATTAAACACGCGCTTTAATTCCTCTGCGTCTTGTCGACACATAGGGTAAAGTAGACTAAATTTTGTGAACGAGTCGATCAAGACTAGCACAAACTTGTAACTATTCGATTCTGGCAAAGGACCCAAAGCGTCGACATGTATAGTGCTGAATGGAATGTCTGATTTTTCCCATGATGTTATGGGTTGTAATGGGGCTCGAGGTACGCGTTTTTTGGAAATACAAGTAAGACAGTGAGAAACATATTTGCACACAAAGGCTTTAAGTCCGGGAAACCAAAAATGCTTAAGGATAAGATCCAATGTTTTCTCTACCCCGATATGTTCATGCTCATCGTGATATATCCGTAGCAGGCTTAGCCTGTGGCCTTTGGGGATATAGCACAATAGGCGAGATTCTTCACCAGTAGGCGAGAAACGGTAATACAAGACATCATGTTGACAGACGTAACGCCGCGGATCCAGACTACCCTCATTTAACTTTTGAATTAGCTCCTGGGTCTCATTATCTGCACTTTGTGCAATCTGAGCCCAATTGCGAGGTCTGTCAACCTGACTCACATGCGCCACCAGTGGATTCCTGCTTAAATAGTCGGCATGTGACATTAGTGCGCCTTTTCGATACTCGATGGTGAAGTTAAAATCTTGTAGGTAAATCCACCAGCGTGCCACTCTAGGAAGCAAGTCTTTTTTGCGCTCGGTTGATTTCAGGGCGTTGCAATCAGTTATGATTTTAAACTCTAACCCAATCAAGTAATGTCTGAAATGCTGCAATGCCCTGACGACAGCCAGCGTCTCCAATTCATAGGAGTGGTACCTACTTTCAGCGCCTTGTGTAGTTTTACTAAAATAAGCCACCACTCGTTTAGTGCCATCGATATGGACTTGCATTAGTACGGCCCCATATCCAGCACTGCTAGCATCAGTGTGGAGCTCCGTTGGTAGACTAGGATCGAAAATAGCAAGTATAGGCTCACTTGTTAGTCTCTTTAATAAATCTTGTCGAACTGCCTCCTGCCCAGGTCCCCATTCGAACTTTACGTCCTTTTTAGTTAACCTCGAGATACTTGCTGTTTTCGTCGCGTAACCTTCGATATAACGTCGAAAATACCCAGCTAAACCCAAGAATTGCCGGACTTGTTTAACGTTGGTCGGGGCCGGGGTGTTTACCAAGGCTAAGATTTTGCGCTGACTCGGCCTAACCTGACCGTGTGATATAATGCGGCCTAGGTACTCTACTTCGGTGGTTAGAAACGAGCATTTTCGGATATTGACTGAGAAACCGGCTTCGGTGAGTGTTTGAAGCACTTCGCGTAATAGTTTTATGCCATCAGCAATGGTTTCACTTACAAGGAGCACATCGTCAACGTACACCAGGACATTCCCGGTCTCAATCAACTTCCGAAGAGTATTGTTTATTATTCTCTGATAAACGGTGGGGGAATTACATAAGCCAAATGGCATTTTTAAAAATTCAAAATGGCCTTCGGGAGTAACGAAGCCAGTTTTGTGGATAGAATCCTTATGAATCGGAATTTGATAAAAACCTGAGGCCATATCAAGACAGGAGAAGTATTTAGAGGATCCTAGGCGATCGATATGATCGTCTATGAGAGGGAGTGGGTATCTGTCCTTAACGGTAATCCGATTGAGGGCACGAAAATCTACGCATAACCTATCCGAGCCATCTTTCTTTTTGACCAGTAAAACAGGACTGGCGTACTCAGATTCCGATTCTCTAATTATGTTTTTATCCAACAAATCTTGTATGATCTCTCTTACTTTAATTTTTTCTTGGTAGGAAAGACGGTAGGGATGATAAACTATAGGAGTCTCGCTTGTCAAACTGATATGCATCTGTCCTGTTTTCACTGTAGTGGTAGCAGTGCCAGATATTAAAAACTCGGAAAAGTCATTAATGACGACCATTAACGCAGCAAGATCGTCTCCCTGAACGGGCGTATCTACTTTAATTTGCGTATCAGTTTGAGTGGAGTTAACTTGAAAAACTTCATTTGGGGCACGGCTCAAGTACTGTTTGTGTTTTGTGCGAACGTAAACAATGTCGTCCCTGTTCAGAACATCCGTGCCGATAATAATTGGAGCATTCATGCATGAAGAGGGTACGACTACTAAGTCTACTTCGAGGGAAACGTGTTCGAACTCGATAGTGAGAGTCACGTATTCTCGAGAAACTATTTCGCTATCGCTCACCCCTTTAATAACGCGAAAAGTGGACCTACGCGGACAGGAAAATAGTTTGGCGACGTCTGAAGAGATCAAAGAAATATTTATCGCACCGCTATCTATCAGAATATCTACTGGAATACCTTGAACGACAGCAGTAGATACATCACTGTCACTAGAACTACTCGCGAGTTCCCTACACAGGTTAACTTTTCTTTGATTGTCGTTTCGTGCCTCTGAACGCTGTTTAGCAAAGCAGTCTACTTCCTTATGCCCAATCTTCTTACAAAACGAGCATATTGGTTTTGAAAGACTTTCCGAAGATTTTGCCGCACTTTCCGGAGGTTTCTGATTTTTCGAACACTTGTAACTTTTATGTCCAGTCTGACCACAAGAAAAGCATTTATCATTAATAGAAGTATGGCGCCTTTTTATTGTGTTAGAGGAAGACGACACGCGTGTCTCATTCTTGGTACGGGCAGGCTTGACATAAATTGCTAAAAACGATACCAAATTATCAATTGTTAAGTCGGCATTCGCAGCCGCTGCACGAACATGTGGGTCGGTAATACCACGTACGACGATCTGCACCATTAGTTCATTACTCAGACCTTTAACAATACGCAACCGTAACAGCGAACGCCGGGCATATTCTGCATAAGTCGAATGTTTATCTGAAGTAGAATTCATAACCTCAAACAAAATATTGGCGTAGTCGAGTTTGCGCGGGCACAACGGTTTAAATTCTAATTTAAAATTAGACCAGCAACGGTCATTGGTATTCCACTCACTAAGCCAGGTTTTTGCATCGCCTTTAAGGCAGTTAGACACTCGCGAAAGACATTCGTAATCATTCCAATGATTCGATACCTTAGCGCGTTCCACCTCTTCACACCACACCTCAATGTCATGGATAACGGGATCAAAATTGGATACGTAACCACTCACGCGCAAGTACCCCGCGGTAACGCCTTCCTATACGCAAGTATGTTTTTAGCACATTTTTTTCGACGCGCCGCGGAGCGCCCTCGCCACTTATACACGACTCGTACAGTAAAAAATTCTATGGACCGCTGTTAAACTAATGGCTGTTTCTTCAAGTGGATAGACAAGTGTAGATAACAAAACTTGTTCTGTAACTTTAAGAGACTTTGATTTTTTTTAATAATTGTTTATTTTTAATGTTTGTTTACATTACGACAATTAAAAATTAAAATAATATTATTTCAAAATCGAAAGCGATGACCCTATTTTTTTATTTACCTAAAAAATAGCCCCATTCATACTGAATCGAATGACATATAATACATACCATTGTTGTTCCAAAGTTTTGATATACAATAACAATAACATCACGCGAGTATCAAATTACGCATGCGTCATCGCCGTCTCATTTGTTTATTTAAAGATTTTCAACTACAGATAACTTATTTCGTAATGCCGATATAACCACACGGCCTTTGGCACAAATGTACTTCATCTAACCACTCGACTAAAGAACCTGGAACATGAGCAATACTCCCATACACAAAATTACTAAAAATAAAATACTGCGGTGTGGAAAATGCTTGCTGTCGCAGTTTTATCAATGGCCGATCGTGGCTTTCGAGCGAGTGTAACATTTTCCTCAATACCTGCTCGTGGTTATGGCCGCGTGAGTGGGTAATAACCATGTGACTTTATAGGATTTAACATGTTTAGTATCTCTGTTAATGTTTGTGTCGTTGAGGGTCCACTGACATCTTGAGGCGTGCTGTGACCAGCGGGTCGCGGTGGAGTTTGAGGTACGCTTGCGGAATTTTCCTCGATTGCATTCAAACGCGAGACGATCGTTTGCAATGCCTGTTTTACGGAGCTTTCCCGACTACGAGATCTTCGGTTCGATCGTTCACGCGACTTATGATGAGCTCGCGAACGTGAAACGCGGTGAGAATCGGAACGGGGCCAATCGCGAGGACGAGAACGGGAACGGGCTCGATCGCGGGAGCGGGAACGATGCTGTTTATGTATGCGTTTATGTGGGTAGTTCGATTCGGACGACACACTACGCGATCTTGATCGAGGCATTTTTCAAGACAACGATATAAGTTGATTGTTTCCTAATGTAAATCAAATTTAGTGGACCAGGGCGAATCCCACTTCTGATCTTAGGGACCAGGAGTGGTATTTAAATAAAAAAAAACAACCGTCAGGTCAGCCTAACTTATATTTAAATAACGAACTAAATAATTAACACAATAATCACGCACTATTTAATAGGAAACAATCAACTTCAACAAAACACAATAAACAAAAGGAAATGACCACCAAACAAAGACTTAGCTATGATCCAAGACGAAATCCAACGACCTTACCACACGAGCGCTGACAGGAAAAAGGGACGCGGCTCGGTTGACAACCGCTTTTATAGGCGTTGGAGTGACGTCTCAGATGACAGCTGTACAGAAACTCATTCTTAACCTAATAATAGTATATATTTTTTATATTTTTAAATATTTTTTATACTTATTTTTTATATTTTAAGAAATAGGTATTTAAAAATGTAATAAAATAAGTTGACTAAATAAATAAACGAAGTAATTAATAATAATAGTGCTCTCCGTATTTCGGCCATGGCGGCTAATCTCAACGGAGACTAGACTTCGACCCAGGAGATTTTGTTGTCCACAAGTGTGTGCGCAGACATAGATGCAGTCTCTCTTCCCTCGCTCTAGTCTGGTATGGGACGGCACGCAATCCGATACGACAGGAGAGAGATCAGGCGTAGGGCCAAACGGATTAACGTGTTTAACTACAACGTTATTTTTAGTATATGCGAAACCTGAATATAGTTTGTTCAGAATAAGTAACTGAATCGATTCCAATAATTTTTACCCCATGTTATATTTTGTCCCAAAAATATTTAAAAAAGATTAAATGTTGGACACCGAGCGACACTAAGTTGGTTATCCAATCTCCGCGCCGAACGGTTAGGTACCTAGGTACTATTATCAATGAGCGCAAGACGGCGCGGCGCGAGCGGCGCGGGCGTGCATGTATGTACGGACAAACATTTAATAGAACTTTGTGATTTTTCATGATACATAGATTCTTTACATAAAAAGACTAGACACGTGTTTCGGGTTTCGCATATACTAAAAATAATCTTGTATACATATATAGATTTTGTGTCTGTGCTTGTGGCCGTTTACATCTTCTAAGCCACACGATGGCTTTTGATGTGGTTTTCACCATAATTTGGAGCATTTATTCCGGAAGGTTTCTACGTACTCGTATGTGTGTGTATAGTACCTAAATATAATATTAAGTTAGATTTAGAACAGTAGCTCCTATTTTGATTTGTTGCCATTGCACCCGTGTAAAGCACGGGCGGGCGGGTCGCTATTTATTTCATCATTCGTCATCATTTCAGCCGAAAGATGTCCTGCTGGACATAGGCCTTCCCCAGGCACCTCCTCTTCGAACGGTTCTGTGCTTCTCGCATCCAACGGGTTCCTGCGGCCTTCACACGGTCGTCGGACTACCTTGTGGGAGGCCTTCCAACACTACGTCTTCCGGTACGCGTTCGCCACTCCATAACCTTTCGGCCCCATCGGCCATCTGTTTTGCGAGCAACGTGCCCTGCCCACTGCCACTTATGTTTGACAATTCTTCGGGCTATGTCGGCTACGATTCGATCACGGAGGGAAACTCCAAGCATAGCCATCTTCGCTATTTATTTAATATTCGCTTTTCACTTATTTTGAAGAGAAAAAAAACCGGGCAAGAGCGAGTCAGACTCGCTCACCGAGGGTTCCGTAACACCTAGGTTCATGCATAAGGTTTATGTTTATGAAATTAAATGTTTTTTTATTTTTTTAGTTGGTTGAATAAAAGGTAAATTGCGGTTTACGATTTATGACGTATTAAAAAAAAACTACTTACTAGATCTCGTTCAAACCAATTTTCGGTGGTAGTTTACATGGTAATGTACATCATATATTTTTTTTAGTTTTATCATTCTCTTATTTTAGAAGTTACGGGGGGGGGGACACACATTTTACCACTTTGGAAGTGTCTCTCGCGCAAACTATTCAGTTTAGAAAAAAATGATATAAGAAACCTCAATATCATTTTTGAAGACCTATCCATAGATACCTCACACGTATGGGTTTGACGAAAAAAAATTTTTTTAGTTTCAGTTCTAAGTATGGGGAACCCCAAAATGTATTGTTTTTTTTCTATTTTTGTATGAAAATCTTAATGCGGTTCACAGAATACATCTACTTACCAAGTTTCAACAGTATAGTATTTATACTTTCGGAGAAAAGTGGCTGTGACATACGGACGGACAGACAGACAGACGGACAGACAGACAGACAGACAGACAGACAGACAGACAGACATGACGAATCTATAAGGGTTCCGTTTTTTGCCATTTGGCAACGGAACCCTAAAAACGTTCTTCTTCTTAGTGTCGATGGCAAAAATAACACTAAAAAATATAGTTTTAAATTCTTTGACCCAAAATACAGCAACGTGAATACCGTTCGCTGACGCAGCTATTAGGTTCTCACGTGTCCAGGTGACAGGCATGCGATGCAAGATTGGAGGTGAGCCATTGTCTGTGGAGAGACGCCGCATACATACCTTTTGTTAAGACGGCAAATATAAGAAACAAACATTTGCGCAAATAGATAGATAAACTGTGAGAAAATGTCTGATACTTTTTCGACTTCAAAAAAAGGAGGAGGTTCTCAATTCAGTTGTTTTTAGGGTTCCGTACCTCGAAAGGAAAAACGGAACCACTATAGGATCACTTTGTTGTCCGTCCGACCGTCGACTGGAAAGCGTTTCTTGTTACGAAGTATTCTAGAACAATTGAACTTCTTTGTAGGAGAAATCTCCCGTCGTTGTGGCATCGGATAATTTGATTAAAAAGTATTTTTATAGGAACATAAAAGTTTAAAAGTACTTAGTTTTATAGGCGAACTAGATTCCACTATTTTTTATTGAACGTTAAATACTTTACTGATTTTAGCGTAAATGTTTGTTGAATCTAAGGATCGAGCTATTCATATAATTACTTATTAGTATCCAATTCAATTTGCGATGCAACAAAATAATATTGCTTTTGATTACACAGTACGATAAAAACTTTTTTTACAAACCACCTGATTAAAAAAAAAAACACTACAAAGTGAAAAATAACTTTAATTTTGGAAGTCGGTGTCGTCGGGTTTGCATTTTCGTTGTTTCCATCGACTTCCGAAATTAAAGTTAATTTTCACTTTGTAGTGTCTTTTTTGTAAGTCAATGGTTTTTGAAGTTAAAACTTCTTTAGACGCGTTGGACATTTTTTGAGATGGGAAAACCATTGAACTCGCGACCACTGTTACTGACACCACGCTACATTCGGATTTGTTCGGCTGTCTTCGGGATGTACTCGAAGACAGCCGTATTCTGTTAAAGTATTCTGTTTTCACTTCTGTCGGCACTCCCGGAGCGCCACTTTTTTTTTGTAAAAAAGTTTTAATTTACACAGAAATTAGTATAACACTACTTGCTATGTAAATATCAGTCATCATCATCATCATTTCAGCCGAAAGACGTCCACTGCTGGACATAGGCCTCCCCCAAGCAATCTTGGGGGGTTTGCCATAATCGCAACGCTTGGCAGGCGGGTTGGCGATCGCAGTATAGTATGGTGGTGGAATGCATAGAGAACGCTGCAAAAAAAAAAATCAGTGTAGCTGTAAATATCAGTGACAGGAAGTTATTATAACCATCATCAATATAAACTAAGTGGCAAAAACACGTATTTTTGAAGCTAACTCAAAAACTACCCAATCAAAGTTAGTAAAATTTATATGGGACCCACCCCCATACCCTTACCAATAAAAAATATTTTTTGAAATCGATTTACAATAATTGCCGGAGAAATCGCGTAACATACGCCTACATAAAAAAATGCAGTCGCATTGCGAACCTCTTCCTTTTTGAAGTCGGTTAATTATGTCAAGATACGGCACAGCCAAAATGCGTCCCATGACAGTCTTTTCTATAAGAGATTTGTTCTTATGGTACAAATCTAACTTAGAAAGATGTATTAATGGTTCTAGATTCTAATTATTACAATTGTGTAAATACGTACGAGAACCTGTTATAGTCGCGAATGATATTTTTTTTAATTAAATTGAATTTCGCGGGGTGCAACTGCGCATTCACCTTACAGTTCTTAGCGAGGCACGGGATTTCACATCGCAAAGTTCCAAACTCCGGGCTGTTACTAATCGAAAAACCCAATAACACTTTACCCGACCAGCAGGGCTAGCATGGCCGGAGACATTTTCTCCACGGGGAGAGGAGAAAATACTATTCCCCTCTGTCAATTTTGTCCACCCTCCGAGCACGGCGACATGGGTGAATAAACTATTCACGGTGGACAAACCAGCAGGGCTAGCATGGCCGGAGACATGTTATCCACGGGGAGAAAGGAAAATACTATTCCTCTCTGTCAATTTTGTCCACCCTCCGAGCATGGCGGCATGGGTGGATAAACTATTCACGGTGGCAGTAAGCACGAGACATTTTTATAGTACAATTAATTATATTTTCTCCAAGAGATATACCACCATCTAAAGACGAGGACAAACTCCCTTTGTTGTGTCAAAATATCTGTAATTTTTCTCTTCCACTAGTCGCCATGCTATAGACGGGGGGTGAGTATCCACGTCTAATGTCAAAAAGTGATATAATTCTCTTTCCCCCTGTTGCCGTGCTTTGGCAGGTGGATAAAATAATTTTATCCCTTGTCAGTGGAAACAACCGGTAGAGAAAGTTTTATCCCCAGCCCATACTAGCCCTGTTGGGAATTAAAATAAACCTAGGACTCAAGCCTAGAAATCGCGCTTGCGACCACGAGACAAACGGAGCAATTTCTCTATAGGCGTCGTCGCTTAACTTGCCTGAGGTAGCTACGCGGTGAGGGAGGGGTGATAGTTGTCACAAGTTGCCGAATCACTGAGCTCTCGCATCACGTCACCACACCCCTCCCGCATCCCGCTGCTATCTCAGACAACGTCTCAGTTAAGCGGTCGGTCTATAATACCTACCGAACAAAAACACCCTAATAACTTTAAACAGTAATGTAGGTAAATTCAACTGAAATAAAGTCTAACTTCGAATGGTCAATGACGGTGTACGTGTTTTCATCCACAAATGTAAATTCACTGTGGCCTTCCCAATTTTCAAAAAAGGGAAGGGAAGCGTATTTCCCACGACTCCAATTTTTCATCCTGATTAAATTTGTAGCGGACTCCAAGATGTCTTGACTTTCCATGGGACAATCAATGAATTCGAACTCACGGATAACTCGTTTTCTAAGAGATCGGCCAGAAATTGGACGACCGTGTCTTTTACACGTATTTCTTGGCCAGACCTCCCGAGAATTTCTCTCAATTGAATTCGATTTAAAATGTCGTCTTATTTTTTAAATTGTATTTCTGAATTGTACCTTTTTGCGCTGAAAGGATGTCTAGCTCGTTTGGTTTTGAAATAATATAACAATATCCTGTTCCAGGAAATTAATCAGAGGCGTATTTCCGGTCGCTTACTTACTGTTATCAATTCTATCTCATTTTTTTTTCAGATTAACTTTCAGGGGTCTTCACTTCAGTAAAAAAAAATATTTTATCTTGTAAAGGTACTAAGGTTGCGTATCACCGTACAATATTTAACACTTCTGTTGTTAAAATATTTTAGTTTAAAAAAAACGTTTCATTTAATTTTTAACTTTGTTTTATTTTTATTGTTTGTTGTTATAGTAGTCATAGTAGTACTAAATCTGTGTAAATTGTAAGTGTCATACCTATTAGGGTTTAAAAGATACAGACCTGTGACAGACGGACGGACGGACAGCGGAGCCTTAGTAATAAAGGGTGCCAACGGGACCCCGTTGGCACCCTCTTGGTGGGTTCCGTGCCCAAAGGAAGTCAAAACTGGAGTAAAGTTTTATAATAAAGTACCCATTTATTGGAAGCCTTTTTACTCGTCACAAAGAAACCTGTAGTGTCACATCTCAGTATTATCCACTCCTTTGTAAGTAAGGAAAGCGAGCACTTTCCTTGAAAAAAATCACTTGAAACAAGTCGCATTACAGTGAACGTCTTCCAGCGAAAGTCCCTTTGTAAATCGGGAAAGAATTACCCTGCTTACTATGTAAAGGATAATAGGCTTTATTGTTCAGGTTTAAGTTTCAATTTTGTTTGATTGCGAAATCGTTTCGAATGTCTCGTTAACAAGTTTTGAACAACTGTTACGCGTTTTACTGTAACGGGTTTTTGGTGAGGGGTATGAAATATGTAGTTTAGCCAATACTATTAGGACGAAAGTTAGATTGGAAGGATATAAGCTAAATCATCAGAGTCTGTGTGGTGCCGGACTTAAAGAATAGCACCACCCCATACTTCCCGTGGGTGTCGTAAAAGGCGACTAAGGGGCGTACCGGAGAATGGGCAGCAGCGTTATCTATGCATTCCACCACCATACCATACTCCGATCGCTAACCCGCCTGCCAAGCGTGGCGTTTATGGCAAACCCCCCCTTTTGGGGGAGGCCTATGTCCAGCAGTGGACGTCTTTCGGCTGAAATGATGATGATGATGAAGCTAAATCATTACCCTTTTTTGCAACTTGTGTATGAAAAAGAACGTCATTTATTAATCCTTGAGTTCGCTTGCTTTCAATCTTTGAAATAATAAGGATTTACAGGTCGATTTTTGCTGTGCCAAATCGCCTCACAAGCCGAATCGCCACCCTATATACACAGGTTGATAAAAATCTCAGGTGACTAGTTCATTTTGCATCAAAATGTTAACCTTTAGCGGCGGTTGATCGCCTGCGACCACAGAGTAAATTACTGAGCATTTTCACGGCCGAAGAAGAGTGGGGTGCGCCTTCGCGGATGGCACTATCCTAACCTAACCTAACAATACTATTCTGTCACTGGGCGACTACCAAAGTTCTACCTACAGAATATTTATTAGTAGGAAGTTATTAGTCAAACTCAAACTCAAAGCATTTATTTCAATTAAACCATTTACAGGCACTTTTGAATTGTCAAGAAGTCGGTCATCATTCATCATCATTTCAGCCGAAAGACGTCCACTGCTGGACATAGGCCTCCCCCAATTTTGGGGGGGGGGGGGGTTGCCATAATCGCCACGCTTGGCAGGCGGGTTGGCGATCGCAGTATGGTATGATGGTGTAATGTATAGAGAACGCTGCTGCCCATTCTCCGGTCTCCCTTAGTCGCCTTTTACGACACCCACGGGAAGTATGGGGTGGTGCTATTCTGTAAGTCCGGCACCACACAGAAAACTGGTCTTTAATCAAATGATTTATTACAGCAAACAATCTTTACGCAATAAACATACAGTCAAATGATTTGTTACGAAAAAAATTTTTTTTTTTTGGGAATTATTTGGTTTTTCTTACATAATTACTTTTTAATGACATTTCATGGTTGCGGTCGGTCGATATGCGACGTAGGATGCAAGAGCAATCGAAGGGCACCCCGAGGTTCGGTTTTGTTAGGTTACTTTAAACCCTTTTCACAAAAATAGGAGCCCCCCGAAGCGGGGCTCCGTCGACATTGGATGCAGGAGCGAGCTAATCAGAATACAAATACCTTTACCTCCTATCATAATAAACAGGGCCAATTGAAATCATAGGCAGACAGAAATAGGGGCCCTGATGGTACTAAATATTGGGCTTATTTTATTTTGCGTAAAATATGTTATACCAACTGAAATATTTGAATAAATTAAAATTGGTAAAAGTACTATTTGGTAAGCAAGTTACTATTAATTGGTAAGCAAGTAGATACTATTTGGTAAGTTATAACAATAACTTTTACAATAACAACAACTTATAACAATAACTAACTAAAACTAACTAACTAACGTGAAAACGTAATGATTACGTACGTAATGATTTGGCAAATGAAATTATGCGGAAAATTGTTTGGGAAGTGATAATTTGGCAATTTCCTTTCGATGGAACAAGGGAGACCCGGCCCGTCTTCGTGGATCGCACTATCTATACCTAACAATACTATTCTGTCACCAGGCAATTACCAAAGTTCTACCTATAGAATATTTATTCTAATAAAACATTATGAAAAAAGGAAACATTATTCTAATAAAACATTATGAAAAAAATAAGTACAAGACGTGTTTTGTCTCGGAGACATCATATAACATATTTCTGTCCAATTTGATTTGGCACAAAAGGGAAGCCATCAGTTTTGATATTCATAATATTTTTTCTGGTACAGAAAGAGTAGTACAAGGCTCAGTTTGCCAGAATATATTAGTGAAGCTGACTTTCTAGAAATAACCAAAAAGAGGATATAATATTTATGCTTATGACCACACGATAGAAGTGAAAACTTAAGACCGGAGCCGAGTATACCCCATTCAGCGTCACCTATACGAGCGTGACGGTTCAGTTTCGTTCACTGTTCAAAAAGAGCGCAAATGATGATTTTCACTTAAAATTTAAATAGTTTTGTGGGATTATTTGGTAAACAACCTGATGGAAAGAGGTTACCGCCAACTATAGACTTATGACTGATATACACGATGCGATTTAATTGCCTGTGGCATTTCATAAGTTAAAGTGTAGCAAGAATAAAAGTTGCACCAACTAAACAGTGCTTAGGCGATGCAAGTCTATAAACGATTGAAACTAACTACTATTATTGAATATAAGAAGACTTAAAATATTCTTTGAATGTAAAACTTACAAACTTACCGTCTAAATTTGTTTCTTTATTTTTGTTTTTGTAGTACTAATATTAGATTGTACCCTTTGAATGTTAAACTTCAAACTTACCGTCTAAATTTATTTACCTTATTTTTGTTTTTATAGTACTAATATTAAATTATATCCTTTGAATGTTAAAGTCACAAACTTACCGTCTAAATTTGTTTCTTTATTTTGTTTCTGTAGTACTAATATTAGATTGTATACTTATCATTATTTCCGAACTCACTAGCCATGTATAAGCCATCAAAGGCTTCTGTGGCTTTTCAGTATGTTAGATCATAATTTAAACTCTGCGATATTTTTTGAACAATAATAAAAAAAAAAAAAAAAAACAGCAAAGTATGTTTCAATTTATTGAATGCCACAGGCAAGAAACTTCGCGTCATGTAAATGGGGCTCTGAATTTCTTGCAGCACCAAAAAGTTTTAGCATCAATCTCGATTCAAATCTGACAGTCACACAAGCCGAAATGTCTTATGACTCACCCCTTTAATTCAGAACTCAACAATACCGCAGAAACAGATGATATTACGTTACTTACCTATACTGTCCCGAACGCTTCACAAAAAGCTACCAAACCCATCAATAAATGAAGTTCCATCAATATTAGTTCAAACTGACCTCCTTACAATAGCCAAAATTAATGAATATACATTGTTCGAACTACTGTACACGTCGAAGCACTTGAATATCAGAACCAAGCCACAGTGTACTACAAAGTCGTCCAACTTTGAATGTCCTTCACGTAGAACATTGAGTGGTTGTGGCTTGTGTACTAGAGGTAGCACATTGTGCCTGGAATTTTGGCTGCATTCTGAGGGGAACTGAAAGTGTCACTAGTTGTTGAAAGGCTTTTACCAATATCTACAAAGACTCGGTTTTCGAGGTTGAATATGAAGAAGCAAAGGAATATTCTTTTTCTCAGATTTTACAGACATCACTGGCCTTCATTTGTTTTGTAGGCTGTACTTTCTTTACGCCATTTTTTTTTGTTGTTTAACCAGACTACAATGGCTGTGAAAAGAAATATATAAAGTAGACTATGATCCCTCTGTAAATAATCGACAATGCCCCATATTGCTAAATCAAACATGTACAAAATATTATAACAAAACAATAAACTGACTTATCAAATTTTTGAATACCTGATTCCCAGAAAATAATGATTCCTAATTCGTCGTCGTTTCAGCCGATAGACGTCCACTGCTGGACATAGCCATAGGACATGGGGGGGGGGGGGGAGGGGTTGCCATAATCGCCACGCTTGGCAGGCGGGTTGGCGATCGCAGTATGGTATGATAGTGGAATAAATAGAGAACGCTGCTGCCCATTCTCCGGTAAGACCCTCAGTCGCCTTTTACGACACCCACGGGAAGTAAGGGGTGGTGCAATTCTTTAAGTCCGGCACCGCACAGACAGAAACAGCAAATATTTCTTAGATAATAAATTAATTATTTCTTAGATAATAAATATGATTATACGATTATATACCTACCACAAATTAAGTTAATACAGAATTCTCCTACCATTTTCTCAACAAAATAAACATAAATTGTGCTGCAAAATATGTTTTCAAAAATCATATAGGGTGTTGGATAACATTCACATGCGGACGAACTCACGGACAACAACTAGTATAACTAACTCCAACAGGTACGGTTATACACTTCGTTAACTAAAATTAACAAGGGTAGGTACCTCAACGAGTCTGAAAACGGCAAAAGGCAAATTCTGAGAATACCTTTCTACCGTTTATTTTATTTAGTCAACTTTGATAATTTTCCTAGAATAAATTCAATGAAAACTGTAGTTTACTGAAAGAACGTATTTATTGAATTGACAAGGCGTAAATACCTAGTGCTTAATAACCGCTAATTAGATTTGTTTTGGTGAATTTGTTTCATCTAATTAGGTACGAGTAGATACTGGGTACACTACATAAATACGAAAAACTTTATTCCGACAGTCACTAATACGAATTTTAAAATACCGATTTTCATAATTACGAATGGTTCATAATTCCTAATTTATCAACTCCGATTTATAATTCAAATTAATTTTATACGAATACGAATACGAATTTTAAAATACCGATTTTCATAATTACGAATGGTTCATAATTCCTAATTTATCAACTCCGATTTATAATTCAAATTAATTTTATAATTCCGAAATTTTAATATTCCTAACGTTTATAATTACTATTCACAAAATACCGAGTTTCAATGGATCAAATAACAAAAAGCCAAATTACAATCCGAAACATCAAAAATACGAATTCCGATTAATTCAATTCCGAAATAAAAACGCCATGTAAAACTGAATAGCAAGACAAATATACGAGTAGAATACGGAATTACGGCGCACAAAATATCGATATAGCATTTATCGATGCTACAAAATTGCGATGCACGTTACTGCGAAAGACCATCTCTGCGACGCCACTACATTTCGATGCACGTTACCGCGATAGATCTTCACTGCGATACTACTTGACTACGATGCTCGGTAAAGGTATTTGTATTGTCATTTGCTCGCTCTTGCATTCTATGTTGACGGAAACCCGCTTCGCGGGGCCCCTAGGGTATAAGGTAACCTAACCAAACCTAACCTCGGGGTGCCCTTCGCTCGCTCTTGCATCCTAAGTCGACGGAGCCCCGCTTCGCGGAGCCCCTATTTCTGAGTAAGGGGTTTAAAGTAACCTAACCAAACCTAACCTCGGGGTGCTCTTGCATCCTCCGTCGCCTATTGCGTTCGTTGAGTTTAACGGTAACGGTAAAATATTTAGAAGTACAATGCAATTTTGAAAAATATTTTGCTCACTATCTGAGATTAAAAAAACTGACGTGTAAATGGACTTTTGTTGCTGACCGTACCTAACTACAGGTTTCGGGATAATATCAGTAGGAGATCAGCGTCATGTGTTACCACACTACCAGAGCTTGGAACCGGTACCAAAAGTACAGGTTCTATACTTAGTGGTTCTTGCAATTTCGGTACCTGGGTACCAGTTTTCAAAATCAAAAATCAAAATCAAAATGTTTTATTTCACATAAACCTACATGGGCACTTATGAAACGTCAGAAGCTAGGTGCACGGTTCCAATTGGTCGTTTCCTATGGAGAAGAACCGGCAAGAAACTCCATGGTTACTCTTTTTAAAAATAATTGGCTTTTACAATGTTTCCAGATTACAGTAAGTAGGTATGGAAGGACAGCGCAGGCCTGTCAACAAGTACCAAGTACTTGATAAAATAGAAAATGGTCTACAGATCTAAAGTCTATAAGGCCTACAAAGTCCTCACATTTACAAAATAAGAATCTATCAAAAGGATAGATAATAAAAAAAGAAAAATAATAATAAAAACCTGCTAAAACCAAGTGTTATGATTCTCAATAAAACCACTAATAAAGAGGTGAAAAATTTCAAGTGTCTGTATACAATGTCAATTAATAAAGAAATTATGTCAAAAAGTATATAATGTCAAATAATAAAGAAATTATGTCAAAAAGTATGTAAAAATAATACTAATAATTAAATAAAAATTAAACATCGTAATTTGAGAGCAGTTAATAGACATTTACATAGTTATGCCGTTAATGAGAAGCCAGGGAAGCCACATGTGCAGAAGGAATTATTGCCAGACTAGCTTGTCTTCAACGTAGTCTTTAATCTTATAATATCCTTTTTTGATAAGGACACGTTTGATGAGGGTTTTGAACTTTCCATCGCTAAGTTCTGTAACCGGCTTTGGCAACTTGTTATAAAAACGGATGCTGTTTACAAGAAATGACTGGCTAGTTTTAGTTAACCTAAATTTAGGTAACACAATTTCATTTTTACTACGTGTATTTATATTATGGAAATCGCTTCTTATTTTGAAGAGTCCTAAGTTTTTGCGAACATACAAAATACTTTCTAAAATATAAAGAGAAGGCAGAGTTAGTATATCAATTTCTTTGAATTTGTTTCTAAGAGACTCGCGAGGACCCATTTTATAGATTGCGCGGATTGCCCTCTTCTGTAAAATGAAAATTGAATCTACGTCAGCTGCCGATCCCCACAGCAGAACACCATAAGACATAATACTGTGGAAATAAGCAAAGTATACTAACCTAGCTGTGGCTATATCTGTCAACTGCCTTATTTTTCTTACTGCATATGCAGCTGAACTTAATCTACTTGAGAGAGCTCTAATGTGTGCGCCCCATTGTAATTTTGAATCTAAAGTAATTCCTAGAAATACAGTTTCCGTAACAGCATCTAGTCTTTTGCCATCAAGTTCTAAATTCAGACCCACTTGAGGTACATTTGGTAATGAAAACTTAAGACATTTAGTTTTGTTCGCATTAAGTAAAAGATTATTAGCTGCAAACCATTTCGAGAGAACAGCCAGACTATCGTTAACATGTAAGACATCCGTATCTTTTCTATCTATTTTAAAAATAAGGGAAGTGTCATCAGCGAATAAAATGATATCCGACAAGTTGGCCATCATGTAAGGAAGGTCATTAATATAAACTAGAAATAGGAAAGGGCCAAGAATTGAGCCTTGAGGCACGCCCATCTTAACTAGAGACCCCGAAGACGTCGCCCCGTTAACGTTTACTTTTTGCTGGCGCTTTGACAGATAGGAAAGAACAAGATCAGCAGCTTGTCCACGAATTCCGTAGTGGTATAATTTACAGATCAGTGTATTATGGTCAACGCAGTCAAACGCTTTTGAGAGGTCACAGAAAATGCCAATTGCATCCTGGGACTTCTCCCAGGATTCCAAAATGTGACTGATGAGTTTTACTCCCGCATCTGTCGTCGACCTACCTTTCGTGAAACCAAACTGGCGACTATGTAAAATCCCATTTGAGTTAAAATGTGACAACATCTGGTCCAGCATGATTTTTTCATAGATTTTGCTCAATGCTGGTAGCACAGATATAGGTCTATAATTGGAGGGATCAAACTTACTACCCGATTTGAATATCGGTACTTCTTTACTATGTTTCATTAAGTCAGGAAATGTACCGCTGTCTAAACATTGATTAAATATGCCTGTTAGGGCAGGGGCAATTGTGTCAATAATATCTCCAAGAACCTTAACAGAAATCCCCCATAAGTCTTCAGTGTTTTTTATGTTAAGACTTTTAAATGCTTTTTTAATTGTGTCAACAGAAATGGGCTTGAATTCAAAGCTTGGAATTTCCCTATTAAAATTTTCCTTAAGAAGGGCTTCAGCTAATATAGGTGATGAGGGGAGAGACTTTGTAACCTCTATTGGGATATTGGTAAAGAAATTTTCTAGTGTCTCAGCAACTTTTAACTTATCTGAAATGGTTTCATTACCAATTTTTAGGGACAACTCATTCTGATCTCGCTGTTTTGTGTTTCCAGTTTCTTTGTTTATTACCTGCCACACAGCTTTTATTTTATTATTAGACATACTAATTTTGTTACTAATTAATTTAGATTTAGCCTCAGCGCAGACTCTTTTGAATATTTTTGAATAGTTCCTGACATAATTATGAAGGGCTTGATCAGAAGTTAATGATTTCTCGTGATACAGATTATACAAAATATCTCTGCTTTTTCTAATGCCAGCAGTGGCCCATTCGCTTAATTTTGGTTTAGTATTTATAGTAACTTTTTTTACAGGACATGCTTTATTGAATTCTTGGCATACTGTAGAAAATAATGTACCATAGTTTATGTTGGGGTCTTGTGAATCAAAACTAGCTGTGGAAAGATTGCTAAGAACATTATTATTAAACATTTTCAATTTATTTTTAGTTAGTGGTCTTAATTGAATGGATTTATTTATGTGTAATCTTTTACCTAAGTCAAATGATACAAGTTGACCAGTATGGTCAGACCTGACGCCAGTAATTAAGGACGAGTCTTTTATTTTACAGTTAGTAAATACATTGTCGATGCATGAAGCTGAAGTTGCTGTTATTCTAGTCGCTTCATTAAATATACATTTTAAATTCTAGACGGATAAGTTCTAGACGGATACCGGTCATCCACCTAACAAGTACCGGTACCAAATTCAGGTACCTATCCGGCGCTTACCACAAATCTCATATTTGTACGAGGAACCTCGTACGGTTGGCAAACTTGAAGTTACTTTTTTGCTAATTCCTATTAACTATCCTTTTTACTCACTACACCTGTTTCCTGTTTTCTTACTGTAACTTACTGAAATATTTGTTTGGTACTGGTTTTGGTACCGGTACAGTACCGATACTGATTCTTCTTCTTCTTCGTTGCACTCTTGTCAGAGCGTTCGTGGTCCTCATGTAGTTTCTTGTCTCGAGGGTCTGATGTGATTTGCCACCCGATTTCTCGCCAACTACTCCGATTTCTGTTATTTTTTGTGCACTCTTACAAGGATCGATTAGAAATCAATACTGATTAGAAATACCATTAGTACAGGTACTACTCTGTTACCACATTTCTACGCTGTTACCGGTATCAGGCCAAGGCTAATGGTATCGGTTCCCAAAAATACCGATATTTCAAGCCCTGGTAGGTACTAATAATAATTAATTAATGTAATTAAACGTTTACTTTTCTAAGTGTGGTTTACCTATTTCTTATGGTGATTTCTCTTCTTTCTTATATCCATCCAAGATTGCCACCTTAATACGTATCAAAAGAAATAATAAATTCAAATTAGCTAACAAGTTCAATAAACCAGTCGTCGTTTCAGCCGATAGACGTCCACTGCTGGACATAGGCCTCCCCCAATTTTGGGGGGGTTTGCCATAATCGCCACGCTTGGCAGGCGGGTTGGCGATCGCAGTATGGTATGGTGGTGAAATACACAGAGAACGCTGCTGCCCATTCTCCGGTACGATCCTTAGTCGCCTTTTACGACACCCACGGGAAGTAAGGGGTGGTGGTATTCTTTAAGTCCGGCACCACACAGACTAATAAACCAGTGATCACAATAAAATGTACGGTATTCGTAGGAGCGCGTTTTAAAATTGTCAAAGGTTTTTTAATACACGAACAGGCGACGACGCGTGTGTAAACGAAAGGTGTTGCCCATTTACATTTTGAGTGCGCAAGTTGTATTTGTGTTATTTGCATTTTTAACGGGTGTTCCCAATTTTTTGCTCGGTTGAAAGAATACCTACCCTGTATCTAACAAACACGTATTTTACATAATTATTCTCCTACAATCAGTACCTATAGGTAACTAATTTAATAAATAAACAATGTTTTATTCATAGTAGTAAAAATTCAGTGTATGTAGGTATGATTATTATATAACATATTCTAATTGGGGTGTCAGGTCGATCGATCAGGTTAAGCTACGCTTGCCGCGATTGGTATGTGGATGGGTCACCATCTTTACATACCGAGACCCCTCAATGCCTCGGAAAGCACGTTAAGCCGTTGGTCCCGGCTGTCATTCGTGAATCTTTGACAGTCGTTACGGGTAGTCAGAAGCCCGAAAGTCTGACAACCAGTCTTAACAAGGGGTATCGTATTACTCAGTAACTGGGTTGTGGAGGTCAGATAGGCAGTCGCTCCGTGTAAAATACTGGTATTCAGCTGCACCCGGTTAGACTGAAAGCCGACCCCAACGTAGTTGGGAAAAGGCTAGGCAGATGTTGTATAATATGTACGTAGCAGTCTTCAAGGTGTACTAGTTCTATGCGTATACCAATAGGCTACGTCTAAGCTGCAGCATCTTTGACTTATCCACAATTCAATTTGATTAATTTCTACAGAAATAAAATAACTTGTTTTATAAATAAACCCGATATAAAACAATACTCCTGGACGCCGAAGACGTCTCGTTTAAAATAAAAGTTGTGTCGGTTTACATTATAACAAGGTCGCTTTTATTCTCCGAGACCTTTTGTTGTTTTAGAGTTTACGGCATCGATTGACAGAAAACAGGGCGGGATGACGTAAATAACATCAAAAACGTTTCAGCTATATCCGTACTTTGGTAGCGGTATCTACAACGCCACATGTGAACAACGCGTCATACCGACATCACGCAAATCCTGCATCGCGCAAGCATAGTTTACCGCGCAACTAGCATAGATACAACGGCCCGACATGAATCATCGGGCAGTTGCCCGCCAGACACAACACCCGTCTGGTAGGAGGATCGTCCCTTTTCTATAGAGTATGAGTGAACTTTACACCCTGTTCCTCATACCTCTATACTATTAATAAAGCTGAAGAGTTTATTTGTTTGAACGTGCTAATCTCTGAAATTACCTGTCGGATTTGCATTTGATAGCTCGATTCTTGAGAAAAAGCTATAGGCTGGAATCGAGCAAAAAGAATAAATGTTAGAAAACAAACTAATATTGCGGTTGGGCGATAGGATGCGACGCAGTGGCAGGAAGCTAGTTTCACATAAAATACAAACGGTAAAGGGAAACATCGTGAGGAAACCGGCATGTCCTAGAACGAAAAATTCGAAGACCTGTGACATCTACCAACCCGCACTGGGCCCGCGTGGTGGATTACAGCCCTCCCTCTCTCACAGAGAGGAGGCCTGTGTTCCAGTAGTTGGAACATTACAGGCTGAATATGCTACATATGCTGATATGCTTAAACATACATGAGCACATCCATAAGAAACGAGAGAAACTAGGTCTATTTGGTCATTTCTTCTGCTATATTTGACTGATTCCCTGTCAGTCGTAAATGCTGTGGATTAATAAAGGTGGTTAATAAGGATGGTCGTGCTCTCAACTACTAAACAGCCGACTATGTGTTCAAAACTGTGTTTCAGAGCTACTAAAAAAAGCATTATAACTAATGCTTTTTTTAGTCGATAATTATATTCAACATTTTTTTATGTTATTGTAATAGGTTTGCTCTTGACTCTAGTCCAGATCAGAGATGACAGATACAAAGTCAACGATGGAGTGAGCTTACCCAGAAGAAACCTGTTAGTATACATAGTGAACGCTCGGTTATAGCTCAATAATCATCATCAGGATACAGCAGTCCACTTCTGGACATAAGCTTCTCCAATTGCACGCCATTCAGCTCGATTCTCAGCAACTCTCATCCATCTACTACCAGCCACCCTGCGATAATCGTCACTCGTCCTTACGTTTGCCGATTCACGGTCTCCAATGTCATCGGTTCGACGGCTAACATGGCCGGCCAATGCCACTTCAGCTTGCTTCATCATCATTTCAGCCAAAAGACGTCCTCTGCTGGACATAGGCCCTGCCCCAAGCACCTCCACTTCGACCGGTTCTGTGCTTCTCGCATCCAACGGGTTCCTGCGGCTTGCTAATTCCAAATAAATACCTATTGAGAAAGTATCGTAGGATTTCATAAACCAGGCATTTGTAAGAAGGAAATATGTTCAGTTCCTAAATATTCTGACAAGTTGTAAACAAAGTTGTTTTAACAATGACGTCACAAAATTGTACAAACAAAACATTCACCCACGTAAATAACTCTACTTCAAATTGATAAATGTATAAGCTCAACGCCATTTTCCCATTGTGTATTGTGAATAAAAACTTTTTGCACCTACAGGCGCCATTTGTCTTCCAGTCTGCGTATGGAATTATAAATAGCCGGTCTTTTTGTCACGCGATTTTAATATGAGTGTTAAATACTGATATAAACGTATTTTCAGCGTTGGTGGAAGTAATTCGTTTAAAAAGCATTTCGTAAATAAGTAGGTCCGCTCGAAGAGAGGAGGCCTGTTGCCCATCAGTGGGAACATTAGAGGCTGATTATGTAAATAAGTAGGATGAAGTTTTTTTTTTCATAATTCGGCATTTTTGGATAATCAATAAGACTGGCCTCATCAGCCTATTCAGCTGCATCCGGTTAGACTAAAAGCCGACCCCAACATAATTGGGAAAAGGCTAGGCAGATGATGGAGTTTGCGCGTTAATGTCCCTGGCACCCTGTGTAGTTCATAGCTAAGCATATTACGATATATTTTCAATAGGTACTATATTTGCGTGACTGCGCGACGCAGCTATAATACGTATATATTTCTATGACGTCACCAACCTACACTGTAACTTATATTATTGCATATTATGGTTTGACCGTCCAGCAATGAAATGAAGGCAAAATATATTATATTATATCATGGTATATTATAATATATCGTGTATAGGAGGTTGCGCAAGGGATATTAATATATATATTATTATTTATAGCTACCTATGTCTGTGCTGGGTTTTAATGTAAGAAACACGCAATATTGAATTGGCCCAGCGGTCGAAATATCACACTCCACCCGTTTCACAATTGATGCGAACCCTCTCGTATTACAAACGTCGTTTTTGCTGGGGTTACCAGTAAAAAAACGAATAAGGGGTATTTTTCTGTTGAATAAACCAACCTCAAAAAGATTAATCAACAAGCAAAGTTGAGATGCCCGAAGTGTTGAGAAATCGCAAACACTTTTGCTGAATTCCTTTGTTTATAAGGACCATTATTATCTTACAGTTATTTTATCTGTGATTATCAAAAATGGTTTTTGAAATGACTGACAAAAACGAGTGGATCGAAAGAACCCACTCTAAATTAAAACCGATAATAACTCCAATATCAGTTTTAATTTAGAGTGAGTCGATTTATGGTGAACTGGCTGTGCCCCGCATGTTTCGATCCCGTGGGAAAATCGAGATAAAAAGTAGCCTATATGTTAGTCCAGGGTGTCAGCTACCTCCAAACAAAATGTTATCAAAATTGGTCCAGCCGTTTGAGCGTGAAGAAGTAACAAACATAACATATAGACACACACACACACACACACACACACACTTACAAACTTTCGCCTTTATAATATTAGTGTGATTGTTGAAGATGAATCATTTCATCTTAAACAGGTTTTTGTGGTGGAACTTGGGACAATCGAATGTCGTGTAAGGAGAGGTCTGCGAGAGACTATTTGATTGATGTCGGTCAAGGTTCAGGATCGTATATTTGGGAAGCTGCCCTCAAAATATTTGAAAGTGATTACGATCAAGGTTAGGTCGATTGCGAGGGAACGTGTGTATTGAGCAGGTTTCTTTTCTTTTTAGGGTTCCGTACCCAAAGGGTAAAAACGGGACCCTATTACTAAGACTTCGCTATCTGTCCATCCGTCTGTCTGTCGCCAGGCTGTAATCTCAAGAACCGCGATAGCTAGACACTTGAAATTTTCACAAATTATGTATTTCTGCTGCCGCTATAACAACAAATACTAAAAACAAAATAAAATGAATATTTAAGGGGGGCTCCCATATAACAAACGTGTTTTTTTCGACGTTTTGGCTTTTGGTAACCCTTCGTGTGCGAGTCCGACCTGGCCAGTTTTCTGAATTAGATCCCCAGATTTGGCAAAGGGTTACTGGGTGAAGTCTGGATTTGAAGCCTGGTCTATGACAATAAGCTCGCCCCATGCTATATATGGGATTTAAAGGTATTGTGCTCTCTTAGCTGCCACGGCTTATTTTAATTTCTGAATTGTTTTTATCTGGTTCATAACGGAAGCTTTTAACGTGCACGTCTTTCTACATCGTTGTCACATGTATAGTTTCAACATGAATGATGTAAGAAATATTTTGTAACAATTTTATGATTTAACCTTTTGACGTCAAAAATTCAAAAACATGTCCTCGGCGTCAAAGTCTGTCATGTAGTCGAACCGTGGCGTGCTGAGCAGCACATTTTGGTTTGTCATCTATACATGACCATGGCGGTCAAAAGGTTAAAGGAGTCTCCATGGAGTTTCTTGCCCGTTTTTCTCCATAGGTACAGACGCCAGCACATCAAAATACCCGAAACTGTAAAATTTTCCCAATCAACTTTGAACCTTATGCTTTTGAGTTAAAGTTGAAAATCTATTAAAAAAATTTGACAGATTGTAGTAGCTTGTTGTGCTTAAAATGGGCAACTAGCTTCATATTTCTGACTGACCGACCCTTTGACAATTCAAAAATGCCTGTTATTTGTTTATCGCACAAAAATTATAAAGTGTGTGTGTGTTTATATGTTTGTTACTTCTTCACGCTCAAACGGCTGAACGGATTTGGATGAAATTTGGCACACAAATAGTTTATAACCAGGATTAACACATAGAATACTTTTTAATCCGTTATTCCTACGGGGTCGACACTTATGCGGGTAAAACCGGGCGGCGCAGCTAGTTAGAAATAAATGCTTTGAGTTTGAGTTTGTATTCCCCGACACGCGTGATGTTATGGAAAAACCTGTGTTGTAGATAAGATTTTTGTTATGCGATTTTCTAACTAGGACACAAACCAACAATTATGAGACCCAACCACTAAACGAGTAGTCAAAAAATGATCACGCCAATTATCGTGTTAGTCCCTTCCTTTTCATTACATATCCAACTTTTACGATTCGCCATATCATTTGCATATCATAATTTATAACAACTGGCATACGCTAATTTTTACGCACTGATGCGGACACGGATAGCATCCCTGATGCGGCGAGTGCGCGACAGCTCCAACAGCTTGGTGGCTATAGTAGCCGACAGGACAGACAGTCCAATGATGTGGAAATGGATGACCACTCATCGTGCGTCATTCCAATATTTAAAATAAGTTGTTTCGTTGAGTATTTTTTGTGTAGCTATGTGTTTTTATGTATGTATGTATGTTTTTTGTGTATAAAATTGTAATGTGTGTTGTTTTATGGACTTATGGTCTGAAATAAATTTATTATTATTATTATTATTATTATTATACCTACGCGAAAAATTCACAGTATATTAACAAAAAAAAATAAAATAGCACGACATTGCGAATATAATACTTACATTTTTTTATAAATAATATAAGTAATGAAGTTGTTAATATAGTTTATTTTTCAAATGTCGAGTCGCACGATACGGTCGCGTTTATTAATGGCATTAAAATATTATGTTAACTTTACTAATGCATGCTTGACATTGCTGCTTAGGTTTGTAAACTTTGTGACGTAATGAGATTAATGCAGCAATGTATTATGCTAGTAAGTTGAGCTTGAATAATTGTTGGAAATATTATAGGTAATAATTATGTTTGTTCTTGTACCTTTTTTTATCGTATGGTAATCCTCATGGATGTACAACACCCTGGGGCGGGTGGAGGGGTCTGTCAGACTCTTACTGACTAAAACCACACGGTGTCCTGCTGCTACCTTTAGCCGGGGTGCTGGAGAGGGTCACGCTCCCACGGCCAGGTGTTGGACCTCATGAATCCATGTGGACCCCGTCACCTTCAGCGGCCGCGTACGGCCACCATTGCTCTAGAGAGAGGCGCGTGCAGGACACGGCGCGTCACCGTCTCGGGCCTTTCGCTGTTCAGGCAACAAACTCCCCAAGTCTGTTGCCTGCAGGCCTAACCTTGAGGCGGCCGGAGATCGTTCCACGTCCTCTGGCGCCCGGTGCGTCTGCTATGGATAGGAAGGGAGGTTGTATCCTCCCTCTTCCTTTCCGCCGCCTCCATCACGATCATCACTTCCTCGCAGGAGGTGACAGCGGTGTTAATTCCTGTACCTACGGACACGGTTTTACGATCATGCATCAAGTCTTGCATTCTTTATGCACCAATTCACTTCTCAACCACGCAAGAATATAGTTGGTCATTGTTACAAATAAGAAGGCTAGAATGTAAGAGGGACATTTGAGTAAGTAATAACAGCCGCAAGGGTCGATCGATCAATCTAAGCTACGCTTGCCGCGGTTGGTCCGTGGATGTGTCACCATTTTTACATACCAAGACCGTTCTTCGGAAAGCACGTTATGCCGTCGATCTCGGCTTTTATTAGTGAATCTTTGGCAGTCGTTACGGGTAGTCAGAAGCCTGAAAGTCTGACAACCAGTTTTATACTAAGGGGTATTATCCAGTAACTGGGTTGTGGAGGTCAGATAGGCAGTCGCTTCATGTAAAATACTGGTACTCAACCAGATAGACTGGAAGCCGACCCCAACATATTTGAGAAAACGCTACGCAGTTGATGAAGAAGGCTAGAATGTTCTTTGGTCGTGACTCAGTTTTTTTTTTTTTTTTTAAAGTGCATCTCGCAGTTCAACCTGAGGGGTTGTCGACTGCTTTACCGGGCTTTCCAGTGGATGCCTCAATAAATTAAGGCCTCCAGCCAGGGCCAAATAAACTTAAAAACTAAGGTCGCGAGTCAGCATTGTCATTTAATATTTAGCAGAGATTAAGGAGTATTCCGAAATTACGCGACGGATAGTACGGCGTGTTTACACTAGCAGTGCTTTTTAAAATACATTTCACGTATCACGTAACACATCAGGCCGAAATTACGTCGCGTAATTTTCATAGAAGCACGCACGCGGATTTTCCGCCTCATAATTTTCGGCAGATTGTCGCTACGCTAAGGTACACTTTTACCTTTACTTTTTTTTTAAGGCACAGGTTTACCTTCCACACGAATAATGCTAGATGTTCCTTGTCTCAAACAGTTCAAGTTTCAAGTTATATTAGATCTAAAGATCTCTACAAGAACTTCAATCGGAACAAACAACTTCTCACAACTTGTGTAGATTCCTTCTGTAACTTTAGATAAAAAGATTCTCTGAGAGTGCTGTCATTTTTACGCCATCTTTTGAAATTACTTTAAAAAAGTGCTGGCTTTGTGAGAAACGTGGCACCTTGTTTAAAATTTTAAAACAGGAGTCTTCTAGTTTAAAGTTAAATTCTGCAGATATTTACTAGGTTTTCTCTATATATTAGATAATATGATAATTATGGTATTTGACTAGGTTTGTTCCATCAGGGTATACCAACGGCTATTTCGATTTCTTTAGAAATAAGCATCACCTGTCACCTTTGTTCATATTTTTCTATGCCTTTCTGCTTGTTTATATTTGTGTATAAATGGTCAACAAAAATTAATAAAGTAGGAATATAAGAAGTGAACTAAAAAAAAAAATGATGAATGCCATTTTGTTGTTATTATTATTTAAATATGTCCCAATGTAGAACTTACTAAAAACTCAAACTACTTATTATTTAATTTGTCTCTCTGTTACCAGTTATTTTTAAAGACGTTAACCACTCACGCGCAAGTACCCCGCGGTAACGCCTTCCTATACGCAAGTATGTTTTTAGCACATTTTTTTCGACGCGCCGCGGAGCGCCCTCGCCACTTATACACGACTCGTACAGAAAAAAATTCTATGGACCGCTGTTAAACTAATGGCTGTTTCTTCAAGTGGATAGACAAGTGTAGATAACAAAACTTGTTCCGTAACTTTAAGAGACTTTGATTTTTTTAAATAATTGTTTATTTTTAATGTTTGTTTACATTACGACAATTAAAAATTAAAATAATATTATTTCAAAATCGAAAGCGATGACCCTATTTTTTTATTTACCTAAAAAATAGCCCCATTCATACTGAATCGAATGACATATAATACATACCATTGTTGTTCCAAAGTTTTGATATACAATAACAATAACATCACGCGAGTATCAAATTACGCATGCGTCATCGCCGTCTCATTTGTTTATTTAAAGATTTTCAACTACAGATAACTTATTTCGTAATGCCGATATAACCACACGGCCTTTGGCACAAATGTACTTCATCTAACCACTCGACTAAAGAACCTGGAACATGAGCAATACTCCCTTACACAAAATTACTAAAAATAAAATACTGCGGTGTGGAAAATGCTTGCTGTCGCAGTTTTATCAATGGCCGATCGTGGCTTTCGAGCGAGTGTAACATTTTCCTCAATACCTGCTCGTGGTTATGGCCGCGTGAGTGGGTATACTCTTTGTGGCCATCTGCCATATATCCATACTAATATTATAAATTCTAAAGTAACTCTGTCTGTCTGTATGTTATTTTTCACGCCTAAACCACTGAACGGAATTCGATAAAATTTGGCAGAGAGATAGATTGCATCCCGGGAAAGGGCATAGGATAGTTTTTTATCGACATACCTCGCGGGCAAATCCGCGGGCGGAAGCTTCATAAAACAGCCCCAAGACTTATCCCCAAACATCTCGAACCCGTGACCGGATTTGGATAAAATTTGGCAGAGAGATAGATTGCATCCCGAGGAAGGACATAGCATAGTTCTTATCGACATACCTTGCAGGCGAAGTCGCGGGCGGAAGCTAGTAGGAAATATTTTATCAATTTATTACCTAATAAACCAACAAAAAGTAAACAACTTAATAAAAACCAAAACTGATAAATACAACCAGGTTAATGCTTATGACTCACTGCAACACTACTAGTTTGGCGCTCGAACCACAGACGAGTAACTACTCCCCCGGCGATTGTGTGACCAGCCAATTAAACAGACTCTGGCGCTGGCTTAATGGTAATCTACATCAGTTCTGACCTCAAATCTACTTATTTATAGCAGGGCAATTCGAGCTTCAACTGTGAATCAACTGGCAAAACTAGGAAAGGAATTGTTATGTTCTTGAAAAAGGGAATTTATTTATTAAAACTTTATGCACAAGTAAAATAAATACTGTACAAAGTCGGACTTAATGCCTGAGGCATTTTCTACCAGTCTTCCTTAGCGTGATGCAGAGACAAAACATTGCAGGTGCAACATACGGGATAAATAGCTAGGAAATGATTTTAAAATACAAGAATAAATACTAATGCATAGATATATACATACATACATATAAATAAATTGAACAGTGAAACTGGAATTTAGTGTTGTAGTTGTATCACGTTTCATAATTCCTAATTAATAGCTAAAGAGGAAGTATTCGCTAAAGATTCTGTTAGAGCGTTTACACACGGCGCCGCAACGGCAGCGTTTTTCGCTGCCGCGGTATCAAAACTTATCAAAACTAGCCGTCGCCGCCGCGGCGCCATTTGTAAGGGTTCATACAAATCCAAGGGTAACTAACACAGCGGCGCCGCGGCGGCGGTGGTGCCGCTGCAGCTACGTCATAATATGTTAACGGCCTTCTCAGTAGGCATTTAAAATATCCTCATGATCGGACTTTTGCCAACTGTAGTTCCAAATATCTTATAGAAAAAACAGTTTTTCTCAAAACACTAAACCAATGATTTATGCCCACTTCTACATACTCTGTCGCTCATTCAACCAGTAATAATTCACACATATGACAAAATACGTATGGTAAAATGGACATATTTTCAATTATAAACTCTCTTTGTACCTTATCGTTATCCAGCGATCAAAATGATAAATTGCACTTTATATGAAGCGTGATAATAGTCTTCATGTCGATAACAATGGTAGAGAAAATGGCGAAAAAATTCGAAATATGTTAGCACCATGGGCTAAATGTACCATCATTCATTTGATGCTTTATGTGTTTTTGTATTGTATTTTTGGATGAATGGAATGTATTGATCAACTCGTTTAGGCGATTAAGTGCTTAAACAATCCTTTGAAGGGTTCAAATTGAGTTTATTTTTAGACAGCCTTTTCTTATTTTCATTGGATTGCGAGCTAGCATTGACTAAATCAATTGAATAATATAACCAAACTAAGTTTTCGCCGATTTGAAAAGAAGATCGTTGTTACTCGTAGCACAAATCTCGTAACGCTACGAGCCTTGCTACGGCGTAGCACCTACTACGCTACGCATAAATTTTACGCATTCCTAACGTTTTTTTTTCTGAGTGTGACAAATTCAAGCATAACAAATTACTTTAATTTTAATTTAGTTAACTACTAAGCGAAACCGAACCACATCAATCAAATTGCTCTATCCAGTTGTCAAAAATATACATATTTACACAGACCACATACTAATGAAAATAATTACAATTGAATAATTAATACTGAAAGAGGTGGTGAGCGTTAATCTGGCAAATCGTGCTGTATTCAAATTGTATTAAATTCAGTATGAATAGTTAATCTAGTGGATTATCACTGATGGAATTGAGCAGCGCGGCGTTCAATCCGATGCTTGTGAAATGGTTTAGGCATAATGTTAGTGTTGTTAGTGAGAACCTAACACATGGAAAGAGGTGAAACTTATGCATTCGTTATTTAGAATAGTGATTCTGATCGCCGGCGACGGTCAAATCATGAATAAGAATCACCTAGAGAATAAGAATCACTTAGAGAATAAGAATCACTTAGAGAATAAGAATCACTTAGAGAATAAGAATCACTTAGAGAATAAGAATCACTTAGAGAATAAGAATCACTTAGAGAATAAGAATCACTTAGAGAATAAGAATCACTTAGAGAATAAGAATCACTTAAAGAATAAGAATCATTTATTTGCAAAAAATATAGGTGTTACCAGTTGTAAAAGTTGGTGGCTTAAATGGACAGTTCATATTTTGCCAGTTTAGGGCAAATTAATTTCACATGAATACCTAATAGGTACATGGACAACAATGTTTACTAACTTACAAAACCATTGCACCTGCATTTTACCATGAAACATCGAAAATAGGTAAGAAATTATATTTTATTTACAGACAAATGGCACACTACTGTTCATCATCCCTTTAGACACCCCTTTTAACACGCATGGATACCAAAAGATAAGTACTTAATAAAATTATCCCTGACTAGCTGCGCCCCGCGGTTTCACCCGCGTAAATGTCGATCCCGTTAGAATATCGGGATAAGAAGTAGCCTATATGTTAATCCAGGGTGTCAGCTACCTCCGTACAAAATTTTATTAAAATTTGAGCGTGAGGAAGTAACAAACATATAAACACACACACTCACAAACTTTCGCCTTTACAATATTAGTGTGATAAAGGATCTCGCATTACATGGACCATAAGTAATTTATGGAAGAGCCTGTCCATCACTCGACTTATCCAATAGATGTGAAACTGAATACAGAACTTTTACACAACATAAAGATATATAGGTAAATAACATAAAGTGGAAATTACTGTTCTCACAGAAGTTTTTAAGTGACATATTTTGGCATCTGTTTTCCCATGAATATTTGACAAAACTGTATATTCTACACTAACTTTTGTTCGCGTTTCCTCTCATATAAGTTTTCTCTCGTCTCTGGAGAGAGACGTACTTACTTGAGCTTGCCTCAGTCTTCGAGAATCAATATGGAATATTCGAGAATTCATGACATCCCAGGAAATTGAAGATCCCGAGAATTGTCGTGAGGAAAAGTTATGAAATACTACTTTTAGTAGTAGGTAGGTTACGAGATTTGTGCGACTACTAAAAACTGTATTTTATATTTTTTATCGTGGGTTCGAACCCAGGCAAGCGCTATACTTTGGGTAAATAACTTTATGATCACTGCTCTCAAATTGGTGAAGGAAAACACCGTGAGGAAACCGGCATGTCCTAGAACAAAAAATTCGAAGACATGTGACACCTACCAACCCGCACTGGGCCCGCATGGTGGACACATCTACAATAAGCCAAACAAAATTCTCAACATTTACGCTATGCCCAGATCACAATGCAAAAGAACTGTTTCAAATTGGTTACTTGAACTGGATTATGCCGAGACTGAGAACATCCTTAATGTTTCGAAATAATTCTCATTATCGCATTTGACCTTCTGGAACCTTGTCAAAGACACACTTCGCATGTGACAATTTTTTTTTTTATTTTTTTTTTTTACTATTATTGTAATTGCTTTCTCTCTCTCAATACGCAGAGCTTTCACAATTCTGTGCACGTAAGTGCTAGTTTATTTTAAGTTAAAGGGTGTGAGCCTGGAGTTCTGTCATACAGGCCCCGTGCCCAGTATAGACTCCAGCTCTCACAAAGGTTTGAATATGCATGTGAATTAAATTTTATGTACCAAATTGTACCTTTTTGAGAGAAATAAACGTATATTATTATTATTATCGGCCCACTCCCTCTCACCGAGAGGAGGCCTGTCTCCCAGCAATGGGAACACCATAGGCTGATTATGCAGATGCTATTCTTCTAGATCTCAAAATATTATCGTAGTGCTTGTGTAAACAAGCCCTGTAAAGACCCTGTCCCTGTAAAGGAATAATTATATTAACCTCATTGTTTTCCTTTAAATTTTTACATTGGCCATTGAAATATCGTCAAAATTTCAGCCAAAAGCAGACAAACACTGCTGCCTGCTGTACATACTATTTACATGTGCGTAATAAAACCATAGTGTAAAACACGTTTTTACAAAAAAAAAACAACCGACTTCAAAAAAAAAACACTACTAAGTGATAAATAACTTTAATTTCGGAAACTAAAGTTATTTATCACTTTGTAGTGTTTTTTTTTTGAAGCCGGTTGTTTTTTTTGTAAAAAAGTTTTTATTTTTCACTTTTTAGTTGTACCTACCTCAAATTCAATTAACACTAGTGCATTGAAGAATTGAAGACACCGACTAGAAGAAGTATCAAAATTCGCATAGAAATGCTGGAGATGCAGAACATTTATGTATATAACTTCGTACATAAGAATAATTACCAAAAGTAGTATATACTTATAGAGGTATGAGGAACAGGGTGTACAGTTCACTCATACTCTATAGAAAAGGGAGGAACCTCCGACAAGACGGCTGCCCGCCAGACACAACACCCGTTTGGTGTGTGGCCTGGTATACATGAGGAACAGGGTCTAAAGTTCACTCATACTCTATATACTAAAACCTTCCTGAAAGTATGAAGATCACATTATTGAAATAATTATCAAAATTGCTTAATTAGTTTTTGAGAAAATCGCGGACATACAAACATACATACATACGGGTCGAATGCAGAACCTCCTTTTTTAAATTCGGTTAAAAAAAACTGGCTTGAAAATAATGATACAATTAGACTAAAAAGCAGTGATAACGCGCTAAATATAGATGCATATTTTATAGGTCCTTCTTCGTGACCAATTCAAAAATACACCATCATGAAAAGAGACACGCCTATGCAACCCTTGTTATTCTTTTTAACAAAATATTTATTATAACATATTCTGCACCACAATGGATATGAAAAATTGCACGTCAAGCGTTGTAATTTATTACCTGGGCCTAGGTTATTGCTGCATACATTATATGTCGAATGGTTGGCAAAAACTTACATGACCTGGCACAAATTGGTTAAGTATATTAACATCTATACATATACCAAACATATTATAATAATAATAAGTTATTTCAGATTGCTCCATATAAATTGTTAGTAACACGAGAATACTTAAGAGCTTAATGTTAGTAAACCAAACAAATAAAGATTTTAGGACAATCCGATACCAGAACGCATATATGCTACTTCACTGCGTGCAGCCGCATCCAGCGCTCAAGCATCGGAGAATCCCACCGGTTCGTCAATACGCTCAAGATGCTGTTGGAACTATTGTATAAAGTAGATAATGATTTAATTCAAGTAGGGTTGCATAAACTAGATGAGGTCGGCGGTAGTCCGAAACAAACTCAGAGGTCACAGTCTCTTTTAAAGTCCAGAGATAATTGGTCAGATCATGTAAAGACTGTAGTGGTATCTACAACGCCACATGCGAACAACGCGTCATACCTGGCGTCACGCAAAATGACGTCTCACAAGCAGAGTTTACCGCGCAACTAGCATAGATACAACGGCCCGACTTCAATCATCGGGCAGTTGCCCATCAAACACAACACCCGTCTGGTCGGAGGAACTTTACACCCTGCTCCTCATAAGACTATGTAGATTACTGTCTGAAATGGTCTTTTGAGAAAATAACCACACAGACTGAGTGGACCTGTCCAGTCAGTGCACGTATTTGTCAGTAATCATGCAGCTCGACTCGACTCAGCCGGTTTTCGTATCTGTTGCGTTGTTCTTCTAAACTACACAACTGATTTTGATGCGGTTTTCACCATCATTAAAAAAATTATTCCGAAAGGTTTATGTGTATAATACCTACTTTAATATTAAACATAGGTACGGTCGAACAAGCTATTTGGTATACAGGCAAAAATATTCATCTTTCCACTACACTGCCAATATTTAGTTTTATTTTGTGCGTTATAACTTTTTCAGCTTATGGCATCCTTAGTAGAGTGGTGTAAAAGAATTGACTACTCAGTACACCCACATCGTTGTTTAAAAGTAGTTGCATGTTAGCTGCCTGTATACCAAATAGCTTGTTCGACCGTACTATAATACAGAAATCTCGATGTTTTATCGAGTCGTAAAACCGTGTGAAGCAGGGACGATCGGGTGAATATGTGCTTGAAGACGAGCAGCGTCAGCACTTATAAACACACTTCCGAATTCGCCATTAGCTCGAACGGTACCGAGAGCTCCTGCGCTTAGGTACACACACACAATGTGTTTGTACCCTTGATAACCACAAGTAAAGCACGCGTCGCTTTGTGAGATAAGATACTTTATTACATAAACTTTACCTACATGCCAAAAAAGGTGGAAAATTTTAGTTAAAATGAAAATAATTTTGTAAAACGGACGGTGAAGGTCGGGTTGGGTTTAGTCAAATTACTAGGGACGTGTTTTGGTAATTCTATTTAGTTGCTTGGTTATGAGAATCATTTGCTCGAACGTTTTAAGTATAATTTTTATAGCAGACAGCGAGAAATGTTTTTCATTTTCTACTATTTTGTCCGTGTGCATGGTGTGAATATGATAAAGGATTCATGATTTATAAGTCCGTAAATGATGCTGTTGTTTGACTCCCCTGTTACAGAAAAAAAAAGAAGAGTAGCACTCCGGGAGTATCGACAGAAGTGAAAACTTGAACAATTCGTCGTTTCAGCCGATAGACGTCCACTGCTGGACATAGGCCTCCCTCAATTTTGGGGGGGGGTTTGCCATAATCGCCACGCTTGGCAGGCGGGTTGGCGATCGCAGTATGGTATGATGGTGGAATAAATAGAGAACGCTGCTGCCCATTCTCCGGTAAGACCCTTAGTCGCCTTTTACGACACCCACGGGAAGTAAAGGGTGGTGCAATTCTTTAAGTCCGGCACCACACTGACAAGTCCGGCACCACACAGACAATTACGTGTGTATTTTTTTAATAATAAACAAAACACGCGCGGTGTCGGTTACGGTAACAAGTGTCGCGAGTTCAATGGTTTTTTCCCATTTCCATCTCTAAAAAAGCCAAACGCGTCTCATGAAGTTTTCACTTCAAAAAATGCTATTGCTTCTAAACATGATTTAGCTTGTCTCTATACTTAGTAGATAAAGGTTATAAGCGGGGTAATCGCGTAACACGTTATCAGTAGGAATGGCTTTAATTTTGACAGTTCAACAACATTCATTACGTCGTTAACATTGCTGAGCAGACAACTTTTTCTAACATAAGAAGCAATGGATTAGCAATGTCCTTCAAAATGATTCGATTCGATACGCAAGGGTGCTGGACGAATAATATACTCATATATTTTAAACTAGCTTCTGCCCGCGACTCCGTCCGCGCGGATGTCGGTCTTCGCGTGGATGGTTTATTTCTCCATTTTGAGTAACTCTGACAATGACATCTTATAAATATCTATTGGACCCAAATACGGCTAAGCCTATAATAATTAAGGAGATCCCTCTATTGAGCTACTGCTGTTGAGCTCGCGTTCTGTAGTAAGTATTTTTTTCATAGTAATTCCGACCTTGATAAGTAGCATGTAGGTAGCAGTAAATTACTGACAGTGACGAAAAGTTTGCAATAATAAAAAAGTGATCGTGACAATGCGACAGAAAGTTAATTGAAAGCTTCAGCATACACAACATTGTTAGTGAGCTCGTCCGGAATATGAACATGAAGATTTCTTGGACTGCTCACACGGGAAAGAGCTACGTAAAGTTGCCCGTGTGAAAAACAACTCGCGGTAAGATCTACGCCAGCAACTCCTAGGGTCTGACCTTGAGCCTTATTTATTGTCATGGCGTAACACAAAGCTACAGGAAACTGTATTCTCTTAAATTGAAATGGAAAATTATCCACTGCGGGTAATGCAACGTGTGTTCGCGGTTCTACAGAACAACGTCTATGAATAAAACTGAAAAATAAGATTTTTTTTTCTACGTATTTTTCCAGGATAAAAAGTATCCCATTTTATGCCCAGGATAATAAGGTATAATTATACCAAGTTTCATCGAAATCGAACCGTTAGTTTTCACGTGATGCCTGCATATACAGACAGACAGACAGACAGACAGACAGACAGACAAAAAATTTTTTAATCACATATTTGGGTTTGGTATCGATCCAGCAACACCCCCCGCTATTTATTTTTTCAATATTTTCAATGTACAGAATTGACCCTTCTACAGATTTATTATATGTATAGATTTAAATTAAATTAAAGTTAAATAAAAAAATGAATTTAATTTTTAAATTAAATACTTAATATTATTTATTATTATTTTTATTTTTCTTAATTTAATTTTTTAATTAATTATTTGTTTTTAATATTAATTTTAAATTTATTAATTTAAATTATAATTATAATTATTTTATTATAATTATTATTTTATTTTAAATTTTAAAATATTTTAAATTTATTTTTTACATCTTTATTAATCTCAGCTTCGCGGAAGCCCGTGTTGACCATTTTCACGCCATTATGAGAGGGCGGCGTCAAAAGCGGGTAGGTTGCGTGGAAGCTCCAACAGCATCCTAAAGACAGTGTTTGACAAGGTGGACAGCCCCTTTATTAGGCACTGGGTGCAGAGGCACGTGCTAACATGAGTCCAGCCTCGTAGTTATTAGTTGTCTTCAGGTTAGTTTGTAAGTTCTACTAACATTGTTTTATACTTATAAAACAATGTTAGTAAAAAGACTTCTTTGCTATTAATATGTAATAATAATAATAACCCCACGGTCGTATCTCTACGTTGACGTCGTGGTGGGGCTTGCGCGCTCCGAACTCAAGGAGTGTGCCGGAAGAGTTTACTTTGCCAGAACAGGTCTAAGGTGAGGAGCCAGACCAAGAGAGATACAGAAACCCACAGGGCAGCATGTGGCGAGCTGTTGGGCAGTAGCGACCCCACGGACCGTATCTCCCGGGAGAAGTCTTGTTCCTCATCTCTGGCTTGCCTTTATTGGCCGGCTGGAGTGCACAATGACGGGGAACGGAGCTCCCACCTCATTCTTGCCTTTATTGGCCGCCTTGAGTGGAGATTCGCAAGAACAAACTTGCTCGGAGGAAGGAAGTATTCCAGTAAGGTGCTGGTAGGGATCTTGACCGTATTTCCGAGATTGTCCTGACAGCCGTGGAATACCTCTCCACTCCTCATAAGCACCTCAGGACTTGTTGCCCCCTTGTAGCTACGTCACTATGTGCTAGCGACCGTTTCCGGGGGCCCGGAAACGGCCCGGAAACGGAAAAAAAAAGTGGCAACACTGCCCGGGTGACATGTCAAATCTTTGTTCCGTATTTTAAAATTAATTTTAATTAGTAATTAAGTAAAATTAAGGTGTAATTTTATGTGTAAACGTAATTTAATTGCATAAATACTCAGGATTATTGTTTTCCTGTAAATCGATAAAGTAATAAACAGTGTTTGTTACACACCGGTAACCTAAAACCAACAGCTGACGTTCGAACTGCGGATTAAAACGGGGAGTATTTGCTCACTTTTACTTTATAATAGCACTCAATTATTGTCACTGTAACTCTGTTACACATCCTCGTGAAGTTTTAGCATAAAATAGTTCGCTAATTAGCTTAGCACCCTTTTTTTTTTTTTTTTTTTGTGGTTGGGAAATTATCAAATGACTCCTCCCGCTCTGGGTGGAGCGGAAGGGAGTGTCAGACTCTTACTGACTAAAACCCACCCGTGTTCCTTCCTTAGCCCTTTATGTTCCGGGCCAGCGGTAACCCTTTCGGACAATCCCGCTGACCCGGCAGGCTTCGGCCCTAAGGGGCCCCTCCTCGATGCTGACATCTCTTTGAGGCGCGCGTGGAACACGTACGCGCCGTCCGGCACGGGCCTGGTCCTGATCGGGCGGTGAGCTACCCATTACTCTCCGCCCGCAGGCCCGCGCCTACGGTGGCCGGGAGTCGTCACGCGGCTCCCGACGCCCGGAGCGTCTCCCGCGGCGGCTGGGACGGGAGGCTCTCTCCCTGAGCCGTTCCGCCACCTCCTTCGCTAGCATGACTGCTTCGCAGAAGGAGGTGACTGCCTCCCACTCCCTCTCGCCCCGGACCATGGCTTGCACCAGGGCCGGACGCGAGAGGTCGCCGTCGCTGCCAATCGCCTCTACGAGGACACGGCGGTGCTCCGCCCAAGCGGGGCAGACCTCCACCGTGTGCTCCACCGTGTCCTCTGGGCGATCCTGGCAATGGTGACACCCGGGCGTTTCCTCCCGCCTGATGATGTGCAGGAACCTCCCGAAACTTCCGTGTCCGGTGAGGACCTGCGTCAGGCGAAAGGTGAGGGCGCCGTGGCGCCTCTCTAGCTCTCTAGGGGTCTTATCGCCGCTATCGCGGCGTGCCCTGCGCTGGGTTGCGACAGTCGCTCTTTCCATGCCGCCATGAGATCGCGCCGGAGATCCGTCCGCTCCGCAGCGATTTGTAGCGGAAGCAGATCCACTCCCCGGCGTAGTGCCTCCGCGCGCCACTCGTACAGGCGCGCGAGGACTATCGCCTCCAGATCCCATGGCGGCAGTCCGGCAAGGAGGTTTGCCGCCTCGCCCGAGATCGTGCGGTAGCCCCGGATAAGCCTTATGGCTACCACCTTCTGGGGCGCGTTTAGGTAGTGGGCGGCTCGCCGCCGCAGTGAACGCGCCCACACCGGGGCCCCGTATAGGGCCATGGACCGCACGACCCCCGCGTAAAGCCTCCGGCAGGAGGCGTTTGGCCCCCTCAGGTTGGGCAAGAGCCGCTTGAAGGCGGCCCCGGCCCTTTCCAGTTTGGGGGCCAAACGTCGGAAATGCTCCACGAAGTTCCACCGGCTGTCGAGGACGAGACCCAGGTATTTCATCGTCATGTCGACGCCGATATGAACCCCTCCTACCGTTAGTTGGGATCCCGATGGTGGCGGGTTCCGGGCCCCATGAAACGACATGGCCTCGGACTTGTGCAATGCCACCTCGAGACCCAACTGCCGGATCCTCTCCACGACTATCGCAACCCCACGTGTCATCGCGTCGGCCGCCGCCTGATGCGACCTCCCCTGCGCCAGGACCAGCTTAGCACCCTGCATTGGCTTTAAATCGCATTGTTTACATCGTTGAAAACGAAACTTAGCGAAGATTCTGTTATTCTTATTCTGATCTTTAATATAATACAACAATAAAACGTTCATGATCATTGTTTTCGCATTGCCGTTATACCAACGGTAATACATATATTAAAAAAAAATTGCTTTAAAATCTAGGCAACCTACCCACATAAGTACATAAAAGTAAAATCGTAAGGCAATAAAAATATATCCTTAGCCTTGAAAATAGCCCCTCAAACCAATTCAGTAACCAACCTAATTTCTCTACTGATCTACGATAACTTCTCCCATTTTCCCTATCATTTCCAACTTTACTTTATTTGTCTGTCCACTTTTCTCACCGTTACTTAATTCTAATTTCAGTAACAATTCCTGAAACCATGCCTGTGATGACCCGTAAGGCTACTGCTCAGGAGATGGACCTTAAATTGAGAACGGCCCTCCAAAAACTTGAAGCAACAAAACTCCAATGTGACCAATTGCTACTGGAGAATGATGAAAGTGAGGAGGAAATCAAGAAAATTGTTGACAAAAACTCAAGCCTTAAACGGGAGCTAGTAGACCTACATCAACAGTATCAGAATGTTGTTGATGAACGCGATCAACTGAAGGTAGTCACGGATGGTTTCAACACCTGTAGTAATTTGTATGAGGAGGCCTTAAGTAGAGTTAGGGACCTAGAAGATGAATTAATTCATGCTAATAGTTGTATCACCCAGTTAGAAAAAGAAATAGAATGTAATCAGGTTAAAGAAACGAACCACTTATATAATGAATTATTGAATAGTAATTGTAACCCTCATTCATTAACAACTATTGACCTTACTGAAGATTCCTTGTTAAAACAGAATTATAGTTATAAATTTAGTCATAACAAAATGAAAAAATATGCAAGAATGAATAGAATAATTAAAAAATGTAATCAATTTAGAAAACAACAAAAACACTTTTCTAAAAATATTTCACTGAGGAAAGAACGTGTTGATCTAATTAGTAAATTAACCAATTATCAAATTAAATTAGAAGACAGCAAAAAAATCTATAAAATTGATACACAGCGCTTACAGTCTGACATACAGGAACTTGAGGGCAGATTTAGTTCTCTTTACATTAAATATGTGGGTTCCCAGAACCAAATTAAAGAACACATTCTTGCAGCAAATGAGTTAGTTATGTGTCAGTGCACGTGTCAGACAGTTCCACACCCTGTCGTTGTCCAGCCTGAGGTAACGGAGGACCCGTCCCAGACTGAGAGTTTGCCTCAAGAGTGTATCCTGAACCAGAATGTATCTGAAATAGTACAAGATCTTTCTCAATTGGTACAGGTTGAGACTGGCCCATCTTTCAGTGGTCATGATTGTTATGATTCGGTTATGTTCTCGGATAGTATAGGAAGAGGTTTAGGTAAATTAATTAGTAACAACCTGAGTTACTCTACTCAAAATAATTGTATGCCAGGGTCAACCTACAAACAAATAATGGCATCAGTAACAGGAAATGTATTTAATCCTAAAACTAACATTACTGTATTTGTAGGTAACAGTTCTAAGGTAAAAAAATATGAAATAACTGACTGTGTAACTGAGTTGTTAAAGTTAAATTGTAATAAAATAATATTGTGTGCTTTTCCATATTTTAAAAAATTAACAAATAGACAAAACAATTATATTCATATGCTTAATAAGCATATGCACTTTTTAGTTAGTCATTACAGTGACAAGCTTGTATATTTTGACACCAACAGTTTTGTTGAAACTTTAAAGTCGACTAGGGATACTGTGTATCTGCCTGTTAGCTTTAGACACATAATAGCAAGGCTATTAGCTTTTTATATAAACTCAGACATAAGTATTATGTCGAAGTCTTGTATTATTAACACCACAACAGTTAGTAATAATACTAATAATAAGGTGGTTTGCCTGAATGAATGTAGCTCAAATGCTATAAATATTTGTACAAATTATACGAAGGAGGTTCCATTTCCCTCACGCACTATGAGCTCATTGCCTGGTGATGACATTGAAGTCTTGGGATTAACTCCGGATAATCATTTAAACTAGTTTGTAAGACAACAGAAGGTACCAGTAATAATATTCTTATACCTAACAACAACAAGGTATCTTCTTGCTCTAAAATAAGTAAATATCAAAAAGGAGATCAGCAGAATGCCTTGACATTATTTCATCAAAATATTCAAGGCATTTCTTCCAAATTATTAGAAATTGAAATGTTTTTAGAAAAAACAAAGTTTGACATTGTTTGTTGTACTGAACATTGGTTAAAGGATTACCAAATGTTAATTAATTTTGAGAACTATAGTGTGGGCAGTTGTTTTAACCGTAAATCTATGCTACGTGGAGGTTCCCTAATCTTGATAAAAAATTGTTTAAAATCTAAGCAACGAAATGACATAGTAGGTTTATCAATTGAACATTGCATCGAACTGTCCTGTGTTGAGCTAGATAAGCACATCGTAGTGTGCATTTACAGACCCCCTAATTATCAGAACTTTTCTGTATTTGAGTCAATAATGGAAGATGTCTTAGCGAAACTTGCATCCATTAACAAAGCCGCAATTATTTGTGGTGATTTTAATATTAATATTTTGGAAAATAATTCTAATAGCAGTAGATTATTAAGCCTTTTTAAATCGTTCAATTTATCAAATGTTTTTACAGAACCGACTAGAATAACTCCAACTTCTGCTACTTGTATAGATAATGTCTTTTGCGATTGTGATTATTTAAATAAAGCCATCGTCAATTATCTGCCGTCTGATCATAGTGGACAAACGGTATCTTTTAAGTTAAAAACACCTTTGCAAAAAGTGCAAATACAATTTAGACCAATAACGACTGGTAAACTAAATAGATTCAATAGTACCCTAAATAATAAGTTAAATGATCTGGGCCATGATATGGATGATGCAAATAAATTGTACGAGGATTTCTTTTCAGTAGTGTACACTCAATTCAATACAACTTTTGAAAAGAAAACAAAAAACATTTGCCCTAATTTTATATTTAGTGACTGGGCAACTAGAGGTATTAGGATAAGTAGGGAAAGACTGTTCGAGCTGTATGGCCTTAAGCCTTACATCAATACTGTAACTTTCAGCAAGTATGTTGCTACATATTCCAAAATTTTTAGAAATACATGCAAAATAGCCAAAGCCCTGTACATTAGCAATAAAATCAAATCAGCTGAAAATAAAATAAAAACAGTTTGGAAAATTATAAATAACGAAACTAGTAGAAATAAAAAACGAAACACAGATTACACATTGGAGACTTCACGTGGAGCCATAAGCTCTAACTTAGAAGTAGCTCAGGAGTTTGTAAATTTCTTTACTAATATACCATCAAAAACGACGGAAGCCTTAAATTCCTCATCCGACGTATCAATTGATTTATTAAGAGCAAACGTTCCAGCCTGCCCGGTTGAATTTCAATTTACACATATTAACCCCGTAACAGTAATAAAAGCTTTTAAGCAAATTAAGATCAAATTGACCGAAGATCTTTGGGGAATGTCCATTAAAGTCTGTGCCTCCATAATTGAGACTATTGCACCTTATTTAGCCTTAGTATTTAATTCGTGTGTTGATCAAGGAGTCTTCCCCGATTTAATGAAATTCAGTAAGGTAATACCACTTTTCAAATCTGGGGACAGTAAAGACACAAATAATTATAGACCCGTATCCGTGTTGCCGGTTTTCAGTAAGGTGTTTGAAAAGATAATGCTTAATCAAATGCTCAATCATTTTAACACGAATAAAATCCTTCACGATCAACAATATGGTTTCACCAAAGGACGTTGTACGACCGACGCCGGTGTAACCTTATTAAAACACATTTTTAACGCGTGGGAAGAGGCCCAAGACGCCATAGGAATCTTTTGTGACCTCTCTAAGGCATTTGATTGCGTCGATCACGAAACCTTGCTTTTGAAACTTGAGCATTACGGGCTTGGAAAACTTGCGCTCAGTTTAGTTAAATGACAGACAACAGCAAGTTCAAATAAATGGTGTCAATTCACATGGTTTAACAGTAAAAATGGGTGTGCCACAAGGCTCGATATTGGGTCCTTTCCTCTTTTTAGTGTATGTTAATGATCTACTCCATTTATTAAAAATCAACCACAAATGGTGTTATTTGCTGATGACACTTCCTTAATTTTTAAGGTAAATAGACGTGCTACAAATTATGACGACGTAAATAACGCCCTAGTGCAGGTCCAAAGTTGGTTCACTGCTAATAATTTAGTATTAAATGGGAAAAAAACTAAGTGCATAAGATTTTCTTTACCAAATGTAAAGAGTAGTGATTGTGAGATAGTATTGAATCAAGAGAAACTAGAATTCGTCGATAAAACGGTTTTCCTGGGGATCACGCTCGACTCAAGGCTACAATGGGGTCCTCATTTAACATCTCTTGCAGGACGGCTAAGTTCAGCAGCTTATGCTGTCAGAAAAATCCGCCAATTTACTGATGTAGATACCGCGAGACTGGTCTATTTTAGTTACTTTCATAGTATCATGTCTTACGGTATTTTGCTTTGGGGACGGGCTGCAGACATCGATTCTATTTTTATTCTGCAGAAAAGAGCCATCAGAGCCATATATAACCTCTGCAGGCGCGATTCTCTAAGGGAACTGTTTAAAGAAATTAACATCATGACGGTGCCTTGTCAATATATCTACGAAAACATCATGTATGTAAGAAAAAACTTACATCTTTTTGGTAAAAGAGGCGAAAGACATAATTATAGTACTAGGAATAGGGACCTATTAGTTCAACCAGGTTTCAGACTGGCTAAAGTAGACTCATCTTTTATGGGGTACTGTTTAAAATGTTATAATAAAATACCTCCCCACATTCTTCAACTGAATGAGACAAAATTCAAGTCTTGTATAAAACGCACACTATGCAGTCAGGCATATTATAAGTTAGGGGATTACATCGCTGATAAAAATGCCTGGCTCAATGCTGGTCCTGCTCCACAACCACAACTAATTGATTAACACTGGAAAATACTATTGGAGCTGCTGAAGATTGTAAGATTATCTTTGCATTGTATAAACTCAATTTCCTTTGCATTGTATAACTGCATAGCACAGATGTGAGTTCTATGTAAGTATACCTTCTTTGCCATTTACCGGGTAATATGTCTTTCATTGACTTGAATATGCCATGGCGGCTGATAGTATGTCATGCTCACACAAATGTCTCGCTGACGGTGGCGTGTGTATTGGATCATTTAGCTCCCTTCAAAATGGTTGAGCTGAATGGTGCTGATCTATGCGTCATGTTCGTGAACGGGCGCCGTCAGTTGGGGCTGGTCATCACTCAGCTGCCTCGGCTTATTTTTAATTATTTTATGATTGTTGTCTTCTTACTATTTGCTGTACTCTGGACGCTCTTAACGCGTACGTATTTTTTTTACATCGTTCTCACATTTACTTGTAAATTCAACATTAATGATGTAACTAATATTTTTGTAAAAATACAATTTAAAAGAGTGTCCATGGAGTTTCTTGCCCGTTCTTCTCCATAGGTACCTACGCTTTGGAATGGGCAACTAGCTTCATATTTTCTGACTGACCGACTTCTTGACAATTCAAAAGTGCCTGTAAATGGTTTAATTGAAATAAATGGTTTGAGTTTGAGTTTGACCCCCTACCATTTTATCTGTGTAATTTATATAAAACATTGGTCAGGCAGGGGCTATAGACTTTCCATGGTCCTAAATAACCAGTTCACTTTAGCCACCCAAACCCATAATCCAGTATCTTCGTTTCCATATCCTGTAATAGTCCTACACCAACCGGGAGTTGTCCTTGGGTGCACTTGCATAGTGTGAACAGGGATAATCATCGATAGGTGCCTCATTTCATTACAAACGTCTAAAGGGCCTTCGGTTCCTCGTACGCCTTCCAAAGGCTCGGAGAAATATGAAAAGACATATAATAATAATAATGATTTTTATTTCGGACCAAAGAATCCATAGAGTGTTTAAAACAACTTATTATCTAGTATTAGTACCAATCACCCTCCGCACAAACTGCTTTACAATTGGAGAGCCGAAACTCTCCGCTACAGTTCTCAGGATGCTGTTGCGACTGTCACTCACTCTCCATAGTAGTGACGCTGTTTTTTTGCGAATAATCGCGTGAAACCCGTTGGTACGAGCTTGCGCAAACATTTCCGACTACGTACGTATATGGATTGTGTGTATTTTTATGTGTGATATGCAATAAACGATATATCGCATGCTTAATGGAATACCTACAGACTTCATTAAAAAAAAACGATTTTTGGGAAATCGCAAAAGAAGATCTTGCTATGAGGGCTTATCCTGTCTTGTTGACGCATAAAATGAAAACTGATTAGATTATTAATTAATCATGAATGCTTGTATCTTGAACGTATGATTAACTATTGATGAGATCTGAGAAAAAAAAATTAAATTCTGACCTATCTTCTAATGGGTCAATGTTCCATTATGCATGCGATATTTACAACCTTTTTTTTTATATCCCATAACTCTAGGGTTATGTGTGGTACAAAAATTCATAGTTTCGAAGATACCATATAAACAAAAAAATATATAATTGAAAAATAATTCTTAGGCCAGTTGATTCTTTGATATGGTCTCATTTATATCCTAGAATTATGGAATATATAAAAAAAACACCTTATATATTTATTGTCTTTTGTTTTACTGAATTTGTTTGATTGTGACAATAGAAATAACATCACGCCTATAATACCCGCAGAGTTATGCAGAGGTAAGGTAGTTAGGGTTAAGGGAGGGGGGAATGTCTGTTTAAAAAGAACGACGGCCTGAATACACTGGTTCAAAAAGAAAAGATCAGCAATGACGAAAAACCTTCGTCATTCGATGAATCTTTGGAGATATCTATGATAAGCTTAGGTACGCGTACCAAAAACCAGGTAAACTCGCGTTCAGAAATCATTACAAAATCGAAAAATGAATCGCTGAAACATTTGGAACGTTACCCAATCATTAAAACTCCGTCCCAAAATCGGGTCTCTAATTAAAAGTTCCCAAACCAATTTTATTGAATTACCGTAATATCTAAATTGGGCAATTAACAAAAATCGAAACTCGAAGCCTCACGCGGCCGATAAATCATGGATAAAAGAAGCATTTGACCTTAAAGCTGCGTTTACACGAGCAGTTGCAGCAATTAGTAACCTATTGCTGACAGCAATATGTAAAATAATTGCAGGAGGTAGTGGAGCAATTTATTACTGAGATAACTCCATCATAGGAAGCGGTATCTATCCATATCACACTATCCATACTAATATTAAAAAGGCGAAAGTTTGTGAGTGTGTGTGTGTGTGTTTATATGTTTGTTACTTTTTCACGTTCAAACAGCTGGACCAATTTTGATAAAATTTTGTATGGAGGGAGCTGACACCCTGGATTAACATATAGGCTACTTTTTATTCCGATATTCTTACGGGATCGACATTTATTCGGGTGAAACCGCGGGACGCAGCTAGTGTAAAATAATTGCAAGAGGTAGTGGAGCAATTTATTACTGAGATAACTCCATCATATGGAGCGGTATCTATCCATATTTTATACTAATAATAAAGTTGATTTTTTTTTTATGTTTTTTTGTTTGAGGAAGGTTAAAGGTTGTTTAACATCACACTAGGACCCTTAGGACTGGCTCCTACTACTTCGAAGACTTCGAAAACGAAGTACCAGAAGCTAGTAGCGTAAAGGCTCCTTCAAACAGGCGCGACACGCGATAAAATCGCGCGCGACACAAAGACACCGCAAGTCGCGCTATGAGCGGTAAGTACGCGTTTGGACCCCTAGATTGGGCAGGAGCCGCTTCAAGGCAGCCACGGCCGGTCCAGTGTGGGAGCCAAAGGATTGCAGCCCTGAGTATTTGATATTAATTTCAACTTGATAACTCAAAAAAAAAAAAGGAGAAAGAGGGTCTCGACTTATGGACAGACAGACGAACAACGAAGTGATCTTTTAAAAGTTCTGTTTTTCCTTTTAAGGTAAGGAAACCTAAGAAGTCTGAAAGAACGCTAAGCGAAAACGAAGTGGGAAATGTAGCTGTTATTCTCAAACTCAAACTCAAAGCATTTATTTCAATTAAACCAATTACAGGCACTTTTAAATTGTCAAGGGGTCATACACATACATACATAATCAGCCTATAATGTTCCCATTGCTGGGACACGGGCCTCCTCTCTGTGAGAGGGAGTGGGCCATAATCCACCACGCAGGCCCAGTGCCGCAGGTCAGTCAGAAAGATGAAGCTAGTTGCCCATTCCAAAGCGTAGGTACCTATGGAGAAGAACGAGCAAAAAACTCCATGGACACTATTTTAAATCAAAATAACATGGTTACAAAGTCTTGTTTACATAATTCATGTTAAAAATTATGCATGTGAGAACGATGCAGATCGTTAAAAGCGTCCATAATTAAAAGACGAAAAAAAAAACAATTCAAATATTAAATTAAAATAAGCCATGGCAGCAAAGAGATGACCAGTCCCTACTGACGGTACCCGTTCACGAACATGACACATGTATTAGCACCACTCAGCTCAACCATTTTGAAGGGAGCTAAATGATCCAACACACGCGCCACCATCAGCGAGACATTTGAGTGAGCGTGACATACTCTCAGCCGCCAGGGCACATTCAAGTCAATGAAAGGCGTACCCAGTAAATGGAAGCTTTATAGTATGTACGTAGTACTCACACATGTGCTATGCAATTAATACAATACCCACTAGGAGATTGAATTTATATAATGCAAAAATAGTATTTTAAAATCTTCAGCAGCTCCAACAGTATTTTTCAATGCTAATCAATTTATTTGTGCGTGCTTATGTAGCAGGAGCAGCGTTTAGCCAGGCATTTTTGTCAGCGACGTAATCCCCCAATTTATAATATTTTAGTATAATGCGGCGGCGTCAGACAAGTTCCACGCAAACGAATTCTCAGGCAGAAGCTAGTATAAAATATATGGAGCAACAGTTTAAGTAATTTCTGGCAATTTAAAGATTACTCCACTAGTTTCTCCACTGCCTCGAGCGTTGCCGGAAAATTCCCTCGTGTGAGCGCAGCCTTAGGGTCGAACAAAATACATCGTCCGCCGTCCTCCGTCAATATTTCAAGGTATGTATTAATAAGATCCAAGAATCCTTGGAGAGCGGACTGTTAATAATTTAATCAGTACATTATATAATACTCGTATTATCCTTTCAATCAACAGTTTCATTGTAAGATGGATGATTTTATTTTAAATATTGATTTTAAGTAGGGTGATGCTTTTTATGGCCAATTTCGTGAAGGATTTTTCGTGTTTTTATCTTATTAGGATTGATAATTTGAGAAAAGGTTTTAGAATTTTCTTATTCCTTCCCCCAAAAACCTTACCTAAAAACTTAAAAAGCGTAACCTAAATACTTAAAAAGTGGCTTGTAATGTCTGTGTGGTGACGGACTTAAAGAATAGCACCACCCCATACTTCCCGTGGGTGTCGTAAAAGGCGACTAAGGGTCGAATGCTGCCCATTCTCCGGTACGACTAAGGGTCGTACCGGAGAATGGGCAGCAGCGTTCTCTATGCATTCCACCACCATACCATACTGCGATCGCCAACCCGCCTACCAAGCGTGGCGATTATGGCAAACCCCCCCTTTTGGGGGAGGCCTATGTCCAACAGCGGACGTCTTTCGGCTGAAATGATGATGATGATAAATGCGTTTGTAGAATAGTCTCTACACTTAATTCTAAATTGGTTAGATCCAAGAAGAAAATACATTAATTAGCACAAACAAACTAATATTCTGCAAATAAACAAAATTAAAACAAGTGCGAGTCGGTCTCGCACACGAAGGGTTCCGTAATCCGTACCACAAGGCAAAAGCGCCGAAAAAAACACGTTTGTTGTATGACCCCCTTTAAATAATTATTTTATTAAGTTTTTAATATTTGTTGTTATAGCGGCAACAGAAATACATATTCTGTGAAATTAAACTGTCTAGTTATAACGGTTCACTAATGAACCGTGATAGCTACACAGTTGAAATTTCGCCTGGCTGTATCTAAATACAGCCTGGTGACAGACGGACAGACCGCCAGTGGAGCCTTATTAATAGGGTCCCGTTTTTACCCTTTGGTTGCGGAACCCTAAAAAGTGTAAAGTGCGTTGTAAGAAGTTAGCAAGAATGTGTGCCTCACGGCCAAATAAGCCCAGTTCAGCAAAATGCTACACCAACCGGCACTGGGCTCGCGTGGTGGATTACGGCCCACTCCTTCTCACTGAGAATAGGCCTGTTTCCCAGCATGCAGTGGAAACATTATAGCCTGGGTATGCTGCTATGCTGCATGCAGCAAAATGCCAGACAACTACTGCCTGACGCTGGTTTTCAACTTGACCTGAAGTGTTCTGTGTTCGGTTCAACCAACCTTTTTTTTACCATGACCTCTTGAAAACAATTGAAGCAATACAAATCGAAATATACGCGACATAACCATGGAAATTACATCATCTGTCCCTCTGTGAAAATCACAAAATTTCATTTTAAAAGTAAATGCACTACAACCAATAAAATTGAGTTGAAAACTGAAAAAATCCAATACATACCCACAACGGATTACGGAGTATTTTATTATTATTAAAATAACGTGACTTCGAGGGTGGCTCGCGGAGTTTAAAAGCAATTTTCCAGGCTTTAATAGGAATTTTTAATATTCATGTCGCTCGTATGAGGTTAAGCGATAATAGCATGGGGATAGGCAGAGAGGTTGGTAAATTATGTGGATAGGTACAGATAGTACTATCATAATGCTAACAGTAGTTGTATTCTTTAAAAATATCAACGTGATAACTTGGGTGAAGGGGGCTCACATGACCTAAAGCGCGGTCACAGTCGGACTGCATAGAAAAGAAAGAGAAGCGCGATGACACAACGCTGGAAATTTATTGCAAAATATGAAGCAATTATTTAATTCCAAAAAATCTACTATTTGGACTAAAAAACTAAAACACTAGTAGTTCAGTATGTTGCTTGTAATATAATCTGACAAAAAAACAGAATGTTTGTATGTATATTAGTATGGTTTTTATTGTAAAACGAAAGTTTTTAGAGATATCCCCTCCTGGATCGTCTTCTGTTTTAATCTTTGTCTTATCCACTATAAACTTTCTCATACCGGTTTGATCCGCTTTTTCTTTTGTTTTTGATCCTGAAGGATCGTCAGCAACAAAAATAAGTACAGGGTTTATTGCTATCGTATCAAATTAGTTGTATTATGTTTTCAACACACTATCTACCTAGCATATATCCTGAAGAATATCACATATTTTTCTGATTTTATTCACTGTAGTCGATCATATACTTTTATTGTTTCTAAAACTTGCGTTTTTTGTGCTTAGGTCCTGTAAGCCCCTTAAAGTGAGCTGTCATTAGTGTCAATCACTAGCATCAGATTTAATGATTTCTCACGGAATAAGCTCGCTTCACATAAGTTCTCACGGTGAGATTTTAACAGAAAAGACAGGCAGCACAAGTGTGCATCATTCCGTAAGTGTTTTAGTTTTGTCGGTGATACACACTAATAACTTATGAGTGGGTAATTAGTGTAACCACTAACGATTAGGAAGAAGAGTGCAGCGAGTATTCGTGGATGGCACTACCTGTATAGATATTCCCATGGGATCGACATTTACGCGGGTTAAACCGCAGGGCGTAGCTAGTTTATAATAAAATAGAATAGATTCCAGTCGCCTCTCCCAAAAGGTAATTTTCGTATTGAGAAGAATGGGCAAGAAACTCCACCGTTATCTTTATCGAAACCCCAACAATTCATCAATCTCTTATCTCCCTTCGAAACAGATAACACAGCACCTCCCAATAGATCCGTGCTAACTTATGAACTGCATAATTTACAACAGAACACAATAGGGCGACGTTCAAAACTGTCCCTTTGTCTCCCAAGAGCCTTCGCACAAAGAAACCCGGGCGCCCATACTTCGTCTGAAAGGGAACATTTTTCTCTTTACACTGGAGTGCTTATAATTTGACGGAATTCGTGTACAGAGCCTATTGAAGCTCGTTACACATATTTTATTTGTAGATGCTTTACTTGTTTTAAAATACCTGTCGAAAAATTTCGAAAGGTTGAGAAAGAGTCAAAGAATTTTCGGTCTCCTAATCTTATACTTAGGTTACTTGATTTTGAGTGCTACTTGTAAAAGGCTTTTTCGTAGTATGTGAGTGCTTTGAGCATTGAGTAATAGATTAGTCGGCAGGATGTCCAGTTAGTAACGTGTAGTTGTGAATTATTAATGTTGCTACTTCCATTAATCCGCTGGCTCGGATATTTGCGGATACCGATGTTACTGAAATGGCAAACATTGAGTAGAGCGGGTAACGTCATGGTTGTATTTGAGATGGAAGAGGTAGGAAGAGTTGAAGAAGAACACATTTTTTTCAGTTTTTACAGTCTTACGGCCGATCTCAATACTCTACAGAGGGTTAAACTCTGTTAGCTACCAGAGCTTTACTGTTACTTCTGATCTATCAATAACTGCCGTCTCAATAACAAAATTTCCGTAACGATAGCTACAGTTAAAGACAGATAGGTCCTTTCCCTCACAAAAAATGCGTTACAATTTGTTTCTCGTGAAAAATATTATTTTTGCTTAAACGATATTAGCTTCAGTAAAATTGTACTTTTAAAAAACCTGCTTTTATAATTTATATGAAAACGGTGGACTTTTATAATAAAATAATGATGAAATGCTTTCTAACATGATGTAATAAAACGCAAACGCAAAAAATATCTCATGTTTAGCTACACTAGTTGACCCATTACTTTTGTTGGTTCTACTTGATAAGTGTAGGTTAAGTACTAGAAATAATTTACTCACCGGGAGGATTTTACTCTCAAATTTGGTAACATTTTTAGTAATAATTCATTTACACTAGTTTTATTTAATCTAAATCTAAATGTAAATTCCGAGTCAGAAAATTCACTTTCGCAGTTAATGCGACTGTACACTCTGCGTTCACCTGATTCTGTAGTTGTCGCAGAATCAAATACACCGGCCTCATACATCTCATTATCACTTTCATCACTGAACAAATCCATTTTATTATGAAATAAGTTGTAATTACTATGTAAACCAGCAGTAAATCGCCCGATTTCGGGAGATTGCAAATTTTGGAACGAAAACAAACTAAAGTTAACTGGCAAAATGTTATTGAGACGCTCTATGTTTTTTTTCTATTGATCTACATAGCTATGGTAGCGGTAAGCCCTCCCAAAGATAGATCAAAGGTAAAGGTAGATATTCCTATCTATCTTTAGTTTATTGAAACGCACAAATGCGGCTTTAACTACAAAAGATAGGTAATTTAACAGATTGTTAAAGGTAAGTGCGTTAATGAGACCGGCCGTTAGTTAATGGGGCGAGCATATTGCCGGGCAAAATCTAGACTCTGTGCTGCACTGACAGACTTGAGAAGATTATTATTTATTTAAATTACTATTATATCCATACAAATATTATGAATTCGAAAGTTACCCTGTCTGTCTGTATGTTACTTTTTCACGCCTAAATCACTAAACGGATTTCGATCAAATTTGGCAGAGATATAGATTGCATCCCGGGGAAGGACATAGGATAGTTTTTATCGACATATCTCGCGGGCGAAGCCGCGGGCGGAAGCTATTATTGTATAAACCTTATAATATTTTCGAAATGTAAGTATCAAAATAATGAAAACACAATCCACAAAATAACAAAGGCCGTGTTAAAAAAACTAAATTTTAATTAAAAACTTGACGATACCAATTACTCCAGTTTAAATGTGGAACACAAATTAATTAAAATTTTAAACAGTCGAGCTCACCTGTCATCCGGCGATGATAGGGCTCGTATAGTTACTGAATTATTTATATGCCTGCTAGAAATAATCATGGCGCAGACTTTATTTGACAGAACAATTAATTATTCATATTTTTTGTTTAATTGTTTTCTCTTTTCCTTTTTTTTGTAAGATTAAGGGGGACACGTTTTTTGCAATTTGCAGATCAGCGTCAGGTTATGTGTTGATTAAAATATGGTTCGCGACCGCAGCAAATATGACTTTACAAAATTATAATAACTAGAATCAGCAATACATCTTAACATCTCTTCTTCTTATATTACTAACTCCTTAAGTTAGAATTGTCCTCAAATGTCATTGAATTCATGAATTAGCCATTCAATAGTAAGAACTTAGAGACTTGTATTGATGATTTTTATGATTATAATTCTATAAATAAATATTTGTTACGGCCGCGAATCATACTTAGATCAACACACAACCTGATACTGACCTGCAAATTGCGAAAAACGTATCCAAGTTTAAATTTCGGAAATGACCCTGACGCTTTCTCCTTCCTTCTCTTACATGACCTAAAACGCGGTCTCTGTCGGACTGCATAGAAAAGAAAGAGAAGCACGATGACACAGCGCTGGTAATATGTTGCAAAATATGAAGCAATTATTTAATTACAAATAATCGATTGATTGGACAAAAAAATTAAAACACTAGTATTTTAGTATGTTGCTTGTAGAATAATCTGACGAAAAATCTTAATGATTGTATGTATGGCTTTAATTGTAAAAAAAGATTTTTTAGAGGTATCTTCATAATGTTTTTCTATCGTATCAAATTAGTCATATTATGTTTTTAACACACTATCTACCTAGCATGACGGGCCGGTAGCTAAATAATAACAGCCGCACAGGTCGATAGATCAGGTTAAGCAACGCTTGCGGCGGTTGGTATGTGAATGGGTGACCATCTTTACATAATGTGGACCCCTCCGTGCCTCGGAAAGCACGTTAAGCCGTTGGTCCCGGCTGTCGTTCGTGGATCTATGACAGTCGTTACGGGTAGTCAGAACCCCGAAAGTCTGACAACCAGTCTTACAAAGAGGTATTGTATTACCCAGTGGTTGTGGATCTCCGATAGGCAGTCGCTCCATGTAAAATACTGGTATTCAGCTGCATCCGATTAGACTGGAAGCCGACCCTAACATGGTTGGGAAAAGGCTAGGCAGATGATGATCTGCCTAGCATATATCATGAAGAATATCATATATTTTTCTGATTTTGTTTACTGTAGTCGATCATATACTTTTATTGTTTCTAAAATTTGCGTTTTTCGACTATGTGAGTGCTACTATTGATCAGCTTTGATGAATAGTATCATGATCATATTTCCAGAAACCAAGTAAAAGTCTAAAAAAAGAAACCTTTAAAATTCTCATTCGTAGGTAATCCATAAAACTCCACTTTCAAAAGCAGCCTTCACAATGGAATGAGACACGTTAAGCGAGAACCTCTTAACATCTTTAGAATATCATGGAAGCATCCGCTGGCATTGATCAAAGGTGCTTAGCAATAATGGCACTTATAAGCAAAGATCGCTTGCACCTAATGGCGAAAGCAGGAAGCGAGGCCCGATAATGAACGTAAGAGGTTTAAATAGGCCATGCAGGTATTACATTATAATGGGTGATTGTTTTAATGAAGGAGAAAAGCGTTGCAATTTTACCCACATATTTGTTACTGTTGTAATTATTTTGCTATGGAAGAGCGGGGCCTCCTAACACAGGCAAAAATTGCTTAAAAGGAGTCCCCAAACACAACCACCCATTGTTGTAACAAATTTCTTGAATAAAACATTTGTATTCTTGAATAAAACATTTGTATTTGTAATTTAGACGAACTTCTATTTCTGAATCGGCACAATTCGGACTTAAATACACAGGGTTATTATTGGCAAAATACTAACAACCTTGCAGGACTGGATTACTAACATCATAAACAACAATTTTTGTTCCATGACTTTTTACAAAACATAATACAACACAACGGTAATATTTTCTCATTGTATGTCTTGTTTCTTTTTAGTAGTATATTCATGTATTTATTATATTTATTTGTGCTTATATTAACATGTCATTAGGTATATATTAAATTCATAGTTTTAATAGGTTTATGCGTATCTTTATATTTAAAATATTTATTCCTCAATATTCATGATTGCACCTACCACTGCTTGTCTCTGCATCACCCAAAGGTTGACTGGTAGAAAATGCCTATGGCATTAAGTCCGCCTCTGTACATTTATGTGCTTGAAGTATTAAATAAATAAATAACTACATTTACCAAGATCAAAACTTTAAGATTTCGTTGTTCTATCTAAACTCCGCTCCCCCCCGCTGAATTTTGTACTAGACACGGCAGTTTGTTTACCTAACTAGCACTTTCTTTTGTTTCGCGTAGAGTTCGTAACAGAAAATCGAATATTTCAATTGGTTGAATTGAAATATTTTTATTTTAAATTATGAATTAAAATCTGATGAAATAAGTCATAGAACAAAAGTTGTTGTTTATGATGTAAGTAATCCATTCCTGAGAGGTTGTTAATGTTTTACCAATAACCCTGTATATTATTTTTTTTTATCTGCACCGGTTGCCGTCATCACGTCAAAAAACATTTTGTGACATAAAGAGGATGGAAGATTGTTATATGGAGCCTAGCATACAGCTACCTGTCCGCCATTTTGTTTTTTTTTTTTCAAAAGATGATTGCAATAATCACTCTGTATATTTAAAATAATCAAACATCTATGCAACAAGATATAATAATAAATATTAATAATAATAAAAAAATTGTATTTGTACACTTTGAAAAACATACATAAGTACACACGCAGGATTTAATGTAGGTATATTGGACAATAGAGTCACATTAAAGGGCGAACTGATGCCTCCTAAACTAGGCCAAAGCCTGTGTATATAGGTCTAGCTCAAAAAAATATGGTTGTCACGGGATCAACTTTGATCGTTAATCTCGGAATCGTGACGATTTACGGTGTTTGGTCCTATCCCCTTTAAATCACAAAATATCTTTTGATTGATTTTGAAAAGTACAAAATAAGTGGCATAACATTTATTTAAACGATACACTATTCCATATAACTAAACTAACCCCTAATATCCCAGTAATAATATCCAATAATACGATTTTTCATTCAGTTCAATGACATATTTCACTGCAGTATCAGTGTTACACAGGGGAAATCACATATTGTGAAGGATTTAGTAGATATCACCTGTAGGTCAGGTTGTCAAAGGAAGGAGATTTTATTTGCTTCAATAGCTTTCGAATTGAATCGCTCGATTGAACTGATCTCTATTGGTTGGTGAACATTTTAAACGATTAGTTGACAATAAAAGCTAAGTATCTTTATTTTTCTTCTTCCTTTTTGTTACGATCTTTTTGTAAAGAAAAGTTAGAAAGTTAGATACCTATAGTCAAAGTGCGCAGTGCTGCACACCCTATTTCAATGATAATTAAGTTGATTTCAGAGTGACTAGCACTATAGAAAAGTAATACCTAATTAATTAATAAAATTATATCCTACTTAACTAAAGCTATTCAAGAACTAAAATGTAGCGTCGAAAAACTCATCCGCATCGCTGTCGACTGGTAATGTACCCAAGAGACTGGCGGCATTGCCACGTTGTATGGCAATGCCTCTGGCCAAGGTAAAAGCCAGCCCTTTGGTCAAGGAAAGTGTCAACCAACCGTTTCGAGATTTCCTTTAAGAAACCATTCATAGTTAATTTGTTCATATTTAAATTAAATTATGATATAATTTAACTTATAATCTGCTTTCTGAGAAATTGAGTGTTTAACACTTTCCCTCGAAATACCTATCTACCTAATTGCTCTGCTCACAAAGGTAAGCAAATGAAATATCGTAGCTTTCGAAATATAACCGAGTATTTATTACCACTGTGAATAGAGGTGTTGTATACTTAATTAAGGCATAATATAACTGAAATTCGTACCTGTAATAGCCCAGAGTTCTTTCAAGCACTCCTCTCTCGATCTCTGTATGGCGGACCGTTTCTGCACCTCAGGCCCCGACTCCAGATATTCAAACAGCACTGCACCAAGTAGTACATAAATCACCACTAAGATCACCAGGCCGACTTGCGAAAATGCTGCCCTTGCGCACCCAGCGGCCGCGCGACGCACCAATCCTGGCCGCTCGCGACCCTCCAATGACACTTCCGACGACATAATTAATTATTATGATTTTCAAAATTCGAAACTCAAGAATTTGACATTTCACTTTTCTTTTTTATTCTCATTGCTTTTGTTTCGTTCATTGTTTTTTATTTATATCGGTTTTGAAACTTTACAGCGGTTCTGTTTTTTTATTTTTATTTATTTACTTGCTATGAACATCCATCCATTATAATCTGAAACAAAAAGCGATACGTTATAAAAATATCCTGTGATCACCGAAATTACAGACGCCAGCGATGAAGCTACTACAATCTGTCAAATTTATGTAATAGATTATCAACTTTATCGCTAAATCATAAGGTTCAATGTTGATTGGGAAAATTTGACAGTTTCGGATAGCTTGACGTGCTGGCGTCTGTAAATAAAATTTCATATTTATTTTCTGAACCAAAATAATTTTCTTATTAAATAACGAATATCATAAATTACATGTTGAAAGTACTTATAATAGAAGCGTATAAAGTTTCCCCTAGTTAATAAAACTTTGATATTTATGGTATTTGATCCACTTCAGTTATTTAAGTATGGATAAAATCGTTCAACTTTTAATAAGATGAGAATTTAACTTCGGCAAAAGGTAGGTGTATACTGAAAATAATGTTATATATAAGGAAAATACATAGAGGAGCCCGGATTGCGTTACGTAGGAAGGTACCTACTGTAGTGAAAATAATAAGAATCACCACATTGATTTCTAATACTTTACGTACAATTTTCAAATCAAATCCAAATATATAAAATGTATAAAAAAAATCTAAATATATATATTATGTATAAAAAGCCGGGGTTTGTTGCTTGAAAATTGTTGGAAAAATAAATATTAGGAAAAAAAAGAATTAAGAGAGCTTAACAAAATAATTCAGTATATTTTTAGAATAAAATTTTATAACGAATATCGATGGGTCCTATGTATAAGGGCCAATGTGCAAATTGACAACTTTTCAATAGAGGCTCTCAAAGTTTCAATTTGATATATTTTTTACATGCTTGAACTGATGTTTGTGAAACTTTGCACAGTTATTATGACACATATGTTCGTGGCCTTTATACGTTTAAAATTGTGCCACATAATCCCTTATACTGCAGCAAAAAATTGTATTTTCAACTAGAGTAAAAGGAAGCATTTAATACAAAAAACTGAAATTGCTCAAAATGTGGCATTGGCCCTTATACGTAGGACCCATCGATATAGGGAATATTTTTACCTGATTGCAAACGGGTTTCAGGCTCGTTAGAACCCGGCAGGCTTCGGCCCTAAGGGGCCCCTCCTCGATGCTGACATCGAGGAGGGGCCCCTTAGGGCCGAAGCCTGCCGGGTCAGCGGGATTGTCCGAAAGGGTTACCGCTGGCCCGGAACATAAAGGGCTAAGGAAGGAACACGGGTGGGTTTTAGTCAGTAAGAGTCTGACACTCCCTTCCGCTCCACCCAGAGCGGGAGGAGTCATTTGATGATTTCCCATCCACAAAAAAAAAAAAAAAAAAAAAAAAAAAAGGCTCGTTAGAACAGATTTTAAAATGAATTTTATAAAAAATACATTAGCTATGTTGTCCTAAGGCCTCTCGCCCACGGCGACTTTTTGTAGCGATGCTGTCGCGCGTTTACGTAACCCGCGACAGCATCGCTACTAACGCGTGTTAGTCGCATTTGCAACGCGCTACAGCATCGCGACTGTATCGATGCAAACGCGTGACCGTGTCGTACGACATCGGGGAGAGAAGCGCATGAGTGGAGACGCTTCGGCTGCTCACGTAAAAGCACCAAAGACAACGTGACTAATCTTGCCTCAACGGAGTCCATCTAGCAACCGTGGCATTTTTGTGCCGTTACTGAATCGCGTTTGCATCGCTACAGTATCGCGTTTGCATCGCGACTGAGAATTGTGGTGTGGGCGAGGGCAAACAGCTAGCGGCCGCATCGCGACTGTATCGACGCGAACGCGCGGCAGCATCGCTACTGCATCGCTACAAAAAGTCGCCGTGGGCGAGGGGCCAAAAGTAAGGCGCTTTAGTGTTAATAAGAAAAAAGATATTCGATCGTAGTTTCCTGGACACAGGCGAAGGTGGTCACGAAGTTCAGCAGCCAGCGCCGCGCGGGACTGGAAGTGCAGGAATACTGTGCAGCTAGGTTGGAGTATGCAATAACTTGTGACTCGCAAAGCAGTAGACGATCCGGTATCCGGGAAAAAGGGAAAAATAGTAATCATCACATTAGTGTGATGATTACTATTTTTCCACACACACACACTAACAAACTTTCGCCTTTCTAATATTAGCATTAGTATTATAAAGGCGAAAGTTTGTGAGTGTGTGGGGGTGTGTGTATGTGTGTGAGTGTGTGGGGGTGTGTGTGTGTGTGTTTATATGTTTGTTACTTCTTCACGCTCAAACGGCTGGACCAATTTTGATAAAATTTGGCATGGAGGTAGCTGACACCCTGGATTAACATATAGGCTACTTTTTATCCCGATATAACCGCGGAGCTCAGCTAGTATATTATAAGTCAATGAAAAAATAGCTCTCTTCCACTGGCTCTACACCTACGACAAATAATATAAAGTGTCAGAGAAAAAAGAGAAAGGTTCGCTGAGAGAGGAGAAAAACGGGATTTCAAATAATATACATACCAGGTTTGGAGAATATCGCTACACCATATTTATATTATTGTTGGCTTATGATGCGGAACTCGACCATCATGACTTTAAACATTGCACGTTTTGGCAGGAATCAGTGCGTGGATCTAATACAGGGTTGTGGGTAAAACATTAACAACCTCTTAAGAGATAATTGTACTCATCATTATGAACAACTTTTACTATGGGACGAAACCTGAAATCGCGAAAAAAAATCAGCTGTTCCCTACATTTTGATGAGATATACGAACATAGATAATAATAATAAAGGCCGATTCACACATATCAGTGAAGTCACAGTTCAGACACAGTACCGGCACAGTGCGAAATATTCTTTCATACAGTTTCTATGAACGCATCCCCACTAGTCAGTGTCAGTGACGACACAGTGCTCTCAGTGTCAGTCTGTGTCAGTGCCGACACCGGCAATCACGGACGTATTCGTTGACGACGATATTTTTTGTCGGATCACGGACGCCGCCGCGGCATCAAAAACAAAATGAACAAGAATATTGAAACAGCTCTCTGACATTTTAAAATATTCAAAATATTTCCTTTCATCTTTAACCAATTCTTTGTATAATGTCATGAATTCTCCTTCTGTCTCTCTTGATCGCCATGCTTCATGCACCCATTTCCTCTTTTTTCTTTGATGCTGCTCTTCTTCTTCGTCCAAAGCAATAGCTATCATTGCTAGCTCCGTAGTACTGAACGCCATAATCTCGATACTTGACGACGAACACGTTTTCACTGAAGCTTCGTGAACTGAGTACTGACATGTATGAATTGAATCACTGACGCAACACTGTAGCACTGATACTGAACTGAGCGAACACTTTGACGGAACTGTGGCTTCACTGATATGTGTGAATCGGCCTTTATACTATCTAATCCCAATGGAGGTTTCTTTAGATAAGCACTAAGCTGTCAGAATTCGTGAATATCTACCTTTTTCTGGATTCCTAGGAAAAGGTAAGTAATTCATTGCGTTTATTCCTAGTGAACGTGTCTTTTTTAGGGTTCCGTACCTAAAAGGTAAAAACGGAACCCTATTACTAAGACTTCGCTGTCTGTCCGTCTGTCCGTCTGTCCGTCTGTCCGTCTGTCCGTCTGTCCGTCTGTCCGTCTGTCTGTCTGTCTGTCACCAGGCTGTATCTCAAGAACCGCGATAGCTAGACAGTTGAAATTTTCACAAGTTATGTATTTCTGTTGCCGCTATAACAACAAATACTAAAAACAAAATAAAATAAATATTTAAGGGGGGCTCCCATACAACAAACATGTTTTTTTCGGCGTTTTTGCCTTGTGGTACGGAACCCTTCGTGTGCGAGTCCGACTCGCACTTGGCCAGTTTTTTTTAATTTGAAATGGGTTTGCTCTTGACTCTCGTCTAGGTCAGAGGTGACAGAGACAAAGTGGAATGTGCTTACCCAGAAGAAGCCTGTTCACTCTTACTTTGAAGAGATTCGGGTTGTATGCGCTCGGAAACACAGACACATGAACACGCCTCTATCACCGGTTTTTACCAAATAAATTCCTAAGACAAAAATTTGGACACTCATTCTAAATTTGTTTGATTGTTCGAATGCAACCAGAGTCATTTTACTGCCAGCCTGGACTGCAAAAGTCGACTTTTGGAGACAACCTTTCAACTTACTAAAATTATATCTACGTAGGTACTGTACCTACGTAGATATAATTTTAGTAAGTTGGCTACCTATGACATGAAACATTCAGAATGTGCATGTCATTTAGAGGACGTGAAGGAATTGCTTAGGTAGGTATTTGAAGTTAGACCGTCAAAGGGGGACTAGGAGAAAGCATTTATAGGTGTGAGGATAAACCTTAATTATTATGTTTTGCTTTGACGTAAAACATGGCGGGAAAATACTTGTATGTTGGAAGGACGGTTATTAGCTAAAGAGGAAAATAACACGCTCCTAAAATGATTGGATGCTACCCGCGCCCCGCGGTTTAATCCACGTAAGTCTTTATCCCGTCGGAATATCAGGATAAAAATATCGTATATCCTTATCCAAGTCATGGTCTACCTATGCGCCAAATTTCATCCAAATCTGTTCAACCGTTTTATCGTAAAAGCTTAACAAATACATACCCAAAATCTAATATTTTTTCTTTATACCTAATATTAGTTTCGATAAGAACCAGTCTTACCAAGGGGTATCGTATTACCCAGTAACTGGGTTGTGGAGGTCAGATAGGCAGTCGCTCTATGTAAAATACTGGTATTCAGCTGCATCCGGTTAGACTGGAAGCCGCCCCAACATAGTTGGGAAAAGGCAGATGATGATGATTAGTTTCGATAAGATTATTATAATAGTAGATTATGCACCGAGGGGCTAAAGTTGTGTCTTATGTCACGGGCGTCATATTGAATCTCGAGCGCAATGAAGGATTCGGGACTTAACTCCTGAGCGCAGCGAGGGAGTTAAGAGTTTAACTCACGAGCGAAGCGAGGGAGTTAATACAAGAATCCTGAATGCAGCGAGGGATTCAAGCTAGCCCAAGGCAAAGACACCTTTAGCCCAGAGGAGCATACTCTACTTTTTACACCTACTGTGAGAAAATAATAGCCATAGTACGAAAATTCGCGCCTTTATTGCGTCTACCAATAAGTAGCCAAGACACGATCAATACGATTTTCAAAAAAAAGTCTCTTCTACGGTTTTGTCGTGTGTGTCTATTGATATCACTCTCATGGAGGTGGCGTTTGTGTAAACTAAGCTTTATACAGGGCTGGTAGAATGGTTTTGGATGATTGGCTGTCTACATTTTGAATTTAGAACGTCATTGGAGACGCTCGTGAAAATAGAGTATTTTTGATAAAATGTGATAAATCGACTGTAGTATAGATAGGTTTTATTATTTATTCACAAAATCCACAGCAATCTTAGCGCAGTTTACTTAAAATAAATTAACTAATGTTACAGCCAATTACTATTACGGTATTACGGCGCGGTACGGTATTTGTTATTATTAATGCTAGTTTTAATGTTATTCCATTCCTTTTAAAAAATGGTTCGTAGTTATCTAATTATTCTTACAATAATATGTCTTCGAAAACATGGCAACGACATGAAGAAGCAGTCGTTATGATTTTGTAGGAAATCGAGAATATCATCCACGCGTAGTAAGGGTTTCGAGAATAGCTTTCCTCTTTCTGGCACCAAAGGGTGTTTGTAAGTACTATACTGCCAATTTAGCTGAGCATGTGAGATTCCAAATTCAAATCACATTATTGACCAGCGGGTCATAATGAAATCCAGTACAACATTATTGACCGGCTGTGCCCCCGGCCACTAATGACTCACTTTAGGTTAAGTTTGCTTGACATATAATTTGACATTTTCGAGCAGGTGGTGTGAAAAGATTATTATAACGAGTATTATAAAGAGACAATTATAAATTTGTTTGTTTGTAAGTTTGTATTTAGGTGGTAATCTTCGGAACTACCAGTCGGATTTGAAAAAATCTTTTTGCATTTAATAGTCCATTTCTTGAGGAAGGTTATGGGCTCGTCACTCTATGGCCCTTAGGAGCCGAGAAAAATGACAAAATATAGAAAACGAAGTATCAGAAACTAGTAGAGTAATAGGAGCAAAATGCAAAGCCGAAAAAAGGAAAAAAGGTCAGAAAGAACGCTAAGCGAAAACGAAGTATTAGCGCGGGCAGGCGATGATATGCGACGCGATGTGTCGGGGGCCGAAATTTCACGCGCACTAAGTCGCGAGTCCTGTGGTCGTTATAATTCGAAGACATGTGACATCTACCAACCCGTACTGGGCCCGCGTGGTGGATTACGGCCCACTCCCTCTCAAAGATAGGAGGCCTGTGTCCCAGCAGTGGGAACATTAAAGGCTGATTATGAATGTATGTATGTTGTCTTTTGGTACAGACGCCAGCAGATCAAGCTACCCGAAACTGTCAAATTTTCCCAATCAACTTTGAACCTTATGTTCTAGCGATAAAGTTGAAAATCTATTAAAGAAATTTAACAGATTGTAGTAGCTTGAAGTGCTGGCGTCTGTACATTGGCATAATAATGCTCTGTCAACTTTTAAAGCCTTTTTCATCTCCATTTTTTGTTACCAACCTATTTTCAATGTCAAAGGAAATCAATGTCATACTACCACGAATACATAGCCAATAGACGTCTACCGAAACACTCTAATCCCTTTCACGGTCCAATATCATGTCAAAACAAAAATACCTGAAGCCCGAAGGGAAATCCCTCAGCTCCGTAGTAGGTACAAAACCCATATATCAAAGTGGCATTTGGTCCAAAACTATTTGTGACATTCGAGTCACGTTGTTGTATAAAATTTAATGATTTCTCCCTCACTTGTAGGTACGGTCGGAGACATAAGTCGGGGAACAACAGTGCAATTTCAGAAGAGATTTTGAATGAAAACGGGCTAATTATTAAGTCTGTAAATGTTTTTTTGAAGAGTAAAGAATACTTCAAAGACTAATCCATTCATATGATACTAATCCATACTTTTATACTATGGTACTAATATTTTAAATGCAAAATTTACCCTGTCTGTTATCTTTTCATGCTTAAACCATTGAACTGTTATGAGATGGATAGGTAAACAGAAGCATATACCTAAGCTACTTTTTATACTGGATATTTTTATTAAAATTTTGAAACATAAAATTTTTTATTTAATAGGCTAAATAAATTAAAAATTATAACTGTCTCTGCCGAGCAAAGGCCTCCCCCAAATCTTTCCAGGCATCCTTTTATTATCGTCGATCCCTTGGTAATATGGGGGATAAAAACTATCCTATGTCCTTTCCCGGGATGCAATCTATCTCTCTGCCAAATTTTATCGAAATCTGTTCAGTGGTTTAGGCGTAAAAGGTAAGGTAGGTAGGTTTTGAATTTATAATAGGTATTAGCAAGGATTTAAGACTTCAAATATTCCAGTTATGATATAGTTTTTTGGGATGCAAGAAGAAGCCTCCTCGTGTAGCGCAGTTTGTTCCGCCAGTTACTCAACTGAGCCGAGTGCTCGGCGCATCCAGTCACACCCAACACCTTATTTAACTGGCCAATTCTTCCCTTGCGGTGATAGGTCTAACGCCTGCCTGGTTTGCGACCGCCCTCCCACCGGAGGCCGGCGTCAAGCAGCTTCCTGTGTTTCGTCGATGCGTGGGAGTTCCAGTGTCTTAGGCATCTTCTGGACACGCTCGTTCCATTATAGACCTCTTCCAAAGCTTTCCATCACGCGTGATCGAGGTCAACAGCGGGCCCATTCAGCAATAAAAAAAAATTAAAACAATGATTAGGTTCTACAACTTAAAAGTGAAAAAACCTCGTGAAAGCCGAGAAAGATAAACCAATCAAGTATCTTGACTTGGCTCGCGAGGTTGTCGACATGTGGGAAGTGGACTCAGTGATCATTGTGCCGATAGTCGTGACAGCCAATAGGTATTAGCCAAGAGCCTCGACCAACGCCTGAGGAGGTTCTCGTTGGGCAGCTGGATCAAGGGCTTGATTCAGAAAGCGGTATTTCTGGACACGGCTCCCATTGTCAGGAGGTTCCTATCTCTGGAGCCCTGACTGCTGGTAGCTTGGACCCTGGTCCCGATACCGGTGGGCTACTATTATTTATATTTTTAAATTTTTTGATATTCTAATATTTAAAAATATTATTTATAAATGTATTTAATGAAATATAGGAGAAGTTCCAAAATGATCATCGACTTGTGTAGCTGTCTGTACCTATAAGAATAGCAGGTATATTGTAGGCATATAGGTATCTAATTGAATGATGTCGCATAAGGGAATTAGTTTGGAATGTGTTTGAGATTTTGATATTATTATGTTTAAGTTTCAGCTCGTTTGTAGGAAATATTAGGCACGTAAATAGGAAAATGTTTGGCGATACGTCATAACTATTGGATAGGTCGTAGGTATTCTGTAAAGGTCTCTATGAGCTTCAGGGTAACTGGGAGGAATCAATTAAACCACGGTTTATCACGTATGTTCAATCATTATTCTTAGTAATCATTCTACATATTTTACATCTTTTTAGGGTTCCGTACTAAATGGTAAAACGGAACCCTTATGGTGAGACTCAGTCTGTCTGTCTGACTGTCTGTCTGTCGCAGCTGGATATCTCAAGAATTACTAATGCTATCAACTTGAAATTCGGAATGGTTTTAGATGACATAATTTGCAAATAACAAAGAATTTTTTTTTTTTTTTGCAACATGGACTGAAAGGGTGTCTGAAAAATTCGAAGTGGGGTACTAGGGCATGTGGGCTATCATATGAAAGAGCGCAGTTTGCACATTCTCAAACATTTTTTCTTTTTTTTTAGGCCGCGTAGTTTTTGACTTTTGATGAAAAATTTTAAGAAAAAATACCGTTCTCTACTAACTTTTTAGACCTTTGTATTTTGCTTATACGTACGAAGTTTCATTAAAATCGGTTCATTCACTTCGAAAAAAAAGGGCTTGAAAGTTTGTATGAAATGCCGTTCGGCGTAAACGCTCTTAAAAGTAAACTAGTCGCGAGCTCGAACTCACTGGTGGTCATGGCCAAAAAGCACGCTGTCTCCTGGCTTCGTGTCCAACAGAGCTATTATCAGTGATGAGCAGTGAGGTGCTAGTCTACACGAACAACGTCTAGTTCTCACGCCAGAAACATCGTTCCGAACTGATAGGCGCGTAAAAAGATTGGAAAAGTGCTTCGGAAAATCGAATTTTATAAAAAAACCACTGCTTAGATCAATTACAAATTGAACTCTTCGAAAACTGAGCTTTGTCGGTACGAATTTAGTTTTAAAGATTTTACAGTTCTTTTATTACTTATTTACACCCAAAGTTACGTTAAAAAAATAGCAAGAAAAACGAATCTTTGTTGGCTCATAACTTTTTAATGGCTTTTTATTTTACTATTCTGCCTCCGTACAGACAAAGTTAATATTAAGTCAAAACGATATCATGTTTAACTTTGTATACACAATGTCAAACAGTGGAGTAATTCTCCCGAAATTTATATAGAAAAAATATCGACTAGTGCCACCTTAAAGTTAGATTATGATTATGAAGTTAGACTATGATTATTATTCATCAGTCATAGGTTGAATTAGTAAATAAAAACGTTATGTATTTAAACAGTATAGTTCAAACATTTGGAACAAGAATTTTAAATCATGATGAAGTTGTCAACTAACTTTTGGAGGCCACAATAATATATTATTATATCTAATTACCTACGACGACCTAGTTTAAATAGGTTATAGCTAGGTACGGTACATAGATAATTAGTGACAAAGCAAATGTACCTGGTATTTTAGCCTGAAAATTTAGAGGCGTAACTCAAAGCGTGCTAACAACTACGCAGCTAACTAGGTATTTAATTATCTATACGAATTCGTTCTAACGACTGTTAAGCCCTGGTACGCTCGGGCGCTTTTTTCCCGGCGATATGTTTTCGCACATTTTCAACAGTTCGTTGAAAATCCAAAAGCAGAAAAAAAGAGTTCAACAGTTCGTTGAAAATCCAAAAGCAGAAAAAAAAGTTTAAAAAAAAAAACTCCACGCCATTGCCCGTATTTTCCGTACGCAAAATACGCGCATTGACGTGGAGTTCCGGACACCAGCCCGTCGCACAGTGTGGGAATCTCGCAATCTAGGGGGATTTAAATCAAAATATAAATTTTAATAATTGTTATTATAGTTATACCTAAGACCCTATTTATCACAGATACATATTAGACATTCTTGTAGGTAGGTTAGAAAAATAAATAAAAAATGTTGAAATGGGTAGATAATAATCGTTGTACCCTTACAATACGAACAACAACATTATAGTGTCATCTTCACTTGAGATTACTGATCTCAAAAGACCATTTCAGACACCAATCTACATGAACTTTACATGATCTGATCAAGATTTTGTCTGGACTTTAAAACAGACTGTGACCTCTGAGTTTCTTTCAGCCTTTCTTCTCAGATTATTCAAATAGGAAACGCCGACCTCATCTAGTTTAAAAAAATATGATTGACGTGTAAAAGTGTTTGTACAAACCTACTTACAGAAAATAAATCATTTATCATTTACAGGTATCTGCAGTTTCCCTTTCAGTTTCAGCTATTCATTGATTCGGATATTTCCAATCATATAGGTAATTATGTCCGGTATCAAATCAATTTGATGAAGTTTGCCAGCTAGATATTACGTAGCCTCGTACCTGAAAATAGACTACGTTTCATCCTGAAAAATTGAAGCTTAAATAAAAACTTACACTAACTTCTTCTAGTTCTGACCAACAGACTCTTGATTTAAAAACTTGAACGTTTGCCCCCCTACCTGTCGAAGCGCCCCACGCGTCGGAGTAGTTGAAGTCTTTGTTTTAAAAATGACAATAGAACAATGACATTGTTGTGTACACTTGGTGTACCGTTGACATTTCGAACACTTTTTCTTATGTACACTTGGTGTACACTTGACGCTTAAGGGGTTAATAGGTACCTACTCCATTTTCGGATATTGAGCCTCCTTGCTTGGCTAAACACGCCACAATAAATCCTCGAACTACGTCGTGAGACAGACAGAACTACCACAATACCGTGAGATAGTCGAAATGGCGCATAAATCCGAGACTCGTTTCATTGATGTTCTTTGAACGACAAACGTTTTCTGAAGACCAAATCGATAGAAATACACACATCAAAAGTGTCTAGGGATCAACATATATTTTTGCAATAACTTTTCTCCTGATTGATATTAATTAAAATTTTCTTTAAGGATTCATCAAATAAAGTGTTTTCGTTTGTCACAGTAACGATAAACCAAGTCACCTTTGCATTAATAAAGAAATTTGCCATTTTCCTAATAAAGGGATTTTTGACATTTGAACCACTAACACAAAAGTTCGAAAAAAAGACTGAAATAACAGTTTTCTTTAAAATTTTATTGGGTAACTTAAACAATTAATAATCCGTGTTTCTACCGCGAACACTAACAACACAAAAACATCGGTTTGGCATACTCAAAATGAGTTCATCCAAATCACGCTGTGGAATGGCCGCCCATGTTCGTTGCAACAACAAAAAAAGGTCTTCTTGCGACTGGATACCCTCCATATTCGGCAGAGCTCTTCTCTGTAGCATATCCCATGCATGCTCAATCGGGTTCAAGTCTGGCGACTGAGCAGGCCAGGGCAGGACATTGATGTTAGCTGCGGCGAGAGTCTGTCTTACAACTCTTGCGGTGTGCGGTCGTGCATTATCATGCATTAACTGAAATAAGGGACCGATTTGCACTTGTAGAGGAACGATGACGTCTGATACAATCGTCTCAGCATAAATTTGAGCGTTGAGGTTGCCTCTGATCCAAATCAACTCAGTTCTTCCGCCGATCCAAATACCCGCCCATACCATGATGGTTCCACCACTATAAGGATGGACTTCCTGGCAGGATTTTAATCGCTGTTGGCGTCCAGGGGTTCTCCATTGTCGTATACGTCTTGTATCCGGTCTCATACCAAAACGAGACTCATCAGAAAAGCACACGAAACGCCATTGTTCTTCTGCCCAATTTCTGTGTTCAAGAGCCCATTGATATCGAATCCTACGATTGTGCATTGCTATAGGTGGTACCCGTAGCGGTCTTCGGGAATGAAGGTTCACTTCATGCAAGCGGTTTCTGACTGTTTGGTCGCTAATTAAGTTCCCTGAAGAGTGATGAAGCCTCACGGCTAACATCATGGCGGTTATTGTTGGAGCTCTTCGAGTTAAGATTTGAATGTATCGGTCTTGTCTCCGTGTGGTGCAGCGATACCGTCCTCCATGGCGCTCAGCCACGGTACCAGTGCTTCGGTAACGTGTCCAAAGTCGACTGATAACACTCTGACTTGTATTCAGAGCTAAAGCCACAGTACGTTGCCGGGAACCAGCTTCTATCATTCCCACGGCTCTGAGCATTTCTTCCCTGCTTAAATGACGTCGCCGCTCCATAATAACGTTGGTTTTAATCAGTAGTAGGGAAACAGTAGCACTAATAATGTCTTCAATGCGTTGTATGTTTTTATAGGGAAAATATTGACAGCTGATTTTCATCTTTTACTCGAATTTGATTCACAGTTCCTGATTCAAATTATGAAATGCACCAAAAAGGATCCATATAAATTTATAAAATCATAAATTTATTACAAAGCCACATCTCAATCTCAAGAAATCCGCATAAAAATGCTTGATCCCTAGACACTTTTGATGTGTGTACATAGACAGCGCCTAACGTAAATTGACGTATTTTTAGTAGCCATGTTTTTAATCACGTCTAAACTTGCTATGGAGTATCTTAATTTGACAGGACTAAACTAATATTTATCTTCTGTCCTTTTCTTAATGAAATAGAAAGAAAAAGATGCACTGAACTTAATTTCAGTTTAGTTTGTGAACAAGGGAATTGGCGCCAGTTACTTTATTTATTTATTATTTATTTGTATATATACTTTATTGTACACCACAAAAATACATAACATGAAAAACTTTCTATGTCTTTTCATTTAGGTGGGTGTTCACCGTCGGCACAAGTTAGGTATCTATTCACGGATATACGACTTACTTGCCTCGTTACACATGCCACAATAAATCATCAAATAAGGCTGCGTCATAAGACAAATAGAGCCACTACAACACCGTGATGAATCACTCTGCCTAACCTTTTCACAACTATGTTGGGGTCGGCTTCCAGTCTAACCGGATGCAGCTAAATACTAGTATTTTACATAGAGCGACTGCCTATCTGACCTCCACAACCCAGTTACTGGGAAATACGATACCATTGGGAAGACTGGTTGTCAGACTTTCGGGCTTCTGACGACCCGTAACAACTGTCAAAGATCTACGAATGACAGCCGGGACCAACGGGGCTTAATGTGCTTTCCGAGGCAGGGATGGTCTTGGTATGTAAAGATGGTCACCCATCCACGGACCAACCGCAGCAAGAGTAGCTTAACCTGATCGATCCATCCGTTATTGCTTAGCCACAAGCCCATCAACAACACCGTGATATGGTCCTTTAATCCCTGACTTATACGGCGACGTCTTCTGAAGACCAATTCGGTAGAAAAACATAGACGATCCAATTTGGCATTTAGGTTCTTCATCATAAGTTATAATATTTCCGGACATGCGACGTTCTTGCCTCGTTAAACACGCCACAATAAATCATTAAACACGCCTACGTCATAAGAAAGACAGAGCTACCACAATGCCTATAGTCGACATGGTCCTTAAATCCGGGACACGTAACTTTGATGTTCTTTGAACGACAACCGTTTTCCTAAGGACCAGTGCCGGATTAGCCCATAAGCAAATTAAGCAATTGCTTTGGGCATCTCGGGGGCACCATAAGGTAGAAACAGCACCGAAACAGTATTTGCTAGCACATGAACGGCAAGGCAGTTTATCAGCAAGATATTACAAGACCCAAAACTCATTCTAGAGATGTGCGCCAATCTTTACAAATCGCTCGTCGATGTTTTGGAAAAACACGAGGCGACTAGAGGGCGTAGGATTACTACAGACGTGGATTTACTACAGGCATGGATTGCTTAGGGCATCATGTAGTCTTAATCTGGCACTGCCAAGGACCTATGTCCTTCTTTTGTTATCACATAAAATAAATTAATAGTTTAAAAAACACTAGCACAACACGCTTGGCCTTTCTCACAATTGCAAACACGACTATGATACGATATTCTATCATGGAATGCCAGTGCCTATCTTCCGGCTTCATCATCAGACCTTGAAACCTAATCGTGGTCAAAGTTCATTACAAGACTTTTCTAAGAAATCCAAAACAGCTTCGATACGATTTTCCATCATGAAGTTCCAGTTCATAAATTCCAGCTCCATCATCAGATCAGTTCGACAGTACCATATTATTGTATTGTCATCAGAACTACATACAGCTGCCAATTTTCATTACGCTACGACCCTTTGAAGATGGTTAAATTTGTTACCTTAGATTCCATTACATATTTAGTTACATACAGGTCGACCTAATAAAAGCGTGTGAATAAAAATTTTCAAACGTTAGACAGTTAATTTGACATACTTTTCATTTATGAGTCGTCACAAGTTATCTATTTCCGGACATGCGACATTCTTGCCTCGTTAAACACGCCACAATAAATCATCAAATCTGCCTACGTCATCCTAAAACCGAGACAGACGCCACAATATGATCTTTATACTGTGACAATACCGTGACATAGTTGACATGGTCATTAAATCCGTGACTCGTAACATTAATGTTCTTTGAATTACAGCTGTAAAATGAAGACGAATGTCCGACTCATTATTCAGAAGAAGGGCCTGCTTTTCGTGAATTCATCATCTGCCTAGACTTTTTCCAACTATGTTGGGGTCGGCTTCTAGTCTAATCGGATGCAGCTGAATACCAGGACCTATTTTACATGGAGCGGCTGCCTATCTGACCTCCACAACCCAACTACTGGGTAATACGATACCCCTTGGTAAGACTGGTTGTCAGACTTTCGGGCTTCTAATTACCCGTAACGACTGTCAAAGATCCACGAATGACAGCCGGGACCATCCGCTTAACGTGCTTTCCTAGGCAGGAGGGGTCTCGGTATGTAAAGATGGTCACCCATCCACAGACCAACCAACCGTGGCAAGCGTAGTTTAACCTGATCGATCGACCTGTGCGGCTGTTATTATTTAGCCACGAACCCCTCTTTTCATCAATTAAAATAAAAATTTCAAACTCGTTAATTCGATTTATGAACGAGCTCTAATAAGAAGTTATATACCTATTTCCGGACAAGCGACATTCTTGCTTCGTTAAATACGCTACAATAAATCATCAAACATGCCTACGTCATAAGCCAGACAGAGACACCACAAAAACATAGCTATCACTAACTACAATACCGTGACTTAGTCGACATGGTCCTTAAATCCGTGACTCGTAACATTGATGTTCTTTTAGTTACAGCCATAACATGAAGACGAATGTCTGACTCATTATTCAAAAAGGCATACATTTCATCAATTAAAATAAAAAAACCGGGCAAGAGCGAGTCGGACTCGCTCACCGAGGGTTCCGTAACATCGGGGTTTATGCATAAGGTTTATGTTTATGAAATTAAATGTTTTTTTTTTTTTTTATTTGAGTTGGTTGAATAAAAGGTAAATTGCGGTTTACGATTTATGACGTATTAAAAAAAAACTACTTACTAGATCTCGTTCAAACCAATTTTCGATGGAAGTTTACATGGTATTGTACATCATATATTTTTTTTAGTTTTATCATTCTCTTATTTTAGAAGTTACAGGGCGGGACACACATTTTACCATTTTGGAAGTGTCTCTCGCGCAAACTATTCAGTTTAGAAAAAAATGATATAAGAAACCTCAATATCATTTTTGAAGACCTATCCCACACGTATGGGTTTGACGAAAAAAAAAAAATTTTAGTTTCAGTTCTAAGTATGGGGAACCCCAAAATTTATGGTTTCTTTTCTATTTTAGCGTGAAAATCTTAATGCGATTCACAGAATACATCTACTTACCAAGTTTCAACAGTATAGTTCTTATGGTTTCGGAGAAAAGTGGCTGTGACATACGGACGGACAGACAGACAGACATGACATATTTATAAGGGTTCCGTTTTTTGCCATTTGGCAACGGAACCCTAAAAATCTCAAACTCGTTAATTCGATTTGTTCGGTCGGTGTTGACTATGGGTTTGAGATGTTTGGGGATAAGTCCTGGGTCTGTTCTATGAAGTACCAGCTTCCGCCCGCGGCTCCGCCCGCGAGGTATGTCGATAAAAACTATCCTATATCCTTCCCTGGGATGCAATCTATCTCTCTGCCAAATTTTATCGAAATCCGTTCAGTGGTTTAGGCGTGAAAAGGTAACATACAGACAGACAGAGTTACTTTCGAATTTATAATATTAGTATGGATGGAGAAGGAGCTCTAATAAGAAGTTATATATTTCCAGACCAGCGACATTCTTGCTTCGTTAAACGCGCTACAATAAATCACAGACAGAGACACCACAAAAACATAGCCACTTACTACAATACCGCGACTTAGTCGACATGGTCCTTAAATCCTCGACTCGTAACATTGATGTTCTTTGAATTACAGCCGTAACATGAAGACGAATGGCTGGCTCATTGTAAAGACCAAATCTGAAGAAGGGACCTATTCGCTATCATATAAAAGTAAAAACTTCAAACGAGAGCCTTTACACCGTACGGCATTTCATACAAACTTTCAAGCCCTTATTTTTCGAAATGAATGAACCGATTTTAATGAAACTTCATACGCATAAGCAGGATACAAATGTCTAAAAAGTTAGTAGAGAACATTTTCGAAATGTGTTATTTAAAAAAAGATAACTGGAAATCTCTATTTCTATGGAAAATTTAAAATAGGTCTAATTTGGCTGTAACACTATTTTTCGAAAATGTTCTCTACTAACTTTTTAGACCTTTGTATCCTGCTTATGCGTATGAAGTTTCATTAAAATCGGTTCATTCATTTCGAAAAATAAGGGCTTGAAAGTTTGTATGAAATGCTGTACGGCGTAAATGCTCTTTCGATTAATTTAGAAGCTCTCATAAGTTATATATTTCAGGACATTTCTTGCGTCGTTAAACACGCTATCATAAATTACCGAATATGCGTCCATGCTTAGTATGTCATAGAACTAGAAAAACTGGCCAAGTGCGAGTCGGACTCGCCCACGAAGGGTTCCGTACCACAAGGCAAAAACGCCGAAAAAAACACGTTTGTTGTATGTCCTTAATTTTTTTTCTGTATTTGCTGTTATAGCGGCAACAGAAATACACATTTTGTGAAAATTTCAACTGTCTAGCTATCGCGGCTCTTGAGATAAAGCCTGGTGACAGACAGACGGACGGACAGACAGCGAAGTCTTAGTAATAGGGTCCCGTTTTTACCCTTTGGGTACGGAACCCTAAAAAGCCACTACAATACCATGACATGGTCGACATGACCCTTTAAATCCGTGACTCGTAACATTGGTGATCTTTGCATCCGTAACATAAAGACGAATAGAATAATAGGGAATATATACCTCTCTGGGTAACAACAAATCAGAAAATGTCCTACTTTTCCTCCACCCCACCATAATCAGCCTATAATGTTCCCACTGCTGGGACACAGGCCTCCTCTCGGTGAGAGGGAGTGGGCCGTAATCCACCACGCGGGCCCAGTGCGGATTGGCAGATGTCACATGTCTTCGAATTTTTGGTTCTAGGACATGCCGGTTTCCTCACGATGTTTTCCTTCACCGTCTTCACTTTTCATCAATAAACAATAAAAACATCAAACTCGTCAATTCGATTCATTTATGAGGTAAATTAAAAACGTCAAACGTGTTTATCCAATTAATTTAAAGGAGTTTTCATAGTTTATTTATTTCCGGACATGCGACGTTCTAGTTTCGTTAATAAATTACCAAATATGCCTCAGTTCATGCTAAGTATGTTATAGGATTAAACAGAGCCACCACAATACCCTGACATGGGCCTTAAATCCGTGACCCGTAACATTAGTATTCTTTGTATTACAGCCGTAACATAAACTCTAATGTCTCATGATGCATTCGGTATAATGAAGTAGAAGGGCCTACTTTTCATAATACAAAAGTTAAATAAACCTCATTCGCAGAAAGTAAGCAAAAGGAGTACCTATGTAATAAGGGTCGTAGCAGGTGGCGTTCTGTAGTTTCTGCCTAACCCCCATGGGTAAAAAGCGTGAGGTTGTACGCGTTCATTCGATGCATTTAAGAGCAAACTAGTCGCGAGCTCGAACTCACTGGTGGTCATGGCCAAAAATCACGTTGTCTTATCTGGCTTCGTGCCCGACTGAGCTAGTATCAGTGATGAGCAGTTAGACGTTAGTCTACATGAAAAAACAACTAGTTCTCACCCACAGAAATACCATTCCGAACTGATAGGCGCGAAAAAACAATTAAAAGTGCTTCGGAAAAAAGTGTTTTATGAAAAAAATAATGCGTAAATCAATTAAAAATAAAGTTTATTGAACTCTTCGATAACTGAGCTTTGTCGGTACGGACTTGGTTTTGAAGATTTTACAGTTCTTATATTACTTATTTACACCCAAAGTTACGTTAAAAATAGCAAGAAAAACGAATCTTTGTTGGCTCATAACTTTTTAATGGCTTTTTATTTTACTATTCTGTTTCCGTACAGACAACATTAATAATAAGACAAAACGATATCATGCTTAACTTTGGATGCACAATGTCAAACAGTGGAGTAATACACTCCCGAAATTTGTATGGAAAAAATATCGACTAGAGTCACCTTAAGGTGAATGGGTAGTTGAGACCGCGAAATTCAAATTTTCTTACGTTTTTTGCAATTTGCAGGTCAGTGTCAGGTTGTATCTTGATCAAAATATGATTCGCGACAATAACAGGTAGGTACGGTAAGAAAATTTGAATTTCGCGGTCTACCACTATCCGAGCTCTCATAAGTTACCTTTTTCCGGAAATTTTTGCTTAGTTAAACACGCTACCATAAATCATCGAATATGCCTCCGTCCACGCTGTGTCACAGAATTAGACAGTTTTTGAGTTAAAATTCATGGTCTTCGTTTTATTTCTGACATTATGTTATTTAGCAAAAAATAATCCTAATGATGAAGCCTTTCGATCGGTATGATAAAGCTACAGGGTAATTTTTGCGTGTAGCGGGTTCGATTCCCGGTTCAACCATGAAATTATTTAAAAATCTATGAATGCAGTATAAATTGTTTTTAAAATTAAAATAATGTCTTGTTTCAGTAAAATCTTCCATCTGTAATATTCAAGGTACTTTCCCTTCATGTGGCATAGCCGTGGGACGCCCTGTTTAAGTAAGTATTTCCGAACATTTAACCTACCATGAAAATTAAATATGTCATTGGGTAGATAGACGAAAGAATAACGTGTGATAGTCTTTAAATCCGGGACCCGTAAATCCGTAATATTAATGTTCTTTGAATTACAGCCGTAACATTCAGATAACCAACCCCCCCTTTGGAGGAGGTCTAAGTCCAGCAGTGGACGACTTTCGGCTGAAAAAATGATGAATTGTGTAGGTAACTGTAGTAGTGTGTGTAATCGTAGACAGAGTAAACTATAGACTGCTGCCTATTTTTTTTTTCATTCACACAAAAAAAAGAGAAATATGTTAACATTACTATCAAAGAAAAGAGGCAGAGTAAGAATATTTCTGTCTCTTACTGCATGTCGGCTAAGCACATCTATGTGCACAACAAGTTTGACAATTTATGAATGAAATAATAAAAACTACACCGCGATTAAACGCAAAATAAGATCTTTTTCGTGCATAATTCAATAATAGTACATTTGCGTAACTGTGAAAATGGTAAGGTGCAGATACCATGAGTCTATAGATTACTCTGTCTACGTGTGTAATTGTCTAACACAAACTTTACAATGATTATGGTTAGGAGACGTTAAAAACGTCAAAGATGTATGGTTAAACAGTAGCTAAGTAATCACTACCTAAATTTAAGCAACGTTCATGAATGTAGGGGTCTGTGTATATCGGCTCAAGCTTTTCATTAAGGAACTTTAATAAGTCTTCTTTCTTCGTGGTAGGTAATGGTTCCTGAGATGTTGAACTTCGTCGTTTCAGCCGATAGACGTCCACTGCTGGACATAGGCCTCCCCCAATTTTGGGGGGGTTTGCCATAATCGCCACGCTTGGCAGGCGGGTTGGCGATCGCAGTATGGTATGATGGTGGAATAAATAGAGAACGCTGCTGCCCATTCTCCGGTAAGACCCTTAGTCGCCTTTTACGACACCCACGGGAAGTAAGGGGTGGTGCAATTCTTTAAGTCCGACACCACACAGAAATGTTGAACTTATTCGAGATGTTGAACTTATTCGTAGATATTTCCGGGCATTCGACCTCCTTGCTTCGTTATCAAAACACTCTACCGCCACGGCATACTACCACAATACTTATTAACGACTCGACTACAAAAACCAACAAACAATCTTTTTCTTTCTTTCTTAATAAACCCGTGACTGAAGACATTAATATTCATTGAACGATAGCTAGGTAGGTACCTACTTCTAACATGAAGCTGAATGTCGGATTTATTTCAGATGGGTTAACAATTCGTTTCGAATTTACCTAGTATTTTGTAGAACTCGAATCCTAACAAAAGAATTATATTGGCCATGAAAACGTTCAAAAACACTCTTCATTTCAATAGCGGATTTATCTCTGCTTTTTACTAGGTACCTAAACGGCTAAACAATGCATCGTCATAAAACATTAATTTTCCACATTAGCTGGTAATTTGTAACAAGCAAATATAATTTATCTTTCCAGCTTTCTAATTCCACGTATGACAGTGAAAATTATTCAACAATCATAAGAGGCTCTGAATAGAGTTTAGACAAAAAAAAACGGTGGAGTTTCTTGCCCATTCTTCTCCATACGAAAACTACCTTTTGGAATGGGCGACTAGAATCAATTCTATTTTGTTGTAATTTTTGTTCAAAAGAAGTTTATGTGCCTATTTGAAATAAATGCATTGACTTTGACTTTGGCTAGTCACCGTTTATGGTTGTTAAGGGGAACAAAACTTTTACTAGGACTGAGGATGGCCTCTTCATCCGGAAGGTAGGCTGCTCAAGAACTCTGGGTAATAAAATATTGCCATCACACTAGTTATGATAGATATATAAACCGTTTAAACACTACGTAAGAAAGGATTTTATTTCAGACTAGCTTTTGCCCGCGGCTTCGCTCGCGTTAAGTATTATTAAAAAAAAACTAATACATTTACATCCTCCATCATCCCTTATTTTATCCCCATGGGGGTTGAACTTATCAAAATCCTTTCTTAGGGGATGCCTACGTCATAGTAGCTATATGCATGCGAAGTCTCAGCCCGATCGGTTTAAAATTGACAAAGTTTCATACAAACTTTCATTCCCTATTTTATACCCTTGGGGGTAGAATTTATCAAAATCCTTTCTTAGCGGATGCCTACGTCATAACATCTACCTGCATGCCAAATTTCAGCCCGATCCCTCCAGTGGTTTGGGCTGTGCGTTGATAGATCACTATGTCAGTCAGTCACCTTTGTGTTTTATATATTTAGATTAGCCTGTAGAAGAATGATCCTGCCTAACACTTTTAGGTTGCTAAAGGTCGTCTTTTTCAACAAGGGAAAAAAACAACCAACGATGAGGAAGAAAGTATGAAACCATATCATCAAAGTAAGGAATTGACGATGAAAAAGTTTATCGGAAAGTTGGAAATAATGATTACTTAATTACTAATAGGCAAGTTAAAGTAAGTAAGTAAGTACCTACACTTGCCTACTTTAGGGTCAACTAAGTACAGGTTATTTAATAATTCCAGCAGCAAGTCAAAGTAGGCAGGAAGTAGATATTGTAAAAATGGGAAAGTTTTTAAGTAATAAGTACTTACCAAAAAGTTAATTATACATTATTACACTAGTTTATAATCCTTGAAATACTTTAATAAGTGTCTATTAATTTTACATCACACGAAATCCCGGAAAAATCTAACATTTATTTATTTACAAGCTATTATTTACACAAAACTTTTACGAACTAAGCGAGAATGCTTAAACACCACATCGAAAATTTTAAGCGTCACAAATACTACTCGAAAACACTTTTCCAACTAGATTACGTTCGTAACTTAAGTCAGTTAGCCAGCGAAGCAAAGAGCCGACTCCTTCTCCTGGCGCCTAAGGTGGTACTGAAGCATGTCTGTTTCCAACATACCCAGCAAACAGTTTTCCACTGTTCCTTTCCTTCATATTACGATGCGCAAACCTGCGGGAAAAGCTTTTCCACGTGATAAGGTTTGTTTATTTTAGCATAATTTAACGCCATCTCCTGGCTGGCGCAAAAAGTAAAAACGTTGAGAACGATGACGCCTGCTCAAGTGAACTATAGCGCAACACATAGATGTCGTTAGTAGCGACTAAAATTAAATTAGCTGCTAAAATCTAAATAAAATATTGTACAAGTATGTTCTTCTGAGTTGTATTTATTTTCGATAAATTTTCTTCACATTTTCTAATTATTATTTTTTTATATTTTTGGTTCTGTGAGTAATGTGGTAATTTTATCGCGCTCAAAATGTCATGGCAAAGTTGGTGAAATGGTGACGAACTGTCACTGTCAGTTTCGTGTTCTGAAAAATTGTACACGAATAGCGTTTGACACGCTTTCTTCTATTTTTATAAAAACTGTAGAAACAATTAACTTATTTTTTAACTTATTTGTTGTTCCCGGTGTTATTAATAAGCTAGAAAAAGAAAAACCGCGAAAATGAGTACAATATTGGAGAAAATTGCGGGCATAGAGGCCGAGGTTTGTAGAAGGAAGAGGTTATTTTAAAAATTCAATGATTTTTGACACAATATTGTGAAAATCTTTAACTAGAACATTTATTGGTATAAAACGTCCACAAAATTCAGCTATGGAATGTATTTTTCATCTTTATTCTTATACTATAACAATTTATTCACAACATTACAGATGGCTCGGACGCAAAAAAATAAGGCGACTGCGCTCCATTTAGGTATACTAAAAGCCCGGTTAGCTAAATTGAGGCGTGAACTGATCACTCCTAAAGGTGGCGGCGGGGCAACCGGCGAAGGTAAATAAAGAATCATATTTTATAACCTATGCCTGCTAAGAACTATACCTAAGATAGAAGTATTTTGGGCTTTCAAAATTCAGGAAACCCCCCTAGGGTTCCCTGAATATTAAAAGCCGAATTAAATCACTAGCAACGAAATTTCTAGTCATTAAAAGCAAAAAGTTACTATTAACTCTCAGTACTTGAATCCGTGTGTCTGTGTGGTGCCGGACTTAAAGAATTGCACCACCCCTTACTTCCCGTGGGTGTCGTAAAAGGCGACTAAGGGTATTACCGGAGAATGGGCAGCAGCGTTCTCTATTTATTCCACCATCAATACTGCGATCGCCAACCCGCCTGCCAACCGTGGCGGGCAAATTGGGGGAGGCCTATGTCCTTTACAAAAATTTTTCATCAGAAATAAAAACAAACTGAGACAATAAGATACTTAATTTTTAATCTAATGCAGTCACAAGTGTCTTTTATGATGCAGTGTGATTTCTGGACAATTGCCAATTGCAATTTTATTTGTATTACGTCTATTAAATAATATGCATCACTTTACTATTTTCAGGTTTCGACGTTGCCAAAACTGGTGATGCCCGTATTGGTTTTGTAGGGTTTCCATCAGTAGGGAAATCTACGTTGCTGTCTAATTTAGCAGGAGTGTACTCTGAAGTGGCAGCGTATGAGTTCACGACGCTGACAACGGTGCCGGGATGTATCAAATACAAGGGTGCTAAGATTCAGGTTATAAAACTAACATTCTTATCATAGTTACTAATTTTATCTGTAATTTAGCAGTTAATAGTTTAGTTATAATATATTTAAATGCAAACAACAGAGGTTTGTTTCTAATAAAGCAACTACAGTAGAATTTGCTTATTGAGACATTGAAGGGAAGTGACAAACACGTCATACTAAGCGGACGTATAATACACTATAAGTGAAGTCATAATATCCAAGCTTTGTTATAAAGAATTTTATATAAAAAGCAAACTTCCTACAATTACTTCATAATAAGCGGCTGTTCAATATACTTAGGCGGCGTCATAATAAACTGATTCACTATAGTCACAAAATCACAAAGTCTGGTAATAGATGAACATACTGTTATTGTATCCATAAATCAATTGAAATTGAAATAGTTTAATTGATTTACATAAATATTTACAAATTAGGGCTGTAAACTAGTGGTAGGTATGAAATAATTGGATTCCACCTGAACTAGGAATAAACCTGTATCTCAGGTATCTCAAACAAGTGCTTATACATAAGAAGTGTTATCTAAAATTCCTACAAGTAAATAATTTGTCTACTTTAATTATGGTTTTAAATTCAAATTGAGCAAAATAGTATGCTACTTTTTTGCATCATCGTAAGACTTCTTTCAAGCCCTTATTTTTCGAAATGAATGAACCGATTTTAATGAAACTTCATACGCATAAGCAGGATACAAAGGTCTAATAAGTTAGTAGAGAACATTTTGGAAAAATAGTGTAACAGCCGAATTAGACCAATTTTATATTTTCTATAGAAACAGAGATTTCCAGTTATCTTTTTTTAAATAAGACATTGTAATAATGTTCTCTACTAACTTTTTAGACCTTTGTATCCTGCTTATGCGTATGAAGTTTCATTAAAATCGGTTCATTCATTTCGAAAAATAAGGGCTTGAAAGTTTGTATAAAATGCTGTACAGCGTAAACGCTCGTAAGTACTTTTTAGTCTGACTCACAAACTCACAGCAAGTTTCCGTTTTAAATTGTACTCATTAAAATTGCAATATTTCATTTAGTCATCACTAAAATATAGTGGTTCATACTTTTATTACCCAAATTAATAAACTTCTGGCTAAAATGTTTATCATATCTCAAACTCAAACTGGCATTTATTTCAATTAAACCATTAACAGGCACTTTTGAATTGACAAGAAGTCACAGTCGGTCAGTCAGAAAATATGAAGCAAGTTGCCCATTCCAAATAAAATAATAAATATCTTTCTGCTTCTCGATTTGCCTGGTATTAATTTTAAATTACACTCATTTAAGTTCCTCAAAAGACTTGTGAAAGCCCTTTGCCCAGCTTTGGAACAGTATTGGTTAAAAAAAAATTGCAATATTTCATTCTGTAACTTACAAAATATTTACAGCAATAGGTACAGTCAACAAAAGAGATAAGTCTGCAGGACCATCGGATATAGTTGAAGTTTAGTAAGAAACCGATGGACATTCTCGAATAAAATTTTATTTTTATTCATAGAAAACACGAAGAGATCATTTAGCAAATTAAATTTCAGTCAACAACATCCATTGTTTCTTACTAAACTACAACCATATCCGACGGTCCTGCATACTTATTGCTTTTGTTGACTGTACGTACTTTTGTTAGCCAAATTCTAAAAGTTAAGATTAAAACATTTTTTTTAACTTAATATTTGTCATATCTTTCCAGCTTCTCGATCTGCCTGGAATTATCGAAGGTGCGAAGGACGGCAAGGGTCGAGGTCGTCAGGTCATCGCCGTCGCCAGAACGTGCAGTCTCATATTCATAGTCCTGGATGTGTTGAAACCATTGCAGCATAAGAAACTCATCGAGCATGAGTTGGAAGGCTTCGGACTGCGGTTAAACAAGCAACCGCCTAACATACATTTTAGGAAAAAAGATAAGGGAGGAATCAATTTGAATACTACTGTGAGTTTTTTTTTAAGTTATGTTAATTGGACCATAATAATATAATTACCAAGGTATTCCACAAATCAAAAAAGCGGGTGTGGTTGGGGGACCCCTGTCGGGAACGAAGTTCCATACGCGATAATCGCACGCACACACATTCACATATGAAAGAAAGAGACAGAGAGAGAAAGTCGCATGGACAGGGCATTAGCCGCGTTAAGGACCTTCATTCCAAAAACTTAAAACCATTTATATCACATCTATTCAAAAACAGTTAGTGTATCCTTCGTAAACAAAACAAAAAAAAAAGCTCTTTAATCCTTAAGGACTAAAAGTGATTTGAATTTGAAATGTGGATATTGTTAATAAAAGTTCCAATCACCAAAGAGATCAATCACGAACATTATATGAACAAGTAGGTAGCGGGTAGTATGTCGCGCGAGCCAAATTAAAAAAAAAGTTTGTGAAAAATAAAAAACCCGAAAAGCATTCTGCTATAAATAAATAAATGTACTATTCTTATTCATAAGTTGCACTTAATTTTCCATAGAGGGTGATCCCAATCTATTTGGGGTCTGAGCAACTGCATGTCTTCTTCGCTGTTTAGTCGTGATTTCACTAAACAATAGGTAATCAAGCTAATTGTGTTATTCCAATTGTAAGTCTAATTATTTGCCAGGCAACTAATAACTTAAAGGGCGACTAACTATTTGCTACTAAAAAAATAACTTGGCAGCGATTAAATATTTTAGCAATAATTATATTAGGTGAGCATCAAAATGCAAGGAATTATAAAAACTAAATAATGGCTGCTACTTTAAGGTAGCGAACATATTAAACAGGGCCAATTGAAATCATCGGCGAGGTACTACAAATTATGACATGGCGACTAATATTATCAGTGGGATAACAAACATTGTATTATAGGTAACTATAGGCATCTCTGAAGACTCATTCCCAGAAACACACAAGATTGAACTAGAAAATTTAGGATGCAAGAGCAAGCGAAGTGAGCTCGAGACTTGGGGCACCCCGACTCGGACAGGTTAGGTTCGAAGGGGATGACGGGGGCTCGAGTGAGCGAGCAAAGCGAGCGAACGAGCCCCTGTCAGCCCCTTCGTGTTAGGTTCCTTTACAGAAATAGGGAGCCCCGCGAAGCGGGGCTCCGTCGACTACGTCTTATTATTATTAAAGACAATTAGTTAACTTTATATACAACCTCATTATATAATTTTAGAATGCTCTTTTTCTACTTTTTATCCGCCGTCAAGTTGTCGCCTAACAATAAATTAAGTTGCCAAACCAAAAAATCACTGCCAATTTAAATTTAAACAAAGCTTACAACTCAAAATAAAGCTGCTACTTTTTACTTAAAATGCTACTTCACTGTAGCTGCCATTCTATTATTGTTGCTACCCATTTTAATTATTTTTAAAACCCTAAATCAGATTAGTTTGTCGCCGCGTTAAATACATGCCGTTATTAAATAATGACAACACACAACTGTTAATAAATCACGATAAATACATTTATTTACCGATTTTATGATGTTATATTCGTGATTTCTATTTAAATCTATAGTAATAATAAGGCTGAAGAGTTTGTTTGTTTGTTTGAACGCGCTAATCTTTGGAACCACCAGTCGGATTTAAACATTTTTTTTTTCATTTGATTGCCCAATCCTTGACGAAGGCATTAGGCTATTTAACATCAATAAAAAAATATGGTCGATAAATTAATATGGCAGTTGGGGGACCTCTTAGAATAGAAGGTGTTCCACAGAACGGTCCCCCGACTTCCATATGAATTTATCTGTTTTAGTCTCGTTACCTAGATTCTTTAAGTTGGGGGTTTTTAAATTATTTGATCCTTTTCCAATTACTTACATTCAATTTTATAATTTTTGAGTCGGGGGTTTTTTAAATTTTAAATTTAATTTTTTATTTCATGCTTTTTGTAGGGACTCCTTAATGTTTGAATTTCATTTCTTTTATTTACTTGCGTTTTAAGATTCAGGTAATTTTGTGTTTAATCAGGTTTTTTATCCGTCAAAAAATAATTATTAATTTATAGTTGAAGAATAATTTTTAAGACAAAACAGATTTTTTTGTTTTATTATATCCTTTTTCTAGTTCTTTTTTAAGAGTCCTGTTACATTTTTTACGAAAATTCATGATTTTTGACGCTGTAATTTTCAGCAGTTGTAAGATATTTTAATTATTTGTTTAAGAATAACGATAGTACTATTCTCTTTCTTGCAAGTTGCAGTTACACATTTTCATTTTTCTTTTCGTGTAATTTACTATAAATATTTTACGAACACAGTTTGCAAGAAAAACCGTTGGCGATGGAACTTTGACGCTCAAATTCACATTGTTACATTCAATTCTTATAAATGCTAAAATTATAAAAAGATACTTTGAATGTTTTAAGTACTTGATTATTGGAGTTCTAGAATTCCTTTAAATTCCTTGAGTTTTTATGGATAAAATCGTAAAGAAAGCCTAATTTAAGCAATAAATGTCTTGATTCAGCGTCCATTACACTCCAAATTAACGCAACTTTATCAAATAAACTAATATTATATAAAACTTCAATCTACAATGAATACGTTTCATTAGTTTTCCTTTCTCAATTTAATAGAACAAAATTGCAATAAATAAAGTTAAAATGCTATATATTCTGCGTCAATTCGGCGCGCCCCTCAGTCCTGCGCAAGCGCTTGACGAGGTAGGACCTGTCCTGTCGCCGAATTTTTGGCGCGCAATCGTCCGGAGATCGCTACTATTATCGACTCGTGTACGCCGATCGAAATAATTTGATTTGCGTTTACGATCCGTAATAGGACTCTTAAGTTATTCAACTTTCGTACAAGTATTTCATAGCTATTAGATACCTTAGGTATTTCAGATCTAGTTTATAAAACGGGACTGCGACACTATATGTTGTAGAAATTTACATACGTTTTTAAGTAGGATAATTCCATTCGTAATAAAAATGGTCAAACTCAGTGATCGTATTTAGTTTTCATTTCGTTAGTTAATATTCCTCATTTCCTTTCAATATAATGTACATTATTCTACTTGTCAAGCCCTTGCATTTGATACTTATATTGAAGGAGTTGTGAAAAAACATGTAATTCATCATTTTATGGTGGCGGCCATCTTGGATTTGAAATTTGTAATATTGTATACCTAGTATTCTACTATTCAAGCCCTTTGATTTGATACCCATATTGAGGGAGTTGCAAATAAAAAATGTAATTCGCCACTTTGTGGTGGCGGCCATCTTGGATTTTAAATTTATCATAGTGTATAGTATTCTACTATTCAAGCCTTTTCATTTGATACCCATATTAAGGGAGTTGTGAAAAAATATGTAGTCCGCCATTTTGTGGCGGCGGCCATCTTGGACCAATTTTCATCAAACATAGCTAAGAACACTCCCGACTAATTCACCTTTCAAACAAAAAAAAACAAAATGAAAATCGGTTCATCCGTTCGGGAGCTGCGATGCCACAGACAGACACACACACACACACAGACACGTCAAACTTAGAACACCCCGTCGTTTTTGCGTCGGGGGTTAAAAAGAAAGTACACTAAGGGCTGATTTTTCAATCAGATAATTAACACAGGAGAACTGTTAATTTTTATTCGTGATATAAAATTGACGTCTGACAGACTTTGCGTGGAAGCACTGTCAAAAATCAAAAATATTGCTCGGTTAAAAAGTCTGGCATTGGAAAAATCAGCCCTAACCAATTCTAAGTAATACTGCGGGCAGGCGATACGATGCGATGGGGTGGGTCGGGGAAACAATAAATTTTACGCTGATGAAGTCGCCTGAAGCTACTATTACATATTTTCTGTCATTATTATGAAACTAAAGAATAACATCCTTATTCCAGTGCCCGCAAACCGAGTTGGACATAGAAACAGTGAAGACAATTCTATCGGAGTACAAAATCCACAACGCTGACATTACTCTGCGGTACGATGCTAATAGTGACGACCTGATCGACGTCATTGAAGGAAACAGGGTGTACATGCCTTGTATTTATTTGCTTAACAAGATTGGTACGTAACAAATATCACTAAAAGTTATTCTGCCCTTGTGTTGGGGAGTTGGCACAAGCAGAAGTCCACAGCAGCTGCACAGCTGGACATAGGCCACTCCCAGGCTACACTACAACAGCTTGTCCTCCACCTTCCGCATCCAGTCTGTCCAAGCCATCTTAAGGTCATCGGCCCATCTGGCTGTCCCACAGTACGTTTGCTGAAATGCGGTTTCCACTCTAGGACTCGTCTGCTCCACCGGCCATCGGTCCTTCGACAAACATAGCCAGCCCACTTCCACTTCAGTTTGCTTATGCTGCAGGCTATTTCGGTTACTCCAGTTCTTTTCCTGGATAACTTAATTCCTGATATTATCCTCCAAAGGAAGTCCGATTCTTTTTTTTTCTGGCAACGTCCTTTATATTATTACTTTTTTTTGGGGATGGGAAATCATCAAATGACTCCTCCCGCTCTGGGTGGAGCGGAAGCGAGTGTCAGACTCTTACTGACTAAAACCCACCCGTGTTCCTTCCTTAGCCCTTTATGTTCCGGGCCAGCGGTAACCCTTTCGGACAATCCCGCTGACCCGGCAGGCTTCGGCCCTAAGGGGCCCCTCCTCGATGCTGACATCTCTTTGAGGCGCGCGTGGAACACGTACGCGCCGTCCGGCACGGGCCTGGTCCTGATCGGACGGTGAGCTACCCATTACTCTCCGCCCGCAGGCCCGCGCCTACGGTGGCCGGGAGTCGTCACGCGGCTCCCGACGCCGGGGGCGTCCCCCGCGGCGGCTGAGACGGGAGGCTCTCTCTCTGAACCGTCCCGCCACCTCCTTCGCTAGCATGACTGCTTCGCAGAAGGAGGTGACTGCCTCCCACTCCCTCTCGCCCCGGACCATGGCTTGCACCAGGGCCGGGCGCGAGAGGTCGCCGTAGCTGCTGATCGCCTCTACGAGGACACGGCGGTGCTCCGCCCAAGCGGGGCAGACCTCCACCGTGTGCTCCACCGTGTCCTCTGGGCGATCCTGGCAATGGTGACACCCGGGCGTTTCCTCCCGCCTGATGATGTGCAGGAACCTCCCGAAACTTCCGTGTCCGAAGTATGTGTAAACTTCCGTGTCTGACGCAGGTCCTCACCGGACCTGCGTCAGGCGGTAGGTGAGGGCGCCGTGGCGCCTCTCTAGCCACTCCTCAAAGAGGGGTCTTATCGCCGCTATCGCGGCGTGCCCTGCGCTGTTTATATTATTACTTACATTACATTAGAAAACATAAAATTTATATTATAATTTTAATTGAAATCGATTATTATAATCACACATACACAATAAAATGGTACTCAGACATTCAAATCAAATCAATTAAATGAATAAATGACAAAATAATATGTATAAAATAAAATAAAAATTATACAGTGCTATTATTATTTCTACAGATCAAATCAGCATAGAAGAATTGGACGTAATATACAAGATACCTCACTGTGTGCCCATCTCGGCCCACCACAAATGGAACTTTGACGACTTATTGGAGAAAATGTGGGAATACTTGAAGCTAATCCGGATATACACGAAGCCTAAGGGACAGTTGCCTGATTACAATGCGCCTGTAGTACTGCACGCCGACCGGACGACCGTTGAGGACTTCTGTAATAAGCTGCATAGATCCATCATCAAGGAATTTAAAATGTGAGTAGTATATTTAATAACTACTGCCCCGTTGGTCTCGTGGTTGCAAGCGCGACTGCTGAGCGTGGGGTCCTGGGTTCGATTTCCGGGTCGGACAAAGTGTTATTGGGTTTTCCATTAGGAATTTCTCAGTAACAGTCCGGAGTTTGGAAGTTGGCGGTTTAATACCCTCGTGCCTCGGAAAGCACGTAAAGCCGTTGGTCCTGCGCCTGAACTCTCCCCGGTCGTGTCGGATCGCCGTCCCATCGGACTATGAGAGTAAAGGGACAAAGAGTGCACCTGTGTTTGTGCACACAGTTGTGCACTATAATATCTCCTGCGTACCTGGCTAATCTCCATTGAGATTGGCCACCGTGACCGAAAAACGGTCGGGGAGGCTATTATATTATACTTAATAACAGCCTACGGTTCAATCGATCAGGTTAAGCTACGCTTGCCGCGGTTGGTCCGTGGATGGGTGACCATCGTTACGTACCAAGACCTCTCCTTGCCTCGGAAAGCACGATAAGCCGTTGGTTCCGGCTGTCATTCGTGGATCTACGACAATCGTTATGGGTTGTCAGAAGCCCGAAAGTCTGACAACCAGTCTTACCAAGGGTTATCGTATTGTTACGAGCTTCGGGTTCGTGACAATTAAAAACTGCCGATTTAATAACCAAAAATTGACACTTTAATTAACAACACTAATCACAACTCAAACACACTAATTACAAAACACAATTGCACTACTGATCGCTCTAAGTCGCACTTACATAAATATCGCTTCGATGTTTTCACTTCGATCGCTGTATCCAAACTGTGTCGGTCGTGGCGCGTCTCGGCCTTATATAGCGCCGAAGAGAGTTCTAGAACCTTCCATTGTAGAAACATCTAGAATGTTCGAGTACATACAGGCCCCGATCGATCAGATGTCGATAGTTCGGGAAAGTTCTAGAAAGTTCTCGCATCGAAATTTCTAGAAGGGTCTTGACTACTAGTTCCGCTACTCGATACTAGATGGCGCTAGTGGTAACTACTGTCACCATGTACCAGGCATTAAATGCGGCGCGCAACAGTATTACCCACCAACTGGTCGTGGAGGTCAGATAAGGAGTCGCTTCATGTAAAAATTGTAAAATACTGGTATTCAGCTGCATCCGGTTAGAATGGACTAGATCCTTAAATATTTATTTTATTTTAATTTTATTATTTATTATTAAAGTTAAAATACAACTGAGTATTTTGTGAATATTTCAAGTGCCTACCTGTTGCCATTTTTGATATCGAGCAAAAAAGGGCAAAAAAATCGCGTTTGTTGTATGGGAGCCCCCCTTAAATATTTATTTTATTTTGTTTTTAGTATTTGTTGTTATAGCGGCAACAGAAATACATCATGTGTGAAAATTTCAACTGTCTAGCTATCGCGGTTCTTGAGATACAGCCTGGTGACAGACAAACAGCGAAGTCTTAGTAATAGGGTCCCGTTTTTACCCTTTGGGTACGGAACCCTAAAAATGGTCACGATCCGATTAATAGTTTTGCGGAGAAATGCGTGGACAAACATACATACGTCTATAAAATGTTGTATATTTGTTTGGAAGCCCTAATAGATTGTCATATGTGAATATAATGCAATTCCAATAATATTACGTACATACGTGTCGAATTGATAACCTCCATTTTTTGAAGTCACCCAGTCAGAAACCACTTTTGGTGTGAAACATAGCTGTTTCCGGGATCGCGGCATACAACCAAATGCACAATGTTTATAACAATTAAAACTTGTTTTCGTTACGAAAAAATGTAAAAAAACGTTTAACCTTCAATATTTATCCGTTACTCAGGTTCCCAAGACAGAACAAAACAATGATCACAATAGCGGGAAGTACAAGTTACTCTCCGCTTCGTTAGCGTTTTTTTTACAATCGTTATAGCTCATGTGGAGCCAAGCTTCTAACTCTACACGCCCTAACTCCACAAGCCCTAACTTCACAAACTACACCTTAGTCAAAATTATGTAGCTTGGTCGTTTCGCTACCATCACATGGGCGTAAGGTGAAAAATGTATTAATTGTTCATTACTTTTCTGTTATACAATAGTTCTTGTAGTAACGAAACGGCCAAGCCTCATATTTTTACTAAGGTGTAGAGTTTGTGAAGTTAGGGCTTGTAGAGTTAGGGCGTGTAGAGTTAGAAGCTTGGCTTCACATGAGATCTGATAACTTTTTGACAGTGCGAGCCATATGTGGTCTCGTCTTGGCAACATTTTACATGAAAATGTTTTTGGTGGGATTATTATTTTATTACATAGTATAAAAAAAAGTCGCTCCCGCTGTCTGTAAGCTTAGATCTTTTAAACTACCCAACAGATTTTAATGCAGATTTCAGTAATAGATAGAGTGATTCAAAAGGAAGGTTTATATGTATAATACATGCATATTATAGTACAGAAAAGCCGAGAAATTCAAATATTTGTAATGAGATGTCGTAACAAACAATATGTTTGTGCGCTTACATTGCAAACGCTGGCTAAACCTTACGAAATAGATCAAATTAATGTACTACGGAATTGTATATCTTAAAAAGATCGATAAAAAAGTCCACAGTGGTATATGTTTATCTCCTAAGGATAATCCACAGTAACCATTTTTATCTTTTACATATTTACCAAGCTATTTTAAACAATACAGTATTATTCCTTATCAAATTAAATACATTAGATACGTTGTGCATTTCATTTACTTATAAATAAATGAAAATAAAAATTGCCCCTTACAGCATATAATTAAAATAATATCTTAGAAGATAAGTGTCAGAGATTCAAAAAGAGGGGGCAGGGCGGCTGGTGGGGCGGTACGAAGTTCGTCGGGTCAGCTAGTAGAAGATAAAATAAAAAGTAAAATTAAAGTTAAATTCATTAAAACTAAAATACCTAATAGAAGTCATCAAACTGACACAATAAAATGGGTAAAGTTTCTACACCAACTTCCTCCAAACTTTCGTCACGAGTAAAGATATAATTATTACACATACAAAGTCAAAGCATTTATTTCAAATAGGCACTTAAAAGGCACTTTTGAACGTCAAAAATTACGATAAAATAGAATTGATTCTAGTCGCCCATTCCAAAAGGTAGTTTTCGTATGGAGAAGAATGGGCAAGAAAGTTCACCGTTACTCTTTTAAAATGTTTTACAATATTTTGTATACATTAATTATATAATAATATGTGAAGACGATGCACCTAAAATAAAATAAAATGACTATACCAAAATAGGTAAAAGAATTAAAAATGAAAACATGACATAAATTAATTATCTAATAGATACATGGTGCTCACATATTTACAAACATGGTAAAAATAAACGATTTTCATTTAAATAAAAAATGACAAGTAATAAGTCAGGGTGTGAGTTTAAGTAATTACAGAATATAAATCAACATCAAAAAAAAAAGAAGATGCACCTACCAAACCAATCAAAAAGAAAACAGCAATTTAAATACAAACATGACCACTAAACAAAAACGTAGTTAGTAGTACTAATATTAATATTATATTAGTTTAACACATCAATAACTTGTGGATACAAATATTTATGAGCGTCTCGCGCATACATGAAGTCCAAGTGACTGAACAGTTCGTATTTCAACACGTAATAACCTGCTACATTCGAAAGCTGTGTCTTCAACCTTTTAGCAGCCTTTAATCCCACAATTAGATCATTTTTGCCCACAAACAACGTAACATTACACGTTACTTTCGCTAAATCATAGTTTGGTGCGGTTTTAGTACCATATATGTCGTCGTTGTAAGACCCGTAGTCATATTTGGCAAATCGGTCACTATTTCCCACTTGAACATAATGTATCAAGTTCTTTCGACTGGTTCCAGCCGGGAAATGACCCAGAACTGTAGTGAAAAATTCTGGCTCCAAATTATGAGGATCGTACCCACTTAAGGCCGCTAAAACTAACTTAACGCACAAGTTATAGCCCACTGTGCCTTGTGAACATACAAGTTGAAACAGTTTTCTTCCAAGAGTTTTATATCCTAGAAATTCTTGAACTCTGAAAGCTAACAAAATTTGGTTCAAAAGTGGTCCCAAGCGTATTATTGTTGTAAGTGCTAAACCACTGTCTGATAAATAGACGACGGGTGATAAAGCTACGAATACCTTGATTTTTTCATTGTATTCCGGCTTCGTCGATGTTAACACAAAAACGGTTGAAGTCCCTTCTGAGTGTCCAACCACACTTAATTGCTCCTTATTAGTTGTGTTCAAAGCAAAATCTATTACGGCCGATAAATCGTACACTCCCAACTCCTGCATACTGTAGTTCCAAAACTCCGCATCAGTATCAGGATTTAGGGTAATGTGGCTTCGTGAATATCGGTTGCCTCTGTAATTCATTAACCAGACGTCGTAGCCTTTTTGTGCAAGCATGTACACCAAAGAGGTCTTTCCTCGTAATATAAAGTCATCGGACGAACATAAAACTCCGTGCGATATTAGAACTACGTCACCAGAATTGTTGCTTGGTATACGGAAAACCTTCAGAATGTATCCGTCTTTTGTTGTCACGTTATATGCGTTAACAGTCCCTATGTACTTCTCTGCAAGTCCAGTAAAGTCTAGGAGTCCATCTTCTGTGGTATGTCCACTGATTGTGCTTAAAAACTCGGTGAGGTTACCAAAAGTCGTGATCTTCTTAGTTGAACTTGTGAAATCCAGTACTCCGTCTGATAATGTCACAATTGCCAAACTCAGAAGATCTGAGAAATTCACGTTTTTTAGATTAAAGTTCTGAAAAAAGCTTTTCAGATCCAGTAGTCCGTCTTCCGAAACAGTCACATTTAGCGAACTTAATATGGTTGTTACGTTCACATCACTTTTCAAGTTCAATTCCTGAATTAGACCAGTCAAATTGAGAACTCCATCTTCTGTTTTATTTAACGAATTTAGATAATCACTTGCTTTAAAATTACTTGTTGCGTTTACTATGGATGAAATATTTGATGAAACCTCTTCAGGTGCTGAACTGAAGATATCTAAAGCTTTCGACAGTATGCTGGCAGTAATGCCTTGAAATATGAAAATAATAACAAGTCCTTTTCTATGTAAATTCATGTTTCTGAATAATGATCTCTTTTAGTGTCGAATTTTCGATAAGTATGCGCGTATTTTTACGCAAAATACGCGCATTGACGTGGGATTGCAGACACCATCCTTATTTCCTATTAAGTATGTGAGCCGTAATCGATCAATTTGCAGCCTTTGTATTCAAGAATGTAGCAAAACTCTGTCGAAAATTGAACCAAGGTCTTACCGTTATATTTTTTTAATTTCGTAATATGTAATATTAATTGCGTTAGTTCTCATGAATTGATAACACAACCGGTTTGCTTAAATATATGTATTGTATTGTGGAAAAACAGACGACGCGCGACGTTGAGAGAATTAGGGTCAAATTCTGGTGGAATAAGTGTTTATAGTTCGCAATTTTTCCGTTTGACGAAAGATGTACCAAATAATAATATTAACAGACTTTTTCCTTTTTTCGGTTTAATGAGAGTTTCGCCAGATTTACTTATAGTTTTATTATGACTCCAGTAAGTAGCAGCAGCAGTCTACCTGACTTTCCTGAAGCACATCACCAATAAGGTTACCATAATATGTCCTCCAGCAATGTAAGTAATCTCGTTCGTAACGCCGTTGAGGCACGACGTGTTTAGATATTCAAAATTAGAAGATTTCCGATTTTAAGCTTTACTACGACAGTTTTAAAGTATAACTCTGTCTGGCGCCAGAGTCTACGTACGACATTTAAATATCTAGTCGTTTTGAATCATCGTGTAGTATATGCGAGGAACTCAGATAAAATGCAACGATCACCACAAGCAGTAAAGTTTTCGTCGCAACCAGATCTTTCCTCTGAAATGGAATCCCAAGTTCAAGAAATTACCAGAAATGTAAACATGAGAAAGAACATAAGGAAGAAAAACCCTGATGAGCAACAAATGGCAGACTTAAAAGAAGACCTCTTACAGTCATTCAAAGAAATGATGATTGCTGAGATCGCTGTTATTAAGAATCAAAATAGCATGATACTAGAGTCTAACACTGAATTAAAGAGTCAACTGGAATTAAATGCTGCCTACTATAAGGAAATTTGCAACAAAGTACAAATAATTGAAACTAAGCATGAAGCAGCTGTGGAACGCATTAATCAATTGGAGACTCAGCTAAACGTACTACAAAAACAATTTCTGAAAAATACGGTTGAAGTTAGAAATATCCCGTATGATGACAAAGAAGATGTCCGTAATATTGTCACTAATATATATAAAACCTTGGAGATACCCCAAATGAATGAAAATGCAACTGTGTTTAGAAGAGGAAAAAAAAATGGGCCCATTGTTATCGAGTACCAGGACAATGAAAGCAAAGAAACACTAATTAAAGCTGCTAGCAAATACAATTCTGATAATAAAGATAAACCGCTTAGCACCGATATCTTGGGATTTACAGGAGCTTCTTCACGGATATATGTTTCCCAGTCTCTAACCTCCATGTCGAAACAGATTTTAGCAGCGGGTAGAGAGCTGGTGAAGAATGGATCGTTTAAGTACTGCTGGGCTTCAAGAGGAAATATCTTGCTGCGTAAGCAGGAAGGACAGCCTGCCATCGCACGGTGTGTTAGAAAGCCCGATTTTGTTGCATGCCCTTTTTATTACAGAAATCGTGAATTTATTTATCATTTTAAGCACTACAGTCAAAGTCTGAATTAGATTGTGGTTTTAATAATGTCGATAGACATACATGTTGACAATCGTCTGGTCAAATATCTCCATCTAATACCGTATTATTGCCAAGAAATTAAATAAAAAGTAAAAAACATAAAAATATTAATATTTCGCGATCTATTTGCAATACAGACACGAAAACTTGTCAGATAGTTAGGTATTATAAGTTTGATTAGTAATTATAATGGAAATTTAAATATGTAGGCTGGTTTTTTTTATATTTTTTTTTTTATTATTTTCATGACCCGGTTATACAGCAACTTTGAGATTTTTTTTAAAAACATCTACAAGTCGTATCGATGCCGGACTTTGACTGTAGTGCTTAAAATGATAAATACTATCGATTTCTGTAATAAAAATGGCATGCAACAAAATCGGGCTTTCTAACACACCGTGCATCGCCATCAAATGTATGGGCAGTGTCGGTAACACGATCAAAACATTGACTTACTCCGTGTTTGGTATTATGAAACTCAACCGATGCAATGTTAGCGACAGTTTTGTATGACGAACGATATCTATCGTAAGTTATTTGGACTTTTTGGTACAGGGTGGTTGAATGACATTTATCGCAAGTTTATTTGAAAAACACTTTAGTCCTAACTCGTGTAAAAACGTAACAAGCATGCTGGGTAGCTTTTTATATTACAAATGTTATATCTTATATGTATTATATTTGCGTATTATATCATTCTATTATGTTTATTACAAGTCCAATACAGAATTTAAAGTAATACTAATTGCAGAAACTCTAATCATCAACCAAAAACATTCTATTAATACAGATTTATATACTAAAGGTTTTTTGCTATGGATAATATAGATGAGATAGTCACCGAAGTTGATAGAAATATCAACGTCGGTGACTCGTTTTTGGTTGAAGATCCAGAAGTGTTTTCGGAATACAAACATGAAACGGAACTTTGTTTGAGAATTATTGTACAAAATATACGAAGCATACACAAAAATTTTGAAGACTTTAAGGTATTTCTTGCAAGGAGTAACATAAATTATGACATTATAATATTTACGGAATGTTGGCTACAAGGTTCGAGTATGATACCGAGTCTGGACCATTATATAGCATTTCACACAAATAAGCATATAAATCAGAACAGTGGTGTAGTCGTTTATATAAGAAGTCATTTAACAGCTGTCACAGTTTATGAGCCAAATTTTGTGGACGCTGATTGCTTGATAGTAAAAATTGACAACAGTCATACCTTTATTTGCATGTATAGGTCGCCGTCTTTTGCATCGCTCACTAATTTTCTCGGTTCTTTGGAGGAAATTTTGCTAGATATAAAACACGTGCCTCATGTTTACTTAACCGGAGACATCAATATTGGTATCAGTGTTAGTAGTACTGACCAAAGATCTGATGACTACTTGAATCTTCTGGCAACTCACGGTCTTTTACCGATTCACCAACTTCCAACGCGTATTAATAAATGTATTGATCATTGTTTTGTCAAGTCAAGGCGCAAAATAATAACTGTAGTCTGTGAATCATCGGTTACTGATCATAGTAGTGTTTACATTAGTATACCTTTAACTCAGCAATGTAATAATAAACAAAAAAAGACTCTGATAAAACTAAATTATGAACAGGTGTTTCAATTGATGAAAGAATTTGACTGGGCCAATATAGCATCTCTGAAAGATCCAAATAAAGCAGCTGAAGTACTTATTGAGAACATATCTGAAATCATTCAAAAATGCAGCCACACGATTGCCGTGCCCAATAGACGCCAAACTTTCCAATCGTGGGTAACGCCGGGGCTATTGCGTTGCATTAGATTTAGGGATACGTTGCATAGAAGATGTCTAAAGTCACCAAATGATCACGATCTGCAAGTCACCTACAAACGCTACAGAAATCACTGCAACAACATTCTCCACAATTTAAAAAATGATCACGATAAATCAGATTTAAATAATAACAGGAATGACATAAAAAGAAAATGGAATGTTATAAAACGTGTATGTAATTTAAATGTATCGAATAAGTCACAAGTACCGATTGAACTATTAAAATTAAAATCAACATCGCAAGAATCTGTAGACTTCATAAATGATTTTTTTGTTAATATGGGCTCTAAACTGTCACACAATATTCTACAAAAGTTACAGCTTACGGAGAATGATCTTGTGCGCAAAGTGAAGTTTACAAATAGTCCGATGAACTCATTTATGTTATGGGAGACTGATGAAGCAGAGGTACATAAAACTATTTTGTCACTGAAAAATACGAAGTCTACTGGTTGGGATGGAATATCCGCTGAGTTTATTAAAAAAACTTCTAAATTTGTCATTACACCCTTAACGCACATATTCAATTTATGTTTTTCATCCGGGAAGTTTCCAAACATACTGAAGGACTCATTAGTTATACCTGTATTTAAATCGGGGGAAAGAGATAGTATCACTAATTATCGTCCAATATCATTTTTACCTACTTTGGCTAAAATTTACGAAAAAATTATTAATAACCGGCTAATTAGTTATCTAGACAGAAATGATATTCTTTCTAAAAACCAATTTGGATTTAGGAAAACTTTGTTACAACTGTAGCTGCCAATCTTGACTGTAAGAAAAAATGCCTTGGTGTCTTTCTAGATTTAGCCAAGGCATTCGATACTGTCTCAATTCCCCTACTCATATGTAAATTGGAGGCCATAGGTATTCGAGGAATACCACTAAATCTTTTCCAGGACTACCTTACAAACAGGTCACAGACTAAAAATTGGTAATATCTGTAGCTCTAAGAAACCTGTTAATTTCGGTGTTCCTCAAGGATCAGTCCTTGGACCCACATTGTTTCTGATTTATGTAAATAATCTTTGTAATATTGAAATAGCCGACGCTAAGGTAACTACTTTCGCTGATGATACAGTAATCTTATTCCAACAAGATACATGGGACGACGTAAAGTTGTCAGCTGAGCAAGGACATCAAAAGATAATTAAATGGCTTGATTACAACCTACTTACTTTGAATCTCTTAAAAACAAAATATATAACTTTCAGTATAAAAAATAATTTACAACCTCCGTCAGATTTCACCTTAAAAGCTCATCATTCAAATTGTATGAATACTAATAATTGCGATTGTTCATTGTTATCTTCAACTGATAGTACTAAATATCTTGGCATTGAAATTGACAAAAATTTGAATTGGAAACAGCATATTAGTAATTTAAAATCACGAATACGCAAACTGATACCAATTTTCAAAAAAATACGAAATTTAAAAGATAAAATCACTAACAGAACTGTTTATTTTACACTGTGTCGATCAATACTTTCTTACGGTATCTCTGCTTGGGGTGGGGCTAAGAAAAGTATTATCATAAAAATAGAAAGGGTACACCGATGTATTCTGAAAGTTATTAATTTCAAAGGATTTAGGTATCCAAGGACTGCACTATACAAGGAATTTGAAGTCCTAAACGTTCGACAACTCTTTATACAGAATATAGTTCTAAAACAACATAACCGTGAAAGACCAACTAACACATCTACTAGAAGAACACATGAGGTGTACATTGTCCCAGCATGTAAAACAGCATTTGCACATAGTTTCTCTTCTTTCCTGGCTCCGTTATTGTACAATCGGGTTAGTAAAATCAAACCCCTTAAAGATATGACTAGTTTTGTTTGTAGAAAGGCACTGGATGAGTTTTTGGGTAAATTGGATTACGAAAGGACTGAAAAATTCATAAAAATATGTATATAAGATATACTCTATGTTTATTTATTTTTATACCCCTATATGTTAAAATATGAAATTTATCATTTTAATTACTTCCACGTTGTAATAATATATTTATAAAACATAGTTATACAAATATAAATGCAGGTACACGTTATTATAGTATCCAAATAATGCATAACAAATCAAAATATTGATGTATCTATTTACATTAGTAAGTTTATTACTAAACTATATTTATTCTTGTATCCACATTTTAATCTAATATCGTATTTATTTATTACGCATCATGCTTGTCTAGTTATTTTACATATACTACTTTTTTACGTTAAACTTGTAATACGTCATCGACGTCTATGTGTCATTGTAATGAAGAAACTTTTAGCAAAATGTTGGTTTATGTTCATTACGATAAGATTGAAAATTAATCATCGAACGAGAATCTTACCTTGCCGTAACACAGTTTTAACTAGCGCGGAAGGTAAAGAACTTTATTTATGTATACCGTCAATGGACATTTATCATTCAAGTATTTAGTTAGCAAGTTTATTTACATGGTTGCAATGTCATTTTGTTAAATATAATAATCGCTAACTAAGTTTTGATTTAACCGTGTATTTGTGCAAGTGTACCCTATAAACTTAGTGAGTGTACATTAAAAACCTAGAAACTATGAAAGTACCTACTTTAGTTATAACTACTTACGTTTTAATGTTTACTAATGGTGTACTGTATCTAAGATGGATAAATAAATTCTATTCTATTCTAAGTAGCAAATATTACGTCATTGATTTAGGTATGTCGGATCACACGGCACAATTATTAAAATTCTCTGTTAAAAAAACCTGTACTGTCAACTTTTGGTATACAAAAACGCGAGACTTTAGTAAAGAAAACCTAATTAAATTTAAAGAATGTTTAATGAACTTAAGTTTTGGTGATGTATACACAATTAATGATCCAGAGGTAGCATACAACATATTTTTCGAACATTATAAACTTTTTATGACCTCTGTTTTCCAATTATAAAAATTAAAAACACTATTATTAAAAACCTAAATGGTTATCTAAGGGAATAAGCCACTGTTGTCGCCAAAAAGGAAAACAACTGTGGAAGTATAGACTTAGGCTGGTTTTAGAGTCGCGCTGACCGCACGCTGACCGTCGGCGCTGACAGCTTGAAATGTATGAACTTCTAGGAAGCGTTTTAGAATAACGCGTAGCTATCAGCGCGTGCGTTTCATACGTTTCGGCTGTCAGCGCCGACGGTCAGCGTGCGGTCAGCGCGACTCTAAAACCAGCCTCAGTCCTAGTGAAGACAATAAAAATATTCTCAAACAATATAGTACTTGTCTCAAAAAAATTGTTAAGCTTACCCAAAAGTCTCAAAATAATTACCTAATATCCAATGCAGAGAACAAATCGAAAGTCACATGGAAAATTATAAACTCGAATAAAACCCAACTTCCAAAAGAAAATATTAATAAAATAAAAGTAAACAATCATACAATAACAGACCCACGAACAATTGCTGAAGAATTTAATAATTATTATATTAATTTAATAAAATCAATAAATTTACTCAATAATAATAATTCATCAGTTGCGGACAATTTTAATAATAATAATCCTAATATAAATTTGACATCTTTCAATAACAAATTGACTTTACCCAGTAGCTTATATAAATCTTTGTTTTTAAACCCTGTAATACCTTATGAGATTAATATTATAATTAAATCACTTAAAAATACTAGAAGTACTGGTTATGATGACATAACAACATCCTCAATAAAAGAAGTTGCTCCAATCATCAGCCCAGTACTCAGTCACATATTTAACTTATGTATTGAACATGGTGTGTTTCCGACTAAACTTAAAAAATCCGTAGTGAAGCCACTTTTTAAGAAAAATAACAAGGAAGACATGGCATGTTACAGACCAATAGCGCTTAATCGCTTATCCCTATTTTTTTTTTCTTTCCAAAATATTTGAATTATATATAATGCAATGAATACTTACTTAGAGAAGTTCAATCTATTTGCTAAAGAACAAAAAGGTTTTAGAAAAAATAAGTCAATTAATTTAGCAATTTATGACCTTTTAAAACCAGTATACACTAATATTGATAAAAATGTTCCTGTTTCTGCAATGTTTATGGATATGACAAAAGCGTTCGATTATTTGCACCATGGAACTCTTTTAAACAAATTGTACGGTTATGGAATAAGGTGTAACGTCCATAAACTTCTAGTCATATCTTATTAATGATAGATATCAGGTAGTAGAAATAAATAACATTAATCTCTTAAATACCGAACAAAAACATAAGTCCACGCCCAAAAAAGTACTATATGGAGTGCCTCAAGGTAGCGTGTTAGGTCCACCGCTATTCTTGATCTACATTAATGATCTGCCTAAAGTTTCACAGCACCCCATGATCCTTTTTGCTGATGACAGCACAGCCATCTTTACAGGTCAAAATATTGATACTTTTGAAAATTACATAAATTCCACTCTTTGTAATATAATTCACTGGTTGACGGTTAATAACTTAATTATCATTTTAGAAAAAACTAAAATAGTCAATTTCGGGCGTAACAATAAAAATAACAACTTCAATATTCATTATAATGGGACGAAAATTGAACAAGTCTGCTGCGTTAAATTTCTAGGACTTTGGATAGATAGTGATTTGACTTGGCAAACACACATTGACACAGTATGCAATAAACTGAATCAGTACTCATATGCTTTATATAAATTATCCACAATTGTTGATCAATCAGTTCTTTTGATCGCTTACCATGCTTAAGTTTCGTCGACACTGAGATATGCAGTCATACTCGTATACTGGGGCAATGCCACTAATAGGGATTTAGTGTTTAAAGTGCAAAAAAGGTATATACGTGCGCTTGCCGGTATCCGTGTTCCTGATTCATGTGAACCATATTCAAAGATTATAAAATTTTGACATTTCCTGCAATTTACATTTATGAAGTAGCCGTATTTATAAAGACAAATCAAAACCTATTTGATAAACTCAAATCGAGAGGATACATATTAAAAATTTCTAATGTACCACATTAAACGGCTCTATTTAACAAAAGCTTCTTTGGCATGGCACCAAAAATATACAACAAAATACCTGTTGACATTCTGAGCACTAAGGAACTTCCAGTATTTAAAAATAAACTGCGTACATTTTTAATTGAGAAAGCATACTACACAATCCAAGATTTCTTGAAGAATTGATTGAATTGTTGACCATGTATTAATTTGACTGTATATTGATATTTTGACATTTATAATAACTAAATTTGACATGTAAAATAATTTTAAATGTAATGCCATTACATAATTATTGTATGCCTATACGCAGGACATATTGGAACTTTAATGTATTTTTTAGACCTGTAACTAAAATATTTAGAATTTGAATCCAAGAGGGGCCCGTGGCTAAATAATAACAGACGCACAGGTCGATCGATCAGGTTAAGCAACGCTTGCCGCGGTTGGTCTGTGGATGGGTGACCATCTTTACATAGCGTGGCCTCTCCGTGCCTCGGAAAGAACGTTAAGCCGTTCGTCCCGGCTGTCATTCGTCGATCTTTGACAGTCGTTACGGTAGTCAGAAGCCCGAAAGTCTGACAACCAGTCTTACCAAGGGGTATCGTATTACCCAGTACTGTGTTGTGGAGGTCAGATAGGCAGTCGCTTCATGTAAAATACTGGTATTCAGCTGCATCAGATTAGACTGGAAGCCGACCCCAACATAATTGGGAAAAGGCTATACTCGCATCTGCCTTGTAAATACCTTTTGTTAGTCGCCTTTCATTCAATCTCTCAATATGACTAAACCGTCTAAAACTATAAATAAAGCGTTAGATTTTTTACCGACTTCAAAAAAAAGGAGGTTATCAATTCGACACGTATGAATGTAATAATATTATTGGAATTGCATTATATTCACATTTGACAATCTATAAGGGCTTACAAACAAATATACAAAATTTTATAGACGTATGTTTGTATGTTTATCCACGCATATCTCCACAACTATTAATCGGATCGTGACCATTTTTTTTATTGGCTTACATTTACTTCAACTTAGGGAACAGTGCAAGTTTCATCAAAATCGATTTAGTAATTTTCAAGATATGGACTAATACGTGTAAGTGTGACGGCCTGGCTTATTGACACGAGCTACGGGTGTAGTGTCAAAGGGAAAACATCTCAAAACCTTGGTCAAAATCTTGTGCAATAGTTACAACAAAACGATTACTTACTTATTACAAACAAACGATGTTTTACTTAAAACTAAAAAATACGAAATAAAAAAGTAATTTAAAAAAAATAAACCGACTTCAAGAAGAAATTAACTCAAAATGATGAAATAACTTTAATTTCGGAAGTCGGCGGCAAAAAACTAAAACTAAAATACAGATCCCAAGACACCGACTTCCGAAATTAAAGTTATTTCATCATTTTGAGTTATTTTCATTTTGAAGTCGGTTTATTTTTTTAAAGAACTTTTTATTCCTTCCAAACCTTGTCTTGTGCGATCTGTGGCCATGTTGGCCCTGCAAACGTTATCATTACATTCATCTTTTTTATTTTCCAGCGCTCTTGTGTGGGGTTCTTCAGTGAAGCATCAGCCGCAGAAGGTGGGCGTAGAGCACGTGTTATCGGACGAAGACGTCGTCCAAATCGTAAAGAAAGTTTAACGCACCAATGCATCTTGAAGAATATATACAAATATATATATTTTTGCGAAACGAGAGTGAAATAAACGTTAAGTATTTCGAGTATCTGAGGAATTTTAAAAGTAATATTTTTTCAGTTTGTAAATAATTATAACCTTGGGATTTAGGGTCTAAACAACAATGTGCAATTTGCATGCCAACTGCATGCAAATTGCACATTGTTGTTCATATAACTAAGTTTCGAAGCAGTTAAGTCAACTGCATCCAGACTGCGATGTTGCAGCTGAAATGCAGTCCGTCTGTTTAGTGCATTGAGTTCATGTTCCCATAACTTGATAATTATCTGAAATTCTGAATTCAGGTTAGTATATCATGAACTCTTTCTTAATCCCGGTCAGTTGAAAAAATCTCTATCATAATAATTGCTATCACAAGCTGTCCTATAACATGAAATTGTACTTGAGCAAGAAGTTCAATGGAAATAAATTATAATAAACTAGCTTCAGCCCGCGGCTTTGCCCGCGAGGTATGTCGATAAAAACTATCCTATGTCCTTCCCCGAGATGCAATCTATCTCTCGACCAAATTTTATCGAAATCCATTCAATGGTTTAGGCGTGAATAGGTAACATACAGACAGACAGACGAGAGTTACTTTCGTATTTTTATAATATTAGTATGGATTAAAAGGCGATTATACCAGGGTTACGGAATAGGTACATGAAATTTATACACGGTGGAAGTGACATCTTTAAGAAAACTTTTAATATGGATTTAGCACATGAATCTAAACAAGTGTTGGATCTAAACAAAAAAAAAATGCTGTGTTATATTAAATATATTTATTTTAAATATATAGCACACAGCAAATAGAGCAATTGTTTTAATATTATTTAAACCATTTACGTAATCCATCTTAAAAGTTTTTGTTACGATTCCATTCCACCACATTTTACTATTTTTTTTTTATATCTACTTATCAATTCTTCGGATACTCAAAATATATTTGTTATTGTTGGAAAAGAAAATTCTACGTAAGGAATATGTTTGTATTGAGTTTTATAACTTTTTTTTTTTTCTCAATTAATACGCATTTACGTATCATAAGCCAACAGTTACGCATGCCTGGTGGGTAATTGCTTAAAACACTATCAGTAGCAATGGATTTAATTTTCACAGTCAACAACATTCATTACGTTTTACAACATTATTTTTAGTATATGCGAAACCCGAAACACGTCGAATATTTTTATGTAAAGCATCTATGTACAAAATTTCAAAACTGTATCATGAAAAATCACAAAGTTATAAGCTTGTTAAGTTACCTGTTTGTCCGTACAAAAACATGCTCACCCGCGCCGCTCGCGCCGCGCCGTCTTGCGCTCATTGATAATAGTACCTAGGTACCTAACCGTTCGGAGTGGAGATTGGGTAACCTACTTAGTGTCGCTCGGTGTCCAACTTTTAACATTTTTTTAAATACCTTTATGATGGGGTAAAAATTATTGGAATCGATTCAGTTACTTATTCTGAACAAACTATATTCAGGTTTCGTATATACTAAAAATAACGTTGTATATGTTGTTGAGCAGACAAATTTTTCGAACATATGAAGCAATGGATTAGTAATATGCTTCAAAATGATTCAGATTCTGATTCATAGTGTGTTACGCAATTAGGGTGCTGAACTTGATGTAATCATAATAAATCAGAATTGAATAATTTATAAACTAAAATATTTGTTCTTTTATGCAGGGTCAAATTAAATAAGCTAGCCAAACTCCGCAAACGGGATGGGTATAAGTACTATCAATGACTTTTTTAGGGGGTCAACGAACGCTGGGAGTGTTGTTAATTTAATTTCACCCTGTATACGACTGTAATTTGAAGTGAAAGGTGTCCCATATTACCGAAGTCAAAGATTGGGCATTGGCTGCGCCAATCGGATCGTTTACACGGGGTCACGGAACTTAATTTAACTAAGTTTTAACTTTCAAGTTGCTTGAACGTGTGTAAACAGTGCTGTATGAGTGAATTTTAGGAGCAAAAGTTAGCAAACAAATTGTTATAAGCAATGACATAGTTTAGAAAATTGGCAAGCTGAACAAAATGTGCTGTAAAATTTGTTCGCGCATACTTTGAAGAAAACATCGACTGTATCATAAATTTTTAGGCAATTAAAGTAATAATTAAAAAATAAAATATACATAGTCACAGTTGTTCCTAAATAATATGGCAAATCCGACCAGTCTAGATAAATGGTATTTTTTTCAATAACTTGGGATGTTAGACTTGTGTTGTACAGAATGCTCATTATAAATATATAAAAATCAAAATGTTGTTTTATTGCTGTATTTAAACTTAGTAGATATATCGCAGCCAACTGGCTTAACCGTATAGTTCGGTAGCGCCCCCGAATGGACCCGAACACACGAACCTCCGCCGGCTCGGTACTGGGTCCCATTGGACCCAGGAATTACGACATACGACACCCTTCATTGATTATGTAAATATTTATTATGCTACCCATCAAATCTTATGAATGTGCGTTAATTAAGAGAGTTGTATAAAAAACTCATATGTTAACGCCAATAAATATTGCATATTTAGCGCGCAAGCTTACTAATTTACCTTTATTAAATTTAAGCCTGTAAATGCGATAATCGCCATTTTGTTGACAGATGTGGTCGAGGCTAAAAAACATAAAAAATGGGGATTTCGAACATCCAAACTCCACCACAGGGGCAGTGAATAATACATCATTTAATTATTTGACGAATTCATCCATTGCCCAAGTTAAATAAGTAGCGGTAATGAAGTTTTTTGATATCTAATGTCGAAGTTTCGCGCCAATCGTGCGTGTTTACATTTTTACTTTTCACAAATGTCACACACACACATGTAGATAAGATTTAAAATGTGACAAATATTATTGAAAGTATTATAAACAACACGAAAATGCCCAAATCTTAACGTAATATTGAAACACAGGTCCAATAACACGTATTATTCATTACCACTACTCAATTTGTGTTCAAAATCGCCGTCCATTATTGTTTTTTTTTATCGTAATGATGTGTGAAAGCGATTATGATAAAAGTTTTTTTTTAAATTTCGATTGACTCGAGTAATTAATATGTCGAATGTCGGAAATCGATACTCAGAAATTAAAATAAAATCATTTTAATACAAAAAGCATTGTTTATAACAATGATTTATGCTTTTTTAATGTAATTATAATAGTTTTTTGGACATTATATTAAAACTGAGTCAATAACTGTGGACTTTTGACCATAGTCATTCATTGAATTTCGCGCCGAATTTTTTCTATATTTGAATTTATCTTCGGAATGCGCCCGCCGCTTCAAATTATTTTTATATAATGTACAATTATTTATTTTTGATACTTTCCAATAGTTTGCTACAGAATGCCCAGTATACATTTTTTAGGTAGGCTTAACAAAAGTTTGGGAATGATGACAAATTAATTGGATAAATTGGGTATTCCGCAATCACTTTACATTTCAATATGTTTTATTAGTTGTATGAACTTGGTAGTTTTTAGGGTTCCGTACCCAAAGGGTAAAAACGGGACGCTATAACTAAGACTCCACTGTCCGTCTGTCCGTCTGTCACCAAGCTGTATCTCATGAACCGTGATAGCTAGACAGTTGAAATTTTCACAGATGATGTATTTCTGTTGCCGCTTTAACAACAAATACTAAAACAGAATAAAATAAATATTTAAGGGGCGGCTCCCATACAACATTCCTGTTTTTTTGGCGTTTTTGCCTTGTGATACGGAACCCTTCGTGTGCGAGTCCGACTCGCACTTGGACAGTTTTGTATTTAATAGTTTACTTGAGTAAGTTCTGTCATCTGACTGTCACTAGATTGCATGTCATTTTGTTAGCTCCCGGAAATAAATTTAAATCTTGCGGAAAAGTGTGCAATCAAAGTGCTAGTTGTGTTTAGTTTGGAGATTAGTGCTTGATAGATATTTTGATCTATAAACAACTGTCTAAACAGTGTTAAACAGTGATAAATAACTGGATTGAAATTCGTGTTTGAGTGTCGTAGATTATTAGAAAGAAAAAAAAAGCTGGAAATACCCTCATATTGTTTCATAATTTATTCTGAACTATTACTGTTGTCAAACATTCAAAGAGTGTCACTGTCAAAAAGTGAAGTTTCAAAGATAACACGGGGTTGCCAGTGTTAGGATTTAATTCTCCCATACTATTATTAGAAAAATATAATGGCTCACTGCTACAAGTGTGATTTACAAATTCAAGAAGATAAAAACTCCAAGATATCGTGCAAAGGCTGCAAAAGGGCGATATGTATTAAGTGTAGTGGATTAACTGCAACAGAAATGCGTGTGTTTGGCCTCCAAAACCCTAAATTGTCTTACCTGTGTGATGAGTGTGAGGAAGGTCTAAGGCAGGTCCCTGATTTGCGCAGGTTAGTTACTGAGCTCCAACACCAGGTTCAGGAGTTACAGACTCAGCGGACAAGTGCCATTAACTTGGACATGGTGATCAACGAAATAGAAGAACGCAACAGTCGTAGTCGCAATGTTATCATACACGGAATACCAGAATCAACGTCATCTTCCCCAGAAGATCGGAAATTGCACGACAAGAACTCTGTCACTGTCTCATTTGCTTCACTACCGATACCTGAACCAGTAATAATCTCAACGTTTCGCCTCGGTAAACCGGTAACAAATAGCGATAAGCCGCGCCCGGTCAAGGTGGTCTTGACAAATAAACAAAATGCTATAAATGTTCTGAAAAACAAAGGTAAGCTTCCTGCTACTGTCAAAATCCAATCGGATCTGACCCCATACCAAAGGGATCAACTCAAGAGCTTGCGTGAAGAGTTAGCCAGCCGGATTGAGAAAGGTGAGCAAAACTTAACCATTAAATACATAAATAGAGTCCCGAGGATCGTCAGTGCCACAAAAAACTAGCTACTAAAATTATATCCGAGTTACGTCTCTTATACACGAACCTGGCATCCTTAATGGCAAAATTCGATTTATTTCTAGCTGAAGTAAACTACCATAAACCCGCATTTATTTTAATAACGGAAACCCACCTACACTCTGGAATCACCGACAACCTTATTAATATATCAGGATACATGCTCTATCGCATGGATAGGAACCAAGGAAGAGGGGGTGGCGTCGCCATATATGTAGCTCACGAAGTTAATAAGGCTGCAATAATCTCTAAAATAAATAGTGTGTATCATAACGACATAGTTGAGGGGTTATGGCTTGATATTCAATACGACGATCTCGACTTACTACTAGCTTGTATATACCGACCTCCTTCCAACTCCCTTGCTGAATCAGACGAAGTTTTATTTAATAAAATTGGAAAAGCAGCAGCCGAAAAAACAGTAATCATAGTAGGCGATTTTAACCTACCCAAACTAAATTGGCCTCTTCAAAAAATTAATGGACATGATAAATTATACAGCTCCTTTGTAAACATGTATTCTAATAGTAACCTTGACCAACTTGTTACTCAAATAACTAGGAAACGCAACCAGGAAGAATCTCTGCTGGATCTTGTGTTATGCAATGACAATACGCTAGTTTGTGACGTGGAGTACCATCCACCTATAGGTAAGAGTGACCACCTAGTCATAACAGCTACAATACAGGTAATTCATACTAATAATAAGAACGAGGTTAACCGAATGCATTACGATTTTTACAAGGCAGACTTTAAGGGAATCTCAGAATATCTGACAAAAAGTACAACTGTTAATGAAAATTCTGTTAATGACATGTGGCTATCTCTAAAAAATCAAATTCATTCATCAATAGAAGACTATGTACCAAAAAAGGTTATAAATAAAAAGCGGCATACCAATAAGCCTTGGATAAACAAGGAAATCCTTGACTTAATCCTGAAGAAAAAACAGCTATGGACTACCTACAGAATCAATCCTAGTGAGGACGCGTATAACAAATATAGAAGAGTAAACAATGATATCATAAATATAACTCGAAATAGAAGAACGATGTTCGAGTCGACTGTTATAGATACAGGTCCTAAAGCATTTTATGGTTATATCAGGAAACAGCTCAACTCTAAAATTTGTATCCCAAATATTGTCAAAAACAGTTCTAATCAACTCGTTATGAAGCCGGAACAAATCGCCGAATCCTTTGCGGATCAATTTGAACTGAGTTTTGTTAAGGAGCCCGATGGACCTTTACCAATCATTAATGCGCCCAGAGTAACAAACTCAGTTGAGAAGTTCAGCATTACAGAAGATATGGTACGAAAAGCATTATTAAGTTTTGACGATAATACAGCCACTGGTCCAGACAGCATACCGTCAATATTACTTAAGAATTGCTCGCAGGCTCTGACCAGCAATTTGGCTCAGATTATGAACAGATCCTTGGAAGATGGAATTGTGCCAGCTGACTGGAAAGTGGCCACTGTAGTGCCTGTTTACAAGAAAGGAAACAAACTTTTACCCCTAAACTATAGACCAATTAGTCTGACTAGCGTACTATGCAAAGCTATGGAAAAAATAATTGCAAATAAGATAAGAGAATTCCTATCGCAGGAGCAAATTATCCTGGAGGAGCAACATGGATTTGTCCCGAGACGATCAGTCACAACGAATCTCCTAAAATGCGTACACGAATGGACCAAGAATCATGATAAAGGGCTCCCCACAGATGTGATATACTTGGATTATGAAAAAGCGTTTGATCGTGTACCCTTGCGACGTCTAATCCACAAACTTGAACACCTTGGCATACGCGGCAGTGTATTAGCCTGGATAAGTGATTTTCTTACAAACAGAACATTCCGTGTGCGCATTGGAGATGTTCTTTCTATGGCTCGTATAGTGCTCAGCGGTGTTCCTCAAGGATCGGTACTCGGTCCACTGATATTTATTTTATACCTCACAGACTTGAAAAACGCGCTCCGCCTGCCATTTTCGTTATTTGCTGATGATACGAAGTTTTTTGGGAATCCTCACGACCAGTGGCAAGATATCCAAAATGATCTAAATGCTATATACAAATGGACTCAAGACTGGTTATTGACGCTAAATGTTGACAAATGTACCGTTTTGCACATAGGTAGAAACAACCCACGAAAAACTTACCGTCTCGGACTCCACAAACTTTCAGCTGTTGAATCACAGAAAGACCTAGGCGTTGTTATGTCCAATGACCTAAAATGGGAAGCACACATATCCGGTATTGTCAAAAGAGCAAATTCAAAACTTTACATCATCCGCAAGGCATTCAAGTGCCTGACGCCTAAAACATTTGTCAAGTTGTACAAGACTTACATAAGACCACTCTTAGAGTACGCAAATGTCATCTGGGACCCTTATTTTAAAAAAGACATCATTCTACTTGATAATGTACAAAGAAGGGCAACCAAAATGGTTCGCGCCATGCGTAATCTACCTTACGAACAACGCCTCAAAGACCTTGGCCTTATCACACTGGAACAGCGCAGACAAAGGGGTAGGCTCATTGAGACGTACAAAATACTTACCGAACACTACGAACTGCCCAGCCTTCAAGATATTTACACGCTGAATGCGAACACACATTTGCGTGGGCATTCCCTAAAGCTATGGGAAAATTCATCAAAAAAAAAGCCCTTGAAGCAATTCTTGTCGAACCGAGTTGTAGCAGCATGGAATAGGCTCCCGGAAAATGTTGTGACGGCTCCCACACTGAACTGCTTCAAGAATCGACTGGACAGATTAAATATCTCCAAGCTATACGATACACACGCATCAGCTAATTAGCTGCTAGTGTGTCTAACCAAATAATAATAATAATAATAATAATAATAATAGAAATTGTTTTTTTTTGTGGTACTAACCCAACGTAATTTTAAAAACTGGCCTTGTTTATGTCGGACCACGCACAGTGAAAAGTTCGGTAGTTGGGTTGAATATTGCACAATGCTCATCATTAATTTGATCGACTGCAAAAATAAGTTTGTATTTCATTAACTCATCATTCATAACGCACCCAAAAATTAAAGTGCCGGCCAGAAAAGAAAAGTACTGTTTTCTTATCCCTTTCGATGTTGACGTCACCCGCAACGGCCCTGTGTCACTTTTAGGGGAATAACATATTGAACATTTCTTACTATTACAGCGAAACTCTGCAATTAGCCCCCTTGGCTGCTATTTGAGATTAAAAATGCCAAAAAATCTTATTTTTATAACAAGTGTTTTAAGCATAACATTAAAAAAACAAGCAAGCGCGAGTCGGACTCGCTCTCCGAGGGTTCCGTACCATCATATGTTTTTAAATTTTCATCGCTGAGACCTATTATTCGTCAGAGAATTTTAACACTGCACGCTGCGGTGTAGAATATTGCAGTTTTAGGTCAGCGCTATCTCATGACCGATAGTGGAACTAATGTATTTATTGTTGATGATTTCTGAAAGAGTGTGCGATTTAGAGACATCGTTTTATTTTTCCTGTAATCGTTACATAAACTTCTATCACATAGAATAATTTCAGGTTTTTCTCTATACAAACTTCGGAGATAAGGGGGAAACGGTATTTTTTTTTTACATTTTTATCAAAAGTCAAAAAGCATGCGGCTTAAAAAAATGTTTAAGAATGTGCAAACTACGCTCTTTCTTGATACCCCATATACCTTAGTAGCCCCCACTTTGAATGTTTCAAAACCTTTTTCAGTCTCGGTTGTAAAAAAAAAACAAAAATATTTTTATTTCTTTCTTGTTTGCAAAATAGTTGGGCAAACGTCACCTAAAACTATTTCAAGTTGATAGCATTAGTAGTTCTTGAGATATCCAGCTGTGACAGACGGACATACTGAGTCGCAACATAAGGGTTCCTTTCTCATGTGATGCTGATCTCTTTGAGGCGCGCGTGGAACACGTACCCGCCGGGGCCGAAGCCTGCCGGGTCAGCGGGATTGTCCGCAAGGGTTACCGCTGGCTCGGAACACAAAGGGCTAAGGAAGGAACACTGGTGGGTTTAGTCAGTAAGAGTCTGACGCTCCCTTCCGCCCAGAGCGGGAGGGGTCATATGATGATTTCCCACCCAAAAAAAAAGGGTTGCTTTTTACCATTTTGGTACGGAACCCTAATAACAACTTTAAATTGAATATAACATCCCCAACATTCCGAACATGTTTTGACGCAGTATATTGAGAGATTTGCTATGTTATTTTAAGACCAGACTTCTGATAGGATCTCCTGGAATCTATAGGTAATCACAGAACTATATTTTGTATTTTTTTTTTTATTTTAGTCTCAGTGGTCTTATAAAAATATATTTGTGACCCTCACTACAAGCCCTTTCATTTGATATATCACACGGTACCTACAGTATGCAAAGCTTTTTAAATTTTCTAATGTGACCCCAAAAAGTGACCCCATATTATAAATTAATTTATTTATGTAACACGGCCAAGTTCGAGTCACAGTAATTTATAAGTGTACCAAATTTCAACTTAATCGGTCCAGTAGATTCGAAACAAATCGGTTGTGACAGACCTACACAGACAGACACACGAGTGATTCTATAAAGGTTCCGTTTTTCATTCGGACGTAGGGAACCATAAAAAGTGACACGCCTATCCACACTGTACTTATTAAAATAAAATGATTATATTTAAATAAATAATTAATTCATGAAAAATATACCAAAGAGTTTTTATTCAATTTCTACAATTTTTTATTTTTTTTTAAATACCGATTATCGATTATGCTTTAAGACATTTTTTAATCGAAATAACAAAATTGGGTGGATGGTCAGCACTAAGAAGTGTCACGCAGCAACAGAATTTAAGTAATTTTTATCAAGATTTGATCATGTTTTTTATGTAGCTTATGTATGAAAAACTGGCCAAGTGCGAGTCGGACTCGCACACGAAGGGTTCCGTACCACAAGGCAAAAACGCCGAAAAAAACATGTTTGTTGTATGGGAGCCCCCCTTAAATATTTATTTTATTTTAATTTTATTATTTATTATTAAAGTTAAAATACAACTGAGTATTTTGTGAATATTTCAAGTGCCTACCTGTTGCCATTTTTGATATCGAGCAAAAAAGGGCAAAAAAATCGCGTTTGTTGTATGGGAGCCCCCCTTAAATATTTATTTTATTTTATTTTTAGTATTTGTTGTTATAGCGGCAACAGAAATACATCATGTGTGAAAATTTCAACTGTCTAGCTATCGCGGTTCTTGAGATACAGCCTGGTGACAGACAGACGGACAGACGGACAGACAGCGAAGTCTTAGTAATAGGGTCCCGTTTTTACCCTTTGGGTACGGAACCCTAAAAATGGTAAAAGTAAGAATGCAGAGAGAATGACAATATCTTTATATTTCCATTTTGGATATTTTCATCAAGAGACTAAGTGGTTTATGTACATATTTTCAGCGATTTTAAGATGCCTACCTTTTGGATAGGTGTAGTAATATCTATTTTATACATTTTTCGCAGTAGAATGACGCGGTTTGACCGACATCAGCATATAGTTAAAGATATTTGCCACAAACTTATTGTCCAAATAGGCGCGGTAACACATTTTTCTTAATAAATTCGAATGCTGAAAGTTGAAGTAAATTCCTGAAAATCATGACGTAATTCACAACATCCCGTCGAGTCAGCTGGTATGTCATATGTCAAAATCTAGTCGAGCAGAGAGGTTAATTAGCCGTTTAGTTAACCGCCACTTTTAACTAAACAGCCGCTTTTAACTAAACGGCGGCCGTTCAAATAACGGCGTGAATTATATTCAATTATAGTTTAGGTTGGAAGTCCGTAACCAATCACTCGCGAGCCGAATTTATCGCAGTAACTAAGCCAGGTTAGGTTAGAACTGATCAACCGCGTGCGAGCCGAGAGAGCGAAGCGAGGCGAGCACTACTTCCAAAAGCCAGGCGGTTAACTAAACGGCCAATTTAACCAGGTGGCTGCGACAGATATACAATATACCCATATGCTCATTTCAACCGAAATACGTCCACTGCTGGAAATAGGCCTACCCCAAACACTGGCGCAGTTTACGTATGATCTAGCGCAGCCTCCGGCAATAACGAAAAGCTAGCAACTAAAAAGAGTTTGCGAGCAACGAACAGAAGGTGCGCGACTTCATTACTCGCTAGGTCTCACAGCAAGTGTTCTGTCGAGCATCATATGAGTATTTAATTAATTATATAGAAACGAACGTCACTGAGCTAGTACGCTCTTGTCGCTGCGACAAACGAGTACTCACCGGTGGCGGCGATGCCGATGTTTGTTCAGACGCCAGCACATCAAGCTACCCGAAACTGTCAAATTTTCCCAATCAACTTTGAACCTTATAAGTTAGCGATAAAGTTGAAAATCTATTACAGAAATTTGACAGATTGTAGTAGCTTGATGTGCTGGCGTCTGTGCTATCTAGATTCATCTACATTTTTGTTTTTGGTAGGTACTTACATGTATTTGGCATTGATTGTCTCTGAGATTAGAATGCGGCTAGATATTGAACGTTTTTAATGGGGAATGAAAAGTGCCATATACTCACTTCAGATGTCACTACTAACACTAGTCCAACAATTTGACAGCTAGCTGTCGCTCTTTCTTTTACGCCTAATTAACTAAAATGACCCGTTGCGCTGCTCTTGGCTGATAAAATATGGGAACCCTTGTTTTTCCAAAGATGTTAAAAGACGAAAACTGAAGCTATCTTTGATAAACTTAAATAATTTAATGCTTAGGTATGTTATGAGAGAACTAAGTCTGTTTTAAATTTTCCATTGCCTACAGGCGCAAGTTGTGGTGTAATATTCCCAACACAAGCAATTCCTTGCTTTAAAGCTGATCTCTAATATCATGCATCGAAATGCCCTTTGTAATTTGAAATAAACTTTATGTTTTGGTCAATATTATGTGTAGGTATGTGTTTCATTATCAATATATCAGTGCTAGGATTAACATCTTTGAATTTTTTCAGTCAAAAAGATCATCCTCGAGTTGCTTTTCAACTTCGACAAAGTTATTCCTGATTACCTGGTGGTACACTTCCCGTCATCAATAAAAAAGAACATAAATAAAAAAGTTCATGATTTATTGACTTTACCACTAAAGCTGCTTATTTACAAGTGGAAGACGCTTCCCTTTACCTTAGCTCCTCTTTTAGCTATGCTACACTCAAAGTCGCTATTTTTTCTAGTTTTCGTTTAATTTGTGATCGACACAACAACCCTAAACACATACCTACACAACAATGGTGGTTTGTGAATGGAAAACAGTGACCCATGAGTAATGGGTAACGGTTGTCCGTTCTGACTAGAAGCTTGTCATGGGCCATAACGAGCTTTCAGTTTTTTATACCCATTTTTGTCCGAGTGCAATGTAAACCGAACAAAATAAAATAGGCTTAATATAGCGTCATACTTTTGCTTATTGTATAATCTATGGCCTTGGCATATCCAAACATTGCGAAGTTGCGTGGTCTTGACGTTGACAGTTTGTTGACAACTTGACACTGACAAGCCAACAGATGACAGTTGTACTAATAAACTGATAAAAACAAGTACCAAAGAGGTTATGTTTTTGATAGTTTGTAACTGCAAATAGTAAGTTGTGCAGAAATGGTTCCATTTTAGAAGTGTATTCAATGTGAAATACAACCTACTAGTTCTAAATTGTTACTAAGCTAGGTATTCTATAGAATAGTGCTAAAAAATACAAACCAAAACAAAAATAAATTGTTTGTTTTTTTTGATTAAGTAAAATGACATCTTTTGAAAATCTGTCTTCAACTCAAGTAAGTTTTATTTCATAATCATTCAAATGAAGTATTGTTAAATTCTTGTTTGCCAAAATCAAATGAAATAAACAATTGAATATCTGTATTTGGGATTAACGCCATCTATGTATAAAATAACGCACTTTCTCCAAAGCTTTGAAAGTCATGCCACTAATTTTGTGAAGAGTTTTAAAAATGTATGATAGATTAGCGATGGGCCGAGTCGACTTTTTGGTAACTCGGGTAACTCGAGTTGACTCGCTTATCAACTCGGGTTGCAACTCGAGTTGACTCGACTCAGTCTGCCTTAAGGTCCGTCGCGTCACCGCGTCGTCCGCCCGAGTCAGTAAATGCTCAACTCGGTGCATCGTTCCGCGGGTTGCTAGTTTGCTACGTTCACGGTTCGCCGGGTCGGGTCCGGCGGGTAGTGGCGTCGAGTCAATGGTAGTAAAATAAAATAATATGTTTATTTTTAAAGTGGTTCACTAAAGTAGTGGTATTTCCACTATATTTATACTGACAGGAGCATAACTTGCAAACTACTTTGGTATCGTTATCTGTTTTCGAAAAAAACTCCCACGCAACACTTTTTTTACTTCCAGGAGCCATTCTAAACTTATTAAGTAAAGTTAACAAAACAAACAACACTTAAACTAATAAAACTGCAACAAAAGAATAAACAACGAACGAAGTAACAATAACAAAAAAGTAAACAAAACAAATAAGCGAGTAGGTTTTCTATGTCAAAACTCTCTCATCAGTTCTGTCTGAATAACCGTCTGATAAGAAACCAACAGCGAGAACTATCTCTTTCACTCGCGGCTCGGACGTTCGGTCGTCGGGGTGATTCGGGCTCGCTCGGAGTCGTTCGGGCCTCGCGACTCGCGGGCTAGGCGACTAGCCACGGGCCGCCAGCTCACCGCACCGCCAGCCGGCCAGCCGCGCGCGCTCTCCGGGTCAACTCGGTTTGCAGATATTTTGACTCGGGCTGACTCGCTTACGGTCTGACCCGAGTTACTCGAGTAAGATAACTCGAGTCGCCCATCGCTATGATAGATGCCGCTTTACGTAATTTTGTTTTTTTTAGAAAACTCGAGCTGCTCTGCACCGGGATGTTCGAACTATTGGCACGGAAACTTGCCATTTCCTTGGCCTGGAGATAACAAAGCCTGCTATGGAAATTGTATCAGAGCTCGTTTATAAGAAACTGTCGGTTTACGGAAGCGATTTGGAAGCTTTTGCAAAGTTCGTATTGTTTTTTCTCCTTCTTCGTGTCGCTGGCATGACTGTATATTAGATCTTTATTAGATCTTGTTAGCCCAAAACTTCGCCACTTCCACGGCATCGTCGGGTGGCAGGGCAGAGGTCACGTTGACTGCATGTTTTAGGACACAGAGGGCAGGTTAGGAGGATTTTCTCCTGATTATTTATGATAATGGAACAATTTCTTTAATTAAATTTCCACGTTTTAATAATGCCTATTTTGGTTTCAGACATGCGAAACGATCGACAATCAATGCGGACGATGTTAAACTTCTAGTGAGACGTTGCCCTTCTCTGGTAACCTATTACCTACTTGAGCTAAAACAGGTTTTTGCATTCTATAGGCAGATACCATTCTATATTGCTTGATACCATTCTATAGGCAGGAATAGGCAGGGACCTACGCCCCTGATTGTAGAAGTCTTCAAATAGGTCCTAACTCTTCGGATTGCTTCTATCTTCTTCACGGTTTTGCTACTGGATTACTCTAACCTTACAAAACACTAAACATTATATAAGCATATCATACATAACTTCATGCCTGTTTCCCTTGAAGTGTTTGGCAGAGGTGTACCTACATAGGTAGGTTTTTTTAATAGCCATTGATGTCCCACAGCTGGGCAAAGGCTTCACTCCTCTCCTTCCACCTCTCAGTCCAGAACTGCCAAGGACCAATTTTTATTAAAGGAGTCCAGCTCATCCCGCCGTCTACTTCTGGGCCTAGGTAAGTATAACCTTAATAGCAATTTAGACTACTTAGGCAACTTTTTAACTAACCCAACGGGATGCAGCTGAATACTAAGTAGTATTTTACATGGAGCGACTGCCTTTTTTTTTTTTTTTTTTTTTTTTCCCTGAGAGATGACATTACGCATCTCCGCTCGTCGGGGGACGAGACGGAGTATGTGGGATGGCGGGTCATGGGAATCCGGCTCAGCCTTTGCGTCCACAACCCCCCCGGCGCATGCCCGCCTATCTGGCGGGCCCCGCATATCCCCCTGACTGGGGGGCTACGGGAATGGCCGGCAACACCTGGCCATTCCCGTCCGGCACTGGTGGAAGCCTGTGCAATACAGGCGAGGGTGCCCCCGCACCCGTCGCCTGCTGGCTTCCACCTGGGAGGAGTCGGAGATGACTGTCATACTGACGTCTTCTTCGACCCCTCCTCCGCCTTCGGAGCGGCGCCGCGAGAGGGTCTTCCTCCCGCGCGCGCTCTAACCTCCACAACCCAGTTACTGGGTAATACGATACCCCTGGGTAAAACTGGTTGTGGTGGTTGTTGGGTGTGGTTGTGGTGTGTGGTGGTTATTGTTGTGGTTGTCTGGTTGTTGTTGTATGAAATCTGTCATGATAAATTACAATTTCTGTTTCATCGCGTGTCTTATTGTGTCATATATATATTTGTAATACGTAGATGAAATAGGTGCCTACTCTTTAATAAGTGCACCACGTATTTTCTTTTTCGAATGCTTTACCTTATTTTGGGTTGATCCAATGACAAAGATTGTATCCAATGTGCCTGTCCTGAGATAAATACCGGGTATAGGTAATCTCGTTGTAGTTCTTGGGTTTTAAGGTGTTAAATTTAGGTCTATGAAGTCCAAGATTTGCCATATCGTCATATGGGCCGTTGACACCCAAAAGCCAGATCATTTCAAGCACTCACTTATGTAAAACATAATTTTATTGCATATATGCATACAAACGAAGCCAAAATGCAAACGTGCACAAGTAAATTATAATCGAAAACCGTCACCTCATTATTTAAAACTCGCACCTTATAAATCACTTATAAAAAGTCACCAGTCGGTGCGAACTCAAAACCCATGAATCGGATCCCAGTTATATTAACAACGATTTTAAATTTAAATCCGATGCTGAATCTTTAAATAGCTGTGTGATGGAGCTGTTTATTTATGCAATTGCTGTTTTCGCGTTGAAATGATATGCCTAATTGACTTATTACAACATGCTGTTTGATGAACTAATCGGTTCGGCGTCACGATTTGTTGACTTGCACGCAGCTTTGTCCAACATACCTACTAACTCAACTTAGCACGTTTAGTAGTGCCATTGGTCGTTTTGTTCTGAAATAACTGGTGTTAGAAGTGTAAAAAGTACCTAATCAAGTAATCATACACTTTTATATTGTTCAATATTTTAAGAGGCAGTGCTAGGCTGTCTAATCCTGCCTACACAGTGGTTTTCTTAACATGGCTTTTGTTTTAGTTAACCTTTTCATAACTATCTCCGACACACTGAAGTACCTAAATGTGTTCTGCTGGAGAATTGAAAAATCAAAATTAAATAATATTTACGTATACTGTCATTAAAGTATTGAATACATCCACTCATAATATTTCAGAAAACGCATTTAAACATAGTTGCACCAAGTCCTAAAGAAAACGCAGAAAGACTGCAAGTAAAGCTCCAGAAACACCGGCTTCAAAGCAAAAGGAACCGGATGTTTCGACTTCAAAACAAAAAGAGCCAGAGGCTTCGACTTCGAAAGAGACAGAACCAGAAATTCCGACTTCCATACAGAAAGAAGCAGAGGATGCTAATCAGAAAGAGAAACAGGATGGAAAAACAGAGATGAATATGGACATCGATGATATTATGATTGATTTAACATTTGATTAAAACTAATTTTGTACTACTTGTGTATTTCATTCGCATAAAAGTAAGAAAGTAAATGGAGTACCAATAGACGTCGTCCCCTAAATTATTGTCGAAAGTTCTTAAATGGAAAAGGTGGCTTACATAGAGTATTTAGGAAACAAGGAACCACTAGTAAAAGTTGTTAGAAAATCATAAACTTTTTAGACTACTTAAAGAAAATATGAATTAATTATATGAAGAAGATATTGTTGAGGAGGCAATATACACTTGAAATGGAGAGATGAGAGAGAGAGAGAGATGAATGCTAGAAAAAGACGTATTGTGCTCGCTACCTCCAGAACATTTGATGTGTGTGATTGTTTTCTAAAATGTTTTCAATGTCTCTTCTTTTCGCTGAAGTACAGCTGCAGCATATTAGATCAGCACCCTAATTGCGTAAGACTATCAACCATAATCTGAATAATTTTAAAAGGATATTGCTAATCCATTGCTTCATATGTTCGAAAAAATAGTTTGCTCAACAACGTGAATAACGCAATGAATGTTGTTGAACAGTCAAAAGGAAAATCATTCCTACTGTCAGTGTTACGCAGATACCACGCAGGTACATTCACAGTCATATCCGTACCAACACCGATCTTATGGGGAGTGAAATGAGCAAAGCAAAACACAGGTTCGCCGCGGGTCGAGTCACCGCGCTCGCCAAAAAACTCGTTATAACGAAACACAATTACCATGGCACAGTGAAACGTGTGGAGTAGATAGATAAACGGTTCTATTTAATGATGGTTATTAATGTTGGTGATAAGTATTTAATTAAGGCAATTGCATGCAGCTGAGATGAAAATGTTAAAGAGGGATATTGTGTGGTTGTTACACGAATGGATAGAATCAGAAATTATCCTTAGGAGGAAGTCTAAAAGTGCCACCGGTAACTGAAAAGTTGTGTGGAAATTTCCACACAACTTTGTCATGGTATGCGCGTGTGATGCGGAGGAATGAGGAAAATGTCGTGAAGGGAGTTTTTAGTATGAATATGTAATCTATAAGAGAAGGGGAAGACCAAAGAAACGATGGATGGACTATGTGAATGATGATATGGTTAGAAAGGGGGTGACTACCGAGATGACGTCTAATAGAGAAGTATGGAAGAAAATGACATGGTGCGCCGACCCTAATTAAATCGGGTTAAGGGGAGGAGAATGATGATGATTTGTGTTGGTGACAGCTGCACCCGGTTGGACTGGAAGCTGTCCCTAACATACCTACTTACGTGTGGGAGTAAATGCTAGGCAGATGATGATTTGTATTGGCGATTGTAATATACTTTCTTCTTTTTAATGGATTTCAAAAAGGAGGAGGTTCTAATTGCAAATCGATTTAAAAAAATATTGTTATAATAGATAGGGTGCCTCAGGGATGGTCTCATATAAATTTTATCATCATCATCATCATCATTTCAGCCGAAAGACGTCCACTGCTGGACATAGGCCACCCCCAATAGGGAGGGGGAGTTTGCCATAATCGCCACGCTTGGCAGGCGGGTTGGCGATCGCAGTATGGTATGGTGGTGGAATGCACAGAGAAAGCTGCTGCCCATTCTCCGGTACGACCCTTAGTCGCCTTTTACGACACCCATGGGAAGTATGGGGTGGTGCTATTCTTTAAGTCTGGTACCACACAGACAAAATACACACATAAATAAATTTTATGAAATTTGCTTAATACTTATTTTTGCCATTTAGTTTATATTGATTAAGTTTATAATGACTTCCTGTCACGATTATTTACATAGCCAGTAGTGTTATACGAATTTGTGTGGGGTAAGTACGACTTAAAAGTGAAAAATAAAACCAACCGACTTCCAAAAGAGACACTATAAAGTGAAAAATAACTTTAATTTCGGAAGTCGGCGTAGTTTGGTTCGTATTTCATTTTCGTCGTTGTTAATCGCGGCGCCAGCGTTGTTGATATTTTTTCCAAGGGAAATCTTTCAACGGTACCTACTTAGGTATAGGATGTGTGTGGTAGGTACAGACGTCAGCACATCAAGCTACCCGAAACTGTCAAATTTTCCCAATCAACTTTGAACTATATGCTATAGCGATAAAGTTGAAAATCTATTACCTAATGAAATTTGACAGATTGTAGTAGCTTGATGTTCTGGCATCTGTACATTGGTGGGTCTAGCAGTCTGCTTGCGTGTCTTCAGAACTCTATTAGCTACAGAGCCTTAACCATAATTCAGTATATCGAAAGTTAAACGACATAATATTACGACAAAGTATGTTGGTTGTAGTTAGGTAGACCGATACCATTAGGTATACCTCCTACCCTACTTCTACCCTACTCCTAACTTATACTCCTACTCTACTTCTACCCTACTCCTCACCACTCCTACCCTACTTTTATAAAAAAAAAAAAATAAAAAAACGGATAAAAGTATCTTATGTCCGTCTTCTGGTTCTAAGCTACCTCCCCACCAATTTTCAGCCAAATCGGTTCAGCCGTTCTTGAGTTATAAATAGTGTAACTAACACGACTTATAAATAAGTATATAGATTACAGTCTACAGATTACCTACAGGTTTCAGGTACTTTCATCTTATTTTTAGATTTTTGGAACGTTTAAAAAAGATTATAATATAACTTTTGCGGTTACTACTATGTAACTTCAAATCCATTATTTATTGAAACTAATAAACCAACCTGAAAAAAAGTAACACATCACCACTCCACCGCACGAGCTGTCCACGGTAGTTAATTACTCCTATAACGACAGTTAGAGCATAATGAGATTTTTGCAATTCAACAGTAGCACATTACAGGGTGCTGTTTGTCAACTTCCCCCACCCTCACCCCCACTGACCACCCCCTGGCCGTAGGGGGAAGTTATTAGGCGGCTTTGTTAATGAATTTCATGTAGGGTAAACACATATATCAGGTATGTACCTGAGGTATAAATGAGTTATGTTGCTGAGGTCACATGTCTGATTGTTGGGAACCCGCGAGTTTTTATTTTTCTAAAATGCTGCGTGTGTCCGTAGATACATAAGTACCTACTAGCGCTTCATTGGGATTTGTGAATGAATTCGTCGAATGAAAGTGTGCAATAATCATCAGTTCGCATCATAGTATGCAATAATCATCAGTATGCATAAAGTGTGCAATAATCATCAGTTCGCATCGTAGTTCGATCAGTAACTTAGCTTTGTGACGTCCTAAGCTGAAAGATAAAAATTGTAGGTACCTAGGTACCTTTTGTTTTTTTTACAGTGCCTTCTCCTAAAGTTAGAGGTTCGCAGAATCTTTAAAATGTTTGACGTGTGGTTACTTTCTGACCAATAAAAACAGTCCTTAACTACGATAACTACGCAATCAACCCCGCTGAATCAAATAGCCAAAAAAAAAAGATCCATAGATTTTACCATCAATTAGGCTTCTCTAATTATCGGCGGTGTCCCCCAGACGGCCGATGAATATGCACGAGACATCAGACAGTCCCCCCAAAGCACACTTAGGCTAATGTTAACAGCTACTTTCTGAATATATTTGATATCGGTCCAAATGTTGCTTGGTTCTCTTTGGAGTCAATGGTTTTAATGGTTTTGTCCGGTTGTAAGTTCACTTCACCGTGTTTAAAATAAGGTTTCAAATTTTGAAAGGAAAATAAAGAAAATACGTTTGTTTACGGTAAACAGGACACTGAGAAGGAACACAAACACAAATAAATACATACTTACAGGTCAAACACATTACCCTCGTTTTGGCCTTCGCCGCAGTCGGGGAAAAAGAGCAAGTTGGGGAAAATATGCGTCATATCTACGCAAAACGGTCATCGCTCAGCATAATGCTATGACCCTATGCGAGACAGAGCCCCAGTGCTGGATTTCAGTGACAGCAACTTTTTGTTGTAATGTTCTACAAAATGTTTGAGAACATTCATGTCGTCGCCCTCGATTCGTTCATTCACAAGACGAAAAGCGGAAAAGCAGAAAAAATCATTATACGTAGGTATAGGGATTTTTAACATCCCTTTTTCACCATAGCACTAAGGCCCTTTGATCATTTGCATGATCATGTTTATGATATTACATGATCAGACATTCGTGCCGATTCTGTTGTTCACAAACTAAACTAAATTTAAGTTCAATGCATCTTTTTCTTTCTATTTCGTTAAGAAAGGGACAGAAGACACAATTATTATTTTAGTCAAATTAATCAGCGCTTGACGTAAATTGACGTAATTTTAGTAGGCAAGTTTTTAAACACGTCTAAGCTTGTATGGAGTAGTGTCAGGCGCTGATTAATTTGACAGGACTATACTAAAATTTATCATCTGTCCTTTTCTTAATGAAATAGAAAGAAAAAGATGCACTGAACTAAATTTTAGTTTAGTTTGTGAACAAGGGAACCGGCACCACTATGTGACAAGCAAGCGATGATAACAAGTTTCCTTGTAGAATCCTGTAATAGTCCTCTCAGTCCGCTCTTTACGTATCACAGAACACACTTTCAACCCCAAAAACTCCTTATGTAATAAACCATCATAACTCCAATCACGACGATCCCACACCATCATTGTTAAGCAATCACGATTCGTTCATTCACAAGAGGAAAAGCGGGAAAGCAGACAAAATCATTGTACGTATAGGGATTTTTGAAATCCCTTTTTTCCCTTTTTCACCATACCACTAAGGCGCTAGGGATGATAAAATCCCGGACCCTTTGATCATTTGCATGATCATGTTTATGATATTACATGATCAGACACTATGTGACAATCAAGCGTTGATAACAAGTTGCCTTGTAGAATCCTGTTAGTCCTCTCAGTCCGCTCTTTACGTACCTATCACAGAACACACCTTCACCTCCAGAAACTTCCTATTTAATAAACCATCATAGTAACTCCAATCACGACGATCCCACACCATCATCGTTAAGCAATCACCAGCCTAAAAAAACAAGTCTAATTAAATGCCAATAATCTCAAACGCTCGCATTGAACAAGCAAAAAGCAAATCGGCCACATCCATCACACAAAGCGGGTGAGAGTACTGAGCAGGCTACCTGGCTACCTGTGGCCGCCTACCTAGTAGAGCTAGGAGATAGGCCTCCGGTGCTCATTAAAATATGTAAATGCCTGCCGAGACATTACGCAGATAGGTGCTTCTGACTTATTGACTGGACCGCGTTATGTGAGCTTAGTGGCTGACGAAGTAGTTCGATTGGGATTCGGAAGTTTTTTTTGGCTGATCTGGTAGTGATGCGGTTTTTCTTTTTTTGCCTTATGAGTTTATCAAGCCAGCCAAGATTATTCACTTATCAGCCAGCAAAATGTTGGTTAAAATTAACTTTCATTTAGTTGGAAAATGTAATGGAAAAACCAGTACCTGTATAATGCTGGAAATCGGTCAAAGATTTGGGGTATTCCTCGAAACGCACCAACTTTGAAATGCACCAAATGAAACAACTATCGATATCATTTATTACTTAACCGTTCAAGCTTTTCTCTTGGTTTCATCATTGATGCATTTCGAGGAATAAAATTATAATATTTTAATTTTGATTAATATTTAATTTTTTTTTTTTCATAGAATACTTTTGGTGCGTTTCAAAGTTGGTGCGTTTCGAGGAATACCCCAAAGATTTCACAAGTGAGGACATAACTATTATGTAGCTAAGTGCCTAGATTTAGACTAGCTAGACCGGAATCCGTCAATTGTTCTAAAATTGGACAAGCAATCCATCATCAACTTACCCGCTTAGAATTAAATGACTCCATCGATCTTTTGGTATGATATGATTAGCTAAATGATGTAATTCTGGATAGTAATGGCTGTATTTATCTCATCAGTGCTGTTCAGCCAAGTTTAAGGTCGTATCGTTTTTTACAAGTACAGCAAGGTATTGTTGATCAGGCACCAATATACAAAAAGAGATATCCTCAAAATCTCAGCAGTCCATTACTTCGATGCGACATCATTTTGACTCGCGGCTTTCGTGTCCGAATGATTCGCGTACGATTCCCAAAGCAACACTGTACCAAAACCGAAAACAATGAGTCCTAATCATTCTCCTTCTCTAATTCAAATTTATTTGAAGTGGGCGCACATGATATTATCTTCTTCTTGTATACTTCTCTTTTAGTCTTCATCTCGGTATTCACCCCTTATCCAATCAGCTTCTGGATGGAGGTGGGCTGGTTAGAATAACCAGCGACGACTGCCATGGCCCACGCACAATGGTCTATTTGAAGGACTAGGTGCGGAAACCAAACACATAACATAGAACATAGAACACCCCCTATCGAGCCAGGCATCGAATACAATGACAACTGACATCTCCAAGATCTTCCCAAATACGATCAGCGTCATCCTCTCTCGCATATACCCATCCTCTTCGAGTAGAGAACGCATTACTCGCTAGCAGGGCACCTACCGCGCGCAACTATTTAGTATCATTACAAATGTCCCTCGCCGCGTCCGTGTGTCCGTCCGTCTGTCTGTGTGCGCTTGAGAGCTACCGTTCCTTATTAATAAGGAGTATTGGATGGTTTGGATGTATGGAGGAGGCTTCAGGATGCTGATTTCGAAGATGGGACTTGATTCGACGATGTGTTTGGTAAAGGTGGGGTTGGGCAGGAATTGTTTTAGCCAGCTGTAGCACTGAGATTGCAAGAGAAGCAGTGGATAAGAAGGACAATTGCCTCCTTTGACATCGTCTTGGTTTAGGAGAATTTCGAGATCGGAACCGTGATACTTAATTATGTAGTTTCATAAGGCCGCATTACCAATTTTTGTCCCTAGAAAAATTAAAGCCATACCGTGACATTCCATAAGATAGTGCTGGTTAAATTTAGCAATGTTCTGGAGCTGGACTGAACTGCGCTTCGCTTTTACTTAAATACTGTAAAAAGCTCCAAAGAAGTGTAAAATGATTACGTCACGTTTAGTGCAAATAAATGTTCCTATTTTCTTTCTTTTTTTTTCTATGTAAGGGAATGAGTTTTATAGAAACCTTCCATATGATCAACTCAGTAAGCTTAGCCTATGGAACTAGGTACTTATTTCTTCCTACTGTTACAGTTCTCTAAAAGGTGAAAGCGTTCTCCTTCCAACGGGTTATCCGTTCGTTACCGAGTCGCTGAGGTAAGCAAGAGTGTTGTTTTGTTCCGTCCTCCGTCCCCGTCATTACGTACCTTTCAGCTCATTACGAGAACAGATCACTCGCTTAATTTGTGCATTTCCGATCTACAGATATTCAAATTTCAACCCTAATGACGCACGGGAAATGTTAATAAAATGTTAATGCCACGAAAGCGGTTGTCTCTCTCGCAATAAGTGACAGATTTGCTTGACAGCCCCCAGCCTCGTTTGTTGCTATGTATGAATAAGTCACGATTTTGCTTTTTTGTTGGAACTAGATAGGTATATTTTAAATGATTGCTTTTAGAACCGGAGTTGTGGCATTTGGAGTATTTTAATGAGTTATTATAAAAGGAGCTGATATTCGATTTTGTTTTATGAATATTTTAGCCGTTATTGTTGATTTCGTTTGTTTGGACATTTGCATTTCTTAATTATGAATTTTACTAACCTATTATGGAAATCTTATGCACCTTTCAATAACAAAATCAAATATTTCAAAACCGATGTTTTCTTATAAGCGGTATGGCAGACCCATAAAACTTTCACCACAGTAGGGTAACAGGGCCTGAAGTCTGCTATTACAATAGTGTCAGAATGGTCTATCATTGATTTCATAATTGTTGATTTTGACAAGTTTGGTAATCTACTAATATAATGGCGTCATTATGACTTTCCAATGGTCAACCACTGACACTCCATTGAATGAAATGGCATAGAATGGTAATCTAGTACATAATGAAAAATGAATTAATGACTTACGCGGTAATCTGCAAAAATTTTGACAGTTCCTTTGATCAGTAACCTACCATTAGGACGTCATTGTGCAGTCATTGCTTTTAACTCGTTACGAGTATCGTATAATTTCTGTGCCATTGACCGACCAATGATCAACCATTATGAATTTAGCAGATTACGAACTTTTAGCAAAATGACAAGGGGATGGTGGTGGGATCGTGTTGGAATGACGAATTTATAAAAATAGCAGTCTAGGGCCCCTGGTAAGCTTACATACACCACTCTGCCTCATTGCGTAACCCACTATCAATGAAAATCTGAACCATTTTGAAGGACAATGCTAATCCATTGCTTTATATGTTCGTAAAAATGTATCTGCTCAACAACGTAAATGCCGCAATGAATGTTGTTTAACTGTCAAAATGAAGAAATTACCCCGTAGGGCCAATAGCCAAGCGTTTGACCAGCATTGGCTGTGGATGGTTCCTGGTGAGTCACTCTCAAGGATAAAACAGTCTAGAAAGTCCTGCTGATTTAACACTGGATGGTTCTGTTTACTCCAGCACGTTAAGCCGTTGGTCCCGGCTGTCATTCGTTGATCTTTGACAGTTGTTACGGGTTGTCAGAAGCCCGAAAGTCTGACAACAAGAGTTACCAAGGGGCATCGTAAAAATGAAGCAATTACCCCGCCAGGCCCAATAGCCAAGCGTTTGACCAGCATTGGCTGTGGATGGTTCTTGGTGAGTCACTCTCAAGGATAAAACAGTCTAGAAAGTCCTGCTGATTTTAGGGAGTAAGGGAGCCCCCCTTAAATATTTATTTTATTCTGTTTCTAATATTTGTTGTTATAGCGCAACAGAAATAGGTACATCATCTGTGAAAATTTCAGCAGTCTAACTATCACGGTTCATGAGATACAGCCTGGTGACAGACGGACAGCGGAGTCTTAGTAATAGGGTCCCGTTTTACCCTTTGGGTACGGAACCCTAAAAACGATATTTTTGCCATGAATACGCTAAGAATAAGAAGATTCGAAGGCAGTGATGATGCCTGCGTGCACCATACATACCACAATGGAACATCTCTAATTATTCTAGACAGTGCGTCTACAATATTGATGTCCTTCTATTATAGACAGACAAGAATAGGACAGTTTCAGCCTAACAACTCTATTACAATAACGGCCAGAAATTCCTAGAATTGATTATACCTCCACATGAGTAGGTATCATACAGAGACTTAACTTCATACAATTGCGTTGCTATAGTAACACTCCCACAGACAGCGTTACCGTGTTTCGATTTGAAAGTGTAAGTGTCGGTGTAATTACATGCAAGTCAGCAGTCATTTCGGCTTTGTATCCGGGATGGCGACGCAGCTGCCATGCAAAATAAAAATCAAAATCAAAAGTCGTTTATTCAAACTAGGCTGAGAATCAGCACTTTTCGAACGTCAAAATTACAAAAGACAGCCTCCCAAAACGCCCGCCCTTCACCACTTGATAGTGCTTTAGCTGGGGAGAAGAAGTGGCGCAACAAACTCCCCAGCAGCACAGCTGTCTGTGCAGTTGGAAAACACTTGAGTGTATACAATACTAGATATGCAAAGTAATTAACATTACAGGACACAGAACATTAAATTATTTGCCATATGTTAGCTAGTCGCCTTTTACGACACCCACGGGAAGTATGGGGTGGTGCTATTCTTTAAGTCCGGCACCACGGCGACTAAGGGAGACCGGAGAATGGGCAGCAGCGTTCTCTATGCATTACACCATCATACCATACTGCGATCGCCAACCCGCCTGCGAAGCGTGGCGATTATGGCAAACCCCCTCCCAAAATTGGGGGAGGCGTATGTCCAGCAGTGGACGTCTTTCGGCTGAAATGATGATGTTAGCTAGCCACAGGTGTTGCAGAATAACAGCCGGTCTAGTCTGTAAAACCCTGAAAATGTAGGTGAAGTGAGTTGTTATTGCCACCTGAGGGGCAATTCTCATAATTTTATGAACGTTCGAAGATCGTGATCTCAGTCTCAATCTGTCAAAAATACCTCTAATTTCCCTACATTTTTGACATTTGTTTGTCGCCGAGATGATACCAGCTACGACTAGATTTTGAACGTTTTAAATTACGAGAATTAATAATAACGGTCTGTGTGGTGCCGGACTGGTCTGTGTGGTGCCGGACTGGTCTGTGTGGTGCCGGACTGGTCTGTGTGGTGCCGGACTTAAAGAATAACACCACCCCATACTTCCCGTGGGTGTCGTAAAAGGCGACTAAGGGGCGTACCGGAGAATGGGCAGCAGCGTTCTCTATGTATTCCACCACCATACCATACTGCGATCGCCAACCCGCCTGCCAAGCGTGGCGATTATGGCAAACCCCCCCTTTTGGGGGAGGCCTGTGTCCAGCAGTGGACGTCTTTCGGCTGAAATGATGATGATGATGAAATTACGAGAATTGACCTTCTGAATTTCTGAGGATAACTCTGCTAAGGTTTCACAATGTTGACAGCTAACTTCACGTTAGCTTTCTATGTGAGGTTTTTAGAGAATAAATCGGTAGAATGACCATTTACTATAAGATTGGCCGCCTTCTCGATTGCTATCCATTCATGTTCAAACACGGTTTTGTGTGTTCGAACGTAAACATATATAGCAATGGGTCGTGCGATTGTATGAAGCTTGGTCTCTGTTGCATTATATACTCCTGTGCACTGTACTTATACACAAGGTGTTTTGTGCAGTTGTACAAGTTATAAGGCGACTTGGAGAAATGGTCTTGGAAGGTTTGTCTAACTACCTGCCGCTACTGCGTCATTGCAATCTGTAAATTCAACACCATAATATTGCTCTACATATAGCATTAGAGTTGTCTACTTCTGATGGACACGATAAACTTGAGCTAAGAGTAAGATTTTATGCTTCAACTAGCGTCCGCTTGCAGCTTCGGCCGCGTGGTACGTCGATAAAACGTAGAATAATTATGTGCTTCTCTAGGGTTCAAAGCATTCCCATTCAAAATTTCATCAGAATCGGTCCAGCCGTTTTGTAGATTAGCCGGAACAAACAGACAATTTTTTTAAATTGTTTTTTGTCCCAAATACTGCATATACTGTCATATGTAATACTTTCTATATACTGGTATTCAGCTGCATCTGGTTAGACTGGAAACCAACCCCAACCTAGTTGAGAAAAGGCTAGGTAGATGATGATGATGGTATGCATTTAGTAAAAACCTGTTGGAAATTACAAACAGATCCTTTAATTTTATTTATCTGTATATGTATTAGATGTATAGGTGGGAGAGTTAGGACCAAAAGTGCCAAAAAGTAAGTAAGCTATAGGGTCCAATATCTAGATAAGTACCTATTTCGGCTAGTGATGGCATCAATTCAATTTATTTAGAAACAATTCACATTGTGTTTGAAATCATAACAATTATAAAACTAACACCACATACATAAACAATAGAAAATTACAGAAAAAAAAACATAAAAAAATAATACAATAAACAATACAAGCCAATCAAAATTAAAGCCATCAAAATGAATAATAGTTAAGACATTTTTTCTTTGCGTCAATTCTTGAAAAGAACATGCTTAGAACATCATAGCTTTTTACAAAAGGCGCATAGAACCTTTGCTGTGTCCTCCTTGAACGCTATAATAATATCGCTAGCTGTTCCCACTGCTGGGACAGTGTTTTGATTTTAGGGCATGCCGGTTTCCTCACGATGTTTTCCTTCACCGTTTTGAGAGCTGTGGTGATGAAATAATTTACTTACACGAAGTAAAGCGCCTGTTTGGGTACTTACCCACGACCTACAACGTGGCCGATACCACTGAGCCACCACTACTCTATGCCATACAGACTTAGGCTTCGTGTAGACGATGCCGGATCCGCATCGGCGCCGGACCGCATATCTTCTATATATATAAAAATTCAAAGTCCTGACTGACTGATTGACTGACTGACTGATATATCAACGCACAGCCCAAACCGCTGGACCTAGAGACTTGAAACTTAGAAGGTGTGTTCTTTGTGAAGAGTAAATATCCACTAAGAAAGGATTTTTGGGAATTCAACCCCTAAAGGGTTAAAATAGGGGATGGAAGTTTATATGAAAGTCCGACAGTTTTGAAGTTAGGATCTTCTAATTTTGTATTTAGGCTGACAATTGAAAATTAATTTACACGTGTCTCAGCGTTTTTGATAATTCCACCCCCGAAGGGTTAAAAAGGGGGGTGAAGTTGTGTATAGAAAGTCATTAATTTTCGACGTAAAAATCACTAAATTTATTATCTAGGCTTATGATTGGAAGCTAACACAACGGTGTTGTTAGAACTTCATCCATTAAGGGGGTGAAAAGGGGAATGAAATTTTGTCCTGACTGACTGATATATCAACGCACAGCCTAAAACGCTGGTCGGTACCGCTGGGTAGAGAAATTACTTTTGGAGGGTGTGTTCTTTGTGAAGAGTAGATATCCACTAAGAAGGGGTTTTTGGTAATTTAACCTTTAAGGGGTGAAAAGAGGGGATTTTGTTTGTATGAAAAATCTTATTCCTTGAGTTAATAACCATGAAACTTGGCACGAATACTTATCTGAATAAATTATGAAGTTTGGCTTTTTTTTTTCTAAACGGTAGTTTAGAAGGGGGATTCCCTGAAGGGGGATTGGGAGGTGTCAAAGTTTGTATGGAAGAATTTTAACGCGTGGTCCGATTAACTCGAAACTCAGTATTTATACTTAAGACCGAAAATAAAGAATAACGTGTATCATCGTTTTTCGAAAATTTACCCTTAACGGGGTGAAAAGTTAATTTTATAGGGGAAGACTTTACTGCGTGGCTTGATTAACTCGAAAATTAGTATAAACAATCTTTGAGTCGAGTAATGAACACATCCCAAACAATTTTACGAAATTCCACCCCTGTGGGGGTGAAAAACGGGGATACAGTTTATAAGAAAAATCTTATTCATTTGGTTAATAAACTTGGCAAGACTACTTGCCTAAACAAGTAATAAAGTTTATCATTATTCGTTTATCAAAACACCCCAACACCCCTTGTGTTGGGGTGTTAAAGATTGTGTGGAAGAATTTTAACGCGCGGTCCGATTTACTCGAAACTCAGTATTAATACTTTTGACAGAAAATAATTAATAATAACAGCCGCACAGATCGATCGATCAGATTACGCAGGCTACGCTTGCCGCGGTTGGTCTGTGGATAGGTGTCCATCTTTACATACCGTGACCTCTCCGTGCCTCGGAAAGCATGCTAAGCCGTTGGTCCCGGCTGACATTCGTGGATCTTTGACAGTCGCTAGGGGTGGTCAGAAGCCCGAAAGTTTGACCACCAGTCTTATCAAGGGGTATCGTATTTGGGTTGTGGAGGTCAGATAGGTAGTGGCTCCATGTAAAATACTGGTACCCAGCTGCATCCCGTTGGACTGGAAGCCGACCCCAACATAGTTGGGAAAAGGCTAGGCAGATGAAGAATCAATAGTAAGTGTATGGGGTTTTCGAGTTATTGACCCCTGACGGGACAAAAAGTGGTAATTCGATTTATAAGGGGATTTTAATGAGTGCCTTGATAAACTCAAAAAAAATGGTACAAATAAATTTGGACTTGAAACTTGGCACAAATAATTGTAAAGTTCGATTTTAGGAGATTGGGGGTGTCAAATTTAGTATGGAAAAATTTTAATGCGCGGTCCAATTAACTCGAAACTCAGTACTTATCTAAGACCAAAATAAATAATAAAGTGGTTCAGGGAAAATCTACCGCTAATGGGGTGAAGAGCGGTAGTCAATTTCACAGGGCAAAATTTTATTACGAGGCTTGATTAACTGGAAAATTGGTATATATAATCTAGATTATGTTTCGAAATTCCACCCCTATGGGGATAGAAAGAGGGGATACAGTTTATATGAAAAATCTTATTCATTTGGTTAATAAATTAGAAACTTGGCAATATTTGGGTCAGTAAATAATAAAGATTGTCACTTTTAGTTTAAAAAAATCCCTCACAGAGGATTTGGGGGGTGACAAAGTTGATGGATTAGAAAAATATTTAACCCGCTGTCGGATTAACTCGAAACTCGGTACTACTAAAACAAAAAATACTTAAAAAAAGTGATTTAGGGTTTTTCAAAAATTGACTCCTACGAAGGTGGAAAATTCTACTGCTTGCTTCCATTAACTCGAAAATGGGTATAGTCTTTGAGTCAAGTTATGAACACATCCCATAGGATTTTTCAAAATTACTCTCCTGGGGGGGTAAAAAGCTGGGATACAGTTTATTTGAAAAATCTGATCCCTTTGAGCTACAAACTAAAAAAATTGGCCCGAGTACTTATTTATATCTAAATAAATGATAAAAATCATAAACATACATTTTCGAAATTATAAGAGGAAAGTACGAATTTCACGCGGACGAAGTCGCGGGCAGAAGCTAGTATGTGTATACGAATGAATATCGCGCATGAGCCGCGCCGTCACCGTGCCGTCGCCGCACCGTCGCCGCACCGTCGCCGCACCGGCGCCGGAATGAAACCGCGTGCACGCTCATTGATGCCCAGTTTAAATAGTAAAGCAACAATCACAGTTAAACGTTTTTTTCTTTATCATTTAAGGTTTCGAATTTTTCATTTAAAAATACACAGATCTCTTGCCACGCTTTTACATTTTTTCTTTTATCTTTATAAGATTCACTTGTTTTGTCCCATAATACCTCCCTCTCTTGCACTAAATTAATCAATAACTCATAATCGAAGTCATCCATTTTAGTATTTTTTTATCGGGCACATGTGAACATCGGCGCAAGCGACGGGCTACTGAGCATTGTTCATGTACACAAAATGGCGGTACGGCGGCGGTCCGACGCATGCGCGGTGCCGGTGCGGCGCCGGCGCGGCGACGGAGCGGCGCATGCGCGATTTTTATTCGTATACACAAACATGCGGTCCGGCGTCGGTGCGGCACCGGTCCGGCTCCGGTGTTGTCTACCCGAAGCCTAACTGTATAATAATCTCCGCGTGCTTCGCCTCAGGACAAATGGCGAATGAGACATAATAATTATAATATGAAATATTAAGACACGCTTCTGTTTTGTTATTACTACTACTTTTGTTATAACTACTATTATAGCTAGGGTATTATCACGATCGGACTGCTATAAGAAAGCCATCATCTGCCTAGCCTTTTCCCAACTATGTTGGGGTCAGTTTCCAGTCTTACCGAATGCAGCTGAATACCAGTATTTTACATGGAGCGACGGCCTGTCTGACCTACACAACCCAGTTATTGAGTAATAACGATACCCCTTAGTAAGGCTGATTGTCAGACATTTCGGGCTAATGACGGCCCGTAACAACTGTCAAAGTTCCACGAATGTCAGCCGGGATCAACGGCTTAACGTGGCACGAATGGCACGGAGGCACGGAGGGGTCTTGGTATGTGAAGAAGGTCACCCATCCAAGGACCAACCGCGGCTAGCGTAACTTAACCTGATCAAGCGAGCCGTGGGACTGTTATTATTTACACAAGCCACTTTGCTACGGCGGCGACCTGTCGCGTCCGGCCCTGGTCCAGGCCATAGTATGGAGCGAGAGTACATGGGAGGCCGTCACCTCCTGCGAAGCAGTAATGCCTGCGAAGGAGGAGTCGTAACGCGTGAGAGAGAGGCAATATTTGCTCCTTCTCGCCCCTAGTCGCCGCAGGAGACGCCCTGGGCGTCGGGAGTCAACAGCCGAGTCCCGGCCGCCGTAGGCGCGGACTTGCGGATGGCGAGGAATGGACAGCTCGCCGTCCGGTGAGGACCAGGCCAGTTCGACGGCGCGTTGTGTTCCACGCGCGCCTCAAAGAGATGTCAGCACTAACTGACGGGCTCCGCTAGGGCCGATGCCTGCCAGGGTCGCGGATTGTTCGAAAGAGATACCGTGGCCCCTGGCACAAGCAACTGAAGGAACACGGGTGGGTTTTAGTCAGTAAAAGTCTGACTCGCCCACTCGCTCTGCCCAGAGCGGAAAAAGTTATTTGATAATTTCCCAACACAGAAAAAAAGCCCCTTTACTATGATAAAAGCCATTGATGAAAAACGTTATTGATATGGAGATAGAGATTCCCGCGGGAAAACTTAGTGCTTATGAAAATTCTGCCTCACAGAACATCAGTAACATATCATCACGCCTGCATACCCCGTACGGTTAGGCAGAGGTGTAACCTACCTATAGTACATGTCTCATGTAATAAGTGGCGAGCCTATTCCCATGAGCTGAACACACACCCAGACTGCGGGCAGCTACTGACAAAATTCTAGATGGAAAAACTCAATAAATTTATGGCCCGACCCTGAATCAAACCCTCATAGTTAGTAGTAGCGCTTGCGAACACTATTTTTTCACTATTTTTTCACTATTAGCCGTTACTGTCCCACTGCTGGGCAAATGGACCACCTACTCTCTTTCCACCTCTCTCTGTCCAGAGCTGCCAAGGACCAATCTTTATCAAAGGAGTCCAGCTCATCCCGCCATCTCCGTCTGGGCCTGCCGCGATGTCGTTTGCCATCATGCGGGACCCACTGGGTCGTAAGTTTGCCCCACTGATCGTCCGATATGCGGCAGATGTGTCCAATCCAATTCCACGTAAACGTGACAGCTTTCCGAGTGACATCAGTTATTTTAGTGATGGGACGGATTGTTGTATTCTTAATCCGGTCCATTATCATAATCTGGATGAAAGGCATATAAGTCAGAAGTTAGGTACACCAAAAAACTCACGACCATAAACGCACAGAAAAGTCTCATCTGATTGGATTTTTAAAGGGGATAAACTTGAGAATTTAAAGTTTCTCAAAGATCGGAACACAGCATTGATACTAAACTGCAAAATGGTGAATATCCGGGTAATTGCGTAACAGTACACCAAAAAACTCCAACCATAAGCGTACAGAAAGTCTCATCTGATTGGATTTTTAAAGGGGATAGACTTGAGAGTTTAGTTTCTCAAAGATCGGAACACAGCATTGCTACCTAGTAAACTGCAAAATGGTATGAATATCGGGGTAATTGCGTAACAGTACACCAAAAAACTCCAACCATAAGCGCACAGAAAAGTCTCATCTGATTGGATTTTTAAAGGGGATAGACTTGAGAGTTTAGTTTCTCAAAGATCGGACCACAGCATTGTTACTAAACTGATAAATGGTATAAATATCAGGGTAATCGCGCAACACTATCAGTAGTAATGCCTTTCATTTTGACAGGTCAACATCAATCATTGCGGTATATACGTTGTTGAGCAGACAAATTTTTCGAACATATGAAGCAATCATCATCATTTCAGCCGAAAGACGTCCACTGCTGGACATAGGCCTCCCCCAATTTTGGGGGGGGGGGGGGGGGGGGGGGGGGTTTGCCATAATCGCCACGCTTGGCAGGCGGGTTGGCGATCGCAGTATGGTATGATGGTATAATGCATAGAGAACGCTGCTGCCCATTCTCCGGTCTCCCTTAGTCGCCTTTTACGACACCCACGGGAAGTATGGGGTGGCGCTATTCTTTAAGTCCGGCACCACACAGACTAGCAATGGATTAGCAATATACTTCAAAACGATTCGAGGGCGATTAAGATTGATAGTGTCTTACGCAAATTGGGTGCTGCTCTTTCACAAGAAGTTTATATAAGCTTGCAACTAAAATAGCAACAAGATTCCAGAATCGCAAAACAACCAAAATCCGACGAAATTCCTATATATTTCTGTTACGAATTAATTAGTTGATAGTTAGCTTAATGGATTCAAAAGTAAAGATAACTTTAATAAGCCTGGATTTGAATAAAGCGTCCCACGCGTAAGTAATACTGCCCGGCTGCTAACAGATATTCGCTGTTTGAATAATTCATTATAATCAATGCACTTATACCAAGTCCCGTTTTATACTGAATTACTTGTAATTGTATCGGTTTATGTACTGTTTCGTGTGGGGGAAAGCTTTAGAAATCGTGAATGGCACGAATTTACCTGCTGGGGGCTAAAATGTTCTATGGCGAATAGTTTATTGCTATCTGCCCGTCGTCATGGTAGAAGACTTCTGGCCGCAGGACGTGGTGTTCTGTCGCTTCCGCGGACAAGTACAACGAACTGCTCGAGAGTTAGCTAGTGAAGCACTGTTTTATAATAAGAATAATTATGTATGTTAAGGTTAAGGTATTAATGTATGGGCCTGCGACGCCTGAAATAAATAAATTAATAATAAAAATAAAAAATAAATTAGTAGGAGGTTTCTCTCTCTGGAGCCATGACCGCCGTAGCTTGGACCCTGTTCCCGATACCAGTGGGCTATGTCCCAGCAGTGGGGTCAGTATAGGCTGATTGTGCATAGTAGTGATCTTCTTCTTCGTGTTGCTGGCATGACAGTTTTTCAAATCTTGTTGGCCCAAATTCCCCACTTCCATAGCGTGGTCGGTGGCAGCGCAGAGATCACTTTGACTGCTTGTTTGAAAGTGGTAATGACTAAAAGGAAATGCAATGAAAATAATAATAATAGATTAAGGGCTGATTGTCTGCGAAGCAGTCATGCTAGCGAAGGAGGTGGCGGGATAGCTGAGGGAGAGAGCCTCCCGTCCCAGCCGCCGCGGGAGACGCTCCGGGCGTCGGGAGCCGCGTGACGACTCCCTGCCACCGTAGGCGCGGGCCTGCGGACGGAGAGTAATGGGTAGCTCACCGTCCGATCAGGACCAGGCCCGTGCCGGACGGCGCCTACGTGTTCCACGCGCGCCTCAAAGAGATTTCAGCATTAGAGAAGGGGCCCCTTAGGGCCGAAGCCTGCAGGGTCTGCGGTATTATCCGAAAGAGTTACCGCTGCCCGGAACATAAAGGGCTAAGGAAGGAACACGGGTGGGTTTTAGTCAGTAAGAGTCTTCCGCTCCACCCAGAGCGGGAGGGGTCATTTGATGATTTACCATCCGCAAAAAAAGGGCTGATTTTTCAATCGACAAATATTTTTTATTCGTGGAACAAAATTGACGTCTGAAAGTTTTTGTATGGAAGAATTGTTAAAAATTCAAAATTATTCCTGTGGTAAATTATCTGGTGTTGTAAAAATCAGCCCTAAGAGAATGACAGTTTCATATCAGTGATCAATCTTTTCTTCAAAAGTTTCTTTACTTAAAAAGCCAAGTCCAAGTGGTACTTTTACAGTCTGATATTATTATCATCATGATCAGCCTATAAAGCGACCCAGACCATCGGGTACTTGCATAACACACGAACATTAGGAATGGCTTTCATTTTGACGGGTCAACAACATTCATTGCGTTATTTACGTTGTTTATATATGAAGCAATGGATTAGCGATATCCTTAAAAAAAAAACCCTTCTTGTAAATGGCCTTCAGATGCATATTGTTAGTAGTAGTGATACGCTGGTTCTGGCGCACCGATCTGAGGGCGGGTGTGCCAGAACCCCAAAACCTAAAAAAAAAAAAAAAAAAAAAAAAAAAAAAAAAAAAAAAAAAAAAAACAAAGGTTTGGGGGTGCTCTGATCACGTTTCTGCGATCCGTTTTTGCGTAGTAGTAGTGATACGCTGGTTCTGGCGCACCGATCTGAGGGCGGGTGTGCCAGAACCCCAAAACCTAAAAAAAAAAAAAAAAAAAAAAAAAAAAATAAAAAAAAAAAAAAAAGGTTTTGCTACGAACCCTCATTAGTGTTTCATTGTTAATCCTCTTATCTATTCAACCTCGTGCACCCTCATTAGCGATGCATTGTTCGCCTAATCCTTGCATTCCTTGGCGTTCTTATCTACTATTACTCATTGCTAACCCTCAACTGCTTTTCTGAATCATCAATAAAACACATTCTTTCATTTTATTACAACATTTTATTTCTTATTTTCTACAAAATATGTGCGGAACATTTCATCCACTAAAATATCATTGTACAGTGTGTTCCCCGTAAATATGTTCGTAAAACTATGCATTGAACATCCCTGAAACTTATATAGCAAATACATTAAGCAATATTCACCACAAACTGAAGTCCAATCATTCTGAATCCTATCAACATTCCAGCCCCATCTTTTGCAATTCCTTTTTAAAAACTCGAGATAATATTGCGTAGGGGTTCGTCCATATGAATCAAAATATTGACCGATGCCATTCGTATCGATATGTACAGCTACCCAGTGTGAGCCTGGTTTATCATCCGTATCCAAATTGCATATTATATATGTCGGTACATGGGTATACATAGGTAGTCTATTAGCAGCATAAACATTTTTTTCTAGACTGGGATGGATCTTTTTTAGATGTTCCTGAACTTCTAGTGTATCCATGATATTACTGCTATTAACAGATTATTACAGTACCAATCTGTTCAATGGTTGCCATAGGAATGTTCAATTATAGTGATTTTTGTAAATATATCGCATTCTTTTGAGTGACTCAGAAAACAAGCTGATGCCTGATGGGAACAATGTGCGATAACTTTGTTGACTCACAGAGTCACTATCAGTTTCGTTGAACTTAGGAATTTGCTTTAGATAAGAATGGTGCTATATAAGAGCGAACAGTTGCAGTCATGAAATCAGTCTATGGTCGTTTGACCACAGTGAATTGTATACCGATACTTCGTTTGTGGTACTTCAGCGCATCAATAATCATGGAGGTAAGTGTTTATTCTATTGACAAACTTACTTGTATAATATCTTTTGTTGTTCTTTTGTTATTTCCTAACGTGTGTGTGTGTAATCACAATGTAAACAAATTGATATTAACATGATATCTCTGTTGTTGCAGAGATCATTCAGCTTCGCAGACGATAATGAAAATACCTATAAACAGTATTACTACTCACCGCTCTCCCCTCAACATGAAGAAGAGGGCGATGATATCGTCATTAATAACACATGCGATGGTGGAAAAAGGAAATCGCAACCGATTGATAATTTTTTTGAAGTGGTGCCAAAAATAAAAAAGAAGAAACTGTTATCGTCAACCGTGGCACGAGCCGCTAGAGATGGTGTATCATACATTTCTACTAATTCTGACGACGGAGCCCAAGCGACGCATCTCATAAAAATTGAAATGTACGATATGAAGAAGCTATGTAAGATTCCAACTACCGATCATTGGAAGCACGCTACCACGAGGATTAAATATTATGTAAAGAATAATAAGGATAGCATCTACGACAACACAAACGGCCTCGTATACAATATTACAAAGACAATAGCAGAAAGTGAAAACGTTAAAAAATACTTTTTTAACAATGATAGCCATTAGCTGATTAGTGAATGTGATTCTGTTTACTTAAATTACTTCTGTGTACTCATTTATATTAATAATGAGGTGTGTACAGGGAGCTGTCGTCTTGTGATGCTGAGAGAAAGCCAACAACAGAAGGAAGAGATGAGTGTGGTACACGTGTACAGAACACGTCATTGAATAGCAAAGCTACAACACTGAGTGGAGAAGAAAATGAGAAAAATATGCAGTACACAAGAGCTGAATATCCATTCTTCAGTTCAAAATCTAGACGGTTTCTCAGTTTTGAAGGCTGGCCTCTCGTTATGCTACAGAAGCCTGAAGATCTTGCAGAGGCCGGTTTCTTTTATACCGGCCACGGAGACAGGGTCAAGTGTTTCCATTGTGGTGGCGGTTTAAAAGATTGGGAAGATGATGATGATCCTTGGCAACAACATGTTCAGTGGTTTAGTCAGTGTGCTTATGTAAAGTTTAAACTCGGACAGTGTTTTGTATAAGACTAAATGGAGGTTTTTATAGAAATAAAAAATGGTATACTAAATACAATTTGTTTTATTTAATTTTATAATGTTTCCCATAGTTACATAGACAACATGCATTACACATAACACATAAATCTAACACACAATATAACCTTAACATATAACCTTAACTACTATAGTCTACAGTAACATTTCTGTTTTTATCTATTTCAATAATGTTATCAAATTCAGCATAAACAATGCAGTTAATTGTTTGTATTAGTGAGGATTCAAATCGTACTTCTAATCTTACACTACCATGCTTTATGAGATTCCAATGAGTTGATGAGTTAGCTGATAAATCAGGAGTTAAATCAAATGCTAATAGGCAGTTACCTTTGGCATATTGTTCATGAGAGATTGCATTTCCTTCATTAAGAAAGTGAATACCAGTTCCTGAGAACAGAGTATGATATGCTGATGTAAATATACTATTATTAAAAGATGGTTGCAAAGCTTTTGAAGGTATTTGTTGACCATCAATATATAAGCTGAAAGAATTAATACCATAGTTTTCAAAATTAAATGGATTTTTAGTAAGGGAACCATTAAATGCAGAATTATTCACAAACCCTATTATACATCTTTTGGGTACCTGTCCTAAGAATATATTATCAAGAGTTTTTCCTTGAACACCCGAAGGAATTGTTAAAACTTTGACTTCAGCTCGAGTAATAGGATATTTAGCAGTAGTAGAAGCTAAAACTTTCTGGTGTGCAAGTAATACACTTGGATTAATTCGTGCTCTTCGGACAATAAGAGTTGCATCTGTAATGCAAACTTTAAACTTTACATCGTTTGACCCAGCAATTAAATTAAAACTCTCTCTTGATCGAACTAATTTTACACTCATTTCAACACCATTAATTAGAAATTTATCTTGATTGAAAATATCACCATGAAGATGTCCAATCATTTCTATTTCCTTACTTTCAGTAACTAATTCTTGCCTTTTAACAAATCCTATGTTTTTACCATCTGTAGAATCCATTTTTCCTGCTGTATCCTCATACCAAAGACTACAAGTAAGATGAGATTGTTTAGCAGCAGGAGCATAGTTTAAAAGGGTTTCCATGTATGCTCGATAGGCATAGGTATTATTAGGTGGTGATACAAGTTTTTGGTTTAAATAAACATCAAGTTGACTAAAAAGTGAGTGCAACCAATTATTTACAGGTGCTACTACTGTAGTCGATACCAAGTTAGTTGAATCTTGATTTAATACTTTTGCCTTTATGTGGAGTAATGTATGAGACAAATCTATGTAGTCATCGCCTGTACCAGGAACTTGAAACTCGATAGGTCCATCATCAGCAAGAGATGAAATTGGTTTATAGTGTATCCACAATCCACTTTCAATGCTTGTTTGTGTAGACGGTAGTGCAAACAAATCCAATTCTGACTTAGCGCACTCACAAGAATGATTATGAAGAAAAGACATATTTAATTTGAAAATATATCTTTGATATTCTTTGGTTTTAAACCAAGTTTTTTCGCAGCTTTCACTTTAGCAGCTAATTGTGGAATGAACGGGGACCGTCGTTTTCTTTTAGTTATATACCCAGATCCTGTCATGTTAAATCGATCAATTTTATCATCAGCCTTTCGTTTTAAGTTTGTACTAACTTGCTTTAGACGATCTTTTATTGAGGTTTCCATAGGACGCGCTTGAACCATGTCCGATAAAAGACCAACTCCAGCGTTTAATGCCTCCTTACCAATCACTCGAGCACCACTTGAAAGTAAAGGTAAAACTGATCTAAATAAACCCCCTAAGAAGCTCCCAATACCATGACCGCGTTGATATGGTGAACCCTTATAAATTACTCCAACTCCTGATCCAGCTTGATGTGTATAATAATTTTCATATGGACAATTATGATGATCACGAAGAGAATACATTATTATAATTTTCGGAAATGTAGTTTAATACACACGGTTCCAAACTGGAATGGTATTTTTTGTCCTGTGCTCGATCTTATATCTATTTCCAACGTATCGAACTCTCTTCGCATAACAGGTAAGTAGTGAGGTGGAGAGAAAACATACATTTTATTTGCACCATAAATATATTTTGAAGGATCTAATGAAATTATTCTTAATAAAGGAGTCATGACATCGCCCACGATCTGAGGATCGATTATGTCGCAATACACAAATAGTTGAGATGGTAACCCTAAGTGTAAATTAGCAGGGCACTTTCCAAAATTTCTTTCCAAGAGATTTTTATTTGGTTCATAGCCTAGTTGTAAACTTAATTTGGGTGATAATGTTACGGATGTTATATTTTTATCCAAAACAGAAACATACACAAATTTTGTTATTTCATCTTGACGAAATGTTAATTTCTCTCTGATACCATTTAACGCTTTTAAAATATGCTCAACGTTATCATAGTTGGTAGCTGGAATATGTTTTTTGTAGTACACTGTTGAGGGTTTATCTTCAGTAGGCATTAACATGGTTTTTGTAATGTATATAACATTTTCATGATCTTGAACAGTAAACATTGTACATGGATATTGAAACTCGACAACTCCAACCGACCATTCACCTTCTAATTTAATAGCTTTTGGCAATTTTGTTGAAAAATTTGTGGTCTTGTTATCAGGAAAGTAGTCCATTGAACTATTGCTGAGCAAAGTTAAATAAAAACTTTCTTTGTTCATATTTCTTTTAAACTAGAAGCTAAAATCCAACTATTAAATGTATCTGGATAACCTCTCCACTTCACTAATACTTCTTTTCTGTGGCCAGAATAACGAGAGTCAATTATTTTATCTATTTTATATTGTGAGGTGGGGTTGTAAGTGACCTTCTGTAATTCTCTTTCATAAAAAGTACCAACTATTGGTTCATTTTGTAAATCTGTTACTGTATATACAACCCATGGAGATCTATCAATTATTGAAGATATAATAAATATTTCATCACTCCAATTTGATTCATACCCTTTTTGGAAAACATGTTTATATTTAGTTATTCGTACATAATCACCCACATTAAATGTTGGTTTTGGGTGTTCTAAAGAAAGTTTGTTTGACCTCCTATCATAAAGATTAGTCCAAACTGTCATAATATTGCTGGAATTTACATCAGATGGGCACATCCTAATACTAGAGTGAATGCTGTGATTATAAGAGTATATTAAATCTTGTAAAACATCTATGTATCTATAAGTATTATTATGAGTGAAATAACGCCACATTTTCATTTTTAGAGTTCTTTGAAATCGCTCAACAATACTGGCCTTAATATCAGGATTGTTGGTGGTATAGTAATTAATCTTTTTGGATTTAAAGTATTTTTGTACATCTTTTGAAACAAATTCTGTACCTTTATCAGATTGTATGTGAGTTGGTGTTGAATTACTTTCAGTAAATATACTTTCAAAGCATTCTTTAGTTGTTTCTGAGTTTTTTTTTATCATTGATCTTGCAAAAGCATATTTACTAAATACATCAATAACACAAAGTATGTAGTTGAAACCATCATTATATTGAGAATAAGTTCGCATATCACTTAAATCAGCTTGCCACAGTTCATTAATATTTGATAGAATGTACCTATTACGCGGGAATTTTTTCCGAATAGGTTTATGTAATGTGTATGTTTCTTGTGATTGTAACCATTCCTTTACTTGCTTTTTATCCATTTTACCCTTCATGGCTTTTGATAATTTATCAATACTACTTAAACCAGCGGGATTAGATGGATCATAATAAATTCTATTAATTTCTTCTAGTACGGGGTCCATTTTTCCCAATCCACCTTTTTACGTATTTTATTTATAAATTTTTTATCTCCACTGTTCGGTGTAGAAAACTCTTGATCTTCAATCTCAGAGGTTTTGTTCAGATCTTTTGCTTGAAGCTGATTAATAAACTCACATCTCTTTGGGTTTCCGATATAAGTGAGTGGTACTTTAATATCTTTTAATGCTTTAGCAAATCTATCCCACCCAACTGGATCACTTCTTTTTAAGGGTCTTAGTGAATCATTTATTAAATCAACAATATTACTTCCAGGAATTTTTTCATTATCAATTATGACTGTGCCTTCATTATCCCAATGTATTTTACTTTTATTTGTTCCAACTAAGTTTAGTAATAACTCACCTTTTTTATTATAACTTTTTGGTATTAAACTGAGTATTTGAGTTGGTGTGTAAAGTGGATTTGTGTTTTTTTCTTTACTTTTCATGGATTCGTTCTCCTCCAACAAAGATTCAGCATCAACTATACTTTTTAGTTCTCTATCTTTATTTTTAAAGTCAATTTTAGACTCATTTAGATCTTCATTAAATGTATCAGAATAAATTGGTAATCTGAGTGGTTGTCGATCCTCTTCGGTAAAGTGAAGGTATCTTTGTAGTGTTTGTAAATATAACATCCACTTCTTACGGTCTTCCGTCTTACTATTCATAATATTTTGCATTTCAATATCTAATCGAGACAAATTACTATTAACCTTATTTTCTTGTTTTAATTTTTCAATCAATCCAGGTTCAATAAGTATCATTTTCTTTGCATTTTCCATGTTAACTGGCTAGTCCACTTACTAATCCACTCAATATTGCACCTAATATTATTGGTAAGAAAGCCCCTCCTTTTTGTATGATTATATTTTTTCTTAGTTTATGTTTACACTTATGCACCAGTTTACGGAGTATATTTTTGTGTTTATTCAATTTTTGTTTATCTTGATCTTTAAGAGGTACTTTCCCTTGTAAAACGTTATGAATACATTCACAAATACAGTTTATTTCTTCTTCATCACATGTTTTAAGTAACGCTTTTTGATATTTTGGTTTAAGCGTATGCAAAGCACTTAGCAAATGTTTATGCGTTGTGAGTCGACGATGCATCATTTAGAAATGATTTGAATTGTTTGATTCTTGATGTATTTAAACTCTTTTGTCGGGATGTAGACTGTACAGTGTCCATTAAATGGGAAGACATTTGTCTTGATGCGACAAAAATCATTGGTATTCTGTTTTAAATCTACCATTAAATATCCATGCGCTTCTAAAGTTGCATCCCTGTAGGCATCTTCAATGAATTTTGGGTTATCTGGCGACACTTGTCGTGCTAAATATCTTATTTGAGTTTTATCTCGAGGGTTTTTAAAATATATTATATAACTTGAGTTTAAAGAAATGTCTCTTTGACCTTTACCCTGATGAAATAAATTTTGTGTTAAATAAAATACACTAAGATTCCTATGATGACTACCTTTTGTAAATATATCCACAATTCTTCCATCAGACTCTCTCATTAGATCATCAATAATAACAAGATGTGGGTTTTCACCATCAAACATATTAAGATTAGGAATTCCTTGATGATAGTTAACATTTGGTAAATTATATAAAGGTTGCATTTCATCAAAGCACCATGTGATCTGGCTAAAATCACAATTACATATTTCTTTAACTGATTTTATGAAATTTGTTACAAAATTTGACTTCCCACATCCACTTGGCCCTGCCACAATAGCAGTAAACGGATGGATAAAGTGAAACATTTCACACGTCTGGAGCTCAAAGGAATGAAATGAAAAATGAAAATGTTTTTGTAAAAAATAAGTATTTATTGCTAAAATTATATAAAACATAAAATTGATGAAAAAAAAAAACTATTATGCATACGTATACTATTTCTAACACAATTAGTACTCATCAGAATTTTACAATCTTCTCAAATGTATGTTCACAGTGTTATCATTACTTATATGACATTATTTACAATCGAATAATTATAACTCTAACACAAATTAGTACATCAGAATTTTACAATCAATACAAATTTTGTACATACACAGAAATAAATATAAAAAGTTGACATCAACACTTAGCGTAATTTATAATGTCCCCAAGCCAATGTATCAATGTTGTTGTTCATAATACATCGTTTGGTATCATTATATGATAAAGATGCTTTATTTATTTTTTGTGTAAAAATAGTGTGTTTGATTGACTTAAATCGAAGCATACTACAATATTGTACATTTTTATTAAACAAACACGATTTGTAATTTTTCATATTCATTTTTTTGGTAACACTTTTGTTAACCCCTTTTGCCTTTGCTATAAATTTATCTTCTACTTCCAGGGCATACATTTTTGATCGCAACCCCACAAATTCCTTCAATACTTTACCATTATTCTCGTCTTTAAAAAAACCTAACTTTTTTTTATTTATATTTGGATAACCGTAAATATTATTTTCTGGATAATCTGATGTATCAAAATAGTGAGGTAGATCTGGTTTTATATCCTCATAAAAATTGTCTGTAAAAATTTGATATATCAAACTATCGGTATCAGTGTACAATAACTTAATTTTATTTTTAAACTTTTTAATCATGTAGTTATAATGAAATTCATACATAAGAGTCTTAGATATATCTAAAATACAAAATCCTAAATAAATTGGCTTATCATAAATTAATTTTGTTTTTCGTAATTGTATTGCGACTAAATGTTCTGAAAATATTGATAAACTATGGAATTCTGGTTTTGCAATCAAATCCTGAGCACCTAAAACTTTACCACGATTATCCCAGTGAGTTAGTAGTTTAACGTTTACTCTTTTTTCAATATTTTCCATAGTCTTACCGAAGACAGAATTGTTCATTAATTTAAAAAAGTCTTTTTCAAAGTTTGATGTAGCTAACGTTCTCAAACTAGTATTTAAGTCTATGTATTTCTTTAACCAAGAACTCTGTTTAAATTTTAAAATTCTATGTACTTTAATTAATATCATTCCCATTTCAATGCATTGTTTTAAATTCCTGTAGTGAATGATGTATTTATTTTTATTATTTAAATTAGGAACTAATTTAGTTTCTTTAGTATTACCCACACATATGTTTTCAGGACATAACGGAAAGTCAGAATGTAAATCATGAAGTTCATCAGGATATTCCAAATCAACTTCTAAAACATAACCAAAATCAGACGTATCCGACACATTATAATCCGTATTACAATTAACCCATTCGAAACCACCAACAGGAAGGGATTGGGACATTGCCCAACCGTATAAATTATTCGCATCAAAATATGTTAGATATGAATTAGGTTTTTCACTATCATAATCCTCCATGAATTTGTTATTTGCTCTAGCAAAACGATTGCTACACTGAGATACACCCCCTCTAATACCAGCTTTAAAAAAAGCAATTTTGTCATAGTCCGTTAACAATTCTAATTCTATTTTTGTAAATTTTAACATTGCGTCCCAACTTAAACCTGGAGCAGTATAGTAATGGGCAGGATCTAATCCATAAGTTTTAATACAAAGCTTCCTAAAGTTTTCGAATACATCGGTCAAAAGTAAAACATCAGTTTTTAAATACAAATTGGAATAATCAGACATACTACTACACTTAAAATGTTGCCAAATATCTTTTGCATGATTATAATCATCATTTGAAATATTCGAATCTGTGAGTGAACTATAAAACTGGTGTTGATCAGGAAGTGATGGATGTTTCAAGCAATCACTATTACGCATAAATTCATAAGGATAAATACCTTTCCGTCTTAAACGTAAAAAATCTTCATTATTAGGATAGTTTCTTTTTAGTTCTGTAAACTGATCATCATTAAGATTTTTAGCTAGTTGATCTAAACTACACGATAAAAATTTCAATGAATCTACGAATCTTAAAGTTACTGGTTGATTATTTATTGTTAACTGTTTTGAAAATGATATGTATCGTTCTTTATTTTGTGGAATAACTTCAATTTTGCCGTCATCGAGGTTTAATGCATGGACAATAAAATGAGCATCGTAGTGACTGAGGTTATGTAAAAATATTGGAACATGACGAGGGGTTCTGAACTTAGAACTACACACTTGATGTGCAACACCCCTTAAACTACCAGTGTGCCAATCAAAATCGTAAAAAGGATCTTCATTTAACTCAGTTTCACAAATATGACATATGTTTGAATTTGAAAATTTAATTTTATCTTCATCTGATAATGGAACGGGGCATTTTTGGAAGCTATTTTTTTTAACTATTGTTTTCACATCTTCACAAAGGCGATTCATAAACACTTGTGCACAGTTTGGTCCACTATACATCTCATATTTTGATAATCTGTTATCATATGAACATTTAATGTAATATCCGAAACTATACACTTCATGTTTTTGAATATTCATTGTACTAGGCTTGGAGGGATCGTTACTACATGATTCTATCGGATTCAAAAATGCCTCAAAGTCTGCATAAACCACAAAGGGCATTTCCAACTTTTTTGTGAATTTATCAAATTTTAATTTATTATTTGATGTTGCGTTACCAAACCAATCCTTTTTGGAATTTTCACCTTTGGGTAATTCCGTACAAATGTGAGCGCAATCATATTGTTGATGGTTATTAAGTCTTTCCTCTGATGGGAAATGAATTAAACATGAATCGCATATATAAACTGCACGATGTTGACTTGATATTTGTGAACTAACTAATCGCGATAAGTTTTTAATAAAACAGTAATGATTGTTAGTACCATTCGATATATATAGTAGGTTGATATGATTAGGGGTACGACATTTTGTTAAGTATAAAGGTCCTACAACAGAATTACACTTTTTTTCATTATTATACTCTAAGCCAAAAACATTTATACTAATATTGTTTAATTTCTCTACTTTTGATATATCTGCAATTTTAACCGGAAAAGAAATACCAGTAAATTTAAGTTTATTTCCATGAATTGTGTAAGATGTTACCCGATCTACACTTTTACATACAGGATATAAACCAGAGAGTAATGCCCATTTGAAGCACATATTATCATTATTTTTAACATTGATTACAGCTTTTTTTGATTTAATATCTTGAGGAAGATCGATATATGAACTACCACGTAGGGGGTTGAATTTGTTAACATTCATGTCTATGTATTTAATTTGATTAAGACTCCAACCACTATCTTTTTTTTTCAAATTGACTAATTTTACCGTCTACAGTGTCTATTAATGATGAATAAAAAATATTTAAGTCATCACCCTGACAAATTATGTAATTAAACGTTTGAAAATCAAATGTATTTTTAATATCTTTAGTTTGTTGTATGAAATCAGCATGCAATATGAAGTTTATTTTAAAAATTGTATGTTGTTGAATACATTCATTTATCAAAAATAAGATATCAATTTTTAATGAATTTAAAAACGATTCCGGTGTTTCAAAATATTGCATCGATTGAGTTGTTTTACTATTAATTCTATATGTTAAAATTCGGTTACCAAAAGCGGTTTCCACAACTGTTACATTTGTTAATGAACTATGTGATTTTAAAAGATTATTTTTATGAGAATTGCTTTTTAAATGGTTATTTAGATACCTTTTATTAATAAAAACATGACATGTGTCACATTCCACCTTATTGTTGTCCACGTTATTTGTTTCAATCGATGATGTAGAAGCTCCTTCATCAAATTTTGTTTTCTTGGTACCCATATTTTCGTCAGTAGTGATACTTCGTTTGTTACCTCTTCCAACTTGTGGTTGACTGTAACAAAAAGCAAGAAAATTATTAGATAAATCTTAAAATAAAACATTACTACAATAATATTTCTTATTGAGTTTGTACTTTTAATACTTACATCAACGTTGTTTCAACCATTGCACAGTGATTATACAACTCATCATCATATGATGAATCGAACAGTTCACGCTTCTCCATTTCATCACAAACTTTTGACATCTCCTGATCGAATTCACTGTCGAATAGCTCCACATTCTCTTCCATGGATGCGGAAAAGAAAGCACTGGTGCACACTTCACTGAAGTTTTCCATTTTTGCAAAGAAGAAAGTAGGGAGCACAGTACGTAACAGTTAAGTGTCGGTAGACCAACTGATACCCAATTTCAAATAATGTTCAATATTTATAGTCTAGCAAAGGATTAGAAAGACAGATAGAATCTAATGAGTACACAGAAGTAATTTAAGTAAACAGAATCACATTCACTAATCAGCTAATGGCTATCATTGTTAAAAAAGTATTTTTTAACGTTTTCACTTTCTGCTATTGTCTTTGTAATATTGTATACGAGGCCGTTTGTGTTGTCGTAGATGCTATCCTTATTATTCTTTACATAATATTTAATCCTCGTGGTAGCGTGCTTCCAATGATCGGTAGTTGGAATCTTACATAGCTTCTTCATATCGTACATTTCAATTTTTATGAGATGCGTCGCTTGGGCTCCGTCGTCAGAATTAGTAGAAATGTATGATACACCATCTCTAGCGGCTCGTGCCACGGTTGACGATAACAGTTTCTTCTTTTTTATTTTTGGCACCACTTCAAAAAAATTATCAATCGGTTGCGATTTCCTTTTTCCACCATCGCATGTGTTATTAATAACGATATCATCGCCCTCTTCTTCATGTTGAGGGGAGAGCGGTGAGTAGTAATACTGTTTATAGGTATTTTCATTATCGTCTGCGAAGCTGAATGATCTCTGCAACAACAGAGATATCATGTTAATATCAATTTGTTTACATTGTGATTACACACACACACGTTAGGAAATAACAAAAGAACAACAAAAGATATTATACAAGTAAGTTTGTCAATAGAATAAACACTTACCTCCATGATTATTGATGCGCTGAAGTACCACAAACGAAGTATCGGTATACAATTCACTGTGGTCAAACGACCATAGACTGATTTCATGACTGCAACTGTTCGCTCTTATATAGCACCATTCTTATCTAAAGCAAATTCCTAAGTTCAACGAAACTGATAGTGACTCTGTGAGTCAACAAAGTTATCGCACATTGTTCCCATCAGGCATCAGCTTGTTTTCTGAGTCACTCAAAAGAATGCGATATATTTACAAAAATCACTATAATTGAACATTCCTATGGCAACCATTGAACAGATTGGTACTGTAATAATCTGTTAATAGCAGTAATATCATGGATACACTAGAAGTTCAGGAACATCTAAAAAAGATCCATCCCAGTCTAGAAAAAAATGTTTATGCTGCTAATAGACTACCTATGTATACCCATGTACCGACATATATAATATGCAATTTGGATACGGATGATAAACCAGGCTCACACTGGGTAGCTGTACATATCGATACGAATGGCATCGGTCAATATTTTGATTCATATGGACGAACCCCTACGCAATATTATCTCGAGTTTTTAAAAAGGAATTGCAAAAGATGGGGCTGGAATGTTGATAGGATTCAGAATGATTGGACTTCAGTTTGTGGTGAATATTGCTTAATGTATTTGCTATATAAGTTTCAGGGATGTTCAATGCATAGTTTTACGAACATATTTACGGGGAACACACTGTACAATGATATTTTAGTGGATGAAATGTTCCGCACATATTTTGTAGAAAATAAGAAATAAAATGTTGTAATAAAATGAAAGAATGTGTTTTATTGATGATTCAGAAAAGCAGTTGAGGGTTAGCAATGAGTAATAGTAGATAAGAACGCCAAGGAATGCAAGGATTAGGCGAACAATGCATCGCTAATGAGGGTGCACGAGGTTGAATAGATAAGAGGATTAACAATGAAACACTAATGAGGGTTCGTAGCACCGGAAATCAATTAGATAAATCAGCTAATTGATTTGCACATCTCCGGAACCGCGCATCCTACGCAAAAACGGATCGCAGAAACGTGATCAGAGCACCCCAAAACTTTTTTTTTTTTTTTTTTTTTTTTTTTTTTTTTTTTTTTTTAGGTTTTGGGGTTCTGGCACACCCGCCCTCAGATCGGTGCGCCAGAACCAGCGTATCACTACTACTATTGTTTAAGAGCACTGTTTAAATTAGCTGTAAGTTTCCCGAACAGAATAAAATAAAATAAATAAATAAAATTATCCTGGATTTTGTGTTACGCAAATAAGATGCATGTTAAATTCTCGACAACAGAAAGTTATTTAGGTACCGTCCATCATCCAAACTATCCCTCCACCACTACCTACCCATAATCGAGTTCCCAGTTCCCACGTGATGGAAACGAGCCTAACGTCCTTTATCGAGGACAATCCCACTCCCAAGCCAATCAAACTCGCGGAAGTCAAAGGATTTTTGTTTTATCTGTTTCTTTTTACAAATTTTCAGCGGCTAACCACCATATTGCTTTCCGTTCATGGCCGGGTGAAATTATTTTGGGTGGGTGAGCAGTGTTTTGGCTACCTGTAGAAATTACAGCAATATGTAAGTTACTATGAATCATATCTTTGGATGGATGAGCTGGACTCCTTTAATAAAGATTGGTCCTTGGCAGCTCTGGACAGAGAGAGGTGGGAAGAGAGTAGGGTCGCCTTTGCCCAGCTGTGGGACATTGAAGGCTAATTAAAAAAAACAATTTTTGGAGCCGTAACTATGGGATAACTTAAGTGGCAGTGGGCAGGGCAAATTGCTCGCAGAACAGATGGCCGATGGGGCCGAAAGGTTCTGGAGTGGCGACCGCGTATCGGAAGACGTAGCGTTGGAAGTCCTTCCAGAAGGTGGACCGACGACCTTGTGAAGGCTGCAGGAACTCGTTGGATGCGAGAAGCACAGAACCGGTCGAAGTGGAGGTGCTTGGGGGAGGCCTATGTCCAGCAGTGGACGTCTTTCGGCTGAAATGATGATGATAAACTATGGGAGTGTATGACACGACAGTCGACAATTACTGTGGTGATTGTTGATTTCTTAAAAATCTTATGGACATTATTGGTATGGCCATGTTCAGCAGTGGTTAGAATAAAATACTTTTTATTATGTACTTACCTACAGACGCCAGCGCATCAAGCTACTAAGTACAATCTGTCAAATTTCTTTAATAAATTTTCAACTTTATCGCTAAAGCATAAGGTTCAAAGTTGATTGGGAAAATTTGACAGTTTCGGGTAGCTTGATGTGCTAGCGTCTGAACACCTTAAAAGTTACAGATATAAATATAGACATTTTACGAAGGGTGTGAGACAATGGCCGGTCTTATCGCTACAAGCGATCTTTATCCATACAGGTGATATTATACATACAAGTGGATCCGTTAGAACAGAAAGCCCGTAATTAAGGCGACTACGTGACTTAAAGCGCCGTCTTTGTCGGACGACGTAGAAAAGAAAGAGAGGCGCGATGATACAACGCTGGTAATTTATTGCAAAATATGAAGCAATTATCTATTTACAAAAAATCTATTGTTTGGACTAAAAAATTAAAACACTAGTATTTTAGTATGTTGCTTGTAGAATAATCTGACAAAAAATCTGTGTTTATTATTAGTACCTATGGTTTTTATCATAAAAATAAAGTTTTTAGAGGTATCTTCATGATTTTTTTCTATCGTATCAAATTAGTTGTATTATGTTTTCAACACACTATCTACCTAGCTTAAATATATCCTGAAGAATATCATATATTTTTCTGTTTTTGTGTACCGTAGTCGATCATATACTTTTATTGTTACTAAAACTTGCGTTTCTTTCAAAATCTAGTCGCGATCTCATGTAAAAAATTTAAGTATGAACATTAGAGATTTTTTGACAGATTAAATGACAGATTAGAATGCAAACGTTCTTGAAAAATACGGAAATTGCCTACAGTACTCTAATTGCGTTACACATACTTAGCGTGTTACGTCATTAGGATGCTAGTCTCAATCTGTAGTCAATTTCAACTTCTATGTTATTTTTTTAAATGTATTATCCTTTACCTATTCAATGGTGTATAAACGGAAATCATACTAACTGTTATTTTATCTTCTAAATCTCAATTTTTATTTTATTCATTGATCTCAGCTTTCTAGTCTATTTGTTTGTACATCTAGTATTGTAGTCCCGATGAGGATGACTAGCTTAACTGTGGCCAATCTTAACTAATAAAAAATTATGAAGATTATCAAAATGTTGTACCTATGTAATGGTGCCCAAGACACAGGCCGTGCCTAGTTTGGGACCAACGATACCTCCATATTGTAATTTTAATTAAGAAATAAACGATTTATTTATTATTTAATCTGAATAATTTTGAAGGTTATTGCTAATCCATTGATTCATATGTTCGGAAAAATTATCTGTTCAACAACGTGAATGGCGCAATGGATGTTGTTGTACTGTCAAAATGAAAGTCATTGCTATTGATAGTGTTTTACGCAATCGCCCCGCAAAACAAAACGTCTTCTGTCTAGGGGCTAGCATGGGCTGGGGATAAAACTTTTCTCCACCGGTTATTTCCACTGACAAGGGATAAAATTATTTTATGCACCTGCCAAAGCAAGGCAACAGGGGGAAAGAGAATTATATCACTTTTTGACATTAGACGTGGATACTCACCCCCCGTCTATAGCATGGCGACTAGTGGAAGAGAAAAATTACAGATATTTTGATATAACAAACGGAGAAATTTGTCCTCGTCTTTAGACGGTGGGTTTAAGTATATCTCTTGGAGAAAATATAATTAATTGTACTATAAAAATGTCTCGTGCTCACTGCCACCGTGAATAGTTTATCCACCCATGTCGCCATGCTCGGAGGGTGGACAAAATTGACAGAGGGGAATAGTATTTTTTCCTCTCCCCGTGGATAAAATGTCTCCGGCCATGCTAGCCCTGCTGGTCTAGATCATACATGTAGTTCAGACGCCAGCACATCAAGCTACTACAATCTGTCAAATTTCTTTAATAGATTTTCGACTTTATCGCTGAAGCATAAGGTTCAAAGTTGATTGGGGAAATTTGACAGTTTCGGGTAGCTTGATGTGCTGGCGTCTGTACCTACGTGTAAAGATAATCTAGGCGTCAACTATAGTGACGGGAATGTTTGCCCAAGGTTTTGTGTACGCTCTCAGACATCATCACTAGTGAATACTGTTTCACCCAAAATATTTTCAAAAATAACTGTCATCGCTCCCCAAATACACGTACTTAAGGGGCTTACAGGACCTATACACAAAAAACGCAAGTTTTAGAAACAATAAAAGTAGTTAGTTAGTTAGTTTTTAGTTACTTAAGTAGTTAGTTAGTTTTTGGAAACTGATTAACTTGAATTTTAACTTGTTTTTGTACTTAGTCTTAAGTTGTGGTATACAATGTAACACTTACGTTGGAAAATAAATTCTATTCTATTCTATATGACCGACTACATACAGTAAACGACATCAGAAAAATATATGATATTCTTCAGGATATATGCTAAGTAGATGGTGTGTTGAAAATGTAATACAACTAATTTGATACGATAGAAAAAAATCATGAAGATACCTCTCAAAACTTTCTTTTTACAATAAAAACCATATAATAATATACATACAATCATTTTGATTTTTTGTCAGATTATACTACAAGCAACATCTTACTAAAATAAGTGTTTTAATTTTTTAGCCCAAACAATAGATTTTACTATAATTAAATAATTTCTTCATATTTTGCAATAAATTACCAGCGTTGTGTGATCGCGCTTCTCTTTCTTTTCTATGCAGTCCGACAGTGACCGCGCTTTAGGTCATGTAAGCCCCTTAAAGGCATATCATCACTGATTCCTCCCCTTAAAAGAGGTGTAATCATGGTGCAGACTTCCATCGTTAATATAAATATGTATGCGTAATCAATCCGATCCCACTCAGCGCTGGTCGCCAACTGGCATTGACATTTTTTGGTTTAAGCTTAATTATTTACAAAATAGTGAAAAAGTATGAGCCGGTGATGGTGTAGTGAATGAAGGGGTGGAAAGTGTGGGTTTGATTTCTAGCTGCTTTGGTGATTGTGGTAAACTAGAAGATACTAAGTATGTAAAGAAGATGATGATGTGTGGAAAGATGCATTGTGTTGTATTGTGTTTTGTTTGTTAATTTTAATGTTTTCTCGTGTTTAAATTTTTTTATTGTATTTAACCTACATGTATACAGGGTTATTGGTAAAACATTAACAAACTCTTAAGAGGTCATTGTACTTATCATTATGAACAACTTTTACTATGGGACCAAACCTGAAATCGCGAAAAAAATCAGCTGTTCCCTACATTTTGACGAGTTAAATACGAACATAAATGTAGGCAACAGCTGGTTATATTTTGTAATGTTGTGCATGTAAACTTAAATAAATAAATAAATACCTGTCTTTAGGTAGGTACATTCATTTCATTATTCATTAGGCTGAAAAATGCTGGTTGGAACGAACGAACTTCTAATAAAAAAATTAATGAGAAACGTGATTTGTGAACTAAATATTAAATTATTTTCGAAAAAGAAATGGTAGTGCCTGCTTAAGAATATTTTAGGTAAAGAGTTCTATCTATTAATCACACTAATATTATAAAGGCGAAAGTCTGTGAGTGTGTTTAAATGTTTGTTACTTCTTCACGCAAAAACTACTGAACGGATTTGGATGAAATTTGGCACAGAGATAGTTTACAACTAGGATTATTAACACATAAGTATGATGCTTTCTATTCCGACTTACCACGGGATCGAAATTTATGCAGGTAAAACCGAGGGGCGCAGCTAGTAGGTATATAACTTAACTAGCAGCGCCCTGCGGTTTCACCCGCATAAGTTTTGATCACGTGGGAATATCGGGATAAAAAGTATCCAGTGTGTTAATCCTGGTTATAAGCTATCGCAGTGTGCCAAATTTCATCCAAATCCGTTTAGTAGTTTTTACGTAACGAAGTAACAAACACACTCACAAACTTTCGCCTTTATAATATAGCAAATATAGCAGCACCCCGCGGTTTCACCCGCGTAAGTTTCGATCCCGTGGGAATATCGGGATAAAAACTATTCTATGTGTTAATCCAGGAAATGGTCTATCTATGTGCCAATTTTCATCCAAATCTGTTCAACGGTTTACGCGTGATTGAGTAACAAACATCCAAACATTTTCACAAACTTTCACATTTATAATATTAGTAGGATTAGTGTGACAAAGCCATCTTAATATAATCTGCAAGAAGCTACAACAAATGAAAACTCACTTTATAAACTTTAAACGATAACTCACTCCATAAACGCCCTCATTCATTCTCGCATAATATTTTCCAGCTACCCGCACTATTTAAACAATCCAAGTGAAGCTACCTCTGTAAACATGATCTGCGCACAAATGAATAATAGTTATTTTATTTTTCGATTGTCCACTGCGGTTCGTCGAAGCCGGCTGTCCAAGAATTAATAACGAACGGTACTGGGTTCGAAACCACGACAATCTGCTGCTCTTTTTCAATGTGCACAATTTTTTTGTGCACATTTTTTTTACGTTTTTTTTCTATTCAGTGCCCGATAGTTTTTTGCGGTCGATGACCGTCCCCGCTTTTATGAATGCAATGGACTATTTTTAATGGACGCCCATGAGTTTTGGTTAACGATAATCATGTAGTTTAAATTGGATGTGTATTTTCGTTTGTTTTTTAAATTAGTAAAAGGGTTTGATGTGTGCAGTGTTTTGTAGATAGCTTGTGCAATAGTAACAGTTATATGTTATTCAAAATGCCTGTAGCTGATCTTCAGGGGCTACCTCGAAAATCTGAAATCCTCGAAAACTTACTAAGCAAGCGAAAGTGATGCAACTTTTGAAACTCAAAAGAAGAGTGATGGCTATAATGTGCGTGCGCTCGGAATAAAACGACGTATGTGCCAAACGAATTTTCTCCTTTTTTAACAAAATAAATGAATTTTTAAAATTACTTAGAGTAAACTTTGATATGACAATTCTCTGTTTTAAAGTAAATTCTATTGAATCTCAAACTATTAAGCGTTACGCCGTGATGTCGAAAAAAGTAAAAAAAAAAAATAGATTTAACTTTGCATTTTTTTTGTATCGAGAAAAATTCATTGAGTCGTGTATTCCTTTTACATGATACTAGAGCAAAGAGTCAAAAAACGTATACCAAAATTGTAAACCCGTATTCCACATACTTAACAAGTTACACGAAATAGAAAAACCTCATTTTTTTCAACATATCACCGTAAACCAATTGGATGACAGTCCACAGTTCAGTGCGTGTTACCAGTGATGACCACTGAAACTTGGTCGCTCACAGTGGGCCTTATTAGAAGGCAGTCACCCAAAGGGCAATGGACTTGGCTAAGCTTGGAGTTTCTCTACGTGATCGAATCAGAAATGAAGAGATCCGCAGTAGAACCGAGGTTACCGTCATAGCCCGAAGAATTGCCAAACTTAACTGGCACTTTGCTCGTAGAACAGATGGCCGATCGGAAACCATAGCTAAAGGTTTATTTAATTCTTGTTTTGGTTTCTTTCGGACAAATTGTAGGACAAATGGCTTGAAGAGTATCCTAATGATCAATAAAAAGCTGCTAAAATACTGCACTTAATCTGAATACAAACTAATAATCATCTGCTAAACCTTTTCCCATCTATATTGGGGTCGGCTTCCAGTCTAATCAGATACAGCTGAATACCAGTATTTTATATGGAGCGACTGCCTATCTGACCTCCACAACCCAGTGACTGGGTAATACGATACCCCTTTGGTAAGACTAGTTGTCAGACTTTCGGGCTTCTGACGACCCGTAACGACTGTCAAAGGTTCGAATGACAGCCCTGACCAACGGCTTAACGTGCTTTCCGCTGCACGGAGGGGTCTTGGTACATGGTCACCCATCTTTTGACTAACCGCGGCAAGCGCAGCTCAACCAGAAAGCTAATAATAAGCTGAATAATGCTACGTATTGCACAAGGAAGAAAAATTAAAATTTTCAATCTTCAGGCACATAAGCTTTCTCCGACGTTATCAAAATGTTAAATGTTTTCATCATCCCTCAATTATTATTGAGTATTTTTAACCGACTTCTAAAAAGGAGGATGTTCTCATTCGGACGTTTATATTTTTTTATGTATGTTCGGGCAAATCTCCGTCATATACAGGGTGTTATTAAATGAACGCGAAACCTCTTAAGGGATCATTGTACTCATTATTATGAACAACTTTTACTATGGGAACAAACCTGAAATCGCAAAAAAAAATCAGAGTTATGCGAACATAAGTGTACACCTGTGTTAACCCTTCGGAGATTAAAGGGGTCATGTTATGTTAGAATGAAGCAGCGGTGGCTCAGTGGTAACAGCCGAGACGTACGAGTTGTAGGTTGTAGGTTCGAACCCAGACAGGCGCTTTACTTCATTTTATTTTATTTATTTTATTTGGGAAACAAACAGATGCAATAACAAATATATGTATACAAATAGTTCAACACAATCCAGAAACAGTTTCCACAGATTACTATACAAGTAAATTATATGTACTATCCACGCCAAAAGTCCATAGGCAATTTTAAAACTAATTGCTTAACGTTTAGTTTGACTTACGACCTTCTTTTAATGAGTAATTTGACACACACACCCGCATATTACTCGAATAATCACGCTTTTGAATATAGTTTCGTGTCATGTTCGTCTTGTTCACATAATTCGTAAATCTTATGAGTATACCCACAGAAATCTAAATAAATAAATTAGGTATGGTAGACAGATGCAGGTAACTTACGGCTCATTCACCGCGTCTAATAGAATGTTGTTCGTTCTTGGTTGGTTTTTGATATTGTGGGTTAGTGACGTGTGTTTAATCTATTATAATAGCTGTGTAATAGTTAATTTTGAAATGTAAGCTTTGAGATGAAAGCGGATATTATCGCGCAGCGTAAAAGTGGACTTAATATTATATCACAAATAATTGATGAAACCGGACTGACTGTGAGTATAATAATAATAATATTTTTTTATTTCGAGCAACAATTATGATTTAATGTGTTACGTAGAAATGAGGAAAATGTCGTGAGGAGAGTTTTGAGTATGGATGTCGATGGCTATAAGAGTAGGGGAAGACCAAAGAAACGATGGATGGAATGTGTGAATGATGATATGGTTAGAAAGGGGTGACTACCGAGATGACGACTAATAGAGAAGTATGGAAGAAAAAGACATGTTGCGCCGACCCCAAATAAATTGGGATAAGGGCAGGAGAATGATGATGAAAATGAATTATGATTTAATTATTTTACCTAACATTTAGCTAATTAAAGTTTAACTGCTGATCCTTGTTATTTTATTAAACGTTTTATATTTACCATAGGGTCTAAATAGAAGAAAAAAATAATATTTCCAAGAGTTTATTTATTTACTTTTGGAATGATGAATATAGCATTATGTATAAATTATAATATAATCATTTTGTAACATTTGAACTATTTTCAAAATAATTTTGTTTAAAAAAGTAATAAGTATCTACTTAATATTTTATAATTTTGCTAGTAGCCTTACAATATTCCTTTTTTGTTTTAGAGAAATTACCTACTGTGAGTCGGAGGGTCAAAAGATATAAGGAAGAGTACAGTCAGTGAATAAGAAACAAGTGGTTTTAACTAACCAGTTACCTACCAGATGAAGTTGCATTGCTAGGAAATATGAAGATATATGTTTAAACATTACAGGATCCATACGCCAGCGTTTACTTGATAGCATGGATAATAATGGGGGTTATACAACGTATTAAGTTATAAATTACAAATTGATTTTAGTAATATTAAAATATTATTGTGTCATATCCGTAATAAGGATTATTTTGAGGTTTATAGTTTCAATCTTCTTGTCAAAATGAATTTTGAAAATGAATACTTAAGCTATATCCGCAATTAAAGCACAATATTATTTTATTACTAAGATAGTTACAATATTTTAAGTCTAATGGTCGTAGCTCACTGATTACCTGCTTTACTTCAATAAATTGTTCTTTATGAGAAAATAAACATAGCATGCCTAAGCAGTATTGGAGCATACTGTACCTAATACCGATTATGGCAAACCCCCCCAAAGTTGGGGGAGGCCTATGTCCAACAGTGGACGTCTATCGGCTGAAATGATATGTACCTAAGTGTACAACCAGAAGAAATAAAAATATATTCATATTCATGTAATTTATTTCATCACCACTGCTCTCAAAACGGTGAAGGAAAGCATCGTGCATCGTAAGGAAACCGGCAAGTCCTAGAACCAAAAAATCGAAGACATGTGACATCTACCAACCCGCACTGGGCTCACGTGGTGGATTACGGCCCACTTCCTTTCACAGGGAGGAGGCCTGTGTCCCACTCCCAGCAGTGGGAACATTATAGGCTGATCATGGTATGTTATGTTGCATACCTAGGAACAACGTGTTTTGTTAATAATATTTCCAGCTGAAGTTTACTTATCTATTATGAATATATCTTTTCAGGTCCACCATGTCGCCTGAACAATGTTTGTCATATCGTAGCAGCGAGTGATAATGAATTTATACGATACCGCGACGCGTTTACAAGCGGCGCGCTACTAACATGGCGCTGCTGAGGTGGAGAATGTGGTAACTGACTGATACATCAAAAATAATATCATCGGCTCGGTCGGCTTCCAGTTCCAGTTTTTACGTGGAGCGACTGCCTATCTTACTTCCACAACCCAGTTATTGGGTTACACTATACCCCATGGAAAGACATCCCATAACGACTGTCAAAGATCCACTAATGACAGCCAGGACCAACAGCTTAAGGCCCCTACAAACAGGCGCGACACGCGATATAATCGCGCGCGACACAAAGGCACCGCTCGTTGCGCGACTTGCGGTGCCTTTGTGTCGCGCGCGATGATATCCCTTTAACGGGCTTCCCGAGGCACGGGGGTCTCGATTTGTAATTAGTCAGTGTAATTAGTTTATTCATTAGAAATAATTTGTATCTGAATTTACATAAAATAAATTAAATTACACACAAACGGCTTGATCAATTTTGATAAAATTTTGTATGAAGGTAGCTGACAACTTTTTTTTTTTTTTTTTTTTTTTTTTTTTTTTTTTTTTTTTTTTTTTTTTTTTTGAGGATGGAAAATCATCAAATGACTCCTCCCGCTCTGGGTGGAGCGAAAGGGAGTGTCAGACACTTACTGACTAAAACCCACCCGTGTTCCTTCCTTAGCCCTTTATGTTCCGGGCCAGCGGTAACCCTTTCGGACAATCCCGCTGACACCCTGGATTAACATATCGACACTTACGCGGGTGAAACCGCGGGGCGCAGCTAGTATTATAATAAGTGAATGAATGGAAATATAAATAAATAAGTAATAATAAGATATAAAATAATTCTAACAGTAGTAGTGATACGCTGGTTCTGGCGCACCGATCTGAGGGCGGGTGTGCCAGAACCCCAGAACCTAAAAAAAAAAAAAAAAAAAAAAAAAAAAAAAAAAAAAAAAAAAAAAGTTTTGGGGTGCTCTGATCACGTTTCTGCGATCCGTTTTTGCGTAGGATGCGCGGTTCCGGAGATGTGCAAATCAATTAGCTGATTTATCTAATTGATTTCCGGTGCTACGAACCCTCATTAGTGTTTCATTGTTAATCCTCTTATCTATTCAACCTCGTGCACCCTCATTAGCGATGCATTGTTCGCCTAATCCTTGCATTCCTTGGCGTTCTTATCTACTATTACTCATTGCTAACCCTCAACTGCTTTTCTGAATCATCAATAAAACACATTCCTTCATTTTATTACAACATTTTATTTCTTATTTTCTACAAAATATGTGCGGAACATTTCATCCACTAAAATATCATTGTACAGTGTGTTCCCCGTAAATATGTTCGTAAAACTATGCATTGAACATCCCTGAAACTTATATAGCAAATACATTAAGCAATATTCACCACACACTGAAGTCCAATCATTCTGAATCCTATCAACATTCCAGCCCCATCTTTTGCAATTCCTTTTTAAAAACTCGAGATAATATTGCGTAGGGGTTCGTCCATATGAATCAAAATATTGACCGATGCCATTCGTATCGATATGTACAGCTACCCAGTGTGAGCCTGGTTTATCATCCGTATCCAAATTGCATATTATATATGTCGGTACATGGGTATACATAGGTAGTCTATTAGCAGCATAAACATTTTTTTCTAGACTGGGATGGATCTTTTTCAGATGTTCCTGAACTTCTAGTGTATCCATGATATTACTGCTATTAACAGATTATTACAGTACCAATCTGTTCAATGGTTGCCATAGGAATGTTCAATTATAGTGATTTTTGTAAATATATCGCATTCTTTTGAGTGACTCAGAAAACAAGCTGATGCCTGATGGGAACAATGTGCGATAACTTTGTTGACTCACAGAGTCACTATCAGTTTCGTTGAACTTAGGAATTTGCTTTAGATAAGAATGGTGCTATATAAGAGCGAACAGTTGCAGTCATGAAATCAGTCTATGGTCGTTTGACCACAGTGAATTGTATACCGATACTTCGTTTGTGGTACTTCAGCGCATCAATAATCATGGAGGTAAGTGTTTATTCTATTGACAAACTTACTTGTATAATATCTTTTGTTGTTCTTTTGTTATTTCCTAACGTGTGTGTGTGTAATCACAATGTAAACAAATTGATATTAACATGATATCTCTGTTGTTGCAGAGATCATTCAGCTTCGCAGACGATAATGAAAATACCTATAAACAGTATTACTACTCACCGCTCTCCCCTCAACATGAAGAAGAGGGCGATGATATCGTCATTAATAACACATGCGATGGTGGAAAAAGGAAATCGCAACCGATTGATAATTTTTTTGAAGTGGTGCCAAAAATAAAAAAGAAGAAACTGTTATCGTCAACCGTGGCACGAGCCGCTAGAGATGGTGTATCATACATTTCTACTAATTCTGACGACGGAGCCCAAGCGACGCATCTCATAAAAATTGAAATGTACGATATGAAGAAGCTATGTAAGATTCCAACTACCGATCATTGGAAGCACGCTACCACGAGGATTAAATATTATGTAAAGAATAATAAGGATAGCATCTACGACAACACAAACGGCCTCGTATACAATATTACAAAGACAATAGCAGAAAGTGAAAACGTTAAAAAATACTTTTTTAACAATGATAGCCATTAGCTGATTAGTGAATGTGATTCTGTTTACTTAAATTACTTCTGTGTACTCATTTATATTAATAATGAGGTGTGTACAGGGAGCTGTCGTCTTGTGATGCTGAGAGAAAGCCAACAACAGAAGGAAGAGATGAGTGTGGTACACGTGTACAGAACACGTCATTGAATAGCAAAGCTACAACACTGAGTGGAGAAGAAAATGAGAAAAATATGCAGTACACAAGAGCTGAATATCCATTCTTCAGTTCAAAATCTAGACGGTTTCTCAGTTTTGAAGGCTGGCCTCTCGTTATGCTACAGAAGCCTGAAGATCTTGCAGAGGCCGGTTTCTTTTATACCGGCCACGGAGACAGGGTCAAGTGTTTCCATTGTGGTGGCGGTTTAAAAGATTGGGAAGATGATGATGATCCTTGGCAACAACATGTTCAGTGGTTTAGTCAGTGTGCTTATGTAAAGTTTAAACTCGGACAGTGTTTTGTATAAGACTAAATGGAGGTTTTTATAGAAATAAAAAATGGTATACTAAATACAATTTGTTTTATTTAATTTTATAATGTTTCCCATAGTTACATAGACAACATGCATTACACATAACACATAAATCTAACACACAATATAACCTTAACATATAACCTTAACTACTATAGTCTACAGTAACATTTCTGTTTTTATCTATTTCAATAATGTTATCAAACTCAGCATAAACGATGCAGTTAATTGTTTGTATTAGTGAGGATTCAAATCGTACTTCTAATCTTACACTACCATGCTTTATGAGATTCCAATGAGTTGATGAGTTAGCTGATAAATCAGGAGTTAAATCAAATGCTAATAGGCAGTTACCTTTGGCATATTGTTCATGAGAGATTGCATTTCCTTCATTAAGAAAGTGAATACCAGTTCCTGAGAACAGAGTATGATATGCTGATGTAAATATACTATTATTAAAAGATGGTTGCAAAGCTTTTGAAGGTATTTGTTGACCATCAATATATAAGCTGAAAGAATTAATACCATAGTTTTCAAAATTAAATGGATTTTTAGTAAGGGAACCATTAAATGCAGAATTATTCACAAACCCTATTATACATCTTTTGGGTACCTGTCCTAAGAATATATTATCAAGAGTTTTTCCTTGAACACCCGAAGGAATTGTTAAAACTTTGACTTCAGCTCGAGTAATAGGATATTTAGCAGTAGTAGAAGCTAAAACTTTCTGGTGTGCAAGTAATACACTTGGATTAATTCGTGCTCTTCGGACAATAAGAGTTGCATCTGTAATGCAAACTTTAAACTTTACATCGTTTGACCCAGCAATTAAATTAAAACTCTCTCTTGATCGAACTAATTTTACACTCATTTCAACACCATTAATTAGAAATTTATCTTGATTGAAAATATCACCATGAAGATGTCCAATCATTTCTATTTCCTTACTTTCAGTAACTAATTCTTGCCTTTTAACAAATCCTATGTTTTTACCATCTGTAGAATCCATTTTTCCTGCTGTATCCTCATACCAAAGACTACAAGTAAGATGAGATTGTTTAGCAGCAGGAGCATAGTTTAAAAGGGTTTCCATGTATGCTCGATAGGCATAGGTATTATTAGGTGGTGATACAAGTTTTTGGTTTAAATAAACATCAAGTTGACTAAAAAGTGAGTGCAACCAATTATTTACAGGTGCTACTACTGTAGTCGATACCAAGTTAGTTGAATCTTGATTTAATACTTTTGCCTTTATGTGGAGTAATGTATGAGACAAATCTATGTAGTCATCGCCTGTACCAGGAACTTGAAACTCGATAGGTCCATCATCAGCAAGAGATGAAATTGGTTTATAGTGTATCCACAATCCACTTTCAATGCTTGTTTGTGTAGACGGTAGTGCAAACAAATCCAATTCTGACTTAGCGCACTCACAAGAATGATTATGAAGAAAAGACATATTTAATTTGAAAATATATCTTTGATATTCTTTGGTTTTAAACCAAGTTTTTTCGCAGCTTTCACTTTAGCAGCTAATTGTGGAATGAACGGGGACCGTCGTTTTCTTTTAGTTATATACCCAGATCCTGTCATGTTAAATCGATCAATTTTATCATCAGCCTTTCGTTTTAAGTTTGTACTAACTTGCTTTAGACGATCTTTTATTGAGGTTTCCATAGGACGCGCTTGAACCATGTCCGATAAAAGACCAACTCCAGCGTTTAATGCCTCCTTACCAATCACTCGAGCACCACTTGAAAGTAAAGGTAAAACTGATCTAAATAAACCCCCTAAGAAGCTCCCAATACCATGACCGCGTTGATATGGTGAACCCTTATAAATTACTCCAACTCCTGATCCAGCTTGATGTGTATAATAATTTTCATATGGACAATTATGATGATCACGAAGAGAATACATTATTATAATTTTCGGAAATGTAGTTTAATACACACGGTTCCAAACTGGAATGGTATTTTTTGTCCTGTGCTCGATCTTATATCTATTTCCAACGTATCGAACTCTCTTCGCATAACAGGTAAGTAGTGAGGTGGAGAGAAAACATACATTTTATTTGCACCATAAATATATTTTGAAGGATCTAATGAAATTATTCTTAATAAAGGAGTCATGACATCGCCCACGATCTGAGGATCGATTATGTCGCAATACACAAATAGTTGAGATGGTAACCCTAAGTGTAAATTAGCAGGGCACTTTCCAAAATTTCTTTCCAAGAGATTTTTATTTGGTTCATAGCCTAGTTGTAAACTTAATTTGGGTGATAATGTTACGGATGTTATATTTTTATCCAAAACAGAAACATACACAAATTTTGTTATTTCATCTTGACGAAATGTTAATTTCTCTCTGATACCATTTAACGCTTTTAAAATATGCTCAACGTTATCATAGTTGGTAGCTGGAATATGTTTTTTGTAGTACACTGTTGAGGGTTTATCTTCAGTAGGCATTAACATGGTTTTTGTAATGTATATAACATTTTCATGATCTTGAACAGTAAACATTGTACATGGATATTGAAACTCGACAACTCCAACCGACCATTCACCTTCTAATTTAATAGCTTTTGGCAATTTTGTTGAAAAATTTGTGGTCTTGTTATCAGGAAAGTAGTCCATTGAACTATTGCTGAGCAAAGTTAAATAAAAACTTTCTTTGTTCATATTTCTTTTAAACTAGAAGCTAAAATCCAACTATTAAATGTATCTGGATAACCTCTCCACTTCACTAATACTTCTTTTCTGTGGCCAGAATAACGAGAGTCAATTATTTTATCTATTTTATATTGTGAGGTGGGGTTGTAAGTGACCTTCTGTAATTCTCTTTCATAAAAAGTACCAACTATTGGTTCATTTTGTAAATCTGTTACTGTATATACAACCCATGGAGATCTATCAATTATTGAAGATATAATAAATATTTCATCACTCCAATTTGATTCATACCCTTTTTGGAAAACATGTTTATATTTAGTTATTCGTACATAATCACCCACATTAAATGTTGGTTTTGGGTGTTCTAAAGAAAGTTTGTTTGACCTCCTATCATAAAGATTAGTCCAAACTGTCATAATATTGCTGGAATTTACATCAGATGGGCACATCCTAATACTAGAGTGAATGCTGTGATTATAAGAGTATATTAAATCTTGTAAAACATCTATGTATCTATAAGTATTATTATGAGTGAAATAACGCCACATTTTCATTTTTAGAGTTCTTTGAAATCGCTCAACAATACTGGCCTTAATATCAGGATTGTTGGTGGTATAGTAATTAATCTTTTTGGATTTAAAGTATTTTTGTACATCTTTTGAAACAAATTCTGTACCTTTGTCAGATTGTATGTGAGTAGGTGTTGAATTACTTTCAGTAAATATACTTTCAAAGCATTCCTTAGTTGTTTCTGAGTTTTTTTTAATCATTGATCTTGCAAAAGCATATTTACTAAATACATCAATAACACAAAGTATGTAGTTGAAACCATCATTATATTGAGAATAAGTTCGCATATCACTTAAATCAGCTTGCCACAGTTCATTAATATTCGATAGAATGTACCTATTACGCGGGAATTTTTTCCGAATAGGTTTATGTAATGTGTATGTTTCTTGTGATTGTAACCATTCCTTTACTTGCTTTTTATCCATTTTACCCTTCATGGCTTTTGATAATTTATCAATACTACTAAAACCAGCGGGGTTAGATGGGTCATAATAAATTCTATTAATTTCTTCTAGTACGGGGTCCATTTTTCCCAATCCACCTTTTTACGTATTTTATTTATAAATTTTTTATCTCCACTGTTCGGTGTAGAAAACTCTTGATCTTCAATCTCCGAGGTTTTGTTCAGATCTTTTGCTTGAAGCTGATTAATAAACTCACATCTCTTTGGGTTTCCGATATAAGTGAGTGGTACTTTAATATCTTTTAATGCTTTAGCAAATCTATCCCACCCAACTGGATCACTTCTTTTTAAGGGTCTTAGTGAATCATTTATTAAATCAACAATATTACTTCCAGGAATTTTTTCATTATCAATTATGACTGTGCCTTCATTATCCCAATGTATTTTACTTTTATTTGTTCCAACTAAGTTTAATAATAACTCACCTTTTTTATTATAACTTTTTGGTATTAAACTGAGTATTTGAGTTGGTGTGTAAAGCGGATTTGTGTTATTTTCTTTACTTTTCATGGATCCGTTCTCCTCTAACAAAGATTCAGCATCAACTATACTTTTTAGTTCTCTATCTTTATTTTTAAAGTCAATTTTAGACTCATTTAGATCTTCATTAGATGTATCAGAATAAATTGGTAATCTGAGTGGTTGTCGATCCTCTTCGGTAAAGTGAAGGTATCTTTGTAGTGTTTGTAAATATAACATCCACTTCTTACGGTCTTCCGTCTTACTATTCATAATATTTTGCATTTCAATATCTAATCGAGACAAATTACTATTAACCTTATTTTCTTGTTTTAATTTTTCAATCAATCCAGGTTCAATAAGTATCATTTTCTTTGCATTTTCCATGTTAACTGGCTAGTCCACTTACTAATGCACTCAATATTGCACCTAATATTATTGGTAAGAAAGCCCCTCCTTTTTGTATGATTATATTTTTTCTTAGTTTATGTTTACACTTATGCACCAGTTTACGGAGTATATTTTTGTGTTTATTCAATTTTTGTTTATCTTGATCTTTAAGAGGTACTTTTCCTTGTAAAACGTTATGAATACATTCACAAATACAGTTTATTTCTTCTTCATCACATGTTTTAAGTAACGCTTTTTGCAAAGCGCTTAGCAAATGTTTATGCGTTGTGAGTCGACGATGCATCATTTAGAAATGATTTGAATTGTTTGATTCTTGATGTATTTAAACTCTTTTGTTGGGACGTAGACTGTACAGTGTCCATTAAATGGGAAGACATTTGTCTTGATGCGACAAAAATCATTGGTATTCTGTTTTAAATCTACCATTAAATATCCATGCGCTTCTAAAGTTGCATCCCTGTAGGCATCTTCAATGAATTTTGGGTTATCTGGCGACACTTGTCGTGCTAAATATCTTATTTGAGTTTTATCTCGAGGGTTTTTAAAATATATTATATAACTTGAGTTTAAAGAAATGTCTCTTTGACCTTTACCCTGATGAAATAAATTTTGTGTTAAATAAAATACACTAAGATTCCTATGATGACTACCTTTTGTAAATATATCCACAATTCTTCCATCAGACTCTCTCATTAGATCATCAATAATAACAAGATGTGGGTTTTCACCATCAAACATATTAAGATTAGGAATTCCTTGATGATAGTTAACATTTGGTAAATTATATAAAGGTTGCATTTCATCAAAGCACCATGTGATCTGGTTAAAATCACAATTACATATTTTTTTAACTGATTTTATGAAATTTGTTACAAAATTTGACTTCCCACATCCACTTGGCCCTGCCACAATAGCAGTAAACGGATGGATAAAGTGAAACATTTCACACGTCTGGAGTTCAAAGGGATGAAATAAAAAATGAAAATGTTTTTGTAAAAATTAAGTATATATTGCTAAAATTATATTAAACATAAAATTGATGAAAAAAAACTATTATTCATACGCATACTATTTCTAACACAATTAGTACTCATCAGAATTTTACAATCTTCTCAAATGTATGTTCACAGTTTTATCATTACTTATATAACATTATTTACAATCGAATAATTATAACTCTAACACAATTAGTACATCAGAATTTTACAATCGATACAAATTTTGTACATACACAGAAATAAAAATAAAAAGTTGACATCAACACTTAGCGTAATTTATAATGTCCCCAAGCCAATGTATCAATGTTGTTGTCCATAATACATCGTTTGGTATCATTATATGATAAAGATGCTTTATTTATTTTTTGTGTAAAAATAGTGTGTTTGATTGACTTAAATCGAAGCATACTACAATATTGTACATTTTTATTAAACAAACACGATTTGTAATTTTTCATATTCATTTTGTTGGTAACACTTTTGTTAACCCCTTTTGCCTTTGCTATAAATTTATCTTCTACTTCCAGGGCATACATTTTTGATCGCAACCCTACAAATTCCCTCAATACTTTACCATTATTCTCGTCTTTAAAAAAACCTAACTTTTTTTTATTTATGTTTGGATAACCGTAAATATTATTTTCTGGATAATCTGATGTATCAAAATAGTGAAGTAGATCTGGTTTTATATCCTCATAAAAATTGTCTGTAAAAATTTGATATATCAAACTATCGGTATCGGTGTACAATAACTTAATTTTATTTTTAAACTTTTTAATCATGTAGTTATAATGAAATTCATACATAAGGGTCTTAGATATATCTAAAATACAAAATCCTAAATAAATTGGCTTATCATAAATTAATTTTGTTTTTCGTAATTGTATTGCGACTAAATGTTCTGAAAATATTGATAAACTATGGAATTCTGGTTTTGCAATCAAATCCTGAGCACCTAAAACTTTACCACGATTATCCCAGTGAGTTAGTAGTTTAACGTTTACTCTTTTTTCAATATTTTCCATAGTCTTACCGAAGACAGAATTGTTCATTAATTTAAAAAAGTCTTTTTCAAAGTTTGATTTGGCTAACGTTCTCAAACTAGTATTTAAATCGATGTATTTCTGTAACCAAGAACTCTGTTTAAATTTTAAAATTCTATGTACTTTAATTAATATCATTCCCATTTCAATGCATTGTTTTAAATTCCTGTAGTGAATGATGTATTTATTTTTATTATTTAAATTAGGAACTAATTTAGTTTCTGTAGTATTACCCACACATATGTTTTCAGGACATAACGGAAAGTCAGAATGTAAATTATGAAGTTCATCAGGATATTCCAAATCAACTTCTAAAACATAACCAAAATCAGACGTATCCGACACATTATAATCCGTATTACAATTAACCCATTCGAAACCACCAACAGGAAGGGATTGGGACATTGCCCAACCATACAAATTATTCGCATCAAAATATGTTAGATATGAATTAGGTTTTTCACTATCATAATCCTCCATGAATTTGTTATTTGCTCTAGCAAAACGATTGCTACACTGAGATACACCCCCTCTAATACCAGCTTTAAAAAAAGCAATTTTGTCATAGTCCGTTAACAATTCTAATTCTATTTTCGTAAATTTTAACATTGCGTCCCAACTTAAACCTGGAGCAGTATAGTAATGGGCAGGATCTAATCCGTAAGTTTTAATACAAAGCTTTCTAAAGTTTTCGAACACATCGGTCAAAAGTAAAACATCAGTTTTTAAATACAAATTGGAATAATCAGACATACTACTACACTTAAAATGTTGCCAAATATCTTTTGCATGATTATAATCATCATTTGAAATATTCGAATCTGTGAGTGAACTATAAAACTGGTGTTGATCAGGAAGTGATGGATGTTTCAAGCAATCACTATTACGCATAAATTCATAAGGATAAATACCTTTCCGTCTTAAACGTAAAAAATCTTCATTATTAGGATAGTTTCTTTTTAGTTCTGTAAACTGATCATCATTAAGATTTTTAGCTAGTTGATCTAAACTACACGATAAAAATTTCAATGAATCTACGAATCTTAAAGTTACTGGTTGATTATTTATTGTTAACTGTTTTGAAAATGATATGTATCGTTCTTTATTTTGTGGAATAACTTCAATTTTGCCATCATCGAGGTTTAATGCATGGACAATAAAATGAGCATCGTAGTGACTGAGGTTATGTAAAAATATTGGAACATGACGAGGGGTTCTGAACTTAGAACTACACACTTGATGTGCAACACCCCTTAAACTACCAGTGTGCCAATCAAAATCGTAAAAAGGATCTTCATTTAACTCAGTTTCACAAATATGACATATGTTTGAATTTGAAAATTTAATTTTATCTTCATCTGATAATGGAACGGGGCATTTTTGGAAGCTATTTTTTTTAACTATTGTTTTCACATCTTCACAAAGGCGATTCATAAACACTTGTGCACAGTTTGGTCCACTATACGTCTCATATTTTGATAATCTGTTATCATATGAACATTTAATGTAATATCCGAAACTATACACTTCATGTTTTTGAATATTCATTGTACTAGGCTTGGAGGGATCGTTACTACATGATTCTATCGGATTCAAAAAGGCCTCAAAGTCTGCATAAACCACAAAGGGCATTTCCAACTTTTTTGTGAATTTATCAAATTTTAATTTATTATTTGATGTTGCGTTACCAAACCAATCCTTTTTGGAATTTTCACCTTTGGGTAATTCCGTACAAATGTGAGCGCAATCATATTGTTGATGGTTATTAAGTCTTTCCTCTGATGGGAAATGAATTAAACATGAATCGCATATATAAACTGCACGATGTTGACTTGATATTTGTGAACTAACTAATCGCGATAAGTTTTTAATAAAACAGTAATGATTGTTAGTACCATTTGATATATATAGTAGGTTGATATGATTAGGGGTACGAAATTTTGTTAAGTATAAAGGACCTACAACAGAATTACACTTTTTTTCTTTATTATACTCTAAACCAAAAACATTTATACTAATATTGTTTAATTTCTCTACTTTTGATATATCTGCAATTTTAACCGGAAAAGAAATACCAGTAAATTTAAGTTTATTTCCATGAATTGTGTAAGATGTTACCCGATCTACACTTTTACAAACAGGATATAAACCAGAGAGTAATGCCCATTTGAAGCACATATTATCATTATTTTTAACATTGATTACAGCTTTTTTTGATTTAATATCTTGAGGAAGATCGATATATGAACTACCACGTAGGGGGTTGAATTTGTTAACATTCATGTCTATGTATTTAATTTGATTAAGACTCCAACCACTATCTTTTTTTTCAAATTGACAAATTTTACCAACTACAGTGTCTATTAATGATGAATAAAAAATATTTAAGTCGTCACCCTGACAAATTATGTAATTAAACGTTTGAAAATCAAATGTATTCTTAATGTCTTTAGTTTGTTGTATGAAATCAGCATGCAATATGAAGTTTATTTTAAGAATTGTATGTTGTTGAATACATTCATTTATCAAAAATAAGATATCAATTTTTAATGAATTTAAAAACGATTCCGGTGTTTCAAAATATTGCATCGATTGAGTTGTTTTACTATTAATTCTATATGTTAAAATTCGGTTACCAAAAGCGGTTTCAACAACTGTTACATTTGTTAATGAACTATGTGATTTTAAAAGATTATTTTTATGAGAATTGCTTTTTAAATGGTTATTTAGATACCTTTTATTAATAAAAACATGACATGTGTCACATTCCACCTTATTGTTGTCCACGTTATTGGTTTCAATCGATGATGTAGAAGCTCCTTCATCAAATTTTGTTTTCTTGGTACTCATATTTTCATCAGTAGTGATACTTCGTTTGTTACCTCTTCCAACTTGTGGTTGACTGTAACAAAAAACAAGAAAATTATTAGATAAATCTTAAAATAAAACATTACTACAATAATATTTCTTATTGAGTTTGTACTTTTAATACTTACATCAACGTTGTTTCAACCATTGCACAGTGATTATACAACTCATCATCATATGATGAATCGAACAGTTCACGCTTCTCCATTTCATCACAAACTTTTGACATCTCCTGATCGAATTCACTGTCGAATGAGCACAGTAAGTAACAGTTAAGTGTCGGTAGACCAATGATACCCAATTTCAAATAATGTTCAATATTTATAGTCTAGCAAAGGATTAGAAAGACAGATAGAATCTAATGAGTACACAGAAGTAATTTAAGTAAACAGAATCACATTCACTAATCAGCTAATGGCTATCATTGTTAAAAAAGTATTTTTTAACGTTTTCACTTTCTGCTATTGTCTTTGTAATATTGTATACGAGGCCGTTTGTGTTGTCGTAGATGCTATCCTTATTATTCTTTACATAATATTTAATCCTCGTGGTAGCGTGCTTCCAATGATCGGTAGTTGGAATCTTACATAGCTTCTTCATATCGTACATTTCAATTTTTATGAGATGCGTCGCTTGGGCTCCGTCGTCAGAATTAGTAGAAATGTATGATACACCATCTCTAGCGGCTCGTGCCACGGTTGACGATAACTGTTTCTTCTTTTTTATTTTTGGCATCACTTCAAAAAAATTATCAATCGGTTGCGCTTGCGATTTCCTTTTTCCACCATCGCATGTGTTATTAATGACGATATCATCGCCCTCTTCTTCATGTTGAGGGGAGAGCGGTGAGTAGTAATACTGTTTATAGGTATTTTCATTATCGTCTGCGAAGCTGAATGATCTCTGCAACAACAGAGATATCATGTTAATATCAATTTGTTTACATTGTGATTACACACACACACACGTTAGGAAATAACAAAAGAACAACAAAAGATATACAAGTAAGTTTGTCAATAGAATAAACACTTACCTCCATGATTATTGATGCGCTGAAGTACCACAAACGAAGTATCGGTATACAATTCACTGTGGTCAAACGACCATAGACTGATTTCATGACTGCAACTGTTCGCTCTTATATAGCACCATTCTTATCTAAAGCAAATTCCTAAGTTCAACGAAACTGATAGTGACTCTATGAGTCAACAAAGTTATCGCACATTGTTCCCATCAGGCATCAGCTTGTTTTCTGAGTCACTCAAAAGAATGCGATATATTTACAAAAATCACTATAATTGAACATTCCTATGGCAACCATTGAACAGATTGGTACTGTAATAATCTGCTAATAGCAGTAATATCATGGATACACTTGAAGTACAGCAACATCTAAAAAAGATCCATCCCAGTCTAGAAAAAAATGTTTATGCTGCTAATAGACTACCTATGTATACCCATGTACCGACGTATATAATATGCAATTTGGATACGGATGATAAACCAGGCTCACACTGGGTAGCTGTACATATCGATACGAAGGGCATCGGTCAATATTTTGATTCATATGGACGAGGACCTACGCAATATTATCTCGAGTTTTTAAAAAGGAATTGCATAAGATGGGGCTGGAATGTTGATAGGATTCAGAATGATTGGACTTCAGTGTGTGGTGAATATTGCTTAATGTATTTGCTATATAAGTTTCAGGGATGTTCAATGCATAGTTTTACGAACATATTTACGGGGAACACACTGTACAATGATATTTTAGTGGATGAAATGTTCCGCACATATTTTGTAGAAAATAAGAAATAAAATGTTGTAATAAAATGAAGGAATGTGTTTTATTGATGATTCAGAAAAGCAGTTGAGGGTTAGCAATGAGTAATAGTAGATAAGAACGCCAAGGAATGCAAGGATTAGGCGAACAATGCATCGCTAATGAGGGTGCACGAGGTTGAATAGATAAGAGGATTAACAATGAAACACTAATGAGGGTTCGTAGCACCGGAAATCAATTAGATAAATCAGCTAATTGATTTGCACATCTCCGGAACCGCGCATCCTACGCAAAAATGGACCGCAGAAACGTGATCAGAGCACCCCAAAACCTTTTTTTTTTTTTTTTTTTTTTTTTTTTTTTTTTTTTTTTTTTTTTAGGTTTTGGGGTTCTGGCACACCCGCCCTCAGATCGGTGCGCCAGAACCAGCGTATCACTACTACTTCTAACATAGTAAGTAGCAAGGAAAATTAATAAAGAGCTCTTCCTCTCTCTACTTATTTAAAAAAAAATTGTGTCCGACAGGGTCCATAATTGTTTCTATTATTTTTTTTATTTACCACCTTTAATTTACATTATGGATTGCAATAAACGATTTGAGATGAAAACGCAAACGCAACATACCGCGTTCTACGCCAACACAGCCGCCCTTCCCGATGTTCAATTTATTTTTGGCCCACACTGATCGTTGCTTTGAGGTTTCGCAGCTTTTCCTCTGACCAATTTGCGGTGACAGAATCGAAGGGAAATAAGTGAGTTTACACTTTCGAACTGTCAATTAGTCGAGCTCTGTATCAATATTGAATTATGAAATGGTAGAGTAAAAATATAAGGATGAGTGTGTTGTGGAGCGACTGTTGTTTTTTTAGGGTTCCGTACCCAAACGGTGCCAAAGGGTTCTTATTACTCCGTCAGTCCGTCCGTCTGTCACAGGGCTGTTTTTGTTTAGCTTTTGAACCGTAACAGGTAGACTGAAATATATTGAAAGACTTGAAATGTTCACAGAGTATGTACTACAATGTTCGATATAGGTACAATAAATAATAAAAATAAAACAAAAGTAAAAAATTAAAGGGTCCCAGAAAATGTGATAAAAACGTCGGCGAATTTATTTAAGTTATGTGAAATATTTTCGGTCACAACACAACTTTTGTTTTTCATTCACAGTTTAATCGAGATTGATATAGAATCTATATATTACAAAATTCAAAGTCCTGACTGACTGATATATCAACACACAGGCTAAACCGCTGGTCCTAGAGACGTGGAATTTGAGGGGGTTTGCTCTTGTGAAGAAAAACTACCAAAAAACCACTAAGAGATTTTCGAAATTCTACTCCTAAGAGGGTGAATGGGAGGAGGGTGACATTTCACGCGGACGAAGTCGCGGGCAGAAGCTAGTACTAGATATAAATGTAGAAATATTAGAAACGTGCATGCGTAATGCGTAAATATTTATCGCAACTACGGAACCCTTAATCCGCGTGGTCCGACACGCACTTGGCCACTTTTGTTTTTCTGTGTGAGATGTTGAGTGGTTAGGGTCGCGAGGTGACAGTGGGATATAATATGCTTGATATATTTTTCCTCGCTGTGAACGTGGAGAAAAACTTTTTAAATGAAAACCTATAAATATCTAGGTATAGGAATAAAATTGTAACGGTCATGTCAATTAAAACAGGCTCAGGACTCGCGATATTGATGTGAATGATAAATTATTTTATTAACACGCTTTTATTAGGTCGACCTGTATGTAACTAACTATGTAATGGAATCTAAGGTAACTAATGTAACCATCTTCCAAGGGTCGTAGCGTAATGAAAATTGGCAGCTGTATGTAGTTCTGATGACAATACAATAATATGTCATTGTCAAACTGATCTGATGATGGAGCCGGAAGATATGAACTGGAACTTCATGATAGAAAATCGTATCATAGCTGTTTTGGATTTCTTAGAAAAGTCTTGTTAGCGTGTTTTTCTAGTGTTTTTAAACTATTAATTTATTTTTTATTTTTGTAAGTAGGTTTGCACAAACACTTTTACACACGTCAATCATGTTTTTTAGGGTTCCGTTGCCAAATGGCAAAAAACGGAACCCTTATAGATTCGTCATGTCTGTCTGTCTGTCTGTCTGTCTGTCTGTCTGTCTGTCTGTCTGTCTGTCCGTCTGTCTGTCTGTCCGTCCGTATGTCACAGCCACTTTTCTCCGAAAGTATAAGGACTATACTGTTGAAACTTGGTAAGTAGATGTATTCTGTGAACCGCATTAAGATTTTCACACAAAAATAGAAAAAAAACAATACATTTTGGGGTTCCCCATACTTAGAACTGAAACTAAAAATTTTTTTTTTCGTCAAACCCATACGTGTGAGTTATCTATGGATAGGTCTTCAAAAATGATATTGAGGTTTCTTATATCATTTTTTTCTAAACTGAATAGTTTGCGCGAGAGACACTTCCAAAGTGGTAAAATGTGTGTCCCCCCCCCCGTAACTTCTAAAATAAGAGAATGATAAAACTAAAAAAATATATATGATGTACAATGCTATGTAAACTTCCACCGAAAATTGGTTTGAACGAGATCTAGTAAGTAGTTTTTTTTTAATACGTCATAAATCGTAAACCGCAATTTACCTTTTATTCAACCAACTAAAAAAATAAAAAAACATTTAATTTCATAAACATAAACCTTATGCATGAACCTGGATGTTACGGAACCCTCGGTGAGCGAGTCCGACTCGCTCTTGCCCGGTTTTTTTTTAAAACTAGATGAGGTCGGCGTTTCCTCTGATCTGACTACTCTGAGAAGAAAGGCCGAAACAAACTCAGAGGTCACAGTCTCTTTTTAAGTCCAGACATGTATATAATCTTGGTCAGGTTAAATGAAGACCATGTAGATCGACCGCCCATTGTGTCACCCTTTGTACAGTTTCTATACCTTATGTCTGTAATTAATATGGTGTACATAATAAAGAGTATTCTATTCTATTCTATTCTATTCTAGATCGATGTCTGAGATGGTCTTTTGATGAAAGAACCACACAGACTGCGAGGACCTGTCCAGTCAGTGCTCGCATTTGTCAGAAATCGTGCAGCTCAACTCAAGACTTAGGGAGCTCAACGATTCCACGAATAATACCAAAGAAAGAACATTTCGGTAGTCCACATAAATTACTAAAAATGCCAGACCATGAAAAAAAAAAACTAACAGAACAGAGAGAATAATAAAAAATATAAAATTAATAAAATGACCCACATAGTTTTCACATTCACAAATCACAATAAATAAAATAATATAATACTTTACAAAGTAAGTAAATGTCATTGTTTATAAAAAAAATCATTAAAGTCATGTGTAAGTATATAAAAAAAAACATTCAAAATGCAGAAATTGGAAGCAGCTCAATCCCAAACCTTTTTGACCTCAATATAATCTTGGTTTACTATTTGCAGAGTTTAGTAACAAACATATTATAAACACACACACACACACACACACACCCCGACACACACACTCATAAACTTTCGCCTTTATAATATTAGTGTGATTTATTTATTTATAAGATTGTATTGCATAAACTCTTTCTCATATTTCAGCTTCCTTTTCTGTAGATTCTGACACGTTTGACCGTTGAGTTTATTTGTATGACTTACTGACTTCTTAGCTTGAAATTTTTCTCTAAAAAGGAATCCTTAGTAAAGATCTGACTTTCCGTCAGTCTGAGGCACGTGGACAAATTTACAACGTGATGACTGATGAAATATTTAAATGGCAAAAATTCGGTGAAAAATGCTTTTGATTTATGACGACTGGTCTTTTCTCACTATTCTTTCTGCACTCTAATTGAGCAACACACTATCAATCACATTCAGAATTATTTTGAAGTTTATTGCTAATCCATTGATTCATATGTTCGAAAAATTTGTCTTCTCAAAAACGCAATGAATGTTATGTAGGAGTAACAAGCTGATATCTTCTGTCAATACAGGGTGAGGGACGCGCAAACTGAAACCATGAATACAGCACAGGATTCTACCCTCCTTAGCGTAGAAAGTTTTCTTCGGTTCATCATCATCCTCAATCTCTTGCCTTTATCCGAATTTATTTAGGGTCGGCACTACCTGCCTTTTTCTTCCATACTTCTTTCTCTATTAGTCGTCATCTCGGTAGTCACCCCCTTTCTAACCATATCATCAATCACACATTCCATCCATCGTTTCTTTGGTCTTCCCCTACTCTTATAGCCATCTACATTCATATTCAAAACTTTCCTCACGGCTTTTTCCTCATTCCTACGTATCACATGCCCGTACCATGACAACACACAACATCAGCTGTTTCATGGAAAAGTGCAACACCTACGCGGTGAAAACGAATGGCAGAACAAATATAACCGACGCAAAATTTCAACGCGGGGGGTTCGGACATAAAAGACTAAGGAAGGAACATGCGTGGGTTTTAGTCAGTACGAGTCTGACACTCCCTTCCGCTCCACCCAGAGCGGGAGGGGTCATTTGATGATTTCCCACAATCAAAAAAAAAAAGAAGGGGGGTTCGGAATCACGTACTGAATCGATGGCAAGACTTTACGCGTTGGTGTGTTTAGCTAAAACTGTAACGTGTAACGTAACTGACTGACAGCTATAGATACACCTAGACAACGCAAGAGCAACTACTTCGCGTGCCAAAAATCGCACCAGCTTACGTAAAAAAATCGTAAGCCGCCACTTTCGCGCTCAGTTCTGAGTACTGCTGGCTGGGTGAGCGTGAGCGCTGGTGCTAGGCCCCGAGGGTGGGGCGAGACGGGTGCAGTACGCAGCGGCATCTTTGAATCGATTTGATTTTCCCATCACTAATGACTGCATAATATGACGTCACAAGCACTTGCTTGTGACGTCATATTATGTAGTCAAAAAATGGCACGGTTGGGTTTCATACAGATCGTGATACATGCGTTATCTAGGTCTATCTGTATCTGTGCTGACAACCCATAGTTTCAAACAACTGAAGGTAGAAACACGAAGGTCTTGTAGAGGTGCACTATAAACGATTTTTTGAAACTCAACTCCTGAGCTTTATATCTCATTGTATACTGCACCGGTTGACGTCGTCGTCACGTCAACACCGGCTGTCGCTGAAAACCAGCGCCTGGGGCTCTGTCTCGCATAGGGTCACAGCATTATGCTGAGCGATGGCGTGGATGTGACGTACATTTTCCCCCCGGCTTGTTCTTTTTTACGGCGAAGCAAAAAGTAGGATTATGATTTTGACCGGTATTTATGTATGTATGTATGTTCATCTGTTCATAACTTCAAAAGTAGGTACTTATAATAATTTGATAAATGAGGTATCGTTAGAAGCGTCTTGACCGTGCACTGGTTATAGGCTATGTGACGACACACTAAATTCAATATGGCGCCCTTTAGAGGACATAAAGTAGTAAATTTACAAATAAATATTTTGGGATGGTGTCATCAAATGAAAGGGCTTAATTAGCACATTTAAAAAAATATAAATATTACTGAAATAAGCCCCAAAATAATTAAATAAAAAATAAGTTTAAAAACTAGAAGCCGACGACTGAAAAGGACGAAACAAGAAAGCATCTTGGTCGGATTCCGCTGTACTAACATACTTTTCAGCTATGGTAGCATGCGACCACGGGAACTTGTTTCATCCTTTTCAGTAGATTTAGTTTTTAAACTTTTTTTTGTGTTTTTTTCTCCGCGTCATATTTTCCGCAAAAACATATTTTCTTTCTTTTCTCCTTCTAAGCCTTTCGCCTTCTAAATCTTGATGTTTGATGTGCGGTTAAACCTAGAATACCGCAAGCTGAATTTAAATATAGAAAGGATTTAACAACATCATAAGCTTAGTAGCACAAAATACAGATAGTACAGAAGGCAATCTACATACAAAATGCGCTCGAGCAACGCACACATAGACACCGCTCACGGACACGTTATCACGGACGGGTTGGGGGTAGTGCGAGCGCGGGTGCCATCCGCTTGAGACACGCGTCTGTGAAGTGCAAAAATAGAGCAACAAAAACATGGCTATCTAAGCTCGATTTTTATAGTGTCATTTGATAGGTTTAGGTCTAAAACGGATAGGGCAAAATAATTGTGTAAATAGGGTAATCCGTTTTGAAGTTGTTAATGTAATATCTTGCTTGATTAAAATTCACAAGCCATGCTAAGGCTTAATAGAATATAAGACCAAATAATGTAACAATGGAACCACCGATTGTATTTACTCTATTTAAATGTGAATAAATGAATTTGAATTTAAGTTATTATGGATTTTCGATAGTGAAAAATGTTGATTTTTATATGTTTTTGTTCTGTAAACTTTTTGTATTGTAATATATTGTAATACTATGTTTATTGTTTTGTTTTAATATTGTAGAATAAGCTCAACAATAAATCAAACAACTAGATACGAGTGCCGCTACTACGATAGTTTTTGTGCATAAGCCAAAGTTGACAACCCTAGCGCGACCGCCGGGCGAAGGTATGAAAAGTGAAGTACATACATGTGATTGCCTTCTGTACTCTCTGTATTTTGTGTTAGTAGGCTTATTCCTAGTTAAGCAGTTATAGTCAAGGACCACACACCAAGGCCAGGCATGAACATGCATTTAAATAATAAAATTAAATATTTAAATTACACATAAACAAAAGGAAAAGTATGTAGGTTCTTTGAATTATACATAATGACTGGAATAATAAATTAGGTTTGTAATTAACGAGTGTACAGTGGACGTAGATAATAAAACTGCGCTCAAGTACTAGACTAATAATAATATATAATGGTGCTATTATAGCCTTATCGAGTACACTTAATAGATTTAATTAGTTTGTACTGTGAGGTGCCGCTAGTTAGCTTCTGTGGTTACATAAGGCAAATAATTATAAATACATTAAAAAAAATATATATTTTAAAGTTTACATTTTTATGTATTGTGTAAAGTGCTTTGTATTTTTAAAGCTTAGACTTTTAAGTATTAGCCGTAACTTGATTTTTCATTTTATTTTGTGTGTGTTTGCAAACCACTATTGGGGTCATCCTGTAAAGATAGTGTGTGTAAGTTTAACAAATAAATAAATACCTACATTAAAAAAAATCTTTCGTCGACGGCTGCAGTTACTCAAACTCAAACTCAAACTCAAAGCATTTATTTCAATTAAACCTTTAACAGGCACTTTTGAATTGTCAAGAAGTCGGTCAGTCATAAAAATATGAAGCTAGTTGCCCATTCCAAAGCGTAGGTACCTATGGAGAAGAACGGGCAAGAAACTCCATGGACACTCTTTTTAAATTTCATTTTACAAAAACATTTGTTACATCATTTCTTTTGAATTTATGATTATATAATGTGAGAACGATGTAAAAAATAAAAAAGATGTCCGCGTTAAGAGCGTCCAGAATACAACAAATAGTAACAAAACAACAATCCAAAATTAAAACAATTAAAATAAGCCCAGGCGGCCAAGTGATGACCAGTCCCAACTGACGGCGCCCGTTCACGAACATGACGTATATATCAGCACCATTCAGCTCAACCACTTTGAAGGGAGCTAAATGATCCAACATACACGCCACCGCCAGCGAGACATTTGAGTGAGCATGACACACTATCAGCCGCCAGGGAATATTCAAGTCAATGAAAGATATATTATTACCCAGTAAATGGTAGCTATAGATTACATAGAACTCACATCTGTGCTATGCAATTATACAATACAAAGGAAATTGAGTTTATACAATGCAAGGATAGTCTTACAATCTTCAGCAGCTCCAACAGTATTTTCAAGTGTTAGTCAATTAGTTGTGGAGCAGGACTAGCATTGAGCCAGGCATTTTTGTCAGCGATGTAATCCCCTAACTTATAATATGCCTGACTGCATAGTGTGCGTTTTATACAAGATTTAAATTTTGTCTCATTCAGTTGAAGAATGTGGGGAGGTATTTTATTATAACATTTTAGACAGTACCCCATAAAAGATGAATCTACTTTAGCCAGTCTGAAACCTGGTTGAACTAATAGGTCCCTATTTCTAGTACTATAATTATGTCTTTCACCTCTTTTACTAAAAAGATGTAAATTTTTCCTTACATACATGATGTTTTCATAGATATATTGACAAGGCACCGTCATGATGTTAATTTCCTTAAACAGTTCCCTTAGAGAATCGCGCCTGCGGAGATTATATATGGCTCTGATGGCTCTTTTCTGCAGAATAAAAATAGAATCGTTGTCTGCAGCCCGTCCCCAAAGTAAAATACCGTAAGACATGATACTATGAAAGTAACTAAAATAGACTAGTCTCGCGGTATCTACATCAGTAAATTGACGGATTTTTCTGACAGCATAAGCTGCTGAACTTAGCCGTCCTGAAAGAGATTTTAAATGAGGACCCCATTGTAGCCTTGAGTCGAGCGTGATCCCTAGGAAAACAGTTTCATCGACGAATTCTAGTTTCTCTTGATTCAATATTATCTCACAATCACTACCCTTGACATTTGGTAAAGAAAATCTTATGCACTTAGTTTTTTTTCCATTTAATACTAGATTATTAGCAGTGAACCAATTTTGGACCTGCAGTAGGGCGTTATTTACGTCGTCAAAATTTGTAGCACGTCTATTTACCTTAAAAATTAAGGAAGTGTCATCAGCAAATAACACCATTTGTGGTTGATTTTTTAATAAATGGAGTAGATCATTAATATACACTAAAAAGAGGAAAGGACCCAATATCGAGCCTTGTGGCACACCAATTTTTACTATTAAACCAAGTGAATTGACACCATTTATTTGAACTTGTTGTTGTCTATTATTTAAATAAGAACTAACTAAACTGAGCGCAAGTTTTCCAAGTCCGTAATGCTCAAGTTTCAAAAGCAAGGTTTGGTGATCGACGCAATCAAATGCCTTGGAGAGGTCACAAAAGATTCCTATGGCATCTTGGGCCTCTTCCCACGCGTTAAAAATGTGTTTTAATAAAGTTACGCCGGCGTCGGTCGTACAACGTCCTTTGGTGAAACCGTACTGTTGATCGTGTAGGATTTTATTCGTGTTAAAATGATTGAGCATTTGATTGAGCATTATCTTTTCAAACACCTTGCTGAAAACCGGCAAGACGGATACGGGTCTATAATTATTGGTGTCTTTACTGTCTCCGGATTTGTAAAGTGGTATAACCTTACTGTATTTCATTAAATCGGGGAAGACTCCTTGATCCACACACGAATTAAATACTAAGGCTAAGTAAGGTGCAATAGTCTCAATTATTGAGGTACAGATCTTAATGGACATTCCCCAAAGATCTTCGGTCAATTTGATCTTAATTTGCTTAAAAGCTTTTATTACAATTAAGGGGTTAATATGCCTAAAGTTAAATTCAATCGGGCAGGCTGAAACGTTCGCCCTTACTAAATCAAAAGCGAGCGAGGGCGAGGAATTTAATGTTTCAGTTGTTTTGAGTGGGATACTAGTAAAGAAATTTACAAATTCTTGAGCCACTTCTTTGTTATCGCAAATGAGACCGCTTGACGTCTGCAATGTGTAATCAGAATTATGCTTTTTATTCCTGTTTGTTTCATTATTTATAATTTTCCAAACCGTCTTTATTTTATTGTCTGCTGATTTAACCTTGTTGCTAATATATAAGGCTTTAGCTGCCTTACAAGCGTTCTTAAAAGTTTTAGAGTAAGTAGCAACATACTTATTAAAAGTTTCCGTGTTAATATAAGGCTTAAGGCCATACAGTTCGAAAAGTCTTTCCCTACTTTTCCTAAGCCCTTTAGTTGCCCAGTCACAAAATAAAAACTTGGGGCTGATACTTTTAGTGTTCTTCTTAAAATAATTATTGAACTCGGTTTGGACTACCGAGAAGAATTCATTATACAAAGTATTAACATTGTTCACTGTAAGGTTCTGATTACTTAATTTACAAATTAAAGTGCTATTAAATTTATTTAAATTAACTGATGTTATTGGTCTGGATTGGATCTGCACTTTTTGTATTGGCATGTTGTACTCAAAAGTTACAGTTTGACCACTGTGATCAGAAGGGAGATAATTAACAACGGCTTTATCTAAATAGTCGCAGCAACAAAAAACATTATCAATACATGTTGCAGTAGTCGTAGTTGTTCGGGTTGGTTCTACAAACACATTTGACAAATTGAATGATTTAAACAAATTTAATAATCTATTGGTATGTAAATTATTTTCTAAAATATTAATATTAAAGTCACCACAGATAATTACTGATCTATTACCAGTCGCAAGTTTTGCCAAAACATCTTCCATTACTGATTCAAATATAGAATAGTTTTGATAATTTGGGGGTCTGTAAACGCACACTATAACATGCTTATCTAGCTCAACACAAGACAGCTCAATGCTATGTTCAACTGATAGTTCAACTATGTCTTTACGAGGTTTGAATTCAATACAACTTTTAATTAGGATTAGTGAACCACCACGCAGCATTGAATTTCGATTAAAACAACTGGCCACACTATAATTGTCATAGTTAATTAGCATTTCAGAATCTTTTAACCAATGCTCAGTTATACAAATAATGTCAAACATTGTTTTTTCTAAAAATAACTCAATTTCCAATTGTTTGGAAGAAAAACCTTGAATATTTTGATGAAATAATTTCAAGGATTTCTGCTTAGCCCCTTTTCTGCAGTTCACTATTTTAGAGCCAGAAAATACCTTTTTGTTATTAAGTGTAGCTATACTGTTAGTGGTACCTTCTGTTGTCTTACAAACTAGTTTAAAATATCTGAGCTAACCAACTTAAAATTAGTACTATTACTAATTGTGGTGCTAATTATGGATGACTTCGACATACTAATTATGTCTGGGTTAATATTAAGTGCTAATAGCCTAGCTATTTGACGTCTAAAACTAATGGGCAGATACACAGTATCCCTAGTCGACCTTAACTTATCAACAAAAATGTTGGTATCAAAAAATATAAACTTGTCACTATGGTGACTAACTATGAAATGCATGTAATTATTTAACATGTGAATGTAGTTGTTTTGTCTGTTTGACAAGTGCTCAAAATATGGAAAAGCACACAAAATTATTTTCTTACAATTTAACTTCATAAGGTTGGTGACACTATCAGTGATATCATCTTTTTTAACATTTAAACTGTTACCTATAAGTACAGTAATAATGGCATTAGGATCATATTCATTCCTAGTTATTGAAGAGATTATTTGTTTGTAGGAAGTCTGAGGCATGCAAAAGTTTTGTGAAGAATGACACAGGTTGTTGCTAAGTAATTTACCTAATCCTTTTCCAAAACTATCAGAAAACATAATAGAACAGTAACAAACTTTACTACAAGGGAGAGAACTAGCCTCAGTCTGAACTACTTGCAATGGACCTTGTTCAACATCTGGTGTATCTCGATCTGGAATAGAGACCTGAGCACTTCCTGACTGGGACGGGTCCTCCGTTCCCTCAGTTTGGAGAGTGCCAAGATTGGATGTGCTTTCCAATGAACAATGCGGGCTGCTGAGAGTCAGTGGGTCCACTCTGTCTGCATTGGAGTTGCACATATCCACTAACTCATTTGCCGCAAGGATATGCTCCTGAATTTGTTTTTCAGACAGCACATATTTAGTATAAAGAGAATGTATTGACTCTTCAAGTACCTGAATTTCAGACTGTAAGCGTTGTGTGTCAACCTCATAAATGTTCTTACTGTCTTCTAATTTAATTTGAAAGTTATTTAATTTATTTATAAGAAAAACACGTTCTTTTCTTAGTTTAATATTATTAGAACTGTGTTTTTGCTGTTTCCTAAATTTATTGCATTTATTTATGATTTTATTTAGTTTTGCATATTTTTTAATTTTATTTTGACTTACTTGATAACTACTATTGTTGTGTTTCAAAATGGAATCCTCAGTAAGGTCTATTGTTATTAAGGGGTTGCAATTAGTGTTTAATAATTCATTATACAAATTATTGGATTCCTTAGCCTGAGTACATTCTTTTAGTTTCTGTAATTTATTGATTCGAACATTTGCATGAATTAATTCCTCTTCAAGGTCCCTAACCCTACATAAAGCCTCCTCATATATATTACTGCAGTTGTTGAAACCATCCGTGACCACCCGCAGTTTGTCCCGTTCATCGACAACATCCAGGTATTGTTGATGTAGGTCTACTAGCTCTTGTTTTAAGCTAGTGTTTTTGAAAACGACCTTCTCGATTTCCTTCTCACTATCATCTATTTCCTGTAACAGCTGTTGACATTTGCTGTTTGAAGCCTTAAGATCTTCAGTGGTCGTTCTCAACTTAAGCTCCAACTCCTGAGCAGCAGCCTTACGGGTCATCACAGGCATGGTTTCAGAAATTAGTACTGAAAGTAGAATTAAAGGAACGGTGAGAACTAATAAGACAGGCAAAAAGGAGAGCTAGAAATGAAAGGAAAAATGTGAGAACTTAGGGGATGCTTTATAGAGAAATGAGGTAGGCTGCTGAATCTAATTGAAATGCAACTTGATTAAATCAAGTACAAAGTTACATTGATTCTATTGTCTTATGATTTTACTTTTCCTTATGTGGGTAGGATGCCTAGATCAAAAAGTTTTTTTTTATTTTATGTTTTATTTTAGTTTTACATACAGATAACAATGCAATAAACGATATTCTACGTTCTTGTTGTTGTGTCAAATATATTATACCTAATAAGGATCAAAAATATTACACTTACCAGACTGCGCGTCAGCAAAGTCAGGGTTATTGTAACCTCTCTTTTTAACAAACTTCAAAAAAGGAGGAGTTTCTCAATTCGACTGTTTTTTTTTTGTATGTTTTTACGCGATATCTCCGGAAATTGTAAATCGATTTTAAAAATTATTTTTTGAATGGATAGGGTATGGCTCAGGAGTGGTCCCATATAAATTTGATTAACTTTGCTTGGGTAGTTTTAGGGTTAGCTTAATAATAGGTATTTTTTATATTTTTTGTTACCCGTATTACTATCTAATTTTATGAAGAACAACTGCCAAGTAACTCAGAAGACCAATTCCCGTCATTAAAAAAAATGTCAAAAACTTGTCAAAAAAAAAAAAAAAAAAAGAGAAATTAGAGGTATTTTTATCAGATTGCGACTGAGATCAGGGGGCCTAAAAATGCCATTTTGGAGAATCATAAAAGGAATTATAAAATGGCGAAGACAGTCCGTGTTTTTCTTTTTTTTCGCTGCACTACGTAGGTACAATCAAAGAGATGGTATTGGATTTGGATTGGATTGATTGGTATTTTAGCACAGACAAAAAAAATAACTGAAATGCTTCACCAATGGGATTTGATACGATTAACTTAACAGTTAACTGTCCATTCTGTTATCCTTTTATGATTCTGCCAAAGTGGCCTTTTTAGGCCCCCAGACTACTAAAATACGTGAACTACTATTTACTACTAAAATTACGAGAATTGCCCCTCCAGTCATGTAAGTCATGTAACATATCAAAATACAATAATCTCCTTTTTTTTGAAATCGGTAAAAAATAGTGACTTTCCACAACTTTTGTCTACTTTCGTCTACTCTTATTTAAGGTGAATGCGCAGCTGTAGCCCGCGAAATCCAATTTTTCTTACGTTTTTTGCAATTTTTAGCACAGTGTAATATTGTATCTTGATTAAAATATGATTCGTCACTTTATCAGGTACGTATTTACAGAATTATAATCATTAGAATCATTAATACATCTTTCAAAGTTAAAGTTTCTAGGTAAGTGGAAAAGTGCTTATGGATCAAATCTAAACTATAATTCTGTAAATACATATCTATGAAGATATAGGGTAAATTCGTTAGAGATGGCCATAGTTTTTTTAGGCTTAAATAAAACTGAAAATATTGAGATCATAATTAAACTTTTATTTTTACGAAAATCAACAACAACCAGTCTTTAAAAAATCAGAATAAAGATATGTTTATAATGTTACGAACATACATAAAATTTTAATTAAAAAAAAAAACAGAACTGGCCGTCTCACCCGACATATTCGGGAGTGATGGCCGTAGTAGTACGGGACAGACGGCCGGTACTGGATTTGCCTCTGCCTTTCCCCTTTCCTTTGATTTCTGCTTCCTGGAGGTCCTTTTTCTTCTTCTGTCCACATTTAGAGCACATGTCATCAGAAGGTGTACAATTCTCATGTACCCACAGATTACAGATTAAACATTGAAGCCACTCTTCAATGAGATGGGTTTTATAATAACTTTCGCCACATCCTGCACAATTATCTGCTTCATTTTCTGCGTCTTCTTCACCAGATGTATCACATAGTATTGGGTATCGGTTTGGCATCTATAACAAAAAAAACAAGCGTTAAAATAGTGTAAAAAGAATTAAATAATATGTTCATCTTTACCTGACTTTATATGGCCATCTCTCCTTTTTTTCAGGGTGAGATGGCCACTACAAATTTTAAACTTACGAATAACAAGTACTTTACCATTTTGAGGTTAGAATGAAGAAAAATATACACGAAACACAATACACTCACAAAAACACAAAGAAGAAATAACATTATTAGTATTTCCGGTTGGTATACGAACCTACTATAAAATTTCACCACTACTTAATAAAATGAAGGCCAATTTACTTACTTTTTGATTTATTTTTGCACAAGATTTTGTTCTCATGTTGTTCCGTGGCGGCGCACGAAGCGTACTGAGCTAAATACAGTGCCACCTTGTGATAAATGAGCAAAATATATTGATTGGCCAACTCTCCCGTACGGCCACCTCTAACGAATTTACCCTAGAGTCGCGAAACACATATTTACCGTCCATAAGAAAAAAATGTGCGGACCTTGCGGAGGTTGTTGCGGTGGCTGTTGCGTTGGATGTTGCTGCCCAAGCATCACAATCTACACCAGGCGAACTATTCTGTAAAAAACGCAGGCTAAGTGAGCTGTCAAAGTTACAGGTGGAATGACAGTTCACTGCAAGCTCACTTAGCCTAATAAAAAAAAATTCTCAAAAATAAAAATTTATAAAAATTTTCTCAGAATAGACCACCTGCTGTACAAAGATTTTTTTCGCGCAGACAAGTCATGGTGTCTCCGTTGAAGATGGCGCAACGACTCCTCCGATGCAATGATGATGAGTGACGGTGATGCGATGATGTCCGTCTTCGAAGTAAGCACTCCCTTGTCGTTTTTTGGAAATAAACTACTATAAATAGTTTATAGTTTTCCTTCTAATATTCCTCGTTACTTAGTTAGTGGTTGGAAGTGCTACAGCTGAGCATAAAGTCCAGAGTTTGATTCCAAAGGGCAGTGTTATTCGGTTTTCAATCAAGAATTTAAGCTCGTCTCCTATTATATGGGACTTAAACATAGGGTGAAAAGAGGGTGTACCTACTATAGACACACCTGTGCCTAACCCTTCGGGGATTATAGGCGTGATGTTATGTTATTCCTCAGGGATGCTCGTTTAAATGGGTTCTTAGGGTTCACTTTTAAAATGGGTTCCTAGGGTTCACTTTAAAAATGGCTTCTTAGAGTTCACTTTTAAAATGGGTTCTTAGGGTTCACTTTTAAAATGGGTTCTTATGGTTCGCTTTTAAAATGTGGGTCTCATTTGGCAGTTTCATTATTAGTATTCCTGTAATCAACATTTAATTACATTTTCATTTAATACGGTACGATTTGATATGGAAGTAATGTTATAAATACATAATTATTATATTAAAACAATGTAGGTTAATGTGTGAAAAGTGTACCACATTTTGATAAGCATAGCGTTTTCATAATAGGGATCTGCCAACCTAAGACGTAAGTAAAAACAGCTATCGTTTCGCTTAAAAAAAACTACACACTATACTACGAAAAAGTTACCGAAATATTGTATGTACTCGTACCTAAATAAAAGTGTTTAATTTCGAAATTGATTTCCGAATTTGTAGCTATTAACCGGTTGAATGGCGTATTTACAGAAACAATTAAAATCTATTGTGTCTCCCGTGGATCCACGTTCGTTCGTGGATATGAAGGGTTAAGAATGTTAAGCTATTTTCAGTAAAACATGAACCTTAGCGAAAAGTACCTACAGGCAATATGCAAAAAAGTTTACCTGAGACTATTCTAAGGTGATCTTTATTGCAAGGATCAAACTAATATTATAAAGGCGAAAGTTTGTGAGTGTGTGTGTGTGTGTTTATATGTTTCTTACTTCTTCACGCTCAAACGGCTGGACCGATTTTGATAAAATTTTGTATGGAGGTAGCTGACACCCTGGATTAACATATAGGCTACTTTATATCCCGATATTCCCACGGGAACGTCATTTATGCGGGTGAAACCGCGGGGCGCAGCTAGTTCATGAATAAAATTAAGCGTTATCCATAATTTGATAACTAAAGAAAGTAAGAAAACATGTTTATTCTGCACATTACAAACACGGTAATAATAAGCCTACTGCTGGGACAGAGGCTTCTTCTCTGTGAGAGGGAGTGGGTCATAATCCACTAGGCGGGCACAGTGAGACGTCACATATGTCTTCGAATTTTTGTTCCTAAGATATACCTGTTTCTTCACGATGTTGTCTTTCACCATTTGGAGAGCAATGGTAATGGAATAATTTACGCAAAGGAAAGCGCCTGTCTGGGTTCGAACCTACGACCTATAACTCGTAAGTCGCGGCCAGTACTCAGTAATACTAATGCCAAAAGCCAAATAATAAAAGATATTTAGTTATTGGTTCATATTACGATCAATTTACTGAGTTAAAGTTCACCATCATCGCCTTGTTTTAGAAATCAGCGGAGATAAAGTTGCCAGTAAAAGCGTCTTACACAGAGTTTCACATACAAACTACATAAACTTTTAATTTAATTATAATATATTGGTAATATCCAGTAATGCAAACAAGGACTTGCTCGGCGAGCTACCAGATTGGGTGTCCATGTATCGAGAAATACGGAGGACAAATATTTAAAAAATTTAAAGAACTTTCGATAAAGGTACCATTTTTACGAAAATCTAGATTTGAAACATTAAAATAACTAATTAGTCTATCCTTTAAGCTGGCATCTGCCAGCACATTAAGTTATCCGAAACTGTCAAATTATCCCAATTAACTTTGAACCTTATATGCTTTAGCAATAAAGTTGAAAATCTGTTAAAGAAATTTGACAGATTATAGTAGCTTGATGTGCTGGTGTCTGTACCAAGTTTCTTGTATTGTCATCCTGAGACATCGTAACTGTTTAAGAAAAGCCTGTTCATTTTACTATGGCAGAACTGGAAATATGTCGTTTTTCTGAACGAGATGTTCCACAAAATAATGTATTTCTCCAAAGTCCGTTTAAGAATTTATAGGATACGTGCATTCAATGTTCATCATAATAATATCGTAGGTACTTACAGTCCTTTTTTAGTTAATTTACCGATGACAGCACCCCGAGCAACAACCCATTGGCAACCTTATGAGAATAAAGATAAAGAATACTATGATTTTGATGGTGATGCAAAATCAGAGGTAGAATAACTGTGATTTTGTGAAAGAAAACTATACTATCTGAAATAAACCTAGTAAACCCTTACTATTCGACATCCGCTTAGCAGTGAAACACATCGTTACGTTTAAACATCATCATCATCTGCCTAGCCTTTTCCCAATCGAACCGGATACAGCTGAATACCAGTTTTTTACATGGAACGACTGCCTATCTGACCTCCATAACCCAGTTACTGGGCAATTTCGGGCTACTGACGACCCGTAACAACTGTCAAAGATCCACGAATGACAGCCGGGACCAACGGCTTAGTGTGCTTTTCGAGGCACGGAGGGGTCTTGGTATGTGAAGATGATGGTCACCCATTCACGGACCAACCGCGACTAGCGTAGCTTAACTTGATCGATCAACCCGTGCGGCTGTTATTATTAGCCACAAGTCCCTCATCCTTACGTCTAAACATTATCTCCATTCAAAATATTGTCCCATCATATTATTACGACATCTTAATGCCATCATGATTCCAGTGCGAGAGAGAGATGGAGTTATACATGACCGATAGCACCGTCCCTTTTTCGGACTGGAATCATGATGGCACTAATCCATACTAATATTATAAAGAAAGTAATTCTGTCTGTCCATCTGTCTGTATGTTACCTTTTCACGCCTAAACCACTGAACGAATTTCGATAAAATTTGGCACAGAGATAGATTGCATCCCGGGGAAGGATATAGGATTAGTTTTTATCGACAGACCTCGCGGGCGGAGCCGCGAGCGGAAGCTAGTCCATACTAATATTAAAAATTCAAAAGTAACTCTGTCTGTATGTTACCTTTTCACGCCTAAACCACTGAACGGATTTCAATTTTTTTTTTTTTTCGGATTTAAAATTTGGCACAGCGATAGATTGCATCCTGGGGAAAGACATAGGATAGTTTTTATCGACATACCTCGCGGGCAAATCCGCGGATGGAAGCTTCATAAAACCGCCCCAAGACTTATCCCCAAACATCTCGAACCCATAGTCAACACCGACCGCGTCCGCAGTATCTTAGTACAAGTGCATCGAATTAAATTCACGATTAGCATACGTAATTACTACGCTTATCGGCGGCTTAATTGCGCCGTAATGAATCAACTGACGGTTCTTATAGCGTACGTACGTACTTGCTCACTTTCAGATACCTTTATATTAACTCGTTAGAAGTATATTTTCCTGGTGTAGTTACTATTGCGGAAGGGACTCGTCGTTAAATGATCAGCCACACTGGTCGATCAGAAGTTAAGCGACGCTTGCCGAGGTCAGTTCGTGGATGGGTGACCGTGCCGAAAAGCACGTTAAACCTGTTCCCGGCTCATTTGTAGGTGTTTGACAGTCGTCACAATAACACTCGAAAGTCTGACAACCAGTCCTACCAATTACCAGTTACCCATTAACTGGGTTATGCAGGTCGGTTTGGTTGTCGCTCCATGTGAAATACTGGTAGTCAGCTTCATCTGGTTAGACTGGAAACCAACCCAAACGTGTTGGGAAAACGATAGGCAGATTCATTTTGAAAGAAAGAAAATACATTATTATTTAGCACATACTAAAAGACACAATACACCAGATAGATAATAGTCATACATTAGATAAAAACAAAAATAAAAAAGATAAAAATCAGAACTGCCAAGTCCAATGTAAGAAATTAGCAGGAATGTGTGCCTCACGGCTGCGCCAAAAAGGCCCAGTTCAGCAAAAATGCCAGACAACTAGTGCCTGATGCTGGTTTTTAACTAGAGTATTTTGAGTTAGAATTTTATTTTCCTGGTGTAGGTGCTTATTGCGGGAAGGTTAAGTTTTAGATTCTTTGGGCGTAGCGTCCTGTTGGCAGTTTACGTAAGTCGATAGGGCTTTATGATGCGTTTTGGCAAGGTCTGCAGTTTTGAGTACTTTGGTGTGACGACAGGCTTGTAAGTAAATGACGCAGTGATAAGTGAAGAGACTTCAAAAAGGTCATTGTTGAATCTTCACTTAACTTGTAAATAGCTTCGTTTTCTGTTCATCCATGTTGGAATATTGTTTATTTTTTTACTATTCTAATATTCTTGTTAGAGATCCTTTTAATAATTTTGATCAACTTTTCGTGTTAACCATATGCTGCAAGAATATTCTAAAACTTACCCGCTACTTATGATCAAATTGATATAGACGCGCAAATTAAATGTGAACTCGCCAAGATTCTTCGCCACTAAAATCGCAACTGTGAACGTAACCTTAGTAGCGTATGAGTGTAGTAAAACATACACTCTAATCCTGCACCCTATAAATCACAATATGAATATTTTTGAAGGATATTGCTAATCCAATGCTTCATATGTTCGAAAAATTCGTCTGCTCAACAACGTAAATAACGCAATGAATGAAAAAAAAAACTGAACTGTCAAAATAAAAGCTATTGCTACGCAATTACCCGCCGAAAAAAAAAACAAAGCATTTGGCATATTATTGAAGCAGCTAATTGGTCAAATAATTATTATGATAAATGGTCGTACTTTCAAACCAGTTCAATCATAATAACATTGCAATTTATTGAGATATTTCCTGCTCAAATTACGCACCTAATAGTAATTTAACAAAATATCACGTTTAATTACGAAATCATAATATTGCAGCCTCGCAATGGAGACACGCCTTACGCGAAACCGAGTGCAATAACTTTGTTGCGTGGTGCATTTATTTATTGTTTTGTTTTTTCATTGTGGGTTCATTCAGTCTCTTGTTCATTCATAGAGTTGACTTGAAGTATTTATTTGCATGTTTTAGTAAGGAATACTTTAGAGATTTTGTTTTTCTTTTTGTATTTTTGAACATTTTTGAACTCACGTGATTATTTTTGATTGCGTTCTTAACATTCCATTGCGGTTACGTTACAAATCATATGGCCTGAAGCTATTGACCAATCCTAATGGCAAGCCAATAATTCAAAATACACATCACAATTAATTACGCAATCATAACTTTGTTTCGGTCAAATCGCGCGACGCTGCACGCCACAAGGCCGAACGCAGTAACTTTGTCTCGTCGTCTATTCGTTAATTTATTTAATTTGCAGCTCTGTATATGCGGTGTTCTAATTGCTCGGGTGCCGTTCGCCCACTTATCATAATGTCTCGCAAATCACGACTCTGCGGGAATAAATCTAGCGTCGATAGGACTTGGCCACTGGTCTGCTAGGGCTGAGCTGTGCTGGAATAGTTGGGATGCTAAGATTAAACTGACTGAAACCGACTGTTGACTGGCAGAAAATGTCAGCATTGAGTCCGCCTTTGTACATTATTTTTTACATTAAGTTTTTCGTCAAGGTGTACGTGAGACCCAGTGTTTTTTTAATTGTTTCTGTATTTAACCATATTGTTTTTGACATCGAGAATTGTTTGCTCTTACAACTACAAAAGCTATAGATGTATATAAAGAGCATATAGCAGGTAGCGTTCTGTAGTTTTTGCTTAAACCCATGGGAAAAAGGTGTGAGTTTATCTATTAGTATGTGTGAGTACAATTATTATAATAGGTAAGCCTGGCTCTGGTTAAGTAAGATTTATGCGGAAAGCGATGTTGTAAGATGGGTGGCTTTTCCACGCCAAACACGATAGGTACCTACTACCGAGTCAGTAACATAATTAATCAATTATTTATTTCTTACTGCTCTTGCTTCGTTAAAGATACAATTATGGCTAATTTTGTGGAAGGAAAATAATATAGGTAAATATTTTATGTAATTAGGGTTTTTATACAGCTGTGAATAACTACATAAGAAGCGAAAACGTCTATTATTTTAGAACTGTCTCAAAAATGGTCTTTAACATTTAATCAATTAGTTTCACTAATTTCTCTATTCAAACTTGGTAGCCCTACAAAATCCAGTTACGCACAAAAATGGAGCTGGGCGCACGCGAATTTCTAACATAAATCGCAAACGACTCCCCATCGGCGCGCACGCAGCGTACAGCGGCCACCGCAGTACTTTATTATGTATCAACACGAAATTATTATACAATCAACGCTATTAGCGATAACATTCAATTTGCATCTCATCTTAAAAACTAATCTTTATTAAAAATATTGAGGTTTTTGGTATAATTAAGTTTCGATTTTTAATAAGCGGAGGTATTATGCAAGCCATTTTAATTAAAACCGCGTTTAACGTTGTTATTCGTTTTTTTTTAATTTGGAAGTTTAGTTGCTATTATCGCGAATGCAGTCGTTAGATAAAAGTGAATTTGGTACATTCAAAGTTAAGCAAATCTTTCAGTACCTACAAGAATAACAGGCTTCAGAGAAGTTATTAAATTTCGAGTTTGCCTCAGAAACCGATGTTCATCTAACAACCTTCCAGCGCCTTACATATTGTATCGATCTACCCCGGCTACATGCTATAAATGATCAAATATACACTGAATATCCTTCCTCTGTATTTACATAGTACATAGCCTACACAAAACACCCACCTTGTACGTTGAGACTAGAAATCTATGCCTACAGAGGGGCTAGGCCGAAAATTATTGGGGGGTGGGAGGTTGGATGGCAGAGGGGTTGGGGCCAGCCGTCGCCGGCCTGATATGTGACCGGAGAGTCTTGTTCAACAAACGATGACGATGATTTAAGCTCAGGCGTTTTAAGTGTATTACTGGGAGAAATCCGGCTTTTGGGCTTAGGCTTAGATTTGAGTGAGCCTGCTATTATGGGGGGAGGCTTCTCGATTTATGTGTGCCTGTCCATTTGACGGCGGGGCCGCTGGAGTCGGGAGTTGCGACGTCATTTAGTTACTGGCCGCTTGTACGAAAAAGGTTTTATTTTGTTGAAGATAGTTTTTTTTTCGACAGCACCCAATATTTAAAATTGTCTGAATCGGACTATTATTTTTTCTGGAATACTGTTGGGAAGATTTAAAAAAGGAAATGAAAACAAACCTCATTTCAAAGTCATCGATTACAAAACTGAGGTTCCGTTTTTAAACATTCCGGCAAATTAAAAGCAAAAATAAAAGCGCATCTTAAAGCATTGTTCTGTGGCGCAGAAACTTAATTAAAATACTCTTTAAATAACTCAATGAACCACGATTGCATTAAAATTATTCGTTTCAAGTGCATTCAAATGGTTAATTACACTAATTAAAATCACGTCGTAATTTGTTACACCTACGGTACGGTAGAATGCTTACTTCACTTTTGCACTCTTCACATTAAACTGTATCCATAATAAAAGAGCAACATATTTCATTGACGTCATCAAACTAAATTAAATCATGCATCAAGATGACCTTTAACCCTCATGTGCCTGCTACATACACCACTACTTGTGCCTATAGCACTGATCGCAGCTAATGTGTTTGCGTGGAAACCGGGAAGTCATCTGCTTTCCTGGAAAGGAAAATTGGGCTTTGGATACGTATTTCGAGGACCTTCTATCGTGATCCGTTTTAGTTAATAATGATGATACGTTGTGTTGACAGTTATTTGCTTGTGATGTGGAGAAAAATCGTAAAAGGAAAATTTTCTTAAGTTTCTGCCTGACGTCGTTGATGTGTTCTTTATGGGCAAACTAGTGCCTCTATACCTAACAAGTTCATTTTTTTCGACATCCAAATAGATTAGAATAGAAGAGGTCTTTCTCTAACAAAGACGTTAGACCGACTATTTCTTAGTACAATCAACCAATAAGTCCACTGCTGGACATAGGTCTCTCCCAGGCTGCGCCACAACACCCTGTCCTCCGCCTTCCGCATCCAGTCCACCATAGCCACCTTTTTAAGGTGGTGGTTGGTGGTGGTGGTGCTACGTATTCCTTAGTTGCTTTCTCGCTCACTTTGAATCTTAACGTTCATGTCATTAACTCAAAAGTTGTGTAAGAGTGAGATAGTATTACACTTAAGAGCGTTTACGCCGTACGGCATTTCATACAAACTTTCAAGCCCTTACTTTAAACCGATTTTAATGAAACTTCATAAGCTTATGCAGGATACAAAGGTTTAAAAAGTTAGTAGAGAACATTTTCGAAATGTCTCATTTTAAAGAAGATAACTGGAAATCTCCGTCTCTATGGAAAATTTAAAATCGGTCTAATTTGGCTGTAACACAATTTTTTGAAAACGTTCTCTACTAACTTTTTAGACCTTTGTATCCTGCATATGCGTATAAAGTTTCATTAAAATCGGTTGACTCATTTCGAAAAATAAGGGCTTGAAAGTTTGTACGAAGTGCCGTACGGCGTAAACGCTCTTAAAACAGTCAAACTCAAACTCAAACCATTTATTTCAATTAAACCATTTACAGGCACTTTTGAATTGTCAAGAAGTCGGTCAGTCAGAAAATATGAAGCTAGTTGCCCATTCCAAAGCGTAGGTACCTATGGAGAAGAACGGGCAAGAAACTCCATGGACACTCTTTTAAATTGTATTTTTACAAAAATATTAGTTACATCATTAATGTTGAATTTACAATTATATGTGAGAACGATGTAAAAAAAAAATACGTACGCGTTAAGAGCGTCCAGAGTACAGCAAATAGTAAGAAGACAACAATCCAAAAATAAAATAATTAAAAATAAGCCGAGGCAGCTGAGTGATGACCAGCCCCAACTGACGGCGCCCGTTCACGAACATGACGCATGACCATGATATATCATGATAGTCAGATATATAAACTAGCATACTACGCACTGCCAACTATTAAGCATCTATCCTATATAAAATTTCAAGTTACAAAAGCGCACCACAGACAAACCCAATCCTTTTACCGAATAATCCCGGACCCGTAAATTCGATATTGAATTTTTCTCGAGTTAATCTTGTATTCAAATTTTAATTATATCATTCTGGCGTTTGAATAAAAACGAATTCATTTGGTTTCGTCGGTGAATAATAATGTACGGCGAGTCGAGGCTTGAGTTACAGAAGGCGCGTGTCACACCGAAGTGTAATGATTAGCGTGCGTGGTGATACGTTTTAGATTTTGTTACGGTTCAGGTTTCATATAAATGTTAATTGAATTGACGGTTCGAGCAGTGGTGGCCCAGTGGTAACGGCAACGAATTACAAGTCGTAGGTCATAGGTTTGAACCCAGACAGGCGCTTTACTTTGTGTAAATTATATCGTCACCACTGCTCTCAAAATGGTGAAAGAAAACATCGTGAAGAAACCGGCATGTCCTAAAACCAAAAATTCTAAGACATGTGACATCTACTAACCCGCACTGGGCCCGCGTGGTGGATTACGGCCCAACCCCTTTCACCGAGAGGAGGCCTGTGTCCCAGGAGTGGGAACATTAAAGGTTGATTATGATGTTGAGAACTTTGATAAAATGCGGGTTGAAATCGGTTGCCATGGTGAAGGCATGTGATGCGGACGAATGAAGAAAATGTCGTGAGGAAAAAGAAAGAAAGAAAGAAAATACGTTTATTTGCGGCAAACATGAGGCATAAAAAAAACACAAACAAATAACAATTAGGGAGAAAGTATGCGTCACATCTACGCAAAACGGCCATCGTTCAGCATAATGCTAAGACCCTATAAGAGACAGAGCCCCAGCGCTGGTTATCAGCGACAGCCGGCGTTGACGTGATGACGTCAGCCAGTGCAGCAGACGGACAGTGGAGTCTTATTAATGGGTTCCCGTTGTTACTTTCTGGGTATGGAACCTTGGAAAGCATTACAAGATTTTGACGTTTGCTTAAAATAATGCTTGAAATAGGAAATTTTTGAGTATGAATGTGGATGGCTAAGAGTAGGGGAAGACTAAAGAAACGATGGATGGACTGTGTGGCAGATGGTATGGCTAGAAAGGGGGTGACTACCGAGATGACGACGACTGAAGTATGGAAGAAATCGACATGTTGAGTCGATCCCCAATCAATTGGGATAAGGGCTGGACAAAGTCAAATCATTTATTTCAAATAGGCACATTAAAGGCACTTTTGAACTTCAAAAATTACAGTAAAATTGAATGAATTCTAGTCGCCCCTTCCAAAAGGTAGTGTTCATAAGGAGAAGAATGGGCAAGAAACTCCACTCTTTTAAAATGTTTTACAAAGTTTTGTTTACATAATATAATTATATGTGAAGACGATGCACCTAGAATGAAATTAGTCTACCACAAAAGGTAAAAAGAATTAAAAATGAAGCAATGACAGGTAAATCAATTATGTGATAGATACATGGTGCTCACATATATACAAATTATTTACAAATTTTGTAAAAGTAGATGATTTTCCTAGAATCAGACAAAGATGATGATAAGGGCTTTGCTAATGCTGATATTTCAGGTATGCTTTAATTAGTTTTAGAATCGAACGAAGCTCTACTTCATAATCTTCTGCTATCTATTCACGCACTGATGTCTTTAGTTTAATTAGTCGGACATACCCCAAACATAATTATTGATAAGCAAATCTTACTAAGGCTACTTCGTTAATAGCCTTATCCCAACTATTTTTGGGGTCGGTTTCCAGTCTAACTAGATGCAGCTGAAAACCAGTATTTTACGTGGTGCGACTGCCTATCTGACCTCCACAACCCAGTTACTGGGTAAGACGATACCTCTTGGTAAGGACTGGTTGTCAGACTTTCAGGTTTCTGTCGAACCATAACGACTGTCAATGATCCACTAATGATAGCCGGGACAAACAGCTTAACGTGCTTTCTGAGGCACAATGGGGTCGATATATAAAGATGGTCACCCATCCAAAGACCGACCGCGGCAAGCGTAGCTAAACCTGATCGATCGACCCGTGTGGCTTATATTACTTAGGCACGAACCTGCCTGACTAAAGGCTCCTTCAAACACGCGCGACACGCGATAAAATCGCGCGCGACACAAAGGCACCGCAAGTCGCGCAACGAGCGGCGGCGACCTCTCGCGTCCAGCCCTGGTGCAAGCCATGGTCCGGGGCGAGAGGGAGTGGGAGGCAGTCACCTCCTTCTGCGAAGCAGTCATGCTAGCGAAGGAGGTGGCGGGATGGCTCAGGGAGAGAGCCTCCCGTCCCAGCCGCCGCGGGAGACGCTCCGGGCGTCGGGAGCCGCGTGACGACTCCCGGCCACCGTAGGCGCGGGCCTGCGGGCGGAGAGTAATGGATAGCTCACCGTCCGATCAGGACCAGGCCCGTACCGGACGGCGCCTACGTGTTCCACGCGCGCCTCAAAGAGATGTCAGCATCGAAGAGACCTTAGGACCGAAGCCTGCAGGGTCAGCGGGATTGTCCGAAAGGGTTACCGCTGGTCCGGAACATAAAGGGCAAAGGAAGGAACACGGGTGGGTTTTAGTCAGTAAGAGTCTGACACTCCCTTCCGCTCCACCCAGAGAGGGAGGAGTCGTTTGATGATTTCCCATCCAAAAAAAAAAAAAAGTTGCGCAACGAGCGGTGCCTTTGTGTCGCGCGCGATTATATCGCGTGTCGCGCCTGTTTGTAGGAGCCTTAAGGCTACAAAAAAAAAGCATTACAAGATTTTGACGTTTGCTTAGTACCTCATAAGAATAGGTAACGGTTGTCGTATCGGTTCCTTTACAATACCTAAATAGGAACAAATAGGTTTACGATACAGGTGACGGAAAATGCATTGTCTTGTCTTGAATCGCGAACACGTGCACAGCAAGCATGGTGACCAATGCCAGATTCTTCTCACGATAAGTTCTGGCCTTGACTTTGTAGAGCACAATACAAGCTGGTTATATTATTTTACTAACAGCGCCCCGCGGTTTTACCGGCATAAGTGTCGATCTCGTGGGAATATCGGGATAAAAACTATCCTAAGTCCTTTCCCGGGACTCAAACTGTATCTATACCAAATTTCATCTAAATTGGTTCAGCGATTTAAGCTTAAAGAGGTAACAGACAGACAGACACACTTTCGCATTTATAATTATTAGTACGATTATATTTGAGTTAGGTACCTTCTGGGGCTCGTGGCTGATTAATAACAGCCGCACGGGTTGATCGATCACATTAATCTACGCTTGTAGCGGACCGTCCGTGGATAGGTAACCAACCATCTTTACATAGCGAGACCCCTCCGTGCCTCGGAAAGCACGTTAAGATGTTGGTCCCGGCTTTTATTCGTGGATCTTTGACAGTGTAGCAGTATCTACAACGCCACATGCGAACAACGCGTCAAACTGACGTCACGCAAAATCCTGCATCTCGCAAGCAGAGTTTACCGCGCAACTAGCATAGATACAACTGCCCGACATGAATCATCGGGCAGTTGCCCGCCAGACACAACACGCCGTCTCGTTGGAGGATCCTCCCTTTTCTATAGAGTATGACTGAACTTTACACCCTGTTCCTCATACCCCTATACTATCGTTACGGGTCGTCAGATGCCCGATAGTCTGACAACCAGTCTTACCTAGGGGTATCATGTTAACCAGTTGTCGAGGTCAGATAGGCATTCATAACATAACATAATCAGCCACTGCTGGAACACAGGCCTCCTCTCTTTTTTGAGAGGCAGTGGGCCGTAATCCACAACGCGGGTCCAATGCGGGTCGGTAGATGTCACATGTCTTTGAACTTTTGTTTCTTAGACATACTGGTTTTGCTTGATACGTAGTCGCTATATCCGTCCATCTAGCTGGGGGGGCTACCTAAAGAAGGTGGCTGGGACAGACTGGATGAGGAAGGTGGAGGACAGGGTCTTGTGGCGCAGCCTGGGAGAGGCCTGTGTCCAGCAGTGGCCTGCAATAGCGCGAGATATAATAAAGAGCGACTCATTCAATCAATCAACTCAGCCTGAGTTGATTGATTGATTGAGTCGCTCTATGTAAAATACTGGTATTCAGCTGCATCAGGTTAGACTGGCAGATGATGAGGTACCGTCTGGACGAAAGTCAAAGTCAAATCATTTATTTCAAATAGGCACATTAAAGGCACTTTTGAACGTCAAAAATTACAACAAAATAGAATTGTGTGAATGATGCTAGTCGCCCATTCCAAAAGGCAGTTTTAGTATGGAGAAGAATGGGCAAGAAACTCCACCGTTACTCTTTTAAAATGTTTTGTGTAAATAATTTATAATTATATGTGAAGACGATGCCACCTAGAATAAAATTAGTCTACCACAAAAGGTAAAAGAATTTAAAATGAAGCAATGACAGGTAAATCAATTACGTATGTGATGGGGATACATGGTGCTCACATATTTGCAAATTATTTACAAATATTACGAAATAAACATGACACGGCTCAATGGTACACCATTGTGTAACACAAACTTATGGAGATCAACAATTAATTCCTATGTCTGTATCCGGAAAAGCACTTTTCATGACCTCATATGCATATTGAAATGATGGCGTATGATTACGTTTAGAATATTATTATATCCGGGAAATGCTATTAGGTCTAGTCTGACAGCTAAGTCCTGACTATGATTGTCATAACACTAATGAGGGCTATTTTCATTTGAGTTTAGATTGAGCTAATGAATACAGGCAGTACTGAATTCATTGGGAGGGCTATATTAGCTGATATTTCAGTAAGTAAATTAATATAATTGTTTAAACAGACCAACCGCTGTTAAGCTACGCTTGCCGTGGTTGGTCTGTGTATGGGTGACCATCTTTACATACCGGGACCCCGCCATGCTTCGAAAAGCACGCTAAGCCGTTGGTCCCGGCTGTCATTCGTGGATCTTTGACAGTCGTTACGGGTAGTCAGAAGCCCGAAAGTCTGACAACCTGTCTTACCAAGGGGTATCGTATTACCCAGTAACTGGGTTGTGGAGGTCAGATAGGCAGTCGCTCCATGTAAAATACTGGTATTCAGCTGCATCTGGTTACACTGGAAGCCGACCCCAAAATAGTTGGGAAAAGGCTCGGCAGATGATGAGTTACATTTAGTTGAAATCGATTCATAGCTTTGCAAAGAGTTCTTCAATAAAGTACTTAAGTCATCATCTGCCTAGCCTTTTCCCAACCATGTTGGGGTCGGCTTCTAGCCTAACCGGATACAGCTTAATACCAGTATTTTACATGAAGCTATCTGACCTCCAGAACCCAGTTACTGGGTAACACTATACCACTTTGTAATAAAAAAAAGTGCTTAAGTAGGAGACAGAATTCTGTGATAGATTTTGGCTGATATGACCATATTCATGTTAGAATCTCCAGACCGCACAAAAACTGATTGATATATAACAATAGAACATCGCACCGATCATTATGCCTTTAATTGCCATAGGGAGCACAAACTCGTCATAATCTACGCGCAAGAATTCTCAAGGGGCTGTCACCACCGCGCCTCGTAATAAGAACACATTTAAAAGGAAATCACCATAACGAATTCAAACATTAATTCAAAAGCATTACTGTCTCTACAGCACAAGTAGGTACGTTACTAACACAATCTGTACAAAGGGCACAGAGCACTCCATTTATATAATACTCGTCAATAATAATTTCATTAAAATGTAGATCTAGTTAAAAGCATTTTTTCTGATTAATTTTCAGTCGCGGGCCCCGTTCTTCTTTTTTTAATTGAATATCAGGCCACTTTGATGGCGCGACGAGAAAGGGTTGAAAAAAAGTTCGCCCTCATTTGAATAAAATAACAGCACTCACACTTTGCATTTACGGAGATATTTCAAATTATATCTGGACTCTTTTTTGTTTTAATTTTTTTTTTGTTCCTCGTATTTATTTTATTTTTCCATCACCGCTCCCATCTAATTGAGTTAGGGCTCCAAATCGAAAATGTCGATCGAGTTGTAATTCAATTTATTTTTGTTTCTAATGGAGTTCGGAGCTTTTTATTCTCTTTTTTTAACTGTAATTTTGAATCATTTGCCTATTGAAGGGTTGGCTCTGTTTACCGATGCGAGGACTTTGCCATGGAATGTTTTTTTATTCTTGGATCTGTTTGCGTGCCTTGTTTCTTAGCTACCTACTTACTCTGCGTAGAGGCACGGTTGTGTTTTCAAACATTTTGATTGTTGCTTAACAATCACAATGACATAACCAGTTGCAGCTGAATACCAGTATTTCACATGGAACGACTGCCTATCTGACCTTCACTTGTTAAGACTGAGTATCAGACTTTCGGGTAACGACTGTTAAAGATCCACGAATAACAACCGGGACCACGTAGGGGTCTTGGTATGTAAAGATGGTCACCCATCCACGGACCGACCGCGGCAAGCGGCTGTTATTACTAAGCTCCTTAGCCTTAAGCTCCTCAATGAAAGAAACAATTTTCTTTTCAGCCATCTTACTCAGAAACCTCGACTTCTTATTTTATCTCTCGGCCCGCGAGATTGTATCAACTCTGAGTAAAAGTTAACTGGATAAGAGACGGTTTAGTAACACTACTACTGGCTTGATTTGCGTTCTATTTCTTATTTGTACGTTTATTTTTCTCTTTTCACGGAATAATTTCCTGTTTGTCCCAGTCTTAGATCGTTGTTTTTTGTGGAAAGTCAATAAATCTGCCCAGCGTTTTCCTAACTTTGTTGGGGTCGGCTTCCAGACTAACCAAATGCAGCTGAATACCACACCATGGAGCGACTGCCTATCTGACCTCTACAACCCAGTTACTGGGTAACACGATAGCCCTTGGTAAGACTGGTTGTCAGACTTTCGGGCTTCTGACTGCCCGTAACGACTGTTAAAAATCCACCAGTGACAGCGGGGACGAACGGCTTAACGTGCTTTCCGAGGCACGGAGGTATCTTTTTAAGTACAGATGGTAGCCCATCCACGGACCAACCGCGGCAGGCGTATAGTAACCTAGTCGATAGACCCGTGAGGCTATTATTACTTTCTATGGAAAGTGTGAAAATGTTAGGTAACTCAAATGTCTTGCCGTTGTGGTCGCACATCATCTTGAGTCGTTCTTTTCAGTTATGTGTTTGAGGAGAGAAGAACAGGGGCTTCGTCTAGTCTTCTCGTCGCGTATTCCAAGAACCTAACGACTAAGGTCTTCAATCAGTGCGTCCTTCACGTACGGAGCCGAAACGCGCGCACTCACGGTACGTCTGCGGCTGGTCTATAAATTCAAGGTCGCCAAGCGAGCTATGGAACGCACCTGGAACGAGGTGATCCGGCAGAGAATCAAACTTGTCGACTTAGCTCATAGAATAAGCAACCTGAAGTGGCAGTGGGCCGGCCATATTAGCTGTAGAACCGATGACCCGATGAGGGTGCTGTTGGGGTAGACGTGGTTCTTCAGTAGAGACTGCGCATCGACAAACTTGAGGTAGAACGCTCTCAGGCTATGTGGTGTGAAGATCTTTGCATGGTAGCTGGTAGTACTTGGATGGCAGTTGCCGACAATCAAGCTGAACGGCGTGCAATTGGAGAGGCCTATGTCCAGCAGTAGACTGCTGTAGGCTGAAGATGATGAAGGCATATGCTCCATCCCATAGATAGAAAGAACAACCTTTGATTAGCATTCAAAAGAGGTATATACTGGAGCAAACTTCACTCGAGCTGAAACATAAAGTAGCTTTAAAAATAAGGTCAAATTCCCACCTTAGCCACACGGAACATAATGAAGATTATACATGTATAAGCATTATTATATTAGCTGTATACAAGCTGCAACAATGTCGCACGAACGGCGCCTACTCAAAAGACACTTGTCGCTTCTACGCTGATTGAGACTGGTTGATACTTTTTATTAAAATTAATTAGATAATTTAATTTTGTTTTTGAAACCTGCTGTGAAATATTATGAATTTGAATGACTGTAACTGTTGTAGTTATCATGTAGCCAAGTGAAACATAAAGGCGATGTCAGATGAACTTTGGTATTTATTTAGACTGCTATCAACATGATAATAATAAGAGAAACCTACAGTGCCTCATAACACTAACATATTTGTAATTCTCAGATATTTTTTTGTACCTATGTAATGTTTTTTTCTCTAATCTTTATGGTGTACATAATTCAGAATATTTTATCTATCTTGTAATTTTTTTAATAAAACCCATACGTGCGCGTTCCTGCTTAATTTTATCAAAGGCGTTAGAATAAAACATGGTTTCTTTAAACTTTGTCCGCTAAAATGTCGTAAACATGCAATTTCTTGTAGCATTATTACAATGATTTTTAGGTAACATAAGGTAACTGTTTACCTACTTACTAATTTAAATGGAAATTAAATTAAACCAATTCAAAGCACGATTGTCCGATTGTCCGATTTTCCTGAGAATTAACCACAATTATTATTAACATACAATAGTCAAAAGTCAATAAAGTCAAGTCATTTATTTCAAATAGGCACAATAAAGGTACTTTTGTACGTCAAAAATTACAACAAAATAGAATTGATTCTAATCGCCCATTCCAAAAGAATGGGCAAATGGAATGGGCTTATAAAGAAGAATGGGCAAGAAATGGGCTTACAATTCATGCAGCAACGTTAAATAGGTTTGCAAGCCCAAAACCATGACTATTTTTACAACAAAACCGTCAATCCCTACACTTATCCCTTACTTGACACATTTAGATGGAAATTAAAATAAATCAAGTCAAAGCACAATTTTCCCAAGTATCAACCACGCTAACTCGCACTACATTCACGGAGAGCGTTTAAGAGAGTGAGAAAAGCTCGCCGCCCCGGCCTATTCGTTTCATGAGGGCGGCCCTACTTTTGTCTTGGCTGTCGGCTGTCGGCGACCCAAACCGGGTAAGTCGGGATTTTACAACATTTTCACTGACTTTTACGACTTTTTCTTTTAGGTTTGGTTTAAGAGCGGTGACGTAAGATGAGTTGGGATAAACGAATGTTTTATTGTTGTTAAGCTTGAGTACTATTAAATTGCGCTTTAATATTTATTATTTGAAAAATAAAAATAATAGTTATTTATTTATTTAACTTACAAACACTATCTTTACAGGATGACCCCAATACAATATAAGTTACGGTATGGCAATGTAAGCATTTTTTTTTCACGGTTACCTAATTATGTTTTACATAGTTAAGTTTCAAATGAGACAACATTTAAGATCATCTTTGGAGTAAAATTATTTCCATGCAAGCTTTTTTTTTTCTTGGATGGGAAATCATCAAATGACTCCTCCCGCTCTGGATGGAGCGGAAGGGAGTGTCAGACTCTTACTGACTAAAACCCAACCGTGTGTCCATGCAAGCTTGACAACATAATTGATTTCTTGTTACGGAGATGAGGGAAGGTTTGTCTAAGTTGTTGAAAAGAAATAGGAACTTTTTATGATGATTACAACTCGTGATCTCGTGGAGGCGTAGGTAGGTAGATTAATGCGTTTTCTGTGATATTTAAAATAACCCTGTAGGTATGGATACTAACTGTAACTAAAAACTCTTGATAAGTATCTGGTATGCTTCTCTTTTTTTTAACTTATGCATGCTCATCGCTTCCTACCAAACCCGAAACATCTACTCTACTTGATAAAAAGCTGCTCAGCCTAAACCACTAGCTAGAAGCAAGGTCAAGAACTGGCCAATGTTGCATTAAAAAAAAAAGAAAATCACCCAATACTTCCTTACATAACGAAAGTGCCCACCACGAAGGATTTTTGAAAATTCGTCACCTATACAGGGTTATTGGTAAAACATTAACAACCTCTTAAGAGGTCATTGTACTCGTCATTATGAACAACTTTTACTATGGGACCAAACCTGAAATCGCGAAAAAAGAATCAGCTGTTCCCTACATTGATCGTATAACTCGTCAAAATGTAGGCAACAGCTGTTTTTTTTTCGCGATTTCAGGTTGTTAATGTTTTACCAATAACCCTGTATAGTAATTTTTGCCTTTTAGAAATCCTACACGGCTTGCAAAACTAATTATTTCTAGAAAAAAAAAAAATACAAAACATAACCTCCAGACTTACCCCACTTCTTTGTCTCGTCGCCAATCTGAGAAGAATCTCGGGGCGAGGCTGAAGTGACTCACGGGTTGGGGTCGCCGGCACCCCACCGGACTTGACACTCATTTAAGTAGCATATAATTCAGTTTATTTAGCCGAATTCAATCTTCAAGAAGTGGAGAAGGGTTGACTGAGAAAAAATAATAGTTTTAAGTGGAAAATGTTGGTTTTGTGACTGAAAAGTCTTCGTGGTTTAAAATAAATATAATTATATTTCTTTACTGTCGTCTCTATCATAATAGATCGTTATTTTTCCTACTCTGGTACTAGGGGGCCTAAAAAGGCCATTTTGGCAGAATCATAAAAGGATAACATAATGGACAGTTAACTGTTAAGTTAATCGTATCAAATTGGTGAAGCATTTTTCAGTTTTTTTTTTGTCTGTGCTAATTACCAATCAATCCAATCCAAATCCAATCCCAATCTCTTTGATTGTACCTACGCGAAAAAAAGAAAAACACGGACTGTCTTCGCCATATTATAATTCATAATGTTATCATTTTATGATTCTCCAAAGTGGCCTTTTTAGGCCCTGGTATTAAGATCTAAGTCATCCTTTTGTTCAGTTACTTTATTGTTTTCAGTACCGAAGTAGGTTGTAGGTATAGTTTATAGACTGAACACCTAATCTGTCGAAAAAAGTTTAGAAGTATATATATAATACCTATATAGGTAGGTAGGCCCTACCTATAAAAAAACGAGGCGATTCCAATTTCAGATATGTGTAGTTATACACTAGCTTACGTACTGACATAATGTAAAAACTGTCATACGATAAATATAACGATAACATCAAAATTCTGTGTCCTGTAAAAAAATATATCGTCAATAAAACTCAAGGAGGGCACTACTGAGGGCTAGCAAAAGGACGTATTGATCAACTCATCGCGGCGATAAGCGGATCTATGCATCATTCGCACTAACGATCAAATCGTTTTGATCCACGTAGAAAAAGTAGGATTATTCACTCTCAAGAGCACAAATGGTGGGTAATGAGATTTTAAATAATTTTATATCTTTTATGGGCTGATTTTTCCATCGCCAGATATCTTTTATTGGAGGAATAAAATTGACGTTTGACAGTTTTTGTATGAAGTAACTGTCAAAATTTCAAAATTATTCCTCGAATAAAGTTATCAGACGATTGAAAAATCAGCCCCAAATACAGTAACTTATAGTACTTACAGAACTAATTGAATCAATCAATGTTATAATGTCAGATAATGATGATGAGATGTTTGTTATATTCTCGTTGCTAGTGGCGCCGCCATGACAGGCTTGGTTATGTCACTGGCTAAACAAGGCTTGAAACATCGGTAACTCAATAGCTGGAAATAATTCAATTTATTTTAGCACAAGGCGACCGCCCGATGGGATTTCCCATCAGCAAAAATGACGTACTTCCATACAAACATTTAACCCCATCAGGGATTGCACTTTCAAAAAAAAATCTTTAGTGCTCACTTTTGTTATTTAGGGAAAATTTCTTGCAAAATTTCATGCTTCTAGACCGAACGGTTTAAGGTTTACACACATATCAAACCGGAAAGGGATCGGCACCGTATCAACTCGAGCCACTTCTTTGTATGAAACTCCCTACTGCAACGCACACTAATCGGAATCGTAACGTAATCGCCTCGCCTCGGGACAAGCTCACGAACCGCGGTGCGGTGCGTTACGGCTCGTCGTCCCCGCGCTTACGGCTCGTCGTTCCCGCGCTTACGTCTCTCCGTACCCGAGCTTACGTCTCTTCGCCCACCCTTGCCGCTCTCACCCCTCCGGCCTGCCTGCTGCACCATCAACCAGCGGTCGGCGAGCCGTAAGCGCGGCGTCGCGTAGCCGTAGCCGACTCGACGTATCGGAGCTTCTGATCCGCTTTGGTTAAGTGCTTAGTTGCTTACGTTAGGTTGACGCCTGTTTGACGGCGAGGCGAAAGGCGATGCGGTGCCGATCCCTTTCCAATTTGATACGTGTGCTATGATACCTTTAGGCTGTCAGTAAATCAAATATTATGTATTAAATAGATAGCCAGTAGGCAGCCAACATAACTACAAAAAAATTTTTGCAAGAAGGTTTTAATATTAAGCCAAGTCGTCACCAACTTTTTATAAGAATGTAGTTCTGTCATCTCTTCAGCCTTAAAAGAAAAGGGGTGATTTGGAAGGGTTTTCAAAACTTTTTCTTATAAATTAGCGGAATTGTGTTCATTCTCGTGCTAATGAATGTCTTGTGGACTCGACGTCAGACCTGAATTAATTCCGTCTTTAATTAATTGATTTTAATGAGAATTCGACGAATTTATCACGTTATACCTATCTAATTAAGTAAAGGTAGGTAATTTTATTCAGTCTGGTTTGTTTTGGTATACTTACTTGGAATTTAAATAAGTAGATTAGGTAATAACAAACGTAACTGAAAATAAATTAACTGATATAGTTAATTTAAGTCAAGTAAACCTGCATTTTTCAATGACAAATAACGTCACACACTATCAATAGCAATGGGTTTTTTTTTGACAATTCAACAACATTCATTGCGTTATCTTAGTTATTGAGCAGACACATTTTTCGAACATATGAAGCAATGGATTAGAAATATCCCTCAAAATGATTTAGATTGATATTGATAGTGTGTTACGTGCCGATTCTTTAGATGAGAAAGAGCTTCAATTACATGAAATTATCGTGTTAAAAAACCTAAACAAAAAAAAAACGAAAATCCCAATAAACACACCTATTGTGCGCATTATAAGTATTAGAAGCGTGTGTTTTATCACTGCGACAATCAAAACGTACGTTCCCGACCGCAAGTTTAATTATGCAAACATCAAGCCGTCGCCAGATTTCTCATTAGAGCCAAGATAATGACGGTACACACTGTCGCAAAATTAGATAGCAAGCACGCACCCAAACAGATATACGCGCCACATTAACATAAACCGAATTTGCATGTAAATTACATTTTACAGCATCTTAATTAAAACATTTTGGCATTATAAATGATCAAGCGGGGGAGGGTGGTGTACCCCTGACCTTAGCGCCTCCTCCCTCCGGTTAATTCGATAGTTTGAAATTTGGAACATTTGAATTTGACGTTCGATTTTATGAATTTGTTTTTTTTTGGCGTTTAGCGGAAAACCATCGTCATTTTTTAAAAAAAAAAAACTACATTGCGTTTGGCAGTTATTAACAAAGCCAGTGTTATTTTTGGTAATGGCATTGGATATATTTCAAACTGTAGCAGATCCAAAAAGGTAAAGTAGTTTACTTCAATTCTATTATATTATTAGTCTTGCACAAAAATCACTACAGATTTGGATACTTTTACCCTAAGGACGCAACAAACAAGCAGACAGACACACACACTCCTGTATGTATCATAATGCAGTTACTGTTTACCGACATTTTCCCAGCATTACAATTTAACCCTCGCCACAGATAATAGTCTACGTACCCTCGCACTGCAGAGTTACCGCGATGCGTCGCCATGACGTATGGCTGACCCTCGACGTATCTACGTTGCACAGTCAAGTGCAATGCAAGGGTTGTGAGCACTCTACTTAGATACACGTGTTTAGAACTAATGAGATGGAACGTTTGCTTTTATACAGGGTTACTTTTCAACGACCATCCAAATTTTTACATGGTGTTCTACCCATGAATATAAACAACTTTCACTCTGGGACCAACTCTGAAATCACGAAAAAAAAACGGCTGTTTCATACATTTTGGTCAAGTGAAGTTTTGTATGAAACAGCTGTTTTTTTTTTCGTGATTTTAGAGTTGATCCCATAGTGAAAGTGAAAGTTGTTTACATTCATGGGTAAAACACCATGTAAAAGTTTGGATGGTCTTTGAAAAGTAACCCTGTAGAAAGAGATATTTTCTTAAGACACCTAATTAGGTTGGTTGTTAGGTTAACGTATCGCGGGGTAATTGCGTAACACACATAAAATGTCATTCATTTTGACAGTTCAACAACTTTCATTGCGTCATTTACGTTGTAAGAAGATTAATTTTTCAAACCTACAAAGCAATGGATTAGGAATTTCTTTCAAGGCGATTGGGGTGCTGCCGGTCGATTCTGTATAAATCTCACTGTGAAAACTTAGGTAAAGTGAGTTTATTTTTGCTTGGAATTGACACTATTGACATCTCACTCCACGCTCATTTCACCTAAGTTATCACGGTGAGATTTTTACAGAATAGTACCGCTGGTCTATTTTTGTGTGACGAAAACAAGGTATTTTCTTCATTATTAATAACTAGCTGCGCCCCGCGGTTTCACCCGCGTAATTGTCGATCCCGTGGGAATATCGGGATAAAAAGTAGCCTATATGTTAATCCAGGGTGTCAGCTACCTCCATACAAAATTTTATCAAAATTGGTCCAGCCGTTTGAGCGTGAAGAAGTAACAAACATATAAACACACACACTCACACACACACTCACAAACTTTCGCCTTTATAATATCAGTGTGATGAATTTCCCAAAATCACGCTCAGAGCTTTATGATAGATAGTCTTCAGATTCCCACGAGGTTTCGTGAATATGAGTGCTGTACCTCGTACATGAAAAATACTTACCAAAAATCGCGACATGCAAAAGAAACCAAGAGATTTCGAAATCTGTATTCAAATCTAAGTTAATTATTTTTTTTATTGCTTGACCAGCCCCATCGGATTTCTTAACAACATTTACCTACATGAGATTAAAGGCAAAAATGTTTTTTTAGAACAACCCCTCCTTTGAGGGTATTAACTGAAAGTTCTTTAAATAAGTTAGCAATTAGGGGTAACATAAAATTTGCATAATTGTATAAGTTCGTGCTGTTTATGTTTCGACAATAACGATTTTGTCTGTTGCAGTCTCCGTGGGTATGTATAATGAGGGTAAACGACATTAAAGAACTCTGAAATAGATAGTTCAGTATTTTTATCGCGTGATTTACTTGTGGTAACCAAGTCTACTAACACATCGTGAAGGTGGGCATGAAGACGAGTAGCGTCAGCACATACATAATAATAAATATAAAATTCAAGACGGAGGGATGAGACAAGGGGACGTAATTTCCCCGAAATTGTTCACTAACGCATTGGAGGATGTTTGAGACGCTAAACTGGGAAAGACGCAGCATTAACATCAACGGCGCATACATCTCACAGTTGAGATTTGCAGATGACATCGTCATACTCGCTGAATCGCTGCATGACTTGCAGCAGATGCTGGACCGCCCCGTTGGTCTCGTGGTTGCAAGCGCGACTGCTGAGCGTGGGGTCCTGGATTCGATTCCCGGGTCGGACAAAATGTTATTGGGTTTTCCATTAGGAATTTCTTAGTAACAGTCCGGAGTTTGGAAGTTGGCGGTTTAATACCCCCGTGCCTCGGAAAGCACGTAAAGCCGTTGGTCCTGTGCCTGAACTCTCCCCGGTCGTGTCGGATTGTCGTCCCAGCGGACTATGAGAGTAAAGGAACAGAGAGTGCACCTGTGTTTGCGCACACACTTGTGTACTATAATATCTCCCGCGTACCTGGCTAATCTCCATTGAGATTGGCCACCGTGACCGAAAACGGTCGGGGAGGCTGTTATATCAACGCACAGCCTAAACCGCTGGTCATAGAGACAGGAGGGTGTGTTCTTTGTGAAGAGTAGGTATCCACTAAAAACGGGTTAGGAGTTCGGATATTATCCCACGGACACGAACATACCTGCACCGGGATAAAAAGTATCCCCTGTTCTTACCCAGGACATGGTCTACAAAGATGTGTGCTAAATTTCATAGAAATCCATTCAGTTGTTAAGACGTATGAAGTCACAAACTGACAACTAGAAGGGACAGACTGATAAACAGACACATTTACTGTCGCATTTATATGCTTGTATGGATACGCCATCACATCAAGCTACTACAATCTGTCAGATTATTATAAAGAAGTTCGGCGATATTCAGACTAGTTTCCAGTAGAAAATTGAATTAGGTCCAGTCGTTTTTAGGATTCGGTACACAAAGGGTAAAAACGGGACCCGATTACTAACACTCCACTATCCATCTGTCTGTCACCAGGCTGTATCTCATGAACCGTGACAGTTAGACAGTTGAAATTTTCACAGGTGATGTATTTCTGTTGCCGCTATAACAATAAATACTAAAAACAAAATAAAATAAATATTTAAGGGGGCTTTCATACAACCAGCGTGTTTTTTTCGGCGTTTTTGCCTTGTGGTACGGAAGCCTTCCTGTGTGAGTCCGACTCGTACTTGGCCAGTTTTTTCTTTTCCTATTTGTTGTAATAATACTGGCTTTATAGTGTCCTTATAACGTATTCAAAATTCTTCTAATTCTATGTAACTAGGTTACTTGACACTTCAATAAAATAACAACTAGATGAAACACATATTTTCTTTACAAATACAAAATTACAACAAATCGTTATCAGCACGATACTCTAGTATTTGTTTATTCAAGAAAAGTAATGTGCGTTTTCGTAATAATTTGTTGAAGTGATATTTGTGCGATTTTTTATTTGGGTACGAAACAAAATAGTTCTTCGTATACTCTTCTGAGATGGCGAACCCAAATGGAGACACAAATGAGCGAGGTATGCGTAGTTCCTCAATTCCAATGTTCACCCTACATAATAGAGAAGGATATAGTACGTGGAAGTTTAAAATGCGTAATTACCTTATACATGAGGAGTTGTGGGAAGCGATCAGTGGCTACCCAACAGGGATGAACGTTTCCAATGTCACAAAGATGAGGAGCGATCAGAAGGCACTAACAAAAATTTGTCTTACCCTTGAATCATCTGCAATTACGCATGTCCGAAGTGCAACCACGGCAGCGGAAGCATGGAAAGCTCTACAAAATGCTTATGAGGACAAAGGTATGGGTCGGCGTTTATATTTAGAACGGAAGTTATACAGATTGAGACTTGAAGACTTTGATAATAATATTGAGTCGTATATCAATACTGTTATTTCCACTGCCCAAGATTTGGCGGATATAGACAAAGTAATAGATGATGCGTCCATTGCTGCTATTCTATTGGGAGGTCTAACGTCGAGATATGACCCATTGATTATGTCTCTCGAAAATAGTAATGTTAACGTTACCAGTGAACTGGTAAAGTCCAAATTACTGAACGAAATGTCCAAGGAAAGCTCGATAAAACTGGAGACAGCTATGAAGTCAAAGGTTGATGCCTCTTCTGTTGAGTCAAAGGCAAAGAAAATTGTGTGTTATGGTTGTGGAGAACCTGGCCACAAGAGACCAAACTGTCCTTTGAAGAAAAAGAAGGTCATGAAAAGGAAGAATCCCACTAATACGGACTCGACCTCTGTGTCTGCTTTAGGAGCAACAAATAACTATGACATGGACAAGTGGTACATTGATTCAGGCGCGACCAAACACATGACTTCAAGACGAGATTGGTTTGTAGACTTAAAGCCTATTGATACCAAGGTAACAGTTGCAAATGGGACTAAGATTGACGCTGAAGGCATCGGTAAAATTTTTATAAATACCGAAAACAAAGTCAATACAATTAATGATGTTATGTATGTACCTAACTTGCAAACAAATCTTCTATCTGTGAAGACGGCAGTAGAAAAAGGTTTTACTGTAATGTTTGATAAGTCGGGTTGTAATTTATTTAATTCAAAAACCTTCTCCTTTACAGGTGATGCGGTTCTACATGGCTCGCCCAGTGGTGGATTGTACACACTTGATTGTGCGGTGAATATTCCCCAATTTAGAGCCTATGATGTGCACTCTGATTCAATATCTAAGTATCAGGTATGGCATAAGCGTTTAGGTCATTTATGTCGCGTCGGTATGAATCTGCTGAAAAATAGTCATGAGGTTATTGATTATAAAGATGTGGATAAAAATCCATGTGTTGCTTGTATTCAAGCGAAACAAGCTCGAAAACCGTTTAAGCCGATTACTTATAAAAGAGCAACTTCAATATTAGAACTGATCCACTCTGACCTTTGTGGACCAATGTCAGTTAGCTCCTTTCAGGGTAATAAATATTTTTTAGTTTTCATAGACGATTTTTCGAGAACTATATTCGTATATTTTATTTCTTCTAAGTCAGAGGTAAAAGATAGATTTTGTCACTTCCAGTCTATGGTTGAAAGACAAACTGGGGCTCAAATTAAAACAATAAGGACGGATAATGGGAAGGAATTCGTCAATAGTGAATTCTCAAGTTATCTTAGATCTTTTGGTATTCAGCATCAAACTACGGTACCATATAGCCCTCAGCAGAATGGTGTTGCCGAGCGCACTAATCGCTCAATTGTAGAAAAGGCACGCTCTCTTATGGCTGAAAGCGATCTTTCTAAAGCTTTTTGGGAAGATGCTGTTCGAACGGCTGTATACCTAAAGAATAGATGCCCACACCGTGCCTTAAATAATAAAACTCCCTACGAGTTGTGGAATGGTTACAAACCAGACCTAGGTAATCTTAGAGTTTTTGGGTGTAAAGCTCTTATACATATACCTTCTTGTCACCGTAAGAAATTGGATCTTAAAGCTGATGAAGCTGTATTTGTAGGCTATACAGAAGATCCTAATAGTTATCTTTTTAGAAATTCATCTTGTCCTAGAACCTTACAAAAGTCTAGAGACGTTACATTTTTTGAAGATTGTTTTTCTACATTAAATAATAGAAATGTCAACAATACTAAGACTTCTACTGAACCTTTAGTACTGTCTAATAGTCTGCCTATACAGGAAGAAAACAGTACAGTTCAAGAGTCTTTTGAACAAATTCCAGTGGTCACTGTTGAACCAGCTCCAGGCCATACTGTTGTCACTGAAGATCAGACTGCTGAAACTGAGGAATTTTTTGAAGCAATTGAGGAAGCAGTAGTTTCTACTAGTCAAAATGATGGACAACGTAGATATCCATCAAGAGATCGGAAACCTCCTAATTACTTCTCATACCAAGTGTCTAGTCAAGCGTCTGATGAGCCTAGAACTTATAATGAGGCTACATTGGCTGATGATGTTGAAAAGTGGCAGATGGCAATGACAGATGAATATAATTCATTGATGAAGCTGAAGACATGGAAATTGGTTGACAGAGAAAACAAGAAAGTTATACCATGTAAATGGGTCTATAAGTTAAAGAAAGATCCAGCGGGAAATGTTGTGAAGTACAAAGCAAGATTAGTTGCTAAGGGATTCACCCAGACGCCAGGTGTAGACTATTTTGAGACATTTTCTCCTGTCGTGCGGCACTCCTCTTTACGTACTCTACTGGCTCTCGCAGCCGAATTGGGTTTGAAGATGCGTCACTTGGACGTTGACACTGCATTTTTAAATGGAGATCTGCTAGAGAAAGTCTACATGGAGCAACCTCAAGGTTTTGAAGTAAAAGGTATGGAGAACAAAGTGTGTCTCTTACAAAAATCCTTGTATGGACTTAAACAAGCTCCACGTGCCTGGAATATAAAGTTAGATAAAACTTTATCATCATTTGGTTTTGTGCAAACTCCATCTGAACCATGTGTGTATACCAAACTTTTTGGAAAAGAGTTGGTTATAGTTGCAGTCTTTGTCGATGACATAATTGTTTTTTACAGTAATGACAAGACGTTTGACATCGTCAAAAATGACTTGCAAAAATATTTTTCGATAAAAGATTTGGGCTATTTAAGCTATTATCTTGGTTTAAATATAACCAGAAAAAATGATGAAATAAAAGTACATCAGAAAAATTATATAAATAATCTTTTACAAAAATTTGGAATGGAGAATTGTAAAACTTGTACAACTCCAATATCTGGTAAACTGGAGGTCAGTACCAGCAGTGATAGTGATCATAATCTAGAAGCATATCCCTATCAAGAATTAATTGGTTGCCTCATGTTCCTGAGTGTTAATACTCGTCCAGACATCGCATACGCGACTAGTTACCTGAGTCAGTTCAATACTCGGTACAACAAGACTCACTGGTTAGCCGCGAAGAGAGTCTTACAATATCTAAAAGGCACTTTAGATTACTCGATTTGTTATAGAAAATCAAGTATGCCCCTTATAGGATTTTGCGATGCCGATTGGGCAAACTGTGATATAGATCGTCGTTCTTATACTGGTTACTGTTTTAAATTAGCAGGCAGTCCGGTTTCATGGGCCTCAAGGAAGCAGCAAACCGTAGCTTTGTCCTCAGCAGAAGCGGAGTATATGGCATTAACTGAAGCTACGAAGGAAGCGATTTATTTGAGGAGGTTTATCACTGAATTAATTTCAGATCCTATGGTAAGGCAAAAGTTATTACCTACTACCATAACTGTTTGTACCGATAGTCAGAGTGCACAGAGTTTGGCCTTAAATCCGGTACACCACCATAGGACGAAACATATAGATACCAGATATCACTTTATTAGAGAAAAGATTAGTGATAAGTCGGTAAACTTAAAATATATCAAATCAAGTGATATGCCCGCTGACATCTTAACTAAACGATTGCAGCGTGTGGCACATGATAGATGTGTACTAGGCTTAGGTTTAGTGTAAATATATTTTTACACATTTACTTCAGTACTTGGTATACATTTTCATACTGTTCTTTTAATTGGTATATTTTGAGTCCATTTTTTTTTAAATATGTTATTTATTCGTGAGAATTTTGATTAAGGGGGCTTGTTGTAATAATACTGGCTTTATAGTGTCCTTATAAAGTATTCAAAATTCTTCTAATTCTATGTAACTAGGTTACTTGACACTTCAATAAAATAACAACTAGATGAAACACATATTTTCTTTACAAATACAAAATTACAACACTATTTAAAAGGCATATAACATAAATATATTCTTTATTATAAAAGTACTTTGAAATTTTTGATATGAGTAAAATTGTTTTGATGGATTATATTCAACAGAATCTGGAATTTGGAGCTCTCAAATCAGCTCTCCATGAGATGCCTAAACATGCATTTGAAGAACTGTCGGGTCAGCTAGTTGCTAAATAAATAGATAAATAATAAAATAAATCACTTTATTATTATTGTATAAGAGATAACGAACTATCTTTAACAATTAATTGTTATTTATACCAACCAAAGACGAGTATTCAATATCAACTAGGAAATCATGCATCTACGCGCATGTTGTAATACTCCTTTTAAACATTACTGGCGAAACGTGAGTGAACTATGAGTACAACTCTGCTGAACCCTTTGGGGATTGATTAAAGGCATGACGTTATGTCTGAAAAAAAAATTGGGGCATAAAAAAATCCTAGACTCGAAAACAAAAGCACCTCAATCATAACATCCTAAAAGCTAATAGGCTTCAAACTTGACACAAATGTTTTGTCATACTAGTGTCGGACCTTTGTCCCGGAACAGGAATAAATAATGAACACTGACGACTGCTACTTCTGTTGCTAAACAAACTAAAAAGTAACGGCTATAGCCGCCGGCGATCCCTCCGTGTGCTTTGTTGCGCTACACTAATTTTAGCAGAATAGAGATGCGAATGTGATGTTTACGCGGACTGATGGAGGTCCGTCAAAAAGCTATGTTCTTTTTTTTTCGTTTTTTTTTTCGTTAATGGCCAGCGGTTGAATACCTATTGAACTTCGTGGATTATTCGATTTGCAGGGAACGGTGGGTTGGCAGGATATTTATCGTTCTTTAATAATCTGCACTTTGACCTAGAAGGACCATAGACAGGCATTTTGTGTTAAGTAATGAGAGGGTTGCCCTTTGATTATCATCCGGACCTAAACCACTTTATTCATAAACGTTGCTTAAAGTTAAGTATTGATTAGCTACTCTTTAATCATACATTTTGGACGTTTAATCGACACATAACTTCGTCATCGTTTATAAATAAAGCTCACGATGACAGACGTTACGTATGGCCTTTTGGACACTCGACAACCTAAATTCAAGATGGCGGTCACTGTGTCGAAAATCTGACGTTTTGCCCTTTCGGGCACGGTTATTTCCTGACACATGATGGAAAAGAGGCATAAAACTCAGAATTCATCTACATACATGAGTACAAAATGAATTATTAAAGCAGTTACAATATTATGAGACACTGACCATGGAGTTTAAAATCTGTTTATTACGCAAGTGAATGTTTGTTTAATTTAATTCAATATTTTTAAAATAAATTGTTTTAGGTATAAATTGTTAATTTTAATTTCGCAGTCCACCTTAACGCATCCCGTGTTAAGGTAGACTGCGAAATTAAAATTTCTGATGTTTTTTTAAAGGTCAGTGTCAGATTGTATGTTGATTCAAATATGATTCACGATCGATAAATAAGTACTTATATGGAAGTATACAGAATTATAATCGTGCATACATCTATCTCTTTTAGTTAGAATTGACTTCGTAAAATAGGCATTCAATAGGGTAATTTGTTTGTGATTTATATTGATTATTTTACAATCTACCCTGACGCTTTCGCTATAAAGGAAGCATTTAAAACTGTAATGTCACAGTGTAACGCGAATCCTTCTAATAAAGTACGCACTGAATTTGAACCACTTTTCGACCCCAATAAGAAAGGATACCAATACACCTGCCTCTATTAATTTCAATTACAACAAAACTATTTAACAGACCATAAATATATCAAGTGAGAGTATCTTGATGTTGTTTAAGCATTGCGTGTGTTGACGTGATCAATTATTATCTGTGGACTCGTTCGAAGTGTGAAGATATCTCATTTACGATTATATTAGGCTGTGGCCCGATTGTATTAAAGTTGCCCCTTTGGCCTTGTAATTACAAAAAATGTTATAGTGTATTACCCTCTATATTTTTTATATGACTTGACCAGTTAGAATTTTGAAAGTCTGTATGTGTAAAATATTTTATCAAATTGAAGTAACTGTATCATGCTGCTTCTGTAAGGGTAATCATGATAAGTCTTGACAAAGAGCTATAAAACAATTTTTGAACAAAACTGTGTAACCACCGTTCTGATCGATTTAATTAGGTGCTCAGGGTTATAAGTATTCACCTTTTTATCTATCTTTTAAGAAGAAAATTAAGTACTGAACCTATTCCAAACACACATTGCATACCTAATAAAAACTTGACACATACAGACTTTCAAAATTCTAACTGGTCAAGTCATATAAAAAATATAGAGGGTAATACACTATAACATTTTTTCAACTGATAGTTTGAATAAAAACTATCAGTTAACCACACATGCCAACCAAAGCACATATTTATAAAACAAATACTGCGTCGTTGAAGTACAAAAAATAATTACTCCACCAACAATACGTTCAACAACTCTTAGCGCAAAAAGAAAAGCAGGAAAATAATGATACAAAGCTCTTTATTTCACACAATTACAGCGATATGTGGAGGAGACGAGCCGTTGAACATACACAATTAGTCGCTTTTTCACACAACAAGCCACAGCATAGCAAAGTTGTGAAACGATAAAGTTTGCTCTACCAGTAAGTCGATAAGTTGAGAGCACGTTTTGTTAGCATGTAGAGATTTCAAAAATAGGTTGTTATAGTGTAGACGCTCAGCGACTGCAGCGCCGTGAAAAGTAATGAAAAACAGGCGCCTAGTGTCAAGTGTAAATCGCCTTGTTAATTTCACTAGCCCTGCGGCGAATTTCGCCGAGGACGCATTGTGTGTGCCGGCTTTATGTCGCGTCTTCCCGTTGTCTGTACACGGCTTTAATTGCGCGCGTCATTGGCGCGCTTTTTGAAAAAAGAATGACGTGTAATTAACGCGCGAATATGGAACGTGACAACGCGCGTTCTGAGGGAGCGATTTTTTTTTAATTTATTTAATTAGGCACACGAAGGGTTGAGTTCGGTGTTTTGTTTTTGTTCGTTTTATATTATTTTGTTGTTATGAGTCCAGTTATTGCAAGCGAATTTAAATTATAATGAATAAATTAAAATGCTTTTAGTAAATCATTCGTATTGATTATAATTATTATAACATGCTGTATTTGACACCTTGCATTCGGTTTTAATATAGCTTTAGGCCATCGCTTTTATTTCATTTATTGTAGTAATACCTTATTTCCTTTTGTGATAGAGAGTAGGAGAAAAGTAAAAATACATTTACGGAAATTAGGAACTAAAAAAACAAGCTGAACATTGTTTTTCGCAAAACAGCCACAAACTACTCTTCATTGACCTAAAACATTTCCATAAACATAATTTACTGAGTAATTAATTTGATGAATACTTTCGCCGTTTCCCGTGTCTGTGGATTGTAAATAAATAAAAAATAAATATAATTTTTTTTTGAGGACAATGACTGTCCGAAAAAAGCGATGATACATGATCCTCGTTTGGCTGGCTCGCGTACATTTTTTTTATTAAAAAAAAATCACATTAACGGCCTTCATTGGGGCGGCGATAAATAATGCCCTCCTTATTCAAATTTTTGTTTTGTTCATCCCCCACACGTTATAAATGAGACTTATTTGGAAACGAATGATAGGGAGTGATAAAATTCTCGATTATGTTAGAATGTGTGAGTGCAGGACGAGTTGGTAATCGGGCCATTTATTATAAATTTAAATTTTATTTTTACGCGCATTACCTGTGCCTGTATTCGGTTCCGTATTTTTAAAAATTAATCAAGGCAGCAAAACGATTTTTACAAGTGAATGTAGGTAGATATACCTGAAATATGAACAGTTACGACACGTAATGCATAATGATCTTTTACACCCTTTACTTTATAATTACCTATTTATAAAAAAAGTCTCATTGAACTTATAGTTAAATAATATCTGTAGGTATGCTCCTTTGTAAAATAGTTGATTCTCTCAACTGCCGGTCATTTCTGTAAAAATCTCACCGTGAGAACTTAGGTGAAGTGAGTTTGTTTTTGCTAGGAATTGACACTATTGACTCACTTCATCTAAGTTTTCACGGTGAGATTTTTACAGAATAGCACCGCTGAAGCCAACAATAAACTCCCAGACTCCTTATTTGAACCATCATCGTGCATATTTACATGTAAGTATGTAAAATAAATTTCGGAAACATCAAAATAACTATAGATCAAAAAAGTTTTAATTCCGTTTTGAGGCCGACATATTCACAGTCACCAAAAGAGTAAGCAGGGTTGTCGGATATAGTTGAAGTTTAGTAAGAAACCGATAGTTTTAGAATGAAATTTTACTTGATATATATGAACTGTTTGTTTTCTATTAATTAAATTTCATTCAAAAACATCCATCGGTTTCTTACTAAATATCCGACGACCCTGGTTACTTATCTCCTTTGGTGACCGTACTGGCCAATGATTTTGGTGATATTGAATTTATGACCATCTAAAAATCTACAGACAAAAAAAGTATTTTGAAATAAATACTTCTTAATCCTCAGAGTTCCCCAATAGAACATCTTTTCAAACATACTGGCTGAGTTCTCCGCGAATTTCAAACTCCCGAAGAAGATTCCTACCAAGTAGTATATGTATACCATTAATGCAACGATCTTTAAGGACCCTCGACGCTCCTCAATCACGACGGATGGGTAAGGTCGCTGCGATTTTCCTACTGACCTTCAACCGTTGCCAACTGATGCAGCTAAGTGGGATGCTTTGTCTCTTTCTAACTGAGGAGTGCCGACTAGATCTTGGTCTGTTTCTGGTTTGGGAATTAGGATTTTGTGATAGGGATTTGTTTTTTGAAAAACAAGAAGCTCGGTTAACTTTTCTTTAGATCAAGTAGGTACCAAGAACATAAAGAACATGAACACCTGAGCACATTCGCAAGAAGCTGGCTGGCTGGGTGTTCTTATTGTTTGTCTTATTTCTTTTTAGTATATTCATGTATTTATGTATATTTATTTGTGCTTATTTTTATATGTAATTAGGTAAGTATATATTATATTTATAATTTTAATAGATTTATGCGTATCTTTATATTTAAAATATTTATTTCTCAATTTTCATGATTGCACCTACTACCGTGTCTCTGCATCACCCAAAGGTTGACTGGTAGAAAATGCCTACGGCATTATTAAGTTCGCCTCTGTACATTTATGTGCTTCACATAAATAAACATAGGAATTAGGGTTGTCTGAAAAGTCTAAGTCAAATATTATATGATGACGTCACAGTGTAAGGGTGAGTGATACCTATTTTTGTTTCTTTGTGAGAAATAAAGATACTTTTCTTTCTTTCTTTTCTAAGTTCTACAATTCTTTCAAAGCTTTCAAATCTGCTATTTCACTGTTCGTAGTATCGGTAACTAAGGTATTTAATTTTCTGTAACATGCATTTTACTTTTCCGTACTATGAAATTTGCGTATCAAAGAAAAATTGGAGCTTTACCGACAGTAGGTGTCTGACAGTAGGTGGTAGGAAGACGAGTGTGTACTCGTCTTCCTACCACCTAGTGTCAGTCAAACATAGCCAATATTACTACTAGAATACAAACCCAAACAGAACCACACCGCCCGTTCCCCATACATAATGTATGAACTTAAAGAAATGCAATGAAATGATAAAATGATCGCTCCATTGTAGATAAACGGGCCAGTTCTACTGGCACAATTGAATGATGACCAGCCATTGTGACTATGTTTAGAGATCCTGCATATAATGCCTGGATAGGTGCTCCAGAGTCTATTTCATCCACTTATTGCGACGTATTACGGCTTATTGGGTCAGTATGAGCATGTTCAGCTGGTAATTGATGACAGAGATTTGGCGTGGAAGATTTTTGCACGTTGCGTCTTGGGAGGATTAGATAAATAGGTAAGTATTGCTTTTGTGTGTTCATTGGGTGGATAAACGAGCGGAAATGGGTCATTGGTGTTGAGGAAAACACAAGGATGCTGATGAGATTAATAGTCCTACTTACATGGTCGCGAACATTGGCAAAAACTGTGTCGTATCCTGCATTGGTAAATTTAAAGCCATAGAATCTTTGGTGAAAGAAATATACGTATCTTCCTAAAGAAAGCAATCGCTTTTAATTATTATTATCTAATTAACCTAGCGTTAGGAATATATATCTTATTTTGAGCTGAAAACAGAGGGGCAATTCTCGTAATTTTAAGAACGAATAAATTTTTTTCACAGTCTGATCTCATTAGGTATCAATCTGTCAAAAAAGACCTCTGATTTCCCTAAATTTTTCACAAGTTTTTGACATTGATCGTCGCTGAGATGAGATTGTGACTAGTTTTTGAACGTTTTAGTGACAGGAATCGGCCTTCTGTTCAAACCTATGCAGAAATAAGACGATCGTTGAAACAATATCGTTACTCGTCTAGTCTTTTAATTGGTTTCATGTTTATAGAATAACACGACAGTATCCTTCCTACTTACAAAAATATCAACTCGTCATTCTCCCTTCACGAATGCTCAGGGGCATGCATAGGTACGCACAATATCAATATTAACTGACCAAATATCAGCTGTCTAGCGTTGTAAAGTGACTGTGTTCTATAAATTATATGGAGTGAATGTCTGCATTGTTGCCAACCTTTTTGCGTTATGATAAGTAGATGAGCTTTTGTTTTTGGATTTTGTTTGAATGTGGAATGTTTGTTTGTTCTTTTGTTTTTGTACCCTAGTTTATACTAGTGTCGTGTCATGGTTTTTATTTTGTGCTTGGCGATGACATCCTGATTTTCGTTAAGTAGATTAAAACATGTTGGAAATTTAATCATTTAAAAAAATAAATATCTAAGTAATAAAATAGCGGCTTTGTATTTCACTATTTAGGGCTAATTTTTCAATAATCAGGTAACTTATATCTGAAGAATAAAAATTCCAGTTTGAGATATTTTCTATACAAAAGCTGTTAAACGGTAATATTTGTCTAACTGTCCTTCAAGATACAAGATTTCCTAGTTTGAAGGGCGGGGTCTTCTCAAATGTAATAGCCATACCCATCCCTTATTGAATTAACACTGATGTTACCTAGGCTAAGTATTTTAATAAAATAAATAATTACTTATTAAAAAAAAAACAGTTATGATATATATCAGACAATTGAATAATGAGCCTTTAGTTATTAATTTATATGTAGATAACTATTGCAAAGTAACACAAAATAAAATTCAAACATAACCCCGTTTTAAACATTCATATCAGAAATATTAAAAAAATACCTACTAGCACGTCAAATTATTAAACTATTCGAAACTGGATGTTATAGGAAGCTTTTTATTTCGCATAGTACGTAAAGGATCAAACGTGATATAAACAAACAAAGGCTTAGTAATAACACGGTTTCCTGAAAGTAGAAATTGGAATGGATTTTTAGGCACAGGCACTGCTACTATGGTTACCGTGCCGACATTTCCAGGTAAAAATTTATACCTTTTCTGTGAAAAGAACTCAGTAAAACTAGCTACAGACTTCCACACGTATTTAGGTACTCTACCAATTGCGAATGAAGTGAGACAAAGGGGAGAGAATGGTACTTATGCTTGCAGTTACAATTTTTGGGAAAAACTTTCATACAAAGGTAAATGGAACGCTAATGGAAGAATTGATGATGAAGTAGACGATGAACTTGGTATTATAGAACTATAACAGGAAAATCGAGAGAATAGAATTTTGAGTTCATTTTGAACTGTCAAAATGGAAGCCAATGCGCTATTTTATTTCATTCAATGCGTTATTTACGTTGTTGACTATGAAGTAACGGATTAGCAATATCTTTCAAAATCATTCAGATTGTGATTGAAGGTGTCAATCAATCAATCAATCAGCCTATAATGTTCCCACTGCTGGGACACAGGCCTCCTCTCTGTGAGAGGGAGTGGGCCATAATCCCCCACGCGGGCACAGTGCGGGTTGGTAGATGTCACATGTCTTCGAATTTTTGGTTGATGTTTTCCTTAGAAGAATAGAATAGAATAGAATACTCTTTATTATGTACACCATATAAATTACAGACATATATATCTAGAAACTGTACAAAGGGTGACACAATGGGCGTCTTATCGCTTCTTTCCTTCACCGTTTTTGAGAGCAGTAATGATGAAATAATTTACACAAAGTAAAGCGCCTGTCTGGGTTCGAACCTACGACCTACAACTCGTAAGTCGCGGCCGATACCACTGGGCCACCACTGCTCTCTATTGAAGGTGTGTCTATAGAATATTACAATACAGATAATTCAGTCACTGAAAGCCAACGCGCTTTCTTTTTGGCGGCTAGGATGAATAATAATATACATAAACATATGACGGGACGTCAAATAAACGACACACACCACGCTCTTTAAACCACGCATCAAAGTCAAAAGCCTATTAAAAAAAAAATCAGCATGCAACTGCAATGATTATGAGAACGTATACGAAATATTTTTTCAAAATTTCCTACCCGAGGTTATCGACAACTGGTAGGACGCTTAAATTACGGGGCAGGCACATTTTTATCTGCTTTTTTTGCACGAGCCTAGGGGTGGTGCGGGTTTTTTTGGACTTATTTTTTATCGAGCGCTTCGAATGGACCACTTCAATGTAGGGGTTAAACTGTCTGTGCAACGAAAACTACGCTTTGTTACGTATGCGTATGTAGGCATATGTTTTATGATGTTATTTCGTTATTAAAACGGTTAATTGCTAATCTGAATGTGTGATTGGCTGGATGAATTCTGAATGATGTTGTTTGGGAAAATTTCGTTTTTGATGAGCAATCGTTTTAAGTAGAATGCTAATCTAAATATTTACTTAATTTAGTTAGCCAAACCTAAGTAATTAAACCATCTTCCAACCGTATGACATATGAAACATCGAATGATAGATAATTATTATTTTATTAGGTTAGTAGGTATATTGAATTGAGTAACTCGTTTTTCAAGGCACGTTTTACTGTAGATTTTTTAAGCGTTTTTCTTATAAAAATATATGTTGTCTTCTAGAGAGATTCTATATATGTCTTAAATTTTTCATTTTTTAATCCAAGAATGGCTAATGACTATATTGATTTATTTCTAAGGTCATAACCATTGGAATTCATTACCTATGCCATAATCACAATACTAAGCTGAAGTGAGACTGGGTTGACCACATTTGCCGTATGGCCAATTAGCTGTTGCCAAAATAACCATTAGGTACGTGAAGCCCTGACACAGCCAGAAGGCCTCGCGACCCCATAGAAGATGGCTGGACGCGAGAAAACAAACGACCAGTGGTCCACTTTAGCCCTGGATCGAAAGAGCTGGAACTTATTGGGCGATCGAAAGAGCTGGAAGTCAGAGGCCTTTGCTAAAAAGTGGGATGATGAAGGCTAACAGAAACAGTAATAATATGCTTACAAATGAAAAACCCGAGCGAACAACCGAATATTGTTTTTGAGAACTCCTATCGATTGGATAGACATATATGTCTTTTGGCTTCTATAATTCTCGAAGCACTCGACTGTTACATATTAAAATTTGTCTCCTCTTACGGCAATCTAGGCAGGTGGTTTGGTAATGAAATATAAGGAAACAACAAACTATCTCAAACACCCTATATCGAAAAGTTTAAATTAGAAACTAACTAATTAAAGAACTAATTAACTTTATTACTACATCTTTGGCTTTATTGATTTTATGTTTTCTCTCACAAATTATAAAAGTTAACGCTTAAAACTTTGAAACTCTATCTTCTCTAACACCTTAATTTCCAGAACCATCTGTAACCTATCCACCGCTGCTGAAACACGTCAATACTACGTCAGGCCGCAGTCAAAACACGCATTGTACGACATTTTGTTTGCGGCTCAAAACAGCGTGCAATCTGAGTAGCACAATCTAACCCAACGGCTTTGTGCTTACTTTCATATTCGCTGCATTGACAGCTAAAGGACGGGGTAGGGTTGGCGAGAGGATAAATTAATATTTTGAGCATTTTGACATTTTTCAGTAGCACTATTTTTTTTTGCTCGATTCCCTTCGAAGATATGAAAGGAAGGATATTGCATTAAATCTTTTTCTGCTACTGATTAGTGTAAGGTAAGTAATATATTAGTTTAGTAATATATTATGAAGTATCTGGCCATAATTTATAAATTCCTTGAATAAATTTATAAATGCCTTTATAAGTTATTCCTTATCACCTATTCCTAAAATTGCTGGTTTATAACCTGTAATTGGTGACTATGTAAATCCCAGGCTTTTGTTACCTAAGTACAGACGCCAGCACATCAAGCTACCCTAAACTGTCAAATTTTCCCAATCAACTTTGAACAGTATGCTTTAGCGACAAAGTTGAAAATCTGTTAAAGAAATTTGACAAATTGTAGTAGCTTGATATGCTGGCCTCTGTACTTAAGTTATATTATATACAGAAGCTGTTGGTGTACCTATAATCATTTTTTTTTGTTTTTTCCTTTTTTTTCTTCTTCTCGTATCTAAGACTCATATTTTGTCCAACCAGCATCGTAATTGCGTAACACACTATGAATCACAATCTGATTAATTTTGAAGTAAGCTAATCCGTTTCTTCATATGACTGGACAGTTCTGTCGTTTGCCTTAATTAAGTCCTGGAGGAGCAGGCAATTGTGAACGACAGAAGAGAAGAAGAAGAAGGAGAAGAATATCTTTAGTAAACATGTCTAAGCAGCGAGTCTTCTAATCATTTCAACATCATCATCAGAAATAGCAGCGCACAACACTATGTAGTTAGATAGAATAAGGTAGAACTTACGATACTTTTCCCATATAAAATTGGGTGGCTGCATAGTTTTTCAGTTCTAAGTATCGAAGGGCTGATTTTTCAATAGTCAGACGACTTATATCTGAAGAATAAATATGACAGTTTGGCATAATTTCTATATAAAAGCCGTCAAACCGTAATATTTATTTCTCATTATTGAAAGTCACCGCAATATTGAAAAGTGAGGCCTAGAACTACTAAAACTATAGGTACATGGTGGATAAAGACAGGTGAAGGTACCGTTAGAAAATGAAACGATGCCACTGGGGATATAAAAAACTGGCCAAGTGCGAGTCGGACTCGCACACGAAGGGTTCCGTACCACAAGGCAAAAACGCCGAAAAAAACATGTTTGTTGTATGGGAGGGGCCCCTTAAATATTTATTTTATTTTATTATTATTATTTATTATTAAAGTTAAAATACAACTGAGTATTTCGTGAATATTTCAAGTGCCTACCTGTTGCCATTTTTGATATCGAGCAAAAAAGGGCAAAATAATCGCGTTTGTTGTATGGGAGCCCCCCTTAAATATTAATTTTATTTTGTTTTTAGTATTTTTTGTTATAGCGGCAACAGAAATACATAATTTGTGAAAATTTCAACTGTCTAGCTATCGCGGTTCTTGAGATACAGCCTGGTGACAGACAGACAGACAGACGGACATACGGACAGACAGCGAAGTCTTAGTAATAGGGTTCCGTTTTTATACGGAACCCTAAAAACAAATGCCGTTGCATGATTAAATACTTGCTGCACACATAAAATAAAACAGGTGATACAAATTGTGCACAGTCCACATTATAAGTTGGGCTATAACGTTAAACAGAACAACACTCTTAAGATAGCTAATCACAAGACAAAACAACCAACCCATCCAGTCCTTAAGGAAGAAATTTATCACAATCTCAATCAAAACTCCTCCCAACCCTAAGGCAACCAACACATGCACAGTAGTCGTACCGACCGCCTTATTAATAAACATACGCTAACAATAAATAATTGTTTATAATGAACTTTATAATATATTAGTGCGGATAGTTCATTATCTTTAGCACGCACACAGCGACGTCGGTCCACGCGAGACGCATCGGGTTAACATAGTGTTGGGAGCATTCGATATCGATGATTTCCGAATCGATTTATGAGTGTGAGTCATTGGACGGTTGCGTGGTTTTGAATCATTTTGTGTTTGGAATTTGTATCGTTGTTGCACAATGTGTTTTGGATATTATTTTGATAGGCATGCTCGATCTGTGAAGAAAGGATGTGGTGCTTAATTAAATCAGTGATTTGTATGATCCAAGGGTTTAACACGCCCGTATAGTGTATATCGTGGGAAAAGGCCGAAATACAAAAAAAATAATATAGACATTAACCGTCTTATTACAAAACGAGTTCTAACTTTAGACCTAGCCTAAACCTTCGAGTCAGTTACTGTATTTTGAACTTTATTCCGACTAAGGTATAAAGTTCTTAATGCAAAATTGACAACTTAGACTCGGGTTTAATATCAGTTTTTGTAATAAGAACTTTCACTTTGTCAGATTATAGTTCGAAATTTTAAAATGGCTCGAAGGTTTAAACCTGGGTCTAGAGATATACCATGTTTTGTAATAAGGCCGTAAGTCATAGTAAAAGTTACCTAAAAAAAAATATTATGAAATAATTATAATCAACTAGTCAACTAGATCAAAAAAACTTACCAAAAAGGCACAGATCAAATTCCTTACATAAGTTTGAGTGACGACTAATAACAGTGTAACGCAAAATACGCAATGCAACAAAATCAACAGCAAATTGACAACTCAAATCCCAAAGCTATCGATAACAAAAAAATCGACAGCACCCCCAACCTACTTTGCGCAGGAGCATCGCCGCTCGCATTTTCTTTTATCAACGCATTGATTAATGCTGGTTGATTTGAATAATAATTTTCTGATACAAACGTTATTGTATGATAAATTTAGTGCAAATTGTAATGTGAGACCGAACCTGAGTTATGGCTAGATGTTGCTATCTGTACTCCTTGATTTAATAGCGAAGCCAGGAAGTGAGCTTTTATTATTTTATTGTTGTACAGGAACGTAATTTGCTTTGAGTTGGATTATTGTTTTGTAGGATTATTATGAATGGTTTACTTGTCATATTATGTCTTTTGGTAAACTTACCTAGATTTTTTTTTAAACTTATAAAATATTTTATTTACAACGTCTGACAACCAGTCTTATCAAGGGGTATAAGTAATATTACCCAGTAATTGGGATCTGGAGGTCAGATTGGCAGTCGCTCCGTGTAAAATACTGTTATTCAGCTGCATCCGGTTAGACTGGAAGCCGACCCCAACATAGTTGGGAAAAGGCTAGGCAGACGATGATGATTATAACGTGGCAATGCTGCCAGCCTTTTGGGCACTTTTCCTATTGACAGCGACGCGGACGAATTTTTTGATGCCCTTTGATTATATCCCCTCCTTTTTATATAGCTACTTGTACCTACATATTATTATTATTATTGTAAGACTGTACGCTTTTTAAATGAAGTAAATATAATTAAAGTAAAATGTACAATAAAAAAAAAAGAAAACGGTCGTCAAACCTTTTGACAGATCAATCATAAGTTGGAGGGACATACTTGATCAAGCTGGCTAAAAATAATCAACTTTATTGATATGGCATCAAGTCTCACATACTTCTGAAGTTTCAAATTGTAACTTAATAATGAATCAAAACGAATGACGACTTCATAGTTTTATGTAGGTATTTGTGAAAAACAGCAAAACTTACACCTAATCGTGCCTAATCTACAGTCCGGTCGCTGAGAGAATACGTTCGTGACACCTGTCAGAGTGACGATTCTAGTAGCTTATTGGCTTATTAATTTGATCTTTATTAAGATCAAATTCGCAAAACACGAATTCGTTTGTATGAAACTAACTTATTTTATTATATTCGGGAAACTTACATTTAATTTATGTTCTGTTCAGTTCTGAAAGAATATGAAATTGAAGGCCATTTGCAAGTTTCCACTGTTAAATACTAAAATAAAAACAAAACGAAAAAAAAAGGTCGCCACATAATACTTATAACATAAATAAAGAAATCAATAGTACACGATCGACTAATAAAAACTAAAAATCATTTAGAGGCAAATAATTACTTTTCTATACTTAAAGAAGCTTTTCACCTACAGATGCCTATGACGAGAAGCACAGTTTGTTAAAACGCATCATCCCCTAAGAAAAAGTAACACAAACCCTTAAAAGTAAACATACACACCCACCGAATACAACCTCCCATTCACCCATTCACTATACAAGTAACGGAAATCCCATTCACAGTTCCCAAAGGTCAACAAATCGTTCATAAAACAAGGAGAACGACATAAGAACGAGCAAAACAAACGTCGCGAGGTGAAGGTCGCCCCACAAAGACGGATCGTGTATGCAACATACACGAACATCCAAACATCCATACACGACATACATACATGCACATACATACTCAGATGGACAGTACAACGCTACTCACTTACACGGACCAAATAAAAACGTGTTTGGGAGAAATTGAGAATTATATAGAGCTGTTAATTTTGCTAATTATGTATTTTTGCATTTGTATCTTTTTGGTCGAGATAATTAAAAGTTAGTGTTTCATGTAAATATGTTATATAAGATTTGAAATGTTTTCAAAGTATTTAAAATAACTTGTCAAAACAGATAGTTGATATTGTGCTTGATAGTAGAATAATAACATCAGATACGTATTACAAACAATAATAATTCAAAATATCAAAATCAAAATATTTTATTTCACGTAAGCCTACATGGGCACCTATGAAACGTCAGAAGCTAGGTGCACGGTTCCAATTGGTCGTTTCCTGTGGAGAAGAGCCGGCAAGAACCTCCACGGTTACTCTTTTTTGTTTGCAATTGCAGAATACGTTTCACAATAAAAAAAAATAAAGCTGAGAAGGTTCGTAGTGGTAACCTTTTAAACAGTCTGGTGGTCTTTTCCTCCGTATTTTTTTTTTTGGTACAAAATCAAATTAGGTAAAGACGACGTCATCTAGACGACGGACGCAGGAATGATTAATAACACCATGTAAACGACTGACGAAAACCGAAACCAATAGGTACGAGTACACAGTGATATTTAAACACAATATTGCCGTGGATCCAAATAATAATTTCTAGGCGTATGCATATAAAAATACCGTCTTCTATAGACACCTGAAACATCAAGAGGTTTGCCTTAAAAAGTTAAATAATCTCAGATTGTTGTAAGTTCACTCGCCTCCATAGCTTTAAAAAACTGACACACCTAAAATAACTACTGACACAGTTTAACAGCTCTATAGAATTCCTGCCACTAGGGCGGGCGGCGTAAGTCCGGTGGTCCCACATATCAGGCGCCACCTCCAGTCTTTTATAGTTAACACGACGATGATGGCTTAGTAGTCATACTCCTTGTTGCTTTACTCCTGTTTATATTGCCGCTTTAGCTTTCGCATTAAAAATTTAAAATATACATTTTGTAGGAGTTTTAACATATTCTTTTATATGGATATTTAGTATTAGAAGTAACATTTCTTGCTAGCTTTACCTCTGTTTAAGTTAGAGCTTTTAGTTTTTAGTCTCTATAAAATCTAAAGTTTGTAGGAGTTTTTAGGTATATTTAAGTATTTTTTAGAAGTTTTACAACTTCTGAAGTGTTTTTTTTTAGCTTAGTAATATTAATCATACTCCTTGTTGCTTTACTCCTGTTTATATTTCCGCTTTTACTGCAACGAAGTTTTTAAAAAGTTTCTTTACATATTTTAATACTAGCTTCCGCCCGCGGCTTCGCCCGCGATGTATGTCGATAAAAACTATTCTATGTCCTTCCCCGGGATACAATTTATCTCTCTGCCAAATTTTATCGAAATCCGTTCAGTGGTTTAGGCGTGAAAAGGTAACATACAGAAAGACAGAGTTACTTTTGAATTTATAATATTATTATGGATTGATTTTGTAGAATTTTTTAAATAAGCTCGCTTATACTTCTAGTTGCTTTACTCCTGTTAATATTGCCGTTTGACATTGTAAAGTTGATTTAATAGTTTGATTACTTTTAGATATTTTAGGAATAGGTTTTCTTAATTTAACTAATATCGCATGGATAGTCTTTTTCAGTCAGTTCTAACAACTTTTGATAAAGCTGGAAGAAAAAAAGTTTATATTAAAATGTTGATGAGAAAGAAATCCACACTAATAATTATTCCACCCTTTACTAGAAAAGGAGAAGTGCGCTTTTAAGCACAGTCAAATAAAAACTGTAAGCGGTTTAAACCACAGAATACGAGAATTACAGACCTCCTTTTTTTTTTTGTTTAACAGCAATTCTTTTGCAGATAGGTAGGTACTTGGCAAGTTGAAACTTCTACTAGCGGAATAAGTACTATTTATACGGCGTCACGTGTCAGCTAAAGTTATTACAATAAAACAAGGGGCTCATTAAATGCGTACGTAATAAAGCGCCACATTACTCCGTACAGACACAATGTAGCTCCAGCTGTAAATTACTTACTGTCGCCAAATAGCGCATCAGTGAATAGTTCGCGATTGTCCATTGGGTACGACGATGAGGGTTCCTGTTTTAAAGAGAAACATCTTTTTCTGCTTCATTATTTATTTATTTATTATTAAACTTACACACACTACCTTTACAGGATGACCCCAATACAATAGTGGTTTGCACACAAAATAAAATGAAAAATGAACTTACAGCTAATACAAATAATATAAAATAAAATAAAAATCTAAACTCATGTTTGTCAACTCATGTTTTAAGAATTCACGTTATGAAGCAGGGAAATTGTTGTGTTCAACAGCATCTCTTTCATCAAGGTAAATACATTTTTTTTTTCATTTTCCTTGTTAGTAAGTAGCTGAAGCCCGCCTGCCAAGCGTGGCGATTATGGCAAACCCCCCCAAGAAAAAAATGGGGGAGGCCTATGTCCAGCAGTGGACGTCTTTCGGCTGAAATGATGATGATGGAGTAGTTGAAGAAGGAATTGCTCCAACATAACTTGAAATAAAAAAATCATAAGCAGTAAAATCAACTTCGAAATGTAAGCTATTTGTAGGTCTAGGTATCTACTATTCAATATCCTGCACTAATGAATGCACACAGCATTTTAAAATATTGATTTTATACAAATGTCAGAAAACGTAGAACTGCCAACAGTCCTTACAGTTTTCCTAAGAACGTAGCCACAATTTCGTCAACAAATCAATCAAACCAAATTACACACTGATTTCCAACTTCTGTTACCCTGAAATCTTAGCACATCACTAACCTTGCATTGATATATTTCGACAACGTCGACTTAGCAAGACACCCTTAAATATGACCACGCTGATACACACTGTACAATTGAATATAATTCCATTTCTTTTATAATTAATTTGATGTGCTATAATAACATTATAAAAGAAATATGACTGTTGATTTTATAATCAGACCTATGTCAAACATTATCAATTACGCTCACTGCCCACACGGCGCGCGGCGGGAATATGTGTCGGGCCCAGTGGAAACGACGTAGACAGGGCGCGAACTTGTGTCCCATCCTATTGTGTGGACTTGAAACAATAATCTGGAACCGTAGTAATGAGTCGACGGGCCAAGGGTTCTTGTATAATGGTCGCAAGCTTTCAATGTAATCATAAAGTTTTTAGTTCAGCTTTTACTAAAGAATACTCTAAAAGGTATGTAAATTGCTTTATCTTTGAATTCTAAAGTTCACACATGTACCTATCCATTAAATGGCAATAGTTCGGTCTTCTTGAACCGTTACTTCACCAACTCCACCAACAGAAGAACATCGAGGTAATGCAGCTATTAGACCACACAAATATAGTGCGCGCGAAGACTAAAACGAAGCGAAGAAAAAAAAAGTGTTGTGTAAATTTTTAGAAATAATCGTGACAATGACACACGTGATATAACACATGAACAAAGTGTTCATTATAACATGCTATAAGGAAGTGGAACGAACTTGTCTAAAGTATAATCAACACTATAACAAAACGCAATGTAGAATAAAAAATAATTTTATTATTATCACATACAGAATTATGTTAGATTTAAATTGCTTATTAGTCGTATAGGCTAGATTGTAATTAATGATTAAGAACTAGGTTCTTTATAATCACACTAATATTACAAAGGCGAAAGTTTGTGAGTGTGTGTGTGTGTGTGTGGGGTGTGTGTGTGTGTTTATATGTTTGTTACTTCTTCACGCTCAAACGGCTAGACCAATTTTGACACAATTTGGTATGCAGGTAACTGACACTCTGGATTAACATATAGGCGACTTTTTATCTTAAACTTATGTGAGTAAAACCGTGGGGTGCAGCTAGTAAAAAATAATTTTATTATTAGCACGTACAGAATTATGTTAGATTTAAATCGCTTATTAGTCATAAAGGCTAGATTGTAATTAATTATTAAGAACCAGGTTCTTGATAATCTAAATATATAAAACTCAAAGGTGACTGACTGACTGACTGACATAGTGATCTATCAACGCACAGCCCAAACCACTGGAGGGATCGGGCTGAAATTGGGCATGCAAGTAGATGTTATGACGTAGGCATCCGCTAAGAAAGGATTTTGATAAATTCTACCCCCAAGGGGATAAAATAGGGGATGAAAGTTTGTATGAAACTTTGTCAATTTTAAGCCGATCGGGCTGAGACTTTGCATGTATATAGCTACTATGACGTAGGCATCCCCTAAGAAAGGATTTTGATTTTATAAAATAAGGGATGATGGAGGATGTAAATGTATTAGTTTTTTTTAATAATACTTAACGCGAGCGAAGCCGCGGGCAAAAGCTAGTATAGCATAAAAAAACTTCGGTCTTCTTAACTTTTACCCAGTAGATGGATTGTAATTTTATGAATATTTGATGAGAGAATGACATCTCCGTTTGAAGGTTATGAGCTTTATCGATCAAGAATTATAAAACTGACTTCAAACCATCCTATCACAGTCCTCTGCAGGACGTGCTATTTGTATGTTGAGTTTCACGAACTATCACACTAATATTATAAATGGGAAAGTTTGTGAGTGTGTGTGTGTGTGTGTGGTGTGTTTATATGTTTGTTACTTCTTCACGCTCAAACGGCTGGACCAATTTTGATAAAATTTGGTAGCTGACACCCTGGATTAATATATAGGCTACCTACTTTTTTTCCGATATTCCCACGGAATCGACATTTACGCGGGTGAAGCCCCGGGGCGCAGCTAGTTGCCAAATAAATGTTATTCTTTTTTTATTTTTCCAAGTTAGCGCCACAACACCTGGTTCTCCGTCTTACGCATCTATTTGTCTAAGCTTTTTTCGGTTGTTAATCCATAAATGATAAACATAAATAATTATGTGATTTTTCTAAAAGAAAATCTTTATCTGTCTCCGAATTAAAACTCTAAGGGCTGGTTTTTCAATCGACTGATGTTTTTTATTTGTGGAATAAAATTGACTTCTGATAGTTTTTGTATGGAAGAACTGTCAAAAATTCAATTCTTCCTCCGATAAGGTCATCTAGCGTTGGAAAAATAAGCCCTAAGAGAATTACTATGTCAAAACAAATCTGCACCCATTGTAGAGAACGAACCGCAAGCCGTCCGCCTTAAGGCTTGCTTCTTATGCAGATTTTACGAGAGGTTATAGCTTTAAGCAGCGCTCGAATCGCTTAATTGTTCGAATCAGACGTCTTGCGAACAAAAACTTAACAACATTCGATGTTTTTGGCAACAAAGCGATATGACACGCTAACTCCGCTTCATTTGTTAGTTATTCGTCTAGCCGCTTTAAGGGCCCTTGTGGTTTGTCTGGTATGTCTGAATGAATAAATTCCATGGCTGTAAAGTGAGGAATTTACTATTAAAGAACTTATTTTCAGGTATGTAAGTTTAAAGAACAGCTTCATGGTTACTAACTAACTCCAATCGTATAATTAAAGCAGAATATTTGAAATCCAGACAAGCAAAAAAGCACAATCTAGCTTCTAAGAATGAGCCCAAGTCAGCTCACACATCATCATTTGCCTAGCCTTTTCCCAACTATGTTGGGGTCGGCTTCCAGTCTAACCGGATGCAGCTGAATACCAGTATTTTACATAGAGCGACTGCCTATCTGACCTCCACAACCCAGTAACTGGGTACTACGATACCCCTTGGTAAGACTGGTTGTCAGACTTTCGGGCTTCTGACTACCTGTAACGACTGTCAAAGATCCACGAATGACAGCCGGAACCAACGGCTTAACGTGCTTTCCGAGGCACGGAGGGGTCATGGTATGTAAAGATGGTCACACATTCACAGACAAACCGCGGCAAGCGCAGCTTAACCTGATCGATCGACCTGTGCGGCTGTTATTATTTAGCCACGGGCCCCTCCCAAATCAGCTCACACGTAAGTACAAACCGTAGATTTTAATAATCCTTTATCTGTCGACTGAAAATCCATTCTTTTACAAAAGCTCCCCGGGGGTTTTTAAAGGGGTCTCCCTGAAATTAGCTCTGATACGAGAGTTCAAACTACTAACCAACATCCGTCTGTAAGTTTTAGGAAACGGGCTCTAGTTAGTACTAATAAATTAGTCGATCAAGGTTAAGTTTCTATTTCAAGAATCGTGCTCTATATATCTAGTTGTTTATATTTCTTAAGGAACTCGCCACCGGTAATCTTTTTAGTCAGTATCCTGAAGGCTAAAGGCCGGTTGTATCAAACTGTCAAATAATAACGAGTTAAGTAATTGTAATTATTTGACGTACCTAAGTCAAGGCCATAATTTTGTAATAACAATTTGAAACAACGCTTTTTTTGGTTTGACGATAGTTAGCGCCATTTTTGACGTATACACGTGCGTCAAGTGGACGTGAAACAACCCGTCCTAAGTCGTCTTGGTTTTGTTTTATTCTCCTCGTTGCAACTTGTTGATTTTAAATTTAAAGAAAAAATAATAAGTTTTAAGAAAATTCTGCTATTTTATTTTGTGTGACTTTTGGAAAGAAAGAAAGAAAATCCATTTATTACACAATACACTAGATTTATAAATCAGATATCAACAAATAAAAATTAAATTGAAAGTGTAAAGTCCGATGTAAGAAATTAACAGGAAAGTGTGCCTCACCTCACGGCTGCACCAAAAAGGCCCTACCATAACTTATCAGGACAGCTTAACACTCGTGTTGAGATTACTTAGAAAAATTTTGCAATAGATACCAATTGCATTTAGTAAATGCCCTCTTCTCCACATAGGTTTATTGCAAATTTTCCGAGTGCTAACCATTCTATCATAATATCCATGACTTTCATTTATTTATTGATCTCCAACAAAAGATACATAATACTTGACACATAAATAAAAGGCAGGTATTAAGATGGTGTGGTACTCCTTCACTTATAGGAGACCACAACATGCAGAATAAAAATAGAATAGAGGATTTCACCTAAAGACCACAGTTGCCCGTGGGATTGGTGATCATAGTTCATTTATAGGGTTCCGTACCCAAAGAGTAAAAACGGTACCCTATTACTAAGACTCCACTGTCCGTCTGTTCGTCTGTCACCAGGCTGTATCTCAAGAACTGCTATAGCTAGACAGTTGAAATTTTCACAAATTATGTATTTCTGTTGCCTGCTCTAACAACAAATACTTACTAAAAACAAAATAAAATAAATATTTAAGGGGGGCTTGCATACAAACGCGATTTTTTGCCCTTTTTTGCTCGACACCAATAATGGCAAAAAGTGCCTACCTGGCACTTGAAATATTCACAAAATACCCAGTTGTATTTTTACTTTAATAATAAATAATAAAATTTAAATTAAATAAATATTTAAGGGGGGCTCCCATACAACAAACTTGTTTTTTTTGGCGTTTGTGCCTTGTGGTACGAAACCCTTCGTGTGCGAATCCGACTCGCTCTTGGCCAGTTTTTTAAACTGTTAACTGGAGAATGTTGCTTTTTTAACGTCTAAAACGTATTCAATTATCGTGATCTCCAACTAGTCACTCCTCATATAAGATACTCAACTACAAGGACCTCTAAACATCACTGAAACAAAGATACTCATGAGTCACCTAACACCTCTGAATCAGACCACTTACTCCTATCATCAGGCCTTAAACAGCTCAGCTCAACCCAGCCTGTACTCTGTAGTCACAGCCACATTTAGGCGCCACCATAAAAGTATTAATTGCTCGCGCCATTGTTGTGCTAATACAGTATATTGATGGATCTAGAAGTGTCAAAGACGATTAGAAAAATGTAGAAAATAATACTAGTAATAATAAAACTAGGTTAGAGAAAATTGGTAATAGTGACATCTGTTGTTTGGAACGTGAACGAGGTGGTATTTATTTTGGAGCTTAAGCCCGCATCGCGCAAGTGCAATTCGCATAGAATAATCGGCTTTATTTTTGCCACGATTTTATTATTTACTAGCTTCTGGCCGTGACTTCGTTCACGTGAAATTTCACCTTCTTAGGGGTGGAATTTCGAAAAACCCCGTTCTTAGTGGATACCAAATTCACAAAATACACACCCTGCGAATTTCATGTCTTTAGGACCAGCAGTTTAGGCTGTGCGTTGATATACCAGTCAGTCATGACTTTGAATTTTATATAAATAGATTTTTGTTTTTCATATCTATTTTGATGGTTTAAGTGTTTCCAGAAGCCCTATTTTATAATTTTAATGGTGTTTTGAATTTATAAATTATTTACAAACAAGACATTACTACCATTTAACTAACTCAAATATTTTCATGATGTGCAAATTGAATCAGTTTTCTAAAACATTACAAAATAAATAAAAATCCGTGAGAAAAAACATATCTTCGTTTCCATATTCTACATGTATCTATTGTCTTAGGCGGTTCACAAATAAGTCGTAACAATTAATTGGCATAAGTACCAGGCTTGGCTCGATAATTGTACTGTGAACCAGTGGGTGACTCATTTCATACGTCTCACTGGTATAACACTATCATATTAATTAATGATGTCATAGCAATTATTATAAGTGCGATTATATTTAGTCAGATTCTAGATTATATTAGTTGAATGTGTTTCAGGTTACAATAGGTCGTCTGTCTGTATGTAGACAGTTTTCATTTGTTTGAACTACTTGCCTGAAGTATAAGCATAACCAGCCAGTATAATGTGCCCACTGCTGGTACACCGGCCTCCTCTCTGTGAGAGGGAGTGGGCCGTAATCCACCACGCGTGCTCAGTGCGGGTTCGTAGATGTCACAGCCTTCCGTGGCGACGGTTCCATACAACTCGATTCCTACCGGCTTCCCTTTGGAAAATGGCACAGTCAGTATTCTAACAAATAATTTTTTTAAATTTTATTTATTTATTTGGTATCATAAGTATACCTATACAGCATGCAAACATTTGTGAATGACTGGTGCCTGTGGTAGGTAATGAAAACCTGTATTACAGGTCACCAGGTTTCCAACTCTCAGAAGATTTTATACAAAAGCACTGTAGGGTACCAATATATTAAAAGGTAAGAAAACAAAAAATTATAAAGAAAAACAAAGACAAGCAAATCAAGCACGTATTATACGGTTACAAGAAGGTACAATAGTAAATGGTGTGATGATATGTTGTGTGTAAGTATGGATGTGTGTGGTAAGTGTGTGTAAGGGTGTGTATGTGGATGTGGGGTACGTATGTGAATGGGTCAAGTGGAGCTGTGGGTGTTTTACTACGCTAAAACCTGCATCAGGTCTTCTATTGTGGTGTACGTCTGGTTTAGGAGCCAATTTTGAACTGTTTTTTTGAGATTGTATCTATTAATAATTATTAATTAAGAAATAATAATTATAATTAATCATATTAAAGATATACTCCGGCTTAACTCTTACAAAAATTGACCCTTCGCTACTGCAGCCTTCGAATATATGGTTTTAGAACTTGCCGGTTTCCTCACGATGTTTTCCTTCACCTTTTTGAGAGCAGTGGTGATGAAGTTATTTACACACAAGTAAAACGCCTGTCAGAAAGTTCTGATCGTATAAGGAACTCGATACTGCGTTCTAAAACTCAAATTGCCGATGTAGGTCACACGGCTGCCAAGCTAAAATGGAACTGGGCTGAGCTATGGGCTAAAGCACATACAATGGGTCCCAAACAGCAGCAAACGACAACGCGGCAGGCCCAGAAAGAGATGGCGGAACGAGCTCGACTCTTTCCACAAGGATTGGCGTATAACGGCACTGGATAGGGATAAGTGGAAGGAGGGAAGGGAGGCCTTTGCCCTGCAGTGGGACAGAAACGGCTGATAATAATAAAAAAAACGCCTGTCTGAGTTTGAACCTTCGCACTAGAACTCGTAGGACGCGGCCGTTACCATGGGCTACTGCTGCCGCGCTGCTCTTACCTGCAGAGTTTTATTATAATGGATTTGGTTTGCAAAAGGAACAAGTAAATGGAATTGGCAGGAAGAGGCTTTTTTCGGTTGGTATGTCAGGCTTAAGAGCGTTTACGCCGTACGGCATTTCATACAAATTTTCGAGCCCTTGTTTTTCGAAATTTATGAACCGATTTTAATGAAACTTCATACGCATAATAAGCAGGTTACAAAGGTCTAAAAAATTAGTAGAGAACATTTTCGAAAAGTCTTATTTCAAAAAAGATAACTCGAAATCTCTTTGTTTCTACGGAAAATTTTAAATAGGTCTAAATTGACTGTAATTTATAATTTTTCGAATAAATAAAATAAAAAATATAAATGTATTAAATGTATAATGTGTTCGTAAATGTTCTCTACTAACTTTTTAGACCTTTGTAGGATACAAAGGTATAAAAAGTTAGTAGAGCTTATGCGTATGAAGTTTCATTAAGATCGGTTGGTTCATTCATTTCAAAAATAAGGGCTTGAAAGTTTGTATGAAATGCCGTACGGCGTAAACGCTCTTAAGATATGATTGAGTTTGTTCTTCAAACATGTAATCTTTTAGCATCCTGTGGTAACATAAAGGATGTCAATAGTTTTATAGTCATTGCACTAAAAAAAAAACTTACTACATCACATTAAAGCGATTTCATTAAGACTTATTGACTTTATACAGTAAGAAGAAATGTTTGTAAGTCAGTAACTTTTAATGATTGAACATACTATTTACTAAAAAAACAACAAAAAAAGGAAAACCACCATTACTGTAATGCAAGTAAATTTCAATGGTTTGAACGATGTCAGCAAATGAATAAAATAGTTAATTTCGTGACCTTTTGGCTACTTAAAACGTTTAAGTTTACTGAGACCCCTTTGTGCCCCAGAAAGCACGCTAAGCAGTTGGTCCCGGCTGTCATTTGCAGATATTTGACAGTCGTTACGTGTAGTCATAAGTCCGAAAGTCTGGGTTGTGGAGTTCAGATAGGTAGTCACTCCAAATAAAATACTGGTATCCAGCTGCAACCGGTTAGACTGGGAGCCGACCCCAACATAGTTGGGAAAAGGCTAGGCAGATTGCTGTTGGTTCCAGCCACGTTCCAGCTGATTCAGTATATAAGAAAACTAAGTTCATAAAGGATTTCTGTCATAAAAAGGTTGCAGACTGGACTTTCACTAATGTTTTGTGAGATCCAACGCCAAAAATATTAAACTGGGATCCAACGAAAATAAATCGTTCTATACAGGCTTACCTACATATTTTCTGAAAGTTACTTTAGAAAATATGTTAGTTTAATTTACGTCCCGTGGCCCAAAGGCTGGCTTTTATCTTGGCCAGAGGATAAGTATTGCCATATGACGAGGTAATGTCTCCAGTCTCTTGGGTACATTACCAGTCGACAGCGATGCGGAGGAATATTTCGACGCCATATTTTGGTTTGTTAATAGTTGTTTTTTTTTTGTTAATTGTTAGGTTAGTATTAGGATATTATATTTATTTATTTTAATAGTTTGTTATTTTATTTGGTATCAGAAGTCTGTCCATTTACTTTTCTGAAATTCATAAAGTTCGTGTACCTAGCTTTCTTATTGGTAGTCGATACTTTTCTATTCATTTTTGCCATACCCACAGTTACATGATCAATGATTGCTGCACACATTACCTACTACACGCTTTTTACAATTCTGAGGTACTAATGATAGAGACCACTTAAATCCCCGTAAACACCTGTACATACCACTTACCCACGTGTGTTTATTGTTCAAAGTTTCCTCAATTCCCACGGATTTAGACGGATTGAGGTATTAGACGATTCGCCACGATGTCACTATGACATCGACCTTTTACACGCAGCCATTTCTTTTTATGTACCAACAAATCGATTAGGCAAACGTTTGATAGATTTCGAACAGACAGAGTCGAGCAGACTGAGTGTTCAGAACAGAGGTGCGACGGGTGATGGTGTAAGGGACTTATCAAATGTTTAATGAAGATGGTCATTTGTGGTATCGCAGATTGCAGAGCTTTTTGGATTAGTCCTAATACCTTTTTTTTTGAGTGTGATGTCTTCAAATGACCCCTCTCGCTCTGGGCGGAGCGGAAGGGAGTGTCAGACTCTTACTGACTAAAACCCACCCATGTTCCTTCTTTTGCAGGGGCCACGGAATCTCTTTCGAACAACCCGCGACCCGGGCAGACATCGGCCCTAGCGGACCCCGTCAGTTAGTGCTGACATCTCTTTGAGGCGCGCGTGGAACACAACGCGCCGTCGACCCGGGCCTGGTCCTTACCGGACGGCGAGCTGATAGTCCTCATGCCTGTTGTGCTAACTTTGTTTATAGACAAAATCAAAATTATACGCAATAGTGAGTTAAGCTATCATAACACTTTTAATTGCAAATCTTATACCTATTAGATCTAGCTGAGGGGCCCGTGGCTAAATAATAACAGCCGCACAGGTCGATTGATCAGGTTAAGCTACGCTTGCCGCTGTTGGTCTGTGGATAGGTGACCATCTTTACATACCGAGACCTCTACGTGCCTCGGAAACCACGTTAAGCCGTTGGTGCCGGCTGTCATTCGTATATCTTTGATAGTCGTTACGGGTAATCAGAAGCCCGAAAGTCTGATAACCAGTCTTACCAAGGGGTACCATATTACCCAGTTAGTGGGTTGTGGTGGTCAGATAGGCAGCCGCTTGTTGTAAAATACTGGTATTAAGCTGCATCCGGTTAGACTGGAAGCCGACCCCAACATAGTTGGGAAAAGGCTAGGCAGATGACGATGATACCTATTAGAACTATAGCTACTATTAATTTCAAGTACAAGCAAGTACCTACCCCTGTTTTTCAGGGTTTTTACGATTTGACAAAACATCGAGTTTTCTTTATCAATTCATGCTTTAATATTAATTTACACGATCTGACCAAGATTTTGTCTGGGCTTTAAAAGAGACTGTGACCTCTGAGTTTGTTTCGGCCTTTCTTCTCAGAATAGTCAGATAGGAAACGCCGACTTCATCTAGTTTAAAAAAATATGATTGACGTGTAAAAGTGTTTGTACAAACCTACTTACAGAAAATAAATCACTTATTATTTATCAATACACCTAGACCTTCCGGAATCAATTCTAAATGAGGGTAAAACACACGACACTTAGTACAAAAAAAATGTCTGCCTGTTTGTTCCGGCTAATCTCCCAAACAGCTGGACCGATTTCAATGAAGTTTGGTATGGGGATACTTTGAACTCTGGGGAAGGAATTACGTTTTATTGACATACCACAGGGGCGGAGTCATGTGTGGAAGCTAGTTTATAATAATTACGTTGATGTAGTTGTATCTATCTGATTTCTAACTACCTTATGTCTTCCACGAATAAAGACGAAGAAACTGTTCTCCACAAACTGGGAACGTCTTTAGAATTAATTAAGGTACCGTATTATTAGTTACAAACTTACAATACAATAACATTATAACTTACTAGGAAACAGTAGTTGATGAAATTTATTCTGTTTTAAGTTACCCCAAACACGCGGTCAAGCAAATCACTTGTTCCGCAATTTATCCTATTTAGAAACATGGTGTAAACTGATATCCGAACGAGCAGTAGGTGGCCTGTCAAAACAAAAGCCTGGTTGGTTTATTATACCTTTGTAATAATGCATAGCTCGTAATACTAATATAATTGGAAACGAAGTTTATAGGCAGCAAATTAAAACAAAAAGGGTACCTATGTTCCAAAATTTCAAAAAAACTATCTCTATACCAAATTTCATCTAAATCGGTTCAGCGGTTTAAGCGTGACGAGGTAACAGACAGACACACTTTCGCATTTATAATATTATTATGGATGGATAAACCAATTACAGGCACTTTTGAATTGTCAAGGGGTCAGTCAGTCAGAAAGATGGAGCAAAGCGTAGTAGGTACCTATAGAGAAGAACGGGCAAGAAACTCCATGGACACTCTTTTTTAGGGTTCCGTACACAAAAGGGTAAAAACGGAACCATAATACTAAGACTTTGCTGTCTGTCCGTCTGTCCGTCTGTCTGTCACCAGGCTGTATCTCAAGAACCGCGATAGTTAGACAGTTGAAATTTTCACAAATTATGTATTTCTGTTGCCGCTATAACAACAAATACTAAAATACAAAATAGAATAAATATTTAAGGGGGGCTCCCATACAACAAACGCGATTTTTTTGCCCTTTTTTGCTCGATATCAAAAATGGCAACAGGTAGGCACTTGAAATATTCACAAAATACTCAGTTGTATTTTATTTTTGATAATAAATAATAAAATTAAAATAAAATAAATATTTAAGGGGGGCTCCCATACAACAAACATGTTTTTTTCGGCGTTTTTTCCTTGTGGTACGGAACCCTTCGTGTGCGAGTCCAACTTGCACTTGGCCAGTTTTTAAATCATAAAATTGTTACAAAAATATTGGGTATACATCATTCATATTGAAATTATACATGTGAGAACGACGTAGAAAGACGTGCACGTTTAAAGCGTTTAAACTAAAAAAGATGAAAACAAAAAAAACAATTCACAAATTGGCCAAAGAATTAGCATTGCCATTCACCGTGGCAATGCTGCCAGTCTTCTGGGCACGTTTCCGGATGACAGCGATGCGGACGAGTACTACGACGCCTAAGTGTCCTTTGTTTTTATATTTATTTGTATAGTATGTTAGTTAGTCATGTAATTCACAAATGAAAATAAATTAAAATATAAGTATCTTGTCAACTAAGTAATACGTTTCAAATGATGAGTTACTCCTAATGATAAGTTGCTCCTACAAAATCTCCAACTCCCATCTTAATTATTCCAACAGTTGTTACATCAAAAACAAACTAGCCCGTACTTCAGGATATGCTAATTAATAATATAACAAAACAATCTGCGAATAAGCTTAAAGCGTAAGCGGTTGCAGTTAAGCGAAACGTACATAGCCGACTATCGCAGACTGACCCACCCTTATAAATAATAGTGGCAAGGCGCCCATCCGTGCCTCCTACCCCCTTAAAGGGTACCCTCCGGATCTCATTTCCAAATTGCATATCGAAACCGAATCTCGACCTTACAACTGGACACAACGGATCAAAAACCCACCTTATCGTTGACCGTCTAAAGTCTTTTTTCGATTGGTGTCGAGGGTTGAATTGAGTGTTTAGTCGTCAGGTCATAACCCAAGGAGGCAACATCTCCGTGCGCAAGCACTAACTTGTATAATGAGATATGATAATAAACGCTTCAGTTGAATATTGATGTCGACGAGTTAGGAATGCACTCGCCATGTTTACGGCAGCTCAGAACTTCTAATTAATTATAAATAATTTCACTGGATTGTTTTGAGCTGACGTACCTACCTATCTATATGTTTAATGGAAAGGTTCAGACGAACTAATTAAATGAGATTTTCGCTGCTGAAGTGTGAATTACTGAAGATACGAGTAAATGAATCAACTCGTAAAAAGAGAGCAAAAGTTTCCGTGTCTATTATTTATATCATCATCTGCGTAGCCTTTTCCTAACTCTGTTGGGGTCAGCTTCCAGTCTAACCGGATGCAGCTGAATGCCAGTACCGTAACATGAAGCGACTGCCTATCTGTCTTCTATAACCCAGTTACTATGTAATACGATACCCCTTGGTAAAGTCTGACAACCAGGTCAGACTTTCGGGCTCTAACAGCCGGGACCAACTACTTAACGTGCTTTCCGAAGGACGGAAGGGTCTCGATATGTAAAGATGGTCACCCATCCACGGACCGACCGCGGCAAGCGTAGCTTAACCTAATCGATCGGCCCTTGTGGCTTTTATTACTTAGCCACGATCCCCTCCGTGTCTGTTATTAACATATGTTTTTATATTCATTACCTACACAATGTTCACAAAGTCATTCACACGACACGTCTCGAAATTCATCCCATTTTCTCGAACGATTGAAGCGGTGACTGCGGTAACGGGTAGCTACCCTGGGGGTCGGGGTTTTGATTCCCGCTAAACAAACATTAGCCTAATATGTCCTACAGACAGATTCTAGGTAGACTGGCTATAGTTTATGTACAGTCAACAAAAGAGATAACTATGCAGAAACGTCGGATATAGTTGGAAGTTTAGTAAGAAACCGATGGATGTTGTCGACTGAAATTTAATTTGAATAATGAGCTGGTTGTTTCCTATTAATAAAACTAAATTTTATTCGAGAACATTACTTATCTCTTTTGTTGACTGTACATGTGTAATTTCATAAGGGAGATGGGTTATATCTATGACCAGACAAGGATAACGATTTCTAGGAAACGTTATTACGTTAGTACGTTCAATTACCTACTGGTATAATTATAATGATTCTTGTTAGAGGACTCGGTCTTTGAGGTGCTGTAGTACTTATGTGTATACGTATATATTACTTAGTTATTGTATGTTGTGTGCCCTAATCGAGAAGGACCCTATTTCTAACCCTTTTTAGGGTTCCGTACCCAAAGTGTTGTCTGTGTGTTGCCGGACTTACGGAAGAATAGCACCACCCCATACTTCCCGTGAGTGTCGTAAAAGGCGACTAAGGGAGACCGGAGAATGGGCAGCAGCGTTCTCTATGCATTACACCATCATACCATACTGCGATCGCCAACCCGCCTGCCAAGCGTGGCGATTATGGCAAACCCCCCCAAAATTGGGGGAGGCCTATGTCCAGCAGTGGACGTCTTTCGGCAGAAATGATGATGATGACCCAAAGTGTAAAAACGTGACCCTATTACTAAGACTCCACTGTCCGCCTGTCCGTCTGTCACCAAGCTGTATCTCATGAACCGTGATAGCTAGACAGTTGAAATTTTCACAGGTGAAGTATTTCTGTTGCCGCTATAACAACAAATACTAAAAACAGAATAAAATAAATATTTAAATATAACAGCCTGCCATGGGGTCCGAGTGCTCATGGTCTTTTTAAAGAAATTTCGATACGGCTGGTTGACACTTCCCGTGACCCAAGAGCTGGCTTTTACCTTGGCCAGAGGCTAAGCATCGTCATACAACGTGGTAATGCCGCCAGTCTCTTGGGTACATTACCAGTCGACAGCGATGCGGATGAGTTTTTCGACGCTATTTTCTAGTTTCTGTATAGTTTTAGTTAAGTTACAATTTAATTTCGTTATTTATACATGTCTAAACAGCCTGTATAATTACACAAAGCGTATAGGAAAATCGGAAACTTGGAAATATGTAGTGTAAACTCAAAGAAAATGGTTACTGTCTACCATTTTGCATAACCTTCTATTGCCATTCTGTTAAAATCCATCCATATAATTACCACTTTTAATTTTTCTCTACGAATGTGCTGAATGAATGGAAGGAACTGACTGATAAGTGTGTCGACCGCGGCCCGTTTGTCACCCCCTACAAATTGTGACCTAATAGTGGGAAGTGGCTTATTGTGATGCGGATCTGAACGTTGCTATTTGGATATTTTTTACCTTGATCTAGGAAATCCCGAGCGGGGCCCGTGGCTAAATAATAACAGCCGCACAGGTTGACCGATCAGGTTAAGCTACGCTTGCCGCGATTGGTCTGTAGATGGGTGACCATCTTTACATACCGTGACCCCTTCGTGCCTCGGAAAGCACGTTAAGCCGTTGTTCCCGGCTGTCATTCGTGAATCTTTGACAGTCGTTACGGGTATAAGAAGCCCGAAAGTCTGACAACTAGTCTTACCAAGGGGTACCCAGTAACTGGGTTGTGGAGGTCAGATAGGCATGTAAAACACCGGATTCACCTGCATCCGGTTAGACTGGAAGCCGACCCCAACATAGTTGGGAAAAAGCTAGGCAGATGATGGTCTAGGAAATCTAGATGGATTATTTTGGATTGCTAAACGTTTTAACACATTGAGTTTTATTCTTATTTACCGATTTACAAAAAAAAATACTACGCTGTATTATTGCACAACGCTATATCTAATGTCGCTGAAAATAACTAAATACTGAAATTAATACTTGACTTTGTGTAATCTCCATATTGCTAAACGACATTCATGTCACCACTGACTTTATTTTCCTCTCAGAAATATCTACACTGAATGAATGAATGAACGAAACTGACCGATAAGTGTGTCGACCGCGGCCCGATTGTCACCCCCTACAAATTGTGACCTAATAGTGGGAAGTTGCTTATTGTGATGCGGATCTGAACGTTGCTGTTTAGCTATTGTAATCTTTAGGTCATTCTCCTCGCGGTCTAGGAGATCTAGGATTGATTTGGAGCTTAGCATTTTGTGATGTTATAAAATTTTAGAATTGTGTTTTGGGGGCTCCCGTACAACAAACGCGATTTTTATGCCCTTTTTTGCTCGATATCAAAAATGGCAACAGGTAGGCACTTGAAATATTCACAAAATACTCAGTTGTATTTTAACTTTAATAATAAATAATAAAATTAAAATAAATTAAATATTTAAGGGGGGCTCCCATACAACAAACATGTTTTTTTCGGCGTTTTTGCCTTGTGGTACGGAACCCTTCGTGTGCGAGTCCGACTCGCACTTGGCCAGTTTTGTATCTATGACATACCACGCGGGCGACGTCGCGGGCGGTAGCTAGTTTTTTAATTTTCTTTAAGTTGCTGTGGCAGGCAGGAGACGGAGGTACAGACGCCAGCACATCAAGTTACCCAAAACTGTCAAATTTTCCCAATCAACCTTGAACCTTATGCTTTAGCGATAAAGTTGAAAATCTATTAAATAAATTTGACACATTGTAGTAGCTTGACGACGTACTGGCGTCTGCACGTCAACAAAATTCATTGCGTTTTTACGTTGTAGTGCGACAATTTTTTTCCAACAGAAATGGATTAGCAATATCCTTCAAAATGATTTAGATTTTGATTGATAGTGTTTTACGCAAATAGGCTGCAGCTGTCTGGAGGGGCCAGCACATCAAGCTACCCGAAACTGTCAAATTTTCCCAATCAACTTTGAACCTAATGCTTTAGCGTTAAAATAGAAAATCTGTTAAAGAAATTTGACAGATTGTAAAAGCCTGATGTGCTGGCGTCTGTACTATGCCAAATCGAATGCCAAATAATCGAATATCAATTGGTCGACCACTACTTTTCCTAATCATTGAAGACATGTCCAGTGGTTGATGATTCAGGGTCCTAACTCGCGAATGTGACATTCGGAATGTCAGGTTGGAACTTTTGTCATTGCTGTGGACTGCCTGAACTACATTTAAGAGCATTTACCCCGTACGGCAATTCATACAAACTTTCAAGCCCTTATTTTTCAAAATGAATGAACCGATTTTAATAAACTTCATACGCATAAGCAGGATACAAAGGACTAAAAAGTTAGTAGAGAACATTTTCGAAATGTCTTATTTAAAAATAGATAACTAGAAATCTCAGTTTCTATGGAAAATATAAAATCGGTCTAATTTGGCTGTAACACTATTTTTCGAAAATGTTCTCCACTAACTTTTTACACTTTTGTATCCTGCTTATGCGTATGAAGTTTATTAAAATCGGTTCATTCATTTCGAAAAATAAGGGCTTGAAAGTTTGTATGAAATGCCGTACGGCGTAAACGCTCTTCATTTATGGCTAGGTATATTCTGTTTAAGGGGTAAGCGTCAGGGCAGCATGCGAAATTCAGATTTTCTTACGTTTTTTCCTATTTGCAGTTCAGTATCAGGGTGTGTGTTGATCTAAATACATAGGTATGATTCGCAGCCGTAAAAAATATTTATTTCTTTATTGAGTTATAGGTAATCATAAAAATCATCAATCCTATTGAATGACTACCTATTTCATGAAATCATGACATTTGAGGCTAATTCTAACTCATCATCATCTGCCTAGCCTTTTCCCAACTATGTTGGGGTCGGCTTCCAGTCTAAACGGATGCAGCTGAATACCAGTATTTTACATGGATACTGGTATTCAGCTGCATCCGGTTTTACATGGAGCGACTGCCTATCTGACCTCCACAACTCAGTTACTGGATAATACGATACCCTCTGGTAAGACTGGTTGTCAGACTTTCGGGCTTCTGACTACCCGTGACGACTGTTAAAGATCCACGAATGACAGCCGGGACCAACGGCTTCACGTGCTTTCCGAGTCACGGTGGGGTCACGGTATGTAAAGATGGTCACCGATCTATAGACCAACCGCGGCAAGCGTAGCTTATCCTGATCGATCGACCTGTGCGGCTGTTATTATACAACCAATACAAAAACAACAACAACAGCAACAACCTGACACTGACCTGCAAATTGCAAAAAAAAGTAAGTAAATTTAAATTTCGCGAGCTGCCTTATCGCATCCATCAATGGAATATACCCATGTAAAAGAAAAAAAACCGGCCAAGTGCGAATCGGACTCGCACACGAAGGGTTCCCTACCACAAGGCATAAAACGCCGAAAAAAACGTTTCTTTTATACCCCTTTAAATTTTAACTTTATTTTATTTTTATTGTTTGTTGTTATAGGGGCAACAGAAATACATCAGCTGTGAAAATTTCAACTATCTAGCTATCACGGTTCATAAGATACAGCCTGGTGGCAGACAAACAGACAGATGGACAGTGGAGTCTTAGTAATAGGGTCCCGTTTTTACCCTTTACGGGTACGGACCCCTAAAAAACAGGGGTACAAAATACCGTTTCATTCGCACGCGCTGCTATCGCGTAACATGACCTTAGGCACTGTGAAACCAAAACCATAATAAGTAGACCAACATTTCCCAACGGTAGCCCTACTAAACACCTAATAATTAGCATTTAAATAGCAATTAACTATGTAGTACAACCACACAGAAGTTAATGTACCATTTTTTACCTATCAAACAACGTATGTCTGTATTCGAGTCGTTTCATGAATATTATCTATTATGTATACGTTTTTTGTCCAGACAAGCATATTAGCAGCGATCAAATTAAAACAAGTACACGATTATGCGTAATTTATGATAATTATTCTAACATTGCCTGTTAAGTAGATTTACTGTGAATGTTGATTTTTTTTGGGAACGTATCCATTGTCTGACGACTCTCAAAGAAAAATTCTGTAGCATAAATGGGATAGAGAACAAAAACAAAGCATGCTGTAAAACTTTTCCTGTAAAAAGTTTAATGATTCCTTTCTGTTACGAACTGGTTTACACTTCACGTGACCAGGGGGCCCGAAAAGGCCACTTTGGAGAATCATAAGAGGATAACATTATGAATCATAATATGGCGAAGACAGTCCGTGTTTTTCTTTTTTTCGCTGCACTACGTAGGCATAATCAAAGAGGTTAGGATTGGATTGGATTGATTGGTATTTTAGCACAGTGCTTCACCTTTGGATTTGATACGATTAACTTAACAGTTAACTGTCCATTAAGTTATCCTTTCATGATTCTGCCAAAGTGGCCTTTTTAGGTCCCCAGAGCGCTGGGTACAACCAGTTCGTAATAGAAAGGTATCACTAAACGCTTTACAGGAAACGTTTTACGCGAAAGAACGCTTTGGCCAAAGAATTAGCATTGCCATTCAACGTGTCAATGCTGCCAGTCGTCTGGGCACGTTTCTGGATGACAGCGGAGTTTCTTGCCCGATCTTCTCCATAGAGATCTACGATTTGGAATAGGCACCTAGCTTCAACTTTCTGACTAACTGACAGACTATTTGATTTTGACAATTCAAAAGTGCCTGTACTAGGTGTAATTGAAATAAATGCTTTGAGTTTGAGTTTGAGCGATGCGAGTACTTCGACGTCTAAGCGTCCTTTTGTTTTTGTATTTATTTGTATAGTTAGTTAGTCATTAATTTTAGTACACACTGCTACATATCAAGCTATACATTTCCAGGATAACCTGACCTCTTATTGTACGGCAAGTCGAACCAATGCGGGGCTAGCTTAACTCGAAATGTTTAGCTTGATATGTACTGTAGAGGCTGTCTTGCTTTTAGCAGTAGGTACTGGCTGGTCATAATTGTGTTCCATTCGAACGTTCAAGCAAGTGTCAAATATTTTTATATGGTATTTTTGTTTAAGAGACGCACCTGTGTTTTGCGAGTCTGGTAATTTGCGAATCTGGTATTTAGCGATTCTGGTATTAAGCTTCGGAGCCGATTTAGCGATTCTGGTATTAAGCTTCGAAGCCCTCGAAATAACGTTGAATTGTAAAGTCTTCTTATGAATATAATATTAGTTCCAAGTCTACATTCTTTTATGACAGCTTATGTGTTACTTAAATGACTGAAATTGGCGTATTTTTGTTTTTTCGCTGCCATCAACCAAATCTTGTATTAATACAAGAATAGTGTAACAAACGAACCTTATTTCACATACATATCACTAAACTCAGTCCGAAATGAGTTATTAAGATGTCTCATTTTACTGCAGCTAATTAAAAGTCGGACGACAATGTAGTATTGTAAAAATTACGAACTAAGTACCTAATAGTCATTCTATCATGTATCAGTTAGCAACAACGAAAGTAATGTCAGGTAGATAAGAATCGTCTTACAAAAACGCTTCCTCTAATCTAATCGATATTATATTAGAGGAAGTGTTTTTGTAACAGAGTTAGAAAGATTTAATTATTGATTAGACTTTATGCACTATAAAGTTAAGCGCACATTACAGCCACAACGGTGTTTCATATAAAATGTACAAAAGTGATGTACCTAGGTAACGCATTCTTTCTTCAACCAAGAGTGGTGGACAGATAGCATGATATGGCATGACTTCTATGAAAGGGCTGTATACTGCAGCGGCGGCGACCTCTCGCTTCCGGCCCTGGTGCAAGCCATGGTCCGGGGCGAGAGGGAGTGGGAGGCAGTCACCTCCTTCTGCCAAGAGATTATGCTAGCGAAGGAGGTGGCGGGACGGTTCAGGGAGAGAGCCTCCTGTATCAGCCGCCGCGGGGGACGCCCCAGACGTCCCGGCCACCGTAGGCGCGGGTCTGCGGGCGGAGAGTAATGAGTAACTCACCGTCCGATCAGGACCAGGCCCGTGCCGGACGGCGCGTACGTGTTCCACGCGCGCCTCAAAGAGATGTCAGCATCGAGGAGGGGCCCCTTAGGGCCGAAGCCTGCCGGGCCAACGGGATTGTCCGAAAGGGTTACCGCTGGCCCAGAACATAAAGGGCTAAGGAAGGAACACGGGTGGGTTTTAGTCAGTAAGAGTCTGACACTCCCTTCCGCTCCACCCAGAGCGGGAGGAGTCATTTGATGATTTCCCATCCGCAAAAAAAAGGGGTATATACTGCAGAGAGGATGACGTATTCTCTTTATTCCATAGAGCCTCGGATCACAAAAAAAAACAGACAGACCAAAAAGGTCCAACTCCCAAATCACTTCCAAAGATGTTCTCCATTTTTACACGGGAATGGCTTTACAGAAATAATATCGTATGGGTCGGATAAATCGGCGTCAACACGATAGCGCCTTGCCTGCTGATTGATTGGTGCTTCAAATGATTTACACTGCCGGGATGGCGACAAATCGTCGGCTGAAACGGGTGATGCGATGACTATGCTCAAACTTTGTGTAAGCGAGCTAAGTCGGGTTAGTTTTGATGATGGCTGGGCAGGATTTTTTGGTGATGTCATAGAAAATTAATTAAGGTAATGGTACTTAGGTACCTATCTACATACGGCCCTGAAGTTTTTTTTGTAGATCAGAGTTGTTAGTAATGTTGGTTCGTCGTACTTTTTGACATAATTTCTTTATTAACTGACATTGTATACAGACACTTGAAATTTTTCACCTCTTTATTAGTGGTTTTATTGAGAATCATAACACTTGGTTTTAGTAGGTTTTTATTATTATTTTTCTTTTTTTATTATCTATCCTTTTGATAGATTCTTATTTTGTAAATGTGAGGACTTTGTAGGCCTTATAGACTTTAGATCTGTAGACCATTTTCTATTTTATCAAGTACTTGGTACTTGTTGACAGGCCTGCGCTGTCCTTCCATACCTACTTACTGTAATCTGGAAACATTGTAAAAGCCAATTATTTTTAAAAAGAGTAACCATGGAGTTTCTTGCCGGTTCTTCTCCATAGGAAACGACCAATTGGAACCGTGCACCTAGCTTCTGACGTTTCATAAGTGCCCATGTAGGTTTATGTGAAATAAAACATTTTGATTTTGATTTTGATTTTGTCGTAGAAGAAAGAAATATTGGAAATGGATATCTCGTTGGTCATATTTGACTTTTTACGAAAACAATGAACACGTACCAAATAATTGTGAAACTTTAAACGTTCTAATTTTAAGTAAAGGTGAAAAAAATGTCGAATCAGAAGTAACATTACCTAATGATACTTCCGCTTTGATCGTTTTTCACAGCGAAAAGCGCCAGACGATTTTCACAGTCACACTTCAATAGTCTAAACCGCCCGAGGGGCCCGTGGCTAAATAATATCAGCACACGCTCAAGTCGATCTATCGGGGTAAGCTACGCCTGCCGCGATTGGTCTGTGGATGGGTGACCATCTTTACATACCGTGACCCCTACGTGCCTCGGAAAGCACGTTAAACCGTTGGTCCCGAAGCCCGAAAGTCTGACAACCAGTCTTAGCAAGGGGTATCGTATTACCCAGTAGCTGGGTTGTGAAGGTCAGATAGGCAGTCGCTCCATGTAAAATACTGGTATTCAGCTGCATCCGGTTAGACTGGAAGCCGACCCCAACATAGTTGGGAAGAGGCAAGGCAGATGATGACTTCAAAAGTCTTAACAAAGTTAACCATCATCTATTATGCTGTTAGAGCCATTCCATAGCGAGTTCCTTTCACCAACAAAATGAAGACGTAACGCAATGGAAACATTCATAATGAGACATTATCTTCCGTAATTAGATAGCCGTGAAATTATTATGCTACAACATGTGAACTCGTAAAACTGGCTTCATAATTATTTTTCTAGCAACATAAATTGTTCATGTATTGAGTCTTGAGTCGGCATCGTCAAAGGCAAGTGCCTACATCATATGGATATTGTTAATAGAATTTTTATAGCTCACATTATAAAATTATGAGGAATTAACACGGTGTAATATTTATATGTAAATTGGGTAGATAACGCACGTGACGTCATTAGAATACCGTAACGATTAACAAGTGTTGATGAACTAAAGATTGGTGTTTTCTGTTCAGTTTTTCAAGGTTAATTTTGAAATGGGTAATGAATGTGAAGTCGATGCACTTAAAGTGTAGCGAATTTTGATGGAAGTTTTCTTATAGCTCTACTTAATACAATTTTAAAGAATTACCATGAAGTATCAACCTTTAAATGTTGTTTTAAAAATCTTGTTCTTTGATAGTTACTAAAACGAAACCGATCTTAAACTCAACTTTACTGAGTCAAGAACCAAGCCACCAAACTGCAAACTAAAATTTTTATAAGCTCAAAACTTAAAAGTTGACATGAGGGGCCGGGGGTAGGGTCGATAGTTAATTCTGTCGGTACTTCGTAAGGGGGTTAATTAATAATAACGGCGTATGGGTGATTAATGAAACTGTACCCTACCTAATTTATAGTTGGACTTAAGCACCCCGCCCCGCGCGCCCCGCCGGCCCAAAGCAAACTAAATATCCAATACCTCGATGTTGACTGCTGAGTTAAAGGTTTTGATACTTGCATTACTTTAAAGTTACACTGGCATTTTTAAACTAAATTAATTTTTGATATTTTGGAAAAGCTAACATTGTGTGCTCAAAATGCATTTTGTGAGCAAACTTCTGAGGTCGAGTTCAAGTTTTGACAACGTGAAAAGACGGTTTCTTCAGACATGTAGGTATACTTTAAAACAAGTTATATCTAACTAACACCTTTTGGAAATAAGTAAAACATTTTGCGAATAGTTTAGTCATAATTAATTCAAGTCAGTCAGTTTAGTTGACGCTAAGAAAAAGGTGCATCTTGTCTCATATTATTTTGTAACTTAGTTTGATGTGGAAGGGAAAAATACTATACAAAACTTGAACTTATAATGACACACATTTGAGAAGAGGCGTGACACACATTTGAGAAGAGGCGTTCACCATGTAGTGGGACTGCCACAAGGTGATCTTTCATCAACACTTTCTTAATGTTAACCTAATTTTTTCGACGTCGGTGCATGTCTTTTCCTTCCATACTTCTCTATTAGTCGTCATCTCGGTAGCCAACCCCTTTCTAGCCATATTATCTTGCACACAGTCCATCCATCGCTTGTTTGGTCTAACGCTAATCATAATTAAAACTTTTCAATAATTTAAATAAAAATAATTATAAAGTATCAACTCCAGTCAATCCACTCACATTATTATGAAGACAAGTACGAGCAGTGTATTCGGACTTTGAAAATCTAATTACGTAGCCGGTACCCTTACCTCGATCGCTCCTTCGCGCCGCCCAGTCCGCCGCCCACGGCGCGCGGTCCACTGCTGCCGACACAGACGCTACGTGATCGACACGTCGCCAACGACAGATGATAGTGTAGTTTTTCAAGGCATTCTTTTGAGTTTTACAATATTTTTTTTAAAGGAATAGCTAAGCCTGCTGAAAAATCGGAGATGAATGAATTGAGATAAGTGGCTTCATAATGGAATTTTTCAAAATCCATAATGAAATCCAAATTTATTATTGTTTGTATAATTTATTTTTACATAAACATGACTACATGACTCTGAAATAACATTTACCTACCTAAGAACGATTGCTATGGCTGTACCAGAGTTGGTACCTACTTATTGCATAATAATAATATTATTATAAAAGAACATCATTATCATCATCAGCCTACAGCGGTCCACAATTGGACATAGGCCTCTCCAATTGCACGCCATTCAGCTCGATGCTCGGCAACTCTCATCCAGCTACTACCAGCCACTTGCGAAGATTTAAAAAAGCATAACAAACTGCAGTCAGGCGTAAAAAAAGATAATATCACAGTGTGACATGATGACTTTCGATAAAAAAAAATAAAAAATCAGAAAAACTGGAAAACATCGTGTCGACCCAAATGGAAAACTCTTAAGTTTGTCCAGGGCGCACGAATTATACATGGTGTATTAATACGCTGTTCAACTCAACTATTGCTAGTGAAGTTTTAATTCGATAACCCACCGGCTGGCCGCGGCCTAACCCCCTTTACCCCGTCTGCTTCGTCTGCCCCGCGATAATGTATTTATGGACGATACCACGGGCCTAATGAGCGAACCTATGCCTCTTTACGCGACCCCCGTACTTAGATTTGGTTAAGATACGTTAGATAATGTACCTACCGTTTGCGTTTTAGGGTTAAGGGGTGGCTCTGTTGTAATGGTTAGATAGTTTTGGGCGTGTAGGCTAAAGTTTGGCTTTTCTTAGAATGTTTCCTTCAATATGTGATAAGTATTTCATGTCTTGTTTCATTACATTTGCAGTGTTTGGTCGCCTGATGAAGTTATTCATCGAAAGTCTGATAATCTTTGCTGGGACCAATAAAACAACTTCCCTTGAGATTTGAACAGCCATAATAGGCTTTTACGCATAAACCTTTTTAACTTTATAGGCTAAGCATACAAAATAATTAAAAAACGTAGTCACTGTTGTTCTACTTGGCCCGTGGCTGAATAATAACAGCCGCACAGGTCGATCGATCAGGTTAAGCTACGCTTGCCGCGGTTGGTATGTGGATGGGTGACCATCTTTACATACCGTGTACCCCTCCGTGACTCGGAAAGCACGTTAAGCCGTTGGTCCCGGCTGTCATTCGTGGATCTTTGACAGTCGTTACGGGTAGTCAGAAGCCCGAAAGCCTGACACCCAGTCTTACCAAGGGGTATCGTATTACCCAGTAACTGGGTTGTGGAGGTCAGATAGGCAGTCGCTCCTTGTTAAATACTGGCATTCAGCTGCATCCGGTTAGACTGGACCCCAACATAGTTGGGAAAAGGCTAGGCAGATGATGAGTCACTACTGTTGTTCTACAGTAAAAAGCGTTGATAAACCCGTTTCCAAAATGAGTGTAGGATTCGTCCTACACTTTTTAGAAAACAATACGTTGTTTGCTGTTACAGAACGTATTCGACTCGTATTCAAATACTACATCAGAATAGAAGATAAACTGCAATTACCACACATTATTGAGCTCATAAAGAATATACTAGTACGTATAGCTACCGCTCGTACGCAATGGAGCTGCGAACTGTATCTGGTTTTGCTGTTACGATTTCTAATTGAAATGCGTTACCCTTGATAATTATCGCTGTGTGGACTAACGAGATTTCTCTAATACATATGTACAGTCGCGAGCATAAGTATGTATACACTTGGCTTTATTCTTTGATTTTCTCCTTTAGTTTTGAATTAAATTTTATTTTATTACGAACAAAGTAATTTCGAACCCATAGGTTTGTGTAAAGTGTCGTATTTCAACGTTGCCTTCGTTATTTCACGAAAAAATCGCAATTGAATGTTGCCAAGTGTTGACATATTAGTGCTCGTGATTGTACGAGTATTAGTATGGTCTAAGAATAAGAGAGACGAGTTTAGTATAGGTAGTCTGGGATACAATTATTAAATTGAATATAATTTCTTAATGAAATGGAACGAATAACAAGCTATTGAAAGGACACTATTTTATTAATGTTAGTACTGACAGTGGTGCCGCACCATCACATTTAATAGGTGGTTTATTGACAGCTGTATTTATTATTGGAATGGGACTTTGGTTGGTAAAAATAAAAAATGTAGAAAAATCTGTAAAACGAGTAGAATGGTGTCGTGAGTAGGTATATGTGAAATACTTACTTCGTAACGTCACTATATAATTATAAAACAAAGTCCCTCCCCCCCCCCCCCCCCCCCACCGCGTCTGTCTGTCTGAACGCGATAAACTCAATAACTAACAAACGGATTTTCATTTCATGCCTATAATGTTCCCACTGCTGGGACACAGGCCTCCTAGAGAGGAGGCCTCTCCCTCCCGAAGGCCCCTCCCTAATCTACCACGCCGGCCCAGTGCGGGTAGGTAGATGTCACATACCTGTGAATATTTGGTTCTAGGACATGCCAGTTTCCTCACGATATTTTCCTTCACCGTTTTGAGAGCAGTGGTGATGAAATTATTTACAAAAATTAAAGCGCCTGCCAGGATTCGAACCGTTCGGGATTTTCATACGATTTTCACTAATGGACGGAGTTATTCATGAGGAAAATTGGCTGAAATATGACGATGATTTTTGAAGAAGTCGGAATAAAATCATGTCGAGTCGGAGCTTTTTTGGCGTCCCCCGCGTAAACCAATTGCGATCACATCCATATAGTATAAAACAAAATCGCCGAAATGTCTGTACGCGCATAACTTCCGAATGACTGCACCAAATTGGATAATTCTTTTTTTGTTGTGTTCGGTATTGCTAAGACAAGATTTGTATGAAAGAAAATTTCGGATATTCGAAAAAAAAAAAATTGCACCCGTGCGAAGCTGGGACGTGCAGCTAGTATAGTTTATAACCTGGATTAACATATAGGATACTTTTAATCTCGGTAGTACGTTTTCCGTCATTCACACGGGTGACGCCGCAGGTCAAACCTAGTTATAAAATAAGGCCAAGATGGCGAACCAAAAAACTTCCTTTACTCTCCAATGAGTATCTTACCTTACCTTCAGTAAGGTACCTACCTAAAACTCATGTATCTACTGTTGACCAAAGACTCTAACACCCTCAAATCCTACCACAAACAAAAACAATTGAACATCGCCGAACCGCACTCCAACTACAACAAAGAAGAACAGAGAACGTCTATGACGAACAATAGATATTTCCATCCAAATTTTAATTATAAGTAATAATGATTAGAGCCATCAGCGCGACAACGGGTTGACCTACCGTCTCACACCCTCTGTGCTCGTGGAGGTGTGGAGAAACTGTGAAGGTTGATGCGGCATTTTAGTCTGTGAATGTAGATGGTGTGTTGGCAGCAGATAAATAACAAGTCGATTGTGTTTAATTAACAGTCATTGTCTTGTCTATCAATGGATTTGTATTAACATTTTCAAATTAAATTGATGCAGTTGACTTAATGGATTAATGATGAGTCTCCTTGAAATTGTATCGATCAATATTTATTCTCGAATACACTTATAAAACAAACACACATTAGCAGACTCACTTCTACAGGATTGTGCCTTACAGGCAAAAAATCTTAAAGACCAATTCCGGAACCATCCCGTGCCGGAATTGGTCTTTTAAGAAGAACCGGGACCACCCTTATACGCTGATGGTGATCACCGGGGTGGTTTTAGTGAGGTAAAAATTCCACACTCCCAGACCTCCCTCCCCGGAGGTCGGGTGCCTTGAAGGTTACCCTCGACAAAAAAAAAACAAAAGGATCAAATTAAATAAGCTAGCGAAACTCCGCAGACGAGATGGGTATTAATAACGTAACATGATAAAACAAAAAAATAATTAATTTAATTACTAAAAATTGGGCCATTGAGCGCAGGCAATCGCTTGAAATACTTATCAGTTTAAAAAATATGAAAACAATTTTTTTCTGTCTGTAAAGTTTCGCTAGCTCATTTAATTTGAACTTGTATAGCAGTTGTTGAAGTAACGTATTTAAAACAGATTTCTCAACAAAATGAATACCTTATCCAACCCGAGCCACAACTTACCTCCTTCACCACCCACCAACCCCTCAGTAGGTACGTACGTCTTGAACCAACTTTCCATAATTAATTATACTCATTATCATTATTGTTTGGAAGGCAGTTTTGCTTCGATAATGAATTGTTCGCTTCCATCATTAATTAGTTTATTATAATAAGAACGTAAACTTTCTTGGTAGATTAATCAAGTTTATCTGATGCCCGTTGCGTTTAAAAGTAGGTATTATTTTGCTTAACTGAAAATTCGCCAATTTATTTATTTTGATGGATGGTTCAAGTTTTTGGTGATCGTTTGCTGTTTTTTGTTTAGAGCATTGTTGTATTGCTGTTGTTTTGTACAGTGTTTTAAAAGTTGGTTTGAAATAACATAACATTATATGGCGTCTATAGAGAGGAGAGGTAGGCAGAAATGTAATAAACACAAAATATCCTAAATACGCTAGGTCTTTGACCCAGCGAATTTTATGTAGGATTGTCATAAGTAGAAGTACCTAAACGTCTACTACGCCACTGCTACGCAGCGTCTACTACGGCTCTGCTACGGAGCGTCTACTACGGCTCTGCTACGCAGCGTCTACTACGCTACTGCTACGCAACGTCTGCTACGCAGCTTCTACTACGCTACTGCTACGCAGCGTCTACTACGGCTCTGCTACGTAGCGTCTACTACGCTACTGCTACGCAGCGTCTACTACGGCTCTGCTACGCAGCGTCTACTACGCTACTGCTACGCAGCGTCTACTACGGCTCTGCTACGCAGCGTCTACTACGCTACTGCTACGCAGCGTCTACTACGGCTCTGCTACGCAGCGTCTACTACGCCACTGCTACGCAGCGTCTACAACGGCTCTGCTACGGAGCGTCTACTACGGCTCTGCTACGCAGCGTCTACTACGCCACTGCTACGCAGCGTCTACTACGGCTCTGCTACGCAGCGTCTACTACGTCACTGCTACGCAGCGTCTATTACGGCTCTGCTACGCAGCGTCTACTACGCCACTGCTAAGCAGCGTCTACTATGGCTACGCTACGCAGCGTCTCCTATGGCTTTGCTACGCAGCGTCTACTACGCCACTGCTACGCAGCGTCTACTACGGCCATGCTACGCAGCGTCTACTACGGCTCTGCTACGAAGCGTCTACTACGGCTCTGCTACGCAGCGCCTACTACGCTACTGCTACGCAGCGTCTACTACGCAGCGTCTACTACGGCTCTGCTACGCAGCTTCTACTACGCCACTGCTACGGAGCTTCTATTACGCCACTACTACGCAGCGTCTAATATAAAGTGGTATATTAGGTACCATGAAATGAAATGAAATGATTTATTTGCAAGAATGTAGGTACAAAAATATGGTGTTAAGTAAAAGAATCTCGTCCGCGGAGTTTCGCTAGCTTATTTAATTTGGTCCTTTTGTTTGTTTTTTTGTCAAAGGTAACCCTCAAGGCACCCGACCTCCGGGGAGGGAGGTCTGGGAGTGTGGAATTCTACCGTCAGGCATGCAAAATATTTTTTTTTTAGTACCTACAATAATTATCATGAAACAATCTTAAAAAAAAAAAAAACATAAATATTTAACTAACATCGAATTATTAAATAATCCATAAATAATTAAATTTGTAAGTTCAATTATTGGTAAACAATGTCAATAATATAATCAATAATTAATCAATATTACAATGTTAAAAAGAAGAAATAAAAAAAAAAATAGTCAATATTACAATGTCAATAATAAGTTAATAATTAGTCAGTAAATGGTCAATAAATTACCCAATAATCAATATAACGTCAATAATAGTAAGTTAATAATTAGTCAATAATATAAAAAAAATTCATATAGATTTGTCATTTAAAAATTCATCAATTGTGTTATAACATTTTTCAAGTAGCAATTTATATAATTTCTTTTTAAATATCTGTAATATACAATTTTTTATATCATCAGGTATTTTATTGAAAATCATCGGTCCCATATGCATAATACTCTTTTTCAGCAGTGCTGTTTTAAATTTGCCAATATGTAAAAGATTTTTATATTGCGATCTTGTTAATGTTGGCCTTGTTGAGTGATCAATATTTGAACAGAATAAATTTCGATTACTTTTAACAAACAGTCCCATTTCCAAAATATAGAGCGATGCAAAGGTTAGTATGTTAAGGGATTTAAACATAGGAACGCAGCTCTCTGTTGAATTGATTCCAGTCATAGATCTAATGCAATTTTTTATTTTTACCATGCTACCATACTTAGCAGTGGCTACGTATGTTCTACGACACGACAGCTACGCAACGTCTAAATCAACGTAATCTTCATTCGCGATTTATTTGCCAAAAATGTAAACAAATATGAGTTTATGGAAAAATAACTTTAAATCCTACACAATAAAGTTCACGCTACAACTTCAAACATTTTTATACCTTTTTCAATAGTGCTAGTCGCTCTGAAATCAACTTAATTACCATTGAAATAAAGTTGATATTTGTTAAACTTGAAATAATATTAATTTGAAACATAATTTTGAATCGACTTAAGGTAGTCCCCAGTACGAAGTCACTTACCTAAGTCTATACTAATCTATCTTCTATACAGGGTGGTAGAGACACCGACCTGCAGTCTGTTACCATGGATTCAGTACACGTTTCTGAAACCTGCGTTGTCGGTTTAAAAAAAATCGGTTCAGTAAATTTTCATTTTCCATACATTTTGACCGCGTAAGTATTGCACTTTTCTATGAAATAGTAGATTTTTTATTATCACTGACGAAGCATTTCCATTCTAGGGGGTGTAACTCATTGAGGTATAAAGTACTTACGTACTAGAGCTGACATTGCGAACAAAATATGTTGTACAGCGTGGCAACGCACATTTTACAGAAAATACAATAAGCTTACCGGTGAAACGTCACTCCTTGACTTCTATTCAATTTTCTAGAGTGGTTTGAACAGTATCTCAATACACACGAAGGCATTTTTAGAATTAACTGTATCAGTGCTACGTGTCACGTCGCGACAAGCGTCCGGCGCAGACTAAGGACTTCTGGTCCATGGACCACAAAGCGTGCTACAAATTATCGATTCGCGGCGGCCACTCCAGTACGTAAGTACTTATATCTCAATGGTGTAACTTCATGTTCTGAATTTATTCATGGTTACAGTTTGCGCGTCAATGCCACCCTGTATAGTATTGCGCAATATGCAGGTTTGAACCACAGTCACTCCGTCAGCCCTTTGGGAGTTAAACGGAGATGTTTAACCGAATGTCTGTCCATGATCGCTTGAATGTTTACACATTAACATGACTTCGAGTTTAAAAGGATCGACAGTATGTAACTAAGCACCTACTGCAAATACCAATTCGTTTTCAAAGAGTGATAGATTTATTTTGATTGTTAATGTTAGACGTCATGTTAAGGAGTGGTCGTTTACGAGGTGAGACGATGAGGATGCTGAAGAATGTAGATAGGTTCTACACAAAAAGCAAGCATTTTGTCCTAAACATGCGTTTATAATGCTTCAAAAGTTATCACTTTAAGGGCTGATTTTTCCATCGCCAGATAACTTTTATTCGAGGAAAAAAATTGACATTTGACAGTTTTTGTATGGAATAACTGTCAAAATTTCAAAATTATTCCTCGAATAAAGTTATCAGATAATTGAACAATCAGCCCTAATATAGATGTTTTAAGTACCTATCATCATATCTATGAAGTACCTATCGAGCACGCTTGAGACATTTAAAAAAAAATGTTTATTCAATTTTGTAAATCATGAAAAGTTTATTTGCTTTTGACTGTACTTCCATGTCAAAAAGAGTAAACCTAGATAAAGTGGATAAGACAGAGATTAAAACAGAAGACGAACTAGAAGGGGATAGGGGAGGGGGGGGGGGGTTCAGGGGATCAGACCGGAATAAATCCTATATTCCGCGTGGTTTCTTTGAGCCCTTCAAATGTTTTATTTCTAAGAACGTACTACTATGTATTTTGAGACACCTTCACACCCACAAATAACATTACTGGTTGCCTCAACAACTCAAATGGTTCATAAAACTTTTTCATTTAATAAAACTTCATTTAGTTTTGCTATCTGCGCTCGTATTTCAAAACTTTTAACTGGCCAGCGAGTTTGCAATGGAAAAGCCTAGTTCGATTTGTCTTTCCCGATTTGTCCAAATCCGTTTAGCTGCTTAGTCTATAGGCGGACATGTATGGGACGAAACATTGCCTTTTTGATTAGCTTTCAGTGTACATAAATGAATCATTTCGTTTTTGTTTTGACTTTATGTGAGTTTCTCCTTCTCGTAGTTTGATTTTTAGATATTATAACATCTATTGCATTGAGTCCATCTTTGTATCTTATTGTGTACGAGAAGTTTCAATAAATAAATAGTTCTTGTACACATCTAGTTTTCTGTACATCCATGTTAGAATATTCATTTTATTTCTTTTTAGAGTTCCGTACCCAAAGAGTAAAAACGGGACTCTGTTACTAAGACTCCACTGTCCGTCTATCCGTCTGTCACCAGCCTGTATCTCATGAACCGTGGTAGCTAGAAAGTTGAAATTTTCACAGATGATGTATTTCTGTTGCCGCTATAACAACAAATACTAAAAACAAAATAAAATAAATATTTGAGGGGGGGCCCCCATACAACAAACGTGTTTTTTTCGGCGTTTCCCTTGTGGTACGGAATCGGCCAGTTTTTTCTTATTATTGTAAATACACCATACATAAGTGTTGTATAGATACTTTTTTTAAACGTTGGCCAGCTATATTTGTTAACTACCTGCAGCAACAATTAATAATATTCTATTATAGATTAATTTGTGTGAAATATGCAAGTCTTGGCCCAAGGCTCAACATAAATCTAGTTTTTTTCCTATAGGTAATACGGGCAGATGTCCGAACTCGACATCAAACCGCATATTTGCGTTCGGCTTTTCCAAGAAAAACGGTGAGCTCAAAACTAGGATGGGTTTTTACGAAGCCATGGAAAAGTTAGGTACTAAGCTCTTATGGAAAAATAACATCCATCATATGCTTGGGATGCATGAAGAAGCCTCCTCGTGTTGCGCAGTTTGTTCCGCCAGTTACTCTACTGAAACGAGCGCTCGGAGCATTCTGGACAGTCACACCCAACACCTTATTTGACTGGCAAATTCTTCCTTTGCGGTGCTACCACCGCAAAGCAGGCGGGCATTATCCCTATGGCTAATGCCCGCCTGGTTTGCGACCACCCTCCCACCGGAGTCCGGCGTCATGCAGCCTGCTGTGTTTCGTCGATGCGTGAGAGTTCCAGTGCCTTAGGCATCTTCTGGGCACGCTCGTTCCATCATAGACCTCATCCATCACTTTCCATCAGGCGTGATCGAGGTCAAGAGAGGGACCATCCAGCAATAAAAAAGAAAACTTACCTATACTTAAATAGGGCTTTTTTTCATCTTAGGTAGGTATTGCACTTTTGACAACAATTCTCACTAGATCGGGACCATTCAACAATAAAAAAAATAAAAAGACCAACTGTTTCTATTCAAATATTGAAAAAAACCGCAGACTCTGAAGAACAACTGAAAAAAAAAAAAAAAACTCCTGTCTACATTTATGCAAATCCATGGACGATTTTTATTAAGTTACACATTTTAAAATAATAATTACGCATTGTAAACACTAGGATCGAATAAAAAAGTTTTTGTTCAGAAGTTGTTTAAAAGATTTTTCTCTTTGGACCGTCTCTCATAATTTATTCATGTCTCGTTACCCCATTCTACAAGTTTTTGGGTTCGCGGTCGCCATTTTTTTTTCGTGTTCCCGCCTTTTTCTTTATGGTTTGGTTATGCTTAACGTTGACTTAATTTCTTTAAAATTTGAATTGAATATTTATTTTAGTGGTCGTAGGATTTATTTAAAGTAGGATTTTCTGAACTGAAAATCCTACTGTAAATGCAGTTAGCCAGTTGCCTTGTTCATACATACATAATGAGCCTATAATGTTCCCACTCTCTTTGAGAGGCACTGGGCTGTAATCAAGGGCCCAGAACAGGATGATAGATGTCACATGTCTTCGAATTTTTGGTTTTAGAACATGCCAGTTTACTCACGACGTTTCCCGAGCAGTGGTGATGAAATTATTTACACAAAGAAATGTGTGGTGGATTATGGCCCACTCCCTCTGACAGAGAGGAGGCCTGTGTCCCAGCACATTATAGGCTGATTATGCTGTGCAACTAAAGAGTCCAAAACAATATCAGTTTTCTCAAGACTGGTGGCATCAAATTAGACATTGAACTAAAATAACTGCCACCAACTGTAAAATTATTTTCATCTTAACTTACTATGTATTTAAAAAAAAGGACTTACTTGTCCACAGATATAGTGTAGTCAATTGTTTACGCGTACTTCTAGTCTAGGGTCACCCAGCTGATTACCATTGTCTGCAAATCGTAGAGGTCAGGTCAGAAAATAGGTCATTGTGCCACGCTGACAATTGACTGACTATCAACACTTAAGTATGCACAATCTCAATCGCGATCATTGCTGTGCATACTTTATGTTGTATGTCAAAGGCATATGAGTCACTGTTTGAGAATGGCAGGACTCCATGTAATTTGGGTATCGCACTTCGACTTCGCGGATACTCTCAAAAGATAGATCTCGGTCAAATTAGATAAAAGGCAATCACAGCATAAATTTTCAATATTGGGTTTCGCCAGAAAAACGTTGTTTAAAGAGCAGGTGGCTCCGTTTATAGAGATCCCATGACGGTAAACTGAATAGTATATTATTCATAGTCAGATTTAATCATCATTATCATCATTTCAGTCGAAAGACGTCCACTGCTGGACATAGGCCTCCCTCAAGCACCTCCACTTCGATCGGTTCTGTGCTTTCCGTAGCCAGCGGATCGGCTCACCTTGTGAGGCCTTTCAACGCTACGTCTTCCGGAAGATTTGATAAAATATTTCTTAATTTTTTTTATTTGTTTAATAAGAAAAGCTAACGCATACAAAGTAAATCCCTATTACGAGTACTGTTTCTCATAATATACATACCATTCATGAACGCTTCTACAATTATTAAATGACAACAAATCTGCCATTCTTCTTTTATTACTACACATTTTATTATACTTACCTCACTTCGGTAAGACATCGACCAATAATTCGTAAAAGTTTTTTTCTTCAGTTTCACTATAACCAATTTCACATCATTATCATTTCTTGTCCTTATCTTAATTGATTTGGGGTGGGCGCAACATGTCTTTTTCTTCCATACTTCTCTATTGGTCATCATTTCACTAGTCACCCCCTTTCTAGCTACATCATCTTTCACACTGTCCATCTATCATTTCTTTGGTCTTTCCCTACTCCACATACCCAAAACTTTCCTCACGACATTTTCCTTCACATCTTCAAGGAAAATTCTTGGGTAGGTTTAATATTTTCCTAAAATTACAACTAAATCATGAACAGTACGATTTCTTAAATAAAAAACATACCGGTGGCTGGTGATAACACATGCAATTCGCGTCTAAGTTGAGAACCGACCCATGAAAATTATGCTTTAATATTGACGAAAATAGGAGAGTATTAGCTTTACGTATTGGAGATGTCAGCACTAACTGACGGGGTCCGCTAGGGCCGATGCCCGCCAGGGTCGCGGGTTGTTCAAAAGAGATACCGTGGCCCCTGGCACAGGTAACTGAAGGAACACAGGTGGGTTTTAGTCAGTAAGAGTCTGACACTCCCTTAGGCTCCTCCGGGAGCGGAAGGGTCATTTGATGAATTCCTACCCAAAAAAAACTTACTTACAGGGGCTTACAGGGCTTACAGGACCTAAACACAAAAAAAGCAAATTTTAGAAACAATAAAAGTATATGATCGACTACAGTAAACGAAATCAGAAAAATATTATGATATTCTTCAGGACATATGCTAGGTAGATAATGTGTTGAAAACATAATATAATAATTTGATATGATAGAATAAAATCATAAAGATACCTCTAAAAACTTTTTATACAATAAAAACCATACTAATTTACATACAATCATTATGATTTTTTGTCAAATTATTCTACAAGCAACATTCTAAAACATTCACAAAAAAAAATTAGTCCAAACAAAAGATTTTTTGTAAATAGATAATTGCTTCCTATTTTGCCAATGTATTTTGCAATAAATTACCAGGGTTGTGTCATCGCGCTTCTCTTTCTTTTCTATGCAGCCCGACAAAGACCGCGCTTTAGGTCATGTAGTCGCCTTAACAAATGACGATCAATAATGTCCCTAATAATAATCGTCACTGTCTTGCTCTTATTCCAATTTATTTGGTGTCGGAGTAACAATGTGTCTTCTAGGTACTTCCATAGGTGACTTCCGAGATGACGTTTTACAATCTGTGACTAGGTACAGTAACTCACACACTTGTTAAAATTTTAGGAAAATCATCTACTTTTACAAAATTTGTAAATAATTTGTAAATATGTGAGCACCATGGATCTATCACAAAATTGATTTACCTGTCATTGCTTCATTTTTAATTATTTTTTTTACCTTTTTTAGTAGACTAATTTTATTATAGGTGTAGGCATCGTCTTCATATATATAATTATAATATGCAACCCTTGTAAAACATTTTAAAAGAGTAACTGTGGAGTTTCTTGCCCATTCTTCTCCAAGGGACCTTTTTGATGGGGTGACTAGAATCAATTCTATTTTACTGTAATTTTTGACGTTCAAAACTGTGAACACTACCTTTTGGAAAGGGCGACTAGAATCAATTCTATTTTACTGTAATTTTCGATGTTCAAAAGTGCCTTTAGGTGCCTATTTGAAATAAATGATGAATAATAAATGTCGTTGGTGACTAATAGAGAACTATTAGTCGTCATCTCGGTAGTCACACCTTTCTAGCCATATCATCTTTCACACAATCCATCCGTACCAACTGTCTTAACACAAACTATTTCATATCATTAATGAAACTGTCTTTTAGTAGAACAAACAAGAGTCGACGTCACAGTTACATTGGTACCAGATTAGTTAATTTTTAGCTCGACCCCGAAGCCAGAATACAATACTCGGGGATCTAACACTTAGACTAGTTACGTGTAATGTTGGGAAAGGCTATTGCTATTGAAAGATTATGATTAAGATTTGACTGGCATCGTGTTACCCAGTAATTGGGTTGTAGAGGTCAGAAAATATACTGGTATTCAGCTGCATCCTGTTAGACTGAAAGCCGACCCCAAGATGTAAGATTTTCTGCCTGTAAATACTTTTGGTATGTCAATCCTTTGTATATCCGAGTTACACCCCCTGACAAAAGTCGACACTCTGAACGTGAAACTTTTGATTATTTTTCCATGCGACTTTTTGATACGAAATTCAGATGAGGTTTACATTTGACAGTTGCTTTGAGATTCGATGAGCTGCAATATTATATTTACAAAAAATGCAGGGTGGCTCTATATAGGAGTCCAGGGGGCCTAAAGAGGCCACTTTGGAGAATCATAAAAGGACAACATTATGAATCGTAATATGGAGATGACAGCCCGTGTTTTTCGCTGCACTATGTAGTTATTATCAAAAAGATTTGAATTCAATTTGGATTGGATTGGTTGGTATTTTAGAACAGACCAAAAAAAAATAACTGAAAAATGCTTCACCAATGGGATTTGATACGATTAACTTAACGGTTAACTGTCCATTATGTTATCCTTTGATGATTCTGCCAAAGTGACCTTTTTAGGCCCCAGGAATGTACGTAGGTAGAATGTACGTGCTACGTAGATCTGTGTTATTAAGCAAATCACAACACAGTTCCCCTAATAAACTAATGGTAAAACAAAAAATAAATTTTGCCGAAAATATTCACCTCATTCGCCGTCAAACCCTTTTTCAACACGATCCATAATTTATAGGCAGGTACACAGCCTAGGCATCTACATATTACACACGTACGTACATTGGTACCATCCAGTAACAAAGCTCTGAGCAGTGAAGGGTTGATTTTAAACTTGCACGTGCATGTAACCTGTTGAATTAAAGATTACGCGTGCATAGTGACGCTGATGACCTAGATTGTGTAGTGATAGAATTTGTACTTTATGAAAGTCTGGGCTTGATTCTCGTGTTTAACAGGGTACTGGGTTAAAGGACTGCCCTTGTCTGGAGGTGTTCTAAATTTTTATCTGCTAGCTGTGCCCGTGACTTGGAACAAATTGGAAATCATGGGTTTTAATTTTTTTTCGTGTAACCCTGTTTCTTTGTCTATAATAGATGTAAGTAAAAATAAGCTTAAGTTACTCTTTATAACATCAGCTATCTGTCAATGAAAATCGGGCCAGCCGTTTCGAAGACTAGCCGGAACAAAGAAACAGACAAAAAAAAATTTGGTATATGTACCGTATATAGTTTCACTGTCAATTTTATTTATTTGTATAGAGTAGTAACAGTGCAATCTACTGATGTTTCCGCACTAAAATCCATTGTGCAGAAACACGAAAAGAGAATTTGTTTTAAAGATGTAAAGATTAATGTGGAAGATATTCTCGTAACTTCATGTAGGGAAGTTTCTAATACCTACACCTCTTTCTTTCAGGACATGTAGGTCAAGAGTTTAAGAAGATTTTTGGAGGCAGCATGAGCGGTCCACACATTGGAAGACCTCAGACTCTTCGTATGTGGTGCGATCTTCAGCAGTGAGAGATCGACGAAGAAGATGCAGGTGCACTGAAAAATTGGGAATCCTTATTATAAGTCGCTCCATGCGGCTATAGATTTTGACGATGCACTAAGTTATTAGAGTTTAGTGACTGTAGTTATCATCTGTTATCAGCCGTTGGTCCCGGCTGTCAATCGTGGATCTTTGACAGTCGTTACAGGTAGTCGGAAGCCCGAAAGTCTGACAACCAGACTTACCAAGGGGTATCGTATTACCCAGTAACTGGGTTGTGGAGGTCAGATAGGCAGTCGCTCCATGTAAAATACGGGTATTCAGCTGCATCCGGTTAGACTGGAAGCCGACCCCAACATAATTGGGAAAAGGCTAGGCAGATGACGATCTGTCAAAAAATGCAATCAATTTACATAGGTACATTTTTGAACAAGACCAATTAGCAGACACAATAGAAATTCTATTGTTATCGGTACATACCCTGTACGCGCGACATGCGAAGGGTTGCCGCTGAGATGAGTTTGCTAAGATAATCATATATCTTACAATCATAACTGAATATTAAAAACAACATTTTCCTCATACCCAACTAAGCAAACAAACTAAAAATCTTACATCTGATAGCAATTCGTCAGCCGATTAAAACAGCACACGTAACATTCGGTCGGCATCAATAAATAATTGAATCGGCAACTTTCGTCCGCTGCAAGTTGGTCGGATTTGAAGGCGTGACGTCATTCAGCTATTTATACGTATAAGTGACGTGTTACCTGAGACAGACGATGTCTCGATTCTTTAGCAAATTGTTCCGATTTTTTGATTCGATTGAATTTTGTTCTATTTTGATTGGATTGGAATTTTGCAAGGCACAAAGCTGTTATTCATCTTCGATTTTTTGACTGAACAGTACAAAGTTAATCTTTCAAATATGTCTTGTTTAACCTTTCAGAGGTTTCCCTATGAACATTATTTCCTATACTGTTAGAGTAATTAAACGCCTCACTGCGATACCTATAGAGCAGTGGTGGCCAAATGGTAACGGCCGCGACTTACGAATTGTAGGTCGTAGGTTCGAACCCAGACAGGCGCTTTACTTTGTGTAAATTATTTCATCACCACTGCTCTCAAAACGGTGAAGGAAAACATAGTGAGGAAACCGGCATGTCCTAGAACCAAAAATTCGAAGACATGTGACATCTGCCAACCCGCACTGGGCCCGCGTGGTGGATTACGGCCCACTCCCTCTCACCGAGAGGAGGCCTGTGTCCCAGCAGTGGGAACATTATAGGCTGATTATGACCGCGATACCTCGCGATCGCAGTTTAGCTCCCTACCTCGATGTGACCAAATGCATACTAATAGATACGCACGCACATGCCAGGCATCGAGGTAAACCCCCAAGCAGCCCGCGATGTATCGCAGTGAGGTACAAGCACCTTTCGGCATGATGTGCGTGTCTATTAGCATGCATTTGTTTTATATGGAGTGGCATCGAGGTATCGAGCTAAACCGCGATCGCGAGGGGCACCTCGCGATCGCGGTTCTTTCTAAGTCGGTAAAAGAATCTATTGGCTAAGGGTAATTACGTGCCAAAGATGCCTCCACTGTTATCACAGTGGAGGCATCTTTGGATTATATTAATAGATTCTTTTACCGACTTAGAAAGAAGGAGAGATGAATATTAGAGAAGAAGGAAATTAAGTCTTGAGTAAAAAAAAATCAGCTTGATTCTCTCCAGGTTCAGGTAACTATGATAATTGGACGTAGTTAAGCAGAAAGGACTCAACAAAAAAAATGACAAGCAGAAAAAAGCGTTAGTCTGTGTAATACAACTTGACTTATGAAAATGTTAGTATATTATCCCATAGGTGACAATATTTCAAATAATTCCAGATACAACATCATTGCAGCAATACACACCTAAACTTAAAATCTCGATAACTCAAAAATAAGTTTTTGTGGGTTGAGTCCTTTCTGCTTAAACTACGTCCAATTGTTCGGTATTTTCACCGAACACGTTAGTTAGTAAAATCGGTGCGACGCGTTGACCTAATTTTATTTCTTATTATTTTATACTAGCTGCGCCCCGCGGTTTCACCCGCATACGTTTCGATCCCGTGGGAATATCGGGATAAAAAGAAACGAACGCTTTGCTACTAAGTCGCCTACAAAACAGCTCGAACAGCGGCCTGAAGGTATTGTGGGATCTGCCCCTGTTGCAGAGGTGGATGCAGCTTCATAGTAGCACATCCCCTCGTATTATGTAATACTAGCTGCGCCCCGAGGTTTCACCCGCGTAAATGTTAATCCCGTCGCAATATCGGGATAAAAAGTATCCTATATGTTAATCCAGGATGTCAGCTCCCTCCACACAAAATTTTATCAAAATTTGGCCAGCCGTTTGAGCGTGAAGAAGTAACAAACATATAAACACTCACACACTCACAAACTTTCGCCTTTATAATATTAGTGTGATAAGACTCATTGCAGTTTTGTCTACCGCGTTAGCTGGGTGTATTCAAACATTTCACATTTCACTAACAATTTAACCCTAAGAACAGTTTGAGAGTGAGTCAATAAATAGTGTTCAACATAAACATTTGTTTCTCCTTAAAAACACACCTCACAACTCACACATCACAACACACAACACCACCATACCAACACCACGCAACAACAATACCATCACAACACATACGTACCCCGAAAACAATAAAAAAAAAAAGTACAAATGATTTTTCTTTGACCTGTTGCAGAATTTATTATAAAACCCTTTTTAGTCTAAATTATGTTGCCCCTATATTGTAAAGGACACGTTGAGAGGCTAACTATCAAGTTGATATGATTAGGAAGCGCAAGCGATGTTCGCTGGTCGATAGTGATTCTGTTACCTCGATAATGTGTGTAGAATTTACTAACCAGTCTAAGGGGGAGGACAGATGGGGACGCTTTTGGACGGGTGACTATAAAGACTACATTTGATAGTAATACAAATTCAAATAGTAGTAGTAGTTACAAATTCAAATTGGTTTTTGGTTGGTGAAGACTGGGAAAGTCTGGAAAGGACTTAGTGTTAGATCGGATACTTTAAATATGAGAATTTTGGGATGCTTAGCCAATATTTAACCATACATTTTAGACGTTTAAAAGTCTCTTAACTCTAAGCAATGTATAGAAATAAACCGCATGATGTCTAGAAGATTAAATATGACAGGTAGGTATGTTTAACTATTTAATTGGTGGTGGAATTTTAAATATTGAACTTTTTGGAATAAATTGATTGATTGAGGCAAACTTTTTAAATTCTCTCTTATTTTTTAGAAAGCAGATGTTTTTAATCGAAATTATAGATTCAATAGGATAAATATACGCAACCTAACTTTAAAAAATGATGTAAGTAAGAATGTAAACGTGACATGACAAATTGCTATTGCTAAGTACAGACGCCGGCACATTAAGCTACTACAATCTGTCAAATTTCTTTAATAGATTTCATCTTTATCGCTAAAGCATAAGGCTCAAAGTTGATTGGGTTAATTTGACAGCTTTGAGTAGCTTGATGTGCTGGAATCTGTACATAATTATGGCAGCTACTCACCTTAGTTAGCAAACCAATCATAACTAAAAAGACGTAAAAGGTAACGCAGTATTTACAAAACCCCCATGAAATGACGAAAACAACGTACCTATAGCCCCATAATATTAAGTCCACTCAAATGCCATAACAAAAGCTAAAGTCAATATTACCGATACTATCAATACAGATACAAATGCATATGTTCATAGCTACAGGTATCAGTTCGGTGACGCGTTAGGTGTCGCCATCACAATTATGTTTGAGCGGTGACAGTTGCCGGTTGAGTAACCCACAAATTGTGTCCCACAAATGTCACTGATGAGAGTATAGAAGATGGAAATAAAATGTGTGGTCATTTGAGGGTTAAGTATGAATGAAGTTGAAAGTTCCGCGATCATGTTAAATTTACAACCTGTTCACATATACTTACTTATTTATTGAATGTATCCTACTAATAGGTATTATAAATGTGAAAGTTTGTGAAAATGTTTAGATGTTTGTTACTCAATCACGCGTAAACCGTTGAACAGATTTGGATGGAAATTGGCACATAGATAGATCATTTCCTGGATTATATTCATATTATATTACACATAGGATACTTTTTATTCCGATATTCTTACGGGATCGAAACTTGTACGCTGCTAGTACAAAATATTCTAAAACATTTTTAACTTAAGTTTACTTTTAAGTTTCTTGCCCGTTCTTTGCTATAGGAAACTACCTTTTGAAAGGAGCTATTTCATTTTAAATGTTGACGTTCAAAAGTGCCTTTTATGTGCCTAATTGAAACAATAACTTAGTAGTAACTTAGTAGAAGTAATTTAGTAGTACAAGACTTATGTTCACCACGACATAATTATATTCTTATAAAATTTGTGCCAATACGAGGGACTATCTCTTTCAGTAAGTAAACTGTAGTTTAAATATTGTAATTTAAGAACGCTTACAAAATAAGGGAAACTGAATAGAAAAGAAAAGTTGACAGGGATTGCATAATGCGAATGCTTTTATTGAAGTTAAACCACTCTTAAACTAAGCAAGATTTGGAGATTTCTCCAAAGGTGAACATCGAAAAACCACTGGAGCTTGGCAAGTCCTTGTGAATCCATTAAACTATACTCAAACTCGTAACTAAATTAACCACGCGGACTTAAGACACATGGCGACAAAATATGATCGATGCTTTTAAACATTGATTTTAAACATCAGTTCAGAATGCCAGGCTTTGAGGAAAAAGGCACGTTTTGTTAAAAGTGAAAAAACAAGAAGAATATGAAGGACATAAGATAGTAGGTAGTCTTCTTATGGAGAAGAATGGGCAAGAAACTTCACCGTTACTTTTTTTAAATGTTTTACAAGGTCTTGTATACTTACATAATATAATTATTATGTGAAGACGACGCCTAGAATAAAATTAGTCTACCACAAAAGGTAAAAAGAATTAAAAATTAAGCAATGACAGGTAAATCAATTATGTGAAAGATTCATGGTGCTCACATATTTATTTATTTATATATACTTTATTGTACACCAGAAAGAACATAACAAAAATACGATTATTAATACAAAACATACAATGGGCGGCCTTATCGTTTTCTGAGATCTCTTCCAGGCAACCTTGGAATGGTCAGTGATCGCGTAGATACAAAAAAATGAGGTTGTCAGTTATGCAAAATAATATATTATAATAGATATATATATAAGTAGCAGCGGCCCACGGTTTCACTCGCATAAGTGTCGATCCCGTAGGAATATCGGGATAAAAACTATCCTATGTCCTTCCCTGTGATGCAACCTATCTCTCTGTCAAATTTTATCGAAATCCGTTCAGTGGTTTAGGCGTGAAAAGGTAACATACAGACAGAGTTACTTTCGAATTTATAATTTATAGTATAAGCTGTATAATAGATACATATTAAATATACATAGAAACAACGAAAATAAATGATGACTACAGATTATTGCAGCTACGAAAACAAGATCACAACAACAAGTAATGTTCCTTCACGAGTCTCGTAAATACAGCTAACGATTACGCGGGTTTTATTTGAACTGGCAATGCATTCCATAAACGAGCGGCCTGAACAGAAAAGGATTTGTCGAATGATGTTGTGGAATGCATTGGCATTTTAAGCTTTAAATTATCCGATGATTTCAATCGATATCTCGTATAAACGTAAACGAAGCAAAACGAATAATATGTAAAAATCGGAGCAGGTGGCGTTCTGAAGTTTCTGCTCAACCCCATGGGAAGAAGGTGTAAATTTATGTATGTATGTCGTTAAAAATGAGAATGTCGTATCCATACTAATATTATAACTTCGAAAGTAACTCTGTCTGTCTGTCTGTATGTTACCTTTTCACGCCTAAACCACTGAACGGATTGCGATAAAATTTGGCAGAGAGATAGATTGCATCCCGGGCAAGGACATAGGATAGTTTTTATCGACATATCTTGCGGGCGAAGCCGTGGGCGGAAGCTAGTAAATTTATAAAAATTACATACGAGTAATATGCCAAGAAATATCGTGATTCGCGAAGTTCATCTCAGCCAACCTTGACTTTTTCTATGCATTAATTAAAGCATAGCCGTGTCGAAAGTTTCTACATGAATGAAACGAACAGGACATTGATGTTCTTCTTCGTTCGTGACGACTGACTGAAGCATTTTAAATTATACACACTTGAGAACCTGATCTATGTAGCTTTCGAATTATGGTTTCATCAGTTCCCTGCCCTTATACCAATACAACATTATTTTTAGTTTAGGTATGCGAAACCCGAAATACGTGTCTAGTATTTTTACACAATTTACAAACAAAATTTCAAAACTGTATCATGAAAAATCACAAAGTTATAAGCTTCTTAAGTTACCTGTTTGTCCGTACAAAAACATGCTCACCCGCGCCGCTCGCGCCGCGCTCGCTGATAATAGTACCTAGGTACCTAACCGTTCGGCGCGGAGATTATAAAAAAGGTTAAAAGTTGGACACAACATGGGGCAAAAATTTTTGGAATCGATTCAGTTACTTATTCTGAACAAACTATATTCAGGTTTCGCATATTATGCTAAAAATAACGTTGTATAGTTGGGGTCTTTTCCTTCCATACTTCTCTGTTAGTCGTCATCTCGGTAGTCACTGCCTTTCTAGCTATGGCTAGAAAGGCAACTGAAATTCAATGATATGTCATTGAATTGCAGTTTGCGATATATATTTTGTGTTGTTTAGATCAAGCTGATACCGTGTCTTAATAGTAGGTAGGCTTACTCGAACCATAGTTTTTGTGGCTAAACAGTGTGATAATTTAAATGAGGGACAGTCAAAAAAAGAAATAAGTATGCAGGATCGTCGGATATAGTTGAAGTTTAGTAAGAAACCGATGGATGTTGTCGGCTGAAATTTAATTGAATAAATGAGCTGTTTGTTATCTACGAATAAAATAAAATTTCAGCCGACAACATCTATCGGTTTTTTTACTAAAATTCAACTATAATCGACGATCCTGCATACTTATCTCTTTTGTTGACTAGACATACTTCAAAAATCACTAAACATATTTAAAATATGTTTTGTCCCTGTCATCTACAAATTATTGACAAAAAACAAAAATATGTTTTGAATACGGTTAGCGTTAAACGATAGTGATTTATGGTGTAAGCGGGCCGAAGATAGGATAGTACTAAACCAACTAACGTCATCTCAAATATAAAGTCCAAAAAGCTATATTACGCTATTCTATTATATTACACTAAGCGTTTTCAAATGTCTTTTATAATGCGCACAGCAAAAGAGTGGAACTCTTTACCTGCGTCTGTGTTTCCGAGCGCATACAACCCGAATCTCTTCAAAGTAAGAGTGAACAGGCTTCTTCTGGGTAAGCTCACTCCATCGTCGACTTTGTCTCTGTCACCTCTGACCTAGACTAGAGTCAAGAGCAAACCCATTTCAAATAAAAATAAAATATTATCCTCTAACGTCCGAAGGTGTCCCATCTAAACGCAACCCTAGTATCCAGTTTATATACCGGCAAACATCGCCTAATACAATTACTTAGAGCTTTTACAGCTCAAACCTCTTTGATATGAGAGGTCAAGCAGATTATTGATTAACTAGCGATCGCCCGCGGCCGGGCCCGTTTACGGTAAACCAACGTACGGAATATAATGTCTTGACATTTAGTTTGAATTTATTGAGACGGAGTTTTAGGGTTATAACGGAGCGGATCAAGCCAATTTAAGTTTTCGCTGCTTGTCTTTCAAATATTCAAATATTCAATGGTATTAAAAAAAAATGAGATTAATAATCCCAGCTGAAGTTAGTGTTCTTCCAGTGGGCCTAGACAAAGTGATATGGAACCTCAAAAATGTATTGGATGCTAAGTACCAAAAAGCTAATGTCAATCCTGTGGAAAGTAGTTATAGAAATACGAAACGCTTTGAAAGCGATTGTCACTTGTCTAAGTCGTAAAATGCACCTTCTTTCACACTTCTTTGTGTCACTTCAGGGTAGTTTTTCACTAAAGGACTTCATTTATCAATGTTCAATTCGGTTTCGAAAATTAAAAGCATGATTCGAAATAAAAATATTTTTGCTCGTGTCTTGATATATTTTAATCTATACTGGCATTTTATGTACAAACCCATAAACATAAAACACGGTACGAAATCTTGATACACTGCCTACAAGGCTATCGTCTCTTTTTCGGCGATTTCTGCAAAGGTAACTTTTTATAAAGTCATTATATTTTTTTTAAACCCTAAGACTCAACTACTTTAGGTACTTTATGCGTACAAAATAAGTCACTACTCTAATCTTTTTCGAATGCTAAAAAATTAAATCTTTTAACGCAGCAAGCTCATGACACCTATAACAAATTTTCGCCTTCGGACAATGTCTAACTAATGTCATTGCGAAATCACAGGGAGGTGGTGGATGAGACTAACTCAGAATCGAAACACACGTGCCGTAATGAAGAGGAGGCCTATGTCCAGACGTCTACACAGGTAGACTTATAGACACATCGAATAGGGCAAGCGATGGAGACGAAACTATCTAAATGAAAGATCTAGTGTTGTACACACATCAAAAGTGTCTAAGGATCAAGGCATTAAAAAAAATATTGAAATTTAATAAAAATGTCTATTTAGATTGATTAAATTACATGTTTTTGTATGTGTACATCGACGAAGGAAAACATCGTGAGGAAACCGGCATGTCCTAGAACCAAAAATTCGAAGACATGTGACATCTACCAACCCGCACTGGGCCGCGTGGTGGATTACGGCCTACTCCCCCCCGAAGAGAGGAGGCCTTTGTTCTAGCAGTGGGAACATTTTAGGCTGATTATGATGACATCGACGAAGTTACTCTCTGCTTTTGCATTAATAAAGACTTCGCGATTTTTGCTTATGATTTTTCACCGTAGTTAGTCCTGACATTACAATGTAAAACTTAAAGTTTTTAAAGGCTTTCATTGCGTAAAATAAACATTTAGTAGGTAGTCTGTATTTCTGCCACTAACGCATATAACACAATCAAGATCTCGAAATATGAAACTTATTTAAATTTTCTAAGCCACATGTCTGTCATATTTGTTGTTACTGTAATATTTTCTATCCAACATCCTTCTATACAGCACTCGTTCAAAAGATTACCAGGGTTTAACATATACGACATAAAATCATATTGTTTTTGGTAGATTTCTTTAGGTTTCAACCTTCATCTGTACAGGAAATGGGGCTTAAGTTATACTGGTCGTGTGATCGTAAGTTAATGTGAGAAGGTTTGGATGCGTTAGATTGCACAGCCTTCCACAATCTGAACTTCTAGTAAACTTCAAAGGCAAAGATATTTTCGATCATTTTTTTTAATTAGAAGTAGGCAGAAAAATGTACTATGGATGTTTTGTAAGAAAAAATAAAGAATGAAATCGGAATATTCCATTTAGAAAAAAAACGATGAGTCTATAGAAGTTTATGATCGCAAAGATCAAAACTTTTTGTATGATAAAGGATGATCATGTAAACTAGATGACGTAAGGAACGAAGAATTTGATGCAAATATTAAGTTTTTTTTCTGACTATTGGACACATTAAGTTAGAAAAAGTTCAGATATTAGATATCAGACCATCCAGAAAGTCAATTGATACGTGAAATTCGACTTTAGTGCATTGCACCTGTGATTTTTCTAATCCAATTCATCATCCTTTTTTTAAAGATCAAGAAACCAATCTAATGATACCTACTCTCAAATCATTTTATGGCCTATTTATTGATTGTAACTCATTTGGAAAATCAAAATTGAAATCCGTGAAATTTTTAATTGCGTTTAATGCTTTTTGTTACTTTTTTACTATGATGTACGTATCCAGATTCATTTTCGGAATCTATTCGAAATGCGGTAAAGCCATTATATCAACGGCCTGGCTATATCCCATTCAAATCCAGTTGTTTTCGAGTTCAAATGGGCCACTAAGGTGATGCGTCCGATTCGCCAGCACTGCTCGATAATGCATTGTCCAGTTACGCGAACACCCCCGAAAATACAGCATGCGAAAAAAGCCATCCTCGCCACCTCCCGCCAGCATTAATGTCCCCCCACCTCGCACTAAGCTTCTTTTTTTAATACATAACTTTTTTTCAAGATGCATTTTTACATGTTTCGGCCTAAAACTTTACACACCCAGAAGTGAGAGCCGATGGAAACGGGAACGCCTATCGCCGCTCGGATGTCTCGCTCGCGCACGCGGCCCGAGCCCGCCGGACGATAGTGGCGCGAGCGAAACGGACACATCCGTGCCCACTGCTGCGTCTTTAACTAAGATTAAGGCTCTATTCCGCTTTTCCGAACGCAGATTCTTAGTTCAAACGCATGTAACGTCAACGTTTCAACACCAAGACCCTGAATCTCGGTGCACTACTCCACACTACATTAACGGAAACAATTAAATTGTATTTAATGAAACGCAGCCACTGAAATAAGGCGAAAGCTATACGTCTCACTCTAGCGTCCAGTGCAAAGGCATTCGCGCCACGACAATTGAGTTGAGTTGAATTGAATTGAGTCGGTTAAACCGTAAAAATGGTCGGGCGGGTATAGCCGCGCGAGAGAGAGACGAACGAAAGGCGTGTTGGCCGAGACCGCTGCCTTCTTCTCCTCGACTTACGCCGAGTCGCGACTAGTGAACGTCAGCGTACTGACGTGGACGGCCGTATCTGCGTTTGTTCGTGTCCCGTTTGACAGTTGAAAAAAAAAACGTTTCGCGCGTCTTTCTGTCATTTTGATTTGAAACTTTCGAGTGCGTTCGGATATCGGACTGAGTGTTGTTGTAGGGTTAAGAAGGATTTTATTTGAAGGAAACTGGTAACGTGTTTGGAGTGCAATAATTAACTATCGGCTTGAACTAGCCGCTGAGACGCTATAAAGTGATGAATCAGCGAGCGCCGGCTAATTAACAACGTCACTGCTACGAAAACAAATCTAAAGCTCTAACTACTATAATTTAGCTTCTGGGATATTGTAAGTGTTAAGTTTTGTATTGTTATACAATGTATTTTCTTGCTTTTTGTCTTTTCTTGTAGTACAAATAAGTTTTGTTTTGATAGTTTTACCTACTTATATTTTTTTTTTTTACAAAATTGATACTTTTTAGAATAGTATTTTTTCATTATTTAAAATATTTAACGAAGCTGTTTCTAATGAACGATAGATTTTTTTTATTTAATCGGAGGTAACATAAAATAATATTTAGTAAGCCGCGTGTAGTCGATTTTAAGTCCATCATGAAGTTTAAGAAGGAAATAGTATGAATGTGGGACAGAGAGCGAGATAAAAAAAGAAATTGAATACCTTGATAAAAAGTTTATCACACGTATCGGGAAAATGATGGAATGGTTATATTTTTGACGTGCCAAAGAGGAAAAGTTACGTGGGGCGGGGCGAACGAAGCCAACAAACAGCTGATTGGTTCGAATACATGTGTCGCGTTTTTCTGTAGGTATTTTTTTTACTTTTTTTCTTTTCTTTGGGCAACTTTTTTTGTAGGCTGTATTGATTTTCCGTTTAAAGTGCATCATCATGCGTGTATCTGGACGAGTGCTCAATATCCTTTTGTAGACAAAGTAATAGTTTGTTGAATAAATTATTTTGGACATAAAATTTGTTGAATATTCATTTCGACAGCTCAACACCTACTATGAAAAGTAATTTGATCGTAACGATAAAAACAGGTGCATTATCATAAGACTATGAATTTATTGCTACATCATTCATTTTCTCATTATTATGATATTAAGTGGGCCATAATTCGTTACATCATTTTTTTTCATTATCACCCATTTAATTTTTGATAAAATCACTATTATAATTTGGTACTATTAGTTATTTTGTAATTATACTCAAAATTTAACACCTAATTTGTGTTTTAGAATATTTTAAATTAATTAATGTTCTAAACTTAATATGTTCTTACCTATTATAAAAATATTATTCAGTAAAACTGTTAATTTAATGCAAATGAAATAGATAATTTTCCCTCATGAATGAAGCACACACACAACATTAATTTTGTTAGATAATTACACTCTTTGAACCAAATTACTATCTAACCTATCTACCTAATAAAGTTTAATTGAAACTTCAACACATTATTTTAAAATTCTTAAAATTCTTTTTAATAAGAATAATACTGTTTTTAATACATATACAAGTGTACCTATAACAACAGCTCGTGCAAATTTCGAAAAAGTTAAGCTAAAAAGCTGCTTAAAATCTAAAAAAATATTCACAGAAGAAAAATAATAAGTCGGTAACTGATATTGGGGATAGAAAAATAAATTACTCGTACATGTAATTAAAATTAATCGAACTGATCATTAATGAAGATCGTATTACCACTGCCGTGGATGATAATAAAAAACAAGAGAAAATACACAAATAATAGACTAACGCATTACATGATACAATAAAAATATGATTATAAAGATTGATTGCACGATAACTTTTTCTAGACAACGTTCAAACATGCGCTTGCGCAGACACAATGTTAGTTTTTTCTGTTAAAATTTTTTTCCTCCTCTTTTTCCATAAAAACTAGTGTGTGCTAACTCTTTGAAATTGTCATTATATCCATTAACTATGTATAATAAACGATACGTACTTTTCGTATTTATTAATACGTATTCTGAATAAAAATTATTGAATACCGCCTACTTGTTATATTTTTTCAGTTTCATTCCGTTTTCTAAACTCTAGTTTTCCTATCAATATCTTTATTACTTACATTGTCAAAATAATAGGGGAGAGTAGCCCAAAACGGGTAAGCTAAGGTTGATGGTAAAAAAAAACAACATATAGATATAAATTGAAAATTTATTTGTATATTTTGAAATGTTTAGTTATCAAGGACTATAAAATAAATGACATATTTAGTAGTTTTGTACATTAAGAATAAAAAAATAACAAGAATCTTTACCATTCGAATTACCCGTTTTGCCCGTAGGGGGGGCCTAAAGCAGGTAGGGCTTTTGGGCAAAGCGGGTAGGGACTGAATTACATGAGATTAACGTCAATCAATGACTAGAACTGTTTCATAACAATCATAACTCAGATGGAGCTCCACCAGGATCATCAGCTACTTGCAGTGACAATGCTTGGATCAATGGACCAGTATTCTTGGAATGGTTGCGGCACTTTGTAGACAACGTAATGAGTTGGCAACGTAAACAGATTGTCCATGTGAAATAGATACTCAACTAGCTCTAATTCTTGAGCTGCTGTAAAAACTGTTGTGAATCTTCCTAGTTTTTTTTTGACATCCTTTCTTTATATGTATCTGTAAAGTCGAAAGGTTGATGCCATATTTTTTTGCTGCACCATTGACGGAAGTTTTGAGAGCTTCTTCTATCGCAAGCTTCATAACTCCTTCATCCCACGATGCAATTGCAGTCTTTCTTTTGTATTTATTTACCATCTGCAAAAATAAAAGAACTAATAAGCAGTCAATGAAATTATACAGGGTAAATCGGGTATGGGCAAAACGGGCACCCGCTTTGCCCCTACCCTTTTTGCCCACAAGCATGTATTTTTTTCAATCGACTCATATCCTTAAAACCGAAATAATAAACGCCAACCTATTACACAAATAAAACGTCTATTTGTTGCAAAATCATAACACAAAACTAGTAAGAACATATTGTAAACCATTTTCGAGTATTCAAAAGTAATGTAACTCAATTTTTTTTAGTGGAAATAGCAAAAAACTTCTTTCTTATCTTACCGTGAACTAGTGTCCGCCAGAGAAGCGTGCCGGCTCCCTGTGATTGGAGAGTGGCAGGCGCCGCGCACTGCACGCACACATTCTTATTAGCAATAAAGGTGCGCAATTTAAAAAGCATACCCGTTTTAGGCGGGCTACCCGTTTTAGGCTTACCTCCCCTATGACATCCTAAAATATAAAAAAGGACCTTTGTACTGAAAAAGTCAGAAATATTCCAACAAATTTATACTGATCAAATTTGAAATTAATTTTATTTAAGGAACGGAAAAAGACGAATTTAATTAAAAGAAACGTACAAAATACAAAACTGTTAAGGACAAATATTCTTTCTCGGAAATCAAAATCTAGATTTTGAAAATTTGTAAATTATAGTAAGTTTTCGATGAAGAAAATCAATCCAAAATGGAAACATATTAAGAAGATCAAACGTAGATAGAAAAAAAAACCATTTATAAAAACTTTTCCAAAGAATATTTTTTATTTCCCTTCATAATCCATCACTTAACAAATACAAAAACAAAATAAAACAATAAAAAAAAGGAAACCAAGAAAGAAATCTGGTCACCGAAACACGTGCATATATTTAATATTTTTGATTTTACAAATTAATGAAAGTCAAAACTAGTACGTATATAAAAATTTAAAGTAAAGATAGTAGATGTTCTGGCCAATATCATTGACATTTTGGCGCTTAACCACACAAGAGTCTATCATGAGCCCCTCTGCGATGTCACAAACTAAACTATTCGTCAGTTGTATTTAGACGTGATCGCATCATTTTATTCCTTTGAATTCTTAGTCCATTGTACCTAATTAGAGTATATCACGTGACTCATTTGTATCCCAACTTCGTTGCTATGAATCAGTCATTTTAATTGTACACGCGGTCATTAAAATTCTGTAGCTTTGATTAATATTTAGATTGTTCAATTGTGCCAGCTACTAATAATCGACCACGATTTGTATAGGTATAGGGCTAGGTAAATATATTTTTTTACATTAAAACGTTGGAAATGGAAACATCTCACCATTTTACGACAAACAGAACACCGTCTCTGACATCAACTTTTATAACCGTTCAAACAATTACATCTGATCTCGGTGTCCCCTCGCGAGCCGGCCAGCACGCTGAGAGAGACAGAGACAACCATAAACTACTCAGCTACGCCCATCAATGTCTAATTGCTTTTATTATTTTAAGGCATCGTAATCATTATGGCCGCAATAAAAATTGTAATTACTTCTCATTAGTTCAATTAAGAATTTTCTAGACACGGTTTAGTTGATATGTTGATTGCAAAATGGTTTAGTCTAGTGATGCATTGTGTTGAGAAAGCGGCTGTTTTATTACTATTACGTTATTATTAATTCCCTTGTCTGTGGGTGAAATCTGATGTCGATAATCAATAAATTTTATGAGTGTTAGACACGGCTCGTATCAATCAATATTAATGATCATTCCGAAATTTGGAACTAATCGACGTATTTTAATTTTTAATATCGATAAGTTCTAATACTTCCGAATAGATACTTTAACGGCTACAAATTCGAGTTCGAAAACGGTTTTGTTTTAACCGACAAAACGGTTTCGAACAAATTCAAAATACAAGTGCAATTAATTTTTCAAATTACACGTCAATAAAATATATCGTCTACAAAAATAATAGACTCCATAAAACAGAGTTGATCCTACATAAAGAGAACGCGCGCTAAGAAATAAAACCGCGAAGTGAAGGCGAAGTTGAGCTTTCAACAAAAAAAGGACCGCGTAACGCATGCACGCGAGGAAAAACTTCGCCAAAAAGTTTCCATGCACGTGACTAACACGTGGTCTTGGGTGAAAAATCGCGCAGCCCCGCGCGTTCCTTGCACCACCCCCCACCCCCTCGCCGGCACGGGGGGACCCGCCTGAGGAGTCCTTTCTAAACGTTCTAGGCGGGAAGATGCGGCTGACGGGATATACTTAAGTTTACTACACCGACTTGACTTTTTCCGTTCTTTTCTTTAGTTTATTTAACATGCTATTTCTATAGAGTTTCTTATTGTACAGTTGCGGCGGCAGTCCCCAGGACGGCGGCAAGCTGTTTTACCCCTACTTGAAGACGTCTTCCCTACAAAGGGACTTCCTATTTGCCAGTGGCTCCGGTACGTAGCTTGTAGTTAGGCACAGTTTATTTGTAGATCACGATAGACTTGATGAACACTAAGTGGACTTTGTCGAAGCCATTAAGATTGAACTACTACTTGGAGTAACAAACATTTAGAAGTCAATTTAAGACGGATTTTCTGTAACTTTTAAATTGTGAACAGTTGATTTCACGGAGTAGGAATTGTGTACGATTTACCTAAGCCAATCAATAATGGATTTTTATAAAGCTTCGATCAAATAAGCAACTCATTATCTTATTTCGAAAATTCGAACGTTTCAAAAAAGAACGCAAGCACTGGCCAGTAAAACAACATTTCACAGACTCCGGACAAAACGAAAACTTATTTTAAACATAATAATTAAGTTGAAAGTTATATTCATTCAGCTTAATTATAAAAACCAACTTGCATACGGTTGAAGTAATTAAAATTGTCAATGCATAAATTATGTGAAGCGCGTAATAACAGCTTTGGTACGCATCTGTAAACTATTTTATCTTAAGTACGATCTCCGAAACGACGTGTGTAGCATTAAGGGCCAGTAAAAACTATTAACAATTCACTGCAAATGTTTGTTTATGTAAAGTTAATTCTTTTGAAGTTAATCCATCTTATTTATCGATACTAAGTCGATCGCGAGGATCAACTGAATTAGTTTGTACGCCGAGTGATGGCCCCGTTTGACATATGGAATCGATTAAATTTGATCGATTTAACGATGCGAGCTGTTTGTCAAAATCAATTATGGGATTAGTAGGGACCACACAACTTTTTAATGGGCGCATTATAAAGGGAAAATGTTGTTTGAGCTATTTTCAAAACTCAATTAGTAAACAAAAAGAAAAAAACACGCACACAAAATCAATCTCACACAAATTAGCCAAAAAGGGCTTTCCTTCACAGTAACTTTCACGTAACTTGCCGTCTGCCTTCAAAGCAAGAGTGAACAGGATCAGGGCACGCTCATTCCATCATAGACCTCATCCATCGCTTTCCAGAAGACATGATCAAGGTCCAGAGCAGGCTCCTCCAGCAATAAAAAAAAAACCTTCTACGACATTCACTCTTAACATCACTTTATATTTTGAAGGAATATAGATAGGTACCCCGCTCTTGATTAAACCTATCAAGCATAGGAAACCCATAACACAGTCTTATTTATACCATAACATTATTTTCGTAACATAACACTATCTTATATTGATAAGTCAAGCTTTACTCTCCAATACGTCGTAAGTTACTCAAAAACCGCCATAAATATTCTTAACCGAAACTAGAGCAATACAATAACACATTCACATCAAAATTGAGTTATCATTACTCCGGTTTTGCGTCGGCTGAGCTCACCAACACACTCATCGACATAGTTTTATAGCAACTGAGGCGCCCGAATTACATCGCAAACAAGCCCGATTAGATCGACTCCGAGAGCTGCCCATAAATTCAACCCTAAAACAACCGTTCTGTTTAGTTTGGAAGCACCCATCCCAGTAATTATACAATAATTCATACTTTAATAAATACTAATAAATCGTTCCCTCACTCCACCGGCTCGCAGTATTATCGACCATTATTACACGATGTAATTACAACCAATAAATTACCAAATAATACATCAATCAGATGTGTTATAATTTTCTTATTATTACTTTATTTTTTTAACTTTTTTATTGGACAACGGGCAATTTTATTAAAATTATAATGCAGCGGCCGGCTCCAAATTGGGGTAGCTGGAGGCTAAGATTCGGTTTAATTATATATGTAATGTTTAATGATATATTCTTATAATAAGCTACCTGAAGCTTGGTGGGCATAAATCAAATATTTCATTAAAATTCGGAGAGCTTACAACCCTTCATTTGGTAGTTATTAGTCTGGGGATACGATTGTTCGCGAAATCCTTTAAGTGTAGGTGAGTGCCTAATTTTGTGTGGAAATAGCATTTTTGTAGTGACGTTGATGAATGGGATCCGTTTAATCCGTTCCTTAATGTATATTAGGTTAGACTATCGAGTTAATGTTAGTGTCGAAGTCATCATCGACTTTAGAGCTTTGATTTTTAGTAAGAAGGCGTCGTTTAGAATTAATTAGGTAGATTTTTAGTTTTATTAGTATTGAGAACTAAAGTGGTGACTATGTGTAAGTATAACTTTATATAAGGCTGATTTATTTTTTTATAAATACCTATGAGAAAAAAATTTGTTCACATATTTTAGAAATTAGTTTAGAAAAATATTGTCATTCAACTTCGAAGTAGGTAAAGCGTCTCATAAAATAATCTGAATATAGTATAGTTGCCTGTGAACATTTACAGTTATATTATGCTTCCTTATAAATAGACGAGTTCCTGTTGAAAAAAATACATGAATTGTATCAGCTGCTTATAATCGTGTAAATTAACAGGAAAATGAGTAACAATTATAATTGTTTACCTTGTTCGACAAAAATCCAATGCGTTGTATGCCTACCTACAGGAAAATAAGCATATGGAGGCGATCAAGGGATTCCGTCAAGTGGAATGGCGGGAACCTTTATATCGTGCCTACAGTTCGCGAATCAAAGACACGTGTTTACTATTGTAAAAACCGGCTTTGTTATAATTATAATTTTTACAGTAAGTAAGTATTATGTTCATATTAATCAAGATACTTACTAGCACCTATATAATGTCAGAAATTAGTTTCTCTCAAGTTAGACTAATTAGTCTCGTCAAGACTAAAATTTGCAACTGTTTTCTAATCTTAACGCACCCACATAAGGATTAATTCCTGTTCACCATTATCATTGGGATTTAATTAGCTCTAATAAAGCATGTAGCTTTTTATTACTAAGTCATCCGATTTATAAACAATTCTGTGACTTCACAACATCCTGAAATACCTTGAAAGATAAAGTAGACTCAATTGTACTCACATCAAGAAAAATAACACTCGAACCATTGCGAAAAGAGGCTAAACCAATTTCGCGCAAAAAACTAAACTGGACTATAGGCCGACCGGTAAGACGCTGCCTGAGGTAACAGCGCGGTGCGGGAGGGGTGTGGTGACGTGATGCGAGAGCTCAGTGATTCGTCAACTTGTAACAACTATCACCCCTCCCGCATCGCGCAGCTACCTCAGGCAACGTCTCAGTTAAGCGATCGGCCTATAATTAGTTCTATTTGTAGAAATGTATATCTTATTACTGGCTTTCATCACTAATAAAATTACCGAATAAATTAAAAGACTCAATCTATACATATAAAATTCAAAGTCCTGACTTTGAATTTATATATATATATATACAGGGTCCTATTAAAATAGATGGACAAATTTTAACACAGCGCTCAGTAAGTCTAACTAAAGCTATCAAGCAAAAAAAAAAACACTGATTAAAGTGATTTTATTTTGACCTAAAGCAATAAATTGCGCATTAGTGTATTTTCGATAGCTGATTATTTTTTCTTGTAAGTATATTGCGTTTTGCTCATATATTTTTTTACCATCGTCCTTATTTTGGTGGTCTGAATGATTTCTGAAAGTTTGTCCATCTATTTTAATATATGACTGATATAATTATCAACGCACAGCCTAAACCACTGGTCCTAGAGACATGAAATTTGGAGTGTGTGTTCTTTGTGAAGAGTAGGTATCCACTAAGAAAGGGTTTTTTGAACTTCCACCCCTAAGGGTGAATAGGGGGAGGGTGAAATTTCACGCGGACGAAGTCGCGGGCAGAAGCTAGTGAAGAATATATGGTACTTACAAATTGCACTATGTATGCTGGAACAAAATAGAGGGAAGAAGCCAGCTGCCATGGACCTGGTGGTCAAATATAAAAAGAAACCTCAAGAAAGCCCATTTGCCTGAACTGATAACCCAAGACAGAATAAAAAAGTGAGGAGACCCGACCCAATTTATTTTACAACATCCTGAAATTCCCTGAAAGATAAAAGAGACACAATCTTCTTCACACAAAAAAAATAACACCACCCACTTACACACATTCAGACAAGTCTAAACCAATTTCGCGTTAAAACTAAACTGGACTAATTAGTTCTATTTATAGAAATTTATATCACTTAGTACTTGCCAGCTAAACAATAGTGGATGTACAGTTAAATACTGCATGATTCATGTCATTGTTCTAAAATTAGGACCAAAGTAATTGTCACTTGTTTTGGAGTTCCAAAATCCGTTGATTACTTAGTTGTGTGCCACCATATGGCTGGTGAAATTGACTTATTGTGGATTCGTGAATGAGCTCTGTTAGATGTAATTTTACTACAATGTATATATATACCGTGGTGGTCAGATAGGCAGTCGCTCCATGTAAAATACTCGTATTCAGCTGAAACCGGTTAGACTGGGAGCTGACCCCAACATAGTTAAAAAAAACTGGTCAAGAGTGAGTCAGACTCGCGCACCGAGGGTTCCGTATTGTGAAACGTGTAATGTTTTTAAATTTTCATGTTTGAGGATTAATTTTCAATCATTGACATTCGTCACAGAATTTTAACACTACGGTATAAAATATTGTAGTTTTAGGTCAGCGCCATCTCTTGACCGATAGTGGAGCTAATGTATTTTTTGTTGATTTCTGAAAAAGTGTATTATTTAGAGACATCGTTTTATTTTTCTTGTAACCTTTACATAAACTTCTATCACATAGAATAATTTTAGATTTTTCTCTATGCAAACTTCGGAGATAAGGGCTCGGGAACGGTATTTTTTTTTCATTTTCCACAAAGGTCGAAAACTATGCGGCCTGAAAAAAAAGAAAAAGTGTTTGAGAATGTGCAAATAGCGCTCTTTCATGCCCTAATAGCCCCACTTAGATTTTTAAGACCACCTTTCATTCACTGCTGCAAAATAAAAAAATAAATTATTTCTTACTTATTTGCAAAATAATTGGGCAAACGTCATCTAAGACTATTCTAGATTTCAAATTGATAGCATTAGTAGTTCTTGAGATATCCAGCTTTGACAGGCGGACAGACAGACAGACTGAGTCTCACCAAAGGGGTTCCTTTTTACCATTTTTCTACGGAACCCTAAAATTCTAGGCAGATTGATTGATCATAGTATGTATACTTCAATGAAGGGCCGTGAATTCTGGATATCTTCAATGTTTTTTTTTTGTTAGAAAAGGAACTTTTGCTAGAGAAGGAACAAGTCCATTAAAATATAGCGAATATTTTAGTGAATTGAAACTGCGAAAATTTAAAACTCTGATTGAAAATCAGTGCAACATGAGTAATCGCCATAATATACCACTATCTCATGCTTCAGAAAAGGAGTGGTGAGCACAGTTTATAAGCATTAGACAACTACAGGATATTCCTGTCCATCTATTACTCTTATTCGTTGAGTCACCTTTAAAGACACCTTTCAGGAAGATAATAATATTGCTCTGCCCTGTCCATACTACACCCTTACAATACCAAACTGTTTAAAACCGTTTAAATCGTTTTGACTCAACGCACTAGAAACAATTGGAAAGTTGACATGTGGCTGTCCATATCAATCCCATACAAACTTAAAAGGCTTACTAAAGAAAACGAAAAGAATAAATCTACCATTGCAAGTACCAGAAAAGGTCGTAGGTTCGGACCCTGACAGGCGCTTTACTTTGTCTAAATTATTTCATCACCACTACTCTCAAAACGGGCGATGGTGACGATGATGTCCTAGAACCAAAAATTTGGAGACATGTGACATCTACCAACCCGCACAGGGCCAGCGTGGTCGATTATGGCTCTCTCACAGAGAGAAGGCCTGTGTTCCAGTAGTAAGAACATTATAGGCTAATTATGCATGAATTATGCTACTACCCGATCCCGTAGGAATATCGGGATAAAAATTAGCCTATATGTTAATCCAGGGTACCTCCATATAAAATTTATAAACAACAGACTTATAAACACACACACACCCTAACACTCACAAACTTTCGCCTTTTTAATATTAGTGTGATTGCATTACAGCAATTAAATGCAATAAAAGAAATAGATTCCGACTATTTCATTAAAGGTACTTACTAATTTCATTCCTCGAAAGAAGATATAGTGTTAAAAATATTAATACTAAACAATCCCTATATGGATTTCTACTGCACTGAAAGATAACATTATTCAAAAACTAAACATTATCAGTCAAGGTGTTAACCCTAAAGAATAAGACTATAGCAATAAATAAAAAGGCGATAATGAAAACCCGGGCATTTATCACCTGCAACACATCTGGACAAATAGTTGTAAAAAATGCGTGTGCGTCATTATTGTTAATAAGCGTAAAACTAAAGGGTTTTTTTCACTAGTGACCGAAATTCTTATCTGACTTTTATTGTTCTTGTTAAAATTATAATTATTTTTTAGTTTTTTCCAGCCGATGAAAGATTTCTATATCTTTCCTATGTTAAAAAAATATTGCTTGAATGCACAGTTGAATGTGTTAACCAACAATTTGACAGCTTTGCTTTTAATTTTTTTAAATTACAGATAAACTTTTCTGCAGCTAACCGGTTCTTCGAAACCAGTTAAACATGTAAAGCTAAGCAATAAAGGTGGCCAATTGTAAGACTCTAGAGAATTCCTGATAAAAATCACAGTTCCAAGGTTAGAAGGCAGAAGTACTATGTTCCTTAATAAATCCATGACATTTTTTCATCATAGACTTGTAATATACATATATTTATATACCATTTTTCGACGACTTATACATGAGTTTCGACTCCAGACCTAGGTTGGCCGAAGCAAGGAAGGCCGTTTCAGGTGGATATTCATAGACGACTCCACGTTTGAGTGTAAATGTGGTGCTGTTCCATAAACTATGGGGCACTTAATATCGTGTCCTGCACATTACAGGAACTGATGGACGCTGGTGATGGCGCCAAACAAGTAGCCGAATTCTGGGCCAAGTCCATTTAGATTGCTATCGACACGCTAAGAAAAAGATGAGTTTCGAAAAAAAAATAATAATCCCATGTGTTCGAGTGTCCAAAATTCCGTACTGTACCTGCACTAGCAGGAAAAAAAACTGCTACTGGCCACATTAACTGGGCCCAACTCATCTAACATAATAAAGTACAAACATTTACCATCGACACAAGCTTATTTACCCATGTAAATACCCGGTGCATTTTGAATAGCTTCAAGATTAAGACTACAAATGTACTAGCTACAGTTGGTAGGTACATTATGTTCTGAATGCCAGCTCTGCAGTGAACCAACACGAAACAGTTTGCACTGTAATTGACATTGTCTTTAGAAGACAGTCCAGAAATAGAATCAGTCTTGTGTTTTACTCGATAACTTCAAAATTCTTCAACGTCAGCGTCTAATTTATCCAGTTCCTATTTCGACAAACGAATCGTTTCATCTACCAATGGTATCTTAACCTTTTGTTAAATTAAACCCTTGAATATACTTGCGAGCCTATTTCACTACAGTATTTGCTACTGTTGTGGGAAGATATAATCTAAGATTCAGAACTGTGAGGTCTAAGCAGATTGTCTTATTTCTTTCACAATATTTTGGGGGTGCAAAAACCACAAGCACAAACTCAAATCACAATCATAACAACTTTTAAAATTTTGTTTTGATAAAATTATCTTGGATTGTTTCTTTAGTGATAATTAGAATATCTAGGGTACCCTATGCCAGGGTAGCACTATGACTACATATATGCGTACCTAGATATTTCAATTGCGCTCTTAAACTTTATAGATCTAAGTTAAATGCAACAGCTACAAAAATTCTTTAACAACAATAAAAAATGATTTTCATTTCTGTCATTCTATATTATGCTCTATTGTCACGTTCCACTTCATTATTTTTCATCAAAACAATATTTATCGCATCGCACTATTCAACAAACAAGCTTCCCGTTTCAACAAGTCAGTACCACATCCAAAGATTGGCTCCATTTCCAGGAATAACGCATCATTTGTTTGCTTCGAACCTCCGAGACCGTTCCTCCTCCATCCTTTTTCGCTTTGTCCTCATTCACTCTTCCCTCCGGTATTCTTTCAACACGTCCCAACCATTGAGATTTGCTCTTTCTTATTTTCACAAATATTTTCATGGCTTTTAAATTTTTCGTCGGTCCTGGAATCTGGATGAAACTTTGTTTTGGTAGTGTCTATTTGCTTTTTGAAATTGATCGATTTTGTTTCCTTTAGTAGCTAAAATTGGCTATTTAAAATGTATATTGTAGTCACTAACGATGCGGCTTTGGTAACGTTCATTGTCCTGATTCAATTTAAGTTTAAGCAGAATATTGGTATAAATAAAATAAACTTTTTATTATTTTATTTTACCTAAGTAGAATATTACTCATTAACCATATCTAAGTATTCGATAGGAAGAATTATTAGGGACATCCCACCACAAGTGCTTACGAACTCAAGTAAAAAAAATAATGAACAAACCCAAATCAGTAATTAAATTAGTTCCTTACTTCCTAACCGCATCGTCCTTGATAAGCCCATATAGCCAATTGAAAACATTTTCGAGTGTATGTTAGATTCGCGGCATATATAGAGGGATGTCGCTACTTATAATGATTGTTTAAACCGTCTCCCGTCGAATCGTTAGTATAATAACCTTGTTTAAATCAAGTGTCTTCTTCCGAGGAGGGGAATAGAAGCGGAAATATTTTGCATGGAAACTAAGAGGGATATTTGCTATGCAATTGTTTTGTGACCTATTTAGGACTCTTGGCTGCAAGAATGCACAGAGTTTTTGAATCTATTCCCTTATTCTTCTTTGTCGTCTTAACATGTCGATGGCAATCTAAATGGACTCAGCCTAGAATTCGGCTACGTGTTTGGCGCCATCACTAACGTTGATATTAAGTGTCCCATCGTTTGTGGAACAGCACCTCTTTTACACTCCAGGGCGGAGTCGTCTATGACTCCGTTCGTATCTCGATCTTCTTTATCCTTCATTTTTCTTAGAAAACCTCTGAGGTATACCTCTCCTCTCACTCTCTAAATCTCCTATTATGAAATGTTTACCTAATCGCAGACTCTTACGTTCAGTTTCATGGTCTATCTATGACATCATCCACCGTATTTAAAGTCTAACAGACCCAGTTGCACGTCTTCTGCTAGAGGTCTTAAATAATTCGTACACTTGCGAGCAGTCGTACGGAGTAGCCAAGTATGTATTTTTTAACCACAAGGAAAATGCCTAAATGCGATTTGTGATTAAACTATTCCAAAAAAATTGTGCTCTCAGTCGCTTAGCACTCGTTGCTTTAGAATGAATGTTACAAATGCGACACTGGAAATTCTTGCAGAGAAAGTTAAAGACATGGAGAAGAAAAACACATACCTCACGAATCAAAACATACACTTGTAATTCAAAATTGATGCATTGGAACAACATATCAGAAACGTTGAGCAAGAAGAATTGGCCAATGTACTAGAAATCATTGGTATTCCTGATAATGAGAACGAGAACCTGGACATTCTCTCAACTAAAATAGCTTCGAAGCTTAACATTGATAAACGCCAAGTTGTAATAGTCAAAAGACTTATAGGCAGGAATGGTAAAGTTTTAGCTAAGCGTTTGCTACTCTCAGGCGTGATACGCTTATAAACAAGATGGACAATATAGGGGTTCGAGGCCTAATATTAAACTGGTGCAAAGATTATTAAAGAAACAGAACATGTCGCGTAAAGATCAGCAATGAACTCAGTGACGAAGCTGTAGTAGCTACGGGAAAAGCACAAGGCTCAGTTATAATATTGCATTATTTAGCCAACGTCAATGACATGGAGAATGTTCTAAACAATTGCTCAGTCTATATATTATTATGTTCGCGGACGACACTTGTCTCGTAGCAACTGACAAAGACTTATCCAAGGCAGAACAACCGATACAAGATGATTTTGATAATTTATGTAAGCGATGTCATGATGCTGGACTAATACTTAATGGTAAAAGTAAGACTATCCACGTTCGTTCCAACCACTTAAGAGCGTTTACGCCGTACGGCATTTCATACAAACTTTCAAGGCCTTGTTTTTCGAAATTAATTAACGAATTTTAATGAAATTTCATACGCATAAGCAGGATACAAAGGTCTGAAAAGTTAGTAGAGAACAATTTCGAAATGTCTTTAAAAAAAAAAGATAACTGGAAATATCTGTTTCTATGGAAAGTTTAAAATCGGTCTAATTTGGCTGTAACACTATTTTTCGAAAATGTTCTCTACTAACTTTTTAGACCTTTGTATTTTGCTTATGCCTATGAAGTTTCATTAAAATCGGTTCATTCACTTCGAAAAACAAGGGCTTGACAGTTTGTATGAAAGCCGTTCGGCGTAAACGCTCTTAATCAACTCTGATAAGCCAGTTTAAATGATTGCGCACACTCACCAATTTTTGCATGAAGTGCAATATCTAGGCTAGGCTGTAAATATGAACCTTTGAAGCAGGTTACCAACTAAGTACAAATATTTAGGTTTAGTTGTAGATGACAGATTAATAGACCGAGCTGAGGTAGCAGCGCGGTGCGGGAGGGTATGGTGACGTGATGCGAGAGCTCAGTGATTCGTCAACTTGTGACAACTATCACCCCTCCCGCACCGCGCAGCTACCTGAGGTAAGGTCGGCCTATAACTGGGGCTACCACATTGACTCTATTTGCGATAAACTGCGATCGATGCTAGCCAAATTCGCAATAATTAAATACAAAGTACTTTTTAAAATATTACTTAACCCTTTTAATTCTCTCGCAGAGTCAATAATTTCATATGGAATTACTAGCAGAACGTTTAAAACTTACTCAGACCAAATATACAACCTACAACTTCGTTTATTAAAACCAAATTAAATAATTTATGATAGTGATCACGTAACAGATTTCTTCAAAAATCTTCCCAATACTATTAATAGAACAATTCACCAACAAAGAACTACAAATTAAATTATTAAATCATAGTATAGCAACAAGAAATACTAAATTTAAAAAAAAACTAAATACATACTCTAATTAATGATGTTCCAACAAACATTCAATCGGAAATAACAAACAGTAATTATAAAAATAAATACAAAAAATTATTTGATACTCTTTGAAAATGCATCATCCTGTTTAAATTAATTCAATAAGTAATTAGCATCGACGATATGCCTAACACGCGTCGTTTTTGTACATTTTAGCTGTTATTTACTATCTACCTCACAATGTTTTATAAACTAGATTGTGTTATCTGTATTATGATAGTTACGCATAGAGAATAGAAGTAAGGAGAACTGAGTCATATGCGGCGAAAGTTGAAAAAGTGTCTATAAGCAGTAAATAACAGTTCAAAAACCTTCCACAATGGCGCTAGCGTAGGCAAAGGGTAAGGTATGAATGTAGCAGTTGTTGACGAATTGAAGTATGCAGAGTTAGAAAATTTAAAAATCTTGGTGACTAGAGTAGTTAGTGACAGCCCAGTATACCAAAACCTCAACTATTTACGTAATAAATATAAACATAACCTAAAATTACCTACTGCTGTAAGAAATTTACGCTCTTGCTACTTTGTGACGCCACCCTAATTGAACGCAGTTTGACGGCCACTTTTGACAACAGAGTCAATATTCTCCTTACTATCCTCTCCTTCTATTCTCCATGTTATTACGGATTTCTTAAAAGTGTGTCAACATCCGGACAGACCGTATTGAGGTTTTCGTGATGTTTCTATTTATATTTTGTCTTGTTCTAATTCATAATCTTCATTCTCCTGCACTTATCCCAATTTATTTGTGGTCGGCGCAACATGTCTTTTTCATCCATCATCATCATCATTTTAGCCGAAAGACGTCCACTGCTGGACATAGGCCTGGCCGGTTCCTGCGGCCTTCATAAGGTCGTCGGACCACTTTGAGGGAGGCTTTCCAACGCTACGTCTTCCGGTACGCGGTCGCCACTCCAGAACCTTTCGGCCTCATCGGCCATCTGTTCTGCGAGCAATTTGCCCTGCCCACTGCCACTTAAGTTTGGCAATTCTTCGGGCTATGTCGGTTACCTTGGTTCTCCTGCGGATCTCCTCATTCCTGATTCGATCACGCAGGGATAGTCCAAGCCCTCTCCATTGCTCTTTGGGTGACTTTTAGCCTTCTTATAAGGCTTATTGTGAGCGACCACGTTTCAGTGCCATAAGTCATCACTGGCAACATGCACTGGTCAGAGACTTTCGTCTTGAGACGCTGCGGTATGTGGGACGAGAAGATATTGCGTAGCTTCCCGAACGCTGCCCAGTCCAATCGGATTCGACGATTGACCTCTTTCTCGAAGTTAGTTCTTCCATACTTCTCTATTAGTCGTCATCTCGGTAGTCACCCTCTTTCAAACCATATCATCATTCACACATTCCATCCATCGTTTCTTTGGTCTAATTTAAAAAAAAAAAACACCTCTCGTTTAATCGTCTAGTTGAAAGTTCGCGTACTTACAAACAATAGAATGTTCTAAACCCGTCAAGTAGAGGGTAGGACGACATCCTTAAAAAGTCCATCAAACATCGTTGTGCATCTTCTGCCAGAGGTCTTAAATAACACTTCTGGTACAATCTCCTAGTTGAAAGTTTGCTTACACCCCAATAGTAAGTTCTAAACCCGTCAAGTTGTTATCAGGAGCCAAATAGTCTGCGTGGTTTTTCGGTTTGTTCGTGCAACATTATGTACGACAAAATATTGTTGATTTTTTCTTAAAGATCTTTCCATACAATGTATGTATGATATCGTACCGTATTAACTAATTTGAAATTCTACAAGTGACTTATTTGTTTTAATTTTTGGACTTCATCATAATTATGCAAACCATTTCCCTTTATTGTATTTATGTTAGATAGAAAAAAAAAACTTAACATTCTGCTTACATACCGGTAACCTAAGCAAAATGTCTCACACACCAAATACAGCGAAAACATTCAAAAACCTTCACTACAATTCACCGAATAAGTTTTTCTGTATCTCCATTTGTGTTCCAAGAACAATAATGTTGTTCAAGTCTATTTAAGTATTAATGAGGGCTCATTAGTAGTACAAGGAAACAGCTAATCAATCGCTTATCTATCCTAATGTACGACCGCAAAGTTACACAATGTTTTATAACACTGTTTTCCCAGTGCGTAACTTAATTACGAAAATATTACGCCTCATTAATGAACGCTGCCTTTTTGAGGACAGAAAAGCCGTGGAGTCGAATCGTTTGTAGATTTTTTCAACTTTTTATGTTAGTCTTGGTCTTAAATATTACCAGACTTGTGTTCTTATGTATTTATTATTCAGCTGTTATAACACGATCTTTACATTGTTCTCAACACCTCATAAAGTAATTTGATTAGCATCTGTTGTTCTGTTCTGGCTTGGAATACAGTTGTAAAAACGCCACTTTACTTACTGTTGTTATTCTAAAATAAAATACCTAGTAACTCATAATTCTTATTTTTTTTATTCAATGAATACGAGTAGGTACTTAACACCTTCCACGATTAATTTTTTTGGCATGGAAATTGAAATAACTATTTAACCTATATTTTTGACACCCGCTCCATGGAATCCTGTTCCCTTTAAGCGGAAAAAAACATTCGCTCAATTCCACAGACTCCTACGCAGAAAAGGCATCAGATACGCACTACTCATACATAAGTATAAAGTTCTCAGAAATATTTGACAAATAGTAAATATTGGAGCAGACAATCGTCAGCTTCGTTATAAATTCCATCATTGAAAAGGTCACAGTGTAAAAAAATCTTCAACAAACAAACTAATTAGTATGGCGCGTTGTAATTACTTGTCGATCTTTGATGTACCTTTTAATTAGCAGTTGTTTACACCACGATAACACAGGGCTAGCGACACTGTCCGAATAATAATTAATACCTCATTTTGTGACGTCACGACATTATAAAATAATAATCGACGGCCATCTTGTGCGGTTTATTTAAAGAGATAATTTTAAAATCATTAACATAATTACTAAGTTCGTTTTGCTTTTTGTTAGAATATGAGTTTTATGTCTTTGCCGAAATAAGAAAGAATGTTTTAATGGGTTCAATGGTAGCATTAAAATCTATTTTAATTTATGGGCGTGTCGCGTCTTAGTTTATGAATTAATCTATGATTAAATAAAGTTGGATATGCGGAGGCGTTTGCGCATTAAAAAGAATAATTAGAGCTAAGTCTGAGCTCATTTTGAATTAATATTTTTCAAGAGTTACGTCTCAATTCAGCTTAGATCTATATCTGTTAATTTTATTGTGGGGAGATTTTAATCATCTGATTTATGGATTTTATGTAATGAAGAAATTATTTTAAGGGAACTAATGTATGATGTCGAGCACCAAGTTTTATTGTTCGAGATGATGTTCACAAATAACTTGCATTGTGAAAAGTATACTTAGTAGCAAAGTAAACTAAATAACTTTGTAGTGTTACCTTCATTTCACCCGAAAGCCCGCCACTTCGACCGGTTCTATGCTTCTCACATCCTGCGGCGGATTCACCATGTCATCGGTCCACCTCGTAGGAGGCCTTTCATTGCTACTTCTTCAACTACGCGGTCACCACTCCAGAACCTTTCGGCCCCATCGGCCATCTGTTCTGCGAGCAATGTGCCCTGCCCACTGCCACTTAATTTTGACAAGTCTTTGGGCTGTGTCGGTTACCTTGGTTCTCCTGCGGATCTCTTCATTTCTGATTCGATTACGTAGGGAAACTCCAAGCATATCCCTCTCGATTACCCTTTGAGTAACTTTCAGCCTTCCAATGAGACGCATTGCGAGCGTAGTACCAACCACTTGTAGTAATTCATAATCAATTTTAGTGCCCCAACCAAACTACTAAAAATTTACCAAGCGGCAGCCTGGTGCAATTACGATACAATTAAATCTGTAGGCCATTATCTATTAACTGGACATAGATAATAACCAGCGAAGTGTAAACATCCGCAACAAGTCGACCCCAACACTACAAACTGCATACCTACAGGTGCCGTTCGCGGACTGAAAATAATGTTAATAAACTTCCACCGAACGGTACTTACCAAAATTTTGTTTCAGTGCAGTTAGTAGAACACCTTAGATGCCGTTCGGGCAAGTGCCGTTGAAATCAGTAATCAGAGTGGCATAACTCGACTTACTGTGAGTTCCACTAACAAAAACTTTTAAGACTTTAAAAACTTGTCAAAAGAGCTTAAGATACTAACCACAGAAGATAGTGAAAAAGATACCTATTCTCAATATGAAATGTTACCCGTATCAGGCACTTGTCTCACCGCCGACGAGGAAGCGACTATCTATCGACTAGTTTCTCGCTCAAGAATGGACCTAAATAGTACAATAGATGTAGGTGCAGTGTCTCTACGAGAGATACATATATTAATAGATTATCACTGACTGTTCACACTGCTTGCGAGAACTCTCTCTCCTCTAGTTTAGGGCAGCGACACGAGCTATCAGAGAAAATACTCGCTCAGCGACGCTCGTTTGGCGGGTAGAACACTCCCTTGGGTAGATATACATTCGCATACCAGCAAGTGACTGGGCAGTCATACTACTCGCGATGAGTCGCGTATAATAATAATAATTCATTTATTTTCAAACAAAGTCCATTCCGTTATTACATTACATTAGAAAACATAAAATTAATAAAATAATCACACATACACAATAAAATATACTCAGAAATTCAAATCACATCAAATAAATAATAATAATTTTAAAAAAAACATACAAAAGTCATTCAAAGCAATAAAATACATATACATGTCATCCTAAATGAACAACTAATAAAATAAAAACACATAATCACACTAATATTATAAACGCGAAAGTTTGTGAGTGTGTGTGTGTGTTTATATGTTTGTTACTTCTTCATCCAATTTTGATAAAATTTAGTATGGAGGTAGCTGACACTCTGGATTAACATATAGGATACCTTTTATCCCGATATTGCCACGGGATTAACATTTACGCGGGTGAAACCGCGGGGCGCAGCTAGTATTACATAATACGAGGGGATGTGCTACTTTGAAACTGCATCCACCTCTGCAACAGGGGCAGATCCTACAATACCTTCAGGCCGCTGTTGGAGCAGTTTTGTAGGCGACTTAGTAGCAAAGCGTTCCATTTCCTTATAATCGCGAAAAAGTCATCAGTCCGCGCCTTAGAAAATATAGTCGAAACACTACAACACCACGGATACCCTAACAAAATCCTGAAAGCATTGTAAAGCCCAGCGACAAAATTAAGCGAAAGACACACTTGCTGCAAGTTGTTTCTAGTCGCTACCTCTACTCGCTTCTCGCTAAACGTGGGCCTAGTGGCGTACTCTCTAATTAAAAAGACGTATAATTTATCCAAATCCGTTCCTTCGTTCAGAAGTTACGAGGGAACAAAGAAATGGACATACATACATACAGGTCAAACACCTAACCCTCCTTTTAGGCTTCGCCGCAGTCGGGTAAAAGCAACAAAAAGAGTTCATCTCGCGATCCGTACCCTTGACCGAAAGTTATGCTTTGTTGGTTCTCGTCGGTTAAAATCGACAAGCTTGCGTGGGGGAGCGAGCTGGGGTGGCTCGGACGAATCGGTTACAATGAGACTGATATGACCGATAGCCGTACAGTTTACAGTTTGATGTCGCAGGCGCTTATAATATGTCAACAAAAGTCGATTAACACTTCAGTTCTTTAATCTCAGTTATTGAGCTAAATATTAACACTTCAGTTTTTTTTTATCTCAGTTATTGAGCAAATTATTTGTTCAAAATTGCATTTCACTTCTGTTGCAATTTGAACAAATATTTTGCTCAATAACTGAGATTTAAAAAACTGAAGTGTTAATCGACTTTTGTTGCTGACCGTACTAGTATTTCTTTAGATAATGAAAATAGAAATATAATCAATTTAATCAACCAATTAACAATTAACCTGAGTTATATGGTGGGATTCAATTATAATATACCAGCCGACCGGACAGACTTTTTCCTGTTTCCTAGAACTCGATCGCAGCGCCACCTACCGGATCCAATTGTGAATCTAAACCATCCACCCACTCAAACAGATACAAAAAAAAAACATTAAAATCAGTCCAGCCGTGCAGGAGGAGTTCAGTGACATACACACGTACAGAATAATTATCTAAAGAGATACATAATGTAATATTATGCCTGTGGCATACCAAAAGTTGGAATCTAAGAAACTTGTATCGTGTAAAGGTGGTTTTAGGAAAGTATTGCTAATTGATTGATTTAAATACTTGCTTTGATTTATTACATGCCAATATTCTTTTATTTTTCTTCTTGGCAATAGAACCGTTTTCCACTATCCTGCCAGCGTTACGTTGTTGAGACGATAATTTATTTATTTAACATCAAAATAATATATGATCAAAATGATTGACAGTAATTCTTGATACCTAGTAATTAAAGGCCACATTTTAACAGAAAATTTTACGACATTAATTTTTCCACCTTGTATAATAAAAATACATGCACTCAAAAACTACTACAGCCAAGTACATAATATGTATATCGTTCTTTGGCTAAACAAACAAATACAAACTACAATGGCGTTATTACGATTGCTCGTAAATGTTGAAAATCGCGATGCCAATCGTAAAATGGTATTCCAACTTATAATTTCAACGGAAAGAAAAAAAATAGACGATTCAGAATTAAAATCGCTAATGACTAAGACCATTAAGTTAATCATTTTAATTAGACGTTGGTGTACGCTTGCGTTTCTATATTTTTTCGTGTAAAGGGGAGAGCGGGGTGATATTGTGGAGTCGACCACTGCGACCGTTTCGCTCGTCGCTTATACAATACCACTTCACTACATTATTTCCTAATAAAACTGCTGTTTAAAGCAGCAATGTATTACAGATTAATTTGAGCTTAATTTAATTAGTATATACAGTGTACGGTAGCCACACTTAAATCTATAAAATGCCATAAATAAAGACACAAACGAGTCTGAAGCGGGTTTGTCATTTATTGGAGTGATAAAATTAGATGTTTCTTTTTGTAACCAATTGAAGGGGCTACTTAATTGAATTTATTAACTTTATTATACCTTGTAAAAAGAAGTTCATAAACAAAAAACGTTTAAGAGAAAAATAGCAATTAAACGTATTTTGTCTAAAAGAGGCTACAGGTCCGCTTACCTTAAAATAAATAAGAAATTCGCAACTCAATACACTGATTAACGAAAGGATTCTAGATTTGTAAGTATTACCATTTCACTGAATTAAAAACCCCTTCATTTAGTCCCTGTCTTCGTCAGTCGTGATTTCGTGAAGGATGCGTTCAGGAGCTACGAACGAATATCTCGATGCTCCGATTGTGCCAACGTTTTATTCTCGAACTCGGTACAAATTTGTGTTATGTTACTATGCGGTCACGTTAACTCGACGCATCTCTGGAATGCGAGGCCCGCATTCCTTAGCTCGCCCAGCAAGTGTTAGGCCTTTGTCTTTGTTACCGATACGCGCGATAATTTGGCTAGTTTTCTGTTGTTGTTTTAATGATATTTTTTATTAGGTATATTACCAAAAAACCAAAATGACGTCATCAAGGCCAAGCGTCGAGTTAATGTGATGCGTTGTACTCAGGTTGGCAACTCCGGTGATTTTAAGAACATTCATATTCTATCCCAGCCACAATCTATCAAAATTGTGTAGCGTTTACCTGGATTTTTGACATTTGATTGTCGCCGAGATGAGATTACAGTTGATCGTTTTTGATTACTGGAATTGGCCTGTTGGGCGAATTTCCCTCGTTAACTGAACGCGGTCAGTACATCTGAACCGCGTTCAAGAACTGTCAGTGTCATCATTGTTGGCGAATTTTGACACTGACAGCTCTTGGTCGCGTTCAGTTGTACTGGTGAAAAGGAACTATTTGATGAAGACATTTAATAACAAAAACTTAACAATACATTAGTAAGCCATTTTGTACTGAAAACGAAAAAAAAAGCAGTCTTAAAAATTATTTATTTATTTATTTACTTTTTACAACTATCATAACGGGATTAACCTAAAACCACCCAATTTTTTTCAACGAATTTGTTAGATTTTGGTGCAGAATATTAAATACGTCAATGAAACAGTTAACTACAATTCTTATATTCAAACAAATTCATGCCAACGACAAAAAAATTTGCTCAAATTAAAAAAAAAAATCCACAAAATATGCCACCTCCATAGCTTCACAGCTGAACACGTCGAAAAGATCCAGACGGACATCTGAATAGCGTCTCATTATCTTTAATTATATACTGATTCTTCGGCAGAAGGGTGCCCGCTTTACTTATTGCTGCGTTCCCAATTATAAACTGCTATATATTTAGTATTATACTTAAATGTATTAAGGATTCGTAATCAAGACCTTTAATTTTCTGTTTTGACTGCATCTTTCTTTATAGCCAATGTTCTGTGATCTTTAAGTTATTAAATGAGGTTCGCAATATCGTCATCAGTGTCGGGTTTAAGTGCGAAAAGATATTGGTTAAGTCAGTATATTTTATTAAGATAAGTACTGTAAAAAAGAGGCTTATGGCTAAGTAATAACAGCCACACGGCCGATGCTTGCCGCGGTTGGTCTGTGGATGGGTGACCATTTTTACATACCAAGACCTCTTCGTGCCTCAGAAAGCATGTTAAGCTGTTGGTCCTGGCTGTCATTCGTTGATTTTTGACAGTCGTTACAGGTCGTCCGAAAGTCTGACAACCAATCTTACCAAGGGTATCGCAACTGGGTTGTGGAGGTCAGATAGGAAGTCGCTTAATGTAAACTACTGGTATTTAGCTGCATCCGGTTAGACTGGAAGCCGACCCCAACATAGTTGCGGAAACTCAGCTGATGATGTGTACTGTAAAAAAGACAGACGCGGTATGGACATTCCATAGTTTTATAGAAGTTTCAAAGTGTTTACGTGATTTCGGGTACATGTACAGCTTTTGAAAATGTTTATCAGACATAGATACTATCATACTAAGTCATAGCTCGACGAGAACCCTAATTGCGTAACCCATTATCAATCACAATCACTTCGACGGATATTGCTAATCCATTGCTTGATAAGTTCGAAATATTGTGTCTGCTCAGCAACGAAACATCAGCAATGAATGTTGTTGAACTGTCAACTGTTAGTATGTTACCCAATTAGCCCGCTGTTATCAACAACCCAACCAGTAGCTTAATGACAAGGCACTTTTTATGAACCCTTTTTATCTGTCTGCTTTACGGGATTATCGTCTTACGAGTCGAAGTACGTAAGTTAATTCTTTATTTTGCTGCGAGTTTGTAAAGGATCAAAATCTTAACAGAAGGAAATCTCAACCAACACTTTTCAAGTAGAGTAAATAACCAGTCTATAATTTGCCTCTTTGAAAGGCAGTGGACCATAATCCACCACGCGGGCCCAGTGCGGGTTCGTAGATGTCACATGTTTTCGAATTTTTGGTTCTAGGACATGCCGATTTCGTTAAAATGTTTTCCATCACCGTTTTGAGAGCAGTGGTGACGAAATAATTTACACAAAGCCTTCGTTACCACTAGGCTACTACTGCTCCCATATCAAGTGACCATCATCATCATTTCAGCCGAAAGACGTCCACTGATGGACTTATGCCGCCCCCAAGCACCTCCACTTCGACCAGTTCTGTGCTTCTCGCATCCAACGGGTTCCTGCCGCCTTCACAAGGTCGTCAGTCCACCTTGTCCGGCTTCCAACGCTACGTCTTTCGGTACGCGATCGCCACTCCAGAACCTTTCCGCCCTATCGGCCATCTGTTCCGCGAGCAATATGCCCTGCCCACTGCCACTTAAGTTTGGCAATTCTTCGGGCTATGTCGGTTACCTTGGTTCTCCTGCGGATCTTCTCATTTCTGATTCGATCTTATCAAGTATCACCCTTAAAATATTAATAGAATACTTAAATCTGTCACCATAAACATGAAACTGCGCATCAACTATCATTTTCATTAAAAAAAAGCCTCGATATAAATAGAGAATCTTTTCAACGGCACTTATTAGAGGGTGAAAAGGGGATGCCAAGGTAAAAAGTGTAATTATGTTGATTATTTAGGCCTTAATGCGCCGACTATCCCGCACCTCCCCAAGCCGTCATTAATCGCCCCCTCCCCCCTTTCCTTACAGCCTTTATTATTTCGTTTCAATTATTTTTGTGATTATCTTTTTATGGCGGGCGCGCATTAAAACTCGAAAAAATAACAGTGGATATTAAATGTAATTAGAATCGAAATTACGAGATGTCACCCAGTGGTGTTTGTGTTTTTAATATTATTAGGGTTCTGTGCGTTTTAAGCTACGTTTGTCGTTTTACGGCGTGTTTTAGCTGTCGTCTTGCGTTTTGTTATTTGTCGGGAGTGAGGCGATCTTGCGAATTGACTTTTGTGTCGCTTCCAGTAGTAAGTGAGAGCATTTAGTGTTTTTTAACTTTTACACCTTGGATGTTTTTTTTTCGGGGATGAGAGAGATTTTATTAACCCATAAAGGATACTGTAGCGAAATGTTTTTAAACTGAAATTATTTCTCAATCGTGTTCGTGGCAGTATTGAGATTTGTAGTCACAGGTTTCCAATATATAGAGTGATATCCGCGTGTCTTTTAGAAATGACAACCGTATCGATGAACAACTTATAGTATATGTACCTACTGTAGATTTTTTTATATAAAATTCAGGAATCTATTTGAGTTTCAATAGACGTATTGAATACGTCTATTGAAACCCAAATAGATTCCTGAATTTTGAACACACCTGACGAGGTGTGTAAAAATCATTTGAACTTCGTTGTAGACAAAAAAATATTATATTAAACATTTTAGACTCGACTTCTAGTAAATGTAATTGGTTGAAAAAAGATCTGAAGTGGTTTATATAATCTAAATTATTGAACTTTGTAGTACATACAAAATAAAATAAATCTTGGTTCAGAACGTCAAGCTTTTATGTATTCCTATAATAATAATAATATATTTATTAAAAAATTATAAGGTATGAAAATTAGTACAGTTTTGCTTAAATGTAAATCATATTCCTAAGACTTTATACTACTATGAAGTTAATACTCTCAATATTGAACTTCTAGCTGCACCCCGCGGTTTCACCCGCAATAAAATGTCAGATTCCATGTCCTAATCCAGGCCATGGTCCTAATCTACCCATGTGCCAAATTTCATCCAAATTTGTTCAGCCGAATTAGCATGAAAGCGTAAACTCAAACATACAAAAAATCAAATCTTTTCTCTTTCTAATATTTGTTTAGATAACCGGTATACGAACAGCAACAAAAATTATAATAAGCCCAACTTTAAACACTTTTTCTACCATCGAGAAACATAAAAAATATCCTCATTATAAACATCAAACATCTACTATACAAATGTACCTACCTAAAGCATTAATTTCTATGGTAACGGAAATATAAAAACACGTATACTTAATACTAAGTTAGACGCGTGACTATTAACAATAGAACTTGGATTTGCCAACCCTTTGATTCGAGTCACTAATGAATAGAACAGACGAACAGTGTAGAAACGACTTTAACACCCGAAACATAGAGTTCAGAATAAATTGAACATACAAGTTAATGCATATTATTATTAAGAACATTTTATGGATGAGCAATTTTTATGATTGTATGTACTTCTATTGTTCAGTAGGTGCGTATTGCACAGATGTTAGACTTATTGTTTAGTTAATCGTTAAAATCTTTGGTCGCTACTAACGGCACGACTCTTAGTTCATAGTTAGATGGTTATTTTATTTAAATGACAAACGGTGGCACTGAAAACATACTATGCCGACGCCATTTATGCATATTATGAATTGAATTGGTTTTCGTGTCTGTGACTGCGTGGTTCTTCCAAATTTCGTAATAGGTTTTGATGCGGTTTTCATCATCACTTAGATAAATTTTATTACCGGAAGATATTTAGGAATAATACATTAGTATTAAACTTACTTACGGGGTTACTTTTCAAAGACCATTCAACTTTTTAAATGGTGTTCTATTCTACCCATGAATATAAACAACTTTCACTATGGGACCTAAAAAAAAATCTGCTGTTTCATACAAAACTTCAATACCTCTTGACCAAAATGTATGAAACAGCTGATTTATTTCGTGATTTCAGAGTTGGTTCCACAGTGAAAGTTGTTTATATTCATGGGTAGAACACCATGTAAAAATTTGGATGGTCTTTGAATAGTAACCCTTTATAATAAAGAAACGATATTTTGACAAAGTGAAGTATAGCGGGTCGCTAGTCTTCTAAACTAACTAATGTATTACAAAGATCCGATTTTCGGTATGTTAGTTTGTTTCACGCTGAAACAGCTGAAAGGATTCGGATGAAATTTGGTAAATGAGTAGACCGGACCTGTATTAGAACATAGGATACTTTTTATTAGATAGTGCACTGGTGGTCCAGTGGTAATGGCCCCGACTTACGAGTTGTAGGTCGTAGGTTCGAACCCAGACAGACGCTTTACTTTCATCACCACTGCTCTCAAAACGGTGAAGGAAAACATCGTGAGGAAACCGGCATGTTCTAGAACCAAAAATTCGCAGACATGTGACATCTACCAACCCGCACTGGGGCCGCGTGGTAGATTATATCCCACTCCACGTGGTAGAGGAGGCCTGCGTCCCAGCAGTGGAAACAAAATTGGCTGATTATGATTATGATGATGATACTTTTTATTCCGATATTCCCATGGGATCGAGACTTATGCGGGTAAAACCATGGGGCGCAGTTAGTGTTAAATAAAAGAGAAGAGGTCTCTGAGACGCAATAACTCTTGTACCATGTCGATTGTTCCCTGTTGGGGGTTTTACTTTTTCCTGGCGACTCTTGAATTCAAACCAGCGGTGCTATTCTGTAAAAATCTCACCGTGAAAACTTAGGTGAAATGAGCGTGGAGTGAGCTGTCAATAGTGTCAATTCTTAGCAAAAACAAACTCACTTCACCTAAGTTTTCACGGTGAGATTTTTACAGAATCGACCGGCCGCAGTAGTATCTTTATCTGAGCTAATACTCGGAGGCACACACTTCGATCACCAATAGATTTGCCTTCTATAAGGCCATGATTATGCATGGACTGTACGACGTACAGTGGATTAGCAGCGAAAGACGGGACGATTTTCTAAAGTAATTTCTTGTACTGGGACTTACATACATACATAAACAGCCTATAACATTACCAATGCGAGGACACAGGCCTGCTCTCGGTGAGAGGGAATGGGCAGTAATCCACCACGCGGGCTCAGTGAGGGTTGGCCAAGTACTGATCTACTGGGACTTACTGATGTCATAATTTTCTGTAGCATTCTTACATTTACTGCCCAACCTTAAGATCGTTTACGCCGTACGGCATTTCATACAAACTTTCAAGCCCTTATTTCCCGAAATGAATGAACCGATTATAATTAAACGCATAAGCAGGATACAAAGGTCTAAAAATTTAGTAGAGAACATTTTCGAAAAATAGTGTTACAGCCAAACTAGGCCGATTTTAAATTTTCCATAGAAACAAAGATTTCTAGTTATCTTTTTTCAAATGAGACATTTCGAAAATGTTCTCTACTAACTTTTTAGACCTTTGTATCCTGCTTATGCGTATGAAGTTTCATTAAAATCGGTTCATTAATTTCGAAAAATAAGGGTCTGAAAGTTTGTATGAAATGCCGTACGGCGTAAACGCTCTTAAGTCCTTAAAACTGCTCTCTACTCAACCTTTAATTAACTGCAATACGCATCATTATCTGTCAATCCAACAGCAAGCCAAAAACAAACAATTTAAAATTGACATTTAATATAAAACTCGAATAATTATCCACATTTTACAAACGTGTGGTCAGCGGCGATCACGCGGGATTGGCAGGGAACGCCGCCGGTAGGGTGACCATACATCGCAGTCGATAACTTCGGGACATGACTGTTGATTCATTTTGTGGAAACAATTGAATATCGCGAGCGTTTGTATACTTTACGGATATAAGCGATGAAATGTTCTATGCGAAGGTAATTTTAATTTTATTTAAAGGAGAATGTAGCGTATGAGTACAAAAACAACTTACATTACAGTAGTTGGAATTAGATGTCTATCTTTTTTATAACATTTCTGTTTGATAAAAGCTCTCAGAATATTTTTATACAAAAATAATACAGATCTAATATCCGAAAATGCGAAAAGAAATCATGCTTGCTTACTTGCTTGAAAACTTTTAAACAGGTATAATCAAATGACGATCCTTACATTTAACTAAATAGCAAACCATGTGCCAAAAACCAGCTAAAACCTAACAAAACCACAAACAAACTACAAAAACATGAAAAATAAACACCAAATTGCAATTTTCAGTAAGCCAAAATCATGGCTGCCACCACACACAGCGAAATTGAAAGTGCTCGGCCCGAAAACGCAGTGGACATTCATTGATGTATCTCTTCATCTATTATTATATTTACGAATGCGTTTATGCCTGGCCTCAGTGAAAGCGAAACCGTTTTCAATTGTTATCCCTCTCACCGCTTAATTGACCGATATTTGTAAAAGCCAGCGGTTAATTTGCGTTTTCAACGATACGCGATGAGCTTGCGCGTTGCAATGTTTTTGCGCGTGGGATAGTTTTGGGATATCCTGGGTTCTATGCGTTCATATACAATGTAGCTCTTACCAAACCTTAGTGTTCTAACCACGGTACTTCATGGAATGTTTTTGCGCAGTGGGATAGTTTTTAGATATCTTGGATTCTATTCTTTGATATACAATGTAGCTCCTATCAGTGCAGGGGGTTCTAAACACGTTATTTCACAGAATGCTTGTGCGCGGCACACCTTAGATTAGATGAATATGCCTTAGATTAGGCTACTATGGGAGCGTATATAAAGTCCTAGATATGTTATTCTCAGCTCTTCTTCATGGCAGTAATAATGACGGAGATCACTTTAATTCTAAGTTAGCAAATAATTTGAAATTCATCAATTGAAGCTGAAAGCTGTGACCGAATGGTGGTCAAGGATAGGCCAAAGAAACCAGGGCCTTCCAAATGCGCGTGGGTTGACATTCATCCAGGTGTTTTGCGACTTTGACGATACGGTTGACGATATCGTCAAAGTCGCGGGAAACACCTGGATGAGGGATGCACGGAACCGGGAAGTATGGCAGAAGAAAGGGGAGACCTATACCCAGCAGTGCAATAAAGCCTCGGTGGACATAAAATAGGGCACCTAACTAATAATTATGTCGCCGTCAGTACAACGTTAACTCAATATCCGTATACAGCATCCGTTTGATCTTGGCTCTCTTAGAGTAAAAGGGACGTCAAAGATGTAAGTAATTGGTCATTGAAAGTAGTGACTAACAACCTGTTTTTACATAGACTATTTTTAATTTTTACAACGCCAACAATTTGCATATAGTTCCTTTTCAAATTATAGACAGCCAATCGAGGTATGTCAGAAAAGTTTCGTAAAATGAAACATAGATAAAATAAAATAAAGTTATTATTTATTAGCTGCGCCCCGCGGTTTCACCAGCATAACTGTCAATCCCGTGGGAATATCGGGATAAAAACTATCCTATGTCCTTCCCCGGGATGCAATCTACGACTCTGCCAAATTTTATCGAAATGGTTTAGGCGTGCAAAGGCACACAGCAGAGAGACACGTACACACACAGACACACAGATTCTCACAGACAGATAGAGTTACTTTCAAGTTTATAATATTAGTATGGATAACAAATCTCAATTCCACTAGACATTTAACTACCAGACACACACGGGTTTTACCTCTATACGCAATTGAATAGCCACGTCGACCTACAAAACCAACGAATCAATTAAACCAACCCACATCTAAACCATTAAACAACTAAAACCCGTCCACAAAACAGCTAACATCATTGTCACCGCAGCTCAAACTTTTTACAGCTCATCCCTAATCTCGTTTGCATTCTAAACAGGAAGCTTTATTATGGCAAAACACATAATCTCACAGAGTGTAATAAACAGAACATTTCAGCGGAGTATAGAAGATTATTCCATTGTGCTTTGTGCGCGAATACTTTGATTGCCCATGACGAGAGTGCATAAACACCTCTTTTTCCTAGAACTTTGGTCAATCAAGCTATTGGTTATGTTGTAGTGTGGTCTGGAAAAAGACCACCCGTGGTTGTAGTACAGACAAATGACGTATTTGACAAGGGATTGAATTGGCTTGACACAAATCAACGGAATATTAGCAGTAACAATGTGTTAAAAATAATTGGGGTGATGAACACACGACTGATATCGGAGGCATCCTAGATAAAAGTACTGAAGGTCTAACCGAGAGGAATGTCATTGAAGGCACGAATTTAGCAGTAAACTCTTAAAGCATGTAAACAAATTTCATCAATGCCTAGTTGAATCTTTCTTTGACGATGCTAAAACACTAGCAGCTACTCCTGATGCATTCACCTTATTATCCCCACAAAATAATGTTTAATTGCCATATTTATCACACTTGGTAATCACAGAGCACCTGAAAAAAACAACTACAACCCCTGTAGCAACTTCAACCTATTTAGATTTTGATTTGTAGTTCCTTTTTGTTTTTACGTTTGACTTAATGTCTATTCAAACTTATGATTGTAATTAATACTATTTCAAGTTAAACAAATATCAACTTTATTTTAATGGTAATTAAGTTGACTAGCACTATTGAAAAAGTTATAAAAATGTTTGAAATTGTAGCGTAAACTCATTGTTCATTTAAAGTTTTTGTTTACATTTTTGGCAGTTAATTCGCGAATGCAGATTATGTCATTAGTTGTCAGTAAAATTAGACGAAATACTTTTTATTGCTTTTACATTTCCATACCACATTTAATTTCCTACTCATCTTCCACCCCCTAAAAAAAATTAAGTAGTCTACCGTTTCGGGATTTTAATTTATTTTAAAATCACGAATCATAATTTCCAAATACCAACAACTAACTTCAAACAAAAAGGCTAGTTTAAGTACAACTTTAACACTCCTCAGCGACTGCCACCGTGCTTAATAACAATACCATCATGAATTTACGCGCTTTGCCGTCTCTAAATAACACATTAGAGGGAATTTTACGCGTTCACTGCATTTCCTTGACCATTACGATTGTTCTTGTGATGTGTTCGCAATAAAACCCCTGTTTCTATGCCGCTATTAATATTTAGTTCAAAGGAGTTGTCGACGCTTCATTTTATACTATTATTGCTCTGACTAGGCGATTAAGTTATGATTTTTTGTCTGTTTTTCTTTAGTTCGTTGAGCTGTTGTCTTGTTTGGGATTTTCTTTTGTCTAGAGCTCTTCTACGTTAAATTTTTCTTCGTTAATAATACGTTTATCATAAACATTGTCAAGACTAATAAATACATTACCTACCCTCCTACCTCAAAAATCATACACAATTTATTATCCTCTATTATATTGTAAATCGAATACATATATACGAGTACCTATATTGTTGTTTGAGACATTCTGGATTTTCGATAGCACATTTTGTAATTTTAATTTGACTTTGGTTCCTGGCCAAGAATCCGATCCATCATTTTTCATGTCAGCAACACTTAGGTTGTAGGTACCCAACCATATTGGTGATATTCACCAAAACACACGTGCTTTGAAATACTCACAACTGGCAAGAAAGCAAAAAGTATGAATGTCGATGAAGTAAAAGAAGCATGCAAAGGTCTTCGTTTTGTATTTTCTTCCCATTCCCTGGGAAAAGTATTTTGTGTGTACCTACTGTATATTTAGTATTTTTATTATTTTCCTAGTAAACTGGGCTAAAAGGAAGCTGCTACATTCCATGTTTTTGTTTCATTCCCAGATCGACATGGATATAACGGGGTCTTAGAGTCGAAATATAACATGTACAATTGTGCATATCCTTCAAAAGATACCTGGATGCTTACAGCTCTGTTTACCCACTTCAATCAAAACCGTGAGTATACTTCTATAGTTCCATGCATATGTCCATGTTGATCTGAAGCCTGAAAGTTAGAATTAGGTAGTTGCGCACCTTGTCCGGTGAGATATTTAAGTTTTTATTATACGGATATATATCACAAATCTATAAGCGCGACCCTAAAAATATCATCGTTAGATTAATGAGAATTATATTTATTTGTGGTGTGGGTTAATTTAGTATGTTAATATTAAGGTTGATTTTATTTCACATTTTAGTGCTTTAAAACCCTCAAAATCACAAAATTTAACCCCTGAAACTCTCCCGTAAGTAAAAACATAAATTACAATATTCAGCGACACATCTTCCCGCGCAAAATGTAAAATGCAACTGTGGGAATCACTCCCCCACAAGCCATGAACGTCGAAATGATCGGTATGTCGGTGTGAAAAGTTAAATAACCCGACAAATAAACGATTAAACTGATTCCATTTCAATGAAAGAGGTTCATCATAAAGAGGATTTCGTGTTGATATTTCATATAGAATTGGCAGATGACAGTTGGTGGTGTATGAGTATCCAATAATGTTTAATAAATTACCTACTGGATTCATACTCTAACACACTTACATAGTTATAATCAATGTGAAATCAATCAGACTATTAATTTGACAGAAATGAATAAAAATTTAACCCTCAGTTACAAAGCCGGAGAGTCGGAATCTAAATATATAAAACTCAAAGGTGACTGACTGACATAGTGATCTATCAACGCACAGCCCAAACCACTGGAGGGATCGGGCTGAAATTTGGCATGCAGGTAGATGTTATGACGTAGGCATCCGCTAAGAAAGGATTTTGATAAATTCTACCCCCAAGGGGATAAAATAGGGGATGAAAGTTTGTATGAAACTTTGTCAATTTTAAACCGATCGGGCTGAGACTTCGCATGCATATAGCTACTATGACGTAGGCATCCCCTAAGAAAGGATTTTGATAAATTCAACCCCCATGGGGATAAAATAAGGGATGATGGAGGATGTAAATGTATTAGTTTTTTTTAAATAATACTTAACGCGAGCGAAGCCGCGGGCAAAAGCTAGTATAAAAAAATAGGTTTGAATTATTGTAAAATTTCGAATCGACAACGCCAGGTTTTGTAGCCTTCACTCGTAACTCAATAGTATAGAATAATGCTTAATCCTGTTAGTTTTAGACTTGTAAATCATAATATTCTAATTAAAAAAACCCTAAATATAATAATTCAAACTTATGTCAAGAGCAAAGCAAAATCATTTACATTTTTCACTCTTGAAATTCTCAATTTTGAACTAAGCCCCAATTCTACTATCAATTCCTTTCTTCAAAAATCTCCACTCGTGTATAATAAGATGCAATACAAAATTACACAAAACCTACCATACCCGGAGGTGTGTACTCACGAAGGGCCCTCGTCCCTCTCAACGTGACAATGGCACTCCAGCATCATTCCTCCCGCGTGAGCACCGATCACTTATTATTTCCTTATTATTATTGTGTTGGCTTCACGCTATTGTTTGACATTTTACATTTTGTCTTGTTAGAATTTGTTGTGTATTTGGGGTTTTGTAATACTTTGGTAAAATTCTATGTCGTTTCCCAAAAGTATTCTATGTCTGTCTGTCTCATACTATGTGCCTGTAAAGTTAAAATGAAATCCCATGCCTATAAAATCTCTATGAACATTCCGGTAACCAGCTTAGAATCACTGAAATCTGTCGTTGTCATAATTCATTTTATGTTGGTCAAAGTGAATAGGTATAACGTTTTGCAATTCAATCGACAAAAAACTACATAAAAGTAAAGAAAAAGTTCTGTTGAGCTGTTCTTGTAGCTTTTCCCCTTTCGTTGACAAGAGACTTCGTTGAATTCCCCAAATAAACATCTTTCAAAAGACTTCTTTTATTTAAAAGGAACCCTTTACCAATAGTTTTCAATACTTATTCTATACTTCTACACTCAAACCGGTGAAGGAAAACATCGTGAAAAAAACCGGCGTGTTCTAGAACCAATAATTCGAAGACATGTGACATCTATCAAACAGCATTGGGACCGCGTGCTGGATTACGGCCCACTCCTACTCACCGAGAGGAGGCCTGTGGCCCAGCAATAGCAACATTATAGGCTGATTATGACATTTATTAATTAACTAATATTAGTATTCTACCCAACAATGTAATGATCCACAATATATTCTATGAAAATGCGAAAATGTTAAAAACTAACAAACTCTCCACATTGGGTACTAATCACAATGTCAGGATCAATTGGCTACTAACAGCAGAATAGAGAATAATTGACATTTTGCATTAGTATTTCGTTTATTGAAGCTGGCAGGTGTGATCAACTGATTGAACTCCTAACAGAACAAAACGTTGATGACTTTAAAGCTACGATAGGATTTTGTTAACAAGTTTTAACTTAGATTTGGTTAATTATATGTAGTAAACTGACAAAAATTGGATATGTTGCAATTTAAAGTTACGATACTGTTTTCAAGAAGCTGCTGCTATCAACTGCTGCTGCTATTAGTTTCTTTATTAGACATTTGAATTGTACATTACAATTCAAAGGTCTGTACGAAAAGAATATTTTCGTGAATATGTTGTGCATTTAATTTGAATTTGGGAATTGGGATCTGTCGCAGAAACCTCAAATTCTACTTTTAATACAGTAGCAATTGAATAATAGAATTGATCCTGAATGTATTGAAATGTTGTTTAAATTTTACATTAGTTTACCTATAATTGGCGATTATGTAAGTCCGGTATTTGTATACAGAAGCTGTTGGTGTACCTTTATAAATAAATAGTATACAGAAATAGGTTTCCTATATATAGGTTTTGTGTGCTTCTATTGATCCGTTTCTCGGTAACTTGTCATCACAGGCGATTCGATTGTTCCAATGCAACACAAAAGGATGGAATTTTCGATTTTGTTAGCCGTATTACTTTTCAGGAGCGTTTTTATGTCTTCAAAAATATTGGTTTCAGGAAATGCATCTCTATTATTTCGGTTTGAATTAGAAAATTCTTGGAAATTGTTATTGATCGAACTCGTAGTGATTGTAGTTTTATAAAGTTTTCTACGTTTGGGTAGTTTGGTTTGAATTACGTCTCGTTTTAAAAAAACCTATATCCTGGAACTAATTTAATTAATACATATAAACTATTTTGATACTGAGAAAGTTCAATAACAATAGTAGGTAAGTACTATAGTCGCTACGGGCAAACCTACCGGTCCTACTTTGTTATTCCGATTGCTTTGTGTTAGTCCATCTTCGAAGAGGATCATAGTTGTTTATTGAACAACAGTTTATAACATAACGTCCGTATATGAACTTACTATTTGGGTCACTTTATTCTAGCTAGAATGTTTAACTCTCTATACTTGTCTGGGCTATGACTTATTGATAAATGGTGCCGAGACTCGTCCCGTCCAAATATACAATGATATACGTCAACAAAAAGTAAAATTCATCATTTCTACCTCACTTAAGTACATACAGGTATAAAAAGTTACCTGTTCTTATGTTTGAATATTTTAGAGTGGGTAAAACAAAATCCACTTTCGCATATTCATACTGAAAAAAAAAATCATAAGTGACTTTCCGAATAAACCCTCGTTAGAATTAGAAATCAACCGTCACTGGCCGAAAAAAAAAAACAATAATTATAAAGCGCGCGTAATTCTAATTCCGAATTCAAATTAAAGCCGCTTAATGCGCGGGAGCGACCCCGTTAAAAAAAAAGAGTTGACGAGTGCTCGGAGGGTGGTAATTTTTCATTAATTTAAGTTCACCATTCCCTGTTTTGTTTGCTTTTAATCGCATTTCTAATTAATCCCGTCGAGAATAACGTGACAACTGTCGACTATGGCCGCCATTTTTTCGAGCCGAGTATAGCAGATGTCGGCCGATTTCCATTTGTTTCTGAGATTAATGATTCGGTACGATTGTGAATTTTTCCGGTCGGCTTTTGTTGTTTTAGAAGCAATTTGTCCGCTTACTTTTGTAGAGAGGCAGTCGTTAAAGCCTCCACAAATGATATTGGAACGGAATAAAAAAAGTCGCGACAAAAAGGGTTTCATGTATTCGATTTCAGTTCCATGTCAACGGAACTCTGGTTGATGAAAACGAATTATTATTTCCAGGTTTCTAAAACTAATCAAAACCTATTGCATTGGAAAATATCCAAAACTAATACCAATCCAAACTTATTTCAGAGCTCACTAGGAATCACTTTGGTAGATACCATAAGCATACCATAATTAGCCCCTAATATTCCCACTGCTGGGACACAGGCCTCCTTTCTGTGAGTAGGAGTGGGCCATAATCCAACACGAGGGCCCAGTACAGGATGGTAGATGTCACATGTCCCCGCATAATTGGTTCTTGGACATGCCAGAATATTTTCCTTCACCGTTTTGAGTGCAGTGTTAATGGAATAATTTACGCTAAGCGCCTGTCAGGATTCTGTCAGGACCTACAAGTCGCGGCAGTTACCACTGGGCCACCACTGCTCTACTGATAGATAGACGACGCACTAACTTATGCAAAAAAAAAAACCCGACAGAAGTGAAAAACAAACACAAACAGAATACTTTGCCATTACTCACTGACATATCGGATATACATTAAAACCGAGTACATCCCGAGGATAGCCCAACATTCGAAGCGGGTATGATTTAATCGTCTTATAAACAAAACACGCGCGGTGTCGCTTACGATAACAGTGGTGCGAGCTCAATGGTTCTTTCCCATCTCAAAAAATGCACAACCCGCCTAAATAAGTTTTCACTTCAAAAAGCTAGAAATTATAAAAATGGTAATCCAATGCAAGTAAATCAAATTAAATTTATTTTTGAAGACTAGCAAAGCAAACAGTACAATACTGCCGTCATAAAGGAAAAGAGCACAACTAACATTTTTTTCCCAAAATTGAGTAAAAAACTGGCATATGCGCCTTTTTTTCTGATTCCAAATATGTATATAACTCAATTTTGAAAAAAAATTTAGTTTTGCCCTTTTTCTTTATGACGGCGGAATAGTAGACCGCAAGCTAATGCATCGGAAACGTAGCCAAGTGTTTGTTCGGAATCGCTTTCAGTAGAGCACAGTAACTGTATATTGCTCAAATGTTTATTAAACAGGCCAATATTACTATTGGATATGTTTTAAATTATGCCGATGGACACGAAAGTTACAACATTGTTAGACGGATGGATTAATTCTAATATTTGAAGGATGATTTTAAAGTACAATGGTATTTTGGCCACATCAATTTCTAAAAACATAATGTTCGGCGATTAATTTGAAGACGATGGTGCAACTAAAGATATCATTTTCATATCTGTATTACCTATTTGTACTGTGATTTTTATCATCTTGTCCTACAAATGACTTTAGTAATATCAATGCCAATCATCATCATCTGCCTAGCCTTTTCCCAACTATGTTGGAGTCGGCTTATAGTCTAACCAGATGCTGCTAATATATACGCCTATCAATATGCCTCGTAAAAACCACAAAGCCTAACACATACCCAAAAGTCTAGTAAAAAGCATTTAAACAATCTCCTAAGTTGTCCTAACATTACATTTTTCTACATGGAAATCTTTTTATAAATTACACCTTAACGTCTTAGATCTTACCTCATAAAAACCACAAAACCTAACACAAACCCCGAAGCGCAGAAAGAAGCATTTAAACAATCACAAGTTATATATTTATTCCAGTTGACTTCCACCCTAACCACATGTGACACCGACCCATCAAAATAAAAACAACACAATATTGAACAATATCCTTCATAATATTGCAAAAATAGTTTCATTTCCACGAGTCATTTTGTCCCTACGGAACAAGCCATACTCAATAATTCAAGAACTCGCACGCAGCCTGTAACACGTATAAATGACACCTCGATTTAAAATCTACCATCCGTGACCAACCGTAACTAGTGGTAGGTTGTGTAAAGTCATCTCCACTTAAATGTGTTGCAAAGAGTTGCTTACCTACTCGTCTGACTTGAAGTATTAACGTGTATTTGTGAGTATATGTTAAATTATGCATGTGTGTATATATGTAGATAGGTACTTTTGTGACTGGTTATGCATTTCTAGGTGTATGAATCTTCTGTTCTTATCTTTTGACTCTTCTTCATCGTATGAATTATGAAGAAGAATAAGAAGACTAGACTCCATTCTCCTTTATTAGGGGTCGGCGCAATATGTCTTTTCTCTATTAGTAGTCACCCCTTTCTAACCATATTATCATGCCTAAGTCTGTTGAATCTTGTCAATTCTTGTCTTCATGGTGGAAGTTTTAGGTCGCCTATTTTCGACAAAGTTTCAGGGCTTACTCTCATGGGGCAAAGTTCTCAAACCTACACTGTCAAGCTTATTGGCGACTTCTATTCTTCAATAGACATTACAAAGTTCATTGTGGTGATGCAGTACTATAGTAGTTATAAAATCTCTATTCACCTATTATATGCAGCACTAACTGCGCTAAGGTAAGGAACGTAAGTCAATTCAATTAATCCAAAATTAAAAAAAAAAACAACATTCTCAACTTTAGAATACAAAATAAGCCACTATGTTTTTGTACTGTTCTGCTTTTTTGTTAGTTTGTTGATACTTCAAAAACAAAAGATTTTGAAGTATAACCTAAATCCAATAAGTATGACCATTACTAATATGAAAAGAAAACTGACCAATATTCCAACAATACGATAGCAGTCAATCTACCAGTCTTGTCTCTTGAACAAAACCTTAAAATGAAGCACAGACACGAATATCGCAACAGCACAGTAAGTAAAGCTAGCTTTTATAGTGTAAGTGTCTGGTGCCTATAAATCCATCAAGGAGGGTGTTTTAGTTTTAGAAGCAATTAACGACAGTATAAATATTTATCTCAAATATAGCCAAAATAGACTAAGAATGAAGCTGTATATAGCTCCCATGCAAAAAAAAAAACAACTCTCAGAGTACCAACGGCACGAAAAGAAGAAGAAGAAAAAAAACGAAGCCATTTGAAACGATACGAAAGCAGTTGTTCTGCCAGTCTTGCTTTTTGACCAAAAGTATGCTTGCAAAGCCTAAATCTTCTTAGCGTGCACTATAAAGGCTAGCTTTACTAACTGTGCTGATATTAAGGCGATTTGTGACCTCCGTGTTTGTTCTTCAACTGGAAGTCTTTAAAAGTTCTTGCTCGGGACTCGGATCCGGAGTCTCGGGACGACTCCGCTTTGAAGTGTAAATGTGATACTGATATCGTGTCTCTAAATGGACTTGGCCCAGAATTCGGCTACTTGTTTGGCGCCATCACCAGCGTCCATCAGTTCCTGTATCGTGCAGCTGACAGGACACGCAGGACACGATATCAGCACCACATTTACACTTCAAAGCGGAGTCGTCCCGAGACTCCGGACCCGAGTCCCGAGCAAGAACTTTTAAAGACTTCCAGTTGAAGAACAAACACGGAGGTCACAAATCGCCTTAATATCAGCACAGTTAGTAAAGCTAGCCTTTATAGTGTAGTGCTATAAGTGTCTGCTGCCTGTAAATTTTCGCAGAGGCGATCTGTGGCCGGTCTTTGTGCTATTAATTTGTAATGTCCCCCTCTGCCTGCCTAGATGCATAGCTCGGGTATACGTGAGAGCGTATGGGGGGATAAGTCGACAGCTTCGGGTTAAGGTTTTGAGTGCGTACGGTTGCTTGTTGCGAAGTTAATTTTCGGTGTAAATGGTGGGGTTTTGTCAGGATTTTTGCGTAGGTGGTTGATTTTGAGTTTCGCTGTGTGTTGTGTGAGAATTTCCGTTTAGAGAGGGTTAAGTATGAAAAATGTTAGGTTAAGTTTTTTCTGATGCTGAAGTGGTCCTCGTATCCTTGAAAAAAGTTACATTTGTATTCACAAAAAATCCTAGAAAAGATTTTCTGATGATTGTTGTTGGTTTTCAAGATGACGCAGATTACCAAAGGTAGTAGTAAAAATATTTTCAAACACTCAACTTCAAAATGTTCGAACAACATATACCAAACTCATAACAAAGATCAGCATATCGTTCCCCAAACGCCTACCGATGACACGCAACATATTCGAAATCTTCAGACATGTCGTCGTTTTAGTACCTCGTGTTGAGCCTTTGCCGATCTTCAATGGGGGCCCGCGTTTCCGATAGGATTAAGCCAGACTTACTGCTCGGTCAGGAACACGGCGCGACGCAGTAACCCACCCCTCCCCGTACACCCGCGCCACACACCCTACAGCCTAACCTCACCCCCTCCCTCGCCCGCCGCATTAGGAGCAATCATATTCGACGGCTGCTAGGTTTTGGCATCGGTCTGTGTTGCTTAGCCTCGGCCAGCTATTTGTAGAACAATGATTGGTCTTGTCTTAGTTTGTACCGTCCTTTAGGCCCATTTTCGTGTGCATCAGCAAAAAATTTGCAGCAACTTCTAATTTGATTGTCAAAGTAAATTCATCAAACAACAATGGATGTTTAATTACTTAGTACGATAAAATTATAAAAGAATCTCGTTCCAAATTTATCGAAGCGGTGAACTATCCGAAAATCCTGGAATTCTTGGATCTTGTTAAATCACTTCTTAATCTAGCAGTGGACTCTGTGGTACTCTAAGCCTAGGCGTGACTTGTCAACCTTAGACTAGTGCCCAAAGCCTAGCTTTGTGCGTAAGTTTATTACTTACGTTCAAAGGTTTCTTGTGTGCCATGCGGCCGTACGTAAAGACCACCCTTTCACTTCCCGCGTAAGAGGCGACTGAGGGAATAGCTACGGCAAAAGGATGGGATACTGCATCGTGGTTATGTGGACGTCACCTAGACGTCGCTCGTTGTTCAGCCTCTTTGGCTTGAATATATTCTCCTGTTCAAATACTGCAGCTTTGAAATTCCAAAATTGAGTCCTCTCCTTTACTTTATTTATCAAAGACCTCTATAGAACAGCCAGTTAGTCCTATTTTTATGGTTCAAGATATCACAACAGCTTTTTTCAACACCCTAGTTTACAACAATATAAGCAATTATATTTAAGTATTGGAAGTCGATGATTTGACTACTATATCCGAAAATTTTGGTCTTAACCAAGTAATGATAAAAATCTAAGATCAAAACACTGTCTACCCAAAACTTTTACACTTTAAACAACTTTTAAGTCCAAATAAATTACAGAACGAACCCTCCTCGTACGAACGTCAACTCTCACAGACAGTCATGATATGTATAAGTAGTTTCGATATAGTTACACCTGCACCAGTGACCGACAAGCTAACTAAATACTAGCCATGCGTTCGACAGGCGAGGGATGTCAACATTTTTGTATCTACATTCTATTCCTGGTTTGCGAATGGATGAAGGGATTCTGGATTGATGTGATACAAAACCGTGAATAAGTTCTGACAATGGGTTAGATAAGATATTCTTGTATTCAATGAAATTGTTGGATCTGTCACTTTTAGTCAATATTTACTTTCAAAAGCTATATAACTCGCGACTTCCACTGTCATTTTCTACTTTTGTATTGTTTTGTGCTGATTTAAAGTACTTCATGACATCGTGCATAATCATCATAATTTCAGTCTAACGACGACGGTCACTGCTGGATATAATACTGTAGGGCTCCCCTAAAACTTTTAACTTTGTGCAAGTGTTACACGATATTTTATTTTTATGTTCTAACTATCTAAGTCATGGCCATAATATGTGCAGTAACTATGGTGTCCATTTTCTTGGTGATAATTGTTCGACATAGCAAAATTCAAGAAGATATTGATAAAACTAGAAATTAATTACGAAATCATCCCATACGGCTAATTTGTTCACAAGTCTTGCTTGACCATCTCTAGTTGAATGAGAATCAAAGATAAAATAGCGAGAGAAGAGAGTAGAGATTTAGATCCAAATTATTCCCCAGCTTAATGAGTATTACACATTCGATTTCTATTATTCGTTACTCAGAATCTATAGTTTACTGCTGCAATGATATTTGCTCATCGTTCCCTAATGCATTTCCAAGTATTGGAGCTTCTGCTGGCTAATACGGCGTATGTATGAACTTCCATAAACATTTACTTGGATCATTCCAGGTATTATTGCCGTTTCTGGTAATTTATTAATATCTACTCTTCTTAATTTTGTTTCATGCGAAATTTCTAGACAATATTGCATCTTTAAGGAGATAGTCATTATTTATATTGGTTTTCGGAATCAACTCGTAAAGATCGGTAACTGATTAGTCTAAGCATTCAATAGAAAATGGAAACTGTTTGGTATATGTGTTGTGTTGTGTTGTATGTAGACGTGTTGAACTTATCCATTTATACCAACCAACTTTGTACCTACTATATCCGACGAATAAATGTCTTGGTCTTTGTCTATAGCCAGGAAAATATTTTAAGAAAATTAACACCCTACGTCAATTTGCCGTTTTATAGCCCTTTCATACAACTGTCAAATTCAAATTAATTTATTTGCTAAAATGTAGGTATAAATCAAGAACTTGAACAAGAACAAACAATTTTTTTTAAATTTAAGATGGTAGACAATTTACTAAACAATTAATTTGACTTTACATTTAGGTTTCTGGTAATTAGTGGATTGCTGTCAAAACTTGGAAATATAGTTTCATTGCATTTTATTTCGGATTTAAATGCCTTTATTTTACTCTACATGGTCACATTTAAGAAAATTCACACGACTAAAGAATGTCCGTTAATGATTATGCGAAGAATAATTACTGTAGTACCTATTTACAATTCAAATTTTCTTACCAGACCCAATAAAAAGGATTTATCAACCGGTATCGGTACATTATATTAGTTTACCTACCTCTAAAGCCGCTTGTACATAATCGGTACTATGTTACTGCTCACGGTATTATACCCATAAGATACAGGATCAACATATCTTGCGTTAGGAATTTAGTCCTGTTTAGGTTTACTAGCAGTAAATAAGAAGAAAATGTTAAGTAAACATAGATAAAGATAATTAAAGTTTATGAATTAATTTAACACAGTTAGAACAAATAACATCACGCTGAGCTCTCGAAGCTTGACAGTTCAAAACGTCATTAATTCAAAAGTAGAACAGGATCAGGGAACGTTTTGAAACTGGCACAAGATAAAACTAGATTTGAATCAAGAAACAAAGTCAAGCGTCGTTCTAGAATTCGGTCCTAAAAATCAACATTCTAACTCCTAAAAACCAGCAAACAGTTTAAAAAAAGAACGCGCTAACCCTAAAGCAACAAATAAACCGTTCTTCCCAACGCCATAATAATCCGTCCTTCAATTGACTCGCGATTCCAAACAGCTGATACACTTTTTCTTCTTCCTACCTAGCAACACATTCCAAACACCACCTTGTTGCCTGACTCGTAAAGCCGATATTCGTGTAAGCACATGGAATTCGAGCGAAAGAGGGAACAAAGGAGACGGGACCACGTGTCTTGACCTATTTGTGTCGTGCGATTGGTGTAGGTCGTGTTTACTATGTCTGGAGAGAGTTTTTAGAAGGTTAGCTGCCTGCAGCTTTTTATGGTTAGAAAAGTCGATAGTGTTTTTTTTTTATTTGTAAGTAGTGAAGTGGTATTGTGAAATGGAATAGCGTTTTGGGGTTGACGTGATTAGAGAAATAGTTGTTGGAATTTTTTATCAAATATTTGTTGATAAAGATGGTTTTGGCTCTGGAGAGAGTTTTTAGAAGGTTAGCTGCCTGCAGCTTTTTATGGTTAGAAAAGTCGATAGTGTTTTTTTTTATTTGTAAGTAGTGAAGTGGTATTGTGAAATGGAATAGCGTTTTGGGGTTGACGTGATTAGAGAAATAGTTGTTGGAATTTTTTATCAAATATTTGTTGATAAAGATGGTTTTGGCTGAGTGTTCGTTGATTAAGAACTCGGATGATAAAGTTTTATATTGGAAATAGAATAAAAAAAAATCTAAGCATTTATTGGTTACATGCAATATGTCGGATGCAAACTTAATTAACTTACACAGGTTGCTCCAAAAAAGACGTATTTTTTTATTTCTAATTCTGTCTATGTTATAAACATAAACTTTGTATGATTTGAATCATATTCATAGCCATGGTTCCCAATTTTATTTCAATTCTTTTTTATTGTTCTTATGAAAACAAAAATAATGATTTTCCCCCATATTTTGTCCACAGACGAGTCGGGATGCGAGGCTGATATGCTGGAGGGCGCGGAGGTGGGACGGCACTCGCCGCCCCGGCCGCAGCAAGAGCCCATCAACCTCAAGAATGAGGTGAGTCCTCTTTACAGCACGTGCTTTATGTAGGACATAAGATTAAGACAAAGTGGAAGGAGTTCTCTAAAGAAACTTAATAAAGATGTTTTGTATTATAACTTGAAAAATGTAGTTTTCTCTTACGACGTACTTTGAGTAAAGGAAAAAGGTTAAAACGCAGTAAGAACCCATCATTCTCAAGAATGAGGTGAGTCCTCTTTACAGCACGTGCTTTTATAGAACATAAGATTAAGATAAAGTGAAGGTATACTTGTCCTTTGTACTTCATTTAGGACAAGATGGATAGACTTTATTTAGGAGGATATAATAGAGCTACTAGCTAGGCTACTGAAACGAGATTAATTTATACGAGCCCGTCAACTTCAAGAACGAGGTTAGTCCTCTTTATAACACGTGCTTTTTTAGGATGAAGCTGAATAAGACATAGTTGAGAGAGTTCTCTTAATACATGGTAACAAAAGAAGATGTTTTTTAAATCGAAACAGTAGGAAGTAAAACATTGAGGTTTTTTTTGTTAAATAGAAAGGTAACCTAGGTTACTGAAGTGTCATGTTGATGTAGGGTCCTACTATAGTAACGTAATTATGAGGTGAGTCCTCTTCGTAACACATGCTTTATGTAGGACATTGACAAATTGGGGTTCTTTCTTGCCTTACTTTTGCATTTAGGATTACCATGAAATGAGTTAGAGCATTAATGACTATTTTATTTACTAAGTACTGTGTGTAACGTTTAGGTCGATATTGGTTACTAAAGTGACGTTAATTAACATGAACCCATCAACATTAAGAATGGGGTGAATTTTGACGAGTCTTAATAGAGGCCATCTTTTAGTATGTGCTTCTTAGAGCATAGTAATTTAGACTTGGATCACTCCTACAATAAAGTAGGTACACGAAATGCAGTCACTTCGGAATAAAGTAAAAAATATATTATGTAAAAATAAAAATGCTCTTAGAAGCAGCCCTATCACTAGGTTAATAGTGGCTAAGTGGGGCGAATTGGTAACGCGATACAAAAATATTTTGCCTCCTTTCGATTGATTTTTTTTTTTTTCTTTATTAATCAAAAACAAAAACAGTTACAAATCATTGTTTAACAAATTAAACATACCGCACAAACCATCTCGGGTTTAACAGCGGTATGGCAATGGTATGATATGAATTGGGATTTGTTTGGTAAATGTGGTGTTACGTTTTCTAATCAGGCAAACTGTTGAAACAACTGTTGCTTTAGCCCGAATTAAAGGAAAAACCATGTCCAAATCCAGAATGTCCCGCTAATTTATTTTCATTCCGACAGCTCCAAGTTCCACTCTGGACTCTAAAAAACAAGGCTGTCAGGCTCACCGCTGCTACTTAACTAACACGTGGCCTTTAAATTGAAAACGCGGACAAAGTTGAGTGCGAATAAACGCGCTCGATCCTCAAGTGGCAGCTCGGCTCACCAAAAAGACGACGACATCCCGTGGCTCAAAAGGTCCTCGCAAAGACTAAACATTCGGTGCTTCGTTAGTGCCTCGCGAAAAAATCGCCATGCGATTCGACGCCGACCAATCTGCTCCGCACTGCCGCAACCTACTTGCCTCAGAATCTATAGTATCGATTAGTGAGCGCTTTTTTACCCACACGCACTCACACACCGCCGCGGCGGGGCCAGCCTTTTTAACAATCTTTTTTTCGTCCACCCCTCTCTCCCCCAAAACCGCCATGTCCATTGCGCGGATGCAAAGACCACCCCTCTCGCCCCACCCCTCATATAGCAGCATTGAAAATGGAATTTCCATGAGTGATGGAGTGTCAAACGGGAAGTGAAAAAACGGAGAAAAAGTACATTATGTTAATTATTGAACGCGTGCTCCGTCCGAGTTTAAATTGAATGTCATGTCGTACGCGTCCGTCGCGTCCTCGTGTCGTGGAAACGCACGCTTTTACTCTCCTATTCCGTTTCGCGTGTACGGTATAATTTTTAATTTTTACTCTCTGTTCGTGCTAAATTAATAATCGCACATGTCCAAATTCGGACAAGCCGTATATTTTGTACGTAGCGAATTTTGATACAAAACTCGATTGGTAACTTTTATTTGGCCCGTACACGTGGACTTAGCTGAACCACATTATTGGCTTTTGATCAAAATTGTGCTCTATTAACATGATTGTAAAGCTGTTAATGCTAGTTCGGCTTTCGGGCTAAACAGCGGTAGCTAAAATGACTTTTATTTTCATTCACTAAGTACGGAAAGACAGTGTGTACGCTAGTAATCTTTTCTACTAACTTTGTCGATTCTTTGGTTATTGTTTACTTCGCAAGGATTCTTCGAACTTCGGGATGATGAATATTAGTAGTACTACGTCTTAAAGAGGATTTGTTAAATTCTTCGATCTTATTACCCTCTATTTTGTTGGCGCTTAGCTAAGTATAGATGAATGACGTCAGATCTCAACGTTACTTAGTACAATTTTGTCGGTTTCAGTTTAATTACTGTCCTAGTCTCGTCACAATGAGCTCGAACTGCATTAAAACTAATGTGTGTTATGAAACAATAACACTCAGACCGCTTGCTCTGTTTAACTTTTAATGAAATCTACTATCTAAGCGAGCATTGCACAAAAAGACCGGACAGCGCACTTATTCACCGGACAACACGAACTATCCGGACAGTCGCATTGCTAATGGAAAATCCCGAAAAAATATTGGCGGTGAAAAAAATAGTTTAAAAAAATCGTCGAGCACATTTGAATGAAAATTGGGTGGTGAAGGGGTGGCGCGCGCGGCCGCCGATCGCCTATTATTATTATTATTACTTGCATTATATCTGCATTTTTTTCACGCACACAGACGCGGCCGCGCACGCCATTTTTATTTTTTTCTTCCTTTTTTCTTTTTTCGGGAAATCGACGGGGGCGCGGCGCCCCCACACATGGGCCGAGCTCGGAGCCCGTGCTCACCAGAATCGAACTATGCGATGTCTACAAGTGGACGAACATTTAAATTGGCTCTCATCAAATATTGACTGCGTGTAGTTTTTTCATTAACCATTCGGCTTTTTGTGAGGTACGCTCGCGGCCACGTCGGTTGCCGTTCAATTTGTATCTACTTCCTTTGAGCAGATACGGGAGTGCACCATAAGTTGTTTTTTAGCTTCAATTAAAAATATTCAAGTGCATCAATCCTCCATAATCAGTTTTTTGAAATCGTCGGTCTTTATGAAGCTTGCATGATTTGCTAACGCATGATGTTGTTTTATATCGCTGCAAATATTCATACTTAATAGGATCAAAACATACTTTCACAGCACTGGAATTATAACGACAGAATCTACTCAGACATTCTAAAGCGAACACTTACAAAATGTCCCAAATGTCCCAGTCCCAATAGAAAAAAGAACGATTGCATATTTAACACAACTAACACTGGGTCGACGTAATTAATCATTCGTATGATTTGATGGCACACACGAATATTCCATGTCGCTTTTATCAAAATGTTTTAATAAAATCGCAACAGGTTGGGGAGTGCTTGTTAAGAAAACATCAAGTGTTTGAATTTGGACCTTAGGTCCTTTTACTCCATCAGTTTAGTTATTTACATGCTCAACTTGATTTGGCGACCTCACTTTATTTTAGAACTCGTTCAATCTCAAGACCTCTTTCTTATCTTCATTAAAGACTGACCTATTTTCTTCAATATGTAAAGGTCAAGAAAGTATCATGAATCCATTTACTTCAACGATTTTTATAACTAGGTATATCTTTAAACTTTCTAACTTTTATAACTATATCTTTCTACTACTAAGGATCTGTCTTCATCGTCTCCATTCTTACGTTTACTCGACTCATTGCCAACGTCTGTTTTCATTCCGTGAGGCGCTTGGTAGTTCCTTTTTAAACCATTTTACGTTGACCTCTCGCCGCCGCCGTCTGACCTCACTATTTGAGCCGGAAACTTGTCGATACGATTGAGTATAAACATGACATTATACTCTCAATTATCTACTGTTGTACTATTCATGCTTAGTCTTTATAAAGTTGTCATCCTTATGGCTAAGACTTTAGCAAAAAGGTTGTGTCTTTCTAAATCTTAGAGTACGAACTAAGTCTAAATCAAAACCTAATCATCTTAAGTAACGTACTTAGAGACTAAGCTTGAAGAAGCTCATCAATACTTAATAAAAATTATAATAAGACACAAAATAATGCATGCTCCACGTAGAACAACGGACGGCACTGCAGTCAAGCAAATTTATTATCATTAAAAAATGCAAAAAATCATAATTAAAGGGGTGGCTGTGGGGTGCATCCCATTTTTTATTTTAATTGGCTTGTAAATTACAAAAGTTATAGTGAAAACGTTGAGACCGTTTTTTCGGTATCATTATGCGGTTTTAAATTTTGTCGCTTACCCAAGGTAAAATGTATTACTATGGAAATAAGTTGCGCCTGATTAAATAAGTTATGAGGGTGTTCTGAGTCCGGGAAGTCCTCGTTTGTGTAACGGTTTCTTATTTGTTTGGGTTACTTTATCTGTTTTATTGAATCTTGTGGGACACTTACCTGCTGTTTTATGTGTCAAATCGTTGTAGGCATTATTATGAAAATGTTTATACATTGGAAAAATACATAGGGCTACCAGAATCAGGCATTATTTAATAGACTGTCATTATTACAGTCATACTTACCGATAAACATAAATCAAATCGACCTATCACAGAAGCCCTCTGGGCATTGATTTCAATAATCAGGTTATTCGCATCCTTTCTACTTCAGGTGGCCAGTATTTATGATTAAGATTACCACCTGCGGGAACATTCCCGAAACGCATCTAAATACAAAGTGAAAAACATTTTTTGTTGCGTTCTTCGATACCTTTCTCCCTCATCTTGCATCTGTAAGTTCTGTAACTCGTTTTTTCCAACGTCGTCGCGTCGTTAAGGGGAGGTGAAAACAAAAGAAATTTTGAAAAAGGAACAGAACGCAAATTCAAATGATTTCTAATTAAACGGTCGTGTCATATGAAAAGGATGAAAATAAGGTGCTAGCCATAATACTGAAAAAATGCACTCATGATAAGTGTTAGAGAAACAAAGAAGTGGATTCTTTTCATTAAAGTCAAAATCGATCTAAGTGAAAATAACGAATCGCTTTGAAAGTTTTTATCTCATAGCCGATTTTGCTATGAGATAAAAACTTTCAAAGCTCCTACTTACAACATTGTTTCATTAGTTATAATGATGTTTAACCAATTTAATCATTGAAGTTTGTATTAGCACATATTATATGTGACAAAGTACGAACTGAACTTTCCGAAATTATGAGTAGGTTACCTTTCAACTCCTTACTGATTAAGACATCTGTATGCAATTGAAATGCTTCTTCTTTGGACCATAAGCTCAACAAACAACATTAGATTAAGCAGCACTTCTCACGTCGTAAAATAATATCCTACGCATAAACCCATCGGATTCTCACCAAATGGTTATCCAGAAACTTTGCAAAAGATCCCGCCATCCAGCGGAAATGAAACAAAGCGTTAAAACAAAAGGTATAAAGTTCAAAATTGCATCAAAATTAATATTGACAGCGGTAAACACGGTGTAGCGCCTCCGAAGCTAGGGTTGCTACAAATATAAATCTCGGCGTCGCAGCCGCGGCCAGGGCTACCACGGACGACGGACGTGATTGATCAAAGTCGTTTGTCAGGCTCGCGTCGCGACCGTTGGTAGCCCTGTGCAATTAGCACATGATTCTGGGCGTCTAATGCACGAATTTCGTTTTAATTATGGAATGCTGTTGCTATGGCATCTGTTCGTTCTATTATTTGAACGTTAAATGCTATTCGATTGTGGTTTTAACGTAAATTCATTGGATGAAGTGACTTGAATTACCTGATGACATTTATTAAGATTCTATTTTGAATAGAGAGATTTGTCCTTAAGAATACACAATTTTTCGTATTTGTGTCGGTTTAATTAGAGCTGAGTTAGGCAACTTTACATTTCCAAATTACTTTTCTATTAAATAAATATTATTCTTTATTAAGTACCTAAATAAAAGAGACTAAGATATAATAAGTATAAATACCTATACCTCTTAATACCAGTAGATATTAATATATGATCGCCCTTTCATCCTGATCCTTGTAAAATATCCTTCAATTTTGTTTAAAAATTACTTTTAAAATTTTACCGAGTCTGAGGAAAATTATGGAAATTTTCGTTAACTGCTTCAAAATAATTTATCGTTAATTATTAATTTGTATGGCTATTGAAGCGAGTAACAATAAAATGTTTAATAAGGTGTATAAATACGTTATTACGTTCATAAAGCAGTTAAAGCGTGGTCTTTCAAAGTGCAATCGATTTATATTTTATGACTATTTATTCTGTGCTTACACATATTGATAAATCAATCTATAAATTTTCAATCATTGTTTCCTTCATCCAACTATTCTGGAATCTCTTCTGAACTCGCCATATTATAGAACTGAATATTCGTTCATCTTACCTAAACGATGTGTTGTTGTAAAGTTTCTCAATTTATTATCAGAACAAAACACTTTGAACTTCCTATGGATTTAAAAAAGTTAAAATTACTCTTGTTTTTGTATGCAACTTGAACTTAAAAGACTTTCCCCACTAGTAGTGAGGTATTTTTAAGTTCAAAAAGCCAAAGAGAAATTGGGGTATAGGGAGGTTTGAATACATAATTAAAACATAAAATGAAATGAAAAAAAAGGAAAAAAATATTGAATTAAATGAAATGTTAAATGAGATTGCGTGGGAGCAGTAACAGAATCCTGAGGGTAATGGGCAATAAGTTAGACAACCCACTGGTGTGGAGCCTCACCCAGAGGACTAAGTCTCTCTTAGTTATTAGGTACTAACATAGTTTTTAAGTTCATACTAACAATAAATGTAATCAAATTACATATATACGAACATAAATGTAGGGAACAGCTGATTTTTTTTTCGCAATTTCAGTTTTGGTCCCATAGTAAAAGTTGTTCATAATGATGAGAACAATGACCTCTTAAGAGGTTGTTAATGTTTTACCAATAACCCTGTATAATGTTAAAAGGTTTCATTCTCTATTTGACTGAAAGAGGATTCCCAGTTTCGATTTCCTTGCTACTCGAAATAAAGTTTGGATAACTTTTACACAATGTGAGCTAGCATTTAACCTTACCAGAAGCCAGAGAGCATCAGTATCACGTGGTATCCTATCTCCGATGAATAGTGATGTCTCCATTATTGAATTGCCAGCTATCCAAGAAGCTGAGCGTTTGAATAACATCTTCAAAGGCTCTTGAGGTGTGGGCTATCATTTAACCTTACCAGAAGCATCGATTTCCCGTGTTCTCCGACCACCAGTGGAGATGTGTCGATATAATTATAACAATTTGCCACCTACCTTTATTATTTTGTTTGTTTTTTTTTATGTGTCATGTTTGCCGCAAATAAATTTATTTTCTTTTTCTTTCTTACATAAGAAACTCCCTGCGAAAGGCCCACCCTGACTTGGCATACCAATTAGTTCACGCAGCCATAGCCAAGTGCAAAAAAAAAGCCCCTGCAGTGTGAGACCTGGGTGCTAAAGCCCGATACACACATTATAACATTACAAAAATACCAACAAGCAAAGATAATTCACACAACTTTTACGATCTTAATAACAGAAATCCAATTAAGTAAGTATGAATATTCAAAACAGTTTACGACAGCCGCGAATCGATCAAATAATAGCACAATAGTATTAAGTGTTTATGTTATTTCTTACGCCTATGAGATCTGATGCAAAGTGCGCGTAGATATGCACGCGGACGTGCGCTCTTCGCGCTTAATAATGCGCGAAGAAAAAATATACGCAATAAACATTTAAAAAGGGAGATGTCCCAACATTACTGACGAATTAAAATGCGAAATCACGTACATTACAACCAGTTTCGATACTTTTTTTTTCAATACACTTATAAATTCGAACAGCGGAACGAGTGGAGTGTCTCGATTGTATTATTTTTTTAAATTTTTATTTGTAATTGTTTTTTGATCATGTTTGCTGGAGTAACTGTTCAGGATATCGCGTTCTGTATCATCGGTTTTTTAATTAAATTTGCTATAACGGCGTGTTAGTGAGTTGAATTAAATTATGAAGTAACATTTCGGAATCGTTTATTTGAAATCGCGTGCGATGATTTTTATTATTGAACATGTTTAATGTTTAGGAGTCTCTATTGCCTTTTGTCCCGTAATGTCGGCGGTCCGCATTAAAATTAATGGAAACACTGCCTAATGGTCGGTTCTAATCCTGTATTTATTTACAATTTTCATTTTTATTGAATGTTACTGATAAAAGAGATAGCGTTGCTTTTAATTCGTCCTATGTATTTTATCATATTGAACGTATTTTTAAAGTTCCCAGATATTAAACTGACTAACAAAGTTACAACGTATTCATGTCTAATTGCATTTGCATTGAAAAAAATCTAAAATCTCTACGTACTAAAACAGCTAACTCGTTAAAAATCAAACGATATCTGTCTAAACAATTCCAAACACCACAACCTTTCTATTACGTATACAAAAGAGATAAATTACAAAGTCTATTAAACAAAAATAAAAGTGTTGCAATCATCAATTTATTCAGCCATAGGACATCTCCCATCGCAACTCACAGGCTGGTCAGAAACAATACACTTCACCTATCGCATCCAACAAAGAACCTATTAACAATATGAGTAATGCACAACTTAGATCGAGTGGCTATCTGATATATGAAACCAAGGCAACAGACCGGCGGTTAGCAACGACGACACAAACGCTCGAAATATATAAATCCGTTGAAAATTATCCTTGTTGTGGGGTCAGAGGGTCGGAAGTGGGGGAGATAAAGAATGTAGGATTGCACACTCAAAAAAAATTAAAGCAAAATAAAACTAATCTCCGATTTACTTAATTGAAACCGTGAATCATAAACGTTCGTTAACAAAATTTTCTGACAGCCGATTACTAATTAATAATTGTGTTTGAGTATTAAATTCGATTATTATTTAAATAAAACGACTGTGAAATTATTTTACAACCAGAAATTGTGTGAAATATTTTAATTATAATATCGGTTTTTTTATTAATAAAAAGTTAACCTCGAATTCCACGTATGGTGAAAATGTTTAAATACATGTAATAAGATCGTTAGAAAAAACATAAAACTTAATCACTTCCTCGCTCAATTAACAATTCCAGTATATCACCACTTATGATTATGATGCCTTGAGTATTTTGATTAGACTAGATATTTTTTTAAATATCAGCGTTTAAAAAGCAGCGTTTTGCCCGCTCGTCTGCTACCACCCTCTCTCCACCCATCCTCTGAAAATGGAGCGACCGATAAAAAAGGTAACGAATTATAAAAAAGCGGAGGCGCACAATCGCGAGCGCGGACGTGTGGGCGGTGGGCGAAATGAAATGAAATAATGAAAAAAATGGGCAAAAAGCAGTACAAACATGCATTGTCCTCGCCACCACCCCCCCTTAATGAGTGGGTGCGGGGAAGCGGCCTCCCCTGTACGCGCAACGTGTGTCTGAAGTGGCTGATTATCACCTGATTCCATCTGCGTCAATTGTTGGACCGCTAAATAGGTCGCGGCGGTACCTACAGATTACAGACAAGGACTTGTGTACCAACATCTCGAGCAGACCTATATACGGGTCAGATTTGTTTAGCCAACGAAGTTTTTATGAAGGTCTTGGCTTGGTTGCAATTTTTCACGAACAAATTTCTGTTTGCAACAATGCTGTCTTTTGAAATTATTTGGACACAGCTTCTGTAGTGGTTTTAAGTAGAAATCTTATCCTTAATCATTGCTCCTAAGGTGAACTGTTGGTAATATACGTAAATACGAACTTGAAAACCTTTTTAAAGTTCCAAATATTGACCTGAATATTTTTGTTCTTCTTTTTAATATGAATTTTTCCGCTTCTGCTTCTGAGAAAGACTTATTAAGTCCATAAAACAAAGAACAAGCGCAGTGTAATCACGTGACGGTCGTCTGTAACTTATGAATGCACCACCCAAAGTTTTCTTTTAACCCGATTGGTCTCACACGAAAAAAATCCCAATTTTCGAACATATTAACCATCAAAAACAGCGTCCGAAATTAATTTGTTTATGCGAAACAAAGGTGGGTGCCGGGCGCATGCACCCGCGTCACCCACTCCCCGAAAAAAAAGGAAAAAATAGGAAAAATGGGGGGAAAACGGGGTTCCCACACCCCTCCCGCGGCGCGATCGGCATCAGACTTCTTTTTTTAATCGCGTCGCATTCAGCATGGTCGTTTTTGGTAAGCACACACTGCGCATTGCCTATTTTCCAATTTAGATTGCTTTGTATTACCGGTTGAGCGATGCGCAATAGTTTTTGAGGCTCGTGACACGTGAGTGCAGGAAATTAAATTTCTGTGTAAAATAAAAACAAAGGGGAACGGGTTTGAGGGTACGTGAGCTTTAAACTCGCTAGCGACGAATGGTCTTGGTAAGAAAAAATTTTGCTTCTTCCTCAATCCATTTTCGCCGTTTCATTTTACTTGCGTTGACCTATTTTAACGATTTCGTAAGTTCGAACTCCATTTGTTCTCATCCTTACTTTAATCTTCTTTTATTTAGCAAAGTATATCATCATCTGCCTAGCCTTTTCCCAACTATGTTGGGGTCGGCTTCGAGTCTAACCGGAGTCAGCTGTATACCTACCAGTATTTTACTTGGAGCGACTGCCTATCTCACCACCACAACCCAGTTACTGGGTAATAAGATACTTAGCTTAATCAGCCTATAATGTTCCCACTGCTGGGACACAGGCCTCCTCCTGGTAAGAGGGAGTGGGCCGTAATTCACCTCGAGGGCCCAGTGCGGGCACATGTCTTCGAAGTTTTGGTTCTAGGATATGCCAGTTTCCTCACGATTCTTTTACTTACTTCCACAAAAATAATTATGTCTAAGGAGACTCTAAGCATGACCCTGTCCTAACGCCTATAAGAATACCAAGTGTTGAATGAATCTTACTTCCTGCGCTTGTTGCTTGTCCGTTTTAGCTTTCATTATAAGTTATATGTGTCACATTTCATTAAAAAGGTCAGGTCTACCATTTTTTCTGTTCAATATGAAATTGTTTAGAAAATCTTAGCAAAAACGGAAACATTCATAAACGAACATGTTTTCTGTCACAATAGGATGAAAGAAATATGAATAGGTGTTTCTTGATCCAAAGATGACGTCTGACTTAAGGGGCTTACATGACCTAAAGCGAGGTCACTGTCGGACTGCATAGAAAAGAAAGAGAAGCGCGATGACACAACGCTGGTAATTTATTGCAAAATATGAAGCAATTATCTATTTGCAAAAAATCTATTGTTTGGACTAAAAAATAAAAACACTAGAGCATTAGTAGGTATGTTGCTTGTAGAATAATCTGACAAAAAACCAGAATGATTGATTAGTATGGTTTTTATTGGTATCTTCATGGTTTTTTTCAAACGTATCAAATTAGCTGTATTATATTTTCAACACACTATTTACCTAGCATATATCCTGTAGAATATCATATATTTTTCTGGTTTGTTTACTGTAGTCGATCATATACTTTTCATGCTTCTAAAACTTGCGTTTTTTGAGTTTAGGTCCTGTAATCTTAAGCGAGGATGTAACTAGAGAGTTCGAAGGTCCGTTTTAGTCCCATCTTCCTTGCAGCTGAATCTTGCACCATAGATAAACCGTTTTTTCAACAAGACCGTCTAAGACCAATTCCAACAAGTTTATAGTGAAAATTAACACTAACTTCTTACTTCTAAATAACAAGTTTACCTACTAATTAAACAAACAACTACTAGCACCGTTTAATTGCAAAAAGCCTTTAATTGCCTGACTCTTACCCTGTTCCAGTTAAACTCCACCAAAAGATTTCAAAACTATCATTCACGGATCAATTATAACACTATTAAAATTAAATATAATTAACGACTTACCAGCCTGTAGACCGATAACTCAGTATCAAAATTCCTTGATAATTAGCGCGCCGAAGCAATAAATATTGCCAAGACGATTATTAAGCGTCGGGTACTAATCACAAGAAGTTTATAGTGACACCCTGTAGACTAGAGACGTTGCTCAAATTATAGAGGGGGTTTTAATTGTGGTGTAAAAATGCGTTATGGGTTGAAAATGGTGACGGTTGCATGCAAATGTTGTCTCTGTGAAGAAGAAACTAAAGAAGGGAAATCTTGCTGCACTCAATGAATGCAGAACATTTACAACTGCCCAGAAACTTAGCTTTGTAGCTAAAAACGAAACAAATCAAAACAAAATTCATAACGTTTTGAATTCAGACTTACTAAAATTGCAAAGGTTTTTCATTAGAATAAACTGTGTCAGCGATTCCATCAAACTGCTAACTTCTACGGCAAACGCCATAATGGATCACACCGAAATGTTACTTGAAGTCTTTTAAGAAGTCAAACACAGGGAAGGATATGGATCACACCGAAATCTTACTTGAAGTCTTTTATGAAATCAAACCAAGGGATAAATGAGACATAACAATATATTTTTCTAAAGAAAAAGATCAGTGATAATAAAGCATCAAATTATTCTTAGATGCTTAAACAATTCCAACTAAATAATTATCAAAACTAAGAATCTACAACAAAGAACCCAATATCCTTAAAAAGTTCTAAGTCCAAAGCTATCCCTGTGGCACTTACTACGCCTTAAGCAACGCCAGTTTTCTGCACCCTTCCATATAATTAAAATACACTACTTTGTGTAATTAGAGAGCACAAAGAAATCGTTTCTGTAGATAATATCACTAAGAACAAAGTAGCATGAAGTTATTAATGATATGAAAGTGCCCTATAAGTGTGGGCTATTGAAATTATTAGGACGTGTAAGATTGGAGATACGACAGTTTGGAATTGAGATATTTGGACTTAATTACGTAAAACCGTAAATAAAGAGAACATGTGAACAATAATGGAAAGTAAAAATTAACAAATTATGATTGTTTTTTTCTTTAGTTGCAAAGATAAAAGTACTGTTTAACAGTATACTTTTATAACATTTAACACAACTAATTATTTGCACTAAATACTAAATTAACTATCTATACAAAAAAAAAACAGTGGCACTCCGGGAGTGCCGACAGAAGTGAAAACAAAACACAAACAGAATACTTTGCCATCATTCACTGACTTAACGGATATACATTAAAACCAAGTACATCCCGAGGACAGCCGAACACATCCGAAGCGGGTATTTTTTTAATCGTCTTATGAACAAAACGCGCGGTGTCTTGGTTGGTTTTTTCCCATCTTAAAAAATCGCCAACGCGCCTTAAGAAGTTTTCACTTCAAAAAGTTAAGTACCAAAAGCACAAACATTTCCAAATCGTTTTAAAAACCGTTTGCTGTTCGTTCGTCTTGGGTTAAAAGTCATCACTTGTCTTGCTTATTTTAGTTTTCTCAAATAACGTTCTTTTGCATTCATTACGCGTTTTAGTAACTTAAATGAGTAGTCACGCAACTAAGATACTCTTATCACATAATCCCCTACTGATAATCTAACTCCAAAGCGTTCCACACTTCTCTTTGTGCCCCTAGCTACGGGCAATCCTTTTGAAAAGCGTCTCTAAATCGTTACACCAATATGATCTAGGCCTGCTTAGGTGATGATGCAGGGAGAATAACGAAACACCCCGGAAATTTCTGCTACTAAACACGGCCAAACAGTGCGCTGAAATAGGACGAGCGAAATCTTTAGAACGAGAATTGTTTTCATCATTCTTGCATTTTTAGCAAATTCCTCTACGTTTACTTCGTATAAATACTCAAAAAGGGTGACTGGATGCTCCAACTTCAAAAAAAAGTAAAATGAAATGAAATTAGAAATATTGTAAAATGAAGTGAAATTGCAAAAAAAATTGAAATGAAATGAAATGTTTTATTCCATAAAGAGGATATCGGAATCACTTTTACAAGTCATAATAAAATATAAAAAAAATAAACTAGACGGAAACGACATTCGTTATCTGCACAGATATGTATATCTATATCTGTGGTTATCTGACTACCCCTAAAAACAAATGGCAAAACGAACTCATGGGCCAAAGCGTGTGGGGTTAGCAAAACAAAATGGCCACACAAAGTAGAAAAGATTTCTGAGCAGACCCACAAAATAATCCTCCGTTTTCGTTACCCATGAATATCGAATGAAGGATTGCCATGTTTAGTAACTCCTTAAGAGCGTTTATCCCGCGCGGGCTGGCGAAGTCGCGTTTATTGTGGTTTTTCCTGATTATTTTATTAAATTTAAACCAAAGTAGGTACTGTTTTTTTACAGCTATCGTTGGTATTTACTCATAAAAATAATTTACAATATAAAACTAAATAAATAATTTACAATATTATTTTTTCTAATTGCAATTAAAAATAATATTGTACTTAATACGATGAAATATTTCTATTTAGAAGTAAATGTTAAAAATAATGATATACACCAACAAAGTGTTTGGGTGTAAAAAAATGGTACTTTGGTTTAAATTTAATTTAAAAAAAAATATGTATTCGCGTCGACTTGAGAACCTCCTCCGTTTTTCGTCGCGGTCGGTTAAAAATAATCACGAAAAACCACTAGAAATGCGCCGTTGCCAGCCCGCGCGCGCGCAATTTGACAACGAAGACGGAATCAAAAGAAATCTGGGTGGAAATGCTTTGGCAATCTAATTCAGAAGCGCTAGATACAAGTGTGGCTACAGATGCAACGAATTTAAAAATCTGTTCGCAAATTCCCTATCGACCTGCATGAAACATTCTTAAAGGGCCGGATGGGTAAGTGTACGTTTACGAGGGATATAAATGTGTATCATTAATCAACGTAATTAGATCATTGCCGGGATCCTGTTGCCTCCGACCGTCCCCGACCAGCCCCGAAGCCGCCCGAGAAACTATCTTGCGGAGTTTTTTTTTCAAATTAATCGAGTTTGGGTGCTTATCTTTTGATTATGAGGATAACGAAGTTGAATTTTATATGTCGGATGAGATAATAATGTATTAGAGGATGAAGAGGTGATGTTTAGAGGTGACTTCTTACACGGTGATGTTATCTAATAACATGATAACATTACCGTGCTTCTTAGTTTAGAGTTGGCAGGTTCTACCTATAGTGGGACTTTTAATTAGCTGCAGTAAAATGACAGTCACAGAGACATGTCTGTGTGGTGACGGACTTAAAGAATAGCACCACCCCATACTTCCCGTGGGTGTCGTAAAAGACGACTAAGGGGCGTACCGGAGAATGGGCAGCAGCGTTCTCTATGCATTCCACCACCAAACCATACTGCGATCGCCAACCCGCCTGCCAAGCGTGGCGATTATGGCAAACGCCCCCCTTTTGGGGGAGGCCTATGTCCAGCAGTGGACGTCTTTCGGCTGAAATGATGATGATGACTAAAATGACAGCATATTATGTGTTACTTAAATGACTGAAATTGGCATCTTTTTGTTTTCTCCCAGCCATCAACCAAATCTTGTTTTTCTAGTTCATAATAGTGAAAACAAACGAAACTTATTTGACATTCATATCTCTAAACTCAGTCCGAAATGAGTTACTAAGAAGTGTCATTTTACTGCAGCTTATTATAAGTCGGACTATAGTCTTGATTTAGTGCGCGGGTTTCACCAGGTTGAACTGTATAACACCTATTATTTGAATTGTTTAGCATATAGTTACAATGACACTCCGTGTCTCGGAAAGCACGTTAAGCCGTTGGTCCCGGCTGTCATTCGTGGATCTTTGACAGTCGTTACGGGTAGTCAGAAGCCCGAAAGCCTGACAACCAGTCTTACCAAGGGGTATCGTATTACCCAGTAACTGGGTTGTGGAGGTCAGATAGGCAGTCGCTCCATGTAAAATACTGGTCTTCAGCTGCATCCGGTTAGACTGGACCCCAACATAGTTGGAAAAAGGCTAGGCAGATGATGATAGTTACAATGACACCTTAACGTTTTTTTTCTATTGTGGCTTCTGTGTGTCTGTGAAATTTCTTGTCGTCCCGTCGCATCGCATCGTCAGCCCGCGCCATTACTTCGTTTTCGCTTAGCGTTCTTTCTGACTTTTTTATTTTATTTTGATCAGCTCCTAAGGGCCCTAGCGTGATGTCAAATAGCCTATTAAACGCAAAACGATTTTTTCAAATCCAAATGGCAGTTCCAGAGATTAGCGCGTTCAAACGAACAAACAATTTCTTCAACTTTATTGTTATGAATATGGATACGTAATCATAATATATGTGCGTTATCGTTATATCGTCATTATTTAGAAGAAAAATCAGAACATTGGCTGAAACCAGAACACAAAAAACTACTATCTACATTCTACAATAATTTAATAAATTTCTTGCTAGTATTTAATGAAGCAATTATTATAAGACAGAAGCTATAGAAAAACCTTGTGCAGGTTTTTACGACCAAGAACAAGACGTACTGTGTGAAAATGATACTTGATTGTTTATTCAATCAGTTACAGCCGTTACTTTGAAAAATAAAAGAAATAACCTAGCCTTAACCACTAAGCAGAATTAGTACCGCTTTTGCATTTTTCCGAAGAGTTAGTGTGCATACACTCGACCGACACGCGATGACGACATAGGCAATTGCAACCGTCGACAACGTGTACCTCGTATATTTAAGTCATCATCATCATCATCATTTCAGCCGAAAGACGCCCATAGGCCTCCCCCAAGGACCTCCACTTCGACCGGTTCTGTGCTTCTTGCATCCAACGGGTTCCTGCGGCCTTTACAAGGTCGTCGGACCACCTTGGAGGCCTCCCAACGCTACGTCTTCCGGTACGCGGTTGCCACTTCAGAACGTATATTTAAGTACAGTGCTCAAATTATCTTCCCGTTTCGCTCGTGTGTATGCACACTTCGGGTAAATGCAAAAGCGGTACTAATTCTGCTTAGTGGTTAAGGCTAGGTTATTTCTTTTATTTTTCATCGTAATGGCTTATGCTCACTTAGGTAGACGAGTATACAAAGTTTGCCACATTTCAACACTCCTTACCATATGTTTTGAGGAAACCAATAACGCTTCTATCGAACCTAGGGATCGAAACCAGGACCCCAGGCAGCAGTCATCACCATGAGCAACAGTCTGAATTATAAAAGTGTCCTATGTGCTAGTGCTTTCCTTGCGACGGGCTTCGAAAAGCTTTCATGCCTTAAAACGAATAGTCAGTCAGCAAGGTAAGTAGCGGGACTGTTTCCCCAAAAGTAGCGACCTCATCATCGTCAAAAATAACAACAGTCCACTGCTGGACATAGGCCTCTCCAATCGCATGCCAGTCATTTTGATTCTCGGTTACTCTCATCTAGCTGCTATCAGCCACCCTGCGAAAATCGTCCTACCTAACCTGAGGTCCTTACCTTACCTTTACCGATACGCGGTCTCCACCCAAGAATACTTTCACCTCAACGGTCATCGGTTTTATGGCTAATATTCTCGGATGCAAGTGGGAAGATGTAACACCAACCTGGTAAAGTGGACGGAACGGCAGTATGGTGTGGATGTGGAGCTATTTTGCAAACTATGCTCCACCTCCTATCCTGCCCTCAGTGTCCCAAAACATGCAGTCAAAATGACCTCTGCGTTCCCACCGTCGACGCCGTGGAAGTGGCGAAGTTTTGGGACAACAAGATCTGAAATACGGTCGTGCCAGCTGCACGAAGAAGAATAGCTGGCAATATTTCCAAGGGTGCTGCAAAGTGTCAAAAGTATCGTCAAAATGTGTCTTGGAAAAGCACTCAGCAGTCAAAGTTCTTCTAACAGACAGCTATGCTGCTGGGGAGTTTGTTGCGCCACTTCTTCATCCTAGCTAAAGCACTAGGAAGTGGTGAAGGCCGGGTGTTTAGAGGGACCATAATCAGCCTATAATGTTCCCACTGCTGGGACTTTGTGAGAGGGAGTGGGCCGTAATCACCACGCGGGCCCAGTGCGGATTGGCAGATGACACATGTCTTCGAATTTTTGGTTCTGGGACATGCCGGTTTACTCACGATGTTTTCCTTCACCGTTTTGAGAGCAGTGGTGATGAAATAATTTACACAAAGTAAAGTGCTTGTCTGGGTTCGAACCTACGACCTACAACTCGTAAGTCGCGGCCGTTACCACTTGGCCACCACTGCTCTCAAGTTTAGAGTAAGTTTAGAGGGACTGTCTTATATTATTTTGACGTTCGAAAAGCACTGATGGTCAGCCTAGTTTAAATAAATTACTTTTGATTTCGATTTTGACCAAAAGAGCCTCCAAGTGGTTGAAGTCACATTTTAACTATGCCATGGTTTTCAATACGGCTGTTCCGTAACGTAGCTTATTCAAGCTTTCTCAACAACAATATCAATAAATGAATTATTGTTCTACTCGGGTGAATGGAAATAAAAGCTAGATAGATACATAATTACATTCAGAACAGCATTAGAACTGCTGTACTTTCCGCATCTTACGTAATTATGTCTGTTCATAATACAACTATTTCACACTACGTATATATTACTTTAGTTCAATATCATTAAATACACAGTCTTAACAGCCTTTCAATATTAACTTCGACATGAAAAAACAGCAATAAATAAAGCTATTGTTTTTCATCATCGTGATTTTTGGAAGTATTTATCGACTAAATGACATCACTAAAGCACTAATCTATCTGTATAAGTCAATTTTCAATCGAATAATTAACTCAAAACGCTTTTTCCGCGTTCCTAAGTAATTTTATCCGATCTAAAACCGCCACATAATTGGAACACCTATGATTTATTATCAGTTAATTTTATGATAATCAGACTATGAATAATCTGCGCGGGAGCCGTATTCTGTTACCGTTTTAGTTGCTCTTTAATCGAGTTACGTTTATCGATGATTATATGTTGCTTGTCATTCGTGTTTTGTACTACAGATCGGTCAATTGTTTGTCGATAAGAAATGTCGCAGGACACTAATTTTCTTGTCATGACATTATTATTATGAGTTTGATAACGTCTAAAGATACAATAGTGTTTACATGTTAGAATTTTTAATATAATTTATTTCAATTTTCTATTACATCTTCTATTCTACATCTATACATGAATAAAATAGTAACGAAGAATTTTTTTCCGTTTGTCTGGATGTTTGTTCCGGATTGACGCAAAAACGGCTGAATGGATTAGGATGAAATTTGGCACACAGATAGTTTATAACCTGAATTAACACATAAAGTACTTATAATCCGGGTAGTACCTTCCCATGGGCAAACCCCCCCAAAATTGGGGGAGGCCTATGTCCAGCAGTGGACGTCTATCGGCTGAAACGACGACCTTCCCATGGGATATTTTTCTACATCCACGCGAAGCCGGGGGTAGAAACTAGTAATTAATGTTATTGACACACCGACTTTACGTTAAGTCTATTTAAAAAGTATCTTTAGATTTCTAATCCAACCTGCCATCTTCATTTGCATTAAGTATTACTAACTATTATAGTATTGTTTTCACAATAGCTAATCCTGTCAATGAATGCAGAAAAGCACCTTAGTGTTAGGAGAAATTCAAGGTTTTAACAACCTTTCTTTCTAACAGCCGAAGGGAAAGTGTCATAAATATCATTATAAACTCGTAACTAACATTATGTACCATCATGCATAAAACCAGTGAAAAAGAAGATAATCACAAAAGGCTGCATTATTATTATATTTATTACTGTCACGTCAAAATATCGATAGTCAATTGTCCCATCACTTTTTGTGTTATAAAATGCTTTACAGCATAATTTTATTAATATCTTAGGCTGCTTCATTGTCTCGGCTGCTTCCCTGGGTTTTATTCCTAGGTTGGGCAAAGTGATATTGGTTTTTTCCATTAGGAATTTCTCAATAGCAGCCAGGAGTCTGAATTTGTGCCCGGTTGATGGCAGTAGGCTCGCTCTCATTACATGGAACTTCGTCTTCAACCCAACCAGCCTGGTGTCTGGCGGTGTTAACCATCGCTGGGGCTCTGTCTCGCATAGGGTCTTACCATAATACTGAGCGAAGACCGTTTTCCGGGGATATGACGCATATTCTCCCCCAATTTGTTATTTTTTGTGTTATTTCTCTGCGTCACGTTTACCGCAAATAAAAGTAATTTCTTTCTTCTTTCTTTCTTTCTAAATATAACGTCAAAATGTGGGTCTACTATAGATACTTCTCTGCCCAACTCTTGATTTTAAATGCGTGATTTTATGTTGATACTAGATGCGCCCCGCGGTTTCACCCGCATAAGTTTCGATCCCGTTGGAATATCGGGATAAAAAGTAGCCTATATTTTAATCCAGGGTGTCGGCTACCTCCATACCAAATTTTATCAAAATTGGTCCAGCCGTTTGAGCGTGAAGAAGTATCAAACATATAAACATACACACACACACAAACTTTCGCCTTTATAATATTAGTGTGATTAATATCTTAGACATTAGAAACATGAATAAACACCACGCAGATACTAGTGATGCCACATCCGGCAATCGTAACGCAAACCTGATTTAGAGTCTCTTTACCTGATTATTATCTGCCGTATCTGGTCCATTGCTCCTATTAATATTTGAATAATCACATCACTATTAAGAGCGAATTTAACTAACTGACTGACTGACCATCCAAATCGGCAATTTTGATTAGTAACTTCACCTTTATTCTTCAGTTAAATAAGTAAGGTTGGCTGTGAAATATTAGCTGGTGATCTGGGCATGTTTTAATGTTTACAAATTTTTAATAGAAAAAAAATATGGAGGATGTGGAGTAGACAAAGTAGAGTAATAAGTAGCAATATTTCAGTTTATTTATTTAATACTTCAAGCGCATGAATTTACAGAGGCGGACTTAATGCCATAGGCATTTTCTACCAGTCAATCTTTGGGTGATGCAGAGACAAACAGTGGTCAGAACAGGCAAATCATGAACATTGAGAAATAAATATACGGAATAATATTCTGTTCCTATCTAGATTAGAGATATATAACACAAAAATATCACGGTTCACGACTAAAACCTCAAAATGACATTTCAACAACATTCATTGCGTTATTTACGTTGTTCTGCAAACACATTTTTCGAACAAATGCAGAAATGCATTAGCAACATCCTTCAAAATGATTCGGGTTCTGATTGAAAGTCTGTTATGTAATTAGGGTGCAGGATATCTTGAAAATTAGAGGCCCAAGGAGACCGTTTAGGGGGGAAGACCGTTTATCAGTCTTCTCCTTTAAATACAGCTCAATGGGGTAATTGCGTAACACATTATCAGTAGGAATGGAATGAATTTTGACAGTCCAACAACATTCATTGCGTTTTTAACATCGTTGGGCAGACACATTTTTCGAACATATGAAGCAATGGATTAGCAATATCCTTCAAAATTATTAGATTGATAGTGTGTTACGCAATTAGGGTGCTAACAATATTTCATACAATGTAATAACAAGTCCAAATAAATTAATTCAAGCAATATATAATTGTTATCAAAATAATATCTACCTACAGTAATATTGTTTAGGATACGATCTGAGAGTAGCGGAGCGGAAGCTATAACTTATTGAACTCACAAAGCAGCTCACACGGTGTTTATCTTAATTACATACTGATCATAGTTTTATATATCGCATGCAGTGACATCATAATTAGAGAGCTCCGATGTGACTGGGCTATAATAAATTTTATTTATTTTGTTACTTTAATCATTTTTTTTTAGGTTAGGCCGAATTTAAATAAAAGGCCTTTGCCCGTGTTTCTTTAACAGAAAACAAATCACTTGTGGTTTTGTTAATGATGATTGGCTTTTATCATCATAGAAAACGGTAATATGAAAGTAGATACTATGATGAGATTTCGATATTTAGAATTTTACGAAACGTTTTTCCCGCTAAAACCTATGAAAATACTTTAAAGAATGCGTCGGTCTGCGTTTCGTTAGCGGTGCATTTATACTTGCCGTATGAAAGCTAAGGGAAGTAACTTGCTTTTCCAGAACCAAACATATTTTTTGTGCTCAACCAACCAACGAGAAACCTTGTTTTTAATCTCTAATTCACGTTAAATACTAAAATATCAGCTGGTAACACGTCCGTACATAATACTACCTCGGGGCATCGGATTGTGATAAGTTGCCATAATATAGCGAGTAGGTACAGTCACGAGCACTAATATGTCAACACTTGGCAACTTTCAATTGCGATTTTTTCACGAAATAACGAATGCAAAGTTGAAATACGACACTTTACATAAACCTATGGGTTCGAATATACAATTTCATTCAAAAAATAAAGGAGAAAATCGCCTTTGAATAAAGCCAAGTGTATACATACTTATGCTCGTGGCTGTACACCAGACTCAACCGTCATTTGTTTGAAAGAAGAACGCAGCTTTAAGAATGACTATAGTCGTTGAGTTTAAAATTGGAAAAAGATTTATAAAGGAAATCATTGACATGTTTTCGGCGACTTTATCCTCTCCGACTCAACTGTCATTTGTTTGTAAATAGAAAACTGCTTCTTTTCCTATAGGACTAAAGTCGACGAGTTTAAAAATGGAGCAAGATTTTTAAAGGAAAACAACGATATGTCTTTGGCGATGTTTTTCCCGTACTTTTTTTTTTAAATGATAGCTTTTGTGCTTGTTTATAGTGTAACTTCCTATTCACACTATATTGTTAGTACTTAGTACTTGCTAGTCGCCCCGCGGTTTCACCCGCATAAGTTTCGATCCCGAGAGAATATCGGGATAAAAACTATTCTATGTCCTTTCCCGGGACTCAAACTATCTCTATACCAAATTTCATCTAAATCCGTTCAGCGGTTTAAAAGTAAAGAGGTAACAGACAGACAGATACACTTTCGCACATTTATAATACTAGCAGCGCCCCGCGGTTTCACCCGCATAAGTGTCGATCCCGTGGGAATATCGGGATAAAAACAATCCTATTTACTTCCCCGGGATGCAATCTGTCTCTCTGCCAAATTTGATCGAAATCCGTTCAGTAGTTTAGGCGTGAAAAGGTAACATACAGACAGACAGAGTTACTTTCGAATTTATAATATTAGTAGGTATAGATTAGTATGGATATGATCTTCAGGATGTCACTTACTTTTTGATTGAAAAGTCCTCATTTTCTTAACTATTTCCTAAGAAAAAGCTAGTTCTTAATTCACGTCGAATACTAAAATATCAGCTGGTAACACATCAGTACATAATACTACCTCGGGGCAGCGTGTATCGGGAGCGGATTGTAATAAGTCGCCATAATTTATGTTACATGCAATTAAAGTAAGATTGTTGCCTGGTCCGGCGGCGGCAGCCCAGGAGTCGGGCTTTTGTTTTTGATTGCTATTATTTAGTTTAATGTAGTATCGATGTTTTAATGATAGATTGAAGTGAGTGTTCGGTTTGTTTGCTGAAACTTTAAAATTAGTACTTTTCGACATTAAAAGGTAGGTATCTATGTTCTATGTAATGGGTTTGGTTTCCGCACTTAAAAAGGCAATTGTCATTAAAAGGTATTTTTGCATTGAAAAGTAACTTGGAATGGTCTACTTCAAAAAAAAATATTACGACTTTTGCGCTGTGTTGATTTTTTACGTGAACATGTCTATGACAAAAACAACAAGTGACTTGTTTTAGACAGTCTAATTTCGTCACTATCAATACATTTAATTTAATTTCAATAAAAATTTAGAAACAAACTTAACATTTGACTTCTAGTTTTAGATTTTCAAAATCTAATTCAATTTGTTTAACGCAGATTATAATGCTCCATGATCACACTAAACAAATCCTCAACAACATATAACAAGCTAAAGGAAACCCATTTAAAAAAGCTACTCATCCCATAAAAAAATACAACATCAACGTTAACTGTCTTTGTAAACCCGCTATAAATCCACTGTTCCACGCTCCGCGCTCCCGGCCTATAATTGCGGTTCTGTTACTAGGTTTCCTGTCACTAAATGAGATTAAATGCACCACAGAATGTTTCTCAATAGCATAAGAACATTTAATGAAGCCAGCTCGTTTTACGACCGCATTAAGGACTAAATACATTTGTACTGGATAGTCCGCAATGCACCGGAATAGATGACTTGGAGTTTATTGCTGAACAAATCTTTACGCACCTGTTAATCCTTGCGGACTAATGTAGAGAAACAAAGATAGAAGGTTCATTGAAAAAAATATGGCGAAAAAGTCCCAAATGCTGAGTAAGGCCTCTGCCTCGAATCTTGCGGGCAGCGGGGCGCGAGGAGCGGCGCGGGCAACGCAGACCCGTTCTCGAAACCAGCGGGCAGATCGCGTGGCACTATAGCGGCGTAGTGTTTTGTTCGTTGTTGCGTCGTCGAGATATTTTTAGTTTTATTCGCGAACGAAATGTCTGGAAAACGGCGACAACATCTTTTTGATTCAAATTTATTCCTAACGCTCGATTTATTGTGGGCAAAAGAAGACGTGAATCCCTAATGCAGACGCGCGGGCGCGCGGGCGGTCACCGCTTGACTGGAGTGCACCGCTCGTTGCCCGCGCCCGCGCCGCTGTTTTCGAGGACCGGTCCATTTGATTTTAAGCATTAGATCCTGCCGCTCCCGCGCCGCCGCCGCCGCCGCCCCGCTGCCCGCAAGATTCGAGGCAGAGGCCTAAAGGGCGCTCAGCATTTTGAAGACTACGCAGTCATTTTCTCTTCGAGTCGCATAATCAGCTTATAAGGTTCCCACTGCTGAGACTCAGGCCTCCTCTCGGTGATCCACCACGCGGGCCCGGTGCAGGTTCGTAGATGTCACACGTCTTCGAATTTTTGGTTCTAGGATATGCCGGTTTCCTCACGATGTTTTCCTTCACCGTTTTGGTAGTAGGCAGCGGGACTATGGGCATTATTTTATCTTTGAAATAGGACTGTGTTTTGCTTAAACACACGAGTACATATTAGTTCTGTAACGGATTGCAAGGCTACGGAAGCCTACAGCAAATGCAGGCGGAAGCACTGCCAAGTTTGTCGTAGACCGCAGCTCGATAAATGCTTCTGAGTTTCTGACTCTTTGTCATCAAAAAGACTCTTTTGTCTTAAGTTAGACCTAAGTACAATTTTACATGTTACTAAATATCACAACTGTAACTTTACATTATATTACACTAGCTGCGCCCCTGATTTCACCCGCATAAGTGTCGATCCCGTGGGAGTGTCGGGATAAAAAGTATCCCATATCTTATGCTGATGTATAAGCTTTATTACTGTAACGTTTCATGAAAATCCGTTCAGTAGTTTTTGCGTGAAAGAGTAACCAACATCCATCCATCCATCCATCCATCTTCACAAACTTTCGCGTTTATAATATTACTAGCTGCGCCCGCGGTTTTCCCCGCATAAGTATCGATCCCGTAGGGATATCGGGATAAAAACTATCCTTTGTCTTTTTCCGGGACTTAAACTATCTCTATACCAAATTTCATTTAAATCGGTTTAGCGGTTTAAACGTGAAGAGGTTACAGACAGACCGGCAGACACACTTTCACATTTATAATATTACTAGCTGCGACCTGCGGTTTTACCCACATAAGTTTTGATTCCGTGGGAATATCGGGATAAAAAATAGCCTATGTGTTAATCCAGGGTGTCAGCTACTTCCACACAAAATTTGATCAAAATTGGTTTAACCGTTTGAGAGTGAAGAAGTAACAAACATATAAACACATACACACACACTCACAAACTTTGGGCTTTATTACTTGTGTGATATTAGTATGGATATGGATATTACCTACTGAAAGTTCAAAAACAATATTTTCTTCGTCTTTCAAAACAGCCGTTTCGTACAAATCTATACAGTCCTTAATCCATATCAATATGATTATTATATGTAATGATTTTATTTATCGTACCAATTACTTCCTTGTTATGCAAATGTACATAAATGTCGGTGGGTAGTTGCATAAAATAATAAAGGTACTACAAATATGGTTTAATTACTAGTATGTTAAACTTATCTTCATGGGTTTGTTAGGTAATGGATACAGGATTGTTAAGTACCTATATTAATTACTAAATTAGTTTTGCAAAAATCTATTTACAAAGATATGACGGAAAATTTCAAAATTCATCATCATGGAGGAGAATTCTGTAAAAATCTCACCGTGAAAACTTAAGTGAAGCTTCCTAGGAAGAGAAGAAGAATACCGCTGTTACAAATTAAAATTTGTTGCCTCTGATGGCAACCTATGCAGGTGGTTTGGTGTTGGAATTAAAGGAAACAACAAACTATCTCAAACACTGTATAGTTAAAAGTATAAAGTTGAAACATTCGTAATTATAGAACTAATTTTCGTTATTAAATATATAAGGTGTAAAAAAATTAACCTTACAAACTTTAAGAGGTGCTTTAGACCATTGGACTGAACAACTTTCACTATGGGACCAACTCTGAAATCACGAAAAAAAATCCACTGTTTAATACAAAATTTCATTACCTACTTGATCAAAATGTATGAAACAGCGGATTTTTTTTTCGTGATTTCAGAGTTGGTCCCATAGTGAAAGTTGTTCAGTCCAATGGTCTAAAGCATCTCTTAAAGTTTGTAAGGTTAATTTTTTTACACCTTATATACTAGATAATTTACTAAATTACTAAAGAGGAGAAGATGCTAGGGATTGACACTATTGACAGCTCACTTCAAGTTCACTTGCCCGTAAGTTTTCACGGTGAGAATTTTTACAGAATAGACCTGTGACCTGTGCGAGTCTCATCCAGGTCTTCCCCACGATCTCAAATTAATATTGGTTCTGAAATATTAAGGGGCTTACATGACCTAAAGCGCGGTCACTGTCGGACGGCCTAGAAAAGAAAGAGAAGCGCGATGACACAACACTGGTAATTTATTGCAAAATATGAAGCAATTATTTAATTAGAAAAAAACTATTGTTTATACTAAAACATTAAAACACTAATATTTTAGTATGTTGCTTGTAGAATAATCTGACAAAAAATCAGAATCATTGTATGTATACTAGTATGGTTTTTATTGTAAAAATAAAGTTTTTAGATGTATCTTCATGATTATCTTCTATCGTATCAAATTAGTTGTATTATGTTTTCAATACACTATCTACCTAGCATATATCCTGAAGAACATCATGATTTTTTTTTATTTTGTTTACTGTAGTCGATCATATATTTTTATTGTTTCTAAATCTTGCGTCTTTTGTGTTTAGGTCCTGTAGAGCCCCTTAAGTCCTAATCCTAACTTCAAATTACCATCAAAATCGTACAGTGAGAAATCTAATTTCTTACTTCACTTTCTCTTTGAGTACGGAGCACGGCAATGTATCTAAGTAAATAAGATAAATGCACTCTAGAGCAGAACCAATTCAGTATCCTTAATTACATGCAAATATATCCAAATAAAATTATCACACAACGCTATTGCATGATATTAGCAATTTAATCTAATTATGCCAAAACTAGAATGTAAGCTCATGAAACAACAATCAGGTTTTGTTCCTGTCCTGCTCACTCTTAAACGGTGTTAATGAGTGCGAAAGAGAAGGGAGACGTGTTGTTGGATGTGTGCTTGCGCAGAAAACTGCGTAGCTTACATAAATTGTTTAAGGCGTAAAACACAGCTACTGTAACGCGCGACACGCGATATGACGCGCGATTTTCCACGCGTCTTTATTTACACACATTTTTGTAGTGTGTCTACAAATGCATGTGATTTGCTGCCTTACTTTTGTCCATAACTTTAACAGTTCCTACACGCAACTTGCAAGGTTGCATTCATAAATACATTACTTAAATAGGTTTTGAAATTTTTCTAAAAAGCTACAATTTTTAGTATTACGCAAATGAAAAAGGTTCGGTTTTCCTGCTTTATTTTATGTCCAGCACTGATGTTACAATTAGGATTATCTACCGACATTACAAAAGCAGAAGAAAAATGAAAAAATCACGACAAAGAGAAACTTACAATAAGTTTGCTTACAAATCAAACTTCATAATTATAATGAAGAGTGTGCGTCATCAAACCTCACGAAAGACATCCGATACAACTTTCAACAGCGATCCTCCACACTTTCATAGTAATAAGTAATCGGTACAAGATTAGCGTCTTGTCGCGCGTATATCTGGCCGCGACAACCGGTAGCGCGAGCTGTGCCTACGCAGCCGCGCGCCTCCACCGCGCCGCGCCGCGCTCGCGTCGATCGCCGATTCTAATCAATATGCTAAGTGGCGATACGGCATCGCGTGCGACCGCGAAATACTCGCTCTTTGTTTAATTAACTACCCGATTAATGTTACATTACGCGGATATCTCATTGCTACAGTTATAAACTAGTCCCTTTTTCTGTAAGGATATCGTAAAAATGTAGATCGAGATTATTTATAAGATCTCTAGGGAGCTGTGAACTTGTTTGTTGACTTTTGAAATTGATTTACTTGATATGGATATCGATTTTGTTGTGATGAGTTAAGATAGTGTCTGATCCATGACTGCACATGTAAATTAAAATAAATAAATACGCAGTACGCGCTGCGTATTTTAGATGTTTCTGTAACATTATGTAATCAATTTTGAACCAATTCAGGACCGAGATAAATAAGTATTTTCCAGAAACGTGACTATATAAACATGCTCGATAAATATTTAAACAATCGCACAAGCACGCGCAAACACCATTCTTAAACCCAAACATCAAATATAAATCACAATTAAAAGTAAAAACAGATGAATATTTTACTTCATTAGCCACTCAAGATTAATGCTTAAAGAAAATAAAATGGTGCTCCAATCAAGGATCCAAAATTTCAGTTTATTCTTTTTGACTGGCCCATATCAGAGAAGAACACTTATGAATGCAATTTTATTAATTAATTTCGAGATGCATTTATCTTCTTCGCATGATGCAAGCTTTTAATAAGGCCGAGCCTCCATTATGGGGATTGCGTTTGAGGGAAGTTGGGGTGATTCGGACAACGGGCTGAGTGGGCGATAATTCATCGCGCGGGAAATTAGGAGCGCTCTGTTTTTTTTGCAACACCTTTTCGTTGGCGGGCGCTGTGTTTGTCCGCGCGAGGTTTTAATTTTAGATTTTATGCGAATTAGATTATGTTTGTGTTCGTGATATTAGATTTATTGGTTTATATCGAATTGATTTTGCGTAGATAGATAAATGGTGCATACCTCTCATATTTTTAGGTTAAAGTATCAAAAATAACTACTATTTTACTACTATAACAACCACTTAAATCTAACACTAAACTTTGAATTGAACATTCATATGGATTCTACATTCTAATAATGCTCACTTGATAATGTTTTTCACATAAGTAACAATGATAGTACTTCGTTGACTAATGATAATCTTACCCGATAATAATGTTTGAAAACCGCAGAAATTTACTAAAATACTCAAACATCCCTGAAGAAACTAATTAATACAAACGGATTGAGTTCTAAATATAATATTGCCATAACAATAAACAGTCTCATCGATTTACACAATATTAGTATTTTAAAGCCGGTCCACACGGCCCGAGCCTCCCCTAATTTGAATAATAATCTCGCCATCAATCTGTTTGGTTTGCCTTGCTCCTTGATTATTAAAACAAGACCTCATTTAGATTATGCGTTCAACATTAAGTTAATTTTGTATCTTGTTTATTTCTAGTACTGAATACAAATACTTCGCAAATAAAACTAAACAATTTAACTGTCAATCGGCCATTGAGCAAATAAAACTAGACAATTTAACTGTCAATCGGCCATTGATATTTTTTCGGCGATGTTTTTTCTACTTAAACATTACGGCGCTAGCCATACGTAGGACACCGTAAAATACTCAGTTTGGAAAAACATTGAGTGTAGGTATTGTCAAATGTTTAAAAAAAAGACTCAAGTATTCAAAAATGTTTTATATGGTATCGTGATAAAACCATCGTAAAACAGAGCTCCAAAAAATTTTTCGTCGTATAATTCTCAAAATTTTGAGCGTAAACTATCATGTTTTATGTAATGATAATAAAGGGAACTAAAGAAATACCTAAAAATTGTTCCACTCAGTCGTGCATTTTTTTTTGTTTAACCTATACTGTCCCACTGCTGGGCAAAGCATCATCATCATCATCATTTCAGCCGAAAGACGTCCACTGCTTCCCGCATCCAACGGGTTCCTGCGGCCTTCACAAGGTCACCGGTCCACCTGGTGGGAGGCCTTCCAACGCTACGTCTTCCGGTACGCGGTCGCCACTCCAGAACCTTTCGGCCCCATCGGCCATCTGTTCTGCGAGCAATGTGCCCTGCCCACTGCCACTTAAGTTTGGCAATTCTTCGGGCTATGTCGGTTACCTTGGTTCTCCTGCGGATTTCCTCATTCCTGATTCGATCACGCAGGGAAACTCCAAGCATAGCCCTCTCCATTGCCCTTTGGGTGACTTTTAGCCTTCTTATAAGGCCCATTGTGAGCGACCACGTTTCCGTTCCATAAGTCATCACTGGCAACACACACTGGTCAAAGACTTTCGTCTTGAGACACTGCGGTATGTGGGACGAGAAGATATTGCGTAGCTTCCCGAACGCTGCCCAGCCGAGTCGGATTCGTCGATTTACCTCTTTCTCGAAGTTAAACCTACCTAACTGGACGGTTTGTCCTAGGTAAACGTACTCGTCCACGACTTCGAGTGTAGCGTCTCCGATTTTTATGAGAGTGGGTGTTACGTGGACATTTGACATGGCCTTCGTTTTGTCCATGTTCATTTTAAGACCCACTCTTTCGGAGGCTCTACTGAGGTCATCGAGCATTGTACTGAGGTCCTCCATAGTCTCAGCCATGACTACGATGTCGTCGGCAAACCGAAGGTGAGTTATGTACTGGCCATTGATGATGATGCCAGCCCCTTTCCAGTCCAGAACCTTGAAGACATCCTCCAGTGCAGCGGTGAACAGTTTCGGAGAGATAACGTCTCCCTGTCTCACACCTCGCTGCAGAAGGATAGGTTTCGAGGCCTGATCCTGGAGTCTGACTGACAAAGTGGCGTTTTCGTACAGACACTTCAGCACTTCGATGTACCGATAGTCGATCTGGCACCGTTGAAGAGACTGCAGCACAGCCCATGTCTCGATCGAATCAAAGGCTTTCTCGTAGTCCACAAACGCTAAGCAGAGAGGCAGGTTATACTCTTCGGTCTTCTGTATAACCTGTCGCAGCGTATGTATGTGGTCTACGGTGCTAAAGCCTTTACGGAATCCGGCTTGTTCGGGAGGCTGGAAGTCGTCAACCCTGCGCGCGAGACGGTTCGTGATGACTCTCGAAAACAGCTTGTAGACATGGCTCAGGAGTGAGATGGGCCTATAATTCTTAAGGAGGGCATTATCGCCCTTCTTAAAGAAATAAAGCAAAGCAAAACAAAGCAAAACTTCAAAACTGGCGAACTCTTTTCCCGCGCCACCTCAAACCAGCCCTCGCGGTACGCGTCCAGGTCATCTCGCCATCGCTTTCTGGGTCGACCTCGACGGCGCCGTCCATCTTCAGGCTCCCATTGTATGGAAACTTTTGCCCAGCGGTCATCCTGCATGCGGCTGATTGTATCCTGCCCAATCCCACTTTTTTACTTTTTTATTTAATTAAATCTGTAGAATTACTTTTATTTTGGTGATCATTCGATTCAACTAACAAACTCAAACTCAAAGCATTTATTTCAATAAAACCTTGTACAGGCACTTTTGACCTGTCAAAATTATACAGGTAGTCTGTCAGTTAGTCAGAAAGTTGAAGCCCATTCCAAAACGTAGATCTCTATGGAGAAGAACGGGCAAGAAACTCTATGGACACTCTTTTAAATCAAGATATTTCCTATTTATTAATAGGAAAACTAACACTGTGCCGTTTTACCGCTTTATAAATTATCCACTTTTAAACACTTAGGCCGTAAAAACTCAATTTCGCTTTTTTTGTAAATGTGCCATTATACTGCTAGATGAGCGATATTACAAAATCCTGGGTACATTATTCTTGTTGCTTCTCGTTTGATGTTCTCTGCTCACATATGAGCAGAGAACATCAAACGCGTCGCTGTTTTGAACCTCATGCGCTGTTGTCAATTACCTTGCGCCTTATTACCGTTGCACTTCAACAAATTCATTATTTTTTCAGGACTTACCTAGAAAAGTGCGTGGTCATGTTTTCTTAGATTTGTATACTTAATGTCTGTAAGGATAGAAACCGTTTGGCAATCATTATTTGCAGTAATTACGACTAGTTGAAGAATGAACGATATTTTATTGCTGCCAGGTGCAGACAATTACTTACCAGGATTTTAGGAGTGCTAGCCTAGTATTTGTCTACAACTTTATACTAACAAACATACTGGTTTCTTATCTTAAACTTATCAGTATAAGTCTCCCATAGGGTCGTAGCATTATGCTGAGCGATAGCCGTTTTGCGTGGATGTGACGTATATTTTTCACCAAAATGTTCCTTTTTGTGTTTCGCTGCGTCATGTTTGACGCAAACAAACGTATTTTCTTTATTTATTTTCTTTCTTTAAGTACACTACAGTGACAGAAAGGGCAGGTTGGACTTACATCAAACCAACCAGTAGAAAAAAATTGCCCATGCTACCACTTTGTCCCCCTTGGGGGTTCCACGGGCAAAAATATTTGTTCGTGGTACCCCAAGGGGGACTAGACAGGGGGACCACTGGCAAGTACCCAAATAAATCTATCAAATTAGCAAGAACTAGCATTGCAGCAAAAAACTAAAACAAAAAATGCTGAAAAACACGCATTCTTTTTAACTTATCTCTTTAAGATAACAATATTCTTCGCTTAGTTTACCAAAAAAACTGGCCAAGTGCGAGTCGGACTCGCACACGAAGGGTTCCGTACCACAAGGCAAAAACGCCGAAAAAAACACGTTTGTTGTATGGGAGCCCCCGCGGCAACAGAAATACATCATCTGTGAAAATTTCATCTGTCTAGCTATCACGGTTCATGAGATACAGCCTGCTGACAGACAGACAGACGGACAGTGGAGTTTTAGTAATAGGGTCCCGTTTTTACCCTTTAAATACTAAAACTTCCACACAGTAGCTTTCTTTTCGACACGCTCCTGTCTCGCAAGTGAATATTGTAAATTCAATTCTCAATCCTTTGTTGCATTCCATAATGTTGATAAAACAGTTGGTATTGGTGGCTTTAAATAAATTATTGATACAATTATGGACCCTGTCGGGCACAGCATATTTGGAGCGAGGAGGAAGAGCGCTTACATTTTCTAATAAATGTAACCATATTAAATTTACAAGAAAAAGACATCCCGCTAACGCAATTTACTCAATAAACAGTGTACCCCTGGTAGTCTTGGATTGCCGACTGATTCTCTTATAACTCGAAGAAGGAATTTTCAGGTTGTTTTTCAGGAAAATTTAAAAACAGCGTATGGCCATTAAAACATTTTTTGTGTAAGCTTTTCAAGTATGTATAATTTTGATCACATAATAAAAGACTGATCACAAATCCGTGAGTTTATTTTCGCTTTTCTAAAAATCCAGGTTTTTCGAGTTGTAACCCTATTTTATCGGAGGTGCGATATCAAATCAAATTACTCAAATGTTATTACTCAAATTACTAAATAACATATTAATCAATCTAATCACCTTTTAAAAAGCAAAAAAGGCTTGTAAAAGTAGTATAATTATGCAGTCTGTCGCCTTCACAAAACTGTTATAAGTAACCCCAGGTAGCAGGTTACGATACGAACGGGAGATAAACTGCCGATAGCTAATTTTACTCTTATGTTCACACGTCCAGATGTTTTGATGTGCTTCTTATGGCTTCTGTAGGTATAGGGGCCTGTGATTTTTTATGGGCAACTGTGGGTTTTAGTGGGTCTGTATATATACCATGGATATATGAAAGAAGGACTATACTAATATTATAAAGAAGTAAATTTTGTATGTAGGGGGTAATCTCTGGAACTACCAGTCAGATTTGATAAAATCTTTTTGTATTTGATAGCCCAATTCTCGAGGAAGGCTATAGGCTATTTAACATCACGCTATGGCCCTTAGGAGTCGAGCAAAAAGAAAAACAATGAGAAACAAGTCTATAAGCAGAAACGAAGTAGGTAATAGCGTGGGCAGGCGATGAGGTGCGACGGGGGGGACGTGGGAACAAGATATTTCACGCGGACGAAGTCGCGGGCAGAAGCTAGTATCTGATAAAGATAGATCTAAATTGGTGGTGGTGTACTGTTCGTTTGATTTCCTTTAATAACTTAAACTAACAAATATTAGTTGGTTCTATTCCTCTCGAGATTAGTTCATGTCCCGTCTTGCCCCAGGTCTTTTAGTTTTACTTGGAACATACACGCTTTTCAGCTTTTTAAAATAAATTTTATCAAACGGATTTAAATGATTCCCATGTCTAAAATAAGAAAGAACGGAAAACTTTATTTTTAAGTTAACACAATTTTCAATTCATGCATCATTCAATTTTTCACAGAAACGGAGGAATAAGCAATAATCTTGGCTTGAGAATAGATCATCACTTAACATGGCACAATCAAATAGACCATATTAAAAATAAACTATCAGCACTCACAGGATCACTTCATAGTATAAACCAGTGCATACCTAAAAAGATACGTTATACTATTTATAATTCCCTTATTAAGTCGCATCTATTATATCTCATAGAAATTTGGGGAAGTGCCGGAAAAACGAAGTTGCAAGAATTACAAAGAGTACAAAATAAGGTCATAAAGATATTGTTTCGCTATCCATATCTAACATCAACCTGTAAAATTTATAAAGAAACAAAACTAATGAATATCAAACAACTCTACACATATAATACTTGCGTTCTGATTAGAAAAATTATAGACAGAACCATCCACACTAACTTATCATTTACTAAAAAATCTCAAATTACTAAACGCAGTCTTCGTCGACCAAATCTACTTGTTTTGCCAAGAATACGCACTAATTACTCTAGAAAGAACATTACGTATGAAGGAGCACAACTATTTAATAATCTACCTACTTACATAAAAAGTGTTATCTCTCTCAGCAGTTTTAGGTCTCGGCTATCCAAACACATAATTGAAAACTGCCTTGACTAAAGTCCTCCAATGTTTTGAATGGCTGAGAGTTGAACTGCTGAATGAGTATAGAATAATTATAATACTATACATATACTTTGGTGACGGTTACCTAAAATAAGTTTACTGAATGTATCTTGTCTGTTCTCATGTAAGTGGCTTTTTTGTCTTTTATGAGAATAAATGATTTAAACCATAAACCATAAGTAAATTCCATTGAAATAAAAAGTAATTTTCCATTTTTATTATAAACTCAATTTGTTAAAATAAACGCCTACCTAGTTACTAACTAACCCGAAAGTTGTCCAAAGTATATAAAAACGGTAAAAAGGGTTGAAAGATAAAGTCAGCTAGAACTCGAACAATAGAGGCAATCACAAAAAATTTAAACCGTTTCACAGAAGAAAACTTCGTAATTTTGTATTGCAGATTAGAATTTTTAAACACTGTGCAATTATTATAATTTAACATTTAAAATTACTTTTACTAACGCAAAGGATATTTTAAGATAGATTTAATCAAAATAAAATAAAATTGTTTATAATTAAATGCACTCGGAGAATAAAAAACTTAAAAGTAAGCATAGTTATAAAAACTTCTGAATTCCTGAAAATAATCAGCCGTACTTTACGTATAAATAAGTTCCGATCTGTTAATTTATTTTTACTTACTTCAGTATTAAAACTTTTTAAAAATCAAGAGATATTTCAGCGAAAAGTTCATTTGTATTTTTCTGATTTTCCTTATCAACTGTTTTCATTGATATTTCTATGATATAAAGCTATGCTTTATTCCCTTTACTTACCTAGCTTCAGAAATTATTTATTTATTGCATCAAGATGACTTTTATTATGCAATCACTACATCAATCTTCTACTTGGTAGTCAGTTGCAGAAACAGAAGTTAAAGTCGGATTTAATTGAATTTGCTGTCCCTATCACCTCTTCAAGATGAATACATAATGTATTCAATATTATACCACTTAAGAATTGTTGATCGTTTACAAGAGGATCTACATATCTGTAAATATTTTAAATTAAAGTCGCCTCTCGTGTCTGCCTGTGCAATCGCGTTGTTTAACAACGCATGCGATCACTATCATTTAGAGAATTTATTCCGGAAGGTTATGTGTCATCGTCATCTGCCTAGCCTTTTCCCAACGATGTTGGGGTCGGCTTCCAGTCTAACCGGATGCACCTGAATACCAGTATTTTACATGGAGCGACTGCTTATCTGACCTCCACAACCCAGTTATTGGGTAATACGATACCCCTTGGTAAGACTGGTTGTCAGTCTTTCGGGCTTCTGACGAACCGTAACGACTGTCAAAGATCCATGAATGACTGCAGGGACCCACGGCTTAGCGTGCTTTCCGAGGCATGGAGGGTCTTGGTATGTAAAGGTGGTCACCCATCCATGGACCACCGCGGCAAGCGTAGCTTAACCTGATCGATCAAACCGTGCGGCTGTTATTTCTTAGCCACAAGCAAGGTTATGTGTATAAGACATTAATATCAAAAACATAATATAATAACGAAATCTGGATGTTTTATCAAGATGTAAAAACCGTGCGAAGAAAGGGCTCAAGTTATTCATAAATATAAATAAAACATCGGCCTCATTACTGAAAAATCTGAAGTTTTTCCATGGAAAGCTAAGAGATCTGTTTCTTTTTTGTATATAGCTACGATTAAGACCCGAGTTTTTTCTTATTGAAAGTCGATAATCCTCTATTGAAATGTGATAGTTTAATATGCGATTAAATACTGAGTGTAATAGAATTCGTGCCTATGGTTAATGGCTCGAATAAAGTAGCCATTTAATAAAGGCATATATTTAATCGAACATTTAATAACTTCTTCCTTCCTTTTTTCGCTCCTAAGAAATATTATTCAGCACTAAGCAGAAATATTTAAGGTTCAATAAAAGAGGTGATATGAAATCACCTCTTTTATTGAACCTTAAATATTTCCTATTTTGGGGTCTTAAATGTACTAAATAGCCAAGTAACGCCGACAAACTTAGATCTAGCGCTCGCCAGTCGCTGCCGCGGCACCGTTCGCTTCGCTCGCTCGGCTCGCGCGCTTTTGGTCACAGTTCTAACCTTACCTAACCCATTCAGTCGCGGAGCCCTAGCTTAGTTAGGTACTGCGACCAACTCGGCTTACTCGTAGTTGGCATTAACTTATCTATCCTATACCCTAATCAAGTAGGTAGCTAGTTTAGTAATTAGTTGTTTGTCATCGTGGATTCCCGCTTTGTATAGCCTAATTTAACTTGACTAAAAACAGGAAACATTTGAGGCTAGATAGACAAAAACAAGGAGGTGAGGAGGCCGTATTTGCGGTTTGATACAGCGTTTTTCAATTGTGTTTCGTTCAACAATGTTAGGGAAGTTATAAAAACTGTTCAAAGGATGAAATTACATAGAATTAAAGTATTGCATTATGATATGAAAAAGGCCCTCTGTTGTATTCAAACTTGCCCCCGAGTACACTTTAATACTTTAATTGTTTGGTAACTTTTTGACCCTAATGTGGAGCTTTTAGTGTGCCTACCACATGTGACAGTAACAATTTAAACTAGGCTTTTTGGTGCAAGACGTTAACAATTAAGCACGGTATATGTAAATTCCCGTTTGCAAATAAAACGAAGATAATTTAACTTGTCTTTCTAACTAATCTATATCTTCCTCAAGCTGAAAACATCATCTCAATTTTTATCCCCGATTAACCCAAGTTCACACTTGCGAACCGTACACCATCGAGTATAATATCGAGTATATAAATACTCCTTTCTTCATTCCCGAAGGTATTAACATACTTATTAATTGCTGCCTCCGGGGTACACTGGTAGCTTTATAATATTTCTCCAATGCTTTACGAGTCCGCGACTCCGCCCTATGCGTTGGACTTGCAGACATTAATGCGTTGCCATCGTCGTCAGACAAATGAGTATGCTGATTAAACTCGTGTGCACTATTCTTTATTTTCTTTTACGTTTTTGCTCGTGTATCGGCTACTTATTTTAGTTTCAAGATGGTTGGTGTAATGTTTATAGGTTGTGCTGATAATATCGGGCTTCAATTGTTTTTTTTTTAGGTTTGATTAAGCATACAGTGGCAATTGAAGTTCGAATTATCTTTGACGTGGAAGTTTATGCTACAAATGCAATTATAGCGATGAGGCTATATAATTCTGATTAAATTAAGAAGAGGCTTCTGCCTTGCAGATGCAAATATTACAGGCTGAAATGATATTATTGGATCCTGTAATACCTCAATTTGCTATCCAAACATTTTCCGCTTCAATAAAACAACAACTCTAATGTATTCCTCTTTTGTTTCCAGGTAAAGTCGCATTCCACATCACCAGTAAGTTAACACATCAAACATTTTCGTACATTATCATAACACAAACAAACTATTTAACGAACGTTAGCACGCACACAGACGCGTCTTCAATCAGGGCAAGTCGCATTTCGAAAGCAAATTATCAACCTAGAAGGGGGCAAGGGGGGGAGGTATAATTAAAATCCGTTGATTAATATGTAAATGTAATAAGATTACCCTCCCCTGAATAATTTAAATGGAAGCCCGGGAGATGAGTTATATACGGCGGACTCTCATTATACCGTACTTGTATCGGCCACTATAATGTATGTTGCGTCCCGTTTGATAAATGCTGTCTGTAGATGCGGGTTTCGCTCGTGTGTCCGCAGCTTAGCTTCTGAGTGCATTGTTTTGAGGTCCACTCGGATGGCAAATGAAGAAAAGTGGAAGGTTTGCTTTTGGTAGACCGGTATCTACAAATGTAGGGTGGCAGTGATACGCATACTGTGATATCATTGGCTCTTTTACCTAGTACATATAGATAAGAATGTCGTGTCGTGTCTTCGTGTTTTGATAAACATGACTTGACATATTTAATTAGAAAATTTTTGAAACCAACTAAGTCACCAGCGTAGTCTTCATAGTATGAACATTTACAGTCGAAATTGTTGATGATGATTTCTTCGAAACAAATTTTTCTTGTAGGTATAGGTAGGTTGGTATACCAAACCAACACATTCCCCAATACCAATAATCTAATACAACCTGCAGTACATAATCAGTTTACCACCGACCTCGCACCGCCAAAATGGCCATGTTTCCGCCATCTTTATTAAGAACGCATGGCCACCCGCCTCCTGGCGTTGGTCAACAGCCAGCAAGGCGTTAAAGGCATCAGCTACACCACCCACCAGTTGTGATAGACCTCCGCACCCCCGCTGGAACCCAACTGTTTCTAGTCGCAGCGGGGCGGTGAGACGGCGTAGACCGGTCACCGTATACTGGTCATAGGTGCTTGGCTCACTTGTCTAATGGCTTTGATTAAACTGCCAGTTTATTTGACGGTACGATGCGTGCGTGCGACCACGTATGAATTTATGTTTAGACGACGACCGAATATGGAATTATGATCGAAGATTTAGGGTCGTGAGGAAGTATCGTGGGCATTCGTGGGCGATGCTCTGAATTTTGCGACGATTTCTTTGACTTAGATCTTTGAAAACCAGTTCAATAAGCATTCTAAGCATAATGCTTAAATGGAAGGAAATTAACTAAGTTCCTTAGAGAAATTATTGCATTCAAAGCTCTTGTCTTGGTATTGGTAGCGCGAAGTAAAAAGAGAGGAGGAAAGTTGGAACCTCAAAAGGGATACCTTCCTCTGTAACTTTGTTATATATAACCCGTTAGCATTTTCTTACGTCGGACTTATGTAGGTAGGTACTAGAACTGTGAGTTGTGTTAATTTTTTTTTGTCATTGTATATTTTTTAACACTTTCGTAATTGTTATGTGTCTGCATTTTCTATGCGATGTACCTTTGAAATACTTACGGAAAAATAAGTTACTCCTCACATGGAGCGTTCGCATGTAATGTTAACATTTCTTAACAATACTGTTAACAATACTGCCTTCCTGACTGACGAGCGTTCACCAGTAATGTAACATTAGATTCGATTTTGAGTATTTAGTTGATTCCACAATGTCAGACGAAGCGATCGTTGTGCTGAGAGCGGCAATCAAAAATTCGACATTGTTATTTACGAAAAAAAAAACAGAAGAAACGCTCGATTCTCTTCCCTTACAACTGTAATGCTCGAATCTGCAACATTACAGATTGCGCACTGTAATGCTCGGTTCTTCTTCCTCACTGGTGTAATGCTCGACTCTGTAACGTTACATTACAGGCGAATGCTCTAAGTGAGGGAGCACCTTGAAACTAAACGGTACTTGGAAAAAAAATATTTTGCCTGTTCATGTGGTCCTGTTGTGTTTGAAAAGCTAAAGACTACTTTTAAATCTCTTTTACTTCTGCCATCAACAGGCCTAATTCTCCCATCTAAAGAGTCTAAGAATTAGCTTCGAGTAGTGTTTGAATCGGAAAATCATTTTTTGAAGAAGAAGATTATACTTAGTCTTAATACTTACCTATTATCGAGACAAGTTTAGTCTGATTGTAGAAAGAACATTTTGCAAATTGGCTTTATTTGCCAATTTACCAACGTCTTTCCTACTAATACATTGCTTGTGACAACTAATTCTAAGATTATTTTTCAAAATCAATAGGTAATAATTTAAAAAAAAAAAATTTTTTTTTTTACTGTTGGCCATAATTTTCCCCACATCAAAAGGCCAAGTCTCGTAAATCAAAACGTCAAAAAAAATAAAATTAATCTTGACTCAAACTCATCTCAGCGACAAATCAATGTAAAAAAAACATATCAAAAATGTATGGAAATTAATGGTATTTTTGACAGATTGAGACTGCGAACGTTTTCAAAAAACTCAAACTCAAAACTCAAAGCATTTATTTCAATTAAACCAATTATTACAGGCACTTTTGAATTGTCAAGGGGTCGTTCAGTCAGAAAGATGAAGCTAGGTGCCCATTCCAAAGCGTAGGTACCTATGGAGAAGAACGGGCAAGAAACTCCATGGACACTCTTTTAAACTCTTTTAAAAATACGAAAGTTCTTGTTGTGTTGCATGAACCAAATGACCAGCAAATTTTAATTCCGTCGCATATTGAAATGTAGTTAAACGCAATTCTAGCCTAACCCAATCTACCTCAAACTTTTAGAAATACTTACCTAGTAACTATTGTAGCCGATTCAGAGAGAGTAGAGGTTGTAGAGCTCAGGTTCATAGACCTCCGGTAGAACAACAAATTATATCAATAATCCTGTCTATGGCCGGCTAAACGTAGTGGCTTAGGCATTTAGGTTACAAACCTGGGCTCTAAGTTCAAAGGTCTGCATGACTTTGACTGCAGATAATTAAAAGTTTCGGGGGACATTATCCTTTAGTCGAATTTTTCATCAGTTTCATCGACTTTGCAATTTAAAAGGTATAGTTTGGGTTTTTGCATGATTCAAAACTACATTTATCGTTTTTGATAAAATCGCATTTTCGTAAAAATTCACTACAAGTCGGCGGTCAGAGCTCGATATCTTAAGGTGTTTCTATAAGTTTTCAGTAGTCATTCATTCAGCAAAAAAGTGACAATTATTTGTCCTCACGAGCACAAATCATGCGGCATCTACTTCAATTTACACAAAATCAATCGCACATTCGCATCAACTCTTTGTCCAAACCAAAACCTCACAATCTTCCAAGAAACATCGCACAACAAAATACAAAACAATTATTATTGGTAGCCGACGCACGTCAACAATAGTGTTCAACCGAGCCTTGCCTGGCCTCTCAATAATTAGGATAGTGCATCTCCGTTTACCGAATGAGAATAAAGCCTACCCTTTGTGCTTGTGTGAAGACCCCCTGTGCCTATGTGTGTGCATGCATCTTGATTCTCCGTATTTATGTGTGCTGGCTGTGGGGGCATGTCGTCCTCGCATGCCACTCTACGATAGTAATGTCGTATATTTCGGTCGTGCGTACACTGGCCGTCTTATTATGTTTTAGTTGAACGGACAACGGAGTGACTTAAACATGAATTAATCTTGTCAGTTTGGAACATCATGTGGGATGTCTAGAGTTTCGACGATGTTCTTATACCGTCGCTCACAACTTTTTCGGTGTAACTCAGAAGTATATCTTCTGATTTACACCGAAAAAGTTGTGAGCGACGTTTCTCGTCGGCCAATCAGAAAAATACAACGAAATGCCAATAATATTAAAAACCGAATTCTAAATTCGTTTTAATTTTTGCCGGTCGAACATTTTGTAATCAGAAATCCTTTAGAGACTTCAATTTTTATTGAAATTGGCGTCTCGTTAATTAAAACCAAATCGAATTAATTACAGAGTGAAAATTATTCCACCCCTTTCCAGCGACCTTAAAAACGTAAGACACAGACCAGTAGGGTGAATGTACACAAAATCGGTACATACATATTGTTGGAAACACCGCATGCCATAAACTAATATTCGCTCGGACACTACTTGGAGTTATTGGACAATGTAAATGAACGCTATCTCCTATAATGCCTGCCTTATTTCCCCCTCAGCCAGGCCAGTGCCCGCAGCGACCCCTCCCGGGGGTGGCCCCCCACCCCGGCCGATGTCTCATCAGTAAGGATTGAACCCTTTAATGTATTCACCGTAACTTCGGGATGAGTCTTGTATTAGTGTTATAATGAGACGTGGCCCTAAGGAATTATGGCTATACTTGTGGATCTCTGGGGTCGGGATTAACCCCAACCTAGTTTCAATTTCTATATATGAGAGGTTTCGTGGGAAGGGGTCGATAATATCATATCTCAATGTTTTAAATCTGATAGCCGTATTGTTTTGATTTTAGTACAGACCTTTTTGGTTAACTATCTTACTTTTGTGTTTATTGAACTGATCTTAGCACTTGAAAGTAAGAAAAATGCAAGTTCTATACATTGCCTTGTTACCTTGGGCACTAAAATTACTTCTCTAACAGTTCAAATTATATTAAGAAACAAATCTTGAAGCACTTTAAAGAGTGCTCTCTGTTAAAAACTTCTTTGATTAGACTCCATTAAGGGAGTTAGAGTTCAAAATTGTGCTTTAATCACTCGCCAATAACCGAAACGGTTTCGTTAAAAATGTTATTTACTGAAGCTCCTTGAGTCGCCAACAGATCGATAATGCTGCCAATTAGCCGGTACCAATTTTCCAATAAAACTTCAAACTGTTTTCCATTCCATTATCTCTCACCACCCTTTATTGCTGGCGAAGTTAAGCTACGACTCCTCTTTCCACTCCGCTCCGAAATTATTACAATAATAATATTATTATATTAATAATTGTATTGATAAGGAGACTCTCGTAATAAGGGTAAACCGTCCCCTTTCTGCCAGCCATCCTCAATAGGAGAATTTATGTAACTAATGAAATAAGCGAAGTGGCGCGCCCCGCACCCCGCGACCCGCCCCAACCCGCTCCCATCCACCCTTCATTATCGGAAAGTTTGAAATATAATTTGAAATTATGCTCAATGTTATATTGAAGATAAGAGAAACACAAATTCCTTTAATTGGACTTGTTAAAGTGAGTCAAATTAAGTTAACACCGAGTTGATGGTATTACTTTTGGAGTTGGAAATTATGACGGACTGTCCGTAGGTTTCTGCGGAATTCATGGGGTGATTAGCGGTGGAAAGAACAGTTATCGGTTCCTCGACCCGCGTGTTTTATTTAACGGCCCGTCGTTTATGGGAACTTATTGCATTGTATTATTAACTTCTAACCGCGTTAAGTAGAGCGGAGAGGTACCGAGTCGTGTGTACTGAATCAGTACAAAAGATTTTGGTGCAATCAATTTTAATTAATGAATTGCAATTATCGTTGATTATTCAACAAGTTTTTTTAATCAATCTTATGAAATCACAAGCTTGCCTTCGAAGTAAGTTAAAATTTTCTCGAAATCCAACAATGCTCAAAACAAAATTAATTATTAATCATATTTGTAAGTTCATCCTTGAGGGCCGCACGTTAGGTCAACTATTGATTTTGGCGTACGCCCCGCACAGACTCGCAACTTGAGACCATCACAATTAGTCCCCAGTCTCGATCTAATTATATTTCTGATTGGGCTGGTGGCGACGCATTGCTTCATGTGGTGATTTACACCATGTGCCTCTGTAACTACCTCTGACTGAGACGTAACAAGACACCATTGCCTTGGAGATTATTGTTGCAATTAGTGATTTAGATTTATGCTGTCCGAATTACAGTATTTGTCGTGGTTTTAATTGGATGATTTAGTAATGGCATAAAAATTTGAATTGAATTACAAGATTTGTTCTGGCGAAATTATGCTCTATAATTGTGCCTTCTTTAGAAAATCTTCTTTATTTAAAGTTTTTTTTTAATATTTTGTCATTTTTGTTCTGTTTTTTGTTTATGACTATATTATCTTAAACCAAAGAAAAAACAAAATTAACAAACTAATTTTCCAAATTGATACATTCCTACGTAATCAATCAATCTATACGATATAAGGACTTACAGTCATACCAATTAGATGCAGATCGAGATCTAATTATTCGGATTCGGCTCGAGCTGGCACAGCACTATTCTGATTGTCGACAAGCGATTTCGGAAATTACTAAGGCGTCGACGCCGCCCCGCTCATTCCGACCGCCCTGTTCCTTGCGTTTCGGTTAGACGGTCAGTCACTGGTACCGTCACCCTATAAATTTTCATGGAGTTCGCAATAATGTTTTATGGTGTATGTATCATTGTTACAATGATATGTTTTGACGTATTGGTAATGTGTATTTATATTGATAGAGTGTTTTCTTATGCGTTATTTTCAAATAATCAGAAAAAAAATGTTTGTTTTGCAGTCATATTTTCCAGTCGGATTTACTTTTTTCTTGTCAGTTTTTATTGGCACAATATTTCATAACTGTATTTAAATTGAATAAAATCCATTGATCCAAAACTTTCTGTTACCTACTTCATTACAGAAAAATACATAAATCCATCTCCCACAGACATGTCTAATTCACCAAATAAGGTAACTAACCTAATAGTCGGCAACGACTCCACGTTGCTGACGTTTCTAGAACATAGTAATATCGACCAAAAATCCCCGCTTGGCATTAGCATAACAATTAAATTAATCAACCCACTCCACATTAAGATACGGAGCTAGTATTGTACTCGACAGAATGTATTCTTGTACTCATACTATCTTCATATGAGTAAAGTCGGTATAAGTAAAGTCGGTTTAAGTTGTGCCCATGAATCTGGATCTGGCACATGAAAACTTTTGAGTTTTTCGGCATTAAAATTGGTCTAAAGGACAATATGGAATATTTTCTGTGTCTGTACAAAATTTTATCCAATTCTGTTCAGCCGTTACCTCTGCAGCGGCTAAACAGAATTTGATAATAGTACTTGATTGTTTGTGTTTTGTGATTGAGTAACGAACATAGAAAACGTGGATTGAGTGTTGCAGAGTATCTGATACGGGCTCGTTGTTTGACTTTCAAGAATTATAATTATGTAACTAGCTTTTGCCCACGACTACGTGTAATTTCTTCTTCTTTCTTTTCTTCTTTCTTCTTTTATGATAATAAATTTATGATATGGTAAAAGAAAGTAAGATTTTTCTTTTACGTCACAGTAAAAGAAAAATCGGAATCAGATCAGCAATTCCGAAGATTACCCCTTACATACCAACTCACAAACTTTACCTCTTTATAACATTAGTACAGATTGGTCTTTTTCGGACTTTTTTTAAAAGCTTTTCTCCGCGTTTTATTTAGAAGTTCTCTACAGTGGACGTTTAAATAATTTTTTGATTACAACCTCAAACAGAGATACAAAGTCTGTACTTATTCTTATTTTCTTCACACTAATATTATAAAGGCGAAAATTTATGAGTGTGTGTGTTATGTATTATGTGTTATTTATGTTTGTTACTTCTTCACGCTCAAACGGCTGGACCAATTTCGATAAAATTTTGTATGGAGGTAGCTGACACCCTGGATTAACATAATTATAGGCAACTTTTTATCCCGATATTCCCACGGGATCGACATTTACTCGGGCGAAACCACGCGGCGCAGCTGGTAGTATCATAATAATATTCTGTCCTGTGATTCTTACACAAGATTCAATAAAGCATGTTTGTAATCTTAGATTATGCAAGAATAGATTAAATTAATGTTTGCAGACCAAGGATGTATGCTTATGTGTGCTAGATTTATTTCATGGGCGAATGATATTGTATGATAAATACTGCCATAGTCTGGCGGAATTGATTTAATTACCTCTATAATTAAAATTAAGGTTTCTAGGTTAAATCAAGTTTGTGTTTTGTTTTAACTGCGTAGGTTTTATGTTATTTTTCTTCTCAAAATTTAGATTTGTAGAACTATTTTTTTTTACGTAGGTATATATTTGTTTAAGCTGTACTGTTTTATTTTTCTTCTCTTTAACATTTCAAAGCTAGTACCGATACAAACATGAAATTAAGTAAGGAGAAAAAGTAAACATTGCTCCCTTCTTAACTCGTTCTCATCAATAGCCTCGTTCACAAAATTAATTCATTCGCTGCGCATACATTCAGTACAAAGTATAGACGGCCAATAAACGCGGCGTGCCACCCGCCGCCCGGCGCGTTTCCTCGCGTCTCGCACGGCTCCCCGAAGACCGGCCCACCCCCACCCTGGCTGTACATCATCTCATTTGAATTTCTAACTAGGAAACCTCCATGCAATTATTGGATTAATGTAAATTACGCAGTCTACAGCTCTACGGTGCACTATCAGGGACAGGGTTTAATTAGAATCCGGTTAAGTCTAATAATTCTATAGTGTTTCGCAAAGTCGCTCTTATGTTCACTAAAGAATGGTTGAATTTAGAAAAGTTCGGCCACGACGGCAATTAGAATAATTATTTTCGCAAGTAGACGACATTTGGGTCTGTCACCCTACATTACAGGGAAACTAGTCAATTTCAATGTGGAAATAATGTTAATTTATTTCTGTTTAGGTTGTGGTTAGAAGGATTTGGAATACGGGAAACTTTATGTCAATGGCAGCTTATGACTATTCATTCACTACCCATTGCCCTACCAAAGAGATGGCCTTACTTTAATTTTATCGATGCGATGCAATGTGACTGACAAAGCAACAAAACTAACATCCATTTTTTATATCAACCCCTTTATTACCCCTTTGACTCCCGTGCGTGGGCGATCTTTCTTACAAACCGCAGACTGTTGCCCTCAACAAAACGCTACACATTTTTCTCCCAAACACCCAAACATTCAAAGACGGGTTCACCCAATTCCTAAACCCTCCGCGAACACTCGAATATATAACCTCAAAACATTTCCGCCGTGACCTCGAAAATGCACGTAGGTGAAAGCCCTCGGGAGTTTCACGTAGGGGAACAAAAAAACCCCTAACCCCCGCGTAAGGAGCGAGGGGGGCGACCCGCCCGTGAATGAACGAAGGAGGATTGCGTCCTTGGAGCAAAAAAGTCACGTGACCCCGTTCAACAGGTGGCGCCGTGAGTGTGTCCTTGCGCGCGGATTAGAAAAAAAAAAGTTGCGTTCGAATTCTTTGACGTTTCTTTTTTTTAAGAAGCCGGGCATTTTGGCCTGTGGTTTTGAAGTGTCAGTTTTGATTGTGAATGAGGCTTTAAGGTTTTGAGACCGGTCTGCTTTTACATTGGCGAACAAGGTATAGGATTAATAAGGTAAGAATTATTGGTAGGAATTTGAGTAAAGAATAAATCGTAAATTAGATACATTTTAACCCAAATAGTATTTGTATAGAGACAAACAATAAGCCCTTTAAATGGAAACTGTCTCTTGTACATGAATCGTCGACTTAAGGTCATCCCTCTTGGTTTATTTGGTATATTGCTTCATCGCGACCATTATTAGTTTGCCCTACAGATATTTGTTCTGAGACTGGCTCTCCTACTTTGATTTACATCATGTGATATAGAAAATTGACAAGAATCATAATTATTACCCATACAAAAGCTTTTTTTTTTGTTTGAAACAGTTATAGTACTTACTACAACCATAATGCAATACTTATTGACACCAAAAAGAAAATCTTTACTATCAGTGATGCTCAAAGACCAAAAAGCATTCTTTGCAATGTAAAACATGATGGTTAAAAGAAACCCAGAGATTGACTAAATATTTTCCAGGCTAAATGAAACGTTTACAATGCTAACGCTCAAAAAATACATCTAAAATATCCTCATAGCCATTGCAACGTGCCTGATCAAACAAAATTCCCATCCACTCGGCTATTTACCTTCAAAAATAACGCGTAAAATAACTGAACAATAAGTATAGACTATCGTGAACACTTTCAGAACAGACCAGTAACAAAGCAAAGTTCTGTGCAGCTAAAAAGTTTACTTCGAAACAAGTAGTAGGTGGCTCGACTCCTTTATGAATGGCGGGCTCCCTCGGCCCCGCTTAACACAAATGTCACGGCGCCCCGACGAGCCGGAAAACTCTCTTTTCTTCCTGAATTACCGCACAAACGATACACGCTAAAACACTCCTTGCAACCCAAAGAATAGAACGCAAATCCCTACACAACTGCCGGGAAAATTTAAGGAATTTTCTACTTAACACAGTCGTTTGATTTTGAGACGTGTTTCAGTTAAACAAGGCTGGTTTTTCAATGGTGTAGCCGGGGTTGAAGGCATGAAATCTTGCGTCTCCCGCGGCAAATTGTTTCCTCGCTCCGCGTGTTTGTATTTTATTATACATTTTTATTTCTCGATAACATTAGCTTAACCGACTTTTCATTGCCTCGCCTAGGGCTGCCTCGCGTTTTGTGTTGATGTCTTTTTATGGTTGCCACTGAATGTTTCAACTGAACTTTTTCTTGTTGCGTGTTTGGCTTACAGCTTACATTTTAAATGAGCTGTTGTAAGTAAATTAAAGTGGCTTTGAGCATGATATTCCTTGATAAGGTTGTGTTTCTTGTGATATTCACAATATTACTAATAATTGCTGGTATACAGCTGCTTCAGTTTTTTCTTGGGCTTTTTTTCATTGTATTCTACATTGAAAGCTAATTTAAGGACTTACGTTTAGATAGTTTGATGATAATTGAAAAATGAAAAGTTATTCAATGGGTTTCTCTTCAAGGCTTAACAAATTAGTGAGAAATAAATCTTTGTCTTGTCTTAATTATTAAGCTCATCTCTCAAGCGACGATGGAGGACACAACTTACGTCCGCATCTCACCAGTTAGATTTTAAAGGTTTTCTGTGTATTCGAGGTAAAGATGGCAGTCGCTCCATGTAAGGTACTGGTATCCAATTGCTTCTGGTTAGACTGGAAGCAGATCCCAACATAGTTAAGAAAAAGCTAGGCAGATGATGACTCAGAGATGTAGATCAGATACTGTTGTCTTTTAATAAGTAAAAAAACTTTCTCGTATTCCCTCTATGGAAAATAAGAAAACCTGTGAGAAAACATCTGAAAATTCGTCTTTTGCAATCATTTACAGTCAATTTAAACAAGATCAAATCAACGCGAAGTCAAGATTGAACCAAATCCTTTTCAGATATCCTAATCAAGTGTAAAGAGCGCGTCACAGCCCTAAGAAAAGTTGAGGCGAGGTAGGAATGTCAAAAACGTCGGGGCGCGAACAAATATGTGCTTTGCCGACGGGCCGGCTGCCTGCACCGCGGCTTAAACTGAGCTTAACCGACGTTTACAAAGGCTCGCAGATTTTGTGTTAGTTTTACTTTTTGTTTAACATTTTTATGCGTTTTATGAGTGTTCTAGATGAATGGTTGGAGCCGAATCTTGGTTTCGGTGTTGTTTTTGACAGTTATGGGCTATGTTCAATTGTTTTGACTGGTTATGTGAACATTTTGTTGTTTCATTACATTTACAAGATCAAGTGCTTATAACCTGTTCATTATCACAAAAGTAGATTTTTTGTTGCATTTGGAACTACACCAACAAATATCTCCCGTCATTAGCTCGGTCCAAACATTTCCCCATTAAGGAATATCCACAATTTTTTTTTCAAAATCACCCTGATCATATAACAGATCCTTCCTAACCCCGATACACGAACGCTAAGCCCGACTGCCCGAGTTACGATACCATGGTTAACCGATCATGCCACCGGGCCGGTCGGCGAGACCCCTCAACGGCATCCTTTGCATTTCCCTCCGCACTTTACCGGATTTTTTTCCGTTTTATTTACTTGGGCGCGAACGTTAGACGCCTCGGGCGCCACTTACTACACTTGCCTTTATCCGGACGTCGGCGTCGGTTGTGGCCCGATGTTTCGGATGCTACGAAGTTTTGGACAAATTATGTGATTTGTAGCAGGACTGTGGGACTGAAACTTTGTGGATTCTTTGCTCATGTGTGCGAAGTTTTTGTTTCATTCATTCGAGCTCGGATGTTTTGTTTGCGTGAAAAGGATTCGGTTCTTAGGATGTTCGTTTCTATCTGGATGTTGACTTTGATCAGAGGATGACGTTTAGGAAACTCCGGATATTTAGCCAAATTCTGTCATATGGAGCGCAAAAAAATTCTGGTGCTATGGATCCTTGTCGGGGTTTTTATCAGGTTGTAATGTTTATGCTTATCCAGAGAATATTCTATTTGTGTTGCGATTTATCGAATACAACGAAGTTTCTGAAAAAAAAATCGGATTTGTATGATAGAAATTTAAAATAAAAAAATTTAAACAAACAATGTTGCTTTTGCAGATTATCTTACGTGTTATTTTCTTGTTTATCTAGACGATACGCTGGTTGTGGAACTCTAAGGTTCCGACATCAAATCCCCTTTTTTTTAGACTGATATCGTGTTTTTTCATGTCTGTTATAACTTTGATGTCTGATTAACTCTTATGAATAGTTTTCTTTTAATATTGTCGGGGTCCTTAATGCTTTTCTTTGTCTTCATTGATGATTGTTAAACCATTGTCCTGAATCGCGCCGAGATTTAAACAGATAATGCGAATCAAATGCTTCATAGTCTTTATTTTAATAATAATAGCAGTTGATATTATTGATATTGAGCATTCTTTGAATAAATACTTTGATTACGAAATTCAAACTTGCAATTTGCCATCACCAATTCAGTTATATGAAGTCGGTTAAAAATACATTTTGCTGACTTCTAGTTTATAACCAAACTGTTGTTTCTTCTTTTACTCGTCTTTTATTCTCCCTGTATTCTATGTCAGAGTTATGCATTATCTACTTATATTTAACGCTTGTCTGAAACAACTACACATTGCACTGGTTTTGAAGTTGTTTGGGACTTCAGATACTACCTTATCATTTGTTTGTATGTTACCTGTTTTTATTTCAGTAACGTGGTTTCTTTGACAGTTAAACCATGTGAATTTTCAAGTTTCTTCTTCATCTTATGAAAGTTTAATTTTACTTTAAATAAATTGGTGACATTGGTAGATAATATTAAATTACTCACAGTTAATTTACAATTAGGGCAATAGTAATACAAGTAATGCATTGTATTATTAACTCCATGAATATGATATCATAATGGATTATCATGATATTAATCCTACAAGTGATTATTAGGCAATGTAGATCAATATAATTATTCCTCACACAGTTTGCAGTTGCTTATGCACCTCTGGGCGTGATAATGACGTATTAGTAATTAACTACATTCTTAATGCATATCTGCCGGAGATAGAGGGGTTGGTACTTTTGTGTGAATTTTATGAGTAATAGGGTGGCAGGAACCTGTTACCATGAATTTAGTACCTAAATGATTCTAGAGTGGAAAGTTTTCTTCGGTTATCAAAAAAAATCTGCTGTTTCATAGAAAAGTATATTTAAGTATATTTTCTATTTGTTTTCTGTTACTGCATCTACTGTGTATTGTTTCTGCATCACCATAAGGTAGACTGGTAGAAAATGCCCAAGGCATTAAGTCCGCCTTTGTACAGTTTTTACTTGTGCATAAAGTTTTAATAAATAAATAAAAGTGCAATATCTACGCGGTTAAAATGTAGGATTAGTTTTTTTATTAAATAACCTATGAGGAATTTTAACGCTGGTTCAGAACCATGTACTGAATTCATGATAACAGGTTGCACGTCCACGTGTTTCGTTAAGTTATGAAGTCCCTATACTGGGTGAAAGAGATTTAACCCAGTATAGGGACTTCATAACTTACCTAAATAGCGGCAAATGAACGAAAAACATCTTCTTTCAGTGTAGGACACTAGGAAAAACTCCACAAAAACTATACTGCAAAACAACATCAAAGATTTTGTACTGATTTAATTAAAAACTCTCTTACTTCTAAAGTCATCCCTCCACATCTACACTATGAACACTGACCTCAAGTAAACAAAAAAAAAACAACAAAACACAAGAGAAATCACAAATAAAACAATAGTTCAATCACAAGAGGCTGCAACGTAGGTTATCAGCCATTGTTATTAAGCCTTGCATGTCTCTAGCCTCTAGTCCAGTTTCTCATCCAAAATCGATAGCTACCCCCCAGGGGTGCACCCCCGGTTGTTATATCTAGAGACGGCCGCTCCTAATTCGTACTCCGTACGTACGTCGATCTTTCTCGTGTGTACTGTGGCAGGTGGAGTTTTGTTCCTACGTCCTATGCTTGCCTGGTACCTTGCGGTTATGACGAGGAGTTTGATATGCATGTTTTGTTAAAAAAAATAACTTGTGTTGTTATTAAACTAATTTACTATCTAATTAAAGATTTGTATTTAAATAATCTATGTCTTTCTCCTTACTTAGGTACCGAATATTGAAAATTACAACGTCTCTCTGTCTGTCTGTCCGTTTATCCGATGATGTTTATCTGCACGTTTTATTTATTTATAGATATGATTTTTCTGGCTACATTAGGCAACAATTTTGTATATATTTTGATAAAACATCTTGTTTTCTCATTGTACTTGAAGTTTGATTGCATTGTAATTTAGTTTATACTACTATAATGCCTGCCTGACAACCAACGGTTTTAAGTAAATTTTGTAATTTGTAAATAATTACTGAGTCGTCTAGTCTAGACACAGAAACATGTTTTCTCTTCATTAGCAACTACCTACCTCTTATTTTGACTGTTATAACTCGATCCTTGGCTGAATGTACCACTTGGTGTCTACGGATTATGGAAATGTCGAAAATATCCAATTTTTTTACTTACGTAGAGTTTTTATTCACATCCAGTTAAAATATATGGTTGCCTTCAATATGCAAGTAACAAATGATAAATACTAATGTCAATCAAAATCAGCTGTTTAACAGAACTGTACCAAACCCCATTTCTGGGGACGGGTAGGAATCGTTGAGTTTTAACCCTTGTTATAACAGCTGAAACACAATGCATTTTTGTTAACTTTTAACATGTTGACGGTTTCAAGGAAATAAATAGGCGGGAAACTCTATTTTTTTAAAGATTGTGTTTTTAAAGCGATTTTGATAAATAAAACTTTTTTAAAAGGAGTTTGTTAAATTACAATAATACCAACCTACCTACTTATTTATAGTATAAAAATAAAAACTTACTTAGGTTATTAATTTAGCCCCTACGAACATTAATTTTGGGTTAGAAACTTTTTAATGACGTCAATGTATCATTATAATTTTTACAAAGGCATGTTCTCCACAGCTTTATTATACTAAGCCGATTATTATAAGCTTTATAATTAACGATTATTAATCAATCAAAATTAATTATTCTGTCGTAACAAACTGCCTATAATGATATAAAGCCGAAGTGCGTCTAAAAAATCGATAATCCGTTGAAATTTAAAATCTCTTGTCCCGTAGCAACGGTTTGGCGAACGGCCACCGTCATTATCTAGCCGGGTAACATTCTGAACTACATCGACCTCAAAAACTTATTACAATCCGCCCTACCCAGCTCATTATCTCTGGCCCATAGTCTCAATCGATACTACCTAACTACAAACACATACAAACTATTAACACACACAAACACAAAGTAAATGAAAGTCTACGCGTACCCGTAACCGGCGCGTCAACTTAAAACTTAATTATAATTAATTAATTCCAATTGGACGTTATCTCTTTCTAACACACTATATCTTGAATACATCCATCTCTGTCTGTCGCAAAGGCGAGGGTAGACGCGGTATTGTGTTTTCGAAGACCTTTTATCACGAGGCATTTCACGAAGTAGAGTAGTCGTTAGTTCGATTCCAATACGATTTTATTAGTCCTCAGTTTTTAATTGGCATCCTATTTTAATTATTTTTTTAAGTCTGCTACTTATTGGAGGTTGATTTTCATTAATATTTCGATGGGATGATTGAGAGCGGCCACTTAACAAAAGAGTGAATGAGTTAGTGGAAATGCTCTCATTAAAATTATGAAGTGATATAATTGCAGACGCGAATAGCGTATGAAAGAAGTGTTTATGAAAAGTTGTTACAAAACAGGGTTGGTTCTTATAATATGGGTTAAGTTGTTTGCGTAACTGTTTAGCAAAGTAAAAAGTTGCACAATAAGTTTACTGTATATTGTTCTCTTCCAAAAAGAGGCCCTCTAATTTCTGTTATTATTCCAATAGACAAAGCTAAAAAATAATACATTGATAAAATATCTGATTTTACTATCATAAATTGCATAGATAGAATTTCATTCTCGGAAATAAACCTCGATCCTTACTTGAAATAATCAGTTTTAAGAATCAATTCTATGAATATCAAAGATTTTCAGTTCATTTTCCTTGATATTAAAATATAGGTAAAAAAACTACTTGGAAACGAAGCACAACAACAACATAGATCTCACAAAAGGGGTATAAAAGCATTAAATCAAAACAAAATGGCCGTAGCGCCCTGAATGGCGTATAATTTAATTGTAATCATCACTACATCGGCCTGTGACGAGTATCAACGAGATGCGACTAGAAGGGACCACCCTCAACCCCTTCACGACGACTTCATCCCCCCAAGAAGGGGTTTTAACACCCCCCTCATTACCATATTTCATTTACTCAACGAAATTATGCTAATTACTTATATTGCTTTGTGTAAAAAGGAAATTTATAAGGATTAAACTTACACCCCCCTCCGCCTCGAACCGGTTGGATCCAGACATAACTAGTTTGGGCGAGTTCGGCGGATGAATTATTTAGAAGATGATTCTTCGAATTAAAAAATCGGGCGGTCCGAAGGGCTCCCGAATTCGCGTTCGCTTGATTATAATCGTACGCAATTAAAATTCAAATTGGAGAATTTTTAATTTTGTTATTGATGACCCTCTTTCGCGGATGGATTGAATTGTGCGTTGTTGAAAACTTTTTTGAGCGAAGTTGAAAGCTATGCTTATCGAGAGAAAATTGCTTGTTTATTTTATTTTCGTATTTAATACATGCCTGGTGAACGAGGTTTTGAAATTATCAGTAGATTTACTAATAGTGATTAATTAAACTTGGATATTATTTTGATCATGAAGTTTATCAGATCAGATAACCTTGAATTCCTTCATGAAAGATTCAGAAAAATAATTTGTGACTCTATTACCTTCACAATACTAACTTTCCACACCTATTGTAAGCAGTTTCCAATGAGATGTTATTGTCCCGTCAACTTGGCTTAAGTATCAAGCAATATATTTACAAGGCTTTGCCCTAAGGCCTCAGCATCTTAAAATTCTAAGAAAAAATACAGGGTGACACAAAAAATTTACTTTAAATTCACTCATTCATCAATATACAGGTAGGTACCGTTAGCACATCAAACACGCGAATGTGCAACTTACGAATTGAATTATAGTAATGAAATAGTCCGTTGCTTTGGGCTAGCGGGCGCCTCTGGCCGGTAGTTTCACAACTTATCCCGGCTAAGGCGAGTCCTTATTTAAATGTAAATTAGGTTCATTTCACGAAATTAATGTCGTGAACACCCCACCCCCGGCGAGCGGTGACCATCCTTCGCACACTTCTCGGCACAAGTCCTGTTAAACTTATTAAGTTTTATCATTGTGTCATGTTTAATGACTGTTTATGATCGCCGTTTTAATTTCTTCGTGTTTCTGTTCGTGATACTTTGTATTTAATATTTTTCATGGTGATTTGTACGTCGAAGTTTGATTAAGGTGCTCTCGAAAGGGGTTTTAATTTATTTTAATGTGTCTCATGCAGTGAATTGGATCGATTAATAATCGCGTATAACAGTAACTAAGTAAGTATTAGTTACTTGCAGTTTTAAGATAGTGAAGCGCTACTGAATATTTCCTCAACTTTTTTTACTGAAACTTGTTATGGCAGGTTTTCTCTTACAGTCATGACTTCTTGTAAATAGATTACTACACGAATAGACCCACTAGGGCCGGCAATTAATAACAAGCTCGTGGCCGTTCGTGGCCGTGAGGTTCGCTTAAGTACTTCGTCGTTTCAGCCGATAGACGTCCACTGCTGGACATAGGCCTCCCCCAATTTTGGGGGGGGTTTGCCATAATCGCCACGCTTGGCAGGCGGGTTGGTGATCGCAGTATGGTATGATGGTGGAATAAATAGAGAACGCTGCTGCCCATTCTCCGGTAAGACCCTTAGTCGCCTTTTACGACACCCACGGGAAGTAAGGGGTGGTGCAATTCTTTAAGTCCGGCACCACACAGACAAGCTTAAGTACTTATGTACTATTTATCTAGGTAGGTAAGTACTCACTTCGGCATGGGACATAATTTACGTTTCCCGTACCGTCCGTCCTATAAGTCTTTATACTTTAAAACAGTTTCTTGCCCGTTCTTTTCCATAAAGACCTACGTTTTCAAATGGCAACTAGCTTCAACTTTCCGATTAACTGACCGACTCTTTGTCAATACAAAAGTGCTTGTAAATGGTTTAGGGCTGATTTTTCAATCGACCGATATTTTTTATTCGTGGAATAAAATTGACGTCTGACAGTTTTTCTATCGAAGAACTGTCAAAAATTCAAAATTATTCCTCCGATAAAGTTATCAGCCCTTAATTGAAATAAATGCTTTGAGTTTGACAAGTTTTTTTTACTGTGTTGTTTTCACACGTCTTTTTTCATTTCACACACACTTAATCCCAACCATTTTCCCACCACTTCTAATTTCCATTCCGTTCAAAAACTATGATCACAGTCACACTACTCCGAGGGAGTAATGGCTGCTCTATGATTATATGGACAGACGAGTCATTACTCCTGTGTAAGTGTTGTTGCGAATTGCTAATGTTGTGCCTTCACAGTTTTACACACACAAATTAATCGTTACTTTAACTTCAATTACTGTTTTGGGGCGCTCATCTAATGGCTACATTATGAACGTGTGTGTTGCGAAGTTTAGGGAATTATATTGAATGTTTTTGTGTGATTACGTGAGAGGGCTGAGGAGTAGTATAGTAAACAAGTTCTGTCATTGAAGTTGTTGAACTCGGATGAAAACTGAAATTGCTATATCGAAGAAGAGCACACGATGCGTCAACCCCAAGTTAATCGGGATACGAGCGCAAGGAATGTAAGGATATTGATGATTGTACTGTTTTATAGAACACTAGCTGCGTCCCGCGGTTGTACCCGCGTAAATGTCGATCCCGTGGGAATATCGGGAAAAAAGTAACCTATATGTTAATCCACGGTGTCAGCTACCTCCATACCAAATTTTATCAAAATTGGTCCAGCCGTTTGAGCGTGAAGAAGTAACAAACATATAAACACACACACACACTCACACACAGACTCACACACACACTCACAAACTTTCGCCTTTATAATATTAGTGTGATAGTCAGAAGTGTAGAGACTCGTGACGGTGGCTAAATAATTACAGCCGCACGGGTCGATCGAAGGGTAAGCTACGCTTGCCGAGGCCGGTCCGTGGATGGGTGACCATCCATTAGATATCGAGACCCCTGCGTGCCTCGGAATGGTCCCGGCTGCCATTTGTAGTTCTTTGACGATCGTTATGGGTAGTGAGAAGCCCGAAAGTCCGGCGACTAGTCTTACTAAGGGGTACCGTATTACACAGTAATTGGGTTGTGGTGGTCAGATAGGCAGTCGCTCCATGTAAAATAGCTACGCAGATGCTGAGTCAGTAATGTAGATCAGAATCTGTTGTATTTTATTCCTCGGGAGAAGCTGCTGGGGTACGTGACCTCCCAAAAACTATTGAACCAAATAATAGACTAACAAAGGACTAACTATATATCGACGGTAAAAAGGAAGTAAGTAATAAGCGACATTTTGGTCTAAAATGATTTATATATGCCATCCTACGTAAAATTTTCCGCTCTTTTGAATGCGCTTACTCCCATGACTCTACGATGACTTTTTTTTTTGGAGTTTTTGCCCTAGCAAAAATCATTTTCACGTCAGGTTTTCTAAAATTTAAAACTTTAAACGGCTCTCCTGAACATTTCATTTTTTGTCGCTTATACCCTATTTCCTCTTAACCGTCGAATGTAAGTATTCAGCCAAACACGTAACAATCATTTAGTTAAGCATACAATCAGGAGTAAACGTTTAGTCAAGCAAAGGATTGAAGAGCTGGTCAATACCTAGTACTTTATCATAATACTAGCCTCTGCCCGCGACTTCGTCCACGTGCAAGTTCTTGCTCCCCGACCCACCCCGTCGCATCGCATCGCCCCATTACTTTGTTTTCGCTTAGCGTTCTTTCTTGCTTTTATTCTTATTGCTCGGCTCTTAAGAGTCCTGGCGTGATGCTAAATAGCTTAAAGCCTTCCTGAAGAATTGGGCTATCAATGCATGCAGGAATTTTTCAAATCCGTCTGGTAGTTCCAGAGATTAGCGCGTTCAAACGAACAAACTAACTCTTCAGCTAACTCTTTAACTATTTATTATTACTATAGATATAGTAACTGCAACCCACTCAAACATAATACTAAATCCTCTAAAGCAAAGTTCCAGCGGATTTATTTAGCGTCTCATTTAACTTTTTGCGTATAGAACAGAGGTGTTTACGTTGAGAAGCCGCGACCCTCAGTGGAAGCCGACACAAATAGAAGAGGTATAACTTTTTGCATTGCCGACATTCCGTACGAAGTCGGTGCCACTGAGTAGATGGGTACAGAAGGTCAGCTTCATAACGACGAGGGAAAACGCAAGCACACCGTAAAATGGCTCACGTAGATCAGTGAGCAATGGCTGCCCAATATTATCGGTCCCGACTTAGGAGTTCTAGGTCGTGAGTTTGAACCCAGCCAGGCGCTTTACTTTGTACCTATAATAATTAATTTAATCACCACTGCTCTCAAAAACGGTGAAGGAAAACATCGAGGGAAACCGGCATGTCCTAGAACCAAAAAAATTAAGACATGTGACATGTACCAAACCGCACTGGACCCGCGTGGTGGATTACAGCCCATCACTCCCTCTCGATGAAAGGAGGCCTGTGTCCAAGTAGTGGGACACAGACCTCCTCTCATTCGACACATTCAGACATTCTAGGCTGAATACGCTTATGCTACGTAAATATAGCGAGTGCAAACGCACTTGCATTAGGCATTCGTTTGAATATAGGGCTATTCAGTAACTAATTCAGCGACAGTTTTCCTTTCTAATTATGTACAGGCGCCAGCACATCAAGCTACTCGAAATTGACAAATTTTCCCAATCAACATTGAACTATATGCTTTAGCAATAAAGTTGAAAATCTGTTAAATAAATTTGACAGATTGTAGTAGCTTGATGTGCTGGCGTCTGTACTTTTTAGATGAATAACTTACTGAATGCGATTGCACTTGTATAACTGAGCCATTTAGGGCTGATTTTACAATGGCCAGATAATTTTATTTAAGGAATATCTTTTATCTGGGCTCTTCTCCGTAAAAAAAATACTAATTGAAATCGTGCACTAGTTTCTAACGTTTCATAAGTGATGTAGGTTTATGTATAGAAAATATGTCAAACTGTCAGAAAATAAGAAATAGTCGGAGCTTTTATTTTTTTGATAAAAGTTATTTGATTATTGATAAAAATCTGTCCTTAAAACTCCCCAAGTGTAAATAGTCCATCCCCTAAAGTTTGAGGTCACCGTTTGTACGCATCTACATGTTTGTGCGCCTGCTTTCGCTCGTTGTATTGCCCCTACCACAGATACACCCACAGATATAGATATACCTAGATAACGCAAGAGTAACTACTTCGCGTGCCAAAAATTGCACCAACTTATGATTACAAATCATAAGCCGCCCCTTTCGGGCTCAGTCCTTTGTACTGCTGGCTGGGTAAGTGTGAGCGAGAGCGCGAGCTTGTGACGTCATAGTAGGTAGTCAAAAATATGGCACGCTTGGTTTTCATACAGTTCGTGATACTTGTGTTATCTAGGTATATCTATATCTGTGGATACACCTAGATAACGCAAGAGCAACTACTTCGCGTGCCCAGCTTACGTACAAAAATCGTAAGCCACCACATTCGCGCTCAGTCCTGAGTTCTGCTGGCTGGGTGAGCGTGAGCGCTGGCGCTAGGCCCCGGGGGTGGGGCGAGACGGGTGCCGCGTGCGGCGGCGTCTTTGAATCGATTTGATTTTCCCATAACTAAATACTGCTTGTGACGTCATAGTAGGTAGTCAGCGCCACCCTCAGTTTTCATCCAGATCGTGATACTTTCGTTATCTAGTTCTATCTATACGTGTAGCTTCGACCTTCTGTATTATCTACTTATTCTGTGTCGATGTTTTGAGCACTTTCGCACTCACTGCACTGTGCTTCGTAGTCCGTAGTCACAAGGGGATGGAGTGTTGAGTTCACTGTCACATTTGAACGCTCATTTTCATTATTGAGGAGTAAGTAGGTTTAGAAGTGAATTGATTTTGTTTTATTCGGTTATCTTTGTGCTCTGTCGTGTCTTTTTGACTGAAGTACACATACACACATAAACACACGCCTTCTCTATAGGGAACATCACCCGCTACTGAAATGTTTTAACAAAATAGGAAGACGATAAGTTTCATAGATAGGGATAACTCATATCTGAATGCATCGTTGTATAAAGTGTCCTCTGTAATAAATCTTCAGACATGCCCACCAGTTTTTTATACACATTATTGATCGCAATACGTATCACTAACAATATTATTATCAGATATTTCTGCAGGCTACAGGCAGTTCTCAGAGTATGGAAAGAAAAAATAGAAAAAACTGTAGAAATTGTTATTACCGGGTAATAAATTAATCGCTTCAATGAACTCATAATATTAGGATGAGCCCTTATCCAGCTTATTAACAAACACTACGGAGAATTCATTAAAACACCTGCATTCTCTATCTCGTAGTACTTTCTCCGAACTTATTCAGTGGAATCTGCAAATGAGGTGTTTCGGTAAGCAGTAAGAAGTTTGTTTACACTTTAATGGTTAGTGTGAGGACATAATAGGAAATAACTTTGTTTCTGATAATTAATATACTAGGTGACGGGACATCAATGCGAATTTTGACCTCGTAGGTAAGGAAATAGCAGTATTTTTTTTAAGTTTTTTGAAATTTCAACGCAAGCGGTTCCAGAATCATGTACTAAATCCATGGAAGGAGGTTGTGCCTCGATGGCCTTGCCACCATGTATAGAATGTAACAATCGTATGATGTTAATGTGATCTTGACTCTTATGTTAGGAAAGCATGAAGCAAGTTCTAAATGGGTACACCTACCAAGTCGATACATCTAATTTAACATGGACACGAACATCGCCATTTGAATATAAGCCACTTCAATCAACTCACAAAGTCACTTCCGCATAATTATCCACATAAAACTTAAAATAGAACAGCAAAGAAAACAGAAGACAATCTACAATCACAATCCAACATTACTAGGTAAAATAAAACAAAACACAAACTAACACATTAATCGTGATATTACGATCGCGATCAGTTCGCGACGCGATATGAAAGGGTTAGCCTACCCCTACGGCACATAATTACACCCACACACACTTACACCCACAACACTACGATAAAACAACGCAACTACTTAGCATTTTCAAATTAAATACACTAATCACTTGTATAAACGCAGTGTGTACGGATAGGCTGGAAGGATCGATACTTTGTGTGTGTGAGTTAGTGATTATAATGAAGGGTAGAAGGGTGATATTAAGTGGCTCTATTCGTGTACCCCTCGCCGCTACTTGCTGTGTAGTCATGCTTTCGCCACTTCATACTTTGGTGGTGATAATTTTGAATTTTTAATGCTGTTTCTAGCTTGGATATGGGTTTATGTGTGGTTATTTCTATCGTCCAACATTGTAATTAAATGACAAAAAACAATATGTAAGATGTTGTGACCATGAAATATTCCGAGAATATAGTTTGAAATAGGGTCCCGTCTCGTCAGTGTCGACATCATCAGTACCTAGACTTGTGTGGAACAAATATTATTCATACCTCATCGTACCATATTTAGAATTGGAACAACCAAACCAGAGCTCAATGTTCGCTAATATAAATACATAATGAAACAATGACTCGTAAGAGCTCTAAAATATATTTTAAAAATATAAAATTATTTTTCCTAAAAATTTTAACCAACATTTCGCAAGCAACACTCAAAAACCTAACCATAACACACTCGTATGTGTTCAACATAATCAACATCGATAATTTCGTACCGTCGAGCCCACTCGAAATTCAAAAAAAAAGTCCTCCTACCCACCGATCGATTAATTAGCGTTATTACATGTACAACCATCCATCTGTCGTAATTAGCCGATCCCTTTCCCAGCGCAAAAATAATGACGCACCCCTAAAACACTTTCTTTTTTTTTTCATCATTTTTTAATCCAATTTGCTGAGGATTATGTACGTAATTATATTTTTCCAATTGCCCCGTTCGCTGGTGGAAATTCGTTCGCTTGATTGCGAAACGAAAAATCCGATGTTGATTAGGCTTTTTAAGCTGTGATTGTGTGGGTGTTAATGTGTGTGTTTGTGTGTGTGTCGTATGTGGAGTTACGTCACCATTTTATTCGTAAGCTTGTGGTAAATCCTTTGGGTTGAGGTACTTCCCGACTCATTATTAATAAATGAGCTCATAATAAGGAAATAGAATTTTGAAGAATATCTAACTGTCATTCAAATTCAACTGCAAACAATTGGTTAGTCATTAACCCATTGCCATTGTAAATTTTTAAAAGAAAGAAAGAAAAAGTACAGAACGATCACAAACTAAACTAAACACAGTAAAATAAAAATCCAAGTTATTCGCAGTAGTAGTTAGTTAAACCTGAAACATGTCATTTTAACCAGGGGCTGATTTTACATGGTATTGACGTCTGAAAGATTTTGTATGGAAACATTGTCAAAAATTCAAAACCTTCATAGCTTGGATAAAATTATCTGGTGTTAGAAAAATCAGCCCTTAGTCTTCCGAGTCATATTTAGACAGAATTTATTCTTCGATCGTCCAGAAGTTTCGTCCCAGTCCTCCACAGCAGAGAGATTAAAAGTGAAGGTCTTCATAGGTTGGCGGACTCATTACCGCCAACCATCTTTGTTTACATCTTAAAGGAAAAGTGTCTTCAAAGCTTACGTCACAACTAAACAATTTCACCCCACGTGAGATGAAAATAGGTAATTATCCAACAATTCTAAGAAATTGTGACGAATGTTGTCATCAAGGTGACACAAGTGTTCATGTAACCGCAAGATTTATTTTTATACCTTATTAATTGTCTATAGTATGGAATATTAACAGTTATAGTACTGACAATATAAGAATAAATGCGAATATTATTAGTAATTACCTAATATACATGGCTACTTAAATAAATCAACTTAACCCGCGTACTGCAACACATCTATATAAAAGTTGCACGTGTTTTGTGTGAGCTCGTGATTCACTGAAACATATTTGATTTAAATATTTTTTAGTCTGGTGGATCAAAATTACAGACAAGATCGTAAATAAATATTTTTTTAAAGGAACTACTGAATGAACTAAGTGTTATATTATGCCTACAATAAAGTATGCAAACACTCACACGTCCCCTTCTAAACATTTAACCTGAGTACAGCAAAAAATAAAGACTGTTTTCCACGAGCTCACACCCACCCTCTCACCGCAGCTCGGTCTAGCCTAAGCTTTACCCCATAGACGCCAATTTGCGGTAACTTTATTTGCACAATAACACACCGCTCTATTTTCTTCGCACCAATATAAATAGAAAACAGTTATTTCAAAGAACTTAATCGGTTTACCCTTAGGGCAAACATTTATGCACCAGTTTAATCCTTACTTAAACATTAATATGCAACTTAGTAGCTTGCTGATACAAATTCTTAATAAGCGAACATTCTTGGGTATAACCTGGCAAAATTGAGCCGTATTGATTAGTCCAGTAGTTGTACGGAGGCAGGGGGCATCTTAAACGGGTCGGGTTGGCCAGTTAATAGCAAGTTATTGTCATTAACGCCCCGGCAAGGAGCAATGGCTGGCACCTCCGAATTAATGGTAGTTTCCACTGTCCGAGGCGCAGAATAAATAATTAAGTTAGCAGCCGATTGTGGCGATACCTACTGTTTTAATTTGTTGATAGTTTTTTTAGTTGATTACTGGGCAAATATAATTCGAATTCAAACTCCAAGTGATGATACCTTTTATCTGGCCGCCTTTTTCGTTTTATAATAAGTAATGAATTAGAACATTCGTGAGAAGTACAAGTCGAAATTGTCATTGTAGTCCCTGTGGGCTTGCATGCGATTCAATCATCGATCGCCTTTTCTTTTGATTAGTTTTAATTACATCTTATGCTTAGACAAATATGGCAGCTAGGTAATCCATAGATCAGGGGTGGCCAACTTGGTTACGGTTTGGAGATCTACGTTTTGGAATGGGCAACTAGCTTTGTCATCATCATCATCATCATTTCAGCCGAAAGGAATCCACTGCTGGACATAGGCCTCCCCCAAAGGGGGGGGGGTTTGCCATAACCGCCACGTTTGGCAGGCGGGTTGGCGATCGCAGTTTAGTATGGTGGTGGAATGCGTAGAGAACGCTGCTGCCCATTCTCCGATACGACCCTTAGTCGCCTTTTACGACACCCACGGGAAGTATGGGGTGTAGTTGGAAATCAGGTTTGTAGTTGGAAATATTATTTTCCTTGCTACGTGACGATCAAGTGGACTAATAGTCGCGATCGACCAGTCGATCACGATCGACCGGTTGGCCGCCCCTGCCATAGAAAATAAAAACAATATTTTGTAACTTCGTCACCCCTTTATCATCCCTTTCCGTCACGTCAATCCCGTGCGATATTGGAGCCGCACTATTATAGGACCCGCTCTGTCGTGGCGATCTCGCCCGCATACTTAGGACCATTAAGCATCCGACTAATGAGAGCCACTGCCCGTCTACACTCACACTTAATAAGGTGTGTCTGTATTGTTTGATGTCCCGATAGTCGTGTTAACTAAATAGTTTTGCGAAAGTGTGAAATTTTACAACCATAGTGAGGGTGCGATTCGTTTTCGAAAGTTTATCGATAGTGTAAACAGTCGATTGTTTTGCCAAATCAGCCTATTACAATCTTTATCTACCCCAATACGTCAAGTTTCAATCTTACTTAACCCCTCTTATCCCTGACTTTAGAGTAATGCCTTCATCGGAAATCTGCGGAGTACTTTATCTCACCACGAAGATATCGAAATGGCTTTAGTTCTCAAGATAAATCATAGTTAGGTATCCTTTGCAATTAGGAAAGACGCACTAAATGACAATAGAAGCGTGTAATCTTTAACATTTGCCATTCAAAGTTCGCGTGACCCATCACACGTCTACCGTCTGACGCCAATTACTCATACCCATTGCGCTATCACTACTGGTTTGACAGTTCTCTTTAATACAATTGCAGCGAGGTAATGTTACAATTTAGTTTGTCGCGTTTGCGTGTATGCGAATTTAACGTAAGGATAACATTAGTGATGTCACCTACCTGATAATAGTTTCAGGTAGTATCACTAAGGGGCCGCACAGGTCGTTCGATCAGGGTAAGCTACGCTTGCCGCGGTTGGTCTGTGGATGGGTGACCATCTTTACATACCGAGACCCCTCCGTGTCTCGGAAAACACGTTAATCCGTTGATCCCGGCTGTCATTCGTGTATCTTTGACAGTCGCCCGAAAAACTGACAATCAGTCTTACCTTGGGGCATCGTATTACTCAGTAACTGGGTTGTGGAGGTCAGATAGGCAGTCGCTCCATGTAAAATACTGCTATTCAGCTGCATTCGGTTAGACTGGAAGTCGACCCCAATATAGTTGGGAAAAGGCTAGGCAGATGTAATAATAAACTGCCCACTGAAAGGTCTGCCTCTTCTTCTTGTCATCATTCTCCTACCCCAATTCATTTGATGTCTTTTTCTTCCATACTTCTCTATTAGTCGTCATCTCGGTTGTCACCCTCGTTCTAGCAACATCCTCTTTCTTCTACGGAGAGAAGTAAGCATTACTCTTGGTCACTGCGTATATCGACAGCTGAGATCATGACGTACGATTTTTGATTTTCGATTTTCGTCACAAGGTTGTACATCACTCTTAGACAGAACCTCTGAGCTACCAAGACATATTGTTTGAACAATTAGATAATGATGTCCTTTTTTGAAATCTAACTAATAAAGCGTATTAAAACGCAATTAACGATCACAATCGCCAACAGAACGTACAGACGAAAAAATATCACAAAAATATTACAGTGCATTTTTACACACACATTCACACACACAAACAGTCTCCTTGAAATGCTGCGTTAGTGTGGTACCCTAATTGCTTTTGTCATTAATAGTCGCGAATACTTCTTACTTGTGTATCGTACAATTAGTTATAATGATGTATAATTAGCTGGTTCTGTCAGTCTTTGTGGGTGCTTATGTGTGTATGTTAGGGTGTGTGTGTGTGTGTGTGTGTGTGTGTGTTTAAATGCTCGCGCGGGAATGTTGCCTACTTACGTTTGCGGGTTCGTCTGTAAGCTTTAATATAGTTAGGTAATGTGGTGTTGTAATATGCGGAATTAAGGTATTTGTTTCTATTTGTAGATGGGTTGGTATTTAATTATTTGGAAAGGGACGCATTTGATATTTAGACTAGTATGATGTTGCATGATTTAAAACAACCAAACAACCCAGTTACTGGGTATCGTATTACCCAGTAACTGGCTTGTGTAGGTCAGATAGGAAGTCGTTCCTTGTAAAATACTGGTATTCAGCTGCATCCGGTTAGACTGGAAGCCACATAGTTGGGAAAAGGTAGGCAGATGATGATGATGATGATGTTGCATGATTTATGGAGTTTCATGCAGAAAAGTATTGTCTCGAAAAGTTGCAATTATGCGTCTGACATAAATTTTTAAAATTACAACCACATAACTAACCTCTTTACACATCCTAAACCCTGTTACTTTGTTACGAAAATAAACTCGAACTACGAAACAACACATGTCTGCCTACCCAGTTCCTGCCTTCCAGTCTAACTGAATACCAGTATTTTATATGGAGCGACTGACTATCTGACCTCCACAACCCAGTTACTGAGTAACCCCTTGGTAAGACTGGTTGTTAGACTTGGGCTTCTGACTACTTGTAACGACTGTCAAAGATCTACGAATGCCAGCCGGGACACTAACGTGCTTTCCGAGGCACGGAAGGGTCTCGATGGTCATCCATCCACAGACCAACTGCGGCAAGCGTAGCTTAACCTTTCGATCGACCCGTGTGGCTTTTAGCCAGGAGCTCCACGAAACAACACGAGTATTGGAAACAAAACAAGTCCGGTACACACCATTAATGCTTAAAGGCGCAAAGGCCATTGCACACTGAACGCGTCGCGAACAATGCCACGATAAAATATGCAGCACCTCGGCGCGATCATAATCGAAACGTAATTAGCTGATAATGCATGCGTCGCGATCGAACACAAAACTTAGATATAGTGCCCTATAGGTTACAATGGAAGGTCGTGGTAATATTTATTGGGTAGGTCCTGCTACTATGCTGAACTAGATTATGCTATAGAGGTATGAGGAACAGTGTGTAAAGTTCACTCATACTCCATAGAAAAGGGAGGATCCTCCGACCAGACGGGTCTCGTATCTGGCGGGCAACTGCCTAAAAATTCATGTCGGGCCGTTGTATTTATGCTAGTTGCGCGGTAAACTCTGCTTGTGAGTTGCAGGATTTTGCGTGACGCCTTGTTCGCATGTGGCGTTGTAGATACCGCTACAATACCATAGCGAGGCAAAGGCATCTTACTTTATACAGAGTAGAAATGAACTGTGTAGTGGTCGAAAGCGCTGGTTCGGAGCATGAGGTCCTAGGGTCCTAGGTCGGGCAAAGTGTTATTGGGTTTTTCATCTGGATCTTCTCAAAAGCAGCCCAAAGTCTGGATTTGTGTCCAGGTGGCAGCAATAGGCTCGCCCTCTATGACATGGCATTTAAACATAACTGGCGAAATTTTGAAAATCTCTTTGTATTTTGCTAGGTCGCACCCTTCTTGCAATGGAATGACATTTTAATATTGATTGGGGTCCATACACCCGTCAATAGCACATGAAATAAAAATTTACAACGAATTAGTATTTGATTCGACTTTCACGTAACTATTATTTGATAATAATATGTGTTATGAATAACATTGAAAATTGTAAGTAGATATGATTTTTTTTATAGGTTTTAAAAAGATATTTCGTTTGGAATGATACAGGGTAGCCAAGTTTTTAGGTGTAAATTCTAAATCTCACACATGTAATTTAAGATTTTAACACCCGAATTATCAAACGACACAACTCGATGTCCTTAAAATTTTTCCAGTTGCTACATACATACAATTCACACCTTAGAGTCAATGAATCATTCAACTCACGCAGTCCACTGCTGGACATGGGCCTCTCCCAGGCTATGCCACAACACAACACCCTCCTCCGCCTTCCACTTTACCTCTTCAAGGGCATCGATCCATTTGGCTGCACTTCTTAATAGTGACAGTATAATATTTAAAAGCAAAATTGTTAAGAAATACACCCATATATTTGTATTGCATAAGCATAATAATCAGCCTATAATGTTCCCACTGCTGGGACACTGGCCTCCTTAGGCCACGGACAAGAAATCAGCGATTGCGGGGCAGCGCGGCGGGCGGCGGCGGCGCGGGGAGCGGGGCGGCGACGCGGACTCGGTCTCAAAGCCAGCCGGTAAATCGCGCGGCGCTAGAACTGCGTAATGTTGTATTAAGAAAAAAGAGTGTCTTTTTACACGAACGAAATGTCTAAACAGCGACGAAAACATCTTTTTGATACAACATTTCGAAACGTCAATCGTAAAAACCAAAAAATAAAATTCACAACACTACGTCAATGCAGACGCGTAGGCACCGCTAGACTGATGCGCACCGCTAAACTGGTGCGCACCGCTCGTACGCCGCTCCCCGCGCCGCGCCGCTGCCTTCGAAGCCAATTCCATAATCTATGCATTGAAACGCGCCGCGCCCGCTGACTTCGTGTCCGCAGCCTAAGGTAAGAGGGAGTGGGCCATACTGCCACCACGCGGGCCCAGTGCGGTCGTCACATGTCCCCGAATTTTTGGTTCTAGAACATTACCTACATTTCCATTTATAATACAATAATTAAGTCTAGCACTAATAAATCTTTGCTATCACCGTTTTCCCAATAGGTTCAATCCATTAGTTTCCCCACGATATTTCCTAATAGCTAATTACCTGACTATTGCAGTCAATATTAGTTTCGAATAGCTAAGTGTGTCTCGGACTTAGCGTGGGCACTAGTAATTATGACTCAATTTAGATTGAATACTATCTTAATACCTTCGTATAGAAATTTGGCTCTTTATTTTCAATTTTGTTATTATTTAAGCATGATTTTCGCGTTTCTTATTTGTCGTAATACTAATCCTGACCTGTTATTGTGGAATTTGTTTAATTTATTACTCGAAAAATCTCTTTCTATTTACTACAATACATTTTTTTCGTATTCATTTTCACCCAATTTTTTTTTTATATAATATATTTTCCACAGCGAAATATCGTAAACATTTTTTAAAACACCCTGTATAATGTCACCTTTGTTATTTCTCGCACTTCAAAACGGGTGTAGGTACGTAATCGTCACCTCGTTAATCCCCATAAAACATTTGCATATTGCTATAAGTCACTCTCTTGAGACACAGACACGCATCTCATTATTATTATTGATGGATTTCTTAGTAAATCATTATAATACACGTATTTACTGGAAATAACCTCGACAATTTAATCACATCTTAACCGCATAAATGTTGGGACAAGTTTATTTTGTTGCGAAAATTATTGTGATAATGAATTTTATACCGTATGGTTTTATTGTTCTAAGATCGTTTGTTGTAATTAGCAGTATTCAGATCCATTATACGAGAAATAAAAAAAACACACTGTATATGAATTACCGGTTCTACTTTCATTATTCTTAAACGATTGGATGAAAGAGAAATAAATAACAACTAAGTACTCGTCTACTTGACAGAATATGTCAAACTTATATTATGCCAACACATTGTAACTATAGGAAAACATGTCTGTTTCAACTCCTGCGCACAATCTTTTTATAAATAGAAAGTGAATGCCTCGATAATTATTATCGCAGAACTGAACCGTTTCATTATTTTTAATTGAGATAAGATACGAACTTAGGATTAAGTCATAATTGTAGAGAAACAAATATAATGTTATGTACCTTTTAACTACCCTATGTACTTACCGCAAGTCATAAATGTCAACACTTGAAAAGGGTTGAAGGCTCTGTTTAGAGCCGATGTTGATATCCTATTAATATGTTATCGCCTTAGGAGTTGAGAATTCTTTAAACAAATATCTGTAGTAAAATAGTAAAGAAGGCAAAACTGAATATTAAATATTTAAAAAAAGAGTAATTGCTACGAAAAAAAGTTTTCAGAAATGTTCTCCGTTTGTCTGGATGTATGTTCCGGATTGGCGCCGAAAGTCTGACAACCATTCTTGCCAAAGCGTATCGTATCACCCAGTAACTGGGTTGTGGAGGTCAGATAAGCAGTCGCTCCAGGTAAAATACTGGAAACCGGCATGTCCTGGAACCAAAAATTCGAAGACATGTGCCCGCACTGGGCCCACGAGGTGGATTACGGCTCAGTCCCTCTCACCAGCAGGAGGCCTGTGTCCCAGCAGTGAGAACATTATAGGTTGATTGTGCTTACGCTAATTATCGTATTACCCAGTAACTGGGTTGTGGAGGTCAGATAGGCAGTCGCTCCAAGTAAAAGATTAGTATTCAGCTGCATCCGGTTAGACTGGAAGCCGACCCCAACATAGTTGGGAAAAGACAAAGACTTAGCTACCATACCCATTGCTAAATTTCATATGTCTGAGTTAAACACCACAACATAAACGTTCTCCAAACCTGGTTACCGAAAACAAACTACCAAGACACCAGACTGCGTAAGACATTAACCAGTAACTGAAACCTTTAAACAAATTATACAGGTAACAAGTATAAGTTACCGTGTATAAACGCATTATACAATCAGGTACACATTCAAGCGATTATCATAACTTAACCCGGATTAGTATTCAAACACCTACCGCACGTTCGCAATGAAAACATAATTATCAATAATTATTGAAATTATACAACGTTGTAATCTATATTTAATTATATAAAATAGTTCCGTCTATACAAAGTATGTGCAGTGGAAGTCCTTGTCATCATTTTCCCGATAGCTGTGAATAGGGTAGAATAAAGAATAGTATTATCTATTTTCAACACATACAATGTATTTTGTTACGAAACTACGCTTAAAATCATGAGTCAATAGGTTAGTTCTTGGCTAAGTTGCACCATTGTCAGCTGTATCATTACTTACTTAACATCAGCGGTGCTATTCTGTAAAAAGATCACCGTGATAACGTGAAACGCAAGTTTTAGAAACAATAAAAGTATATGGTCGACTACAGTAAACAAAATCAGAAAAAAATATGATATTCTTCAGGATATTAGCTAGGTTGATAGTATGTTAAAAACATAATACAACTCATTTGATACGATGGAAAAAAATCATGAAGATACCTCTAACAACTTTCTTTTTACAATTAAAACCATAATATTATACATACAATCATTCTGATTTTTTGTCAGATTATTCTACAAGCAACAATAGTGTTTTAATTTTTTAGTCCAAACAATAGATATTTTGTAATTAAATAATTGCTTCATATTTTGCAATAATTACCAGCGTTGTGTCATCGCGCATCTCTTTGTTTTCTATGCAGTCCGACAGAGAACGCGCCTCAGGTCATGTAAGCCCCTTAAAGTGACCTGTCATCCTACCAGATGCTACTTAGGCATTCACACTATTGACAGCTCACTGTAAACTCACTTCACATAAGTTTTCACGGTTAGATTTTTACAGAATAACATTACAGGTTAGCTTATGACTAACCGCGACTAGAATCCATTCGTATATTTAAAATAAGTTAAGTTGTCTACTGACTGTCTGTCAACGCGTGGACTAGGTAAACCACCAAAGATAGAAATATTTTTTTCTTAAAACATTTTCCTACTGATCGCTTCACTAAACACTAATATCACTATATCACTTCACTAATCACTATCACTGATCACTAATTCACTATTCACTAATATTCATATTCACTATTCACTAATTCACTATTCACTAATATTATAAACGCGAAAGTTTGCGAGGATGGATGGATGTTTGTTACCTTTTTACGCAAAAACTACTGAACGGATTTGGATGAAATTTGGCAGACATACAGTTTATAACCATGATTAACACATGCGATACTTTTTATAACGATATTCCCACGGGATCGAGACTTATGCGGGTGAAACCGCGGGGCGCAGCTAGTCTAACGGGAGCAGAGAAAGGATTGTTCAAACTCAGCCCTTGTGGGGGTCAAACGGGGTTGAGACATTGAAGTTCGCTCGCAAACGAAGTCGTTAGCAATAACCAATAATCAATAATTATTGAAATTAAACAACATTGTAATGTATAATAAATTATAATCAACGTTCTGTTATTCGAAATCAATATGTAATTTATTTAATACCCGACCTTGGGTCGACTATTAATTATATTTAACAATTCACGATTATGG